>CM031541.1:11443915-12815330 GCA_018361395.1 Boechera stricta | reverse complement strand
TTWAAWWMSGCGTTGCGTTGTTTCGTATTGATGGCGTCAGTATATGATGGAGTATTTCATATATCGGCCGGGTTGGACACATGAGGGGATGATTCATGTGTTGTTGAAGGTTGAGCAGCGTGTTGTTTCGTTATTTGGTTCGATGGGGCTGAGGGATCGAGTGTCGAGATCTTGAGGTGGTCGAGGCTTATCGGGTTTATGGAGTATTTAGTCCGATGAGGTTGGTCGGGTTATGGGTTGTTTTAACCTTGAGTTGGGTTTGCCGAGGTGGTGGCGAATGAATCCGGAGTAAGGATTCTGAGGTTAACCAGGTAGACGATTGGGGATCAGTGGTATTGGATCTGCGGGACAGTTCATTCGGCATCGGATACTGATTTCGATGGATTTAGTCACCGTGTTGGACTTAGCTTATTGGAATCCAGGTTGTTGGACTCAATATGCTGGTCGGTTAGCGAGTTTATCCGTGTTGGACTTAACTTATTGGAATCCGGAGTTATTCTAATATGTTAGGTCGGTTGGAGTTTATCCGTGTTGGACTTAACTTATTAGAATCCGGATGTGGATTCTAATATGTTAGGTCGGTTGGCGAGTTTATCCGTGTTGGACTTGGCTTATTGGAATCCGGGTATTGGATTCCAATACGCATCGGTGGCGAGTTTAACGCTCGAATCTGGGGTTATTGGATTCGATGAGTTATGTCAGCGTGACCACGTGAATCTCGCGTATAGGATCCAAGTGTTATCGGACCAAATACGAATAATGTCGGCTTATTTAATGATGTTTGGGAGTGAGGTTGAGATAAAAGATGTCTCAAATGACTTGGAAAAGTTTATCGGATTTTTAGAATCGAGCGAAAAAAAAAAAAGAAGATTAGGGGAACGGGCCGGACAATTAATGGGCTAAGTCGAGCCGATAAGCAAGCCCTTTCTCTATCTAAGAGAATTACATGCCTTCTTCTTTCATTTGGGAGATATTTTCGTGCTCATTTCGAGCTGAAGAGAAGAAAGAAGAAAAGGGAGAGAAAGAGAGAAGGAGGAGAAGAAAACACGGGTTTTGCTGCCATTTAAATCCGTTTGAGGTATCAGGGAGAGTCGGACTGAAATTTTCTGGGAAGTAATAGAGATCCTACTGCTTGTGTTGATCCAAGAAGAGCCAAGTCTAAGTGTTGAGTGTGTTCTTTGTTTCAATCAAAGCAAAGGTGAGTCTTGGCGACCGTGGTTTAAAGCTGTGATCAATGATTTTTTGATTGATATGTGCTTAGGAACTAGACCATTGGGTGTGATTCATGGCTTGTCCATGTTCGTGTTGTGTGTGTAATGGAGCTCTATTACGGTATGTGTCTTGGTTGTTCGCTAAGTTGCATTTTAATTACGTTAAATCTTTGATCATATGCGTGTATGACCGTGAGACGGGAGGACCGCCTCACTAAGCATTATCAATGCTTACGCACCTCTTTTGGTGTAGGTAAAGAGAAGGAATAAGCTTGGAGCACGTGGAACCGAGGCTGAAGAAGGGGATGATAGCGGGGTGTAAGGGTTGTYGTGTTTAAATCCGTATGTTATGTTTCTCTGTCTATGTTTCTAAATCAGTTTGAATGTTTGAGACTCGTACTGGTACTTGTTATGGAGTGTTTAAGGTTAATATGAAGTACTAAAGTTGCGTTTGTTATGAGGTGTGCAAATGTTCGAAAGATTATTGATATTTTGCAGAGAGGAGCGTCGATCGATCATGGGGCTGATCGATCGATCCAATATAGATTCAGGTTTTCTAGATTTTTTGTGTGGACCGATCGATCGTATGGGAGGATCGTCGATCAGTAAAGCGAAAATCGCCGTATCGGTTGTTGTCGACTTGGGCCAGCGAAGAACGATCGATCGAAAGAGATCGATCGATCGCATGTGAGATCGTCGATCCTTAAGTTGATTTTCGCCGTAACGTTTTTGGATCGACCAGGTGACTCGGTTCGATCGGTCAGGTTCGATCGATCGATCCGAACATATGGATCGATCGATCATGTAAAAAAAATTTATTCCGTATTTTATCCCTTTCCGCGCGTTTTCATCTTCGTAATCGGGTTGGGGCGTGTCAATTTGGTATCAGAGCCGTAGCGGTTCTAGGACGTTGTGAGGTGTCTTGCTTGCTCTGTGATTGTTTGTTTGATTGATTTTATACGTGAGTGTATATATGTGGTTATGTGATTGTGGGTTGGGTTAGATCATCCTCTTCCGTCGAGAAAAGGTTCCACGGTAAGACTTCGCTTGGGTTTGTGTTAGTGAGTTTTGTGTGTTGAATCTTTTGTTGCTTTTAAAGGATGGTGAGAGTAAGAAGATTGAGAGAAGTGGTGGCAAGGGGCGAGGTAGCTGAGCGTGTGGTGAATGGATCCCCCAATGGTGATGATCAAGAGAGAGTTGATAATGTTGCTGGTGGTGAAGACGTCGGAGTTGCTGGAGGTGCAGCTCCTGCTGTTGGCGTTGAACCACAAGTTGGGGTTCATCAACAAGCTGGTCAAAATCAAATGGGGGCGATGATGGGAATGTTGGCTCAGATTTTGGAGAGGTTACCAGGACCGGTACCAGCTCCAGCCCCTGAGATGCCACCAAGAGGTGAAGAACCACCAAGAGTTGTGGCTCCTGAGGCAGTTGTGGGGCAAATGATTCCATCTTATCTTTCCGTGATGGATCATATGCAGAAACTTGGCACAAAGTTCTTTCTTGGGGGTGCCAAACCTGTTGAAGCTGATGAGTGGAGATCAAGGATGGAGAGGAACTTCCACTCAATAAGATGCCCTGAGGAGTATAAAGTAGACATTGCGGTGCATTACCTGGAGGGAGATGCGTATTTGTGGTGGAGGAATGTGTTGGCTAGAAGAGCCAATGGTGTGAATACGTGGGAGGAATTCTGTGAAGAGTTCAACCTCAAATATTTCCCGCAAGAAGCTATGGACCGTTTGGAAACGGAGTTTTAGAATTGGCTCAGGAGAGGGCGGTCCGAGTATGAAACGGAGTTTAATCGACTCCGAAAATATGCGGGAAGAGGTCTTGAGGATGAGCAGGCCCAAGTGCGACGATTCCTCCGTGGTATGCGCCTTGAGTTGAGGAATAGGTGCATTGTCCGAAATTATGTTTCGGTGGCCGAATTGGTGGAGAGGGCGGCCATCATCRAGGAAGGTCTAATGGCGGAGTCGAAAGCAGCCACCGCGATAATCCCCACTAAGGCGAATACTACTTCGGGATTGGGGAGAGGTGGTAAGTCCGGTAAAGGACAAAAGAGGAAGTGGGAAGGCACTTCGAAGAGTGCCACAAGTATGCAATCCGGGTGTTTCGATGCGAGCTAAGGATCACGGATTGCAAATTCGATTAAGGCAGCGGACTTGTTTCCATTGTAATGAAGTGGGACATCTCAGTCGTCATGGTTGCAAGGTGGACAAGGTCAGAGACTCCACCAGCAAAGCGGACAGTGGTGACTTCTTCTTTGAGTATCGAGTCGGGGGAAGGAAGCAACACCAAACCGATCACCGGAACCTTGAATGTGGGAGGGGTTAGTTCTCACGTGTTATTTGACTCCGGTGCGACGCATTGTTTCGTTACCCCGGAGTTAGTGAAAGAGGGAAGGCTCCTAGAAGAGCTGGAGCAAGTGAGAGGTTAGGGTGGCGGTGGTCGGTATTTGAGGCTCGTAGTTGGGTGAGGAATGTAGCATTCATATCGCGGGAGAGTCAAACGGGATATGATTGTGTGGCCTGTAGAGATCTATGACATCATTTTGGGCATGGATTGGCTTAGAAAGTATAAAGCCCATTTGGATTGTCATAGAGGGCGAGTAGAGTTTGAGTCAGATCGCGGAAAAAGGGTCTACCAAGGTGTAAGACCTACATCGGGAAGTTTGGTGATCTCGGCCATACAAGCTGAGAAAATGATTGAGAATGGGTGTGAAGCGTATCTCGCGACTATCTCGATACAGAAGAAGTCGGAGAAATGGTGATTAAAACATCCCGTAGTAAGAGAATTCGAGGATGTGTTTGAGCCGTTGAGAGGATTGCCACCACCGAGGTCGGATCCTTTCGTGATTGAGTTAGGCAGGAGCGGCTCCATTTCTAAGGCTCCTGTATGGCTCTGCGAGATGGCGAGCTTAAAAGCAGTTGGAGGAGCTCTTGGATAAAGGATTCATAAGACCGAGCAGTTCCGTGGGAGCGCCGGTTTGTTTGTGAAAAGAAGGATGGAAGTTTTCGGTTATGCATTGATTATCGAGGTCTTAACCGAGTGACAATTAAAACAAGTACCTCTCAGGATCGATGAGTTGTTGGATCAATTGAGAGGTGCTACTTGGTTCTCGAAGATTGATTTGGCTTCGGATATCACGATTCTAAAAGTCGGACATTCAGAAGCGGCCTTCCGAGCGAGGTATGGGCATTGAGTTTGTGGTAATGCCATTTGGATTAACGACCGGGCGTTCATGAGGTTAATGAGCAGCGTGTTTCGAGAATATTTGATGAGTTTGTGATCATTTTATAGATGATATTCTGGTGTATTCGAAGAGTTATGACCATGGGGATCATTTAAGGAAGGCATTGGAAAAGTTGAGGGAACAAAATTATTTGCCAAATTGTCTAAGTGTAGTTTTTGGCAAAGGGAGATTGATTTTTGGGTCATGTGGTATCCGAAATGGGGTATCAGTTGACCAGAAGATTAAAGCCATTAGAGAATGGCCCAGACCAAGAAATGCAACCGAGATAAGGAGTTTCCTTGGACTAGCTGGGTTCGGGAGGTTAGTCAAAGGTTTCTCGAGCATTGCTCAACTATGTGGATGAAAGGATGTCCCTTTGTATGGACCCAGCAATGTGAGGAGAGTTTCTTGAGGCTCAAGGAAATGCTGACTACCGCTGTTAGCACTTGACAGAAGGAACCATATGTGGTCTACTCACGGACGCTTAGGTTGGGACTCGGTTGTGTGTTGATGCAGCATGGGAAAGTTATATCTTATGCTTCTAGGCAGTTGAGAAAGCACGAGACTAACTATCCTACTCATGATTTGGAGTTAGCTGCGGTAGTTTTCGCTCTTAAGATATGGAGATCATATCTTTATGGAGTGAAGGTCAGTGTATACGGACCATAAAAGTCTCAAGTATATGTTCACTCGCTGGACTTGAACTTGAGACAAAGGTGGGTAGAGCTTATGGCGGACTATGATTTAGAAATAGCTTACCATCCGGGAAAAGCTAATCTCGTTCGAGCTTAAGCGGAAGCGTATAGCAGTATTGAAAAGATGCTGAGGACTTGGTGAGTATGATTAGCACCTACGGTTGTGTGTGGTCTCAGATGAGGCAGAGCCTTTGGTAGAACGCTAATCAAGCGGATCTTTTGAGTAGAGTTCGGACTGCTCAAGAGAAAGATGAGGCATTGATTAGGGCTTCTAAGTCGAATACCAAGTCTCGAGCAGCGGGACCATTCGATAAATGGTCGGGTATGTGCTAGCGATGAGGAATTGAAGAGCGACATTCTTCATGAGGCACATCAAAGTCGATTCTCGATTCATCCGGGCGACAAAAATGTACCGAGATTTGAAGCGGTATTATCATTTGGGATGAAGAGAGATGTAGCTAAGTGGGTGGCTGTAAGACTTGCCATTGGTGAAAGTGGAACATCAGGTTCCCGGTTACTCTGAGAGTCTACCCATTCACAGTGGAAATGGGATATGGTGACAATGGATTTCGTGGTTGGCTACCAAATTCTCAGGCGAGATCTTATTTGGGTTATTGTTGATCGTCGACAAAGTCGGCTCACTTCCTAGCCATCGAAATGGAGCTAGGGTTTGCAGGAGGTACATTAATGAGATTGTGCGGTTACAGAGTACCAGCGAGCATTGTGTCGGATCGGGATAGTAAGTTTACCTCGTTGTTTTGGCAGGCAGGAGGAAATGGGTACTAAGGTACTTGAGCACCGCTTATCATCCCAGACCGGCAGACATCGAGGGACTATTGGACTCTCGAGGATTTGTTGAGGATGTGTGTTTTGGATTGGGGTGGCCATTGGGTGGACTACCTRAACTTGGTAGAATTCACCTATAATAATAGCTGCCAATCGAGTATCGGAATGGCACCGTATGAAGCTTTGTATGGTAGGTCATCTGGGCGCCATTATCTGGGCAAAGTGGGGAGCGCATGTTTGGCGAGGGCATTGTACAGGAGACTACGGAAAAGATCCGAGTCTTGAAGTTGAACATGAAAGAAGCTCAAGATCGGCAAAAGAGTTATGCCGATAACCGCAGAAAAGAGTTAGAATTTGCTGTAGGAGATATGGTTTATCTCAAGATGGCAATGTTTAAGGGTACCAACAGGTCGATCGAGAGAATAAGTTGAGTCAGATATTTAGGGCCGTTCGGTGACGGAGGGTTGGACTGCGTGTCGGTTGGAGTTACCAGTGTTGGCGATTCATGATGTCTTCCATGTCTCATGTTGAAGAAGTGCTTGCGGAGAGATGATCAGGTGTTAGCAGAGATTCCACCTGAATTATTACCAGTATGAGAGTGGGCTGCGAGGCTGTGAGGATTCTAGGCGTAGAATCAAAGGCGGGAGAAAGAGAATTCCCGAGCTTAGAGTGTTGTGGGATTGTGATGGTATCACCGAGGAGACTTGGGAACTGAGGAGAATGACGGTGAGATTCTCCAAGTGGCTTGAGAAGCAGCTGAGATTTGGGTCGAGGGCGAATCTAATGAGTGGGAGAGATTGTACATCCGGTATTCAGTTACTAGGTAAGATGTTGTATTTTCGTATAAAAGTATTTGACTTTCTTGCTGTATAAGTCATTGACTTTCGTTGCATTATGGATGTTGATGTTGTAATAAAGTTATTTTTCGGTTGATCCGAAGAGTGTTTAAATACGCGTTGCGTTGTTTCGCGTATTGATGACGTCGAGTATATGATGGAGTATTTCATATATCGACGGGTTGGACATGAGGGGATGATTCATGTGTTGTTGAAGGTTGAGCCGCGTGTTGTTTAGTTATTTGGTTCGATGGGGCTGAGGGATCGAGTGTCAGAGATCTTGAGCGATGGAGGCTTATCGGATTACATGGAGTATTTAGTCAGATGAGGTTGAGTCGAGGGGTTATGGGTTGTTTAACCTTGCGGAGTTGGGTTTGCCGAGGGTGGTGGCGAATGAATCCGGAGTAAGGATTCGAGGTTAACCAGGTAGGCCGATTGGGGATCCGTGGTATTGGATCTGCGGGACTTAGTTCATTCGGCATCGGTGCTGGATTTCGATGGATTTAGTCACCGTGTTGGACAGCTTATTGGAATCAGGTTGTTGGACTCTAATAACTAGGTCGGTTGGCGGAGTTTATCCGTGTTGGACTTAACTTATTGGAATCCGGTATTGGATTCTAATATGTTAGGTCGGTTAGCGAGTTTATCCGTGTTGGACTTAACTTATTATCAGGGGATTCTAATATGTTAGTCGGTTAGAGTTTATCCGTGGACTTGGAACTTATTGGAATCCGGGTATTGGATTCCAATAAATCGTCGATGTAGTTGCGCTCGAATCTGGGGTTATTGGATTCGATGAGTTGTCGTCAGCGTGACCACGCGTATAGGATCGAAGAGTGTTGCTCGGACCAAATACGGAATAATGTCGACTTATTTAATGATGTTTGGGGTGAGATTGAGATAAAAGAATGTCTCAAATGACTTGGAAAAGTTTATCGGATTTTTAGAATCGAACGAAAAAAAAAAAAAGATTCGGGGAATTGGGCTGGGCCGGACCATTAAGCAATGGGCCTAAGTCAAAGATAAGCAAGCCCTTTCTCTATAGAATTCTAGAGAATTCTATAGCCTTCTTTCATTTGGGGAGATATTTTCGTGCTCATTTCGATGAAGAGAGAAGAAGAGAGAAGAAAGAGAGAGAAAGAGAGAGAAGAAGGAGGAGAAAAACCTGGGTTTTTGCTGCCATTTCGGAAATCCGTTTGAGGTATCAGGGGAGGTCGGACTGAGCTGAAATTTTCTGGGAAGTAATAGAGATCCTACTGCTTGTGTTGATCCAAGAAGAGCCAAGTCTAAGTGTTGAGTGTGTTCTTTGTTTCAATCGTCAAGCAGGTAGTCTTGGCGACCGTGGTTTTGAACTGTGTGATCAATGATTTTTAAGTGATTGATATGTGCTTAGGAACTAGACCATTGGGTGTGATTCATGGCTTGTCCATGTTACGTTTGTGTGTGTAATGGAGCTTATACGGTATGTCTTGGTTGTTCGCTAAGTTGCATTTAATTACGTTAAATCTTTGATCATATGCGTGTATGGCAGTGAGGCAGGAGGACCGCCTCACTAAGCATTATCAGTAACCCCTCTTTGGTGTAGGTAAAGAGAAGGAATAAGCTTGAGCACGTGGAACCGAAATGAAGAAGGGATGATAGCGGGGTGTAAGGGTTGTCGTGTTTAAATCGTATGTTATGTTTCTCTCATGTTTAAAATCAGTTTGAATGTTTGAGACTCGTCTGGTACTTGTTATGGAGTGTTTAAGGTTAATATGAAGTATTAAAGTTGCGTTTGTTATGAGGTGTGCAAATGTTCGAAAGATTATTGATATTTTGGTCGCGAGAGAGGGCGTCGATCGATCATGGGCTGATCGATCGATCGATCTAGGTTCAGGTTTTCTAGATTTTTTGTGGACGATCGATCGTCGTATGGGAGGATCGTCGATCGGTAAGTCGCCGTACGGTTGTTGATCGACTTGGGCGAAGGAGCGATCGATCGAGAGTCGATCGTCGTCGCTAGTGAGATCGATCGATCCTTAAGTTTGATTTGCCGTAACGTTTTGGATCGACGAAGGTGACTTCGGTTCGATCGGTCGAGGTTCGATCGATCGATCGACATATGGATCGATCGATCATGTAAAAAAAAAAAAAAAAATTTATTCCGTATTTTATCCCTTTCCGCGTTTTCATCTTAAATCGGGTTGGGCGTGTCAATTTGGTATCGAGCCGTGGCGGTTCTAGGGCGTTAGAGGTGTCTTGCCTGGATTGTTTGTTTGATTGATTTTATCGTGAGTGTATATATGTGGTTATGTGATTGTGGGTTGGGTTAGATCATCCTCTTCCGTCGAGAAAAGGTTCCACGGTAAGACTTCGCTTGGGTTTGTGTTAGTGAGTTTTGTGTGTTGAATCTTTTGTTGCTTTTAAAGGATGGTGAGAGTAAGAAGATTGAGAGAAGTGGTGGCAAGGGGCGAGGTAGCTGAGCGTGTGGTGAATGGATCCCCAATGGTGATGATCGAGAGAGTTGATAATGTTCTTTGGTGGTGAAGGCGTCGGAGTTGCTTTGGAGGTGCAGCTCCTGCGTTGGCGTTGAACCACAAGTTGGGATTCATCAACAAGCTGGTCAAAATCAAATGGGCGATGATGGGAATGTTGGCTCAGATTTTGGAGAGGTTACCGGGACCGGTACCAGCTCCAGCCACGAGATGCCACCAGAGGTGAAGAACCACAAGGTTGTGGCTCTGAGGCGGTTGTGGGGCAAATGATTCCATCTTATCTGATGGATCATATGCAGAAACTTAACACAAAGTTCTTTCTTGGGGGTGCCAAACCTGTTGAAGGCGATGAGTGGAGATCGAGGATGGAGAGGAACTTCATAAGATGCCACGAGGAGTATAAAGTAGACATTGCGGTGCATTACGGAGGAGATGCGTATTTGTGGTGGAGAATGTGTTGGCTAGAAGGCGATGGTGTGAATCGTGGGAGGAATTCTGTGAAGAGTTCACCTCAAATATTTCATGAGCTATGGACCGTTTGGAAAGCGGAGTTTTTAAATTGGCTCAAGGAGAAGGGCAGTCGAGAGTATGAAGCGGAGTTTAATCGACTCAAAATATGCGGGGAAGAGGTCTTGAGGATGAGCAGAGGCCCAAGTGCGGCGATTCCTCCGTGGTATGCGCCTTGAGTTGAGGAATAGGTGCATTGTCGAAATTATGTTTCGGTGGCGGGTTGGAGAGGCGGCCATCATCGAGGAAGGTCTAATAGCGGTTCAGGTTTTAGATTTTTTGTGTGGACCGATCGATCGGTCGTATGGGAGGATCGATCGATCGGTAAGCGAAAGTCGCCGTATCGGTTGTCGACTTGGGCGGAAAGACGATCGATCGAAAGTCGATCGTCGATCGGCTAGTGAGATCGTCGATCCTTAAGTTGATTTTAAGCTAACGTTTTGGATCGACCAGGTGACTCGGTTCGATCGGTCAGTTCCGTCGTCGATCCAACATATGGATCGATCGATCATGTAAAAAAAAAAATTTATTCCGTATTTTATCCCTTTCAGCGTTTTTCATCTTAAATCGGGTTGGCGTGTCAGAAACTCAATTATATCTTCTCCTTAGTGAGTTTTATAACACCAATCTTCATCTTTGATTTTGGTGATTCTTCATTTACCTTAAGGCGTGTACTTTCCGACAGCATCATCTTCAAACTCAATTGTGCTTCTTTGTGTCTTTTCCTATGACACTCTCTTGAAAAATGCCAACTCTTCCATGGTTGTAGCATTCTCTCTTTGTTCCTTGAACTTAATACGCCGTACTCTTCCAATGGTCGGCTTTCATGTGGTTGTCTCTCTAACAAAACTCACACCGCTTTTTGCCTTTGCCTTGAACATTGAACGCTCCTTCCGTCATGTTCTCGCTGCAAGCTTCCACACGTTCTTTGTGTGCCTTTAGAGTTCTCATTGACTCTAATACTCTCAATGAAGTCAAATCTTTTGTTTGCTTCAACACAGCCATTATGCTGTCACATCTCTCTGTGAGAGATATGAGAAGTTTTGGACAATTTTATAGTCCATCTTCTCTCCACCATAGACTCTTAATTGATTTCTCAAATCAATTAGATCTCCCATGAAAAACTCTCTGTTTTCACCTTCTCTTTGTTGCGACGTTGTTGCCGTCATCATAATACTTTTGTTTTTCTCTTGGACCTTCTTCTTTGTCTCCACCTTAGGCACCGTAACAGTCAAAACACCGTTCTCCATGGAAACCATGACTTAATCCATCTTCACACGATGCAATGTGACCTGCTTTTCATCTTTCTCCACGTTTCTCTCTCCGTTTATCTTAAGCACGTTATCGTCCTCTATCTCCACTTTAACCTCCTCTAGTTCTTCATCCCCGGCAGATCCATCTTGAATGTTCACGCCTCTGACATCTCTTTCCAGTCCACACGTGGGTTCACATCATAGATGTTTCTCCGGAGAGCGAAGACGGGAATTGCAGATCCTTGAACCGATCCCAAACGTCGAGTGACAACGGATCGAAGTTGTTGTTGCTTCGCCTTTTTTTATTTTCCAACAACTTCGATTTTAACTTCTATCTATGTGCTTGAATTGGCCCTCAAATCGATAAAACTCTGATACCATGTTGGAGTTTTATTCTACTTCTTTCTCTGTGTTTCTTTGTGCACAAATCAGAAGAAAAAGAATTCTAATGTAGGAACCACATTATTCTTAAATAAATGATAAAACTCATTTTTACACGACAATCTCAAAGTCTTAATATAGACTTTGAAACGGTACAAATAAAACAACATGACTTTTGACTTTAACTAACATACGTAACTGTTTTTTTGTCGGCACATACGTAACCGTTATAATATAACATTTGAAAATCAATTATATGCTAACACAAATTTCCAGATAAGAGGAGGACGATTGCAAGGGGTAGGGCAGTGTCTTATCCGTGAGTATAGAATGGTGTGTCATCTGCTGAAGGGAGAAATAAGCAAAGACTCAGTGGAGGTTTTTGTCAGCTTTTCCGATTGTATCTTCATCCTGAAACTGTCCTTGTTGTAGAAAACTAGAGCTAATGACAACAGTGTGTCTTACGTATGCAGGGGTGCAGAGCCATATTGATAGACAAAGATAAGAAACCAAAGGTTTAACAAATCTCTCCATTTAGTTTTTTTTTTTTTTGTTATGTCATATTGTTGGTATAATGTTGTATTGCTGAAATTATAGTGGGAGCCAAGGCGACTGGAGGACATAACGGATAGCATGGTAAATCAGTACTTTGAGAAAATGGAGGAAGAGGATGGATGGGAGGATCTAAAGTTTTTGCCAAGGAACGACTTAACTGCTTTAGCAATCGCAGCAAAGCTGTGAAGTGGAGAAGGTGCTTGATGAGACAGCAAATTGGTTAGACATAACGACCAAACCGAGCAAAGAGACCAACCCGAAATACCAAGATTATGTGTTTAAATATTTCTTCTTTTTCTTTCTTTTGTTGCATCAGATAAGAATAGACGTGTCCTGTTTCATCCTTTCAAGGATCACAGTATCTCACGTTTCCATTATTTTCTTTTATTTAATTCGCTTCCATATATAGGAAGTTGTAGTTCCAAGTTCCCTATTTAATAGAAAACAAAAAACAAGGCGGAGATTTGCCTAAAGAAATCTTGTGTTCTTGTTCTTATCCATGTTTTGATTGAGACTTCATTAGTGATAGTGCTGGTGCGATCGTTCATCTGTTGGAGCTCATCTTGCATAGCGCCAACGCTAGCCTCCAAATCTTGATACACTTCTTTTTGTACATCGTTTTATTTTTGTTATAGATTTTCGGAATTTCACTGTGCATGAGGTAGAGGAAAGAACAAAATCTAAGTGCCTTACAATAGTCTCTTCCTCGATCATGATAGTAAAAATTAGGTAATAATGCGATTTCCGGAGGTGATCCAGATATTTCACTTCTGAATCACAAGCTGCTGTAAACAATATATAATCAACTCAAGAGATAATTAATTATATATTAAAAAATGATGAACAAGTTATCATGTATACTCTCGAGAGAGAGAATGGTGATATCTTTGTTTCCAACTCACAAAGGTACAATCCGAGGATGGGTGCGATGGAAGTGAACACTTTGCATGAGACAATGGCACTGTCTCACTGTTCGCCTGTTCGGTATAGCAGCCTCATTTATTACCATCGTTTTTTTTTCAAAAGAAGAAACAAATAAGAAATGACGAAAATACCCCCGTAAAAACCTAAAAGGGTGAGGAATGAATGAATAAGGTGCCGCCCTTTTGGCTCATCGTAAATAAATCTCGTCGGCCTTCTTTGCCCTTCTCCTTTGTCCAGATTTTCTTCTTCAACCTCTTCTTCCCTACCCGCCAAATTCCTCTTTGAAACTGCCTAATACCTTCTCGCTTTTGTGATTTTGCAGATCCCGCTTCATACCCTTTTGATCCGTCGGTTTCAATTTCTAATCTCCTTTCAATCTTTCTTTCTTTGTTTTCTGTAGAATTTGGGTGTAAATTGTTCCGAGCATTGGGTTTTCGCGCACAGTATTCTCTTTTTTATCCGTGTTTGTGTGATCAATTTGTGAACTTTTGTATTGGGTTTTTTTCAAAAGTGGGAATTTGTGAACTTTTGATTTGGGCTGGCTCGAGGGTTTTTTTTTTTCTTTTCGCAGTTGGCTAAATCCCCAACCTAAAACTTCTCAATTTCAGAGATGGTGGTAGTTATAAGACTTAGGCTAAAACATTAACCCCTGCTCTTAAGTGAAGTCGTTGGGTGCTCGTATCTTTAACTCTTCATATGGACCCTGATTTGGAATTGCCATCTGCGTGAATGGAGCATAAGTGTATTTGTACATGTAGGTATGGCACATTGAATAAAGAGATCATAGGAAGCTTGGGTTTTGTCCTAAACTCTCTCTAATTTGGTTTTACTAACAGGATAGTGTGGCAAATCTAAAATATTGTTTTATCTGTATTTTCTTCCTAACGCTTCCAAGTTAGTTGCTTTTGTGCTATATCATGGGGACTTGCGCTTGTGATTATACCTCCTTTATTTGTTATAGGTTAATGTGGATACTACTGTTGTGTGAACTTCTTGCTATGTTAAGTTTTAAATCTGTGGAACTATTTGTTATTTCTCAATTCTGGCAAGGTCTTATGTTCATACATTGCTTTCTCGTTTTCAGGACTATAAAAGACAGGACGAGTTGAGTTTAGAACCTGGAACAGATTGTGTCTGCATTTTGCTTGGTCCATATTTTGTTAACGTGATGAAATGACAAATCACGAGCTGATGATGGCGGGGAACCACGATATCTCGTTTAGGCAGGAGCAATTTATGGAAGCTCGACAGAACAGTGAACTGTTTACTACTCATGACTACAATTTTGCTTTGGAACCGTTACACGAGACCAACCTGCAGATAGGTGTTTCCCGTGAGAAAAATGAGGTTTGGAACCACAACCAGGAACATACACTGACTCTTCAAAACTCAAGGGCTCACAGTGAAGAAATACATGAAGAACAATGTCTGGAAGGAAAAGATGAGGTTGATTCTCAGGAAAACCAGAATGAAAGCTTTGATCATGCTTTTGACCTCTCCTTTCCTGATAATGATGACTCAGAAACTTCAGAGAATGATAAACTAGCTTTAATAGTTTCTCAGGATCTCAATGATAATTTACAGTTGGGAGTGGGTCATTGCATGAATAGGGATCCCATACCTGGCCTGAACATAAGCCTTTCTCAGCAGCTAGATTTGGCTCCTCCTATCCTTCATTGCCGGTCTCTGCAAACAGCTCCTGAGCACAATTTGGTCGTTGGTATGGAATTTTCGGATGTCCTTGCTTGTAGGAGAGCTCTGAGAGATGCAGCTATTGCCTTACGCTTTGAGATGCAGACAGTTAAATCTGACAAAACTCGCTTCACTGCAAAGTGCACTAGTGAGGGTTGCCCTTGGAGGATTCACTGTGCCAAGCTTCCTGGTGTACCAACCTTTACAATAAGGACTATTCATGGGAGTCACACATGTGGTGGTATTTCACACCTTGGTCACCATCAAGCTTCAGTTCAATGGGTTGCTGAGGCTGTGACAGAAAGGCTGAAAGTAAATCCTCATTGCAAACCTAAGGAGATACTGGAGGAAATTCATCAAGTTCATGGAATTACACTATCATACAAGCAAGCATGGAGGGGAAAAGAACGTATAATGGCTGCTGTTCGCGGGTCATTTGAAGAAGATTATCGCCTCCTTCCTCGATATTGTGATCAAATTAGAAGAACAAATCCTGGAAGCATCGCTGTGGTTCATGGAAGCCCGGTTGATGGGAGCTTTCAACAATTATTTATTTCTTTTCAAGCATCAATCTGTGGTTTTCTTAATGCTTGTCGACCTCTCATTGGATTAGACAAGACTGTTTTGAAGAGCAAATATCTAGGGACACTGCTGCTTGCCACTGGGTTCGATGGAGACGGCGCGGTGTTTCCTTTGGCTTTTGCTGTTATTAGTGAAGATAATGATAGTAACTGGCAGTGGTTCCTCTCAGAGTTGCGTCAGCTGCTTGAAGTTAATTCCGAAAACATGCCAAAGCTGACATTTTTATCTTGTAGAGATCAATCCATTGTTGATGGAGTCGATGCTAATTTTCCAACAGCGTTTCATGGCTTCTGTGTCCATTATCTCACAGAAAGCTTCCGTAGTCAGTTCAACAACTCCATTCTTGTGAATCTTTTTTGGGAAGCAGCAAAATGTCTCACCGACTTTGAATTTGAAGGAAAAATCCACGAGATCGTCCAGATATCCCCAGAAGCTGCCTTGTGGATCCGTAACTTCCAACCCAGTCTATGGGCCACATACTGCTTTGAAGGAACAAGGATTGGACATCTGACTGCAAATGTTTCCGAGTCACTTAACAGTTGGATTCAAGATGCCTCAGGTCTTCCTATAATTCAAATGATGGAGAGCATTCGTCGCCAATTGATGACTTTGTTCAATGAACGCCGTGAAATAAGCATGCAATGGTCTGGTATGCTAGTTCCATCTGCTGAAAGACATGTTCTTGAGGCTATAGAAGAATCTCGTTTGTACCAAGTTCACAAAGCAAACGAAACACAACTCGAGGTCATGACCAGTGAAGCAAAATTGATAGTAGATATTAGACGCCGTTCTTGTTTGTGCTGTGGATGGGAATTATACGGTTTGCCTTGTAGCCACGCAGTTGCAGCCCTCCTCTCTTGCAGACAGAACGTATACCGGTTCACAGAGAGTTACTTCACTGTGGCAAATTATCGGCGAACTTACGCTGAAACCATACATCCAGTTCCAGACAAAACGATGTGGAAAACAACAGAACCTGACAGAGAAAGTGGTGAGGATGGTGAAGGGACTGTGATCAGACCACCGAGGGTGTTAAGACAACAGTCACGGCCAAGGAAGAGGAGAAGTCAAGGAGAAGACCGTGGACGTCAAAAGCGGGTAGTTCGATGTAGCCGGTGTAACCAGGCTGGCCATTTCAGAACAACTTGCACAGCTCCTATATAAAAATCCTATGACATCTCTCTTTAAATTCTTTACTTCTCTCTGATTTGAATTTAGTTTTTTCTTACTTAGGTTTAGAACATTCTTTTCAATGCCTTTCTCTGTCAAAGCCTTTTCAGATATACAATGACAATGTCTTCTCAGGATAATCAACTAAACATCTTAGACATATATATCTTCTTATGGTATAGCCTTAACTAAAAGGATTTCTAAAACCTTGCAAAAACACTATCATACATAGAGATTGAGATTCTGGTTACAAAAACAAAATGGTCAAATCACAAAATGCAAAATAAGAAACATCCGGAGTAATAGGGCTGAAAGCTATTTTAGAACAGTGCACGTGGTGAAAGCAGATGCATTGTCTCGTAACAGAAAACAAACTCAACAATGGACTCAATCTTAGAGTTCTATCAATCTTAATCTCATGTCTCTTGATGAATCCCAAATCAAATCCAGATCAATGTGTGTTCCAGAGTTTAACAGCAACAACAACACGACGACCTTCACACAGATTTTGGTAATCTCATCCATTGGCTTTCTCCTAGCCATTGCACTGCACTACCGTCTCCGGAAGCTACGTCACTCCAAGATCATCCCTCGTCTGAGATTGTCTCACAAACACAAAGGCCATGAGAAGCTCGAGAGATTCTCTCACTACGTTGGTAAAATCAATCTACATATCCTCTTTTGATATCTCCATGATAATAGTTTGTGATGCATTATAAGAAAATTTTGTTGGTGGTTTCTTTTGCAGTGCGGCAGATGGGATTCAAGGACAGGAGAGAATGTCCTCATCTTTGCAAATTAGCCAATGAGTATATAAGGAAATCAGGTAGCTGCGAGGAAGACATTTACAGCTTTTTCTCAGAAGAGCCTGATGCTGATTCTCTCTTCATCAAGCTCGTCGAGGAGTTTGAGAGATGTATTCTCAGTTACTTTGCTTACCACTGGAGCCATGCAGATCTCATGATTAGTCAGGTTACTGCAGGCAAACAAAAACAAAAATCTTTCAGTATCCTTTCTTTGTTAAAATCATAATTAAAAGACCAAAAACATTTCATGGATTTGATTCAGATACTCAGCGCCGATGTAGAGCCTAAGAAGAAGCTCAAGCACATTGTCATGGCGGCTACAAGGTGAGTCTAAACAAAAACTAATTCGGATTTTGTTCTCCTTTAGTGATTATTTCCAAAATGATTGTTCCTTGGTTGGTATATAGGGAACAAAGATTTGAGAGGGTGACTAAAAATCTAAAAGTGGCAAGAGTCTTTAACACATTGGTAGAGGAAATGAAAGCAATGGGGATCGCATCTGTTGATGACTCAGAGTGTACAGAAGTTATGGCTCCAGTTGCACACAAGGACCGAAGCCCGGTTCTACTCCTTATGGGTGGTGGTATGGGTGCAGGAAAGAGCACTGTGCTTAAAGACATTCTCAAAGAGTAAGTAAAGATTCAATATAACTTCACTTAAAATCTACATCAGCATACTTACCAAGTTATCATTAATCAGTGTTTCTTATGCATTGACCCGTACATGCTTGTGTGCTTTGGATCAGACCGTTTTGGGCAGGAGCTGATGCTGTGGTGATCGAAGCAGATGCTTTCAAAGAATCTGATGTGATATACAGAGCTCTGAGCTCCAGAGGCCATGTTGATATGATCAAGACTGCTGAATTCGTAAGGTTCTTTGTTTCCTTAGCAAGGAATCAAATCAAGTTTAAGTAACCCTTCCAGATATGGAAATGTACATAAGAAAAGTAGCAAAGAACAAATTCTTAAATTCTCTATCATATATATTCAGGACACACATATATAGAATCACATACTATTACCATTTTATTACCCTTGTTTATACTCAATATCCAACGAGATGTTGTGAAACTCTGACGGTGAAATGGCAATAAAACAGGTTCACCAATCATCAACAGATGCAGCATCGTCGCTGCTCGTTACAGCTCTCAACGAAGGCCGGGACGTGATAATGGATGGAACACTCTCTTGGGTACCATTTGTAGTTCAGACCATAACCATGGCAAGGAATGTCCATCGCCATCGTTACAGAATGGGAGCTGGCTACAAGGTTGGTGAGAATGGAGAAGTCATAGAGAACTATTGGGAACGCATCGGCGAAAAACAACAGCTGCAAGAGGATGGACGGGAGAGAAAGCCATACAGGATAGAGTTAGTTGGAGTTGTGTGCGATGCATATTTAGCTGTGATACGAGGCATTAGGTGAGAATGTTCCAACTGTTCTTTTGGAAATATAGTCTTTTAACCAATTGTGTTTTTTCATAACATAAAGTTTTGGTTTACCATATATGCAGGAGAGCAATAATGTGTAGGAGAGCAGTTAGAGTGAGATCTCAGCTGAGATCTCACAAGAGGTTTGCGGATGCGTTTCTTACTTATTGCAACTTAGTTGACAATGCTAGACTTTACTGCACCAATGCTCTTGAAGGTTCTCCAAAGGTTAGACCTGATTTTCTTCTACTCTTCCTCCTTTAAGATGCAAAAAAAACCTGAAATGTTTTAAGTAAAACTATGAAAGTAAGAATCCATGGTGCAATGTGCAGCTGATAGGGTGGAAAAAAAAGGAAAAGACTTTGCTAGTGGATCCAGAGGAGATAGACTGTTTGAAGAATGTAGGGAGGTTAAATGAGAATGCGGATTCCATTTACGAGCTATACAGAAGACCAAATCCTGCATGTGAAGCTGGATCAATATGGAAAGACATTGTTCTTTCTCCTTCCAGGTTCAACATTCAACAGGAGCTCAAGTACTCAATTCAGAAAGTAGAAAGATTCAAACAGTATCTTCAAGAGACACCAAGGTGAGAGAGGAAGATAGAGAACGCAGAAGATCTCTTAGCTTTTTTTCCCGGTATGTCATTCATTTATGTAACTCCTACAGTCCTAAAAACATCAAACTAAAAGTGAATCTCTCTAACAAAGAGAGAATTGGCAATGCCTATCTTGGTATTACTTATGTCAGAAAACTTACACTAGCAATACCAAGCCAATGGAAAAACATTGAATGTAAGAAATGTTTAAGGAAGCAAATGTGTGACATGATTCAGAGGAAAATGTATGAATCTCACCTTAACTTTGCCAAGCTTGTTCTTAAGAGAGACCAGTTCTTGAAGAAACCACAATATCTTAATGAAACAACCACATTATCAAACCTCATTAGACACATTCATACATTACTTTAGAATCATTCAAGAACCAATTAAGACAGAACTAGATGAACACCCACCTAACAGAAGCATATCTCTACAGAACCATGTGAATGCTATGGCTTGAAATCTAAAGGCTTCTTTAACGGTTTCTGAAGAACTAAAGAGTTTAGAAACCATCACATTTTAGCTATTGATTAAAGCTTAAAATTAAAACAAACCAAAAATTACAAAGAAAGTGTTTCAACATGAAACCAAGAAACAAAGAAAGAAAAAACTTTGGAAAGCAAGCTCCTTCAAGGATGATTCAATTATACAAGACTACCCTATAGAAGCTACCACCAGCCATGTATTCAATCTCCCCCAAAACCCCAACTATCCTAACCCCATCTTCTTCACTTCTTCGCCTTCCTGGTCGAAGCCCTTTTCGCAGGAGACTTCACAGTCTTCGCCTTCACACTCTTAGCCGGAGCCTTCTTAGTTACAGCCACAGCTTTCTTAACAGGAGCAGCTTTTTTCCCAGGAGATGTTCTAGTCGAAGTCCTAGAAGCTTTAGCTGGTCTCTCCTTAGCCTTAGGCTTAGCAGCAACAGCTTTAGTCTTGGAAACAGCAGCAACAGACTTCGATTTAGGTTTAGCAACAACCTTAGCCTTACGAGCAGCAACAGTTGTTGTAGCCTTAGGCTTAGCAGCAACCTTAGCCGCAGGTTTCTTAGTTCCTTTAACCGCCTTAGCTTTAACAGGAGCAGCAGCAACCTTACCCTTAGGTTTAGCTACAGTTGCTTTCTTCTTAACCGGAGCAGACGCCGCCGGTTTAGGTGTAGCGGAGGATTTAGCAGAAGGGATCTTGAAAGAAGCTTTGACCTTAATCAATTTGCCAGAAGCAACAAGTCTCTTGAGATTAACAAGCAAAAGCTTCCTAAAAGTAGGAGGAAGAGATTTATGCTTCTCCTCTATGAACTTCTGAATCGCGTATTGACTAGATCCAGTTCTCTCCTTCAACGTTACAATAGCATCTTTAATCATCTGCATCGATTCAATAAACAAAATCAAAATCAAATCTCGGAATTATGAATCTGAAATCGGTAAATTTCGCAATTGAAAAAAAAAAAAGTTTAGATCGAATCTTGAAGAGACCTCTTCATAGGTAGGGTGAGATGATGAAGAAGTTTTCTTCTTCGTTGGTGCAGCAGCTTTCACAGGCTTCTTTGTCGTCGTCTTAACTTCTTTGGTCGTCGTCTTCTTCGATTTACCACCTTTCGCAGCCGGTTTTTTCTCCGGAGATTTCACCGTCGCTTCAGCAGCTCCTGATTCAACCGTCGTTGGAACGTTGTCTTCCTCTGTAGACATCTTATCCCTCTCTTCTCTTTCTCACTCTTCTCTTTCTCACAAACTGATCACTCGATTGATCGAAGAAACTGTAAAAACTGTAATGCGTCGGACAATTCTGATGAGGACGACGAGAACTACGGGAATGATGTTTATATAGTCAGATGTGTTGAGACAGAGATTGTAATCTCTTGTCTGATTGGTTAAAATGATAAGTACTCGGATCGGTGTATCAACTCAGGTTTGAATTTCAACCGTTAGATTTAAATCTATCGACGGTGTAGGAATAAGGATTACCAATGTAAGGATGAGGAGGTTAATGGATGTAGATAGGTGCTTTTGCGTATGTTTGGTGTGCTTTTAGCCTCGATTAGTTTGATCATAACTTTTTATATACTTTATGAATTTTGATTTTGTTTTGTTCGTTGTGTAGATAATTCTGTAAGGTTTCTTCTGAGTATCTAAGCGATTGAAATGGTTTGGTGTAGGATGAGAAAATAAGGAATGAAGCAAGGTTGGTCAAAACTATGGTTTGTTTTGATAGTATTACCGTATATATGGTTTTTTGGAGAATGCTTGTGGGAAGTTTATGGATGGTTATGTTCATTGGAAACTAGACTAATCAAGGAGTGTAACGAACCAAGATTGTTAAAATCGGGTGATTTTAAGGTTGAAAATTATGTTGTTGAGTCCGACCAAAGATGACCATCTCCTTGTGTGTGGTGCCACACAACTTGTTGCATGTGCGATGTGTATCTCTTTAAGAGAGTCCAAACTAAGATAACCAAATAGTTATGCACTGGAATAATATTACATATTCGTGATTCGTTACTTCTTGCAGTGATTCACGAGTTTAAATTTGTTTAAAAACGTGGAAGTAGTGAAGCATATGCGTAGTTTCGCTATAATGATGATGTATGCAACTATGCATCTAGCTTCTAAAAGCATAGATGTAATTTTATCATCAATAGTATATGATATTCTTTATCAAACATAAATCATTCTTATGAATTACGAAATTCAGCTAAACATATTGATATGCATATATATATCTAACACTTAATAAATTAGTTTTATATTTAGAATATTATATCGGTTTCAAAATTTGCCGCGTTTTAACATTTTTTTTACCGCGAAAGATTATGTATCATCCACGGCAAGAATATATGCGTGGATGATGTATGTATATATAATTTGATGTATGTTAGAGTTAAAACTATTTAATATTCAAAAAAAAATTGTTAAATAGGAAAAATATCCTAAAGAAATTGTTAATTAGGAAAATATCCTATATTGATATATATAGAGTAAAAAATCATTCATAATTTTAGGAAATAAACTTATATTTTCATATATAAGTGTATATATATAACTGATATTGAAACCAGACCATAATCAATAAACTAAATTCAGCCCACATATGCATCAAAAAATTTCAATATGAAAGCTAACCCCAGTTTAAATCGAAAACGAATAAATTGACATGAAACTAAGTTTTATTCACAACATATAAAAGATATCATCGTATCAAAACCTATAATTGCAAATTGCAAATTGCCAAATCAATATCGATATCGGTTTCCCTTCGTGTTTTTAATGATTTTTATCGCGAAAGATTATATACTGTTTACGGCAATAATATATGTATAGATATTGTATGCAGATATGATTCAATTGTATACAAAAGTTAAAAATAGTTTATATTCAAGAGGAAATTGTTGATGAGAGAAATTTTCATGTACTGATATACATATTTCATCATATATAACTGATATATTGAAACGAGAACAAAATTAATAAACTAGATTTAACCCAAATATGCATCAAAACATTTCCAATTCAAAATCCAACCCACTTCAAATCGAAAATGAATAAATTGACATGAAACTTAGTTTGATTCACAAGATAAAAGAGATCGTATTATAAACCTATAATCGCAAATCAATACTGATATGTGTTATATCGGTTTTAAATTTTTTGCTTTGTCAATGAATTTTACCGCGAAATGTTATATAACGTGTTCGATAAAAAATATATATGTGAATGACATATGCATGTATGATTCATTGTAAATAGAAGTTTCAATTATATTCAAAGAAATTATTAATAAGAATTTTTTTTCTCAAAGAAAATATCAACGAGAAAAGTCTACTCGTTTATACAGTACAAAACGTTAAAATATCTTTCTAAAAATAACTTTCCTCATCATATATAACTTAAAATGAAACCATACCAAAAACATTATTATATAAATTAAAACTGAATCCGATCCACATATACATCAAAGTTTTTTTCCAATTCAATATCTAATACAATACAAATTAAGAACGAATATATTGAGTTTAAAATGAATGTCACTCACAAACAGCAAAGAAACTGTGTTATAAACTTATAATCCATGTTACCGTCGTCGAATTATTTTCAATCCATATATATTTTGTAAATAAGGATACTCTTTAGGAACTAAAATTAATATAATATACACAAAACTAAGCCACTAAGTAAGATATGAACATTTAACACGAACATAAATATCTTTAGAGTAAACGTGTATGTAGACATTCCACCAATCTCTTATTCAAACATATTAATTGCGTTCTAATGGTTTACTTTTGGACAGTTACATTTTACTTTTCTCTGGTTGAAAAATGTCAGTTACATTTTTACATTCACCAATGGAGGTTAATGTTGGTTTCAAGATACCCTAACCATATTATCTAGAGTCTAGACTATTATTATGACACTTAAAAACATGCAGTTTAACAATGCATTTTTTCATTACGGATTTAGTAATGAGCTAGTAAATGATTAACAAAACTGTGTTAATATGTTTTCGATCTACCATTTACAAGAAATAGCTAACGAAAAATTTCTCACTAATCTTTCGATACAAGTATGTGATTTTTATTTGGTATTGTCAACATATGCTAAAAATCTAAACTAAAACAAGTATACCTTATATAGTTTTTGATTATTTGGAATACTTATCACCAATCCCTTATTTCACACATGTCATCTATTCATAGTGCACGACCCACTGATTCTATCAAAATCTAATACATGCCATTACTATAAATATTTAAATAGTATTTTACATAATCAGATTAATATGTTGTCATTAAGACATTTTCATGTTTATTACCAAACTATTTCTTTTATTAGGGGTAAATTTTCATTTCTTTGGACATACGAACAGAAACATGGGACACGGCTATTTTCGTTAACCTCCTCATATCAACAATTTTTTCGGCCTTATTGGAATTTTAGATAAAGACTAAGTATATAGAGCCGGCGAACATTCAAACAAGACATGATTAATTGTTTGTGCTTCAGCTTCACATCTTACACAGCGGTTGTCACAATTAATACTCTTGATTTTACATTAGACATGACCGATACACATCCTGATAAAGATTGTCAAATAAAATATTGAATTTTCCGCAGACATTGTAATTTCCAGCTAAATGCTTGCAAGGGTCGATAGTTCAGTCCCAAGTTTTGTATTGTGATATCCGACGAAATTAATTTATGTGCAATCGCATATCCTGATTTAACCGTGTATTTACCAGATTTTGTGAAATGTTATCCTGGTATTTTCTGTTTAAATGAATCACTTACCGATATGTTTTGAATAAGCTCTACATCACAAGGATCCACAATTGGCTTGATTAGTTGCATATTCCATGACTGAGTTGATTGGTCAACCAAATGGTTAACTTTAAAAGAGGGATAATAATTTATTCCCTTGGAGATTGCTCCTCTCGGACAATGAACAGGTATCCATGGATCCTTCCTAACTGAAATGGAATGTCCTTAACTCGTAAGGAGGATTTGTTGTTTCCTCTCGCTCAGTTTTCACCCGAGCGCTACTAGAGATTAGTCTTGAGAGTTTAACCCGATGTGACCGCAAATGCACTGTTAATACAATTGTAGTATAATCAGACTCGATCCACAGAGACTGAGAATAAAAACACAGAGAATGCAAGAATAAATCTAATCTAAGCAAAATATAAAGGTTGGAGGTTTTGGTTATATGTCTAAAATGCATAAATAAATAAGCAACAATTAAATAAACAATAAATAAATAAGTATGATGAACGATAATTAAATAACTTGTAAGCAATTATAAGATAAAAGATCCCAGGGGTGAATGGGAACTATTTCAGGGAATCTAAATCTAGGGTTCATGTTTTACCTAATAAGTTTGTATTTGTCATTCTAGGGATTCTCCATACTTGTCTAGTCCACTCTCGTGGTATGCTAGTCTCTATATTGAGACCCACTCTCGTGGGGAACTGAACACGCATTTCATACAATCCCATCATTGAATACTAAGCATACCTAGACTTCTGGTAAAGGCACACAAAGTGAATGCCATATCTATTTCCAGAATACAGCCCACTCTCGTGACGAACTACCCCAAGATCTTAATCTAACTTAGCTACGGTCAGATCAATAATTAACTCCATCAAACAACAAACATCGACACCAACTAATACTCCCTAGCACACAGATTTGAAGCTTTAGCCCACTCTCGTGGCACTAGGAACTTCTCAATCATATAACTACACCTATTAGATTTAGTTATACTCTTAAGCATCTCCCATAAGAGAATATTTAGCATTAAAGTGTATATTAAATTAGCTAGATCGATTAAGAACAATTAAACATTTATTGAACCCTAAAGCATATATCTCATCATCGATCTCCACCCCAGAGATCTAAAGGATCTACTCACTCATCCCTCTGTGGGTGACAGCAGGGAATGAATAGGAAGATATAATAAACAATAAACAAAGCAGTAAATAAAGTAAAGCAATGATTAAAAGAAGAACTAAAGGAATTGCATAAATAAATCTTAAGAAAAATGAGTTTTTGGTGTGATGAATGATAAAATCGATTCTAAGGAGTGGTGGCTGCCCTTGGGCATGTTTTACAAGTGTTTATTTCCTATGGTTACTGGAACAAACCAGATCGTTTTCCTAAGTTTCTAAAAGCGTAAAACCCGAAAATAACTAAATTTCTTTTTTTTTCTCAGAAACAGCATCGAGCTGATTTGGTCGATGCTGCTGACAGGTAGTTATCTCGTAAACAGCATCGGGCCAGACAGGTCGATGTTTCTGGTCGATGCTACAGTAAAAAGAGTATTTTCTGCATTTGCATCGCCTTAGACTGGTTGATGCACTGGGTCGATGCTGGGCTCTGTAGCTCGAAAAAACCTTCTATGATCGTCCACGACCCATGACAAGTAGCTCCAACATCTCCATAAGCATTTAGTACTCAAACACTAGTGTTTTGCACCAAGTACCTATAATCATATAAATGTATGCAAATGCACTAAAATAGTCCTAAATCTTAGTTAAAATACATAATACTGAGCTATATGAATGCATAAAAGTATGTAAATATGAGCTTTATCATTAACCTACTCTATGGATTAGCCATTTTCTACCAGAGAGCGAGCAGAAATAACACTTTCCCAGCCATAAGATGTTGTATAACACTTTTTCGTTCTAGAGGGTTTCCTTGATGGTAGTATATGCCTCGTAAAACCCTTGCCAACGGCGAATCCTTTGCTTCTAAAAGACACCATAATTTTTTGGCTAGTAAAGTCATGTTAAAATCTTCAATAACCTTGAAACCTAAGCTACCGTTAGATTTCGTGGCACATAATGCCATAATTTTTCCACGTCATTCAGTGCATTCTTTGTTTTGTGCCATTGGAGCGCCACCAGAAATTAGCTATGACACTTGTTAATTTTCCCACTAATGTTTTGGGTAGCCGAAAATAAGACATTACATATGTTGGCAAAGCTGAGGCCACTAACTTGATCATAATCTCTTTAGTCTTTACCGTCTTTGGACAAAAAAAAATTTGAAGTCCAAACTATTTACTCTATCTTGTAGGCGGTCTCGCACGAATGCAAAAAATTGACTTTTGCTACCACCGAGATTCTCCGGTATACATAGAAAATAACTCATTCCTCCAAATTGTGAAATTCGTAAAATTCTTTTCACCTCATTTCATACATTATTTGCCACCTTATGTCTAAATTGTATAGAAGACTTTGAAAATTTGATTTGTTAACCCAAGGTTTTTCCATAGTTTTGTAGAATATGTAAAATCGTCGTATATTCCTTCTTAATAACCTTATATAAGAAATGTTTGTCATCCGGAAAGAGCAGATGTGATGTTGGTGGACTTGTCTTTTGAACATTTGCGATTAGCGTTTCAGTACATATTATGAATAAATAGGGTGATAGAAGATCTTATTGACGACCTCTGTGTGAAATAATTTTCCCATGAGAAAAACTATTAACCATGATCTTGGATAGGAAAGAACGAACATTCTATCGAATCCTGGTGCTTTTTCTGGATTCATCATAAATAGCGCACATCAGACTTCGTCTTCAGTTGTTTTGCCTTTAAAATTTTATTCATCCTCTCAAATATTGAGATAGGGACCTTATGTAATTTGAGGAGACCTTTATGTAATATCTCCTCAAATTCCGACGGAGATGACGTTCAAATGTTTATGAAATTGTATTAATTAAGAAAAATTATTATTTATTATTTTATGAAATTGTATTTATTTTTACAATAGTATAATTAATTGTATTTATAATTCGAAACCAAAGAAATTAATTAATTTAGTGATTATTAATTTACCAGAGTTATTGTAGCGAGATATTCTTTATCATGAGTTTTAATGAGAGATTCTTAAACCAGTCTTAACATACAACGTAGACCCGAAATCTCTGGCAAGAAAATCAAAACAATCTAGTAATTGAAATCAACTTTAACATTTGTTGAGAGACACTTTCAGATTCAAAGATCACTTTAGAACAAGAACCAAAAGGTAAAAAAGGAAATAAGTGAAAAACACGTGTAGTAGAGACAGTCAGAAGGCCATTCATTGTAGAGCGCTTCAACGCAAGTAACCGTAGAGCTCCAAGTAGCAAATGCAAAAGTTCCAAGGAGTTGATGTGTCTGTGGTTGGACCGGTCAGAACCAGCCTGAAAAACCTAAAGGGAAGTAACGCATTTGCTGCTGTGATTGGCCATGATGCAAACTGACCGGCCTTGCACATTGTTTGGTCATCCTCATGGACTCTCAAGTCTGTCCATGTTTTCCCATCCATCGATCCCTTCAAACCCATCAAGACAACAACAACACAAAATTTTCCTAAGCAGCTTGTTTTAAGAGGACATGAAATAACTGCAGCAAAAATAAGATACCTGAAACTTCCAGGACCTTGTGAATGCTCTTGATCCGTCTTGTCTGAAGGTGTAGTAGTTGCACATAAGCTGCATCCAACAGTACTCACCGTATTATATTCTCAGAACGTAAACTAATTTTTGTTATATTCTCTTATTTTTGCGAGCATGGGTTAGGGAGCTTTTAGACCGTTTGTGTCTTTATGAACACAGAGTATGTAATAGAAAGAGAAGTTATGGAGGAGACCTGATGATCTTCGCCTAAGTCCACCATCCACCAGGATGATATATGGCTGTCTTCCATCCTAGGCCCTGCAAAGGAAGTACCCTGGTACAACAAAAAAAAAAACAAAATCATATGGTTTAATTCTGTATCCAAGAGGAAAGAAGTTTCACTGCATTTTATTTTATACTTTGTCAATTTTGTAGTTCAAGCCAAATTCTAATCATATAAGACAAGCGAACTTGGGATGGACCATACCACATAGGTTTTTG
This sequence comes from Boechera stricta, assembly GCA_018361395.1. Taxonomy (NCBI): domain Eukaryota; kingdom Viridiplantae; phylum Streptophyta; class Magnoliopsida; order Brassicales; family Brassicaceae; genus Boechera; species Boechera stricta. Next base: position 12,786,824 of record CM031541.1, on the reverse strand, counting down.
AAGCCAAAACCTTTGGATCAGTGAATCTGGAGGTGGGGCTGCTTGACGTAATGATGATTTTCTGGAAACATAAAGAACTCAAAAGAATAAGGAAATATTTTTCTTCAGCAGTGGTTCTTATAAAACGATTTCCAACAATATGAATAACGAAAGTAAGATAAAAATGAAGTTAACCTTTGCGAGAACGGGGTTGACCCATTGATGACTACCATAAGATGTACCCACAAAGTGCAACACCCCATTGCTATCCCCATCACGTATGTACTGAAGCTCCTTGAAACTCGATCTCCGATGTTGGAATCTTGAACTAGAGGTGAAATGCTTTAATAACTGAGTAATTTAGATATATAAACCTGGAGATGTTTACAATCCTAAGATACATGACTATGTAATTCTTACATCGGTTCATTTCCTGGGCATATCAATCCGGAAGTTAGGAAGCTAACAGCCTCCTTCACCTGTACACAAGACAAAATAAGTGAGGGTTGGAGAGAAAATCAGTTGAAATAACAAATTAAGTATTCTGCGAAAAAGTTGGAAATAGAAGTTAAAAACTTACGAGACGATTGAATACTGGGATTTGTTTGCTTAGGTTGCTGTTTTCTAACTGTGCGATCATTAAGCATAGATGGCATCAGCACAATCATTTTAACAGAAATGATAAAGTTCATTCAGCATAATCAGGGTCAGGATCCACTTACCCTTTCAAGCAACTCATATGGCAACAAAGAGAAGCGTACATGAGGCAACAGGTCATCAAGTGACTGAAGCCTTTCTTTGAACAAAATTTTGGGGTCAGAATATTTCATCATCTCATCTATTACTTCCCAACTGTGCGACTCCTCAGCTTTCATGCACCACATGAGAACAGCATCAAGAATCTTTTCCTCAGATGTCACTGTCAGATCTGCAGACTGCAATTCCAGGATTTACTACTGGCTGAAATGTTTATTACATGCCATAACGAAAGGAGACGTCATTCATCACTCTTGGTGATGTCCATTACAATTCCATAGTACATATTGATTTCCACGATAATTAACACTGATTAGTGCATGAGCAACACTTTTTTTTCCTCAAGCACTAAATGTAGCAGTTTTTTTAGGTCAAGTCTCCAAGCGGGTTCAGAGGTTCTTATAAGAAAAAGTAGGCTGGTGAAAGAGAAAACACACCTCAAGAATATCACTGAAGACGGTCTGATCTAACAAGACGAAGTCCAAACTTGCAGTGGTACAATAGTCGAAGTGCATGGAGAACTTCCTCTTGCACATCTCCTCAATGAGTTTACATGATGAGATAGACGAAACCACTTGGAGAACTGAGCATACAGAATCCTGCAACAAAATTCAGAGGTTAGCTTGAGAAAAGGCCCTACAATTTTTCCAAATTTGTCTGCTTCCACGCCCAATAAACTCTCATAATAGAATTATTCTTGTTGTATGACCTTCTTCCAAAACGAGAACGCCATCCCTGCATGTAATATATACATGGAACAATATTAATATTTTTTTACTTTGTATGTGGTAAAAGCATTCGCTTCGTTTCTTTTCTCTTTTAGTTTCAAAAGGCTTGAAACCGCAACCCACTTCACGGCTCATTAAGCTCTCTATCATATAGAAACCATATTGTAACAGATACACTGGAAAAGAAGAGAAACATGATAATGACAGAGAGACGTATCATTTACTCTAGAGGATTGTGAAAAAAAAAATTACCTCTGAGAGGCACTCCAAGAGCATTTTGCAGCATTCTTGATGAAGTGGAACAACTCCAAACTGGTCAGCTAGAAAGAGAAGATGGATCAACTCGGTGCCAAAATTCACCGTGTCTTCCATGTTCAACTCTCCACTATACATGAAATTCATCATAGTCTTGAATGCTTCTGGTGATACATCGGTTAAGTAAATCGTTGATGAATGGCTTTCACTCATCCCATTTGTAAACATCTGGATGTTCATTGAGAATAAATAAAAATTGAGAATCAATATATTCATGTACATCAGAACTGCTACCCTAAAAGAGATTCTCACCTTTGCAAATGCGACACTCCAAAGACTTAGAATGACTTTGTGAGATTGGAAAGTGAGACTATGGTCACTGAGATAGATTTTTATGTCACTATACTCGCCGGTTGAGTACAACTTTACCAGCTTCCCCACATCAACAGGGAAAGCACTTGGGAACATAAAACCAGATAACGGGTGGCAAATAGGACATGAGAGTTTGACTTTTCTGCTGGGGTCAAATGCTTTTTTGCTCAATTTTAAATGGTCTATACTTTCTTCACACTGTCTTACCAATGGCATCACTTCAAACTTAGAACTTAAATCCCGCAATGGAGCAAGTTCTGATTCCAAAATCTACATCAAAAACAAAAGGTTCAAGGAAATCATTACGAAGATAAAGAATCTCCATGTTTAGTAAAAAAAAAAAAGAAGGTTCCTAACAAAGCATTTCACCTGGCAAAAGGGACAATTACGTTAAGGGAAGAGGATATAAAGAATTGTACCTGAGTTCGTCCCGTATAGATATATTGAAGAAGTGCATGAAGAATCAGGTACGATACTCGACGAAGTTGAATGACATCCCCATCTGATGATCTCAACGGAAAATTACCCGATGCTTGTAATATAACCTTGTGAGCAGGGACATCCATTTCCTCTTCACCAACAAGAAAGATTGTGTCAGATAATTCCCAACTCTCCAAAAAATTCCCAAGTCCCCATTGTTCATAATCATAACCAGTCCCTTCCTCCACAAACTTCTCGTCACCAGACTCATCTCCTTTAACTTCACGGCAATCCACTTGCTTCCACAACAAAAAATGATTGTGTGTAACGGGAAACACACTCACGTTTCTATATCCAACATGTTTATCCCAGCTGCTCAGACCAACATACTGAACATTACAATTCGGCTTCGAGTCTTGCCACTTAAACACCAGGTTCTGAAACGGATACCGACCTTTACCGACGCTAATCAACCCATCATAGATACAAATCCAGTAACTCTCAAACTCCAAAGAACAACGACAGAGATCAGAAGCTTCCTCATCGACCACAGCTTTCCCATCTACCTGAATCTTCAACCTACGATTCCTATTGCTACCAATGATAACAATGTAATGAGGACTATTATCTTTCTTATAATGGTAATGTTGAGTCCCCACATTCTCTCTGAACACAACCGTGACATCATTCTGAGCAAACGCATCAAATGCAACGCAACCTCTTCCCGCTTCCCGGAACTTCAGATCATCACTCCACGCACACTCAAAAGGTGCCACCGTCAGAAACTTGTTCTCTTTCGCCGCAACCATCTTTCTTCATAAAATCTCTTGCCTTTACCTACGACATTTCCAAACCCACAAGCCATCAACCTCTATATAACCAAAGACAAAGACATTAAAAAAGAAGGAAACAAAATTTCACTCATTGAGGCATTTCCACAAACACATAGATGAAATAAACCAAACTCACTTTTGAAAACCCAGATCACAGCTAAAGATTTGCGTTTAAAGAAGATCATAACAATTGGGTTTTTAATAAGGAACGTAATTTTCAAAGATAAAACACAGAATCTACTAGAAAGCAATCAACTTGGCTAAAAAATCTGAATCCAACTGGCTCGTACCGCAACATGAACTCCCGCCGTCAAATCTCCACCACAAACGTGGTAATAAAACACGAGGAAAAAAACAATGAAAATATAAGATGCAGATCGCATCGACTTTAAATCGAATACAGACAAAGATTTTAAGATATTAATCAGAAGCTACAAAAGGAAACAAAAATGGGCAATTTGATCAAAATCAGATATTTTGATGTGTGGATAAAATTTTCCGAGCTTACCTTAATGAACTCACTGTCGTGACACGTGATCGTGAGTCGGATCTAATCCTTTTAGGAAAGAAATAGTCAAAAAAGACCCGAAAACGAAGAAGAACACATGATGAGATATTTCTGTGTCAGGAGAAAAGAGTTGGTGGATTTAGATTAACGTCACTTGTAAGATTAATGGGCCAGAAAAATCAGTATGAGGCCCCATTATATTCTAAAGTTGGAATTAAACTTTTAATTTCTAGCTATATGAAAATTAGTAGGTTGTAGCCCTAGGTATTCGATTCTTCGGTTCGGTTCAGTTCGGTTGAGATCGGTTTTTTTTGGTTTTTGGTTCTTTCAGTTCTTAAAAACTAGCAATCAATTGAAACCGATTAAAATTCGGTTCGGTTCGGTATGGTTACTTGATTTTTGAATACCCAAAAATATCTAAAAATATCCAAAAATACACGAAAATATCAGAAAATATCCAAAATTATCCAAAATATCCGGATTTTTTTGTTCTATTCGGTTCTCTTCGGTTTTTGGATATTAACCTAACCGAATCAAAAACCGATCAGTTAGTAAGTAGGAACCCAAACCGAAACGACTCCCTTATTTTGGTTAGGTTAGATTCTTCTGTTCTGATTTAAATGATCAGTTGCATTGAATCACAAACGGTTATCATGGAAAGCGTTTCGATACAGAAACCTTTTATAACTCAAATAAAATAAAAATAATATAGTTAAGAGTTAAAATTTTAGATTACGATCATCATTCATTTTTCTTAGCTTCTTTACATAAAACCGTCTCAAACTCGGTGTTCTCGATAAAAAAAAATCACCAAACTCAAATCTATGGAAATTAATTTCTTTCGGTTAATCAAATAAATCATTCCATCATTTTACATGTGATTCAGATTTAGAAAAATTCTTTATAGCTAAAAGACAATTGTTGGTGTGCATATATGTCAAATCACTAAATTTTTTGTTTTTTTTTAATTAGAAAATATTAAAATTGACCGAAATATTTTTTTTTTCACATCATATATTATATGTAACTACGAGTTTCTGAAAACAAAAGCATAAGCTTCCAACACGCAGATTAAGGTTAGATTTCAATTCTATTAAAATCCATGATTAAATAACACCTTTTAAGTCAAACTATAATTTGATACCTTTTTGGTTCAATCTAATGTTTGTGCTTTGTAGCCTATTCCAAAATGGAAGCTCAATTTTTATCTTGAAATGAGTTCCTATTAATTATGCCTAAGACATGGATTCAATATGATTCTTGTACTTCTCAACGGACAAACTCAGAACAGAATCCAAAATTCTTTATCCAAAATGATATCTTAGATTTAAGTTCTCTTCCTAAAATAAGTAAGTTGCTTAGCACCAATCTCCAAATTATCATAGCACCCAACCACATAATAAAAAGCGAACTTGAGGAAAAAAATAAAAATAAATACATAGCCTTTAAAAAAAAAAACTTTGAATCATGAAGAGCAATAAACTTAGAAAAAGAAAGTCTTGACAAATCCTACATTTACCTCCTTAACTCAAATCCAACAATTGCAGCAAACTCTCACAATCAAATCCACCCCAACAAAAGCACTTGCCCCGATCATATATCACAACACTGGAGCAATGCTATAAAGCCGATCATCGCGCACAAAATAGAACATACATGAGAAGGTTTTTGCTGGGCCACAGAGATAAATAAAAGAGAGTCAAGTTGTTATAGCTTGAGATGGCAATTTCGGGTGGTTATGCTCTGCTTCATAAGTAACAATAAGCATTGCCGGATCTTCCAAACATCTCTCAACGTGCTTCCTCGCTGGACAACCTCTCATGCTACTGCATTTGTAATATCCCCTGCACACAAAAATTCAAACACAAAACTTCTTAAAAAAAGACTCAAACTTGTGTCATCTATTAGCCATTTTAAGACTCTTTTGTCTCTATGAACCTCAGCTAATCACTACTCAAAAGCCTTAAACACCTATAAAAGAATGGTCCTTTGCTTCTGATATCAATCATTGTCTCGTTTTTTTTTCTCAACCATGAGTTGATCAATCAACAGAGAGAGGGTGGTCAAGAAGTGTATACCTTGGATAAGGAGAGCCCTTGATGGGTTTCTGACCATATTTTCGCCATGAATAATCATCAGGAGGGATATCTGCAACCTTGTTACTTATAGCAGGCACTCTTATCGATCTCCTAACCCGATGTTTCCTGTCAATTTGCCAACCAGTTTATAAATCCAGCTCTTGTTAATTGCACCATCCTCATTAAGAGAGGCTGTGAAATGAAATTAAAAAATATATATATGCAACTGACCTCTTCTTAGAGCAGTGACATCGGCTAGAACTCCCGCATTTTAAGCTTCCATGTTCGTCTCCTTTCATGGGGCATTTTCTCTTAGAGTGTTGTGAATTCTGATCCGTTGAACTCGGAACCCCTACCAAATGGAAGGAGTTCTTTCCTTCTATATTAGCGACACTACCATCCATGCTAAGTGAAGAAACAAAGGACCTAGTTGATGACATGGTCGGGGTACAACTAGAGTTATCGAAACTCAAACTTATTCCACCATTGCACTTCCTAAGCATAATCTCGGCTTGATGTTTCTGTAGCTGCTGCTGCTGATGATGAAGATGGTGAGCTTGTAACCGTTCATGAAGCTGCTGTTGCTGCTGCTGCTGCTGCTGTAGCTGCTGTTGTTGTTTTTCAGGAAACAAATTGGGATAATTCGAAGAAGACATTGCCTGCTGGTTAAGCTGAAGGAGAGGAGCTTTTGCATTTGAGTTTAAACTGAAAGACCTGGTCCCTAAAGTGAGTGAATCTGAATGTCTCAAGCTCAATTCCTGAAAACCAGACCTGAGTACCGGTGCTTTCTGGGATGATGCAAGTTCTGTTCTTTGGTGGCAAGGATCAAGGAAGATGCTTTGAGACAAATGGGGCTGAAGTTTCTTAGCTCTTCTAAACCTAGCATGACCCACACTACTGCTTAACAAACTCGCCACTCTCTTGAACCTAAACACAGCTTCTCTAGTTTCAGACACCAAATTCCTGTCAAACCCAACATGATCTTGCTGCTGTGGTCTACATAAGAGATTAAGAACTCTATGACAACTCTCTACAGCTACTCTGTTCGTTCCTTCTATCTCCTCCATGTCTTTAACCTACCCCAAGAACCCTAATACAAAAATTTAACTCAAAAATGTGAAAGAAGTCAAATTTCAAGTTTTACTCAATCCCATCCCAAAAAAAGAAGTTCCCTTTCTTAAGCTAGGAAACGAAAAAGAAAGCTTTTAATTGCTCATAAGAAGATCAAGGTTTAAAAAAGGAGGAACTGGGAGAAATTAAAGGGAGAGAATGATGAAGAAAAAAAGTAAAACAAAACCTTCCTTGGATGCTTGTAAGCTAAAAAGAGGGTCTGTGTTAATGAGCTGTCAAACCCAAGATTCCTCCACCATCTTTAAAAGAGAGGTTCGAGAAAACGAAAGGTGTGAAAGAGAAGACTTTCTTGCACACACATACACTCTCTCTCTCTTTCTCTGTAAGTTCGTTTCAGCAAATCACTCAACCAAAAGAAAACAAAAATTGAAAGCATCCTTATGATTTTTTTTCACCCTAAAACACACAGTGAACAAATCATTTTTTTTTTTTTAAGTTAAAGATAAAAAAGACAACTTTATTTTTGGAAAAGCAAAGGAAAAGAACGAAACCGGCGTCTGTCACAGATACAGAGGTGGGTCCCACTCGAAGACTTTAAGTAAGACTCTGGTCGTAATTATTATTTATTTATTTTTGCAAATTAGGTTTTCTTTATAATATTTAAATTTTTCTGACAAAACATTAATAACTAATCAAAATTAGCATCATTATAATTGGGACATTTTGTTGACCTCTTTTATCTAAAAAAGATTGTTGCTTAATTACCGTTTCATCGTTATCCACGAAGTTTTAAATAAAGGTGGAAAGTTAATTTCCAAGTTTTTGATAAGTAAAACAAAAGTGGAACCAAACTTTTTTTCCGCAGTCTCTAACGGTTACTTTTAAGTACATTTGATGTGTTGTTCTCTTCCACGGATCAATGATGGTTTTAGCAGAAGTGTTGCTAAATGTAGAAATTTATCTACTAATAAACATTTTAACGATTCCATTACTAAATACTTGGTAAACTAGTCAAAAATAGCTTTTTCCCATGTATCTAACATTTAAGCATCCAAAGTTAGTTATGGAATTCCAGACTATTATTGCTGGAGATAAAATTTTATGTTGTTATGTATAAGCCAATTACAACACGATATATAGTTAGTAGGGAATTTATCGAAAAATTCGCTTTTCGAATTGAACTAACGACGTCATCAATATTAAGCGGAAAAAAAGCTTACACACTTGGGTATCATACTATCATTACAAAACATTTGGCAATGGACGAATCGTACGTTACTTTTGAGACAACAAGAAAGACACCATTACGTCAACTAGTCAAGCACGCTTGTGTTCTAATAACGCATTAACTAGAAAATTAACCGCACCGAATGTAACTCGCACAAATTTTTTTTGTAGAAGATCGACAAGTGGACAATCTATCTACCTCGCTATTGCTTTCTCTTGAACTTTCAATTCGAGCTTTGAGTGTCAAATGTATCAAATCATTTTGATCGTTTTTTCTGTATTGCAGGTTTTAGTTCCTAGTACTGGTCATTTCTCCGAAAGAAACAAATGCAAAAAGATACTCAGATTTCTGCCAAAATTACGTTTAAAATAAACAAGAAACTTCGAAATTTATTTTGCACTTAAAAAAAAAAAAAAATAGTTAAGAGAACTTTTATGCAGCTCTCTTTTTTTTTTTTTTTCATAACAAGAAACTTCCATTAATTGGTAACCGAAATACAATCAATGTCCTTAAACAAGAGTGGTGATTACCAACTCGGAGGAACAACATTCAAATATGCATGATAGAGCTCATAACCACTAATTTCCTTGGCTAACGCATCCGCGCAGGCATTAGTGGAATGGCCCGAGAATGCAAAAGAGTAATCGCCAACCTTATATCGTCCCAAAATATCACCTGTAAAATTTTGGAGCCTTGGCCACAAATCCGGGTCTTTCACTGCCTTGATCACTTCTGAGTTATCCGATTGAAAGACCACTTTATTGTAGCCAAGTTGAGTCACGCAAGATACAGCCCAAGAGAGGGCAGCAGCCTCTGTTTCGAGAGAGGAGCGCAGTAGGGGATACCTTTTTGCTCCAAAGTGCCTTAAATGTCCATGACAGTCCCTTAAAATCCAAGCCACTCCACATCTGTTTGTGTTGCCATCACCATCTACGTTACATTTGAGTGTACCTGCAGGTGGCTTTTCCCATTTGGTGTTGCGACTCTGAACAGCAAGGGATGGGTTATTGACTGGTAGTGGTTGTTGAGCTGCTTCCCATTCTGAGCACTCCATAGAGGCATCTTCAATAAGGAAAGTAGCCGGATGATCCAAAAGCAGAGTAAATTTTATCATTTCTACTCGTCCACAATTTCCACAGTATCCATGGCCATGATTTAAATCTAGCCTTGGCCTCTGTCTGGTCAGCAGCCACAGGGAATAGAAGTTGACTTAAATTCTCATAGAGAGAAGTGTTAGCAACCGGATAAAAAACATGATTCACTGGAGAAAGAGCCCAAGTTAACCTGGCATAAGGACAGAGAAAGAGGAGGTGGTTAACAGATTCCGATTGGTCTGGACACCTCGGACATGAACCATCACAAGTCAACCTCTTCTTTTTCATATTCTCCCCAACTGTGAGGCAGTTTGTAATGCTGCGCCATAGAAAGTGTTTGAGTTTCGGAGGGGCATGCAGCTCTCTTTTAGAAAACTACACCTGATGAACAACTCTTTTGAGTTTTTGTTTTGTTTGTTGACTTCTCAATCAATAATTCGTAAGTCATTCGGTTCACAACAATTCCGTGTACCTCTCATTTAGTCCAAACAAGGAATCACATGTTTATAGAAATAACAACATTATCCTATCATACACTCAAATGTCCAAAAAGGGCAAAATCTCCTTTAAAAAGCAATTTTGAATCTTCTTGGATAACAAACAAAAGTGTCTGTCTCACCAATCTTTCAATTTAAAGATTATATAATCAAATAAATATAAATTACTAAGTTTTCTACACAACACATTCCACTGCTTCTGCACTTTTCTTCTTCTGGTCTAGAAAAGATTTAATCAATACTTCTTTAGTTGGTGCATTCAGGGAGCTTCCGAGCATAAACTAACACCATTACAAATTCTTTTGCAGAGGAACCTATAGACGCAGCGACTCTTTGATGCTTAGAAGTTGTTTCCAACCATAGCTCCACTAAGCTGTGAAGCTGCAACGTTGGGATCACTGGTTCTCCCATACATGTTATCTCTACCTGTTAAAAAGCAACCATATACGAGTGAGCTTTTAATCCACTATCCTAAATTTCTTGTTAAGGTTCATACTGGCAATTCCATGGTTCAAAGAATCAAAGCCAATGGTCAAGAAAAGTCCAGATCATCAGATATACTCGCAATACAATAGTTGGGAAACAAAAGGGAGAGTTTATTTTAGTTTAAACATTTATGGATCTTAGTTAACCAACATTTAAGGCCATTGTCGAATTAGCTTTACGAACCAGTGAGATTCATTAGCCATGATCACGCTATAGGTGTGGCTCGTGAGTCATCAAAGTTTCAAGGTAATACCAACAGTTATGAACCTTATAGTCATCCTAGTAAGCACAAGAATTGACTCGATCTATATAACATTATAACTACAGTCTATGTGATTCCATGTTAGACCGAGTGTATATAAGTTAGAAACAGAAAAGTAGCAACTGCCTAGAAAAGGTTGCTTACCTCAGTTTCACTTTTGAGATCAAGCTTCCTCATGAGGTACTTTTGGATAAAAGAAACTGGAATATTTCCATCCCTACAACATAATGAGACAGGGGATCAACTCTGGTACAATATAATTCTTCCAAACAGAAATTTAGACACTCCCATTCCAGAATTAGGTGTGAAATGTGGCAAAATAAGGAGGCTTTATCATGAAACATATACCACAGAAACAAAAATAACATGGAAACTCTGGGTAAAACAACTGCAAAATCGAATCTGAAGCCATAGATGGAAAAAGTAATATTTAATCAGAGTTGACAAATAAAAACTTAGTGACAAGAGAACCGAGCCGAGAAACGAAATCTTACTTTATTCTCAAGTAGTTTGCTGGAATCTGAGGCAAGGATGTTTCTCCTTCCCTGAAACCAGCAAGTCCTTGTCAAGATACCAAGCATATAGAAATGAAAAGACAAAGAAGAATCTTGAATATAAGTAAAAACAAGAATCTCACTGATTATTTGACGCCACAAGTGAGAACCAAACATGACCATTTCTCCTCTCCTGTTTCAGGCTTGCTGCACCTGGTAATGGCGGAATTCTTGAATCACCAAAAGTAGATGACCTTTTGCGGCGAGTCCTACGCGTTCTTTTAAGCGTAGCAGTTTCTGGTGTTGTAGGATCACCGTTATTGCTGATCTCTTCCTCGAGTTTACATTTTCTTTTATGATCCTTTGTTTTGGTTTTACTCCCCTGAACATCATTGTGAGATGCATTTCCATGCTCAGATTTTGGGTCCTCTGTTCCGTTTGCCACTTCCACAAGAAAATTTAGCGGTTTCCAAAGATGTAATTTGGAATCCCAAGGTTCATCAACATCCTTGTTTCTTCTATTAGAGTGGGACTGGTTAGGCTCTGCATATGAAGACTGCAAAAAAGAATACATTGATAAATATATGAATGTGTGGGGAACTATCTGAAGATCATAATCAGTCATAAGGTTGTGTTTGGACTTGGGCGTCCAAAATCGACCTTGATATCTATATTTGTGATACAAAATCAACCGTGGTATCTAAACGTTATAATTCCAAAACACTACATAATCTTGATGAAATCTGCTCATGGAAAAACGGTGACCTTTGAATGACATTTTCTAAGGGGTAATGACTTTGAAGCTGAAAATGTACAATATACTTTAAATAATGTGTACCAAAATAAAGAAACATAAAGCTAAAGAGAAAACTGCATTGATCACCTTCTTTACCTGCCTTTTATTCTGAGTAAATTTTTTAAGTGTTTCCGGCGAGCTTCCGCTCTCTGTGTGATCATCTCCAAATTCTTCTTCCTTCTTCACAGTTCTCTTAGTGAATGAACCACTACCTCGAACATCTTTTCTGGTGGCAGTTTTTGTTCTTTTTCCTGTTGTACCAGCTTGTGCTGAAACCCTAGGTGTGCTTACCACCAAAGACGAGATAGACCTCTCTTTCCTCCTTGCAGGTAATGTGATGGAGGACACAGTTTCAGGCGCTCTCTCTTTTTTTCGTTTTAGAGGAAATAATTTGGCCCTCAAGTCTTGCAAAATGTGGTCAGGCCTAAAATACATGCAGAAGAGTGGTTCCTTAGTGAATGCATAGGTTCACGACCAAGAAAGCTCTTACTGATGAATAACTAGTAAGAGAGAGTATAGTACTAGAGAGATTTGTTTCTGGTTCTAACAAAAATTTCTGATGTCAGAGAAAGTATTACGCTAACCAACATATTCGGGTTATAAGTGCTTCTGAATCACAATGACTTTTCTTGATTACTTCCACAGTATGCCACAAAAATTATAGAAAAACCTTCCATATGCGGCACATTCCAGCATAATTGTGTACAACTTTCAAGCCTTATGTTTAAAAAATTTCGCCTCATTAACAGTAAGAGCCAAAAGGCTTCTAACAGTCTTTAGTACAAATATAAAATAGGAAGAAGGCATAATTACTAAACCAAGACCAATCAGAAAATTGTGTGACTGAAATAGAGGAGAAGAAGAACGTACCTTAGTTTCTCCAGTGGGGTACCCCCGAGGTCAATATCGCATACTGGACAGCTCTCTATCTCATCCTCTGTGATTTTCTCATAAATGCATTTTCTGCAAACTGCATAAAAGTGATCTAAGAACTTGTCTCATTTCAATAGATAGAAACTATCAAGTAAGAACAAAATGTTCTATATCAAATGCGACCAAATTACATAAAAACTTACAACATAAAACAAACAATTTCTCTGATCAAAAGGTCAATTAAAAAATGAATAGCATGATGTTTGAGGTTCAAAACAAGCTGGCTCGCTGCCAATTTTGAAAATTTATTAGATGCAAGTTTCGATTCTTGGACTCCTTCCACCACATCCATTATGGCAAGGTCGATAATCGGAATGGCCTCTACTGAATCAAGTAATACCAGTTATCATGGCAGAAGCTTGTAGACAATTAGGCATCATCCAGTTTGGTTTCAAAATCATGATCTTAGACAGTTAGCAACTTAAGCAAAAGAGATGGCATCAGACCAAAATGGAACCGCAAAATCAATGTTGATACTGCATGCGTCCCCAGAAACCAAACCATGAAACAAATGAGAACACCTAATTTTGGCACTGCAGTACTCACAAACAGATTCTGCAGGACGATTTGAGGATTCTACAATTGAAAAAACGCTGCTAAATTTACAGAAACTTCCAACGTTAAAAGGGAAGTTGCTCAGTTTTGCAATAAAAGCGCACTGCTAACATTTACATTTCTTGGATCAGATGGAATGAGCATATTAATCAGATATACCTCAAAAGTGTAAATTAGTTAACCTCCACAATTACAGAATAACATCTGCATATACTTATTTAACTGGTTTGGCCATCAGAGTAAACAAGGTATATTTCTCCGTAAAGGGTAACAGAGAGCTGGTTGTGTAAAGTTTGGGATCGTAGATTGTTTTGGTCTCCAAAAGGAATATAAACTAGAATTGAATAAAATACAGAGTGCAGTAAATAGTTCAACATGCAGAAAGATCACTAATACTCTAGACTATATGTTAAAGAAATTAAGCCATTCTAAACAGAAAATAATCTAACTGTCTCAGTTGTCTAATATCCTGTAGAAGAAAGAGGCTGATAAACGCTACATAATACAAATATCAACAGACATTAAACCGACAAGAGCAGATTATAGCAATAATTACTTGTTACTTGAACTTCCCAAATCAAAACTTACATGTTGGATATAACAAATCAGCTGAATCTAACTAACAACATGCAGCTACATGACATGGTTAACCAAAACCAAATTCAAGAAGAAGCCTAATGTGGCCGGCAGAAGTTGACCACATACTATCTTTGACGAAGTAAAGACTCAGAAAATTTACCTAAACAGACGAAGAAAGAAGAATTCTTGCAGGCTAAATGTAAAACAAAAATTACAGATTTTGGTCAACAACAACTATTAGTTTAGTTGAGAAATCATTGACCCGAATACGAGTTTCATCAAATCGATTGATATATGAAGGAGAAATAAAATATAAGTGGAAGACAAGATTAACAACAACAATCATACAAAGGCAAAACAAAAGATAAAACACAGAGAATAAATCAAACAACGTTAAAGTCGAGGAATTGCGAATGAAATTGGGAACTTTCATCGAGTAAAAGCGAATTGAAACGTAAATCGAAAAGGGGAAGAAAGAACTAACACGTGTGAAGGCACTCAGAAATGGTAGTGGCGTCACGGAGGAGTTTGTCGCAGAGAGGGCAAGTCATGCATGCCACCACCGTTTCTCTCTTCACCTTAGCCACCATGTCTCCTTCCATTGCTCTCTTAACGACTCGTTTAAAGCCTTAATGTCTATGGAGACGCTTAATCGCACGTACTATCCCCAAAACTGCATGTAGACGAAAAACAACGACCCACAATAAAAAGAACCCAGATTTACGTTCACCTCAACTCTCTTTAGCGATACCTACATTCAAATCCAAATCCGGTAAAGTGTCAACACTGAATTTAGCCGAAAAGGGTTGAGAAGAAGCGGAGTGAAGAAAGTCGCAATCGGAAGAAATAGAGTGATGAAGAAGACGGAGAAAAAGAGATTCTTGACTGTTGAGGAAGGGAGAATCTGGGTATGAGAGAAGGATAGAATGGAGAAAGATTGGGAGGAAATTAGGGTGAGTATGTGAGGAGACGATCTGAATCGAGGAAGAAGAAGGAAGGGTTAAGGTGAAGGCTCTCGCTCGCTAATAAAAGGGGTCTTCGTGTTGAGGAGAAGAGAAACGATACCGTAAGGAGTAAAAGACGTTTCTTCTTTTTCTCTCTGTTTATTATTTCCTTCTTCTTTTCTTGTTTTCTTTGCCAATTGTGAAATGGGCTTTTCCGAGGTTGCAAAGTCCAGTACCGATTTTACCCTCTCTTGTTTCGTTTTTCTTAAATTTGTGGTTTTGTGCCGTTTTTTTGCTTCTTGTTTTTTTTTTAGATAGATATTTTACTTTTTGTTTATTGACATCAGCAAGGAAATATTTAGAGTTGGATAAAAACTGAATCAACTGATTAACAAAATTAGTGGAGAAATCAAATAAGTTGACAGAGTATTTGGTTCTCAATGATTGAATTCGTCATTGTTAATAAATAATACAATTTTTTTTTTTTAATAAAATTTAACTTTGTCAGTTTTTACCAAAAATTTATGAGTTCGATGACGAATAAATTTATTCAATAGTTTTTTTTTTGTTAACGTGAATCTCATTCAATTAAACCAAATTGCAAATGTTATTACACTGAATATCATAGTCTGCAAAAGACTTGATCCACAAAGACAAAGAAGAATCAAGAGTAGCGAAGTAAATGGGGCACGAGGATACGTGTTTCGCCATGGCATCAACACACGCATTTCCTTCACGAGGAGCAAATTGGAACCTGTAGTTGCTTCTTTCCCGCACCAGCCCATTGATCTCTGAAGACCAGGCCAAATCTCAGGATTTATGACTGCTTCCTTTAAATCCCTACAATCTGTCTCAAAAACAATATTCGATTTACCTTGTCGAGAAAGACAACTCACGGCCCAAACGAGCGCAGTGACCTCTGTCTCTAATGGTGAACTCAATTTTGGGAAGCATTTAGCTCCAAATTGACTAACCTTTCCCAGATGATCACAGAGGATCCAACTGATACCACAAGAATTACTTTCTTGTCGCCAAGACCCATCAACGTTGCATTTGAAGTAGTTTGGCTCAGCTGGAATCCATTTCTTTCTCCCAGAACTTGTTTGACCACTGCCTTGACCAGAAGAGAGCACTACCTTGGAGTTGGTATTCAGCCATTCCTCAGCAGCTTCCTTGGCCTTCCTGATTAGTTCCTCTGCATCACAGTCAAGTCCTGAGAAGATGAGATCATTTCTTCTTTTCCAAATATGCCATAAGATCTAGGGCCAGTGGTGAAATCTCTCCTTTTCTTGAGCATCCCCTGGGTCATGATAAGTAGGCATCAGAAGACGACTCATGTTCTTGAAAAGGGAAGCATCTGCAACAGGGAAAAACAAATGTCCCACAGGAGACAATGCCCATACCAGTCTTGCAAAGGAGCATTCAAATAACAAATGGTTCACATTTTCACCTGAGTCTTGGCATCTGGGACAGTCACCCACCTTTGTAAGCCTCTTATTCTTCATATTTTTCCCAACTGCCAAGGAGTTTGACAGACATCTCCATAAGAAATGTCTTATGTTTGCTGGAGCTCCTGTTTTCCAAATATTGGTGAAGAGAGGATTTAGACTGGGGTTCTTCAGAGTTTTAGAGTCTTGACAATTTTTAATCCTTGTCTCCCAGATCAAGTAGCCGGATTTGACAGAGTAATCTCCATGCTTGTTGTGAATCCAAGAAAAACTTGATTTTAAGATTAAACCCCTTAGCTTTACCTAGCAAATGAGGTCTGTTTCTCCTTTTTCAAAACATTTATTCACCATATTGATATTCCACTCATCGGAGTCAGGTTCCTTGAAGATATGAAGATCAAAACTTGTTGGATCAAATACAGGTCTTGGTTTTGGAGGTCTTGGAGGGTCAATAGGTAACCAAGGATCTTGTAGCAATCTCAAACTCTCTCCATTACCTATCTCTTTCTTCAATCCCAGACTCATTAGATCCTGAGCTCCATGAATACTTCTCCATCCAAAGGATGGTCTTGCACCCAGAGCAGCTTGCAGAGGTGATCCATGTGGATAATATCGACCTTTATAAACATGTGCAAGCAGAGAGTCCTCATGAACTGATAATCTCCACAACTGCTTACCTAGAAACGCCAAATTGAAGCCCTCCAGGTCCTTGAAGCCCATTCCTCCTTCCCTTTTAGGCTTTACCATTTTGTCCCAAACTTTCCAATTGATGCCCTTCCCTGTAGAGGAATTCTTCCACCAAAAATGAGAAATCTTAGAGGTGATTTTCTTACATAGAGTTTTTGGTAGTCGGAAACATGACATTGTATAAGTGGGAAGAGCTAGAGCTACTGCTTTGATTAAGACTTCCTTCCCTCCTTGAGATAAAAATCTTGTCTTCTAAGCTGTGAGTTTTTTTCCACTCTATTGCCCAAGTATTGAAGAGTATTTACTTTATAACCAACAAAAACCTCTGGCAAACCCAAATATAAACCCTCTCCTCCTACATTCTGGATGCCAGAAAATCTTTTAATCAATTCCTCTCTTGGTCTTCTATTTTGCTCCCAAAGATTAGACTAGACTTTTCATAACTCACCTTCTGACCAGAAATATTGTTGTATTCCTCAAGAATCTCTTTAACCTTCCTTAGCTCCGCTTCTTCTTTTTTGCAGTAAAAAAGGCAGGCATCTGCAAAAAGAAGATGAGAGATAGGAGAGGCGATCTGCGATTTTGATCTATGAGGGACTCTTTCCTTCTGAAAACAAAATTTGCGATGGATATATGCATCGCAATCCATGCTCTATATGCGGCGCCATTGAGGCACCAAATCGTCGTTAAAAAGCTATCGCAAATCGGAAACCATCGCGTGGCGTCGCGATTTTGCGGAAACAAAAATAGCTAATCGTCATGAAAATATCATCGCGTTGCGTGAAAAACTGCTCGAAATGAACCTCATGAAATGTAGCACATTTGCGATGGACTTCGACGACTGAAGATTCATGAGTCCATCGCAAATTTTGCGAGGACTTGATGACATAACAATGTTAAATGCAAATCCATGAAATTTGCGATGGATTTATGAATTGTAATTAATAATTTAATATAAAATAAAATATAAATAAAAATATAATTAAAATTAAAATGTAATTAAAATTAAAATCTAATTAAAATAAATTTAATATTAAAATCTAAATAAAATTAAAATTCAAAATATTTAAAAAAATAAAGCAAACGATTTTTTAATCTGAAAAAAAACTAAAAGATTGTGATGGTCGGTCCCTCGGTCCGTCTCGGTCATTCAAGCAGGGTCATCTCAGGGTCGTGCGAATTCCGCGTCCTTTGTGCTGTAGTTAAAAATCTTACCAAACTTGGACATTTCTGCTACGAGCGATAATGTTCGCGTGGTGGATGATAGTCGAAGAGCTTGAATCTGCGGATTGAGATGAAGGCGAGCGAGAGAGAAGTGCAATCGATCTTCGATTGCGAGAGCAACGCCATAAATTCTCCCTTTTTACGGAGCGACCTGAAAATATATATATATATATATTTGAATATAATAAACATAATTAAAACATTTACAAAAATTTTAAAGACATACCTCGGTAAAATTTTGTTCTTCGTGGAGGAGATGCGGTGCTCTCGGGATCATCACATCGAAGCTGAGTCGCTGCGTCCTGGAAGTGGCGTCGTTGTGAAACTTCTCATTAAAGCGATAAATCCATCTCGTTTAGTCTCTTCGGAACATAGCAAATCCGGAATCGCGTCTCCACGTTCCGGCTAAGTATATAAATAATTACTATCATATTTAATTAAAAATTTAATAATTTTAAAAAAAATTTCGTGCTCGGGCTTTGCTTCTAACGATGCTTATGATACCCGTCTCCATCGGGATCGAGAGAGCCGAGCTCGAGCATTCCGCTCTTGTCCACTCGCCGGATCGACCGATGCATACGAGGCCTTTCGGACCTCGGGATCGACCACGGCATCGCGTTTCTCTTTCCACTGCTTCTTACTCGTCCCACATGCGAGCCTTGACTTGTCCTCAATTCTTTTGAACTAGGGATGTAATCAGAATCGTGATAAGATTGCTACAAAAAAAAAAGTTATGATGATAAAAAATAACAATTAAGAGTTTAAAATAAATAAAATTTTAAAACTTACGGAAAATGTCTCAACCATGACACGCATATTTTAGTGCAGTGTCATTAGCATGAGGTTCTTTGAAATCTCTTTCAAGATCGATCATGCATAGCATTCATCAAGTATCTTTAAACAAAATATTTTTTAAAAAAAAAATTAATGTCGAAATACTTTTAAAAATATAAAATTAAAAAATTAAAAATTAAATTAAAAGAAATTACCATACCGGATGAAGATGTGGTAGGCGATCATACCGGGCTGATCAGCGCGTATGACCCGTCATGCTCGGCATCGTCATAATCGTTTGTATGATGGGCTGGCATCGTTGTGATGTCGGTTGGTCTTGAGGAAGCTTATGGGCGGTGAATGATGACTCTCGGGAATATGTGACCCTTGTAGTGAAAAAACTTCGCCCAGAGTAGGCGCTGATCCGCTTCGAAATGCGAGTGTAATCGTTAGAAAAAAAATCTGAAAAAAATTGAAAGCATTAATAAAAATAAAATTACAAATCTAAACTTTTTAATTAATAAAACTTCTTATTAATTACATTTTCAAACATCATCTATTTTCAAATTTAAAAAAACAAAAATTGTAAAAATTTTAAATTCATGAAAAAATCATTAAAATCTAAAATCTAAAATCAATTACAATAATTCTCAAATTAATACACATAATATCATAATTGAAATTCCACATAAAAAGCGATTGATCATAAAGTATTAGTAAATTGAAATCCTAAATACATAATCTTAATATATATACTTAATTTGAAAACTATTTTGAAATTTAAAAATTATCAAAATAAAAATTCTAAACTTTTTAAATTCATGAAAAAATCATATTCAAATACATGGTAAAAAATAATTTTGAAATTGTAACAAATTAACCAACTATAATTTAAAATTAATCTAAAAATATAACACTTAATTTATCAAATTAATCTAAAATTATAACATTTAATTTATCAAATTAATCTAAAATTATAACAAATTAACCAATATAATTTAAGACATTATAAAAATCTAAAAATCTAACAAATTATTCAACAAATTATTCTAAAAAATCTAACAAATTACTAAAATTTAATAATTAACAATTAAATCAACTTAATCAACAATTAACAAAACCTAATCCCAACGATTAACAAACTAATCTAAAACTAATAACCTCGATTGTGAGCGGCGGGCAGGCAAACGGCGGAGGAGGCTCGCGGAGGAGGACTTTCGCCGAGGAGGGGCGCCGGAGGCCTCGCCGAGGAGGAGGCTTCGTCGCGGAGGAGGATTTCGTTTTTTCTAAGTTTCGCGATATGGCTGGGGAAGAAGAAGGGTAATAAGTTACACTAACAGTCGCAATCCTCGACTGGCATAACTAGGGTTTCGGTTCCCAGACTGCGAGGAATTGCGATGGAAGTTATTTCCAAATAATTAAAAGTTTAGTAAGCGAAACGATAAAAAATTAGACTTTGCGATGGCACTTGCGATGGATCCATCAAATCCCTCATGTATCTATTAAAATGCGAGGTTGCGATGGATCAATCATGATTCCTCATATTCAAATAATTAAAAGTTTAACTTGTGAAACCCGATAAAAGCAATGAACTGCGATGGCCTTGCGGGCCACCATGAATCCACTAAATATTTGACTTTGCGAGGAATTGCGATGGATCCAAAGTCCTCCTTAATCGAGAAAAAACAAAAAAAAACATTATGTCTACATATTATACATCAAACGTCTATGACATCTGAGCATTTAATCAGATTCATTTTCGGATACATATAAGTTTTCCTATGCTGATCGTTTAACTTATAAAATTAGGTGTCTCTCTCGAACTCGTCCGCATTCAGGATCTTTACATGTGTCCATGATGCGTCTTTACACTTCTACGTTTTGTGGATCGACATGTAATATATCTTACATTGATTCGATTACCACGGAGACTTGCGATCTTTCTTGTTCGCAAGCCACGCATCATGCTCTCAGTATTCGACCTCTCGGATTCACTTTTACAGAAAACCACGTCTACCGTCACTTATTGAGGGATATGGAATGAAACACTTGTTACAACGACATCTTTAGGGATGAGCAGTTCAATTTGGAAACTTTTTGCTGGCATTGACATCGATTACCGAGAGTTTGTCGCGAAGGCCTCGACCATTGGATCATACCCGATGACATTTGAGCAAAATGCATTTGACGATAATTCCTCGATATTAATTTAGTCGCAATCTGTAGAAGTCATTTTCACAGCGCGTGAATTCCAGTAATTTGCGGTTGACCTCTTGGAGCCAAAATGCGTGTGTGAAAAGTGTAACCTCAGTGAAGTACATTGGGGCAGTAGTGATCTTACATGGTTCTTGAACGATCTCGTGTAACCAGAGGAGAGCGAGGATGGTTTGCGTCGTTATTTTATATGATATTTAAGATTATGTTCTTAATTTTAAAAAAAAATATATATAGTTGTTGTTGCTTACATGTATTTTAGTCACATACAAAATCACGTTCTTTGTCAATGCTCTTTTTCAAATCGGGAAAACACCGCGTTTGCATAATAGAATTTTTTTTTGTAACGAAACCATATATCTCTTGTAAGATTTATATTAAAATATAAAATAAATGAAATTATACTACCAGCTTGACATCTTTCACTCGATTTCTCGATATAAAATTGTGAGCCGCTGTATTTGTGGTTACAAACTTGCTTTCGCTTACTCACATTTGGGCGAAGATATGGGACCACGTTATATGTTGGTGCAGACCCCTCAAATCGTCATGTATCATGTCTGGGTTTTTTGTTGACGGTTGTTTAAAGTAGTATGACGTGAAGTGAGTGGTTTCCCATGAGCTTCTGACGATCGATCCTTCCCTTTTTGCCAGATTTTTTTACCTTTTTTTTAGATGTCCACATGCAAATCGCTCGAGCGGGTACATCCATCGAAATTATGCAGGACCTCGAAGGCTCTTCATGTGGTAGGTGGATCGGGAAGATGTTTCCGTCAAAAGGATGGTGGAAATATTTTTTAAGTTACCTGATACCTTTGGGATATTATTGTGTAATTGCATTATGCTCCCTACGTAAGTGTTAGGTATGCAAATCTACGAAAAATGCTCGATGCTGAAAATTGATGTATGGTTTTATTAGTATTAACACTATATAATTAATTAATGGAATGAAGCTAATTAAAATTTTCTTCTTATTTTACATGATTGTGCTTAATGGAGTGTAGGTAAAAGCTCAGTAATCTGGCTTGGTAATAATACATTTGCGACATGAATCTTATAATGCAGGTAATTTTCTTTCCTTACATACATCTGAGAATTTGGACCGTACCTTCCAGGTACTTGAAGCGATCATCAACGTTTGTTTGCGTTCTAGGACAACGAAGATCGAATTGGTAATTTTCATCCCTTGTAATATCCTGGCTTCAGCATATTTAGGCGGAGTCGACGCGATTTGGTATGCTACTGCGCGTGACTGGCATTGAAATGGTATTCGTGATGTTATCGAAAATTTTTTTTCGATGTGCGTCACATCCGTTCGTAATAGGTGATCTTTCGTATGGAAGCTCCCAGAAAATACTCTTTTGTGCGTTGTAACTCCCATATCGAAATCGAGCATGTTTGTCGGAGTGTGCAGTACTTGCGTCATACATGTTTCACTGCATATGTCAATCATCTCGATAAATCTTTTCACGACATATACAGAGCAGCGTGGCTTTTGTTCCTTGAATGGTTAACTTTGGTGAGATCTGAGGAAGAAAGCGGCGATTGATGAGCCCGGCGTGGTTTCTTCCATGCTTTTAGTTGGCATCGATGCGTCATCTGATATGAAAGATAACCTTCACGTGTATTAGTCGGCCCGATAACATTAAATGCGCGGAAAGTCACTTAATTGTCATTAATACGCTTTTGAAATTTCGTTGTCTGAATAATCGAAATTAAGGTACCCCAATAGGTTGCGAAATACATGAGATGCTTTGGATCTTGGACATTCCAGAATACTCATAAGCAATTCTCTTTGCATGCACATTTAGGTGTGGAAGATTGTATGGCGTCGAAATGACGAGCCATAGAAATTGTCTCGAGGCAAGCCGAATGGTGAGGAAACCATCGGTCGCAAGCGAGATAGACATTCTACACTCGTTAGCAAAGTCGAATATCTGAGATGCGAAAGTGTTTCCGCTTTGCATCGGCGGATGCTAACTCCCCGTCCTACGTTGTATGTTGTGCATACCGTCTCATTCTTGCCGATGTCGCTACGATTGGTATAGCCGTTTGTCTATCGGTGATTAGTACGCACATCGTTGGTATGGGACAGGTCCTGTGTGTGGTTGATGCACCTGAAAATCGACATTCCTGCGACTTATCGTCGTCTTTCGAAAAAATCATCTGATTATCGATGCGGCGCGCATCAATCGTTTATGATGGTAACGAGAACCCATGTAATTTACGTATTTTATAAGTAACTCTCGGCGGAAATATTATCTTACGAAATACTCTTTAAATAATTCAACTGAATTCGTCCATCGATTCTCGTTAGGTTATTATCACTTTAATTGTATAAATCATCAGATCTGGGTTTAGATAATCCTCTACTGCCCGTAGATAGGTTGATTTGCAATGCAACATATCATAAAGCTGATTGTCTTCGGCGTTAGGTTAACACATTTTTCATCAGCAAATGCGAGGGAATAGATTAAAGTGAAATAAATACGTGACCATATCATAATACTATTTTCTGGATGAGACTCTTACGTAATTTTGAAACATGTTTTGGCGTAGTTATAATTAGCGGTATATAGCAGTTGTCAACCACCATCACTTTGCTCTTCTTCACCTGAGAAGTAAAACCCGCCGTGTGAAAACCGGACATAATAGTTAAATCCTACATTATAGATGCGTCTTGCTGATATCGATTTCAAATATGATTGTTCTTGCGTTCTGAGAGAGGGATATATTACCGTCAGCTTCGTAGGGGTTGTGGTGGCTTTCTTTGGATGAATGCTACTGACTTGAACCACGTCTCGCCGTCGCATCCAAGTTACATGCTACATCTTTCGTAATTCGTAAACTTAGATGTTGCGGCGGCATGTTGTTAATCACCTTTCAAATTTTTTTTTTTTTTCTCGATTATAGAATATGTGTTTGAATTGTTGTGAAACTCTCAACCGTTTGCTATTTATAGAGATTTGAAAAAATTTTCGGCCAGTTCTACACTGCTGACAGTTTGAGATATTGCGACGAGAAATTTCCATGAATTGTTGAAATCTTGTTATTTAAAAGCGTCTTTACTAGAGTCGTATGCCATCGCATCATGAGCAATTTGCTTGTGATTTGCGAGGAATGCTCATGTCATCGCTCATTCCTCGCAAATTCATCATTAATAACCGCGAAATTTGCGATGTTTTTAGGAATTAGCAGCGACATCATGATTTTGCGGCGTAAGTTATCATCATCGCGATTAATACGAAATTCCCATGATTTGCGACGGTTTCACTGCAATTTGCGATGGTTTTTGTTCGTCGCTGTATTTGCTAGTTATGTTAATAATAGCTTTGCGACAGCTTGTTCTCCTCGAGTGTAATTGCCAATCGTCGGTTTTCCTTGTATGTGTTTGCGAGAGACCATTTCTTAGGACCTCAGCCACTAAAATGAAGAGGAAAGGGGAGAGAGGGTCCTCCTGCCTCAATCCTCTTGTAGGACTGAAGTTCCCATGAGGCTCATTGTTGATGAGACTGTAAGAGGGAGAAGTAATACAAGACATTACTCTAATTATCCATTATCTGCAAAAATCTAGCCTTTCCATCATTGCTTCAACAAAAGGCCATTTCACTCTATCGAATGCCTTCATCATATCGGTTTTGATTGACAGGTAATTCTGAGCTATGGAGTCTTGAGTTCTCAATGCATGAGACATCTCGTGAGCTAGAAGGATATTATCATAAATTAGCCTTCTAGAGACAAGGGCTGCCTGGTTCTCAGAGATTAGAAGGGGCAAGATCTTCTTCAATCTGGTGGCTAGAACCTTGGAGATTATCTTATAAATGAAATTACAAAGACTTATAGGGCAAAATTCCGATATCTTTTGAGGTTTTGTCTTCTTTGGAATAAGGCAGAGATTTGTTGCATTTAACCTACTGTCCAGCTGACTAGAGAGTTCTCCAACCAAGAAGTGAATTCTGTTTTTGGAGGCTCGTTGCTTGACTGATTCGTGGAAGAATCTAGTGTTCTTGTCATCTTCTTGCATCCATGAGATTCTGCTCAACTGCTTCCAAAAATTTATTCCTCTTTATATGCCAAGTGAAGGGATTGCTTCAAAACTCTAAACTCATTCTCATCAAAAGAGTCTTGGTGAGACAGAGAATCGATTTTTGCTTTCAAAGTTTGGATATTGATTCTTGAGTTGGAGTTGGTTTGTTTCTTCCGGTTTGTTTCTTCCAGATAGCAATCTCTTTCCTGCAAGATTGAATTTTGTTGACCAAATCAAATGTGGAACCAGTGGAGTTGTTTGACAATGAATTCCAGCCTTTCTTGATAATGTCTGAGAAAACTTGTTTTGAGTTCCATCTTCTATCAAATCTGAAGGAACCTTTCTTCCTAGGCTCTTCACCAGTTAAACAGACAAGAATAGGACTGTGATCTGAGCCAACTCTTGGCAAGTAGACTGTTACTGCTGCTAGAAAGAGAAGAAATAACTCAACATTTACCAAAGCCCTATCCAACTTTCAGTGTACTTGATTTCCATGTCTATTACCATGCCAGGAGAATTGGTTACCCTGACATTGCAATTCCAATAATCCACATCCCTTTATCATATTGCGAAAGGGTTGAAAGGAGCTTTCAGGCCTGACTTGGCCACCTCTCTTATCATTTCCATTAATGATCTCATTGAAATCTCCAAGTAAAACTCATGGTTTGTCGCATGTTTGACCCATCCTTTGCAATCTTTCCCATAACTTACTTCTTTCACCAGAGAAAGGATGTCCATATATTCCTGTAAGACAAAAGTCATTTCCATTCCACAAAATCTCTGCGTCAATAAATCTTTCACATGAAGCTGTGACCGTAACCTCAATTTCTTCCTTCCACATTAGTGCTAAACTCCCACTTTTCCCAATTGGTTCGAAAGTTGATAGACCGAAGAAACCCAAGTGTTCACATTTTTCCTCCAAAAAATCTCTTCTTTGCTTTGTTTTAGATAAGAACAAAATTCTCGGGGAGAACTGCTAAGAGAGATCTCCCAGATGGCTAACTGTCAAGCTACTTCCCAAGCGTTGACAGTTCCAAACTAGAATTCTCATACTGATTTGGGCTGTTTGTGGAGTCCCACAAACTTTTGTGATGGAGTGGTTTATGTAGTAGTCTTGATGAGGGGGAAAACGGCTGTGGAAGCTACCTGATATCCACTTGCACTCGCTACGGAGGAAGATTCTTTGGAGGGAATAGTGACTATACTATTCAGCTTTGACTTTTTCCTAGCTTTATTACGTTCTGCACTTGATAATCTTTTCCTCGTGGATTTGGAGTCTGAAGATTCCTGAGTAGCTGGGAAGTTGAAAACCTCTGTTATTTCCCCAACTTTCTTTCCTGAGGAGAGGGTCTTTTCACTTGAAGCAGACCCTTGAACTTTCTTACCCGAGGCTAGTGCTCTTTGAGGAGGACTTTGATTAATTCCTTGTTTGTCTTTAAGTGGATCCCACCAGGCAGGTGCTCTACCTTGATCTTCTTTTAATCTCCACTCAAGAAATTTTTTTTCCTTTCCTTTCCCCTTCTGTGGTCCAAGACGAGAATGTGTTGACAGAGTAGGAACTGAAGGTTGAGAAGAAGAACTTTTCCCAATAGCAATTCCTTTATCTTTTGTATTTCTTTTGCTTTTTGTTTTTTTTACCAGTAGGCTGCTCAAGTACAATTTTCTGCTTTCTTGTTCTGGAAGATTTCGCAGATATACCTATATCTTGACTCTGGGAGGGAAGAGATAAATCGGGTTTTTTACTGATCGGACAGTGAGATTGATCGTGAGTCAATCTTTTGCACTTGTAACAGATTTTGGATAGCTTCTCGTACTCAAAATCCACTGTAGTAAACTCCCCTGGTCAGAACTGGATTGCTTTTTTAAAGATAATAGGGTTTTCTATTGGGATCCAAACTCTAGCTCTCACGTATTCAAGGGAGTCAGATCTTTTAGCGTGTAGCTCAACCTCTTCAGTTTCTCCAAGAGAATCTCCAATGTAAGAGACGATCTCTTTCTTAAGGCAATGTAAAGGGATTCCTTTAATACGGATCCAGAAAGGGATTTTTTCAAGAAAATCTTTGTTTGGATTCGCTACACTTGACTAGCCACCGTTCTGACCGAGGGGCTCTTGAGACTTTACGTAAATCACTGGTCGAAGAGGAACTGCACTCTGTTTTTACCAATGCACCTTCCTTTCACCTTGTTCCCCAATTCCTAGATGTTTGGAAGAGCAGTAGTGAGATTAAAGGGCTTGATCGCAAAGGGATTGAGGATCCGAACAATTATACTAGAGGAGTGTTGATTGATAAAATCATTGTTATCAAAATCCGGGATAAGTACTGCTTCCTCAAGATTAACCACCTCTTTATCCTTCAGCTTCCTTAACAGGTCCTTGTCTTTATCCTTCTGATGCCTATACATGCCCACAAGAAAGAGACAATTCCAATTTTCCAATGGTAAGATCGTATTGAGAGAATTGAATGCCGTGTACCAAGGCAACGATGGGATCGATAAGAAGATAACCTTGCCAGAAAATCTTTGAGATCTGATTCTAATAATGATTTCTCTCAAAGAGGAGATAAAGCACCACAGGTGATTATTCCTTCTTTGAAGTCAGTTTCCAACACTTTACTCTAGGTTCTAGTCTCTACAATTTATAAAGGCAATGTTGATATCGGTAGCGTGATAAACACCGAACAAACTTGCCTAGTAGAGATAACAGAACAGCCAGGCAATCGAGCGAGAGAAGGGGAAGAGAGAGAAGGGATCATGGCTGGGAAGATAGCGAGTTTGAAACGAAAAACGGAGGAAAACAGAAAACGAGAGAAGGGAAGGGAAGGGACAGGAGAGAAGTCGATCTGGAAAGCGTCAATAGTTTTTTAGTTTTTTAATAGTTTTTTAGTTTTTGAATAGTTTTTTAGGTTTTAGTATTCAATAGTTTTTTAGTTAGTGAATTCCAATAAATAATGTAAAATCAATTATGTAAGGTTTACTAAAGTAATTTTCGTCAAATAAGTATATGCCAATCATATTAAGATAGGTTGTTATCTAATTCATAATAGATATTTAAAAGATTAATATCATGCATCATTTTTTTATGAAAGATTCTGAAAATCGTATAGGCTAAATAAAAAACACATTTTATCACTTACGAATAATTGGTAGGTGATGAGATACATATCATGCAGACCTCCCACTACAGCACAAAAGGCGTTACTATCCCGATTAGTAAGAACACGTTTTTTTATTTCTTTTAAAAGAACTAACTACACCGAATTTACGAATCATGTAATTTTTATCCAAAATTGACAATTAAGATATTTTTATTCTATTAATTAGTTATTCGGTATCCGAATTCGCTGAAAATAAAACATTATAAATAACGTTCTACACCACATTATACGGATCAATCAAATATATAACTCATCCTCAGAGAACAATTCCAATATCCAATTCGACCGCAAACATTCAAGTTGTTCCTCCAAACTACAACCGGTAAATTCCCCATCCTGAACATCATTGACCATACACTATAACCAATCAAAACATCAATGCTGGATTGGGATAACTTTCCATTGAGCCAATCAAAAGAAGACAAAATAGTAGTAGCTTTGCTTGCTTCATCAACGGCATTATTTTTATCACATGTACACCGCGCCGTACTAGATCTTA
This sequence comes from Boechera stricta, assembly GCA_018361395.1. NCBI lineage: Eukaryota > Viridiplantae > Streptophyta > Magnoliopsida > Brassicales > Brassicaceae > Boechera > Boechera stricta. The sequence continues at coordinate 12,757,928 of CM031541.1, read as the reverse complement.
AGGCTCGGAATAGTGTGATGGAACGCCGTGCAATTCTAATAATGCCAAAAATATATACATATATGCATGATATAATTTCAATTTATAAGCTCTATTTTATATTTTGTGTAATTTTGTATTTTGAATAAATTTCAATTATATATATATATATATATATATATATGTATGTTTTATGTTATCATAAGTGGCTGGTTGGTTTAACTGCTCATCTTTTATTTAACCTTGTTTATATATATTCCGTATTTGTTGCTCACGTTATTATTTGTTTCTCTCCCTATCAAAAAATAAATTAATTTATTTATATTAACTTTATTTCTGAATTAAGTGAGGAAAAAAAAGAAAAAAAGAGCAAGTAAGTACCCAAACATGCACGAGGAAGCTCTGAATCTCCCAGAGATGAAAGCGTAGAAACAGACTCACGAATCCAATCCAATTGCAGAAGAATCTGGAAACGGAAACCCTAATCTGTTAATTGTTTCCATCAGTTGTTTTTTAATCAAGCAGTGAATCTCCGAGATCTGTTTTTTCTATCCTCTGGGAATGTGCTTCTTCTTCTTCGTGGAGAACGATTAAACCGAAACGGAGATAAATATATGAAGAGTTCACTGACAAGTTTCGCACATTGATGAATCAAGTTCGTCGTTGGCAGAGGATTTTGATCCTCTCGCTGTTATTGTTATCTGTGTTAGCTCCGATTGTTTTCGTTTCGAATCGGCTTACGAGTATTACTTCCGTCGGTGAGCTTCTTCTTGTTTGGTTTCTTCTATTTTGGTCTCGATGTCGTTAGATTAATGGATATGGCCGTACTATAGTGGAACATCATGTGTAGAGTCACTTGATTTCGTTGTTTGGATTTCTCGAATTCGCTATTGGCTTTACCTTTGTTTGATGTAGTCTCAGCTTTTGGATTACGCTTCTGAAAGTTGTTTTGATTTTGTTTATTGATTTTTTTCTGGCAGATAGAGGAGAATTCATTGAAGAAATATCCGACATTGTACGTATTTTCTGAGCTATAGATCCCGGGTTTCTTCTGTTCTAATCCTCATCAGGAACTCTTTAGTATTTGCAATTTGATTTTGCCATGATTCTATATTGTAGCTTTGCTTATTATCCGACTCGAGAAATGAACAACTGAGATGCTACCTTTATTCTGCAGACACATAAGACCGATGACCTTAGACTTACCGCTATTGAACAGGTTCTGTTTGCTGCCACTCATCTCTGTAAACCTTGTTTTAGCATTCATTTTGCTGAAGTTGGGTTGCTTTGTAATTTAGGACGGAGAAGGCTTGAAGGAGCCTAAACGCATTCTGCAGGATCGGGATTTTAATTCTGTGGTTTCGTCAAGTTCCTCTGATAAAATTAATGATACTATGCAGTCTAATGAGGGAGACAAAACAACCTTTCTCTCAGAAATTGATGGGGGTAATATATTTCGGATCTTGTGTTATTCTGTTTTATTGTCATTATCGTGGAAGCTTTCTTATCTGTAGATACCATGTATTTCAGGAAATAATCACAAAACAAAGGAGGAACAAGCAGTAGTTTCACAGCAAACCACACTAAGCTCTGATGTGGAGGTGCGTATTTTAATCCAGTCGATTGAAGATAAAACGAACTTGATAGGGATTAGGCTTTGACGCAATTGACAATGAGAATTCTAGTATCTTATTATCAAATCACAGTACACTTTCGTCCATGGGCTTTGCCAACACTTGTGTATAGGAAACCGAATTTGGACTTTGCATCGAGATAGTCAGATCATATGCTTTAATTTTGTAATTTCTGCTCTTTTTCCTGTCTCAGGTGAAATTTTCAGCAAGAGATATTCAACTTAATCATAAAACAGAATTCCGACCCCCTTCAGGTAAGAGTGAAAAGAATACAAGGGTTCAGCTTGAAAGAGCAACAGATGAGAGGGTAAAGGAGATCAGAGACAAAATTATCCAAGCGAAGGCCTATCTGAATTTGGCCCTACCTGGGAATAACTCCCAAATCGTAAAGGAGTTGAGGGTTCGAACAAAAGAGCTGGAACGGGCTCTCGGTGATGTTACCAAGGATAAATATTTGCCAAAGAGGTAAGTACAGCTGAGTGATTCAAAGGGATTCTTGTTCCTTCCTGTAAAAAGATTTGGCATTTAATTGTGAAGCCAAGTCTCAGTGGATATTGTGTTAATTTGGAAGAGTCATACATAAATGTATTGTTTATTTTCAGCTCTCCTAGCAGATTGAAGGCCATGGAAGTTGCGTTATACAAGGTCAGTCGTGTCTTTCACAACTGTCCTGCCATTGCTACCAAACTCCAAGCCATGACTTATAAAACCGAAGAACAAGCTCGGGCGCAGAAGAAGCGAGCAGCATATTTAATGCAGCTTGCAGCAAGGACTACCCCAAAAGGGCTTCATTGTCTCTCAATGCGGTTGACAACAGAATACTTTACCCTGGATCACGAAAAAAGGCAGCTTTTTCAACAAAGTTATAATAATCCCGATCTCTACCATTATGTAGTCTTCTCTGACAATGTTTTGGCCTGTGCGGTTGTTGTTAACTCTACAATTTCCTCATCAAAGGTAGATGCTTCACTTTTGTTCTCTTTATTTCAACATGTTCTGGTTCAGTTTCTTTATACTTCTTAATTTGATATCTAGACAAATGCTTTAGGCTTCTACTGTGGTTAGTACCATAGGAATTTGTCTGGTTATGAAACTAGGAAGTGTTCTCTTTGTTCAGTGAACAACTTCGTCTTTTTTTATGACTGTTGAGAAACTTGTGTTGTTTTATGTTTTCATGATTCAAAATTTATGACCCATATTATTACTCAGGTATCATTTTAAATCATGTTGCAAGCATCTTACACTTGTTAATGCAAGATTCATTTTCTGATCCAAACTTTTGATTTGTTTAATGCTCGGAAGAGAATATTTCCTAATCTCTGCTGAAGCCATATGTCTTTTGACAGATGATATTTACTGCTTGCAGGAACCGGGAAAAATAGTATTCCATGTGGTGACAGATTCACTCAATTACCCAGCAATCTCAATGTGGTTTTTATTAAACCCAGGTGGCAGAGCTTCTATCCAAATCCTAAACATTGATGAAATGAATGTCCTGCCTTTGGACCATGCTGAATTGCTGATGAAGCAAAATTCAAGTGACCCAAGAATCATTTCAGCGCTCAACCATGCACGCTTCTATCTCCCAGATATCTTCCCAGGTCTGAACAAGATCGTACTCTTTGACCATGATGTTGTAGTTCAAAGAGATCTAAGTAGACTGTGGAGCCTTGATATGAAAGGGAAAGTTGTTGGAGCTGTAGAGACTTGTCTCGAAGGTGAACCTTCATTTCAATCGATGGACACACTCATTAATTTCTCAGATGCATGGGTTGCTCAGAAATTTGATCCTATGGCTTGCACTTGGGCATTCGGGATGAATCTATTCGATCTCGAAGAATGGAGAAGACAGGATTTGACATCTGTATACCTGAAATACTTCGACCTGGTACAGCATCTTCTTCCCTTCTAGTTCTCTTTATCAAGATTCACACTGTTACCTTGTAACTTCCCATACTTTATTTATATGACTCTTCAAACTCAACGAGTTCCGATTTTATTTAGAATAAAATCAGTTATGTCCATTAATACAACATCTTACATATGTGCGTGTTGTGAAATTGTTTTGATTGCAGGGAGTAAAAAGACATATGTGGAGAGCAGGGAGCTTGCCAATAGGTTGGTTGACTTTCTTCGGGCAAATGTTACCATTGGAGAAGAGATGGAATGTGGTTGGGCTAGGTCACGAATCAGGAGTCAGAGCAAGCGACATTGAACAAGCAGCGGTTATACACTATGACGGGATCATGAAGCCGTGGCTGGACATCGGTATAGACAAGTACAAGCGCTACTGGAACATACATGTACCTTACCATCATCCTTACTTACAACGGTGCAACATTCACGATTGATTTTTTTAAACAAGTTCCCACCAAACTTAGATTCAATTCGATTCTTTTCTTCTTTCCAAATGTTATAAATAGCTTCATTCTTTTAACGATTTCTTGTGTAAATCTTTGTTCTTTTTGATACAATACACCAAAATTATTCGGGGCTTAATGTCAGATTTAGTTTTACAGTACAGCAACGTAGTGTTGTTCGTTCTTTACCTCGGAAGATACCTTCTTTTTTTGGTTGTTATATGTGCAATCTGATGCAGTTTATAATAATCCACCAGTAGAGAAGAGAGAAAAAGATTGTGTTGGAGGGAAAGGGATGAAATATGACACGTGGAGGGATCTTATTGGTGGAGTATGGATAGAAGCATATCCAAGTTAGATGGCTTGTGTTGGTTCGGACAGATTTTTTATCCACCACATATTTAGTCGCTATGTTTGATCCAAAAGCCAACACAAGTACAGAACTTAAAAGTGTTCTTGTTGCTATAGAACACTAACAGAACAAAAAAAAAAAAAAACTAAATTGAAGAGTCTCTCAGTCGTTAGGGGAAGCAAATAGAGAAATGGCTAGCTTCACTGCCTCCGCTTCCACCGTCTCCGCCGCTCGTCCGGCTCTCCTTCTCAAGCCCACCGTCGCCGTCTCCGTCTCCGCTCCTGTTCTCGGTAAAGGCCTTCCCTATTCTTTCTCAGATCTCTCATCTTATCGTAGATATTCATTCTGGTAATGTGCAAAGTGAAGATATTTAGTTACTTGTATTCGTTAAGTGATTTGAGATCATGTATAGACAGAAGCTTAGTTTGGTGGTGAATCAACAAGAAGTCAAGAAGCAATTATGATCTTAATAGTCGATTGTGGTCAGAACCAATCAGACTAGTACATCATGATTTGGAATTTTGCTGATTTAGTGTTGTGTGAATGAGAGTTTATGTAAAGACCAGAAACTTAGTTGGATTTGTAACTAGTTTAACTGGATTTATTATTGTTTCTCAGGTTTGCCTCCAATGGGTAAGAAGAAGGGAGGAGTGAGATGCTCAATGGAGACAAAGCAAGGAAACGTCTCAGCCGTGGGGGCTGGAGTTTCAGCAGCAGCAACAGCAGCTTTGACAGCGGTGATGAGCAACCCAGCTATGGCGTTGGTGGATGAGAGGATGTCAACGGAAGGAACAGGATTACCCTTTGGGCTGAGCAACAATCTCTTGGGTTGGATTCTGTTTGGAGTGTTTGGTTTGATCTGGACTTTCTACTTCGTCTACACTTCATCTCTCGAGGAGGATGAAGAATCTGGTCTTTCACTCTGAAGATTGAATAAATCTTCTTCTTATTTCCATTTTCATAAGAGAACATGAATCACAAGCTTCTAGTTTCTTGTAATTTTAAGTAAAGACTATAACTATTGTCCTGTGTTTTTCCCATTCTCTTTATCTTGTCACAGCGATGGAGGAGGAAATTATGTGATATTTAAATATTATGAGTCATGACCATGTTCAACAAAACCAAACAAATGAAATGGATTAACTTAAAGGTCAACGAGAACCAAATTGCTAATAAGTCTTATAAACTTAATGTTCGAATCACTGAATTGTACGTTTGTATGATATATAAGCCATATTGATAGTCTCTTTTAGACCAATTATTCAAGAGGGAGACGAGTAAAGCAAAAATCTCATTTTATTTATTAATTAGATAAATATTTGGTAATAATAACCATCTTCACTGCATAGATATTGAATACAGACCAAACTCACTTGTTAGCCTGTCCACTACCATACAGATTATCAAAGTACCCTTTGGGATCACTCTCAAAGTTATCCCTTGAGATGTATGAAGATCCATGGCTCCCTGGCGCTACCATGTAGCCGCCGCCTCCACCAACGCCACCGCTTTTCCCACCTCCTCCACCGCCACCACCTTTCCCTCCTCCACCACCACCGCTCCTTCCTCCTCCACTTCCACCGGCACCACCTTTCCCTCCTCCTCCTCCTCCACCGCTACCACCACCTTTTCCTCCCATTCTCTGAAATCTTAGTTCTTAGTTAGACTCGTTACTAAATTTAAAGATTTGTGTGACTGAAAAATAGAGTAAGATGATGGGGTATTTATAATAGAGTAAACTTTCAAATGGATAGTCAAAACTAGTCTTTCCCAATAATACGATTTATTTTAGTCGTTGCATTTTGATTGACCCAAACCAATCGCCTCGTAAATGTATGTAGCAACTACTCGTAAAGGAAAAAAACTCAGCCTCGGAAGATCAACAAAACCAGTCTTTCCATCTGGGCTCCACGCATCCCGAGTTAAAATAGGGTCTTAGTTACATCGAATATATATACAACTATCGTAATTCGTAAAATTGATGCACCATTTGTAGTATATATCTACTTAATTAGTTGATTTGATCTCAGTCGTCTCGTAAAACTAATATGCAATAGTAAATTGGATAATGGGTAGCCATGGAAGATGAATATACCTCCTGATTGAAAGATGCATGCATATTACTCGTCTTGTGTTTGTGTACAAATGCCCGTTCACACGTATTCAAATATGCAATGACATAGAATGCAAAAAACCCTTTAACAGAAAAAAATGATATAGAATGTAAATTGCATGGATTAACGACATATATAGAAATAGGGGACGTTGATCAAAGCATGCAAGTGAGGTGATTCTAAATTATTTATTGACAGAGACGGACGCGAAATATACAAATTAGGAAAATGAGTATAATACAAATGTGTGTGTGATTAAGAAGGATGATCAAGACGGAGCTGAGAGAGCTGGTGATGGATATCAGGAGAATGATGATCCTCAGAACGGAGACGCTCGGCTTGAATCCAACGACCTTCACTGTTCCGAACCATTCCTTTGTTTGCATCTTGACGCCAAAACGGTGGAATCTGCCAGTGCTCTTTCAAAAAGTCCGACGCTTTGTTCACTAGTGCGTGGTCTCTCCCACTCGACAGCACAAATCTCTCTCCTTTTCCATGATACCTAAATTTTTTTTAAAATATATATATATATACATCAAGCAACTTCAATAGTGTATGATTAATTGCATAACTACTAAATGGACTTTCACGTGATATTCGGGTCAATCGACACAAATTACACGTAATCCAGAAGATCTCTATGTAAATATTCAAACTATTTTGATCTTCTTGAATATTTTATGTGAATATCTCAGTGCTTGTCCAATCTATTTATCCCACGGCTTCAAAATGTTGTCGTTTTCCAGTTCCAAAGAAAATTAACATATCGATAATTTTTGGGTTAATTTTATATGGTCTATAAAACTATGTTATTTCTTATTGACTATATTCTTATATCATTAGTTCTGCAAGTCTCATCATCCCTATCAACTCGTATATCTCTGTGAGGCTGAGATTAGACGGTTGAAAATATCAAAAATATGAACATGAACATGATGAACATATAATTAAGATTTAAAATCTAAGATAAAGTAAAAAACTAACCCGTCAAGGAGATGAAGCAAAGCTTCAAGGTTATGAGCATTAGAGATATCAACGGAATGTTTCAGAAACGGCGAGTTCTGATGATCCAACGCCAGCTCCACCCCCACGTGGCAATAACACCACGGCAACCACTCCGCGATCTCCATCAGCGCGTGTGGTACACTCTCGTTCAAAAACAACCCCGGCGACTTGGGAACCACGTCGTGAACATTCACCACTCTCATCACCTTCACTCCCAACTCCTCCATCCTCTCTTTAAACCTCACGTTCCCAACTCGCGGCCCTCCGTAAGTCAACACCGTCACCGGAATCACTTTCCCGCTTTTACTCCGGTTCAGTCCCATCTCCGCCACATCGTACGCGCTTAATATCGCCAACGCGCCGCCGAGACTATGCCCCGTCACTGTGATGCTTAAATCCTCGTCCTCGTCGTCGCCGTAACTTTCTACCAGACACTTCACCTCGGCTAAGATCTGTTCACGCGCCGAGAATTTTGCGAATTTGCAGGTTGAGTCTTTGTCAGTGTATAGATCTAAAAACCCGGATTCGACTTTAACGGCCGGGTCGGGGCATCGGATCTTGTTTTCGGATACTGGTTTTAAATAATCTTTTAAATCAGCGATCCACTCAAGTTTGGTGACGGTGCCTCTCCACGCGATCGCGATATCACGGCGGCCGAGGCGGTTACGAGACGTTTCGTCATCTGAAACGGCGACGTATCCCATCCAATTAGCGTTTTTGCTCCAAACTTTAGACCACCGTGATTTGGAGAAAAAGTTTGGGAGATTGATGTTCGACGTCGCGTAGAGGTAACGCGCCACCTCGTAACCTGAATCGATCATACCGAGAGAATCGAAGAATTCGAGTCGCGAGAATCTTGAGCTGCCGCAGTATTTCGAAGCTGGATCGAAATCGAAAGCGTCGTAACATGCTTGAGCCATTTCGCCGTAACGGATTAGTTCCGATCTAAGGACTGGATCCATTGGATCCATTAACCCGGCCCAATCGTCTTCTCCTTGGATCTTACGCCACGTGTCTATTAGTCTTCTTTCTTCTTCGGCTTTTTTATCTCGCCGGCGAATATCCTCCGCCGTCATCCATCCTTCTCCGCCGCGGATAAGTTCGATTCCTTCCGCTTCGTCGGTTATTATACCTTGTCTTTCCCGCCTTTCTCGCTCGAGGCGAGAAATCACGGCGGATAAAGAAGACTCGTCGGTTCGGGACAAAGCTCTCGTAGCTACTCCGAATCTGGCGGGAAATTTGATTTTTGACAAGTTGGTGTTGACCCAAGAAGAGTGAGTGGTTATGGAGTTTTTGTGGATGATGGTAAGAAGGTTGTGAGAAGGAATGGTCGCCATTGTTGAGAAGCTTCAGAGCTTGATTTCGTAATGGTAGAAGGATACATTTATATACATATAAAATATCTAAACGTGTTATTCAAATGGCAACATGCAATAATTACAGAAACTGTCCATTTTTTAATTACAACAATTAAAAAAATAATTGTATTTTTTTTTTTGTCTTCTCATTGTTGTGAGTTTTGAAGTGCATCGCGCAATGATTAAAGGTTCGCTTATGGTTAATTCTGGTTTAGGAGGTTTGTTAAGAGGATAATATTGTTGATGGTTGTTTCTATGTGTTCGTCTTCTTTATATTCTTTTTTCAAGCTTGATTTCTTTCGGTTCGAGAATATGAGTTCGGTGTAACTATAACACAAAGAGTATAGTGAAATGCTTGAGAATGATCAGATTAGGGTTCTTTGTGTGTTCGAGAATCGTCATTTGTGTGTGTAACCTGTTTTCTTTTTCCTTCCAATTCGCAATCATGGCGTGTTCGACTTTATATGGTTATTGCGTGATGAACATTGCAAAATGGTCATTTAGTTGAAATCATGAATTTGGACCACATTTATAAATATTCTAAGGTAATATGTTAAAAGATCTCTTAGTTAACTGTTTTTATTTAAACAAAAAAATATCAATTTTTATGTCTAAACCAAAACTAAGTCGTATTTATTATTCTTTGTTAGATAGAGGAATATTTTTTTATATCAAGTTGATTAGTAAAAATATTATTTGATGTAAAATAAAAAGAGTAAAAATATTAGTTTTGTTTGTGCTTTTTCTTATTGAAAAAGACTACTAGTACTACATTGTTTGATTTTCACTTCAAAACATAGCGACGACTTTTACATTGTTTAGTATTTTATAATTGAGTTTGAGCAGACTAATTATAAGTTGAATTACTCAACTAACCGTAAAGAAAAAAAAAAAATCACTCACCTCATATAATAAAATAATAAGTATGCTTTGTGGAAAAGTCAAGCTCCAATGGCATAACAAACCCGAATAACATTAATTCAATAACATTTTCGTGTAATATACTACAAATGTACAATATATACCCAAAGTCCAATGTGAATTTGCTGTCCGAAAAATAAATGGTCTAGTGTGAACTCATATCTTGAAACTTCTAATAGTTAAATAATAAGATTGTTGATATATTAAATATATTTTTAATTGTCTTTCTTTATAAATGACTTAAGAATTTGACCCCGACCATATAGTTACAACAAAACGACAGCTCAATCTCGTCACGTTCTGGAATGCGGATGAGGTGTCCATCCTTCGTCACTACTTACTTTATATTTACATCATAAAATATTTGGACATGTGTTTTTTTAATAAATTAGTAATAAAACGCTATAGCGAGAAAAAAAACTCGCGTGAAAAGATACAACTCGACATTTAGTTGTTGGTGGTTCAATTGAAAATCCAAATTACCTCTCAATATTTAGTTATATAACATTATTTTTGATATCTTACTTATTTAGTTATTTTTGTAATCGACACAGATCAGAATGAAGGGATACACGCTGGATTATATATATATATATATAAACAAGTTTCAAATCAGAAAATAATATAAGATATATATATAGAATCGAGTTCATGCTTTTGTGGAGATTTTGTATGGTGACATCCCAACTGACGCATATTTTATATTCTTTTCTAATTTGAAGAAGTTTTCTGTGTCATAAAATATAGTTCCAAAATCGACCCATTTGTTTCTTGTAGAATTGATTTTTGTGTAAGACTTATTAAACATATGAGATTGTATAAGTCATTAGCATGTCACTAGCTAGGAGGAGGTTGCACGTTCATTTTTCTTCTCAGTTTGGTCATAGTCGAGACAATGCATACTCATTTCTTTAGAACATTTTCGAATGTGATTTTCTTAAAAGCTAAATAGTACACTTTTGAAAACTGCTCAAAGCTTATTAGCGTCTGAAACATAAAACATAAATTATAGTATATCAATTTATTGGAAATTTCAGAAAAAAAGAGTAACTATGATCATGGCTTATAAGGTAGTTAATTTGTACTAGCTAGTGTCACCGTAACATCATAATTTTGGTTAAATCCGAAAATATGTGTGAGAGTTGTAGATGAAAAAAAAATAAAACAAAAAAAGATATATATTGACTAAAAAAAGGTAATTAAAATAGAGTGTGGGTAAGCAGTAAGAACAAAGAAATGTGAAAGGAGAAAAGACATATATAGTCAAAGATGTTTACCGTAGGATCGACTGTTCACACCACATGCTCTCTGTCCACTTCTTCAAGGTTTCATACTTTCATCATGCGAGTGACCACATAACCTCACCCAGTCACCTTTTGGCTTTTTCAATCATTAATTATATAGAAAGTAAGAAAAGCTTTTTACCCCAAACTCAAAACAAAATATTTCTCTAATGGGTAAGTCTCCGAGCTTACTTTAGTGGTGGTAGATGAAAGATAGAAGAGTGAATAATGAATATTATCACTCTTCTTGTCTAATCCTTATTTTAATCCAAAAATATCATATCTTACTTACTTTACATCGCCGTTAGAACTAAGAATGTTACATTTTGCAATTTCCATCACCTTTTTTTCGGGTAAGACAAATTAGCGAGTACGAGTCTTCGGACCCCTTACCTTGCCCAAATAATGTCCAAACACCTAAAAAGCCCGACTTCTTGTAGCTGAAATAAAACCCTAGCTTTTTCAGAATCATGTAACTTGGGTTTTTATTAGCTTCCTTGACAATTAGTCTAGCTATGGAGGATGCGCAGGATGGAGTTAGGTTTGGTTAAAAGATCATATATTTGGAAATCATACCTTCATCGGTATAAATAAACATCAAAGTTAATAATGATGACAAAATATACCATTCAATTTACAATGCGAGGGGGTTAACTGATATATTCAAATGGCCATATTAGAATCAAGAAGATGAATTCAAAATATATGTTGAGTTCGGAATTATGTTAAGTTTCATGGGTTTTTAACCCAAAAAAATTTCAAAATATGATTTTTCTGGTCCATCTCGAATTGTGTTCTTACTATGAATATGACAAGATATCTTACTTGGACCAAATAAGTTCCATAATCTTTAAACAAAATTAATTGGCAATTAGTAAATTGGTTCATGTTCTTTATATATTACTCTATATCTAATCTTATTTACAATGTGGGATTTCTAACGGATTCCTTGGTCTACCTTAATCAAATAAGTCAAGTGGTAAATGGGAAAGAATCTTGGCAAATTGTTGAAAGGGAAGTGGCACACAAGAGTAACCGATAGGAGTTATTATTCCTTCATGATCACAAATGAGATTGAGAGAATCTCACAAAGACAATCATATCTTGTTGTATAGTGACATGTTTCAAGAATTGGGTTTCTACTGTTGACACACACAAAAGATCCGATCTATCAAACCCAGCCTGATCTCTTTTTCGTGGCTGCGAAAAATACCGTCAATCCAGAGAAGAATAAGCATATCTCTCTGATTATTCTCCACCACTTTGGGCTATCTCACATCCACACCCTTCATCTGAGCATGATTCTTGAACAAAATAATATGCTGAAGAGAGAAAAAAGGGGAAGCTTGGTCCACATAAAATATAAAATTCTAATCCTCAGGCATAAACTTGCAAATATATATATAAACATGTGCGGATGTGCCATATATTCTCTAGCATCTGCAACAAAGAAACACATGGTCCTCTTCAAATCAAAATGCTCATCTTGGTATCTAGGAGGAAAAAAAGGGTAGGTGAATTATGATTATGCAACTTTTGTTGGTCCTTCCCTACTAATATCAATTAAAGAAGAAAACAAAATATTAATTTGGTTCACAATAAAGTCACTTTAATGTACTTGGGGAACCTTTTGGACGATCTTCTGTGATCTCGTTCTCTCTTTTTGAGTCTCAACATTCTGTCTTCTTCCTTTGTTTGCTTATAAATAGCTTATGATTCAAGAAACTTAAGTCTCAGACAACACCGAGCTTAATACTGTATACAACAACAAAAAAATCCTCTTCTTCAAACAAGAACCCCCAAAGCGAGGTTTAATCTCATGGGTTTTCATTTTTGAATCTCTTTCAACCTACTAGGGAGAAAACAAAAGAAGATTTTGTTTCTTCTTCTTTAAGAAACAAGCCCTAGATTGATTGAGACTTCCTTCAGGAAACCATGGACAAAGTTGTGAGAATCTCGTCAGAGAACGGAGTGGTTATTTTCAGCAAGAGCTCGTGTTGCCTGTCCTATGCGGTCCAAGTCCTCTTCCAGGATCTCAGGGTTCACGCGAGGGTCCATGAGATTGATAAGGACCCTGAATGTCGTGAGATCGAGAAAGCACTGATGAGGCTTGGGTGTTCCACGCCGGTCCCAGCCATCTTTGTGGGTGGGAAGCTCATTGGTTCGACCAATGAAATCATGTCGCTACACCTAAGCGGCTCGCTGGTTCCGCTGGTTAAGCCGTATCAGGCCAGTCTATGTTAAATGGTGTTCTAACTTTCTAAACTACAAAAAATGTATTTCAATAAGAAACACAATCGTATAGCCTATGCAACCTTTGTAATGTAGCTTTATAAATATTGTTTGTTTTGTAATTTCAAAAACTATCCAATAATAATAGACTAATTTCTACTACCAGTTAACTTTTCAATAAGAAACACAATCGTATAGTTCTATGCAACCTTTGTAATGCAGCTTCATAAATATTGTTTGTTTTGCAATTTCAGAAAATATCCAATAATAATTGACTAATTTCTACTACCAGTTAGTAACTTTTTAGTTTTCATGGCACCATTTCAGAGGAATTATAGAACATTCTTTTTTTATTTAAAATAATTAAGGGGTAATAAATAACATTCATGGCTAATTCTTAAGACCCCCACCCCAAATAAAGAGTACAAAGTAGGAGTATATATATTTCTACAGATACAGAGTAATTACAGACAACGATAGGTCTTGTTGTCTGATTTACAACAAGAACATATGAGAGTAGTTGTTGTGTTTCATTTGAGCTCCAAGACTTTTGGGTTTGGAGTGTGAGAGTTATCTGATGAAGAAGACATTGAAGTGACATTAATGGGATATACCTCAGTTACTTCTTCAGTCTTCTCATCAAAGTAAACCACATCCTGCATTGTGAGCTGGTGATATTCGACTACTCCTCTCAGATAAAGGTTTTCGCGAGTGTATATCGAGTTCTCATGAGCTAATCGAGCTTTCTCAGCCAATAATGTTTCAAGTTGAAGTCGCACCTATAGATGAGAGGAATCAAACGAGACACAATTCAATATCAGAAATAAACATGAAAATTGTTAACCTCAAGGCATAGTTAAGAGTAAAAGGAATAAATACCAGATCATCATCATCCGTTTGGCTGTTCCCACCATTACGGTTCTCCCTCAGTACCTTATTTTCTTCTTCCAGCTGTGCGCATCGTTGCTTTGCAAAGGCCAGATCAGATTTTACCATCTTCAGCTCCCGAAGTAAAAGCTTTGCCTTGGCAGCCATGGCCATTGCAACCTGTTGGGATAAATTTATAGGATTTTCAGTATTTATATCTGAATTTTTAACGTCAAAAAGTATAATTCTAAACCCTATTATTTTCAAGAAACATTCATTGATGAGATAACAGCAGCGAAATAAGAATACATATTTTTGCTGCTGTGAACCAATAAATGATACAGAGCAGCCACCTTACGTCGCGAGATGCCTTTAGTTGAATTTCCAAATCTGCTTGTATCTCAGGATTCTGCTGGTTCCTTGTAAGACTTGGCTTCTTTTTAATCTTTTTACGGGTTTCTTGAATGATGCCTGCAGTACGGTTCTCCACAGCAGTAATACCCTCCTAAGGAAATTCACAGACACATAAACAATCTCAGCCCCAACAAACTCTCATTTAGTGCAGCAAAGAACATACATCTAAACACACAAGAATGCATATGCCTCTTTCGACAAAACAAATGTGAGAACTCGCATAACCTAATGCAAAACAAAACACATATATGTCTCATATAGTGTCATATACGGGCGCATAAAGAGTAAAAAACTAACCTCAACAACAGTGCCAATAGTGCCACCAATGTAATTTAACGATGAAGTGATAGCGTCTAACCTTCTCTGTAATGAAGGATTCTCACTTTTCTGACCAGCTTCCTGAAACATGAAAATGAATTTCTACTACATAAGAAAGCGACCCCACAAGACAATTGGAAGAGCAAATGCAACTGCGTGGATAAAACTTTAGAAACCTAATCCTTAACCTTAGTTCCTGAAGTCGTTGAAGAAGGTATGTTCTGCTCCGTTTTCTTAGGACTTTGAGGCAACTGATGAGGATCATCCTCATCCAAAAAAGCCTTAGCTTTACTAGCTAAATTTCCCCAAAAACCTCGTTTTGGTTCATTCAAACTTTTCATAGAAGTATACTCATGAGCCTTCTTCACCTCCTATTCAAATATTTCATCCGAAAATTTAACAACGGGGCATTTCAAAGCAAAAACAGAGTAAACCCATGAATCATTTCGAACTGCTTAATCAAACTAAATAATCCAGGAAACACCAGAAATAGAGGGGAAAAAAACGAAACCTTAGGAGGAGTGGGAACAGGAGCAGAAGAAGGAGACGAGTAAGCAGATGAAAGAGAAGAGTCTCTATGCGCAGAAGATGCTCGAATTGCCTTTGCAGCGAGAGACGACGCAGCAGATGATGAAGCCGAAGACGGAGACGACGGAGACGACGGAGACGACGGAGACGACGGAGACGAATGATACATCCTCGTCGTCGGCGTCATCAGCCTTTCCTTATCTTTCTCTGTCTCCATTTCGAGATCTTCGAGTTCCTCAAATCTGAAATCCTCAATCTCTTGGACCTTGATCAACTTCTCACGCTCAATCACAGTCTCCAATTCTGGTGGTTTGGGGATCGATTTAGGGTTTTCCAATGAGCATATCTTTGGAATTTGGATCTCTGCCTCGCAAATGATGCCAAAGTTTCAATTTTGGGTGTCGTCAACGCTAGACAGGTGCATCTCAAGATTCCGGTTATTGAATCTTGGTTTCTAACAAATGTGTTAAACCGGGTTTCTCCAATAGTACACTTGATTATACCAGGGTCCATTACTCATATACTCACAAAGTTGAAAAATATTTCTCATATACTCCTTTGAGGAAAAATATCTATTTTACCCTTTAATCATGACCTCGTAAACCATTAACAAATTTTATTGATTTAGTTTATTTATACATATAACTTTAAATCTTGTCTATAACAATATAAACTTAACAAAAAATTAAATTTTCTACATGAACTATTCAAATTCGGCCAAAACGATCAAATCGACAAACGGTATTGATATTCTGTTAACATATGCCACGTGAAGACTCTTTTTATTTTTTACTGAAATAAAATATTATTAATCCTACTTCAGCCGGTGAATCCACAAACAACAGATTTGAAACTACTTCACAACAGGGCCGACATAACTACAAGGGCGAGCAGTGCGACCGCCCCGGATCCATAAATAAAAAAGCCCAAACGTAGAAGTCTAAAAAAATACATTTTTTAATTATAGGGCCCAAAAAAATTAATTTGACGAAATGGCCCAATTTTTTTAATTTAATAAATGATCCATAGAAAAAAGCTCATAATTCTTTTTAGTTTACCTTAACCTAATCGTCATATTTTTAGAATCGATTCATATTTTTCTCATCTCTTTCACGTTTCTCATCTCTTATTCTCTTTCACGACCAATTGTTGATCATCACCAAGAATTGAAACATTGATTAATAATAACAATAATTTGATATCATCATCATCATCATCATCATCACCACAGAAAATCATGAGATTCAAGTAAAAAATTGACGTGTACTTATATGTCTCTATTTCAAACATGAGACCATATTAACGGAACACAAATCTCTCACTCTCTCTTCCAGTATTTTTCTTATAATGAAATTTGTTAATTATTTTAACGATAAGAAAGTTTGTGTTGTTAACTTAATCATTGTGAAGTAGCCTCAAATCTGTTGTTTGTGGATTCAACGGATGTAGTAGGATTAATATTATTTTACCTTAGTACAAAAAAAAGGTCTCCACATGGCATCCTAGGTTATGTGGCATCCACGTGGATGCCACGTGACATATGTTAACGGAATGTTAACACCGTTTGCCAATTTGATGGTTTTGGCCGAATTTGAATAGTTCATGTAGGAAATTAAAAATTTTGTTAAATTTATGTAGTTATAGGCACGACTCAAAGCTAAGATAATGCCAATGAAACGAAGTTTGGGGGAGGGAATCGGCCGTTCTCCGAGGTGCTAAAAATATTCTGGTTTGATTGATAGATTTAGTTTTTGATATTTTGTACGTTGACAGTTTGGTTTCGGTATGGTCATGTCGTCTTCATCTTGCATACCAACTTCCGCTTACCTGTTAAATGTTAATTACAACCAACAGATTTTTTATCCACAACGAATCTAGTAACAATCTTTAAGACACACACACACACACAAAAAAAAAAAACAGAACCAAGCTTAGCAAGATAAGATTATATTGATTTGTTGGAGTAAGAACTAAGAAGTGATGAACTCGATCTAGTTTCCGTAGAAGCTTAAAAATAAAATTATTACGACGATCTCCTTTGTTTACTCTATATAGTAGATTCGGTGGTATACAAGCAACATCCTCCACATAAACACGCCTGATGCTTCCCTAGATTTCTGCATGCTCGCCTCTTTTCTCTTACACTCCTTTGATTGTGACGCACTCCATTGTTGGGCTGCGATTTGGGCTTTTAAAATTTTAAATGTTATTTCAATGATCACATATGTAACATAAAAAGAGTACGCTCAAAATAACTTGTTTCCTTATTGATCTCAATATCCCAGAATCAAACAAATATGCAATGTGTTTACCATGCAATCCTTGCATCATTAAATTAGAACCTTTATTTCCCTCTCTTTTTTTTTTTTAATCAACAAATTATTATTAATCAAAATAATTCAAAAGTCCAAATTGGAAATATAAAGTTTACATGGGTAATATCATGCGAATAAACTGATATTTTTTATTAAACTAATCCATCTTAAAATTTAATTTGCGTGGAATAAAAGGATAAATAAAATAACAAATCATTAATCCTACGACGTCTTCAATTAGAACATTCATCTCTATCTTTCAATGAATCTTCTTGTTGCTCCGTTAATTGAAAGAACTCACCCTTTTCAAATTTTATAAACAAATTGTGCGAGCTTCATATGGAAGTGCTAGACATTTATCCATCTAAACTAATATAGAAAGAGAGTAATCGATAATTAAATAATCCAACTACGATTATCATCTAGTGTCGGTTAAACATTTTATAGGTTCTGCGACAAATTTAACATATCAAAACCATAAAAAATTTTGTTTATTTTGCTTTAAAAAAAACTAGTAGCGTTTTAAATACATGTTAACAAAGATTCAATTTGCAATATTTTTTTGTCGAAATATAAACAACAACCAGAAGTAATCAAGATCTTCATTATGCTCCTCCTTCTTTCCACGCTCTTTTTGCAATCTTCGTTCACACACCTTCACAACGTAATATATATTCTGTTGAATCTATAAAAAAAAGTCACTAGTCATTCCAAGAAGAACAAAACGATCATATGAAACGGTTCATTTGATATTTCATAAATGCAAAATCATGAATAACAGTTTCAAAATATACTTTTTTCTATGCACAAATTAATTCAACCACTCAACATTTCTTGAGACATAGAAGATCTTAAATAATTTTTCAATAATTTTAACTTTGAAAAGCTTCTCTCCGCTGAGGCCAAAGTCACCGGAGTTGTCAAAAGAATCCGATACGCAATGGAAACATTCGGATAACAACCCACATTTTCAACAAACTCAAAAACTTCACTAGGTTCCACAGGGACATCCGGTAAAGTTATTTGCAACATTCTCAATTCAGAATAAAGATCATTACAATCAACATCCGAGAACTACCATGAGAAAATGTTATGTGAAAATGAGTGCAATGTTTTTGTAGTTCACTTTCATGAAAAAATTCGTTAAAATAATACGTTATTAACAATAATTTGGAGAGGGGTACATTAATAGGGAAAATTGTAGAAAGGGTACACTTTTCTCTAAATATCAGCGCTACCCTTATGTACTTGCAGAGTTTCGGCAGGCTCTGCTTTGTCATTAATATGTTACAATGGCTCATCGCAAGATCACCTCTTGACAATAGTATGTAGGGACACACTATCTGTAGGATATTCTTTGACATTAGTTTGTTATAGTAGTAGTACACTATTCGCAGGCTCTGTCTTTAGTTTATTATAATAGTAGCATACTCATCGCTTTTCTAGAATTACTATTGGTTATAATTCTAGAAATTGCTGCTTGGTCATAACTGAGAGAACAAAAACATAAGAAATAAGTTTTAGGTTTTACTCATTTTAGGGTTAAAGACACACTCTCACTTCCCCTATTTACTAGAATGTTTTACATCCTGTGAGCCACATACTTCATCACTCTCATCCTCCTCTTCACTCTGATCATCATCTTCATCTTCTCCCTCCTCACTGCACACCTCCTCTTCTTCAGTTTCTTAATCAGTCTCCTCTACTTCATTTCCTTTATCAGCCTCCTCTTCTTCAGTTTCTTTATCAGCCTCCTCTACTTCATTTCCTTTATCAGCCTCCTCTCCTTCACCACCTAAGGCATATTTTCCCCCTGCTTGAGTGACATACTTATATAAAAACTTAACAACTAAAGAGATCAAGAGATATACAGAGATTACCATCAAAACTTACCTACAAAGCAAAGTTGTATGCTTTTCCCAAGACTAATTAACTCTTCAAAATCAGCTGAAAGAGAGACAGAAGAATTAACTAGTTTTTCTGTCTAGATAGTGAAAAAGTTGATGGCAAAATAAAAAAAATAAGAAGTAATAACATTTTTGTTATTATTTTGAAAAAGAAAAGGGTACATTGTATTTGACTTTAAAAGTGTACCATTTTAACAATTTTCTCTATAAAGATACCTTCTTCAAATAAATATTCAAAAACGTATTATTTTAACAAATCTCCCTTCATCTAATGTATTTATTTTTATTGAATCAAACAAAAATCTAAATACAATTTTTAAAAATTTCATTTGATCAAATCCATTCTTAACTGAAATCATTGTCATGTCCACTACTACTAAAGACTAGTTAACTCTAAAAGTATCCTTACTTGATTGTACTTCTTCACCAAAATCAGTTTCCTCAAATTGTTTTTTCCTAAAACATGACGCTTTTTTTGAAAAATAGGATCAACGTCCATAGCAATATACTTGGAGCTATACTCAAACTAGAATTACAACCTTCATGTCTATACGTACTCATGACATTTATCACAAAATCGTTGCTGGGTGCTGCTAATTAATACTCTCTGTGTGGTAATTTTTCGTCACAAATACTTATTTAACTTTAATCGAAACTAACGAAATATAATAGAATTTCAACAGTCATCTTTGGTAAAAATATAATTATAAAATTAGTTATTTTTTCATTCGTGTGCAAGAAAATCAAAACGATATATTGAAACGGATGGATTAGGGTGAAGACCACAGAAAAGAGTCACATGCCACTACACTTCAGAATTTGATTGTATGTTTGTGTGCATGTATTGTTGGCCTTCTTGGCGTTGAATCAAATGGGTTTTGCAAATAACAAGTTATGTTTCTCGATCAAGCTAAGCAAGCTCCTTAGCTCGTGTGTGATAGTTTATTTTGTTGGTCAATTCCATCAAACTAGTTTGGAGACAAAATTTCGTACCCTTGACTCTATCCGATTCTAAGCAACCCCTAACCATATATAAATGGATAAGAGATTGCTCAAATGAAAGCGATATGCGATAAACTCGTCTGATTCCTAAGAAGACGACATTAGTGTATGAATTGGATGAAGCGTGATTAGGGAAACTTGACGTGGACTTTTTGGGCTCTTGACAAATAACCAACTTTGGCCAAAATTGTTTATATTTGTAGTTCATTTTTTGTTTTCTAGTTGCATCTTTTCTTAGCCTTTTGTCCCCTCGGTTTAGCCGCCGTGAGGTCGGGACCGTTGTTAATTATTACACATCCCCACCAACAATTTTATGATGCTAAATTAACACTATCATTAATATGATCTAGAATTTGCTCAAGTCCGTTTTGTGAATTCGGATATTTAGAATTTACATATCCATAATCATAAAATAATATTTTGGTTGTAATAACCGGGATCAAACCAAAATATACCACAATGCGAAATGTCAATCCTTAGCCATTATGGTGGGAATTGTTGATTGAAACTAGACGGCGTTACAGCTCAGGGCATTTGTTCTTTTGTTAATAGATGATAGCACCATGCATCCTCTTATGGTCCAACCTATTTCCTAATATGAATGCTTCATCTGAATAATTTTAGACTTTGTACTAAGACCTGCCTTAGCACCTTTTTAAAAAATTTAATAATTATTCTCTCTGAATTAGTGAATTTATATGTTTATCACCTACAACTGATCTAGTGGACAACTATGGTGTTCATATACAATATCCAAATGCATATGTAACATATATTGTTCGTTTAGCTAATTTAATATTTACATTCGGATATCACGTCTTGATACAAAACCAAATGCATAAAAAATATAAATAGTTTGGATGCAAAAAGTATAGATATTGGAAGCTCAGCAGAATTTAACAAAAAGTTAAAACACCTTCACAAAACTCAGCAGAATACTAAAGTGATTTTCTTATTGATTCACATGTCATATGTCACATGACATATTCTTAAGTAGATTCACAATTTTACATTGGAATAGAAAAATCACGAAAATTGGTAAGGGTTTTAACTTTTTGTGAAGACCCATAATGAATTGAATCTTCTACATATTCAAACTACAAATAGTCTAAAAAACTAATCACACCGGCAGAAAATTATTTGGGCAACTAGGCAACGTAGAAAGACGTGTGATATCTTAAAGGCGATAGGGACACGTGTGTGAGAATGATTGGAAGACAGAACTGAAACTGGATTCTGAGGGATGATTTGACGACGTAGCTAAGCCAAACACCACGAGGTTTACGAAGAAGCACGACCACATATTGGGGTGGGCCTATCTATGACATGTTCCTACTTTCCTAACTTCTTTGGTCCTACTTCTCTCTAATCGTACATTCATTCACTTTTAATATCGTTTCTTATCTGTCAATTATTCACATGCATTGCTTTTTTCTTTTTTTCTCTATTCAGCATTTTCTTCCTTTAATCGAGAATTATTAGGCTTTTAACATGTGAAATATTTTATTTGCTATCACTTTCTTATTAACTCAACCAAAATACGATTGTTTTTTCATCTTTGACCGATTCACTCTACATCCAACAAATCTTATCTGATTATTATTTAGGTGACGATTGGTTCTCACTTGGCTTCATACATAGAATTGGTTGATACTAAATTTATATGACAACTACGTACATGGCTACATGTTATGAAATTAGTAATTTAGCCATCGTCTGTCACACTTTGTCCTGGCTTTTATGTCTCGGTACGATGAGATTGCTTACTCATAGCAGCTTTCTACTGAGCAAGATTTGCACGTTCGACATACTATAAGTCTAAATCTATTGTTACTCCGCATGTTTTTGTAGAGTTCATATTTTTACCATGCATATCACTGTAACATTTACGTAAAACATAGTTTATATATTATTTGAATGTAATTATACAAAAAACAAATAGTAAGCTCACTTTTCTTTTAATTTTGAAGACAACATTAGATTCAGTGCCCCAAAAATCTGATTTTATAAATGTTACCTATAAACCATCCATATTACCAAGTACCAAGAGATCTCTATTAGTCTATTACCATAGGTTGGAAGGTATATAAATTTCCCAATTACCTAAAATAGCCGTCAATGCAAGTCCGTATATCCAAATAGGGAAAAGTTAAAAGAAAATGGTGAAAAGGAAAGAAAATGACGAAGACACACATTCAAACACAACGATTAGAGTGAGTTAACTCAAAGAGATAATGAACAACATCATAAAACGACAAATACAAACTTAGAAAAATAAGATAGAAGAAACCAAGAAACAAATATTACATAGCAATTGGGTGGATTGGGGGGACCCACGTTAAATAATTTCCAATATATAGACACTCTCCAGTTGTGCATCCATCTCCTTCACCTTCAATACAGAGCAAAAAAAATGGCCACAGAAGGAAAAAACCCCATCAACATGAACACAATGTCTTCGAGTCTTCAGAGAACCGGCCAATGGTACGAACCGGTCTAGTTTCACCAATAGATTCGCCGGAGAAAGTTCCCGGTGGGCTTATCCTGGATCATTTGAAATTCTAACATGTATGTGTGTATTTTTGTAGGGTTTTCTCTCAAGATATTCCGACAGATGTTGTAGTTGAAGTCGGAGAAGCCAACTTCTCTCTTCATAAGGTAAACAACAACTATTGGTTCTTGGTTCATATTATTTTGAATTCCAAAAAAAAATTGATTTTATCTGTTCCGTCTACAACTACTATACGCACATGCATAACTGAGTATTAATAGAGTAATGATAGGATGACGATATTATTACAAACCATTAGACTACATCTACATGTTTCGGGTACACGAAATTAATTTTAACTATTTATTTTCATGATTGTATGTATACATAGTTCATGTTAGTTGCAAAGAGTAACTACATAAGGAAGCTAATAATGGAATCCAAAGACAGCGACGTGACGAGAATCGATCTCTCGGATATCCCCGGAGGTCCTGAGATATTTGAAAAAGCTGCTAAATTCTGTTACAATGTTAACTTCGAAATCACCGTCCAGAACGTGGCGGCTCTTCACTGCGCCGCCGAGTTTCTTCAGATGACCGACAAATACTGCGACAACAACCTTGCTGGTCGGACACAAGACTTCCTCTCTCAGGTCGCTCTCTCTAGCCTCTCTGGAGCCATCGTCGTCCTCAAGTCTTGCGAGATTCTCCTTCCTATTTCCCGTGATCTCGGTATTGTCCGCCGTTGTGTCGACGTCGTCGGTGCTAAGGTTTTTTACTCATAACTCATTCTCATTTCTTTCTAAGTCTTAGATCCCCATTTTGTTAGAGATTAGGTTTTTTTTTCCAATTTATACGTAGTAGTAACGAATTATGACCCGATCGAGTATTTTATACCGTTTTAGGTATGGCTGATATATAATTATTTTTTACAAATAAATTGAGTTTTTTAAACGACAAAAATACCCTATTAGGTGGACAAAAGTGTATATGATTTTTACAAGCTTTATATACTAGGCTCGGCATAGTCCTAAGATTAATGATCTCGGTTTGGTTTCCGATCGGTTCATTTTATCTAACTTGAAAACGATGTTCCAGTTCCGTGAGTCTCAAGTATCTGTTATGCAAAATGAAATACGAGTTTAGTAGTTTAACTAACATCCATGAATTTTTGTAGTGCTTGTGTTACATAAACTAATAAGTTTTCTTTATCATCTATTTTGAATTTGAAAAGGCTTGCAACGAGGCAATGTTTCCATGTCGAACACCACCGAACTGGTGGACAGAGGAGCTCTGTATCTTGGACGTCGACTTCTTCGCCGACGTCGTAGCTTCCATGAAGCAAAGAGGGGTCAAACCATCCTCCTTAGCCTCTGCAATCATCACCTACACCGAGAAATACTTAAGAGATCTCGTAAGAGACCATTCCGGTAGAGGAGTCAAGTTTTCCGATACCGGGGATAACGAATCCGAGGAAAGATCCCAACAGAGAGATCTTGTTGAATCAATCGTCTCTCTCTTACCTTCAGATAAAGGACTTTTCCCCATCAATTTCCTCTGTTCTCTCCTCCGTTGTGCCGTCTTCTTGGACACTTCATTGACCTGCAAGAACGAGCTCGAGAAACGAATCTCAGTCGTTCTCGAGCACGTCTCCGTCGACGATCTCTTGATCCCTTCTTTCACCTACGACGGCGAACGGTTACTTGATCTCGATAGTGTTAGACGAATCATCTCTAATTTCGTCGAAAAGGAGAAAAACGTTGGTGTTTTCAACGGTGGAGATTTAAACAGAGGAGTCTGCTCTGTTTCACTACAAAGAGTCGCTAAAACAGTTGATTGTTACTTAGCAGAGATCGCTACTTACGGAGAGCTAACGATCTCTAAATTCAACGCGATCGCGAATCTTGTCCCGAAATCCGCTAGAAAATCAGACGACGATCTTTATAGAGCTATAGACATCTTCTTGAAAGCTCATCCGAATCTAGACGAGATCGAAAGGGAGAAAGTGTGTAGCTCAATGGACCCTTTAAAGCTTTCTTACGACGCACGTCTCCACGCTTCACAGAACAAGAGATTACCAGTAAACATAGTTCTTCACGCTCTTTATTACGATCAGTTAAAGCTAAGAAGCGGAGTAGAAGATCAAGAAGAAAGAGCAGTAGTTGTTCTCCCTGAAGCTTTAAAGACACGTAGCCAGCTTCAAGCTGATACTACATTGGCTAAAGAGAACGAAGCGTTGAGGAGTGAGCTGATGAAGATGAAGATGTATGTTTCGGATATGCAGAAGAATAAAAATGGTGCAGGAGCTTCTTCTTCGAATTCGTCGTCGTTGGTGAGTAATAAGAAGAACAAACATACTTTTTTCTCTTCTGTTTCGAAGAAACTTGGGAAGTTGAATCCGTTCAAACATGGGTCTAAGGATACTTCGAACATAGATGAAGATCTTGCAGGTGTTGATATTACTAAGCCAAGGAGACGAAGATTCTCAATCTCTTAACGAAAACGTCTGAGTACTTTTGCGTTTTGGTCTGTGTAGTGTGTGTGTGGATTTTTGTGTATAAACCTTTAGTCAAGTGTGCTTGTTTTTTTTTTTTTCCTCCTTGATGCGTGATTTTATTGTTGGTGTGTGTGTTTATTGTTTAATGAGTTTGATAATATAAAGAAAATCGAAACCAGTGATCTACTAAGCAGCTTATTGTAATTTTTAGGTATGTATCAGTGAGTAACTCTCAACGGTCGTGTGATTTAACGATAGAGAAAATAGGGCTTCATTATATTTTTTTTGTGTGTGTCAGTGTGTGTTCTAACACTTAATCTTTCGAAAATCCTATGTAAATTTTTTTTTTTGAAAACTTTTCATAGTATCATATCAATTTGACCGAGAAAACATGATGAAGAAAGCACACTAAAATTTTTGACTGTGAAATGAACAGTTCCACAAACAACAAATTTCTGTCATCAAAAATGATTTTTTTTTTTTAGAAAGTTAAAATGTAGCAATATGCCAATATTATTTGAGCTAATTTTTGAAAAAACTATATAAGAGGATACAATAATAGAGTAGTAAACGCATTAAGCCCAATAGTACTTTACTTTGAGCTCATTAAGGCCCAACAACGACGTTCCCTATTCCCCCAATTTTTATACTCTTGCAGTAATAATTAATGACAAATCAAAAATCTGAACAAGTAATAGACCGGCGACGACAATTGTTCGCCGTAAATTTTCATCGGAGGCCGCCGGAGATCTGATAACTGCCGCCGTGACAACGAAAAAGTGAACTTGGAAGGTTATGACTCACGGTTAGTCAGATTCAACTTTAATTTTGGGAATTTTCGAGCGTAAAGATAGATTCATCTTTGCCTAGTCTTTTGGGGTCTAATGGAATGCTAAGTGTTAAGTCGTTTGGTATAAGACTAGTTGAGGCAAAATCATTGAATGTGAAATAGCTTGAAGAAACTTGTTACAGGAAAAATCGGAACTTGCTATTTTTAGACCATTGAATTTTAGGTTTTTGATTACGAAGGAGCCAACAATAGATTAACGAATCATATTTGTTAGGAGGAGCCAGCCTTGATCTGTCGTTAAGAGAATAATGACCCTTGAAGTTATCTTCCAACCAGCTTCTTGTGATTTGAGAGAGAAAACAAATCTGATTTTCATGAAATCCAAAACAAAGCTCCAATGTCGGAGCTGCTTCCTCCTCCTCCTCCTCCAAGGAGGGATTCTGGATTCGGTGATCCTGCATTGGTTTTTCCTGAGTTTGCTGCAAAGCAATGCGGCCTCGAAAAAGTTATTGAGGAAGATGGAGAAGGGGAAGATAGCAGCTATGGCAAAGGTTCTTTTGATCTGAGTTCGCGATTCTCAAGCCCTTCTATCTCTCGAAACGGATTTGATGATGTTGAAAATCCTAGAAAGGCTTCGTCTTTAAAGCTGCCTCCTTCTGGATTGAGGGAGTCGTCGTTGAAACTCTCTGGTTTCCGAGAGGAAGAAGAGACTGACCGGAGTAGAAACTCGGGTTCCTTTGTGGATCATATCGGTCTGGAGGACAATAGACTATTCCCCTCTGGATGCTTCAGAAAATGCTGCGCGTGTACCTGCATGTTTGTTTCTGTTGCCCTTATAATCGTCTTGTTGACAGGATTGTCTGTGAACTCTTCAATCAAAACTAAACTGCCTCAGGTTCTTGTCATGAATCTCAAGTTCTCGAGATTGGATGTCGCCAATTCATCAACAGATCTTCTGATGAATGCAAACTTGAACACGGTTCTTCAGCTCTCTAACAAAAATGACAAGACAGTGCTATATTACAGCCCCATGAAAGCTGATGTCTCTTCTGAGAACATAAACCTTGGAAAGAAAACGCTTCTTGGATTCAAGCAGGACCCGGGAAACATTACCTCTTTGAAGATCCCCACCAAACTCAGAAAGTCCAAGGTTTATGATGTTGATGCTACATTGCTGACAAACAAAGAGAAGAATCTTGAAGCTGTGGTTGATGTGTTCTTGAGAGGGAAATTGAGTTTTGATTGGTTGGGATTTAGGGTTCATATACCAAATGTTATTGCGTGCGAGGATGTGAAGCAGAGTGATGTGATAAATGGACTCAAGCCAACGTGCGATGTTCGAATCTTTTCCCAATGAAAACAATGAGAGTGATTAATACACAAAAGACCCTCTGATCTTTGTTTTGTTTTGTTTGTTCTTTTATTTTTTTTGTTGCCAATTTTCTTGTTGTAGAATGAAAACATAGAAAAAGAGAAGTGATTTAACTTTTGTTTCTCTAAAATTAACATCAAGAATCCACAAGTTATTTACTTTTTTTTTTTCACCTCATCATGGTTTATATTTTCTGTACCATTGACTTAGCTTGTAAATTATAGTTGTGTCCATAAGTTTGTGCCTAGAGAGATGGATCAAAACACGAATCACAATGAAGCCACATGCAAAATCTTGAGCGTTGAAGATCCGCCATAAATGCTCTCTCCCATATATCATAACACAATTATTGAGTCTTCTTAAAAAAAATTGTAGAAAAAAAGACTCGAGTATAAAGACGTGTAGAGATAAAGCGTGTTCACTTTCTTAGCCGCGTTTCCAATTTTTCAAGATTCTTGTGAGAAACTAACTTCTTGATTATTTTTTTTTCATTTTCTTTAGAGAACGTGAAACAGAAATTATTAGATTTTGATTAGAAAAATGAATCATCTTCAACGTAAGAGGGAATATAAAGGCTTAGAGAAGCCATTCTTTTGAGTATTATTCAGTCACAAGCTTCTTGTCTTTTTGCATCGTCTCCGTAAAGTAAGTTTTTTTTTTCCTGCAATTTTTGTCTCTTCTTCTTTCTGCAAAATACCATTATTTTATAAAGCTTCGTTGATTTCTCTGCTGTCAAAAAGCCAAAAAGTGGATAAATGCTTAAACTTATTTTTGGATTTTCTAGAGATTTGTGACAAATGCAAATTGGGTTGTTAAAACTTCACGTGTCATCTTTTACCACATGTGAAATCCTCTTATGTCTTCTTATCTCATCTAATTTGGTTCTTTAGTTTTGTCCCAGTTGTTTTGTTCAACTCAAACACATCTTCAATTCGAGATAGTCTTAAGTCTTTGAACATCCAATTGCCTTTGTTTTTCAGATGACTTAAATTCTTGATCTTTCTTGTAGGGTTTCTGAATTTCTCTGCACCGCAAGGTCATGGCTTCGTCTGCGGTAAGAAACCGTTGTGATCTTCACTCACCTACGACTTAGAAAGCTCATTAGATCCTTGTGTTGTTTAGTCTCTTGGTCCTAACAGTTACTCACTTTGTCTGATGTTCTCAGGCTCAGAGCAAGAAGCAGTTTAAGATGTCTATGACCAAGAAATCACACTCATGGTGGTGGGATAGTCACAATTGTCCCAAGAACTCAAAATGGCTTGCAGAGAATCTAGAGAGTATGTTGGCTCACTTAGTATTGAGATCTCTACTACGCTCACTTAGCATTGAGATCTCCACTTAATGTAGATTATTACTCAAATATGACGTTTTCTTTCTTGTTCTTGTTTTGGCTTGTCAGAGATGGATGACCGGGTGAACCATATGTTAAAACTGATTGAAGAAGACGCAGACTCTTTTGCCAAGAAAGCTCAGATGTATTTTCAGAAGCGTCCTGAGTTAATCCAACTTGTCGAGGAATTCTACCGCATGTATCGCGCATTGGCTGAGCGTTATGATCATGCTAGTGGTGAACTTCAGAAGAATCATTCATCTGACATCCAGTCACAGGGCTCTCTTGAACTATCATCTCCTACCCAAGAGAAGTTGAGTCACCGTCAATCTGGCAATAAAGAAGAGGACGATTCATCATCTTTGACAGATTCCGGTTCTGAGTCTGATCATTCCTCTGCTAATGATGAAGACGCTGATGAGACATTGATCCGCAGGATGGCTGATCTTGAGCTTGAGCTTGGAGAGACGAAACAGAAGCTCCTTCTCCAGCAGGAAAATGTTAATGGTGACAACAATGTTGACCTCCTTCACAAAATTACTGTATATGAGGGAGAGCTTGGAGAAGCTAATGAAAAGATTCGAATGCACGAAGAAGAGATCGCTAATCTGAAGATTGAGCTTCAGAGCTGCATGTCCTCTGGAATAGAAGATCCTCAAAAGAGTCTTGATTTGGATAAAGAGAACACTAAAGAAGATGCAGCAGCTACAAAAGTGCAGGCCTTGGAGGAAGAGCTGAGTATCGCAAAAGAGAAGCTTCAGTACTTTGAAAAAGAGACTTATTCTCTGAAAAATGAGCTTGAGATCAGTAAAGCTGCTGAGGAGAAGCTGAAGAGCTTACAACATGAGCTCGAGTTGGCTCAGAAAGACACTGACAGTTACAGAAACACGCTCAACGCAGAGAAGAAAGAAGTCTCAAAGTTGCAAGAGAGATTGGCAATGGTGAAAACTAGTTTACAGGACAGAGATAACGAGATAAGGGCACTTAAAACTGCTGTCTCTGATGCTGAACAAAAGATATTCCCAGAGAAGGCACAGATCAAGGGAGAAATGTCGAAGCTGCTTGAAGAACGAAGCCAACTTGGAGAGCAACTGAGAGAGCTGGAATCACATATAAGGCTGATCACGGAAGAGAAAGCTGAAACGGAGGAGAAGCTTAGAGTAGAATCCGAGAAGATTAGCGTTATGAGAGATGAGAGCAATGTGCTAAGAGAAGATATTGGGAAGAGAGAAGAGAAGATAAAGGAAATGGAAAAGCATATGGAGGAGCTTCACATGGAGCAAGTGAGGCTGAGAAGACGGTCGAGTGAGCTTACGGAAGAAGTGGAAAGGACGAGACTGTCTGCATCGGAAGTGGCTGAGCAGAAAAGAGAAGCTATAAGGCAGCTTTGTATCTCACTTGACCATTACAAAGATGGGTACGACAGGCTTTGGAGGGTTGTTGCAGGACGTAAGAGTAAGAGAGTAGTGGTCTTAGCAACGTGAAGTTTAAGAATAATGACTATGTGTGCAGGACATACAGTGTGTTCTTCTGGATAGGTTGATGTTGAAAATAGGTTGAAGATGAATAATGTATGTTGTTGATATAGTAAAGTCAATGGTAATATGTTCTCATTTCTCAAAACTCAAATGAGATTGATCCATTTTTTTTTTTTTTTAACTATAAACAAACGAACGCAAACATGTTTTACCGTTCATATGGTTCAATAGTTGTGTTGTGATTGTACAACAAATTGAAAATATCTGAGATGAGAGACATACATGATACATCTATTCATTGACATTTTCTTTATTAACGAAGAAGTTCGTAATCTCCCTCGCCCATGGACCGGCATGTGATCCATCCCAATATAATCGATGTCCTTTCCAAGCGAGAATCGAACTAATGTTCTAAGAAGCACAATCTTTAGAAAGTCGTAAAAGCGCCACTAGTGTAAGATTTATTTGGTATATAATCTGATTTGCTTCCATATCCATATTAAAAACACATGTAATTTAGTTTTTTTATTCAATATCCTACACTTTTATTTCTAATATTCAATTTTTTTTGTCTCACCCTTCCAATTGTAACTTTTGTATCTGATATTACATTTTTCATTAAATAAAACACCCATGTTTTTATAAATTATAACACTCAGATAAATATTCAAGTTAGTATGGAAACATATCAACATCTAATGAGTTAAAAAAAAAAATGATACGTATCACAACCATAATAAATGATATTGTAACTTGTTTCCATACGGTTTCAAACCCGCAATACGTATGGCATTTTAGTAAAAATGTTTAGCTCTAATAAGCTAAACAATTCTGGCTAATGGTCCCAAGCTGCGATGTATCTACGGGCCAAAGTAAGAAAAGCCCATGTAAGATCATGATTGCAAAACGAAGGTGATGTTGAATAACAAGTATGGTGACAAATTTGGGCAATGGTGGATAGATATGGTGGGGGGTAGGTAGCACCATTTCTCCATGTCGCTGTCTTTCGTGGTAATGGTAGGTGTATCTCTTTATATTATTATTATTACTTATTTTTAAATTTAGTTTTTATATTTTATTTTCCTCTGTCCTAAATTTAAAATGATGACTGCAAGAGATATGCTAGCATTATATTATTGAAGTCAATACAGTGGTTGTTGCCAAATTGATTCTTCACATGAAAAGAGTTCATGGATGGATGTGTACAGTGCCGCGCGTATCCTTTAACCACCACTACTACTTTTTTTTAATAAGAAAAATAAAAATATTAATGGTTTTTAACGGCTTCAATTCTGACGGCGTCTCAGGACGTTCAAATTCCGACCTACGCTCAGTCACTGTTTGTCTGTTTCACACTTTTTCTAGGCGTGACGGATTTGACAATAGGGGTAAGGACCTAAGGTTAATTGTTTTTCATCCTATTATAAAAAGGGATTGTGACCTAAAATGCCACATCTCCTAACAGAGTGACCAAAAATACCACAACTTTAAAATTTGACCGAAAATGCCATAAAGGCAACTGTACAAGTAACTTAAAAAGACGATTATGCCCCTGAGCAGCTGTTAAGCCAAGGTTGGAAAAAGAGAGTGTTTTGCCGCTTAAACTTCCATCGTGAGCGCCCATAACCCAAACCCTAGAATCAAAGGCGCGATCACTGTTTCAAAATCAAAATAACCTATAATCGAAACCCTAAAAAATTGAAAGGGAGAGGAAAAAACGGGTGCGAGGTGTTAGGCATGGCGACAGTGAACGCTTATACGGCAAACAAAAAAATGGCTAGCGAGGTAGGACTCGACGAGCGGCGGAGAACAGAGATTGGAATTGCAGAGACGGAAGATTGGGGGAGTGGAAAAAGGCAGGGGAGCAGCAGGTTGGGAATAAGGTAAAGTCTGTCTAGATTGAAGAAATTGAAAACAAAATCATCAAAATTTGGCTTGCGATAGAGAATCTTAGAGATTGTCGGAGATTGAAACAGTGTTTAATGCAATAACTTGCAGGGCAAACAGCGTAGAGGAGGAGAGCGGTTTGGACAGAGGCTCAAAGGCATAGCCAGCATCGAGCGGGCGAAGGGTAACTAGAAAGTAGAAATTGACATTAGGAAAGAGTAAAAATTGGAGACTTTGAGTCGTGCTAGTTATATTAGATTTGGGATTGAAGTGTATTCGATTAATGCTACAGCCATAGCAAGGCAACATCAGAAGGGCGATTGGGAGAACAAAAACAGGCTGATCCAAAAATAGCTGACGCAACGAAGAGCTGTGGAAAAGAAAGGTGAGTTGTTATGCATTACTATTTTTATGGAATTAACAACCTCTCTAAGGGAGAGAAAGAAGGGATTTTAGGAGAGAATAGAGTAGATGACCTATTTAGCATAGATAGGCGGGTCTTTAGATGAAAAAAACTTTAGGGTAAATGCTGACAAATTTATTCATATAGGAGCGGGGGTTCGGATCAGGAAGCTGTTCTGGAGAGAAAAAGAGATGGGGCCACCATATTAGCAGACACAACAACACGACCTGAGTGCGCAGGCGTTAAGTTGCCACGAAGATTGTTTGCAACTGATAGAATACCAGAGAAGGGATGCATCAACTCGTACTCAAAGCCAGAGTATTAATTTGCGGGACATCGCACAAATCCTACAAGGCTCAGTTGAGTTTGACTGGTTGCTGAAGAGTAGTTTTGGCAGGCTGTTTGACCTAGAAGCGCGTAAGTGTTCAATGTCGGGCAAACTTGTGCACCAATTCCTATGTTGATCATTGGTGACACGGTCAAAATACGAACTGTGGTTTGTGTATGGAGGATACCCTATCAGGTTCTCACTGTGTGAATTTGCTCTCATCACAAGTCTGAATTGCGAGCAATTGCCGAGTACAGCGGAAACAAAAAAGTTGCAGAAGCCAGCTGACGGTAGTGAACCCTACTGGTATGAACTTATTAGGCCAGAAAAGGATTGCACAATATCAGAGTTAGTGCAGATGTTAAAAGACGACAAAGAATTGCCTAAAACAAAGCAGATGTCTAGAGATCGAAGGCTTAGACTGACACTTATTGTGGTGGTCCAGGGTGTGCTGACATGCAACTTTTCATCGGCGAAACCAACAAACAAGGTTGAAGAGATGGTGAAGGATATTGAGGTTTTCAACAGATATCCATGGGGGCGTCTATCATTTGAAAGAACCTTGGAGATGGTTAAAATAGGAATGAAAGTATCATCAACCACGGAGCTAGCAGAGAAGCCGAGCAAATCGCACACATTGAACCATAGACTCACCCTAGCTTTCCAATTGCTAATTTATAAAGCGGTACCCCAATTAGAAAACGAATTGCCAGTTGCAGGCGAACACTTGGCCTTGAAAAGCCGCTGCATCGTGCATTTGCCTCAAAATAGAGCGTTCTACAACGAAAATATATATGAAAACGAACAAGACCCCAATGTAAGTGTGCAATTAATTCCAAAATTGATTGTAAAATGAAGGAGACATAATAATGATTGGTGTTTGTTTGTTTCCTGGCGCAGCTACACGTTATAAACATATTAGATGATATAGATGGTATATGCACAACTGATTACAGTTGGGAAGATGAGATTGAAGACCTGGGAATTGATCACATCGTCGCAGAGATAGAAGGTGGGAGAGGTTTCAGGAAAAGAGAGTGGGAGGGAATCATAGAAGATCTGCCCCTGATTACAGAAAGAATGATACTGGCAAAGAAACCACAAAAAATAGTGCACCAGAAAGAAAAGAGAAGCTGTAAGAGAGCGAAAGGAAAATATATGTCGCTAGGGGGAAAAAGGAAAGGGAAGGAGAAGGAAAGAAATGGTACGGAGGGTGAATCTGCTGCAACAAAGGCAGAAATAATGGAAGAGGTCAAAAGGAGAAACAACGAACACACTGCACAGATCAACAAAATGTTTGCTATAAAGAAATAACTAATGAGAAGTGAGTTGTATGATGACCTCTTGCGTGAGCTGAGACAAAAAGATCCCACACTGAAACCGTCGACTACAACCCCGATGAACGACTGTAGTAGTAAGAGCAAATCTTCCTGGGGTGGGTACGAGATATATGTCTCAAAGATAATTGGCAGTGTGAACAAAATATGCTAAAACCCACATATTGGAAAAAAGGGGACGACAACAACAACAGTAAAAAAGAGGTCAATGATTTGGGATCGCACAGAAGTGGAGGGAGCATCAGGGGGGATCCAGGGGCAGTCTAGACAAAAAACAAAACAAGGATGGGGCAGAAGATGGAGTGGTAATGATAATTCCAAATGCATTAAGTTTGATGAGGAATGGAAAGTACAGATTGACTGGAATATATTAGGGTCTTGATATATTAACCATGTTTTGGCGTTGTGTAGGGGACCTTACAGGGCGAGTCCGTGAGGCCAGCTGGCGTGAGTGGGACGACTCATCCAGAGGCATGTAAAAAGGTGAAAAAGAAAAGCTTTTTACCTTTAGCAAACATATATTAAGTGTGATAAAAAAATATAACAAAGGAACGCCCTCCATAGGAACAAGACGCTTGGGAGAGAATCCAAGACACAGACCGGGGAGGATTTAGTGAGGAGGCGGGTGACGGTGAAGCAAACCCATCAGAAAGGGTCCAGCCAGAGGTATGTCAACCACGCTAAAGAGGCATAGCTAAAAGCTTTTAAAACCAGATATGCACATAGTAGGTTTCTGTGACAGTGGAAAATGACTCATAGAAAGCCAAACAGGACTGCAAAGAAGGATGCGGGGGAAAGATGAGTGAACCATCGAATGAGGACAGTGATCAGAGGTGGCAACATGGGGGGAGTGAAACGAGTCTTGCAGAAATAGGAGAACGAGAAGAGAAGAAATCAAAGGAGACGAGGTTCATACTGGTAGGGCATGAACAAACCAAGATATGTGAGGAGTCTATAGGAAGCCAAGATGGGGATTCGACTCCAAGAAGGGCGGAGGTAAGTCAATATGCAAAGGATTTCTACATAGATAATGGAAAAAAAACAAAGGATACTAACGTCAGGAAAAATAAATGAAAGGAGGATACTGATATGGACGAGGAAAACATGCAAGAGGAATCAGTGGACGAAGACAACATGGGGCAAAATCAAACAGAGGTGAGTTCCCTGAACATAAATCCCTCACTTTAACTTGCCACCTAACACTATTACCCCGACATTTCATGGTGCCCTCCGCCCAGAAAAAAAAAGGGAGGTGAAGAAACGGAATCGGCAACCGTTGGAGGTGAACCACAGGCCACATGGGCTGACAACATTGAAGAGATAACATCTTCCAAAACAGAGGTAATGTGGAAATAATAACTTGGCCTTAACCATAGGGAGTGTATTTAAGGATGCCTAATAACACATTTTTGCAGATAGGGGCAAGGAGAATGACCAAAAAGAGGGGCCTGGAAGGTAGGAGAGATGGGCTACGCCCTAAGCGTATACGTACGCACCCAAAAAGATTTGGATTCAGTGTGACCCCGAAGGAAGAAGACACTGGAGCAACAAAGAGGGGTATATAGTACATACTTTTGGGCATTGTGTATGAGAAAATGGTCAAGCGTTTCAAAAAAAAGCTAGCCTCGGATCGTTCCAGGTAAGTTTCCCCAATGCCTAATGATGTACTTAACACTCAATGAACCTTTAGTTACATACAACATAACTAACCTTGGAAAATGGACACATAACAATAAGGGCTTACATCATCAACGAGATTGAGGTGAAGAAAACTTTCTTCAAAGAACTATACACCCTAAAAAACCACGTCAACAGCCAGGTTAGTTATTACTAAATCAAATGGATACGTTCAACAGTTTGATGGCAATAACCTATAGACTGACAACTGCGGTTGATTGGTACAACATATGGAAGCGATGCTCAGCCTCTGGCGACAGATAGGATATGCACTTCTGGAACAACGGGCTGCGATACTGGATACCTGGTTCACCCATATGCTCGTTACGGAACATGCACGTCACAAGAAAAAAAAGGAACACCAAGGGTATAACTGGAACATAATGATCAAGAAATACATACAAGGAGACGTAGCGAGCAGGTCAGAGAAAATGGCTTGGATAACAGATGTGGACGTTATATATGCACTGATGCATTGGGGTAAAGATCACTGGGTTTCCATCATCATAAGCCTGCGGGAAGGAAAAATCTTAATCCTAGACGCCCTAACAGTGCATACGCTAGATAACAAGATGGCAAGAATGATGAAACCAATTGTGGAATTGCTACCGCACATACTCCGGAAGCTGGTGGAAGCCACCGAAGCCTCATATACTCCACCAAAGGAATTTGAGATCCAGAGAAGCACAGAAGTTTGGCAAAATGAAAGAACTGGGGACTGTGGCCCTTTAGCCGTTAAATTCATCAAGCTCACTCACAAGAAATGTCCATGGCAGGCATGACAGATGAAATCGCTGATCTCATAAGGATGAAGTTTGCAGTTGACATATATGAAGAGTTTATCGTAAGCTTGTAATTTCGAGAATTATTTTCCTTTAAATTTAACATTTCATCGGTATGTAATGAACCCTGCGAGGAGAAGCACAACTAAAAACATTTAAACGTTCGGTATGTCAATATTTGCGTAGGAGTAGCATTTGCAAAAATATAGATGAGAAGATAGACTAACAACAATCTGGACCTCGGAATAGACGAGCACATACAAAAAAAGCTTTGTCAACAGGATGGACACACCACACTAAACGTTCGAACGTCAACCAAATATATCGAAGCCCCAAGCTCTACCTAAAACAATTGGTGTGGGTCTAATAGAAGGCCCAAAAAAATTACGTTATGGGCATGCATTAAAATTGGTCCACAGGATAGACGGATAATACCCTAAATGACAGACGAGAAAACTAATAGCAAATTTGTCCACAGGATAGACGGATAATACCATAAATGATATGACCACACGATGTACACAACCCTAGACGCATCCCCTAAGTGGATCGGTTGCCCAACATAACAATTATGAAGAGCCCGACCGAGAGTAAAGCAAATTGCGTGGCCCTAAAAATAAGGCCACTAAAAAATAAAACAAGGCCCACGAAAAATCATTACTTGTACAGGGGCCTAATAGAAGACCCAAAAAAAACATTAACGTCCACATGATGTACTACACCTAATGTTGGTTCACATGGAAGACAAGTAAAATTTAAGAAAGGCCAAGGGGTAACTAAAACAATTGACTGGGTCATGAGTGACGACCCAACAGAAAACATTAGTTCAGCCAAACAGAAAACAATTTGGAGGGCCAGGTCGCCGAGCCCATTGTCTAAGGGGCCAAAGAAGGCTGCAATGGCGCAAACAATATGTTTACGTCCACATGATAGACTAAACATGAATATGGTCCATATGATAGATGGCGCGGTAACTAACAGATTAGTTAACACGATATAGCAGAAGACTACACCAAATGGCGTGGGCGTGAGACAAAGCCTATTGAAAAAATTAGTTTGAACAAGCAGGAAATCAGTTCGCCTGACCAGTGCCCCCAGTCCATTTTACAAGAAGCCCAAGAAAGACAAAAAAGTCCAAGCCATATGGTTACGTCCACAAAAAAGACTTAACCAAACATTGGTCCACAGGATAGACAAGCAAAAATTAAGAAAGGGGGACTCAAAATTAGTCAACACGATATAGCAGGAGACTACACCAAATGGCGTGGGCGTGAGACAAAACCCATTGAAAAACATTAGTTTGAACAAGCAGGAAATTAGTTTGCCTGACAAGGGCCCCATGCCATTTTACAAGAAGCCCAAGAAAGACACAAAAGTCCAAGCCATATGGTTACGTCCACAAGATAGACTTACTTAAACATTGGTCCACAGGATAGAGAAGCAAAAATTAAGAAAGGCCGAGGGGGACTCAAAACAATTGACAAGGCCCAGAGTAACGGTGTTACAAAAAGCATTTGGTCAGCCTAACAGATCACAATTTGGGTGGCAACGACCCCTAGGTCATTGTCCAACGAGGCCCAAGAAGGCCGAAATGGCGCAAACAAAATGTTTACGTCGACATGACAGACTAAACATGAAGATGATCCACATGATAGACGACGCAGGAAGCAACGGATTCCTAATAGAAGACCCAAAAAAAACATTTTTGTGGGCACGCAGAAAATGGCTTGCGTAGTCACAGGCCCCAGATCGTGACTGGCGAGGTCCAACCAGAGATATTACTAGTTTCACGTCCACGGGAGAGACTAATACAAACATAGTCCTCAGGATAAACGCAGAGCCAGATGGTAACGTCCACCGCGAAGATGGATATATTACGTCCACATAATAGACTACACCCAATCTTGGTCCACATGGAAAACAATATGTTTACGTCCACATGACAGACTAAACATGAAGGCCGAAATGTCGAAAACAATATGTTTACGTCCACATGAAAAACTAAATATGAAGATGGTCCACATGATAGACAGCGCAGGAAGTAACGAATTTATCAACACTATAAACACGAACCGTGGGTGTGGTCGCGGATGCCAAAACTTGCAATTATGAAGGCCTAGGGATGGACTAAACCGAAGGACGTAGGCCTGATAGAAAGCCCATGTAAAAAAATTGGTTTGGGCAAGCAGGAAACTAGTTCGCCTGGCCAGGGCTCATTTACGAAGAAGCCCAAAGAAAGACATAAACTCCCAAGCAAGGTGTTAACGTCCACAAGATGGACTAAACCTAAAGTTGGTCCACATCAACATGATAGACAAGCAAAAATTAAGAAAGGTCGAGGGAGATTCAAAACAATTGACAAGGCCTAGAGTAACGGGCCAACAAAAAAACATTTAGTCGGCCTAACAAAAAACAATTTGGGTTTCCACGGCCCCCAGCTCATTGTCCAAGGGGGGTAAGAAGGCCGAAATGGCGCAAACAATATGTTTACGTCTACATGACAGACTTAACATGAGGATGGTCCACACGATAGACGACGCAGGAAGTAATGGAAAAAAATTGGTTTGGGCTACTAGGGAACCAGTTTGCCTGGCCAGGGCTCATTTACTAAGAGGCCCAAAGAAAGATATAAACTTCCAAGCAACATGTTTACGTCCACAAGATAAACTAAACCTAAAGTTAGTCCACATGGTAGACAATCCAAATTAAGAAAGCCCAAAAGGGTCCTGAGCGAAGGACCAAACTCCCAATTATGAAGGGTTAGGGGGAGGCAAAGCCAAATCGATGCCTCCCAATCCATATAATTAAGGTACCCAAAATATTAGTTACATTAACAAGCACACATATAGCGAGATCAAGAAAGACATTAAATGTTCGAATGACAAAAATATCATCATTATTTTATTTTAAAAGAGGGCGTAGGTTTGTAGTGTACTCGAGTACCTAGGTAGAAATTTGGGACTCTTGCGAGCGAAACTTGTTTGGTAAGTAATGTAAAAAATCTGAGGAAATAAGAATTTTAAAATATTATTAAGGAATATTAACTGTAGATTTAGTGTTAACCAGACATATCTGTACTGTTGCACGAAAGATGACAGCATAAAAAACATACATCATAGATCTTAAATGTAGAAGCTGAGGAAAATTAACGCGAAAAAGGGGAGATGAGCCCCATAAGCTACACCGAGTCATCCTCGTCTTCGGAAAGATCGGTCGACCTAAATGATGCAACACATGGCTTCCAAACCAAATGTTTCTGCAGGGGAGGCATATCCCTCACCACTAAACCGAGTGGAGAAAACATTCGTCGCCTATTTTATCATTGACGAAAGTCAAATGTAAGTACTTCTTAAACTACACACCCACGGCAGAAAACTTGTAACTACAACTGTCTTATATCCTTATTTTGATATGGAATCTTTATATTCTTAATTTAATTTCGGTACTTGGACAGCAAAGCCCACCTTGACAAGTGGTGGGATGTGGCAGTGTACGAGGAGTTCATGTCGGTGCGTGCCCGGCTGGCAGATTTGTCTGAACGCATTACGAATTTAACCAAGGGCCGGCTGGAGAGTTTATTGAGCCGCAGACGATGTGGGCTCAACTAGGGCACCACAGGTAAAACATAATATCGCTCCAAGAAAAAGTTCAAGACATTGAGGAGATGGTAGAAATACATCAGGGAGACACACGCGCAACGGTTGTTCGTGCTGTTAGGGCTTCCTTGTTCTCAAGAGCCTAAAACATCTCCGTGGTTGTATGTATCTTTGTGAGTGTTCTAGCTATCTTGGTTGCGGTGTCCAAGTAAGCATCCATAATCCATATTTTGTCGTCAATATCGCGCTCGAAAAATAACCAGAACTCTATATATATATATATATAATGGTTGTATTTTAGTGGAATGAACTATTTATTTAGCTTATCTTTTTTTTATATAGATTTCCCTGCATTTG
Organism: Boechera stricta; assembly: GCA_018361395.1. NCBI lineage: Eukaryota > Viridiplantae > Streptophyta > Magnoliopsida > Brassicales > Brassicaceae > Boechera > Boechera stricta. Next base: position 12,717,015 of record CM031541.1, on the reverse strand, counting down.
TAGAAACTGCAGAAGTAACGTAGCTAAACCATTTTCGAATTCATATGCGGCGACTGTAAGGTTGGGACCTCAAAACGTCTGCGGGATGGACTGAAGACTGATGGCCTTCACTATAAAGACCGTCAACACTGTGGACGGAAATTCGAAAGACAAAACAACGGACGAGGGAGAACAAGGGCCACAAGATAGACTGCCGTAACTTACAATTATCTTGACAGTGCAAACGAGAAATTTAAATAAACACAACCAGTTAAAAGATACAGTTCTGCACATAAAATACAGTTAAAAGAGAAGCCTGCAAAGGATGAAACCTATCCCCTTGATTCCTCTACCAAACACCGATGGTTCAAAGCCGCCTGCATGGGGGGATAGATTAAAAAAAAGCTAGCGAGTAGAAAAAGAAACCAAAAACGTAAGAAAGTCTTAAATATCTAGGATGCATATGACCTGAGGAATAACGCCATAGATAAACGAACACGACACATACAGAGTGCAGGGGAGTGTCTTGTTTGATTGATCAAAAGGTTAGTCGCCAAAAACCACCCAAAAAACAACACAGTTCACTGTTGTGGCAGGCTTTCTCCAATTGCTGAAAAGAAGCACCCAAAAAACTGAACATCTCACCAACGACCCTAAATAGAAGCATCACAGGTTTTCCTGTTATGCCCACTGTGAAAACACCGGCCACAAATAGTAACTCGCTTCTTGGTTCCCTGAAAACATAACATATATCAAATTTTTAGCAAAAAAAAATCGGCTGCTCAAATCCGGGAGCAAAGCACCAATAAGCCAGGATACATAAAACTTACATAATTCTGTTCCCCCTTAGAAGGGATCCGCCGCTTCCAAGGATGCACATACCCTCGTCTTGTACTTAGGGGGTTAACAAACACCAAAGCATCCGCCTCTAGGCTGTCAACTTCTTTATCACTTGGCATGGGCATAACAACTTGTTCGTAGTTCTGGTACCAATTGTCGACTGTATAACATTTGCCAACGAAAGAGTACAGGTCCAATCATAAACAGCGCGTGCGGCCAGGGCATTGGAGCAGGGTGCTTGTAAGACATCAAATACCCGACATGTGCAACTTTTCTTCTGCAGATCAACTGAGCACACACAGCCCGCACCATCATTAACTTGGTAAATCCACTCACTTGCTGCTAAAACTTTGCACTCCTTGGCTACATTCATATGATCAACCATCAGCAACTCAATCTCCTTAGTGCAACGGTACCTAGAATATTTTGCCTTTGCCCGGCGAGTGTTTAACCAACGCATGAGCATTGCCCGAAGAAATTCCACCATAGACACAATGGGGTAATCAAGAGCTTTCGCCATAGCTCCATTCAACGATTCGCAAATATTACTAGATATCACATTATACTGCATGCTAGGGCAATGATGTCTAGTGAGGCAACCCTAACTTCGACAGATACGCAGCACATACAGGGCTCCTTTTCTCAATCTCGTACCACCAAAACCGAAAGTCTCCAACGGTATAGGACCTAACTGCTTTTGAAACCACTTGCGCTAGACCTTCGCTTTTGAAACGGGTTAGAACATTGCGGCACAAGTGCACAGTACAAGCACCCTGGTGCGCAAGGGGGTATACAGCGCGAATACCAGCGTATATGGCCGCATGCCTGTCAGACACAAACATGAGATCTTCAGCATTATAATAGTTTTGCTTAAGTTTTTAAAAAATCATACCCAACTAGCCTCATTTTCCCCATCTACAACACCAAATGTTAGAGGGAACACTTGCAAGTTGCCGTCTTGCACACAAGCAGCGACCAAACATCCCTTATATTTCCCCTCAGCTAAGTACCATCGATAACAACAACTTTGCACAGAAACTTTGAACCAGCAATCGAGGCACCCATTGCGAAAAAAGGAACTTAAACTGAGTGTTACCAGTTTGTCCCTCCTTGTAAGCATTTCTATCATCGTACCCGGGTTAGTAGCGCGTAATTGGTCGAAATAAGTCGACAAAAACCAAAAACTCTCTTTTTCATTGCCTCGAGCTTTGGCTACCACAACCTCCTTCGCAAAGCCACGCTTTCCTATAAGAAATAGTTACATTCAATTCAGATAAGACTATGTTAGGAAGGTCACATACCCTGGGGCCTTTCTTACCGTTTATAAATTTTGTCTACAACGGACCAGCCAGCACAGTTGATGTTGCCTTTTCCCCATATCTAGATCGTGCTTGAACATCACATGAATTTTTAAGTTGAACAGTTCTGACCTCAAAATTCTGAGACCCCTTATGCCTAACAGCATAAATCCGCCAACCACATTTCCAATCAACATAGTAAGCAATGACACGTTTGGTGTCAGACTTGGAAAACTTTAAACAAAACAAACGTCTCATCGCATGAAGAGACAGTGCGTTGTGGAGATCCTTTTTGTTTACAAAAAGCCTGCCGATGTAAATAGCATCTTCGCCAAGTTTCAAATCCAAATTCCTTTCCTGCGGCGGCAAACCTCAAGTTGTCACGGGGTCTTCCAACAGAGGGTCCTCCTCGTCTATGCTAAGGCGCATAGGTGAAATCCCAGGAATTTCCTCAACTCTGCAGTGTTCTGAATCTCCATTAATCATGTCAACCCCTCTCTCGCCCGATAACTCATCTGCGTCAGCCCCAGAACTTTCCTCCACCGGCTGTGGTGCATGAATAGGGATGAGAGGCGAGCGTGGTCCAGATGTCTCCCCTACTTCCCAGGCGGCTATATCGCCCAGCCGGATGGATTACATAACTTCTTCTCTTAAACCACCGGAGAGGGAATTGCCCCCTTCCTCTAGATATGAGGGATAAATCTCTTCTTCTTCAATCAAAGCAAGCAGATCTTCAAAAGCAGAGTCGTAGGCGTTTTCGTTGGTGCCATCACATGGTTTAGTAACCTTAGTAGGAATAGAGCTCTATCCCACGTTTAGGTCCTTTCCGTCGTCCCCGAAGACTGTTCTGGACAGGATTGATACAGCTTGGTGGACCAACTAGTTGAAAACACTCGGGTAAACGGGGTCCTGACAAAAGAGATTTGGTGGGGTTGCTACGGCTTCTTCAAACATGACATTTAGGGCATGCCGGCTAGACCTCCTAATCAGATCGTCGGAGGGAACCCTGGAACATCTCGTCCTAGGGTCCATGAGAGCGTCACCACTAATATCCAGGCCCATAAACTCTACAACTCGCATATGGGCATGAGGAGGGCCATCATTAAAATGGTCGAGGGCACTGGGCATATGGTCACTTCGTTGCCCACGCCCCACAGAAACATCTAGATCCAAACGAAGCCCACTAAGCCCAATGGCGTCCTTACACCTGCCCTGTTCTGTCAGACAATAGGACTGGGGCCTCTGAGATTTACCATCCGCAAATAGACCCAAACGAGGTTTGATATCCGCTGCTACAGATAATTTCTGCCTTAGGGCTGCCTTGACTTTATCCGCGAAAGCAATTAATGCTTCGTCTTCTGGGCTTGCTTGCTCAGGCACAGCTATTCCATTCCCACTGCTAGGCAAAACACTTGCTTTCTCTCTGATTGACAGATGCAAGATGATATCATGGCAAAGCAACCGTTTTTTCTTAAATATTTGAAAAACGCGAACGGAATCAACCACTACCGGCGGCAATTTACCTTGCGAAAAAACACCGAACTCTTCCGGACACCAAAAACTCAGCGAGACATCCGAGTCTGCAAGATCATGCCTAAACAGTTTCTTGATTTTAGCCAGAAACTGGTCAAATCCCATACAACTTGTGAATCTCACAGAACGGGGCGTGAGTTTCTTGCTAACTGTAAAATCCCACTGAAAATCATCACCGCAACACCATTTACCAACTATGACGAGAACAGAGTCGCACATATTTGAATGATTTGCAACATAAAAACGATTAAAACGATTGACAAATCCAAGGCAAAATTGGCGGACGACGAATTTGAAATGAAAACCTAACCTCCCTCGTAGACAACACAATAGAAGACCGAAAAATCCTTGCCAAATTGTAGTCCACAAGAAATACCTCATCATCCAAACACTGTTGTCAACCCTAAAATTTCAAATTCAAATTGAGGTCTTGTCTAAAGCTTATCCCGCCCACGATCGCATCAACTGCTCTTGGAATGCCAAAAGTCATCATGTTCAAACCATGGAGAAAAAAAAAGAAACAAACGCTGAGTATATCGGTCATTTAACTTTCATTGAACAGTGTCAAATGTGGCATTTCCGATCACTTAAAAAAATTATGGTATATTCGGTTAGATTTTTTTAAAAAGTGGCATACGTGGTAATAATCTCTTATAAAAATTGAAAAAAAAACAATGTTATTTAGATTTCTTTGATAAAAAGAAGTCATTGAAATTCATATTTGATTTTGATTTTGATTTATTGCTCAATGTCAACTCAGAGACAAACGTAATGCACCGTGTCTCCTATTCATGAATTATGACCATAATTATCAATAGAAAACACACACAATATCACTTTTTTCAACGAAAACAGTCTTTACATTCACCTAATAGGAAACCTTTTATCAGAGAAAAAGTCAAAAATAATTGGCAATGTTTTGCACATTGTTCAAAAATCCGCTATAACAACTAGTTGGACCGTTGGTCTAGCCAGTTAATTGGAGATTAATTCTCTGGTTAATCCTACTTGCTATTTAGTACTCGCAACAAAAATATTCATTACTCGCAACAAAAATATCTGTTATCCATAAATAATACTCATTATCCATAAAATAATATTTGTTATCTGCAAAATATACCTGTTACCCGAACAAAAAATACTCGTTATCCATAAAAAATATCCGTTATCCACAAAATTATCTATTACTCGCGGATCTAAGTAGTGGGACAAGTACCTCGCAAATAATGGATTTTGGGACGGGTACCCGTTTAGGACAGATCCAAATACAAATCCGATGATGCTATTACTCGTACGGAACGGATCAAGTACCAAGATTGGCAAAAATAACGGGTACCTGCCCCGTGTCCAAGTTTAGTAGTATGTACATTAATGCAAGGAAAGACATAGCCATATACAATTCATACAATAAAAAACAAATACAATAAATAATTTTATTTGGTGCATAATTTTTTTTATTATCTATTGAGAATTCAATCCGGGTTACGATACAACATCGGTACTAATACAAATTACTAGATTACAAACTATGGCCGGATGTATTAAATATTATACTCCCTCCGTTTCAAAATATAGGGGGTTTTAAAAAAAACACGCATATTAATAATTTTTTTTTACAATTTCTTTTATTATAAAAATATAATTTATTACAAAAATACTAATAGTCACTACAAATTTTAGTTTAAATTATCTCTCTCCCCATCAAGTTTGAGAGAGATCATTATTATGCACAACATTTATTACGTATAAAAAGTTGAAAAACCTTTATATTTTGAAACAAAAATAAATTTTTAAAACTGCCTATATTTTGTCACTTACTTTTTTTATAGTTTGTGCCAGCTGATTGACAAACAAACTCTAAAATATGCGGAGATAAATACAATTTTTTTTTGCAGAATTCGTATTTGTTGTTTTATGTTTTTATCTTCCAATAATGACTCGTTCTTATTTTTTTTAGTACGTGCTAAAAATAAGATAAATTTAAAATATAAAGAATTTATACGTGAGTATGTTAATCATCCTATCGTGAAAACCTCGTCATTTTAGAAGTATTACGATACTCGTAAGAATGAGAACGACTACATGGTACAAATTCTGATAAAAAGACTTGGCAACCGGCTAAAATGAATTTGTTGTTATCTTTAAAATGTTCTACCACACAACCGCAAGTGTTTCTTGTATTGGATTAGTGTAATCAATACTACATAAACATATTGCAAATAAACCCATGTAGCATGTAGTTTTTGTCTATAGAAATACTCACTTCTGTAGGACAATCTCAACTAATCAATACTATAATTTTATATCAGAAAGCATAGACAGTTTCCATGAACACTAGTTCATATTTTAATAGAAGGTATGTTATGACTATTTATGCCATCAAAGTTATTTAAAAAAAAAATGGAAGAATATTGTTAATGAATTATATTTAGTTGTTTGTTAATTAAACTCAAATAGAAAGACAAAGAGAACTTTAGTTGATATTAATGAAATAATCACCTCCTCCTCCTCTACCTTCACCAAACCCTTTTTAACTTTGTGGTCTTTACCTACCCCCATCAAAACACCAAGCCCACTCACACATCCATCGCGTTAAATCTAACGCCGTTCATTTCACCAACTCCCACCGTACCTAACGCCGTTTTCTTTTTGCCGTTGGTTCTCAATTCTCAAACCAACCAACCTCTCTCCCTCTTATAAAATCATCTTCCTCTTCACCATTTCTTCCTCAGCAGCTTCTTCTGCTTTTTTTTTTCAATTCGCCGACGATATTTCTCACCGGAATCAATACTCAAACTCGAAAACTGAGAGCTAACAGTTATGGACCTACTCTTGTTGGAGAAATCTTTAATCGCCGTCTTCGTGGCGGTGGTTCTCGCCACGGTGATTTCAAAGCTCCGCGGCAAGAAATTGAAGTTACCTCCAGGTCCTATGCCGGTTCCGATCTTCGGAAACTGGCTTCAAGTCGGAGATGATCTCAACCACCGTAATCTCGTCGATTACGCTAAGAAATTCGGCGATCTCTTCCTCCTTCGTATGGGTCAGCGAAACCTAGTCGTCGTCTCTTCTCCGAATCTAACGAAAGAAGTACTCCACACACAAGGCGTAGAGTTTGGATCTAGAACGAGAAACGTCGTGTTCGACATTTTCACCGGTAAAGGTCAAGATATGGTGTTCACGGTTTACGGAGAGCACTGGAGGAAGATGAGAAGGATCATGACGGTTCCGTTCTTCACAAACAAAGTTGTGCAACAGAATCGTGAAGGTTGGGAATTCGAAGCAGCGAGTGTTGTTGAAGATGTGAAGAAGAATCCAGATTCTGCTACTAAAGGAATCGTGTTGAGGAAACGTTTGCAATTGATGATGTATAACAATATGTTCCGTATCATGTTCGATAGAAGATTCGAGAGTGAGGATGATCCTCTTTTTCTAAGGCTTAAGGCTTTGAATGGTGAGAGAAGTCGATTAGCTCAGAGCTTTGAGTATAACTATGGTGATTTCATCCCTATCCTTAGACCATTCCTTAGAGGTTATTTGAAGATTTGTCAAGATGTCAAGGATCGAAGAATTGCTCTCTTCAAGAAGTACTTTGTTGATGAGAGGAAGTGAGTTCGTTTTGTTTCGATTTTTTCGTTTATCTTTTGAGTTTGATTTTAGGGATTTTGGATATTGACATTGATGAATCAATCTTACAGGCAAATTGCGAGTTCTAAGCCTACAGGTAGTGAAGGATTGAAATGTGCCATTGATCACATCCTTGAAGCTGAACAGAAGGGAGAAATCAATGAGGACAATGTTCTTTACATCGTCGAGAACATCAACGTCGCTGGTAACAATTTCTTCCTTGTAGGATACGTAATCAATCCTTTAGACGTCTCTACTTGCATACGAAACTGGACATTAGTGTTTTAAGTGAATCCTGTAAAATCGGAATTGTAACCATAACAGCAAATTAGGCTCATCTAGATTGTTATCTGTCCCCCATGAAGAGACTGGATTGTATTTGTAATGGATATTTGTACAGTTTTGTGATCTTGATTACTTCATTTCTGCTGAAACAGCGATTGAGACAACATTGTGGTCAATCGAGTGGGGAATTGCTGAACTAGTGAACCATCCTGAAATCCAGAGCAAGCTAAGGAACGAAATTGATACGGTTCTTGGACTGGGTGTGCAAGTCACAGAGCCTGAGCTTCACAAGCTTCCATACCTCCAAGCTGTGATCAAGGAGACACTTCGTCTGAGAATGGCTATCCCTCTCCTTGTGCCTCACATGAACCTTAACGACGCTAAGCTCGCTGGCTACGATATTCCAGCGGAAAGCAAAATCCTGGTCAATGCCTGGTGGCTAGCAAACAACCCCAACAGCTGGAAGAAGCCTGAAGAGTTTAGACCCGAGAGGTTCTTTGAAGAGGAAGCGCACGTGGAAGCAAACGGTAACGACTTCAGGTATGTGCCGTTTGGTGTTGGACGTAGAAGCTGTCCTGGAATTATATTGGCGTTGCCGATTTTGGGAATTACCATTGGTAGGATGGTCCAGAACTTCGAGCTTCTTCCTCCTCCAGGACAGTCAAAAATTGATACTTCTGAGAAAGGTGGACAATTCAGTTTGCACATCCTTAACCACTCCACAATTGTTATGAAACCAAGGAACTTCTAAATTTTCTGGTACAAAGAAAAAGAAATGACTTTATAATGATGTTTGTGAAATCTGTTGAATATTCCCTATGTTTTGTGTAAAATGTCTTTTAAAATGGCTCGTTTTACTTTGCAATAATTAGTGGTGCCCATTGTTTTGAATGGACATTGATGTTATATCATTTCAAAATCTCATGATTGTTAGTTGTTAATTTTGGAGGTTCCTATGTAAGAATCCTTTTCCAAACCTATTAAAAAACTCATTACAGTGTTAAAAAGTAATTAAATTATGAATTCAATGGTTCGATCATTTCTTTATTGGGAACTATTACATTCGAGTAATATGGATTAATGGGTTTTATAAAACCCATTGATACCGTATTTAATAATGATCACTCATAGAAATTACGCAGGGGGAAACAAAAACACCAAATACTGATAAGAAATTTTCGAAATTTGAGCAGACCGTTCGCTGCATTGTTTTTGATTTGTTTTCCTGCTGCAAATTTGATCAAAGGTCATCGTCTTCATCGTTATGCAGGAGCAATTATCAGACTTCCTGAATCATTTCTATGTTCCGAGTTCAGATATAGTCGAAGCCTCTCGAATTTTCTAAGTATCTCTCTTCTCTCTCGATTCTCCATATTTTTAGGGACTTCGCTGAATCTTCACCTAAATTCGTCTGGATATGATCTTAAATTCGTAATGTTCATGAAACGCAACCTAACTATCGAATCGTTGTGAACTTGTGATATTAAAATTCTAATTTCTAGATCCGTGTGTAGTCGTACGGTTTGCAAACCCTAAGTAGAACAAATTAAGCTCATCTCTCATACAATTTTATGGTCAAAAGTTCTTTGGGATGACAATCTATTTCCACCCCCAAACTATCGTATAACAAATGATACATCCCAACTTTGACCTCCAACCTAAACTCACACAGATCTGAAGTTAAATATTAAAACCCACCCAAATCCAATGTTAAAAACTAAAATCCACCCATATCATAGATCAAAACATATTTCCACACGATTTGGGTTTAACCTTAACCACACGTTTCAGATTGATTAACTTAACCAATCTAAACCGCATTAATACCCGATTATGACCCGATTATGATCCGATTAATGTCGAAACTCTCCCCCTAAACCAATATTAACACCATAACCCAAAATCCAACCCTTTCCCCAAATCAATCCCGATAAACCCTAAAATCGTTGAACCCATAAAATCAGTCTGATTCTCACTGTAATTGTTGTAATTCTCACTATAATTGATGTCACTCATCTTCTCCAATTTCACGAAACAAAACAATAAAAAAATCTCCTACAAAAAGGATTGGAGATTTTGCTCCACAAGGCCATTTAAATTTCTTGAGTTACAGGTTGAGAGATGAGTATGGTGACAAATGTGGAATCGTCAATGTGTCAATCATGGTGAAACTTGACGGTAATGATAAATCATTGTTTGCTGCGTGTTCTTCGCAAGCTGCGGCGACGGCCAATAATCATATGTGGAGACAGAGGACAACTTCATCAATAACTTCGGCAACTGGTTATGGCGGTGGTCGTGTAGTCACCGGAGTTCCTGTTCGATGTGCGTATCAACGCCCGTTTTAATTTATTTTTTCTTCTAATTTTCTCGTATGTTTGCACAGATTTATGTTGATATTTTTTTTGCCATATTTTTATTCCGAAATTGGAATTCTGGTATAAAAAACCACGTTTGATTAATCATGAAATAAAGGAATAAATAAAATCCTTTTCTTACTTTGATTTTTTTGATGAATTAACTCATGCTTAAAAGCTTCAACAATCTTTTTTGATAATAACATTGAATCATCAATGGAAGGAAGAATAAAGAAAGGATCAAACTTAAAAGTTTTACCTAGTTCCAGGTTCAATCTGAGAATTATGTACAATGGCGTAATCATCAAATTCATCTTCACTAGATTTGTGATTGGAGCTTGAACCCGAAACGGAATCTTCATTGGGAAAATCATCACTTTGTCGTCGGTACTCAGCAATTACACATCCAACATGAAACAAACACCGTAAACTAGTTTTGATTCGAAAATTAGGGTTCTAAGTGAAATTAGGGTCGAGACGGGTTACGATGTGTGTCGGGTTAATGATACCGGTTAATTGTTTGTTTGGTTTGGTTTATTGTCGATTCGAAGAGTATACCAACAAAATCAACCGCTGGGTGTAAATACATTCGACTATGGATATGTATAAGTTTTACTTTTCAACTTGAGATCTGTGTGGGTTTAGGTTGGGGATCAAAGTTGGGGTGGGTTTAGGTTGGGAATCAAAGTTGGGGTGTATTCGTTGTTATACGATAGTCTGGGGGTGGAAATAGATCGTCATCCAAGTTCTTTAGATTTTTATTTTTCTCCCCTGAAGAAGCTTGACTGTAATGGAATACAGTTTTGTGATTGCTGAGATCTTCATTTCTGGTGGAAATTTCAGCGATTGAGACAAGGTTGTGGTCAATTGACTTTTGCTTTTTTCCTTTTAGAGATCCATTATAAATTGTGTGAGGATAAAACCTCTGGGTGTTAAGATGATAGCTTAGTTATCTTATAATTTGTTCCAATTCTGACTTGTTATCGTTTTCTGGGCATCTCTTACGGCATTCAGTCACACGCGTCAGTGAAGAAGAGGTGTGTAAGCCTTTTCTTTCTCTGTTATGAGAAAATTTTTCAGCATATGCTTCCCATTGATGATATCGTAGACATCTAATGCTCACATTTTTAATTCTATCTTTGTTGAACCTGAAGGCAAAAGCAATACTTTGAGCAGAGGAGACAGCAACAGCATCAGCTTCTGAGAGCTGTGCTAATGATATAAACAATAGTAATCAACACCTAAGAGAACACCACTCTCTGGATATTCTCAGTTTGCTGAACTTGTCAACCGCTACTCCTGAATGCAAAATTTCTTGTCCAAAAGGTGGTAAGTATATGCTTGTTAGGACTTCCAGCATCGTTCTGAGTGTGGTTTATAGTTTTCCTCATGATTGGAGTCAGTTTCAAGAAAGCAAACACCACACGGGATCTGATGGATGCTTCATTGTCTTACAGGACTTCGTTCAGTCTCCCTGACAACCAGACAAATGATTCCAAGAAAGCAAACACCACACCGGATCTGATGGATGGCACAGAGCGGAGTAAGTAATCACTATAACTTAGTATTGACGATTGAGTTAATATCTAGAAAGTAGAAAGGTTTACTGTATTCTGTTTTCATTCTTGTACACAGAGTTAACATCAATAACATAGATAGGTCTGTTTCATTCTGGTTTGACTTCCCAATCACTTTTCACTGTATGCTTATCTGAATTTTAGCCATATGCAAGTCTCAACTTTTTAATTGATATGAACATTATAAATTTTTCAGAGTTATCTGTCTTTGATTTGGTTGGGGATGATCATACAACAACCAACCTGGAAGAATGTTCTCTGTCTGAGGCTCACATGGCGTTTTCAGTTGAAGGTATAGGTCTTAGAGATCACAGAGTGGTGGAAAAAGTTTATCTTTCAATGTTTACCTGGCTCATGATCAATCTTTAAGACGAGATATCCTACTGTGCCTTTATCTTGTGACACTTACTTTCTCCATTCAGGATTAGGTAAAATAAACATGAAAACTCCAGTTAATTCTCCACAACCATCAGACAGGTGAGTAGCATTCACGATTGGTTGTTGTTTTGGCACTTGTTTGCACTTTTTTTTTCGCACTTGTTTTCATTATTTACCATTTAGGATATAAATCAATGATTGTATTGAACTTGTGATGTGAAAGAACCTTTGTGTACCGGTGCTCCTCTCCATGGAAGGATACTGGTCAACCAGATACATTGAACGTCAGGGAAAGGCTCAACGACTTTGAGAAGGAAGTGGTAACAAAGTCTTGTTTTCTTATCTTTTAACTGTCTTCCTTTCATTTCTAACTAGTTTTCCAGACCCAATATTTTCCTCTCCTTCCAGGACACAATAATTGGAAGTAGCAAAATGTTCCTAGATGACAGCCGTTATAGGTCTCCATTGCTATACATGCTAAAGATGGGGGCAAAAAGCAAAAACTGCTCACTTTCAGTGATCACTTGCAAAATCAATGTAGCGACTCAAGAAGTTACTTCTGCGATGCTGCAGATTTCAACAACAGCAGGTTCACTGATGAGGATTGGAATGGTAATCTCGTATGCAAAGGGTTTCTTTTTCGTTTCATGCACAACTCACCATCTATGCAACCCTTATTTTTCATACATTTTCTATATCTTCTCTTAGTCGTCACAACCCTTCACCTTCTGCAATTTACACTAAACATGACTTGATCAAAGTAACATGTCACTTCTTAGTGAATATTTCTAGTATAAAATATAAAATCTAATGAATGCAATTTCATGTTGTATGACATGAACTATATGGAATCTTTTCTGATCTAAGATCATATGTGCACCTGTTTCTTTCTTTCCTCGTGAGATCAGATAACAAAATGTTTAAATTTGGTTTATTCTTCTTACTTCACTAGCTAAGTCTGCCTTTCTTGATGACGGGGAAGATGGTTTTAACTGGAAGGGCGAACAGCCATGCCAAAAGGAAAGTTTGAACCCTAACTTCTTGAAATATGGCAATAATTACACTGAGAATCGCTCTTCCGCAGAATACCATAGGAAAAAGAAGCGGTGCTCTTCAAAATCTCTCATTTTGTCACTTTATTATGGTGATACTATGCCTCCGGACATTAACAGTCTTTGTGTTTTAGGGATTACCTGGAAACGACCTGGAGGTCCAACATTAGAGGTGGGTTTAGTTCAACTAAATTACGAATAACAGCTACCTGCATATATGCTTTTATCAAAGAACTTTCATTTTACCTTATAAGTTGTATTCATAAACTAACTAGTCTAATCGTATGTTTTTCGGAAGTTCATTGACTCATTGTTTCACATCATTCTTGGAAGTTCTAAATCATATCTCTTTGATTTACTTCACTTTCTTTCAGTATCTCTTAGCTTCACTTATTGTGTTGGTGTTTGAAGTTGGAGAAATATGTATCTACATATTTGTTGTAATTACTGGGTTTTGGCCTAGTAATTTGCTAATTCCTTTGGTTTTCCGTATTTCAGATTCACCAACTCGAAGATCACATCTTCTAGAAAGGAATATCGATCATCCAAGTTTCACTAAGGCAGCGTAAGTCAATTCCTTAAATTGCATCAAGCCATTTTTGAACTCATGCTGACTGAACTTTTCAAAAATAACATCCAATTATGTCAGAACCCCTGACTTCGAGTTTGACAATGTATTTGACCAACCGCTTTGGTCGTCCATTGTACCTGAGGAAGATAAAGACAGTCTTAGTTTGCGTAGGTAAGCATTTGCAATAATTCTCTTTCTGATCGTGATTCATATGCTTTATATAGAATGAACTGGAATCCTGACACTACTCACTATTTCTAACAGCGAAGAATCTTGCTCGTCTAGTGCAGGTATTGGTTTTTCTGAAGATTTCTTGTGAATCACATGTTAGGATTTGCAAATATTTGTTTCTTCCTAGGTATTGAACCGTCAATGCCCCTAAATTTTGTCAGTTTGGACCAATGAGACCCACAATTCACAGTTTGAGACCAACACAAGACAAAGGAAAAGGGAAACTAATTCGTTTCGCAACCTTGGAGACAAGAAGTATCAGAATAATGACCTTGTTCCAAGAATCGTGGGAAGATTGGGATGTGGATGATCAACATATGAAGAAACAAGTTGGGTCTGAAAAGCAGGTCAGATTATCAAACCCAGGAAAGTTTAAACCTACCAGTCAGAGAGAAGGTGGTCTAGACGTCGTGTCTTACATTTGGTTTGCAGAAGGATTTACATCTTCAATGGCTTGTCCATTATCCTGTCCCAAACCACGATGCCGAAATCTTATATCTAGAACCATAGATTATCTTGGCTATCTCTCACATGTAAATTCCTCTTTTAAATTCTGTCACAGATATTACAAGTGAGAGGGACAAGCCATATCCCTTCCTAAACCCTGAGCTTGGTAGCTCGCGCTGGCGTCCATCTCTTGCCCCTGATTCTATTCCGGAAACATGGGTTCCCAAGTTTTCGGTAGGAGGCACTGAAGATGATGATGTAGGTGATGTTGATGAAGACGACTATGTAAACTGTTTATCAGCAACCATAAATCGAAACTAGCAGGAGACACATGCGGTTTTGAGAATGACACGTTATCAGAGAACGATAATGAGCAAAGCAGAGAAGTGAATGACCCAAAAAATCAGGGTGATGAGACATCATCATCCGTTGCAAAGAGCCTCTCAGACGAAAATGAGTATGTACGGTGAATATTGTCACACACTTCTCTTACAATCTGTTCTTAAATACCAAAATTCCATCATCAAATCCCAATGCCCCTGACACATGGAGAATGTTTTAAATTGTTGTTAGATGTAACCCCAACAAGGAAGTCATGGAAAATTGTATTTTGTTTCCTGGGATTATTTGTTTATTATTAGTATGATAAGCTAACTTGAGATAGAATCAGGAGAAAGGACAAGTAGAGACTCGTTCCAACAAATGATAATGCTGGAAAGACGCACACTTCAACTCGTTTGTTTTAACAAGACATTGCTCCTTGACTCTTTAAAAACTTACGTAGGAATTCATGTCCATCTCTTGTGTCTTTAGTTCAAGTTATCACCAAATTTAAATTCCAAATTTCATACGTTTCATGGGCTTATATAAGGGAATGTACCATTTTTGGTATATTTTTAATGAGCATGCACACATATATAAAAATCAACCATATCCTGTTGTCCATATAGCGTTTGTACCTACCTTTACATGCAACCGTGTTTGTCACTACCCACGTTCTCTCTTTACTATTTGAGACGTTTTGTGGGTCTATAGTTCATGAAGGCAAATATAATCACGTAAAACATGTTTTTGACCAAATTTAGGTAGACATGTTTGTGCACAGTGTGTAT
The DNA here is from genome assembly GCA_018361395.1 of Boechera stricta. Lineage (NCBI taxonomy): Eukaryota > Viridiplantae > Streptophyta > Magnoliopsida > Brassicales > Brassicaceae > Boechera > Boechera stricta. Next base: position 12,701,731 of record CM031541.1, on the reverse strand, counting down.
TGCGAATGTTTATATTTTTGTCTATTTTAAAGGTTCCAAATTAAATCCTATAACATTAAAACTTTTCGTTGATTTTGCTTTACATACTCGCAAGAATCTATATGGCTTATTATATATGACATATTTTTATCCTCATCATAATGGATATTGGAGTAAATAAAGTTCATAATGCTTACTTTTTCTATAAAAATTTTGTCTATTTTATTGTTTTTAGTCAATGTTGCATATACTTTAATTATATGGGGGCTAATGAGATTCCTTGATATTAGTATTATAATTATAGTTTTTATTAATAAGATTAAAAAATGTCTATTGCAAGCTGGCAACGTGAGCCCCAATTGCAGCTGTGTGTATCAGGCATTATTGCAGTTTCTATCGGTTGATTCTATTTCTTACATGCCGTCCTAAAAAGTCATTTGCATGTTAATTACTTAAAAAAATATTCTAATAAAATTGGTAATTCTCAGTAAACATAAATATTAGAAAAAAACATGGTTATGATGTATGTAGTTAAAGTCAACTGGTAAATTAGTTGGTCATCATACAATCAAAAGTTTGAATACCGATGACAACAAAGTAATTTAACATGCTTCGGTCTCGGGCTGAAAAAAAAAATGGTCCAGGTCTTGATTTTTGGTTTTTTTTTTCAGAAAAAGTTAATCAAGAATATTGCAGCTGTTTGTTTCTCATGTGCAACATGTGTGGTACGAGATTGATACTTGTTACGTTAGCCAACATCGCTTAATGACAACTATATGGCCAAAAGATAAAAAAAACTCCGCCAAATCATATCAAGCTCGAGAATTTAGTACTTGATCATTTATATCATATCGGTAATTCAAACTAATCATTGGATTGGATGTATAAGTCTAGATTCAAATGTACAATATATTTTTCATAGCCTATGCTGATTTATATATGTGAATTATCCGAATGTTCCCAGTAACTTTAAATTTTAAGAACCTTTAATATTTGAAACTTGAGAATCATCATATTCTCGGTACCAGTCAAATGTCAGTTGTAGAATTACATTGCAACACGCAAAGTGAAAAAATTGAAGAAGTTCATACGTGCTTTGAATTATGTAGTTTTCAGTTTTATAATCCAGTTGTAATCATATGATATCAATCTATATAAATCTAGTGGTTCGGACTATCCAAGTCAGTTTCATGAATTAAATTGTGGGGGAAAACTATTTAATAGAAGGATAAGGGGAAAGTGGCCCTGAGTTGATTAACTCTTGTGCATGGTAAAATCAAGATAATTTCCATATATAAATATATGGAAAAATCCAAAAACGGAAAATGTCTATATATTTTTTTGTCAACAAGAAAATTCCATACGTACATAATGCAAATTTAGGAAAAATAGAATACATTTTTCTTTCTTTCAGACGGCGACATTTTTCACCGACTTAAATTTAGAAGTTACATGTTTAAATAGTATTCATTTATTCAATAATAGTTACAAAGCCTACAAGGTCAAAAATGGGGTGAAAAAACGTAATAGCCTAATAGCTCGTTGATAGTAGAAGATTCCACCCAATATATAGCGATTTCAAACGATTTGGTGTCATTTTTGTTAGATCTAAATTTTGAGTTAACTAGATAGATAGAAAAAAATGAAAGATTTTAATGGAAAATAAGAAATGAGTAATAAACAAATATCATTTTATTTAATCGTGTGAATACTTATATTATATGTTTATTATCAGCGTAATTTCCATAAATAGCATGTTATGTTAAAATGTGGCAAAATGGCAAAGAAAAACATGATATATTAATTAATTAACAGCAAATCATTCAAAATATATGGTGTTACTTGTGAAAATTCTTTAAAAAATTTTACCGATTGTATTTTTCGTCCATTTAGGAAATAAATTTCACTCTATGTAAATGTGATCTTTTAAGTTTATATTCCACCAGTTATTTCCGTTTTGTTTTCATATTCTTTTTAAATTTGGTATTCTATTTAGAAATATATATTTTTATCATACATTGTTCGATACATCCAATATGAATCGTCGATTCCTGCTCATCTAGCGGTCTCAATCTACTCTAAATTTTATGGTATTCGAGATTTAAGTTTGGTTAGAATGTATACAAATACAGAGATTTAGTTTTTAATACATCGTTGATCCAAAAAAAATATACAGATACAGAGAATGACATGTAGACTATAAAACAGATACATGTATGCAATTAAAAATTTATATTAGATAATTAAAAAATATGTAAGTTATTTTCTTTTCTTATAATAATTTTAAAAAATTTCACAAACTTTTTTTTTGGTTACAAATTAAACTTAATATCTGGATATGAAAAAGATTTTTTATTTTCATATTTTATACAGCAATGAACTATGAAATAAATTATAATACCTTTTCTGAATCACCAAGCTTTATTAAAGAGTTTAAGTCTGATCAAACTCGTAAATATATCCGAACTTGATTATGTCTTGGTTATGAGTGGAGATAAAATTTCACCATATGTACATGCAGATTTGATTAGAGAAGTAAAAAACGTTCTAATGATCGCATTCCTAATGGACTCAAAATATTTGAGTCGATCACAGAGACCAAAACACATACAAATTTTGATTTCTTAAAAGAGTATTTGACAGTAACAAATCAAGAGAGAACCTCAAAGTCAAAAGAGAAAAGAAGAACGTTAAGTCTTTAGTTGTGTAAATGTGAGTGTTCAAGTGTCATGCATGCATTCTAAATTTATATAATTTGCAAAAAAGTTAAAACACATATGTTTCTAAATAATAATTCTTTATAGAAATTCTAATATCCCAATTGTATAAAGTAAAATACCTAAATAGAGTTGAATACATAAAACCAACTATTAAAATTACGTCATCATACTCTTATTTATATGATTCCTACCAACCCTAATGTTCATGCCTATAAATATCAATAAAAGATCTAAACCCAACAGACACACACACACACAAAAAAAAAAAAGTCAAAAAAACCAAAACTGTGTCTCTTCTTCTAATCTCTCTGCGAGTCCTTTCTTACTTTTGTGTCTTCTAAGTCTTCAAGTGTCGTGCATGCATTTTATGCGTTTCGTTCTCTTGCATGCTCTCTCTCTTTCTCTTTCTCTTTCTCTTTCTCTTTCTATCTCACCCATAATTTTAGTTTTCACATCGAAAAATTAAAAAAACTAAAAAAAAGTCACCACCAAAAAAAAAAAAACCTCGTTACCTTCTTCTTCGCCGTTACAGTCCTCTCTTCTATCAATTCGCCGTCAAAAATCTTCTCTTTTCTCTTCCCGTCGGTGTTTCACACTCCTTTCTCCAATCCTCTGATCTCTACATGACTTTGATTTTGACCAACGTCGATGCATGTTCATGACTAGTCTAATCTTTCAATTCATCAATTTTATCAATTCACGTCGATTTCATCTCCGATTCGTGGTTCTAGCTCGTTGTGTGGTGTTAGGGTTTTAAGATTTTGGAATTGGGATTTGAATATCTAGGTGGGTTTGAAAGGGTTTTTGTGATGTTTGAAGTCAAAATGGGGTCAAAGATGTGCATGAATGCTTCATGTGGTACGACTTCTACTGTTGAATGGAAGAAAGGTTGGCCTCTTCGATCTGGTCTCCTTGCTGATCTCTGTTATCGCTGCGGGTATCTCTCAATCTCTCTAATTTCGTATTAAAAACACCAATTTCGTTCGATTTTTGACTCAAAGTCTCGATCTTTTCGTGACCCTGTTCTTATCTTCTTGATTCTCTGTTCTTTACTCTTGCTTTTGGTTATTGTGGTGTTCTGTTCTGGTTTTTGACTACGTAGATGGTTTCTGCCAATCTCGACTCTTTTAATCTATAAATAGCACAAAACATGTGATTTTGGTACATAAAAGGAAACAAATTGAGAGAAGAGTATTGATGTTTTGATTGGTCGTTGCAATGATTTGGCTTATAGATCTGCCTATGAGAGTTCCCTTTTCTGTGAACAATTCCATAAGGACCAATCTGGTTGGAGGGAATGCTATTTGTGCAACAAGGTGCGTCTTTTTGAAACTATATGAATATGTTTTTTTTACTATATATTTAGTTTTTTCTCTGCAATGACAGAGACTACATTGTGGATGCATTGCTTCAAAGGCAATGATTGAGCTTATGGACTATGGTGGTGTTGGTTGTAGTACTTGTGCTTGCTGCCATCAACTCAATTTGGTGAGTTTTGACTAGCCTCGGTTCACTCGGTTCCGGGCTGTCGAGTATATTCGAGTTGTTGTTCTAATGATTCTGTCTTCACGTTTACTATCTTTGCAGAATAAGAGGGGTGAGAATCCAGGTGTTTTTAGCAGATTGCCAATGAAACCGTTAGCTGATAGGCAACATGTAAACGGCGAAAGTGGAATGAATATTGACGGAGGAAGAAACGAAGCAGATCTCTTTTCTCAATCCCAGAGATGTGAGTCTCAGCCACTAGTCATGGGCGGGGATAAAAGAGAAGAGTTCATACCTCGTCGTGGTTTCGGTAAGCTTATGAATTCAGAAAATACCACCACCGGGTATAGGCTGGATGCTGCGGAAATGCATGAATCATCACCGTCACAGCCATCTTTGAACATGGGTTTGGCAGTACTTCCATATGGCCCATCTTTTTCAACCGAGGGTATCGAGGGAAAGAAACACATTGGTGCTTCTCAGTCCAACATGGTCCATTGCTCTGCCTCTAACATTCTGCATAAGCCATCAAAACCTTCTATTTCAACTCCTCCTGGGGCTAGTAAATCTGCTCAGGCGCGGATTGGAAGGCCTCCTGTCGAAGGGCGAGGGAAAGGCCATTTACTTCCACGGTATTGGCCAAAATATACAGATAAAGAGGTTCAGCAAATCTCGGGAAAGTATCCTTTTATTTGCTTCTTCTTTGCTTTCAATATTTTCTCTGGTGATTTTTGCCAAATAACTTATTCTGTAGACTTCTGGTGACTCCACGTTTATCTTAACAATCGTAGCTTGAATTTGAACATTGTACCTCTTTTTGAGAAAACTCTTAGTGCCAGTGATGCTGGTCGCATTGGTCGTCTAGTTCTTCCAAAAGCCTGTGCAGAGGTAATTTCCTATATATATGGTGTTGTCTTCTATTTTTTTTTCTTATGTTTCTGTATTGGAGAGTTATGACTTTATGGGCATGGTATATAGGCATATTTTCCTCCAATTAGTCAATCGGAAGGCATTCCTTTGAAAATCCAAGATGTGAAGGGTAAGGAGTGGACGTTTCAGTTCAGATATTGGCCTAATAACAACAGTAGAATGTATGTCTTAGAAGGTGTCACTCCTTGCATACAGTCCATGATGCTACAGGCTGGTGATACAGGTACTGCTCGGTAGCTTTATAATATAGTTCATGTTTTAGCTAAAGCTTCAGGATTCTGTTGGTATTAACATCAAATCTTCATGAACCATTCAAAAACTGTTGTTAGTTTTTTTTCTCATCGTGTGGCTTTCTTTTTCACCTGTACAGTAACTTTCAGTCGGGTTGATCCTGGCGGAAAACTAATCATGGGTTCCAGGAAGGCAGCTAATGCTGGAGACATGCAGGTTGGGTTTCTATGAACTGGTTTTTGCAGAATGTGCTGGTTTTTTATTTTCTGCTTAGCTCTATTCTTATCCGGTTCCAATATTTATAAACAGGGTTGTGGTCTCACCAACTGTACTTCAACAGAGGACACATCATCGTCTGGTGTTACAGAAAACCCACCCTCCATAAATGGTTCCTCATGTCCCTCACTAATACCGAAAGAATTGAATGGTATGCCTGATAATTTGAGCTCACCTTATGGTGGTAGTAGCACAAAGAAGAGTGAGAATAACGGGGGCAGGATAGGTGATGATCCTACACGAGTTAAAGAGAAGAAGAGAACTCGAACCATTGGGACAAAAAATAAGAGACTTCTTTTGCATAGTGAAGAATCTATGGAGCTGAGACTCACCTGGGAAGAAGCTCAGGACTTGCTTCGTCCCTCTCCCAGTGCAAAGCCTACCATCGTCATCATTGAGGAGCATGAATTTGAAGAATTTGACGTAAGTGGTCAATCTTGTCAATTTTCTTACTAACAATAGCTTTCATCTGATTAACCTTGAACTGGATTACTGTCAGTTCTGTTAAGTCATAGTTCTTGTTAATGTTTTGCACAGGAACCTCCTGTCTTTGGAAAGAGGACTATAGTCACTACAAGACCTTCAGGGTAAGTTCTTTCTTTCACTTCTCAAGTCAAAATATGAACAGCAACATACCTTATCCTATGATTTACTTCCATACTTGCACTTGGTGCTTATCTCCAGCTTGCAAGCGATTTACTAACAAATGTCTTTGTGGTCCTGATCCAGTGAACAAGAACGATGGGCATCTTGTGACGACTGCTCTAAATGGAGAAGGTTACCTGTAAACGCTCTTCTGTCTTTAAAATGGACTTGTATAGACAATGTTTGGGACGTGAGCAGGTAAGAAATTTTACAAGTTTTTCTATCTCTTGATCGCTTGAATCGAAGAGCATTTTAGAATTTGGATTTTTTCCTTGGGGTCCTGTCGCTGTAATTTATAAAATATTCATTGATAGGTGTTCATGTTCTGCACCGGAGGAGAATCTGGAGGGACTTGAGAATGTTCTAAAAGTAGGAAGAGGTATGAAATCTATTATACCCTGGCCTCTCATGGTTCCTTCTCATTAACTTGTTGCATTAGTGTGATAAACTGCTTCCAAGTAGTTGTACTGTGAGCATTTTGTGGTTGGGCGTTCGTATAAAAATTCAGGATATGTATCTGTTATCTGTGCTTGTTGCGCCTTCCTTATGTTGGAATTTTATCAAAATATGGATTGTTGCTTGGTATCCTGCAAATTTGTTTCTGAACGCAGCTTACCATACATATACTCAGCTTATTGAGAATCTCAAGTCTCAAGACACTAACTGTTTGTTTGTGTATTTGTGTAGATTACAAGAAGAGAAGAACTGGGGAAAGCCAGGCAGCAAAAAGTGAGCAAGAACCGTCTGGTTTGGATGCACTAGCGAGTGCAGCAGTCTTAGGAGACATAATAGGCGAGCCAGAGGTTGCAACCACAACCAGACATCCAAGGCACCGGGCTGGATGCTCTTGCATTGTATGCATTCAGCCACCAAGTGGTAAAGGTAGGCACAAGCCCACCTGCGGGTGCAACGTGTGTAGCACCGTGAAGAGAAGGTTCAAGACGCTTATGATGAGGAGGAAGAAGAAGCAGTTAGAGCGCGATGGACCAGCAGCAGAAGATAAGGAGGAGAAGGACATGGAACAGGCTGAGTCTGATAAGAATAAGGCAGAGACGGAAGTGAACACAGCGAGGATAGATCTGAACAGTGATCCATACAACAAAGAAGATGTTGAAGCTGTTGCGGTGGAGAAAGACGAGAGTAGAAAAATAGGGCAGTGTTCAGGCGTGGCTCAAAACGGTGATGTTTTAGGAGTTAAGGAGTTAGAAGGAGAGGCTGAGAAAATTAGTGAAGATCCGAGAGGTTCAAGATGATATGGAAGGAAAAAAGGAAAGACCAAAAAAGCTAAACTCATAGCCAGTTTTCTTAATATGTTGTTGTCAGAGGACACAGAAGAAGAGAGAGTGAGAGGTACAGTTTTGTGTTTGATTCTGTCATAGTTGTATGAAAAATTAAGTTTTAGGTTCAAAACAACAAGAATGGCCCATCTTTTGTATTTGTATTTTTATTAATGGTTTGTGGTGAGTTTAGTATGTCTCCATTAATGTGGGTTTTGTAGAAAGGCAGATGGAGCTTAATGCTTGGTGATGAAACAACAGTTGAGTTTCTTATTATTGTTTTCAACCTCACATGGAATTGGCATTAGGATTTAATTAAGATCATTCTTCTTAAATTAATCTTCGAATTTGAGGGTTATGAAATAAAATAAATTGTGTTTATCTTATATGTGAGTGAGGGCTAAGAACTTTAAGATACATAAGATGTGGTAGACGTGAGGAGATGTCATATGCATAAACGTTGTTGAAGACTGCATTGCATGAAGTAGACTTGTAAGTTGTAATTGTATAAGGAGATTAATTAAGAAGTTTAGTCTTATTTTTGTGTTTGAAAAGCCTTAAATAGTCTTAGATAGCCTTAAATAGCACATGCAAAAGTTTAGTCTTATTTTTTAAGTAACGAGCTTCTCAACTGTCCATTTCTATGATTTGAAGTAGCATGTTCTATGTTTTTGAAACCCAGAAAAAAAAAAAAAAATTGTGATTCCCTTGGCTACCGACAAAAAGAAATTGATAGACACATAGATTTTGAAAATATGGTCTTTTATAATAATTTTTTCAGTTATCGATAAAAAATTACGAAACTTTAACGACTTGGATACTTAAACCCTACTTAAAAACAAGCAAAAAAAAAAAAAGGGACTGACAATGAGAGTGTGACACATTTGCATATAGCTTGAGAAGATATTGAGAAATGATGCAAATTTTTCATATTTACAATTTAGCCCCATTTTAATATTAATTGCTGGTACGACCCAAAGTAACGTAAAAAGCGACAAGTGTCATCTTCCTTCTTCCTTCTTTCTCTGAATCTCTTCTCCTCCATTGAACCTTTAACTTGTCTGATTCTCTGAAAGGTCTCTCTCTGTGAACCAAAGACTATTGAGTATTTCGTAATATTTCATATTTCATAAAAAAAATATTTCGTAATATTTCATATTTCATAAAGAAGGCTTTCATATTTCGTAATATTAATGATAATTTAATGATTACACTTTTAACGTTTAACTCTTTCTGCAATGTCTTTTGTCATTTCACTGTCGTCGTTATCTTAAACTATTCGAATTGCTGACACAAAAATTAACCATTGGAATTTCCTTGTTGCTCTTTTCTTTCTGTTTTTATTTTAGGTATAGACACTTGACCTTTCCTTTGCTCCTTTTTTTTACTAATTTAAAAATATTTAATTTTGAATATTTGACAAAAAAACTGTTTTGTAATATTTGTCATCTAGTAGACTAGTAAAAGTCAGTTCTCTTTAAGTTTTTATTTTTTATTTTTAATAACAGTCAGTTCTCTTTAGCTTTTCGAATTCCTCACTATCAGAAAATTTTAAATTTTTGTACTATGTATAGAGGAGAATTGGCTAAAACCTCTTGTACTCGGAAGACTTTATCATTGTAACGTAAAGGAGCATTGTACCATAAGTACTAAAGTCAATCTTTCGTTAACGTTACAAAATTCCTAATACAAATTATTTTAACATTGCATAATTGAAACTTCTCCCCGGAATTCGTGCATTAGTTCTGGAGTATGATCGTTTTTTTTCCGAAAAGGCATCTTAATTCGAATTAAATGATTGAAAATGACAATTACACAAAAAGGTTGTGCACAACGATCACTAAAAGTCAAATTATATGTGCACGTAAAATAAAATAAATAACATTGACTTTTTATACAAAAAAGGAGAAACATTTACCAAATAAACAAAATTTTCCAAAAATTGCTAATAAGATTTATTATAAATCCTCAATAGTTTGTTGAAAAGGAAAATATTCCATCTATCCATCATGACTTTAGGTATTTAAACATGTTATGCACTTTGCTTTAATAAAATGAATATTGGTATGATCATTAATAAAATTGCACGTGAAGTCGTAATTATTCTTTATTTTCGATTTTAAACTGTAACGTCTACATAATTATTCTATATTTTCAGTTTAAAACTGCAATGTCTATGTATTAATCTAATTATTTTTATATTATTAGGTGTTTTTTTATGCATTCGAATAAATAGATTTTCTATATAAAAAAAATTAATGTTACGATTAAATATTGGTATATATTATGTTGAAGAAATTAAAACGAAAAGGAATTAGCATATAATTTTTATTCCCTGCTCCACAGTGGAGCCCCCATGCATATATTATCCCACTATGAAGAAGATGGAGATCGTATTAACGGAGCCAGCAGCATCTCCGGTGAATCGAAGCTCACTGCATCATCGGAGCCGTCGTTAGCAGAGAAAAAAGGAGTCTGTGATATGTCGTGTTATCAAACATAAGAGACTATGACTTTTTAATAAGTGACCTCTCCACCAAACACAAACACGGCATCATTTCAACAAAGAAGAATGAGGCAAAAGTTTTTTTTTTTTTTTTGAATAAAATGTTAAACTATATTCAAGAAAAAACATCATTTTGCGTTAGTCTTCATTTCGAATAAACGTTTTTTGAATCAAGATAAAGAAAATTGAAAAAGCAATGATTTAGGAGTAGTGCGAGTTTACATTATAGAGGTAATGGATAATGGATCTCTTAAGGATACTAAGTTGATAACTGAGGAGAGACCAAAGTCTTAGGGCTGTATCATCTTGCTACCATCTTGTAGTGAAGCGATGAAAGCTCTTGCTTGTCGATTACTCTTTGTAGAAGCCCGATCTGAGGCTTTTCACCATGTCGGCGGAGTTCCTTTCTTTATAAGTAGTAGATGAGGACTTGTATAAGGTGCAGTAGAAGAAAGAGCTTCATCTTCGCATAGTGGATGTATTGATCGAGTTTGTAATGCTCCCAATCGTTAGTGTAGCTTTTAGAAGACCATAATGATTTCGCCATAAGATGGAGGCGCAAGTGAAAAACAAATGATTTCGGTCTTCATTGGCATAACACATTCGAGTTTGTCATCGTTCCATTTCTTCATTATCATTGTTGATAATCTGTTGATCGCTTGACAGAGCGAAAGGCATATTTGGAGTTGCTTTAGTAAACCAAGACCTTTGTACCATTCTAGAGGGGAAGATTGTCGTAGAGTTCAAGTGTTCTTTTAGCAATTTGTCTTTGAAAGAAGTTGGTGTAAGCGGTGATCTTGGCGTCTTCGGAGAATCTCGTGTCCTTTGATTTAATCTCTATCATTCTTGATGAGGTTGAGTATGTTTCAAGTGTCTCTAGGGCGGTGATGTAGCAATGTCTCGTTGATGGTTTGATTTAGCGGTATACCCAGTCGATTATTCCCTAGGCCCGTTAAATCAATTAAGCGTAGTGAATGCTCCAAGAGTCGAACGAAAGTGGTTGTCTTGCCATTGTGAACTTCCACTTGATGAAACATCTTGCTTTATCTCTGTATTTGATAGCTTTCCACGTCCATGAACCCGCTTGAGCTTTTTTTGCGACCGAAATAATCTTCACGAATAATGTTTTTGAAATCGAAACCGAAAGAGTTTCTGCCAGAGACAAGTCGCCAAACCGTTTCAAGCACTTACATTCGCCGATGATGTTTCTTATTCCCAAGCCTCCTTCTTGTTTCGGTTTACATACATTTTCCCGAAATCTTTGCCTATGGTGATTTAACTCCGGTCGGACCGGAGAAAAGCGGCACAATTTGTTTATCTCGTTAATACAACCTTTTGATAGTCTAGCAGACGTCGAAGTTGATTAAGCTGTAGATAACCGAAGAGATGAGTTGCGATGTCGCAAAGATAAAAATCTCATGTCGAAACTTATTTTCCCACGTATTTTTCTAATAGGATGTTGTAATCCGATGAAGATAAGCGCTTAGGAGAGGAAGGCCCAATGCTAGGTAGCTCACCTTGGGGAAAAGGGAATTGTGAGATAATATCTTGAGTGATCGATCACGAGACACCGCCAAAAACAATGTTGATTTTTCGATCTGATTGAAGCCCGAAATCTTGGCGTGATAAAACGTCCATGACTCCTGTAATATACCTTTGTTCCATTCACATAAATCATCTGCGCAAAAGCATAAGATTTTTATGTTTTTGCATTTAGTGGTATGAAATTTTTTCCTTTAGAGCCGCTCATCAAGCATAGTCGAAGGACATTGAACAGATCAAGAGGTATGGTGATAGTGAGCATCCTTGGCGAAGACCTACAGCTACCAAAATATCCAGCTAGTTCTCCATTAACTGAGGCTGAGAAAGAAGCCATGGTAGTACAAAGTTGGATCCAATGTATGAATTTTTCAGGAAAATCAAGAATCTCAAAGTATTCATTAGAAAAGGCCATTCACTGAATCAAAGGCTTTACTGATGTCAATCTTCATTGTAAAGCGCGGAGACATCTTTGGTTTATGGTAATCCTTAACCAGCTCGATTGCGAGAATGCGTTTTCCATCGTAGCTATCATTCGAATGCGGACTGATTTTGGGCAATTAGTGGTAGAAGAGATTTGAGCCTGATTGCCAGAATTTTTGATATGATCTTGTACAGAACATTGCGCAGAGATAGGACGGTAATCTTTCATTTCAGTTGCATCTTTCTTTTTTGGAATTAAAGCCAAAATAGTCGAGTTGATACCTTTGGGGAGAAATCCTGTGATAAAAAAGGACCTGATAGCCATGACCAAATCTTTTCCAATTATTTTCCAGGAGGCTTTGTAGAACTCAACTGTGAATCCATCCGGACCAGGAGCTTTATTTGAAGGGAGAGAGAAAAGGGTCTTTTTGATGTCCTCCTCGGAGACTGTTTCTTCCAAGGCGGTTCGTTCAGCAAGTGAGCAACGGAATTTGGTCTTTGATTTTAGATCCAAAACACTTGGAGTTTGAATATCCGGTGGTTTATAGTTCAGGAAATTTTTGTAGTATCTCACCGCTTCAGCTTTAATATCTTCGGTGTTACTGAGAACATCTCCATTTGCTGTTTGTATTTCTCTAATTGTGTTCCGTTGCTTCCTTGCTTCAGCGGACTTATGGAAGAAAGCATTATTTTTATCTCCAACTTTTAGCCAGTGGATTTTTGATCTTTGTTTCAAAAAAATTTCTTCAATCTCCGAAAGTGAGACCCATTTTCTGTACGCTGAAATCTCCTCCTGAGCTCTTTGTGGGGAAGGATTTGAAAGTGTCTTCTCTTGTTTCAAGCATAGAGTGTCAAAAGCTTCCTTAACACGTCTTGTTAAAGCACTCACTGTTTCCTTTCCTAGCTCTCTTAGATGAGGTTTAATATGCTTCAGTTTAGTGGCTAAACGATGCATACAAGAAGTGGAGATAAATAATTCAGCCATTCCTTGCCAATGATTCTTCACAATAGGCATGAAAGATGGATGGTTAGTCAAAGCGTTAACAAATTTGAAAGGTCGTTTACCTCCTCGAACTTGGGATTCTAGATGGAAACGACATCTCAAATGATCTGAGCAACCTCCTGCTTCAAATACGCAATATGAATTTGGGAACCAATTATTCCATGAATTGTTCACCAAAGCTCTGTCTTTTGCAAATGATACCATCGTCTCTTGATTGGACCAAGTTAAGTGTGGTCCATGATGGGCAAGATCCAGCAGCGATAATTTGTGACATCCTGAAAGTCTCTCATTCCACTCGTATTTGAGGCGTGTTGACCATGATCTTTTAACTCCAATGTTTCGTTGAAATCGCATATCATCCAATTTTTATTTCTGAAAATTGGAGAGTCTTGATGCTAAGTCTTCCCAAAGCTCTTTCCTTTCTTCCATTTGATTAAAAGCATAGACAAAAGTGCAGAAAAACTCTTCTTTATGATCATCCAGCAAGATAGAAACCGTAATCATTTGGCTGCTTTTGAATACGAGTCACGAGCACGGGGCCCCAGACAAATCCTGCCCAATCTATGTGACTCGTAATTTGTTATAGAAGACCAACCTGCAAATACTGAAGATAGTATAGAAGATGCTCGTCTCTTCTTGACTTTCGTTTCTAGACAACCAAATTGAAAGGAAAACCTATTTATCCAATGACGTACCACAATGTGTTTCTCGGTTTGTTAAAACCCCTTACATTCCAAAAAACCCGACATTAGTTTTTTCTTTGGACCCCTTTTCTCGAACCATCGGAATACGTTTGTTTCGAGGCACTGTTTCTGTTGGGTTCTCTTTATATGTTGACCTTGCCGTTCGAGGGAGAATATTTCGGCTTCAAGCGGGTTGTCACATGATCCTTCACAGCAGGAACCTTGTCACTTTTTCTATCATATCTTGTTGCAACTCCATTTCATCTTCATCATTAGCCATAAGAATTGCAAAAGCGAGATGGCGTGATGACTTCGTCGAGTTTGTTTTTGATGATGTTCACGCCACCTTATGCTGGTGACACGGAATCCATTTTTCTTGATTTGTGTCAAATCTTTTCCTGCACTTTCGTTTTTTCATTTTCCGTATTAGACAGGGTGCTTGCCGTTTCAGTTCCTTTCATTTGCTTTTGTTTTTGTTCATTTGTAGCATCATCATCCTTCACTTCATTTTCATCCGAGATTGTGGTAGCAATGTCTCCATTGACGTACACATTTGCAGGGATGGTGTTTGAGTTGTTTGTTGTCTAGGAGATACTTCTTTTTGGAGAATCCAGTTTCTTCAAGTTCACATCAAATTCGGCGGACACATCTGTTTTTTGTGTCTTGTTTGGTGAAGAGTTTAGCACATCATCGCCACGACGAACTAGCCGATGAGGAGAGCCATTTACTATCACCATGTCTTTATCACTAATGACTGCTGGAGGAGTCTTATTTGAGTTATCTTGTACGCGAGTAGATGGAGGAGGGAAATGTCAGCGACAACTGGAGGAAGAACTTAGAGCTTTTCGAGGGTGATTTGATAGAAGCTTGTGGAACACGACAAACATCATTGAAATGCCCCCATCTTTTACAGTTTTTGCATTTTGGTGGTAACCAAGGATATTCATATTCGATTACAACATCAATTCCCGTGGTTGAGCCGAATTTGTATTGCCTTGGTAGGTCCTTTGTGAGGTTTGCAACCACATAAACCTTTGCCTCATCAAAGACTTTGCATAATTCTTTTGGGTGTATCTTCTTTGGCTCAACTTTACTAGCGAAGAAGATTCCTTCCTCGAGAGAATAGCGAGTGAGGGATTTTTTAACCTTAATCCATAACGGCATGGTTTTGAGCTCGGTAGAGGTTTCTTTGCCGGACCATACTTTGATACCATCATTGGCATTCCGTCTATGTTCCACATAGCTCGATTTAGAACCTTTCCCGGATTACCTCGTTTCTTATACGAATTTGATAGTTGTTTCATTAACAACATCGACTCTAGAAGATTTATCTCCATATGACCAAATTTTGTTCGTAATATGGATTCTTCCAATGTCGGAACCTTTGCATTTGCTGGAAATTGCCCAATTAACAAGTCATCCCAAAGTGGAGCAGCTTTGTAATAGCTTGTCGGAATCTCCGATTTCTTCACCATTCACTTTGATTTCAATATCGTGGGTGGTGATTTTTGACTTATTCGCACCACCTTTGCATAGGGCGTGCGCCTTGAGCTTCCTTTGCAACCACCTTTGTTCCATTTGCTGAGTCCGAAGACACAATCGGCAATGGAGACGTGTCCTTTGCTCTCCCCTCGAAGAACCAGAGTTAATGCGTACTTGATCACCACCGGTTTTAGTAGCTGTTTGTCCAAGAATTTGAGGTGTGTTTGTGGTCTCGTCGGAGACATCGGATCTGATGCGTCTGTACCGCCAGCAAAGCTGGAGACCGGATCTGACTTCTTGACTCATCGGGATTTCACCTTCCTCCAGAGTTGAATTCACAATCTTCAAGTCGAAGAGTTTATATCACGTACTGTTTTGTTATCTCGGGCTTAGCCTCGAAGAAGCTGTGAGATAGCTTTAGAATCCGGCAGCATCTCATTCCTCTTTTAACAACCGGAGCAGAGTTTCTCCTTGAAACTTCAAAGAAAACTTTGAACACAGTAGCAGCACTCTACGCAAGTTTGCTTCAATAACTTGAAAACCTTTGAATGAACAGATTGCTTTGGACTAGATAGCCTTTCAGCTGCGCCTCGCGCGGTGAGGACGATCCAATGACCATCTTCCTCCGGAGGCTGAAAATTCAAGATCCAAAAAATCGCCTAATTTGTCGCACTTTCTCTACAATTACTGTAGCACTTTTTGACTTTTAAAACCTCAGATCCTCGAAAAAGAGTTACTGCACACAAATATAGAACAACATAAAAAAAACTTCTAGTATTCGAACCAGGGTTAATTGGTTTAGAGGTTATGGAGGCAAAAGTTACAGAGCAATACGACGACACTTTGATCACACAACGGTCATCTCTCTCTTGCGCATAAGACAGAGGACAAAATGGATAAAATTGAGGTTTGCGAAAACCCAAGAAAATTCACAAAATCGTACAACAAGCTGGTGAAAAGGAGAAGACCGAAGCTCAGCCGTTGATCAAGTTTGTTAAAGCAAACGATAGAAAAGAAACGGTCAAGATTGGTGAACCTGCAAAACAGAAAAATTGCAGAGATGAGCTGGTGCTAAAGAATAGATTTGATGCAATCAAAGGAGCGTATGTATAGGACACATGGCATGATCTTGTGATGTAAACGTTTCCTATATATTATGCATGCATGCTCTTGTAATCAATTAAAAAAATAATAAATAAAATCAGAAATAAATTTTCAGCAAGTTTGGAGCTTTAAGCTCCATTTTTAGATCGAACCCCAATGATGACAGGAAACCTGGCCAAAGTTGAGGATCACTAGCCTTTATAGCCTCGTCAAATTAGCATGAATTAATCTTCGGGTGGTAGACCAAACTTTTTTTTTTTTTCTAAGGCGAAACAACTTCATTAAACCAAATTTAAATGAACAATACATTGTTTGTCTTTGGGTACTAAAACTTGTATTCAAGCTGGAGGAACCACATAAAGCAAAATATAGATGCGTCATTGCTATAACACCAGCAATCGCATCCGCGCATGCATTACAAGAACGATAAGCGAAAGAGAAATCAAAGTCTTTAGCCTCCTCACACATGCCTAGGATATCCGAGGTAAAACTCACAAGACTCGGCCACAATTGAGGAGATTTGACTGTCTGAATGACATTTGCATAATCAGACTCAAACACCACCTTCTTATACCCCAAATTTTTGACACATTGAACTGCCCAAACCAAACCTGCAGCTTCAGTATGCATGGGAGAGAGTAGTCTAGGCAAACATTTAGCACCAAAATGAACAATGTTACCTTGACTGTCTCTCCCGATCCATCCAATACCTGAATTATCTTTGTCTTGGCTCCATGCTCCATCCAGATTACATTTAGAAAGTTTGGTTTTGGAGTAGTCCAAACTTTCTAAATGTAATTTTAAGGACAATGAAATATATATATTTTAAAAAGGAGGAATTATAGGTCAGATGTTTGGAAGTGAATGTGTGCGTATTGGCTAATCTAATTTCCCTTTTTACGTAATACAGTAAGGTTGTTTGGGTGTGGTGGACTGTTGGGGGACCATATCAGCCTAGCTCTTCCTGCATTTGAATTTCAAATTTACACTAATTTGGGTATGTATGTAGGATGCATTTTAAATAAACTTAAGAAGAAGAATCACTTGCTCAAAAAACCATTTATGAATAGTAAGATTATTATTTGTAATAGGATATGATCTCATGATGGCTAATAGACGTTAAGAAAATTTAAATCATAAACACTTGGATAATGCTGATATGTAGCTTTTAGAAATTATAATTCTTTGAATGTTGTATTATAATTCCTTCCTAATATTATGCTTTTCGAAGTGAATGAAGGTTTTTTTAGAAATTGATTTCCTAAAACAAAATTGCCAGCTTTGGAAGTAAAAGTGAGACTACATTCTGTGGTCAGTGTAAATGACAGAAGAAAAAGACACGGCTATATGCTAGGCTAATCGATTCGACCCAGATACTCTTCTTCGTCTACGCCTCTTCTGCCGGATTCTCCAAATGCTTAGTAGCACTAGAACTCCTACAACACAACCGGAAAAATCGGAAATGTTTTAATAGCCTATTTTTTTAAAACAAGACTCATATTTTGATCATGCAATAAAATATTAAGATGACTAAAGAATAAACATCTTCAAAAAGGTTGGGTATATTACCACTAGCTGCAACACCAGCAGGTACGATCCACCGAGTAGCAACTAGAAACGGCATGTCAATCTGCAAATAGAGAGCAAAATAATATAAACTTTTTTGGTCCTTCCAAAATTTATTAGAACAACTAGAAGATCAAATGAGTTACCTCGTCTTTATTGAATAGGCCTCCAAGATACTTGCTCCTGTGAGAACTAAGCTCACCTCCTTTGGCTGATCTCCAACGTGTTGGTTTTGTATTCTCCAATGTAAAATTCAAGCCTCGGCCCAAATCAATGCCACGATATCCTGGCAATCTACGGTTCCTTCCTCTGACTTGTAAGTTATATCCTTTAGTACCCCATATTTCATATCTGGAGTCACTCTCACAGATTAGCTCCTTTCCGATCACAGAAGAGTATGTTGAAAAATTTACATCAGTTCTTCGGGATGGCAGCTGGTTATCGTCTATGATTACTGGAGAATATCTCTTAGCAAATTTTGAGAAAAGTACAGGGTCTTTGATATTTGAGCTGCTAAAATCTAGCATTTTCTTCAGGAGCCAGTAGCAGTTGGTGACCATGTGGCTACTGTCCAGGCAATTTGAGTCTCCATAAACACCAACTCGACCTTCACCAATCTCCAAAAGCCCAAGAACAGCAGGGTCTTCCTGTAAACAGAACCGCATTATCACAAAAGATCTCTGCAATTCAATTACAAGAAAATGCAAGGCACAGTTAGAAGCAAAGAGAGGTGGTTTCTCATTACCTTCAATGAACCAGTTTGCAGTAGATTCTGTGTAGCACCACTCTCAGAGCTGTCCAGTAAAGGAAAAGTGTGCAAAAACCCACCAGCAGGAAACCTGACTATGTTTGTTCCAGAAGCATATCGACTCTGCTCACCGTCAATACTGAAATCCCCATTGAGAATTTTGTCTCCAAACGCAATCCCAAACGATGCAAGAAGGTTATTAAGTGCGGGGATATTTGCACCTCCAGTGACTGGAGTCCACCAACTGCGCGTGTTATCATCAAAGAATCTCATCTTCACCATAGTATCGACATTATACCACTCAGCAAACACAATCAGACCCAGTCCTGTATTGATAACGTCATCTCTGAGCTTTTCAATTTCTTCTGGAAAGTAATCATCTTCAAGGTCAACCATCAAAAGGGTTCCATATTGCTGAGCATCGAAACATGTAAGGGGCGAACCAAGAGTCTCGATATAGTACCCAGCATCACGTAACATGTTGTACATGATGTGAAAGTTTGTATGCAGGTGATCACCATGCCAATCAAGAATGTCATTGCGGACATCCAAAGAGTCCCTTGGAATATAACCTGGAGGATATTTTATGCTATGAAATTGATCCCACAAAATACGTTTGGCTCGTGGTGGAGTGGGAATCACTTTCAGTTTCAACTGAAGAGAACACGTACTTCTTCTAGGCCCACTTTCTCCAGGGGATGCTGGGCTATAGATTTTCACAGTTACATTTCCCTCTATTTCACCTGCGAACTGTGCACCTTCTTCCTTGATCTGCATGTGTAAAGCTAGATAACCAGTCCAGGGCCATATGACATCTGGGTACTTAAAGTGAATGCTCAAAAGATTTCCTTCCTCGTTTGCAGGATGCCATGTCGGTGGACTTTCAATATAGCCAATGACACCCATACCATTTAGAATTGTCGTGTTGAAAATGACAGGCATAGCACCCGCATATAGTGACTGACGACAAAAGGGCCAGGAATATGGACAATTATTATAATCAAGTATGCTCGGGAAAATGCTTGCCCGGGGTTGGTAGCTCTTTAGAATTTCATAAGATTCTAATCTGACAAAGAGTTGAAAAATTAGAGACTAAAAAATTTAGGAAATAGGATCAAAATAAAAATATAGAATCCAATGGTGATTAACTTACAGATCAACTCTTCCTGCACCCTGCTCATACATATTAGGACCTGAAAGCTTAGCAGCACCTTCGACCAACGCCTGCTTCATGCTTGCTGGATTGAGCAGATCCTTCCTTCTAGCTTCAGGAATAACACTTACAAGCAGACAAACAATACCAGCAACAACAGGACTAGCCACACTTGTTCCAGACAAGCTTTTACAACCAGTGCTGATCTTGGACCCCATAATGTCACGGCCATATGCAACCACATCTGGTTTGACACGGCCATATCTGTACACAAAATTTTTAAGTTAGGATTTGCATAAAACAAGTACTTTGTAATTCTACGATTGTAGAGTTTGTAAAAGGGAATGTAGAAGCAGCAAAGAAATACAGTACCCATGAGGAATTTCCCAGGTGCTCATGCCACGAGATGAAAATGAAGCTATGTGATCGTCATAGTCAATACCACCGACGCCTATGACATCACTCTGGTCAGCTGGATTATTTAACGTTCCGTAAAGTGGCCCATCATTTCCAATTGCAGACACCATAATGATATTGCTGGCAGTTATTTCCCAAACCTGCTCGAAAGAAATGACCCACCACTTGACTCAACAGGATAATGAAAACTTCAACCAAGAGATTAAGGAACAATTACCTTCTCTACAAAAGGCAGATCCAAGTAATCCGGTCCCCCAATGCTCAAATTTAATACATCCATATTTGTTGCTATAGCATAATTGAATGCATCAAGAAACCATGAGGTGTATGATACCTGCAACAAGCTGAGCGCAAACTTATCATAACCTATTTGATTAAAGATAACTTGCATATCTGGGAAAACATGTATGGGAGGAGTAAGGGTAAAGCGTGAACAAAGAGAAAAGGAAGACACCCAAATATATAGCGGTCAACTATACTGTCTTGAGGACAAAAATAAAGATCACCGTGTAACCAATAACAGTATCTTAGCAATTGTAATTGGGGAAACACAAATATAAATTATTGGATCATGTGTGAGTTAGTTTAGTTCAAGGAACGTTAAGCCCCTTGCAAGTTGCTACATAAGAAGATGTATCTGTTGTGTGGTCATGCATTACCTGGGCATCTGTGAACACTCGGAAAGCATAGATTTCCGTGTCTGAGGCAAAACCAAGACATTCTGGATTTTGACCAGCAATAACACCAGCAACAAATGTCCCATGTCCCAGGTTGTCATTCAAAGTGTCCTCATTTGTCCAATTTGTACGCTCCTGAAAGTTACTGCGTCAATACCAGCTTTCAGAGCTTAACAAGACAGGTAGAAGATCAAAGACACCTAGCAGCAACAAGTAGAAGATCAAAGACAACTAGCAGCTTTAAACATTACTCTTATCTGAAATCTTTGAGAAATAGTGGTACCTTGATCTTACGGAAATGAGGGTGGTCAGATCTTATTCCAGTGTCAAATATGGCCATTTTGACTTTAGCACCAGTGTACCCCTTCTTCCAGAGAACATCTGCTCCAAACATGGACGTAACTTGAGTCTTCTGCAAAATAGAATAAATGTAACTTGTAAAAGACCTCACTTACAGTTTACGATATGAAAATTAGCACATAGATCCGAATAACAAAATCAGGTATTCCAGTAGATTCCTATGAACAAATAGAATATAGTAAAGAAGCTGGAAGAATTCTGAAGATGTAACTTAACAATCTCACACCTGACCGAGAAGATGTCTACTCCAGTTTAACGTGGTGTTACTTGTATCCGCCATAGCAGAGGAATCAGTTCCTTCTTCAAAAGACATCGAAGTAAAGATCTTCCCCGGACGTTTCTTCCCGTCGAGAAAAGACCCTCCAAGCAAAACTCTTTGATACTTAAACTCAACGTTCACGTCTTTAACCATCTCCAGCCCCTCAATCTCTCCAACCACGGCCTCTTTCTCGCTTTCCTCGATCCGTAGAACACCAAAGTCAGTCGGATACTTCGCCGCCGGGTTAATTCTCTCGATCCAACCCCAACCACCGGATCGGACCTTCGATTCGAGGTAAATTCGATGATCCTTCGCCGGCTTGTACTGCTTAAATCGGATTATGTAGTTAGTTTCCGTTGCGGTCTCAGAGAAGAGTCGGATCGAGAAAGCAAGGACTGCAATGAGGAGGAGGATCAGAACTGAGAGAACGTTGCCGAAAGCATGCCTGATTGCAGTCGTCGTTGCCGGCTCTGGGCTCTCTAGAGCTGCCATTTTGCGCGGCGGAAGGTGAGCTCTCCGGGGCTCGATGAATCGGATTAGAGAGAGTGAGAACAAGGACAGAAACGACTTCAAGGTCGAAGGGTTATACCCTAATTAATTTTTGTGAAATTTTCTGAAATCGGTTAAACGGGAACAAAGCGTGGATTTTTCTATCATGAATATAATAATAGATTGTGAGATAATTAATTAGAGTATCACTGATTTTTTTTTGGTCATCCTGTGTGTTTTTTTTCACTGTACGTGTTTCATAATATTTTTATATTCGCTAATTGATTAAATTAAGGAGAATCAAAACAAACCCAAGTGAATCTGACTGGACTCGTTTTGTATTGCATGGTTTTCAACTTATATATATATATATATACACCTAAGAAATAAGAGGAATTGAATCACTTTTGGAAGGGCTTTTTACTACTTGGTAGAAACTACAAAGTTTGTATCGTCTTGTACTTAGTTGTTTTTTGGGCATCAAAGTCGAAACTCGAAAGACAAGGCTAGGGAACTAGAATAAAATATATTTAGTTGTGTCATAGCATCAAAGCACCAGTGGTCTAGTGGTAGAATAGTACTCTGCCACGGTACAGACCCGGGTTCGATTCCCGGCTGGTGCAACAGAGCTATGATGATATCGGTTTAAAGCGTTGGTTGGGTCCTTCGCATTCTCCTGAACTATCAGTTGAGATTCGCCACACCTCTGAGCTCTTCTTTTGTCACATTTTTATGAACATTCCACCCAATTTCTCTTCCTTATTCCAGACTGTTCTGCAATGACTTAAAGTTCATTAAAGCCCTGTTTCATAATACAGATTAATGTTCAAATTAAGATAATAACTGCGCTGCAAATTTAAACATTATCATAACAAAAGGAATTTCAATTTTTTCTTACAACAACATCGGAAGTTTGGATCTTACTAGATTGGTAAGATATTTTTTTAACCCCTAAAATGACCTTTATTTCGTGTGTTAGGAATAAAAGTATTACGAAAATGCCATTAATGAATTTTACCGCCAGTCTAAAAAGTTCCAGTTATTTACAGAAAAACCAGCAAAAATTTACGGTCTTACCACTCAGGATCAACAAATCTGCGAAAATAAATCTGCGGCAGATATATTTTTCTTCGCCGACTTGTTATAAACAAATCTGCGATAGATTTATTATAACTTGACAGCTAACTTGTAAATTTGCGGCAGATTAACAAATCTGCCGTCAAATTGATCTGCCACAGGTCACCACAGATTTAATAAATTTGCGGCAGATTTGTTAAGCAGCAACAGATTTTTACATCTGTATAAATCTGTGGACACAATGATCTGCCGCAGACACCGCAGATTTATAAAATTGCGGCAGACTTGTTAATCTGCAGATAGATTTGTAAATCTGAATAAATCTGCCGCAGACTTATAAAATCTGCAGTAGATTTGTAAAACCAAATAAATCTGCGGCAGACTTATTTGAGACTCGCAGACTTAATTCTACTGTTCACGCGAAAGATAATTACTAGATTGACTCGTAGCGATGACAGATTTATCTTAGCTATGACAGAGTTATTTTTCGCGATAGATTTATTTGTCATGACAACAGATTTGTTCGACCATGTGTCGGCAGACTTAATTCTGACTAGACTAACGTTTTTAGTAGCCGCAGAGTTATTACCCCCAGATTTTTTGACACCCTTTTGCCACAGATTTATGTGCATAGATTTATTTTCACTACAACACAGATTTGTTTATTCCATTTTCAATTTTATTCAAATTTTCTTAAATAAATAGTAAAAAGAAAATTTAATTAAAAAGTAATAAATATATAAATTATTAATAACTAATTTATAGATTCCAAGATAAATAAATAAAAATTATAAACAAAATTTTCAAATTTTTTCTACAATGTTACTACTTAAAATTAATTTAAAAATCATGTAATGCATATCTAATACTATTAATTGAGAATTACACATTATTAACAAACATAGAATTACACATTGTTAACAAATTTGTGTTAGTATTTTATTTTTTATCGTTATAGACAAAATAACCTAATAAAATTTTCTATAAGACTCATATAACCAAACATTATTATGTAATTAAATCTTATTAAAAATTAAACAGAATTTACAATAATAAATCAACAAAATCCTTTGTTTTACAAACATCTTTGATATTAATATCTTCTTACTAATATTGGGAGAATACATATATAAAAATAACATTTAATGGTTTATTAGTTTATTAATTTATAAATTCATATTGGATTTGAAAGTCTCCATTGATTTTGATATCATATATGGTTTTGAGAGATAATATCTTGTTGACTTCTATTTATTAAGCATGCCATATTATTTTGTGATAAAAAATTTCAAAAATAATTTACGAGTTTAGAACTCATAAAAATTGTCATCAACCATCCCTATAACTAAACTCAAAATAGGATACCGAATTGATTTGTGTTTCATGTTCTCAAGTCCTAATGAAAAAGATGTGGTTCATATTTTACAAGTGATTTATTACATCACTACGCTCTCATCATTACGCTCATTTAGCTTGTTACAGAGTTGTCAAGCCTGTATAGGATAACAAAACGCTCTCATCAATAACAAAATCAACAAAATACAACATGTTTTCACGTAAAGGATCTAATAATTAAACTAGAAAATACACTTTTGGAATCAAATTTTCATATTTATAGTAGAAAAATGTTAAGAGTTTGATACATAGAAATCAGCGGATACATAAAAACAAATCTACGGGTATAGACAAAAAAATCAGTGGCTACATAGAAACAAATATGCGGTTACATAGAAACAAATCTGCGGTTACATAGAAACAAATATGTGGTTACATAGAAACAAATATGCGGTTACATAAAAACAAATCTGCGATTAGTAAAATAATAAATCTGCAACTACTAAAAACAAATCTATGACTACATAAACAAATCTACGGCAACAGAACAAAATTGTCTAGAAAAAACAAATTTGTACAAGGCCACAAAATAATGCCTTCAATCGTGAAACTGATTATCAGAACTAGTAACATGGCTTTCTAAAGGGAGTAAAGAAAGACATGCACTGCTTGTCCTTGCTAGGGTCCTCATCTCCAACCTGCTTTGTTTTCACCACATCCTGCTCTTGTGACACTTATCCAAACCAACTAGGAACTAAAAATGAGTATTAAAGAAAGCCTTACATACATATTTCAAGCGCGGACACTATGCCTAGATCATGTAACAGGTAGAAACAACACACTATGCCTAGATCATGTAAAATAAGAAGTTCACCTATCAAAGTGAAAAGAGTTCTTTACTTCATCCGTCATAGTCAAAGTCAACTCACCAAGCTCCAGTTTTTTCACACTGTCTGCCTCGTTAGAGAGGATCTGAAAAGAATTTGTGGCTGCAGGTCCACAAAAGGTGCATGACTTCAAGCTCGGGTTACAACTTAAATCAGGAGAAATATGTTTTATAGCGTGACACATCCTCTCCGTCTCATTCTGAAATAGAAAATTGACACGATTAATATTAGAATCTAATTAACTCAATTGTGCTCCAAAATATATCACTGCACTTCAACTATATGTTATCATGAGCACACCATCCACGTGTTGTTTACCAAATTTCTTTCCATTCAAAATTCGACGATAACCAACAAGAAACTGATGTAATATCAAAAGAACCTCAATATCAAATAAAAGTGCTACAAATGAAAAACAAAATTAGTATTCAAAAATATAATCCCCTGGACTTCCTATATCTTTCACTGATACAGACTATCAATCAAATCTTTGTAAAGTTATTGTTCTCGTTATTTCATCAATCATCGATTCCCTTGACAAATGAAGCATTTATGACATCCAAGAAACACGAAGTGTGATGGTGATAATTTAATAAAGAAAGAAACATGTAGAGTGTAAAAAAGGTTAAATCACACTCAGGGACAAAGAGCAATAGCTTCCTTTTTTTATTCTAGGAGAGTCGTATTCTGCTAAAGTCAACCACGCGGAGGTATTAGATGAAAAACAAAAAACAAAACAAAAAGACAAGTGACTGATAATCAAGTCAACATGTTGCAAGAATAAATCAAAACACATACCATCAGTCTCTGAATGAAGCCATCACGGTAGACCATTAGGTGCGACACATAGCTTGGTGCATAGTAATTTGTGAAGTATTTGCTCACTATTTCGCTGTAGGTCTGCTCAGGAGACTGAGGAATAGCACGAATAAGAACAGTAAAATGGCTTGGCTTTAAGGCAGATTCAGTAATATGGGCAAGCCTCCTTTTGGTTATGTTCTTATACTCCTACAGCGGCAAAACACATAAACAGAATGAGAGAGAGACCAAAATGAAACGATGGAATAGCGAGAAACAGTAAGCATGACATGAACCAAGGTATAAGATCCTCACAAAGTAAAGAAGAGCACATGCTGCCGACGGCGGTTAGGGTTTCGCCAAATGAAAGATATTCAAATGAAGAGAGAATGAAAAGAGAAGATGAAGCGTGAGACATTTATTTGTTTTTGTTTTTTTTTTTGGTTTTTTTTAACAATTAGGTTAAATGGCATTTTCATTATTTCTTAAAAAATCTTAGTTTTGTTGACATATCGAAATTTGTTTTGCTAATTACTAAATTGGAGACTATTCTAGTTATTTTTCAATAGTTTTAGGCCATTCTAAGTAATTGTCACTTATTTATATAAACTCAAAAACAAAAAGAAAAAACACCCTTTTGTTTGACAATTGCCTTTATGGCTTTACAACACTCTTGATTTCAGGGTTTAACACACAACAATAGCAGTAAAGCTTGCTTTCTTTCTTTGCATCTTCCATTCCTTTCGTACACATAATTTCTCCGGCTTCCTGACCATCAGCTAAGAACCAGATGTCGATCCATAACGATACAGTATGTATCTGCAATATCATAACGTGTTGAGTTTCAATTCCAAGTCTACCCAATTCTGACCAGACTGGTTTTGCACAATCTTGTGCTTTAATACTAAGAAGCATCCAACTTTATTTTGTCATGAAACTGCAACAGATCCCTTTTGGATAGCTTGGTCGTGGTATATGGTGTCTGATACTTTGCTTGGTGGCCAATACCGGAACACAGATCTTCCAACGATGTTCTCCATTGGAAGTGGACCCCTACATTTACATTCACCATTATCATCAATGGGGACGCACATTATCCTTAATCAACACAATTACAAGACTGCTCATAATAGATAAAATATGTATTTGATCGTCAAAACTGATTCTGAATTTAGAGAGTTACCAGTTGTGAGAGTCAAAGCTTTTGTTGCGGTTGTCTCCAAGGACGAAAACATAACCTTTGGGGACAAACTGCAAATAAACATGTAAAGCAAACCTTATCAGCAGTCTGATACTTAACAAGGATATATAAGTGGTAAATACAAGTTACTCACCATTGGTTCCATTCCATAGGACATTGGCTCTAAGACAAAATCTTCTTCTTGCACAATGTCATTCACAAAGAGCTTCCCATCACGAATCTACATGGTACACAATCCACAGGTTAGACAGAAATTTGATGAAAAGACAGAAAAAGGGTTGGGTC
This sequence comes from Boechera stricta, assembly GCA_018361395.1. Taxonomy (NCBI): domain Eukaryota; kingdom Viridiplantae; phylum Streptophyta; class Magnoliopsida; order Brassicales; family Brassicaceae; genus Boechera; species Boechera stricta. The sequence continues at coordinate 12,674,196 of CM031541.1, read as the reverse complement.
CATTTCTGTGAAAACTTTTTGTCCGAGAAAGCCTCTACAAAAGTAATACCGACCGAGTGAACAAAGACTTCAATGGGTGAAAAGGATCAATCAACAATTGGATTGGATATAAGGGCTTACTTCAACCCAGTCACCTTCACTTGCCACTATCCTTTTTATGAAAACATCATTGGAACTGTAACCATATTCCTGCAATTCAAAGGAGAACAACAATTACTTAATTTACAATTCAAGATACCACACACAGGTTGAAACATCTGAAATAGCAAGACTTTGAAACTGTGACCTACCAGCAAGATTGGAGGAGCCTTGAAAATTACTATATCTGACACCTCTGGCTTCCTGAAAAAGTATGAGACCTGACCAACACCAAGGCACAAACACAGATTTAGCTAAAATGGCCAGTGTAGTCATAAGAAACTTAAAGAATCTCATTCAAAAACCCACATCAAACAACTAAAAAGCTCAAGTTGCAGTCTAGCAATTTTGCCTATGGAACAACCTTTAAATCAATTACATCAAGCTTACAAGAACAATTTGAACACATTCAATAAACCATAAGATTGTCACACAACTACTCCATCCTAAACATGTAAGAACTAATTTCAGAACCGAGTAAAAGTCACCATCCATCATCTATGATTACAATCAAAATCATAACAGACTCAGAATTCGTACCTTCTCCGCCATAACGCGATCACCCACATCCAAGGTAGGGTACATAGACGTTGAAGGAATAGACTTTGACTCCGCAAGAGCCGATCGGAAAAGGATAGAGACAGTAACCGCCGTGAAAGCAGCCTTGGCATCCTCCGAACAGATACTCAAAAGCTTATTAACCCATCCACTTCCTCCACTCCTCGATTCCTTATCACTCATCTCCAACTTACAAAGCTCCTTATCATCATCATCACACGCCGTTCCTCCTCTGTCCACATCAATTTCCGGCGAATTCGTCATCCATTTCGATCCTTGAAGAAACGGAATAATAGAAGAAGCCTTGAAAGATGAAATCCCCAGAACATTCATCGACGATGGCTCATGAGCCGACGTTGACTTCAAGATCGAGATCAACCCCATCACAAGCGGACTTTGACTCCCTTCTCCGATGAGTTCCCTCGCGATGCTACTATACATCGATGTAGGTCGAGTCCGAGGGTTGGATCCAGGAGATCGATCAAAATCGCGCTTGTGGGTGAAGAATCTAGGACGAACCAAAGACTCAAAGCAGCAACGGAGATCGCCGCCGGGACCAACACGGGTCCCGGCGATATTCCGAGCAACATGGGTGGAATAGGTAAAAGTAATTCGAATCGCCATAACTACGAATTTGAAGAGAAACTTGAAGAGGTAAGCGAAAATTGAAGAGTCGTAAAGCAAAAAAGTTTCAGCTAAAGAGAGACTTAGAAGAACAAGTAACCCATTTCTAATCAATCGATCAGTTAATTGAAAACAGAATCGACGAATTGAAAGGTTAGACTATGTCCAACGAGTCAATCGGAAAAGCTGTAAACTCCGGCGAGATTGGATTCAGGTGAGAAGCAAAACGCGTGAAAGGTGGAGACTTTAGAGAGAGAAAAGATCTGTGTATCCCTGAAGGGCAGATCTTTGAGTTTGAGATTAGTTGCAAAGGAAACTTCGTCGCGAGTAGAGAGATAGATGGTGCTTTATCTGATGAAACTTTTTTATTTTTTTAATTAATTTTATTATCTTTAGCAGAAAAGTCAAAGTTTGACTAAAAAAAGGAAGAAGAAGGGGATGAGTCAAATTCGGCTTCTTGGCTTTTATGGGCCACACGATCTCGTCATTTGTAGTGCCGTCTCCAAATCGCTTGACGAAATTAGGGGGCATATTGTATCCATGATTTAGTAGTTTTATTTAGATAGAATCATATTTTAGAAAGATTTAAAAGAATTTCAAGATTTTTAATGATTGAAACAAATTTTAATGGGTGATTTCTAGTAATTTCAGGATATATAAAAAATTAAAAATCTAAGATTTAAAAATTGTAAAAAAAATAAAAAACGAGGGCCAGACAAAAACCAAATACATATGCCCTTAAGTAAAGGAAGGCACACATCGTCTCTTGTTCTTGCTCTCTTTTCGAGTAGGATTTGTACTGTTGATTTTGGTGATGCTACGTTACCATTCCACCTCAATTATGTTTTGTTCTTATCGAATCAGTCTAGTACAATAAATTATAATTATCCATTTCTCAAGCTAGCTTTGGTTCTTCTTCATCTAAGAAATTCAGCATCAAATTTGGATCTAGACTTAGTTTAATGGAGCATAACAAATCGTATATTCTTCTTTCTCAGAATTCACTGTGACAAGTTTATTACAGGTTGGCAGTATGAGAGTAATAATTGGCAGTATGAGAGTAATAAATACTATTGATTGTGAATTAGGCTTTGGAGATGAGAAGACGAGAAGATCTGGAACTGACGAGAATCGTGGTCGGTAAATAAGGAGAGTCGTAGCCGGAGAAGAAGAGTTATGGCCAGAGAAGAAGAGTCGTTGTTATCGACGGTGGAAAGACTCATAATGGAATTATAGAAAAAGAATAATTAATCATTTCAATTTTGTTTGAGTGATTAGTTGTTGGAATACATTGATTTTCTTTTTTTTGGGTGAAGTACCATCATGTGAGGTGGTATTTGTATCCACTCTTTTTTTAACTACAAATTGTCTATCAAATAATTCCAAATCATTTTCTATTCAGTTTTAAATTAAATTCTTATTTTCCAATAAGGCAAGATTTCGTGACATTTTTACAAATGATCAAAATTCAATAACTATAGATTTTGAATAATTTTAACAAATACTAAATCCAATAAAATAGGATTTTAATACTTTTTATAAAATCACCAATCCAAGATTGATTTGAGAAAAAAACTAAAATCATCACAAATCAGTGATTCCATCGTTTGTAATATTAGGGGTTAGTTCGGGCTACGCCCAATATATATATCAAAACCATGATGAGAAGCAGCTTCTCAGAATTCTTTATCTCTCGGATCAACATGTGTTCTTGCATTATCTTGTTGAATAAAAATAGGTTTTTCCAAATTTTCATGTGGCCATCTGTCACGAATTCTCAGGATAATTTTTCCAATTAAAAAATCTTTTATATCTTCTCTTTTGATGGATGTCATCAGCTTTAACTCCAAAATCCCTGCCTCTCGGTTTCTACTTCGTCTTTGAGCTGGTTGCATTGTAACAAATGGAAACACTCCTATTTTTCCAGAAAATACCTCATTTTCGTCGCCATCAAATCTTGGACGAGCCATGGCAGCTAAAAACATTACTTTTCCAATAAAGTTTTTACTCTGGCATGTACGATATATCTCTTCTTCAAACGGAAAAAGGTAATAAGTATCTGTCTTGTTTGTCATATAAAACCATTTTTCATCGATATGTACAAATGTACATATCAACAAACTTCGTATTATCTGGCAAAGTACTATTGTCTAGCATGGAGACACAAAATTCTAATCGAGCTCTCATATTGTTTTCTCTCAAACTTGGCTTGATGGCATTTGTGTGACGTTTAATGTGCCCTTCTTTTAGACACCGAAACAACGATGTAGAACTTACATCCAAAGAAGCTGCCAATGATCTTATAGTCTTCCGACGATGAAGTGGAACATCAACAACTCGAGCAAGATCAATTTGAGTTTTCTTCAAACCACAAATATTCTTTCTCCTGTGTGATACATCAACAATTTCGCCACTAGGAGTACTTTTGACCCGTCTCCAAATTCGTTGAACCGTTTGTAAAGGTACGGAGAATAAATTAGAGACTTCCGTTGTAGTATTTTTCTTCACTTTTCCGTTGACGCTTCTTTCCAATAGAGCATCTGTCATTGTTTTATAATGAACTGTAGCTTCTTGAGTATATTGTGATATCTCAATGCTTTCTCCTATCACAAATATTAAATAAATAAATAAAATTAAAAACTACATGCGTAACATTCAAAGAGTCAATATAATAAAAAATTGTCCGTTCGTTTAAAGAGAAAATAAATTTGAGTATACAAAAATCAAAAAGAGATAATGGTGAAGACTAAACAAATACTCCACGCTAATGTATCTAAAATATAAATATTTATAGAGTATATAAAAAAGAAAAATACTAGAATTTATACGATGATAATCTTCATGATCTTCATGAAATGGGATACTATTCACCAAAGAAATAAATTTTCTCTGTGGACTCTTGTTCAAAGCAATGAGAAATTCTCTTTCATTATTTTCAAATGGTAAATTTAGATCAAAACTATGAAAAGCCATAGATGATTAGAACTAATAGTGTAAATTTATGTCAATATATATAGGAGATCAATGGAACATAATCATATTGGTTTTGGTTCCATTTTAAAATTTTAGTTTTTGAGTAACATAGTTTTGGCTCCAATTTAAACTTTTACCAAAATTTTGATTGTTTTCAATAATGTGATTTCATGTTAAGGAGTACGAAATATCAAAAAATCAAGAAGCATTTAATATGCATAATGATCATAATTATTGGTAATGAGAAATGATATTAATAACTTGAAAAAATTGATTAGTTAGTATAAACATTTATTGGTTCTTAATATGTGTGAAAATTATAGAAAATCAATATTTTAAGAACGGAGGGAGTAATATTTTTTAGGTTAATTAACTTGGTATTAATTTCATGATGGTCAATGAACCGGTAGGTAAAGGCATTTATGATTGCGAAACACCTCCAATTTAAATTTTTTTGCTATATTATTTCTGAGTTAACCAGAGTCACAAATTTGACTCAAACTCAAAAAAAGAAAAAAAAATCATACAATTTCTATTAAGAATTACTAATTTTGTTTCTAAAATATTAATTTTTTTAATTTTCATTTTTTCCACAAATTTAATTTTCTAGATTTTTTTATTTTAATTAATTAATATTAATAATCATAAACTTCAAGACATAGTAATTAAAATAATAAATTTATTAAATTACTAGTGGTTCATAATTATTAGAAATTTTTTAATATAAAAAGTAATATAATTATAATTAAACATTTTATTGCTTGAAAGCTCTAAAACATCATTCTTTTTAAAACCTATTGAATATTAACTACTTTAAAAACGAAGTAAAAAGGCGTGAGAAAGTTATGTAGCCGGCAGTTGGTTGAATACTTTTGTTTTTCATATGTGTTGCCTTTCTCTCATAAATTTGCATCTTAAAAGTAGATTAAGAGTAATTTGACTTGAATACATACTCCTTAGAGCATTTCTATTGGGGCTATCCAAATTAGTTACCCCATTAATATAATTAAAAAAAAAAGTATGAGAGAGGAGGTGATAGGAGTTCTTGTTTAAGACCTATGAATTCTTAATAAAAAAAAACTCATATTCCACAGGTCACTTAGTTATTAGTTTTAATTTTTTAAACAAATTTAAATTTAATTTAATAGCTAAATTCTAGTAAAAATATTATTATTATATTATTAAATAACTAAATTCTATTAAATACTCAAGTGAGTATCTTAATTAATGGAGATGTTCTTATGAATATGTGGTTCCAAGTGAGACCCACAGTAATAGAAAAACTCTGTGTGCATATGAACCTAATCTTGTATACCTTTCAACATAGCATAACATTATTTATCCATCTTTCCTATTTATCCACTGCACTTTTCCGGTCAGTGGCTAAGATGATGAAACATGCGTTGAAGATGATATACACATCACAAACAGTAAATAATATCAAATTTGCTTAATACCATTTCATTTGTTGTTTTTTTTTTAAAAATGTTTTTCTAACTTATCTGGTTGCTTTTTCAAAAGTTTGAATAATGTTTTCATAGGTCTGTGTACTGGACACTCTAGACCCCAAACCCCAACGAATAGTTCTTTGAAAAATTAATATATATATATATATATAGTATATAAATAATAATTTTGGATTTGAAAATAGAAAACAAATTTAAAGTTATATATATGAAATAAAATACTAGTTGACCCAAAAAAAAAAATATGAAATAAAATAACATGTCAAACCCGCACTAACTCAAGCACATTATTGTTCTATTTTTGTTTTTCGTCATAACGCATTAACTGTTCTATTAAAAGTTGTTTTCCTTCTATTTTGATGTTGCCATAATAGCATGGCTGCAAAGCAAGTCGGTAGATTTGAAATGTTTATTTTAATGAGTTGGGGAGACAGAAGCTGGGGTTTAGATCAGAGATGGACATGGGGAGAAAGAGGTTCACGATCAATGATTCGATTCATATATGGGCTTGTGGCGATAGAGGGACTTGCTGTTAGAAGAGACATGCTTCGTTCATGTTGTTTTCAGATCCCTCCGTAGAGTCTTCTGTGTGATGAACTGGCAAAGAAAGCAAGCAATACAGTATCTTTTTAAATGTGGCTACAGTTCTCAAGTGAAACACATTTGACACCTTATCATGATTTCTCTAACATCCTTCAATGGACAATTAATGGCTAACATCATTCTCCTCGTATAGCACCACCAGCTTCATCTTCAAAATTCCCTTTCAGACCACGCTCTACCACTTTTGGATTGAACGCTACAACGGCCTCTACAACGCCACATTCTAACTTTGTCGGGGTTCTCCGTTATCAGATCAACCTAATTGTTCCATAACGAACTTGCATCCCTCGTTTCCTCTCACGTCCAAGCTCGGAACGGTCAGACACCTATCAAGCCAAGTGCTTCAGCTTATTCTAGTCGTCTATGTCAAAACTCTCTGCAACTACTATTTCTGCAAAATCAAAACAATTTCTCCTTTGTCAAAATCTTGTAAACTCATTATTAATTTTTTAATAAATTTACTAAGATGAACTCTTTGCAAAGTTCCAGCTTCATAGTAATCTAAAAATGTGGTTGTTAGGGATTTCCTAAGCCACTCTTACCAATTCTTCTTTCTACTTCTTGACAATAATTTAAACACCAAGTTCTCAACGATCTATTTAATCAAGTTTTCTCTCCATAAGCATGATGGCTTCCTGCAAAACTAATGAAATCAAATAAACTAATATTTCTGAACAACCGCAAGGACAAAACGAAGAGAACATCTTTTTTGGTAGATATTAAAGAGAAATATAGAACTATACAAATTTCATTTTTAATCAAGGAAATAACTATACATATTTCAGTGAGAATAACTAACTTAATGTCTTTATTAAAAAAGAAAAGTGGTTGGGAATATCAGGGACCGACCACAATTTGTGTGAGTTATGGGCTTAGTCATTTCTCCCTGGCTCAAATCCGATTTCCACCGAACCTGTTACACAATTTAGGCTCTAATCACAAGTAGCCCAGTTTGGTTGCAAAAGGGAAACGTGAGGAGCATGCAACAAAGGTGATTAGGGTTTGCTTATAAAAGGTTCCGATGTCATTCGCTTTCGACTTCTCAACAAACCTTTCAGAAAATCCCCTCTCTCTTCTCCTCCAACGGACCACCTTCCATCCATCCTTCCACTGTCCACTTCAAATGCTTCTCCAAACAAGTATGGTGCCTTAGAAACAGATTCCGATGAAGGAGAAACTCGCAATCCACTTCAAGATGAAGAATGCGATAAAATTCCATCACCCATACCTCAGCAGATTCATCACCCCAACCCCTCCGCATCCAATCGTTCTCAGCCAACAAAAGACACTCCAGAATCAAGTCTTCAAAGGATTCACGGAAAAGCTGAATGACCATTTTCCCTCCGAGCAAACGCTTCTTCCATATCTGATCTTCATTCCTAATCCTCTATCTATACTTATGATTATTTAATGAATACATCTTCTAATACTAATGATTTCATGAATTCTTTGTTTTGTTGGAATGTTAGGGGCATAAATAGCTCAAGGCGGCAACGGTTAGTCAAAATATGGATGTCCACCTACAAACCTCTTTTGGGTGCCATTTTAGGAACAAGAGTCAGGGACGAAGACGTAGCTGTTCGAATCAAAAACTCTATTTTCCCAACTTGGCGCATGGAAACCAACTACTCCTATTCACGCTTAGGACGTATTTGGCTCCTTTGGGACCCTCGTCTCTCTTGTATCATCTATTCAAAATCAGCACAAATGATCACAATAGGAGTCACCGACCCTCAGACCGGCTTTTATGCAACAGTCATGTTCATCTACTCAAGCAATTTTGCCCAAGACAGGAAAACTCTTTGGCGCAATATCTTCAACACTTCTCAGCTACCATTAGTTCAATCCCGGCCTCTTCTCGTCTTATGAGATTTCAACCAAATTCTTGTCCCCTCCGAACATTATTCCTCCATTCTGTCAACGCTTCCTCTCTCTGGAATGAATGATCTCCAAATCTGTCTTCAAAGAAGCGAATTTACTTATTTGAACTTCAGAGGAGCTTATCATACGTGGTCAAACAACGATCATACAAATATCACCACTCGCAAGCTTGATAGAGCTCACGTGAACGAAGCCTGGATCACCACTCTCCCCCAACCCATGGCTTACTTTGACTTTCCTGGTTATTTCGATCACTCGCTTGTCTTGTTTCCATCCCAGGCACTCGTGAAAAGAAATCCAAAACGTTTCGGTATTTTAATTTTCTCTCAACTCAATCCATTTTTTCTAGATCGTTTGTTGGATGTGTGGACAGGTTGCTCTCCGACTCGTACAAACATGTTCAAATTCGCCAAGAAGCTAGCTGCGGCAAAACTTTGCTGTCGGAAGCTCAACAGCGAAGGCTTCGGCAGAATTCGGGAACACACGAAGCAGAATTCACACTCCAACCCTTCTCACAGATCGCACCAAGAGGAGCTCGAGGCTCGTACCAACTGGAAGTTATTGGACGCTGCGCTTCAAAAGTTTTCTACGTAAAAAATCAAGGATTCAGTGGCTAAAGGAACGAGATGACAACACCAGTTTTTTCCATCGCTGTGTGATCAACAACATTTAGCGCAACAGCATTCTCTGCCTTCGCGATAACAATGGTGATAGAATTTTGGATGAACCTCGTCTCAAGATCATGGCATCTGAGTTCTTCCGCTTTCTCCTTGGTTATGCAAATCCTCTCGTCCATACTCCAACACCAGCGGCCCTAGCTACCATTCATCCCTTCCGCAGCGACTCCAATCTTAATCGAAATCTCTCGGCCATCCATTCTTTAGCATCCATCACCTCAAATGTCTTCCATCTCCCATCTAACAAAGCTCCTGGTCTCGATGGGTTCTCAATTGACTTTTACCGCTCTGCCTGGAACATAGTGGGAAATGAAGTCATCTCAGCGGTTTAAGAGTTCTTCACCTCCAGCAAGCTACTCAAACATCTCATTACGACCGCCATCACTCTTATTCCAAAAGCCAAGGGAGCAGACAGACTAAGTGATTTCTGACCAATTTTTTGTTGTAACCACTTCTACAAAATTATTTCCAATATATTGGCAGGTCGTCTTCAGCTTTTCCTCTCCAACGCGGTTCAGAGAAATCAGGTTGGCTTCGTCAGAGGTCGTCAATTATGCGAAAACATTCTTCTGGCCTATGAACTCATAAACGACTTTAACAAGTCAGGCCCCACCACTAGAGGATGTTTAAAGATCTATCTTAAAAAAGCTTTTGATAAATCTTTTGAAAGATTTCGATCTCCCTAACATCTTCATAGGTTAGATCAGGGAATGCATCACTACCTTTCCTTCTCAATCAATTTCAAAGGGGATCTAACGGGGTTCTTTAACGACGGCAAAGGTCTCCGTCAAGACGACCCGATTTCTTTTTATATGTTCGTTCTAGCTATGGACATCCTCTCCAAACGTCTTAACATGGCCACATCCTCCGGAGCACTTTGGATTCACCGTAGCTATCACGATCTGCTGATGTCTTTGATGGTTCTGATAGCTCTTTAAGAGCAATTCTATCTGTTTTGGATGATTTTTTCAGGATGTCTGGACTTGGGATCAATCTCCTCAAGTCTACTTTGTTCTTGGAAGGCAACAACCAGAGCATCCATCAAAATATGGCCCGTTAGTATGGTCTTTCTGAAGGCACATTCCCTGTCAAGTACCTGGGAGTTCCGCTCACATCTCCAAAAATGAAGGCATCAGATTTTAAGCATCTTCAAAAGCGAATTCAAGTCCGCTTCTCATCATGGACAACAAGACATTTATCTTTCGCAGGAAGACTCCAACTGATAAGTTCAGTCATCTACTCTGTCGTCAATTTCTAGACCTCGATTTATGCTCCCAAACGCTTTTCTGGAGGCAGTAGAGCGTCTCTATAATTGCTTTCTTTGGTCGAGTTCCACTACCTCTGCTAAAAAGGCTAAAGTCAGTTGGGTTTCTGTTTACACTCCGAAGCGTTCTGGTGGTTTGGGTCCTCGTCGCTTAGCTTCCTGGAATGAGGTTTTAGGTCTCAAGCTAATTTGGATGCTCCTCATGAATGCGAGCTCTTTCTGGGTTTTGTGGATTCGGGCTCACTTCGTTGGCTTTCACTAATTCTGGGATATTAACTCCTCTCAGACAAAGGGAAGTTGGATTTGGCATCGTCTTCTGAAGCTTCGTCCAACAGCTCGACCTTTCGTGTTTTGTAAGTTGGGAACAGGTGACACTTATTCTTTCTGACAAGATAACTGGACCGAGTTATAAGCTTGGGCATGGGACGGGTACCCGCCATTTTCGCCTGTCTTGGTACTTGATCCGACCCGTACGAGTAATACACTTACCAGCCTTGGTACTTGACCCGCCAAAATTAGTCCCGTTTTGATACTTGACCCTCCCCAAAAACTAGTACCCGTCTTGATACTTGATCCGCTCCGTTCGAGTAATAACGAGTATTGTTTTGCGGGTAATGGGTATTTTTTGACGGGTAACGGGTATATTTTACGGGTAACGGATATATTTTTGTGGGTAACGAGTATTATTTATGGGTGATGTGTATTTTTTGTGGGTAGCGGGTAACAGGTACGAGACAAGTAATGGGACGGGTAACGGAAAAAAATTCTGGTTTGGACTTGTCCCGTTAATTGCAAATAATTGAAAACTGAGGGTTGTTACTTGATTTGCACGAGACGGGTATCCGTTTTAACGGGACGGGTACGGGACGGATCAAGCGAATCGGACGGGTAACGGGTACCCATGCCCAAGCTTACAGGGCTAGGACCTCTCCTCTCTATTATCAATTCTCAGAATGTAGGAACTACATGTATCCCTTTTGCTTCCACAATCTCCCAAGCCATAAGCAAACGGATCTCTACTCGTAGTCGCAACCCCACAATAGCCTTCCTCAGAAATATTCTCCCACCAGCCCAAGGACTTCTTAACACATCCGACACAAATTCTTATAGATGGATCTGGGAGTTGATGACCCGATTTCTCAAGCTTCCACTTCCAAGTTCTCGGCTTCAAAGACCTTTCACGCTATGAATCTCGTCCCTCCAGCCGTTTATTGGTATAACCAAGTTTGATTTCGTGGGAATATTCCAAATCATGCTTTTACTTGTTGGATTGTAATAAGGGACCGTCTTCAAACGAGAGACAAGTTATGTCGTTATCCGCTCCAATTCCCAACGGTGTGCCTTTTCTGTTCTTCAGCCGCGGAAACTAGGGAGCACCTCTTCTTCTCTTGCCCTTATTTCCCAGCTTATTTCCCAGCTTATTTCTCCGATTACCACTAATTGTAATTTTGTCTTTTTTCTCAAACGGCTTCCAAATGCCACTAGGTGCTCACATCAAAGGTTGATATATCACTTTCTATTCCAAGCTGTCATCTACATGGCTTTAATGGCTTTAATGTTCTCCCATGTGTCAATGTGGCAGGTTCGTAGGAGCTCTAAAGAGAATTTTCCTTTTTTTTTTATTGATACGTGGCAGAAGGAAAGTGTTTTCTAAGAAAGTGTTTTCTAAATGGGAGAAACCATTTAGGTTTTTTAACTAATATTTAATTATAAAATTGTTAAGAGCAGGTTTTTAAGTATCTAGCTAGTTTTTAAGAAAATTCTTCTTTTGTCTTTAATTTAATAATAAAACACCTAAAAACCTCCATTAAAAATATCTTTAAAAACCACCATTAATGATGGTCTTAGACCATCAATGAACTCCTTTTATTAGTACTATATTATGGTTTTATTGGTAACACGCACCGTTACGGTAGATCATATATCATATATCATTTTAACAATTATTATTCATAGAAATTATATTTAAACCATTATTTTTATTTTCTCGTACCCCTTTTTTTACCACTATTTTTTACTATTTTAAACGATTTTGATAGTACTTATTATTTTTTTTTATCTGCTAAAAGACTTATAGATATTATATCTCGTTTAAACGACTTTCATGATTATTATATTTGTTATGCAAAACTCTTTTCTGTTTTAGGCATTGTATACGTTAACCGACACAATGGAGATTTTAGTATTATTTTCTGTCACTAAAGTCTAAAATATTTTAGTTTGCTCGTCGCTATTATATGTTGGGTGTGGTCAACTATAACGAAACAAACAAAGTCACCGCTAGCTGATCAATTTTAAGATTTAGATCAAACATGTAAAGTTTTAAAATACAATTTTGATTTTTACGTAGAGTATCTTAAAATTAGCAAAAAAACAAGTTTGAGTTCAAAAATACCACAGCACTTCTAAAGTTCCAAAAATACACATCCTAGCAAAGAAACAAAATTTCTTCTATCTTCACTCATTAAATTTTTTTTCTTTTATTGATAATCAGATCACATTCAAATCTGAGTATGTTAAATTTAGCTAGTTTCTTAAGAGAATGATGCCAGTTCACTATTGTTAAAAATATACAAAAGTTAATTACACGTAATGTGAGTTGCACCTTTTTTTCTTCTTCTTGAAAAAGCTTTAAAGGTGATGGAATAAATCATGCGTTTCATATATGATATGCCTACTTGCATGAATAGCTTTTTGTGTTGTTTTGTTTTCTTAATAATGGTAGCTTTTAACGTAGAACAATAAGAACTTCTTCTTTTTTGGTTTTAATGTTAAAAAACAATAAGAACTTGATTGAACAAATGTTTTTTCGAGTGAAAACGAAGAGAAAACTCACACATGACAGACTTGTGAAGTGGGTCTACATGGTTAACTATGGATTTAATTATGGGTACACTGAGAGACTTGTTTTTTTTTTTTTCGGAACAGAATCACGGTATAATTTAAACTACTAGACTTTTACAATATTTCTAATCTTATAATTTAATATTTTAATTAAATGTTAAATTATAAACTACGTATCAATACTATCAAATAATATAATTAAAACTTAAAGGTCGAACCACAGTGCAAAGTTATATACATAGATTTAAATTCAAAATAGTATGCTTGACATGTTAGTGTTAGTTTTGATTTATGCTGATTATTTTTTTATAAAGTAATAACAATTCATTGAAATTTAGCGAGGGCGGTTGCCCAACGAAGCCTCTATCAGCCAGTGGCATACCCTAACGTTCTTATGTTAGGAGTTAGGTCACATGTGTGGATAAAAATGGCTCTTGTGTTAGGTGTGACAATAAAAATAAGAGGGTGTCAAATCAAAGAAAAAGAAAAAGAAAATTAAAATCGTACGTTTATAACATTCATGAATCACATGTCGTTCATTGGATGCAGTTAACTGAGTCTACTCGTTCGTACATGACATTTATAATCATCGGAATACTTTTGATAGTTTCTCGAGCTATATTTAAATTGGGTTTTAAATTTTAATTGGCCAAGTCACTTAAACCAAAAAAAATATTGTCAAATTGTTGATCTAATTTTACATATTTGGCATGAATCAAATATATATATATATATATATATATATCACACAAATAATGGATAGAAGTGGATATTATAAATAATTAATCAAGTTGTATCAGGAACAAGTCTACTGGTCCAGTAGTCCACATTACAGTAAATTGGGGACGCTCTCTTATGTCTCTCTCTTCCCTCTTCTTCACAAGTTTTCTATATAGTTTGCTCTGCCTCACATCTATCTTTTTCCTTGCATTCTCCAAACTCCAAACAGTTTTTCTCTGTATAATATTTGTCTTATTTTCATTTTCCATTACTAAAGGATAACACTAACCATTTTCGTCGCCTTCGCAGTCGTAAGCAAACCATGTTCACTCTACGTGGCTCCGAAGGTCTCTCTTTAATTTAGTTGATATCTAATCGTTCTTCCTTTTGGTCTATACTCATCCATTTAAATTATCTACGTTCTCATGTTTTCATTGATATATTTGATTGAATAAAACTAAATTAAAATGCAGAAGTGAGTAGCATCGAATGGGAATTTATCAATATGACCGAACAAGAAGAAGATCTCATCTTTCGAATGCACAGGCTTGTCGGTGATAGGTTACATTTTTTTTCTTCTGTTTATATATTTATCTCGTTCCATATAAAATTCTTCGTCTAATTCTATCTATATGTGAGTCTCTGTGTGTGAATTTAGGCATGCATTACGTGAAGCAATGGCGTCCACAATACATATATTTTAAAGATATTTATGATGTTCAACAATACATTTATAAACACATATATCAAATTCTGAACCGAGTTTCTCAAATGATTCCTTGCAATTAAGGTAGAAGTTTTTAACAAAAAAAAATTAAGGTAGAAGTGCTTTTTTTTTTTTGTGATGTTAGAGTGCTTTTCAAAGTGTGTTTTCTTTCTCTTATGTACTTTTTTCAATCCTTTGAAACAAGTCCCTATTTTTTTTTAAATTCTTTTTGTTGATTTAAAAAAAAAAAAAATTTACAAGTTTAATAGCATTACACTATGGCTTCAACTGATGACCATTAAAAGAACAAAATGAACAACGAAAAATGAAACAAACAATTTTTGAGGAATGATAAGGAAAAGATGCAGAGATAAAATAAAATATATCATTATGATGAATGGTAACCAAACAATAACAATATCTTTAAAACTATATATTAAATATTTAATATATCAAATTTAATGAAAAATACTAAACTTAATATTATATTTAATTAATTTTACATTTGATTTTAAACTAAAATTTGTGAATTAAATTTATATATTTCATGTTAAATATTAATTATTAATATTAACATAAAATAAAATTGTAAGAGTAATTTAAAATATATATATACTTTTTTCAATATAAACATCTTAAATTTATTTTACTATCCATATAAATTTCAAATAAATTTTAAAGATTAAGTTAACATGAAATTCTTATCAAAAATAATTTTTCTATAAATATATTGTGAAGCAATGAAAATTAATTTATATTAAAATAAAAATATTATTAGTAAAAATTATTTTCAATTTATTTCAAAATAAAAAACGAATTTCATTATTTGTTTTTTTTGTTCCATTTTGTTCCTCATCAATTTTGGAGAGGAACATTTTTGTTCTATTGTTCCTCGTTTGATGAGGAATGTAGAGAAATGATGTGGAACAAATATTACTCTTAAATGCTAAAATAATGCTAAAAGAATTGAGGAATAAAAAGAAATATCACATTCCTCTCATTCTTTTCCTAAATTATGGTTACCAATTGAAGCCTATATTGCAAATGTTTACAAAGAATTAATGCAATTTTCACCACATAATTATTTACTTTTATTTTAGTCTCGATCGAGCTACCTGTGGGATACCTCTTGTATATTAGTATATCACTTCCAAATATTTTTGGCTAGTTCACAAACGTTAATATGAATTTGAAATATAATACACTTGCAGTACAAAAAAAAGGCACAGATTCCGACGACCATTTTGGTCGGAATATCGTCGGAAATGGGTATTTCCGACGACATTCCGACCAAAATAACTCGTCTTTTCAGTGGAGTTTGGTCGGAATTTCGTTGGAAAATTCCAACGAAATTTCGAGAAAGTGAAAACCGACGAAAAAGAGATTAAAAAACGACGAAATTAAATTTGTAACCTCATTCCGACGATGTCATATTTTCAAGAAAAAACCGACGAAATATTTCCGAGGAAAAACCGACGAAATATTTCCGAGAAAAAAACCGACGAAAGTTTTCCGAGAAGAAACCGACGAAATATTTCCGAGAAAAAAACCGACGAAAGTTTTCCTAGAAGAAACAGACGAAATATTTCCGAGGAAAAACCGACAAAAAAATCCGACCACAATTCCCACCAAATATATCCGACCATAAACCGAGAACATTTTCCGATCAAAAACCGAGAAAAACGGATATTGAATTAAAAAAAAAGTTAATTCCGAATAAAAAAAAAAGTAAAAACAAATTGAATTAGCGAAAAAATATTACAGAAAAATATAACAATAACATAAATTATAATTTAAAACATTCAAAGTTCTTCAATAGTTACGTTTTTAAACAACCTTAAAAGTACAACGAACCGTCAGGTTTTGAAACACCTGTTAGCCGGGAAAATTGGAGATCTGCGATTTGAGAAAGGCCTTCATTTCCTGGTTTTGACGTTCCAATTCGGCCAATTTCTTCTTGTTCTCCGCCATCTCTATCTGGTTCTCCGCTATCTCTTTCCGATTCTCCGCTATCTCTTTCCGACTCTCTTCGAGTTGTGCCCACGGGCCTCCTGTGTAGGAAGATGAGGAGCTTTGGGTCAAATTGCCCAACCCAAGGTACCGTCCATGAGAAACGGGAGTTTCCTGAAATATTTTTAAAAAATATTAACATAATTACCTAAAATTTAAATGTTAACTAAAATTATGAATACTACAACGTACCTCTAAAACCAAGCGGTTAATCTCATCGCTGTCGAAATTTATAGACGATTGAGAGCCGTCCTGAGACAATGCGGCAATTCTTTCTTCTTTCTTCTTCTTGAGATTCACAACGAGGTCTGCAATAACGGGATCTTGAACCTCGCCTGTTTTCTTATTGGTGTGCGTAACTTCCATCATTTGAAGTAAATCAGGACGCACACCACCAGTTTTTGCAGTCTACATAATATAGACAAAGTATTAATTAAAAAAATACGGTAAAGATAGTAAAATTAAAAACTTACTAGTTCATCTTCTCTATTAATAAAACTCTTCGCACCAGAATTGTGAACCGCCATCCCTTTACCGCTTCGATCGCTTTTCTTATTCTTTGAGTTTTTTTGAGCAACTTTTGCAGTTGCGGGTTTCACCCAATGTTGTCGTAGTCCCAGCCAAACAGTTTTGTTGCATCCCTTCGGTGGTTCCTCGCTCCCTTTTACCCATATTTTTTGTCCACTCGCTCACGTGGCGTGTATATTGGGTTTTAGCTTCCTTCATAAACAATTTTTCCACTTCTTTATTAAGCAAGAGTCTCAGTTATAATCTTGCTAAAAACAAATAAACAAAGTTAGAAAAAAACATTAAAGGACTAAAAAAAGAAAGTAAAAACATTAAAGAATATTATACAATAAATAGGATTTTGTTATGATGAATTACTTACCACAAATGTGCGGAACCATAAATCCTTATCATCGTCAGGCACTTCAGAGAATTTCGTGTATGGGATTTTAACCAACCCATGAATCATTCTAAGAACGGATTTGCTAATCTTAGAATTTGTGTTCCCAAACCTTTAAAAAAAAATTATGTTATTGTAAATCACATATATTAGTAAATATAAATAATGTAAATAAAAAACAATAACACTTACCAAAGATGATTATGACCAAAGATGAAACTCGGAAAGCAAAACAGAAGATTATGCTCCTAAATTATAGTTGCTAAATGTTTATGTATTTTACACATCTTTTATAATAATGTTGTTTCTATTTTTCTTATTTATGATTTCTGTAATATTTTTCTATCCAACTTTTAATAATATGTGAAATATAATAGATTTTAATATTTCAAATTTCTCATATTTTTTAATTAATGTATATATAACTTAAGGTGTTATTAATTAAGTCCGGAACTCATATATAAAAACTGAATAAAGTTTTACCGAAACTTATAATATTTTTTCCAGGGTAAACCGAGTTGCGCAAGAACCAACCACTTGCCGACGAAAGTAATGTTTGGTCGGATTTGGGTTGGAATTTCCATCCAAAATCCGACCACGTACCAAAACCCATCGACTTTCCGAGAAATCCATAGTTTGGTCGGATTTTGGTCTTAATTTTTCCGACCATAATCCGACCAACTACCTAAAATCATCGACTTTCCAACGAGTGTATAGTTTCGTCGGATTTAGGTCGTAATTTTTCTGACCAAATTCCGACGACTTCACAAAAAACGACGGAGTTCCGACGAAGGCATTGTTTGCTCGGAGTTTTGTCGGAATTCAACAAAAAATTCCGACGAAAATGATTTCGTCGGAAATTGGTTTTTTTCTTGTAGTGTTGATGTTTCATAATAATATAACTATTGTTTAAACTGTCAAAATTTTGGAACTTCTTTTATATTTAGTATATATTTTTAGACCAAACTTTATTTTTATCCTTATTAATTCAATTTACTATATAATAAAGATATATCTATGAAATGTAAATAATGATTTAGTAACATATGCAAAAAAATCATAAAACGAAATTTATAATGAAACAGTTAATTAATAATAAGATGTTGGCCATGATACGAATAATATTAGGTGGGATTTAATAGCAGGAAGAGTGGTCGGACGAGAGGCGAAGGACATAGAGAGATATTGGATAATGATAAACTCTGATTATTTCTCCAACAAACGACGCAGATTCCACAAATCTTCCCGTTTTTGTATTTCTTCTCCTTAATTTCTGTTATTATGGAGAAAAAAGCTTTAAGTTGTTGAGTACGTAGAACAAATCTTCTATGTGTTTATATTTCTCATCAATGGTTGTATAAGTAATTAAATGTAATCAATTCTACAAGTTGTGTCACTCACAACAGTACAACAGTCATTAATTTATTATGAAACGTCAAGAATAGTAAAATATTTCAAATTAATATTAACGTTTATGAGCTAGCCAAGCAAATTTGGAAGTGTATATACTAATATACAAGAGGTATCCCACAGTTAACTCGAGTATTAACATTAAAGTAAATAATTAGTATGTGGTAAAACTGC
Source organism: Boechera stricta (assembly GCA_018361395.1). Taxonomy (NCBI): domain Eukaryota; kingdom Viridiplantae; phylum Streptophyta; class Magnoliopsida; order Brassicales; family Brassicaceae; genus Boechera; species Boechera stricta. Next base: position 12,655,241 of record CM031541.1, on the reverse strand, counting down.
ATTAGGTCTTTTTGAAAAGTTGTAATATATATAAAAAAATTAAGTCTATAATAGAGTGAAGAATATTCTTACAATTGATTGCCAACGTGAAATTTGGCGTTTACAGTTCGGGACCACTGACACACCTAACAGTCAGATGTTATAATCATTCATCTTCTCTACCTCTATTATTGTCTTCTCCTCCGTCTCATCCAATTCCGCCTGCAAGTTCAGTTGTGCTTAAGACTTAATTTACGGTTAAGCGAGCACTAACGATGGAAAATGTATTTACCAAAGTGGACTTGAGGTTAGCTAATGCAGCCTCAAGAATGTGCACATTCTCTTGCATCACCACATAGACAATTAGAACAACGGTAAGGAGCTCGGACTTTATCAAAATCGGTATCTAAAATATGTAACATATAGCTTACGTGATACAAAAATGGCTCATGACAGTAAATTAAATGCAACCAGCAGGAAGCTAGATATGCACTTAGAACACAACAAAAAACACTATTATCATCATAAAAATGAGCAATTTTAGATAAACTATATGACGACCAAAGACAGGTCTGAATCTTTGAATACCAGAGATAACAAAAAAAAAAAAAAAAGGAAGATGATCATCATAAAAAATAGTAACGACTGGATAATTTGAATTCCTACATGATGTTTTAGGACGTATGGGTTATGAAATAATCTGAATTTTAAATATATAGTGTAAATGGTTTTATGATTTCACGCTGAGAAAATGTTATGCTCATCATGAAGTACCGATAACAAAAAAAAAGAAATTGATACGTCCGTTTCTTACAGTTACTGCATTAATTATTATCACTTAGATGCATACAAGAAAACAAAAGTTTCGTTGGACTTTAAATAAGTACTATTACGACCCACTGATCACACAAACCCGTTTTTGGACTTTGTCCAATGTTCTATATCGGTAAAAAAATTCACAAAAATTAATGTTATTGGAGAACTCTAAAATAGTGGTAGTTAATGTACAGCCATCTCTGCCAGTGAAATTTCCAAAATATTACAAGAAAACCGTGATATTAATTAGAGTTTGAATATGGTGTTTACATTAGTATTTGCGATTTATTTGCTAGAAATAGAGAAAAGTAGATAATTATTTTCGTTTTCTTATTTTTTTTGTTTTTTAACGCTAATGTTAAAACGGATAAATCAGCATAAAATTTTAGTGTCTATCCTATTATATCATATATGTAAATAACATTCCATTTACATATATGTAAATAACGTAACGTTCCATTAACGTGGTTTTTTGAGCTCCTTAAAACTTGTAAGATTACGTGTTCACTATATTTATTGAGATGTGTAATTTAATTACATGTGATGTTTTTCACTCGATTTTAAAACTATGTCTTTATTAAAATGTTCTGTTAAATTTTGGACCACAAGTCAAGTGAGCCATCGAATGACGTTCGAGTTGTAAATATCTACTTTGTGAAATTAGGTCAGAAATGAAAATTGGACCCCAAATGTAGGTGAGCAGTATAAACGTCTTGAATAGTTGTAGATATTTCCTTTGTGAATTTAGGTCATTAAAAAATATCAAAATATATCAACATTTTGTTTTACTTATTCGGATTTTTAATAAAAAAGACTAATAGTACATACAAATAAATTTTGTTTTGACTTATTCGGATATAGAAAAAGAGTAAAGTAATAGAATTTAAGAATACGTACAAATTCTCTCTGTATATATATATATATACTTTTGTTTCCCTCCCATCTATTTATTATACCTTGCATCCTCCAAACACTAAATTTCGGTTTCTCTATATATATTTACCTAATCTTCTTCTATTTTCTATTTTCCAATACTAATGGATAATACCAAACGTCTTTGTCGCGGTCGCAGTTTTAGGCAAACCAAGTTCACTCGACATGACTCTGCAGGTGTCTCTCTTTAATATAAGCAGTCTCAAATCGTTATATTTTGGAACTGACTACATTTATCCTTTTAACTTGTCTACGTTAAATATATCTTCTCATGTAAATTTTGAAAGTAATTAAAATGCAGAAATGATACCAATACTAATACTACATTCTCATGTAAAATGCAGAAATATATCGACAAAGACGTTTGGTATTTTTGTGAGATTAGAAATGTAGGGTTAGGGTAAGTCGGGTTTCAAATCGGATAGTAAGTTGGTTTAAATCGGTTTAATTAGTTTAATTTTATCGTCGTTTGGTTAAGCAAACAGTAATCGGAACTTAACCGATCTTGTGACTATTTAAGATTGCAACTTTGTTTTCAGAGATATATGTTTACAACTTTTGTTTCAGGGACATTTAGATTTAGGAATGCTTTTGAGTGTACATCTGTACAGAAGGCATAGTTTGGTGGGTATCTGATATTATACCCCTATAGTTTAGGAGAAAATAAATCGTTTTCCTTTACAATTACGACCCATAGATCTTATATAACACATACCCGTTTTTGGACTTTGTCCACTGTTCTACTTCACTTGGGGGAAAAAATTCACAAAAATTAATGTTATTAGAGAACTCTAAAATAGTTGTGGTTAATGTACAGCCATCTCCGTCCGTGAAATTTCCAAAATATTACAAGAAAAACAGTGATTTAATTAGAACTTGTAGATGATGTTTATACAAACAGAGAGACAAGCATTTGTGATTTATTTGGTGGAAATAGTGAAGAGCAAAAAATTATTTTCGTCTTTTTCTATTTCTTTTGTTTTTCGTAACACTAATGTTAAATTGGATAAATTAGCACGAAATTTTCGTGTCTATTCGCATTACAGACACTCGCATTATATTATATACGTAAACAATGTTTCACCCATGTTTTTTTCTGAGTTTTTAATTAATATAAAGCTATTGAAAAAGAAAACAAATTGTAGGATTACGTGTTCACATACATTTATTGAGATGTGTAATACATGTGATGTTTTTCACTCGATTTTAACACATTACTAGCCAAAGTTAAAAGTATGTCTTTATTAAATGTAAGGGTGGGCACTTTGGTTTAGTTTCGAGTTGGTTTGGTTTTGATTCGGTTCGGTTATTTTGGTTATAGAAAAATCTTTATGAAGTCAACCGAACTTAGTTCGGATCAGTTTATGTTTGGTTCAGTTCAGTTTGGTTTGATTTGATTTTAATTCAATTTTCGTTCGGTTAAATAGAAATCAGTTAAATAAATAATATATATCATATTATCATATAATACAATATATTATATAGAATTTTTTTTATAAAGTTGTAAATACCTAAGAAAAAAATAACCAAACTTGTTGTGCCATGGGATTACATTAAGTAATTTATAATATCATTAAAAACTAATAAAAAATAGATTGGCTTTTCGGTTCGGTTTGGTTTGAAACCGAACCGAACCGTTCAGGTTAAGAAAAAACCTAATCGAATGGTTTGGACGTAAGTTCTGGTTTGATTTGGGTCGGTTTAAGTTTGGTTGGTTTGGTTCGGTTTGATTTGATTTCCTTTAAAATACCCACCCATTTAAATGTTCTGTTAAATTTGGGATGTTACCACATAATACAACGAATAAAATAATTCATCTCTCTCTCTATATATATACAGTATATACTATTGTTTCCCTCATATCTATTTAGTCTACCTTGTATCCTCCAAACTCTAAATTTCAGTTTCACTTTATATTTGTCTAATCTTCTTCTATTTTCTATTTTCCAATACTAATGGATAATAGCAAACGTCTTTGTCGCGGTCGCAGTTTTAGGCAAACCAAGTTCACTCGACATGACTCTGAAGGTCTCTCTCTTTAATATAAGCAGTCTCAAATCGTTATATTTTGGAACTGACGACTACACTCATCCAGATTTTAACTTGTCTACGTTAAGTATATCTTCTCATGTAATTTTTGAAACTAATTAAAATGCAGAAGTGAGCAGCATCGAATGGGAGTTTATCAGTATGACCGAACAAGAGGAAGATCTCATCTCTCGAATGTACAGACTTGTCGGTGATAGGTAACAATTTCTTCTTCTTGTATATATATTTTGTCGTCTTCTGTTTATATATTTATCTTATTCAATTCCAAATACATTTCAATGTTTTTAGTCAAAATCTATAATACGTGTGGTACCCTATATATTATTTGGAGAGTACATTTATAAATAAATTTTACAAAATGTTAATAATTACATCACATTACCATTACATATAAGAATAAATTAAAATCTCTCATTAAAGATATTTAGTCAATTAATTATTATGTGATTATTTAATTAGATATTAAATTAATTATTTATAATTTTCATTTTAAATAAAATTTTTTTTGAAAAGAAGTTAAAAATAGATTTTATGAAGATTATGTTGATTTAATTAAACACATTAATTAAATTAAATTAAATTAAATGTTGATTTAATTTTCCAAAATTAAGAGATTTGATGTAAATTGCGATTTTTTTGAAAGATTTTAAAGAAGAATTTAAACCGATTTAATTCTGTTTTTAGGTGCTAACAAAGATTCGATATTATAAATATTGATATTATAATTTTCATAAAGTTTTTGGAAGAATCACAATTTTCTAGTATTCTGAATTTATAATTTTTGGTTATCTTCTATAATTGCAATTTGTCCGTGCTATAGCACAAGATATATCCTAGTTTATATTAAAGGGGGGAGCCCAAAAAAAATTGCTATGTGTGAATGTGTCACAAGGATATTTTTTCCCATGGAAAAACTATATTATTTACAAACACTTTTCTGTTTTAAGGAAAATTACATGTATTCCCATTAATCACTCATCCAAGACCAAATTTTTTTTTCTCTATAATCATGAAAAAATTAACTTAACATTTATTATTCAATACATGACATCTATATAATTTTGACTAATAAATTGACTACTAACTACTATAAAAAAAAATACTAAGATGTAATACATACATGATAATTTTTTAAAATATTTTATTAATTTTAGTTTTTCTTTCTTGGTCAATATGTGTCCCATACAAATTAATCATTTAAAAAATTATTTAAATATGATTTATTTTATTATATTATATTGTTAATGGCAATTCGTAATGCTTCAAAGTTTGTCACAATATCTGTTTTAGTTTTATTTTTAATATTTTCAATTTAGAAGACGTCAAATATGGTTCACATAATTAAATAACTTTTGATTTTAAATTTGATAAAAACAAAAAGAAAAAGTCTCTAACCAGATCTACTCGATTCACCTTCTGATTCAGTTTAAATATGATATGTTTTAAACAAGAGTTTAAATGGTTTTTGATGTAGTACACTAATACATATGTAGTCATAACTTTTTCATAATTATGTGCGGTTCAAAGATCTAAAAACCATGTATGTTAACAAGGTTGATAAGTGTTATTGTAGAATATTTTTGAACGTGTTTCGAGAAAAATGACAAGCAATTTCTAAGTCGTAATAAACTCTTTCTTTTTTCAAGTATAATCTCTCCACGGATGCGAAACAATTGGTCAATTGCTGAGTAATTTACTTTTATTTTACAAAAAGTTATATGCCTATATATTTTTCTTGTACATATCACTTTTTCATTGTTTCTATAAGAATTTTTGGCATTTTTATTAAACATTATAAAAAAGTTTGTTTTTTAAAGAACTACACCAGTTTTTCCATTCAAACTGAACTAGATAACTATAATTGCTAAATCGGATTTAACTGTTATCTGCGTATAATATTCCGCGATTAACTTGATCTGAATTCATTTTTAGATTTCCTTAGGTGTAGACAAAACGATATCGTTTTTTGTTGAGTCTTGGGTTTGAATCCGGATCAAGCTAAACACAGAATAGTATACTCGGTTTGACGGTTAAATCTGGTTTTGCACTCATAATTGTCTAGTTCAATTGGAAGCGTATGAATTTAGATTTAAAAAAGTTGGTCTTATGGTCTTACATAGAAATGCCAAAAGTTCGTGTTAAATAAAAATGAGAAAGCAATACGTAAGGGAGAATACAGCGCAACCCATAAAGTAACAAAATGTATAACAGAAAAAGTCTTTTTTTTTTTTTTAGGTCAACACAGAAAAGTCTTCTTTTTTTTTTTTTAACACGGGAAAAGTCTTCTTTCACTTAAAGTGTGATAATTTTAAAAATAATATATATCTGGTTGAAAATATATTGTCAGGTGGGATTTAATAGCAGGAAGAGTGGTCGGACGAAAGGCAAATGAGATAGAGAAATTTTGGATTATGAGTAACTCTGACTATTTTTCTCACAAACCACGACGTCTTAACAAATCTCCCCGTCTTTCTACTACTTCTCCTCCTTGATTTCTTTTGTTATGGACTAAGAAATTGTAGAATCTCTTCGCAAAACAAGTGATTGTGTACTGAGAATAATGGGTTACATATCCGATCTATAAAATTTGAACTAGATCATCATCACCTTTTCTAAAACCATGCTCGTAATCTTCACTTAGTTATGATTCATCATCGTTGTTCATAACCAAAATTTATAATTGAGCACCAAAAACATAACAAATCAATATTAACTAGTTCAATAGCATCGTACTAATTGGCTGTCTAAGTTATATCAATTTTCAATCGTTTTGTTCCAGCTACAACACATGTTATAACTGGTGTATCATTTCAAAGATATTGTATGAACGAACAATCACCGAAATGTATTAAGAGTTAAGCAATTCAGTGTATACAATTCGAAATTAATGACAGAGAAGACGATTCTTATAATTGGTTAACCATACCATTCTCAGAATAAACAGACCAAGCACTCACCGGTGACTCATTCACGCATCTTCAGTGTGAAATTGCTTCTCCACATCCGCAACTATCTTCTTTGCATCTTCAATCTCTGGGCCTGTCTTTTCATCCGTCTCTTCCAATTCCGCCTGCAAATTCAGTTTTTGTTAGAACAAAACACAGAGTAGGAATTTCACGTTTCCTCTTTGTGCTTATGCATTGTTTTCCTTCAAAGAGGGACTAAGTTACTTTCATGGGGTAATTAATCCTATCACTATAGATATATAAAAGTTCTAGTTTGAGAATAAGTGCTCCTAAACTTCAGATCACACTCTACATTTGTTATAGACTAATATTTAAAGCTAAAATTGATGCTTAGCAGAGTAATAACGATGGAAAATGTATTCTTACCAAAGTGGACTTGAGATCAGCTAACGCAGCCTCAAGACGTTTGTGGCAATCCGGAATCATCATCCTTGACTCACCCAACACATTTTCCTGCATCACCATATAGACAATTAGGAAAAACCGAGTCCAAATTGGGATCTGAAATCTGTAACCATTTAGCTTACATGATACAAATGGCAACTTAAGAACACAACACAACACAAACACATCCTAATCATCACAGAAAATGAGCATTTCTAGATAAACTTATCTGACGAACAAAGAAAGATTCTGAATCTTTGAACACCGAGAGATTAAAAAATGAAGAAGATGATAATGAAAAATTAGTAAAGAGTGGATTAATATGGATATATATACCTGCTGTTTAAGGTCGTAAGGATCAGCACCTTGGTCCTTCATAGAAGCAGTCTTAGCAGCTTCTCTCTCAACCTCTTTCTCATAAGAGTGAAGCTCTTTCACAATCCTTTTACATGTTGATGTTTTTATCTTCAAGTTCCTAATCGTTGCCATTGATTCCTGCCCAAAGCCCAAACTTAGGGTTTCTAAATCACCAGCAAACAACAAAAACGCAAACGATTACATAACTAGGTTTACGATTTCTCCAATCTAAAATTCGATTTCGAATTTGAAACTGGACGATTAGATCAAGACTAATGTAGGTGGAAGTTTCTACGATTCGTGCATTTAGTATTACTAAAGATCGGGAACAATTAGGGTTTTAAATCGATATCTTTTACTTGATTCCGATCTACTTTGAGATTGACACAAACTAGCGTCGATTGAAAAAAAAAATGTACTATGAAAAGAATAAAAAGTAGGGTTCGGAAACGAACCAGACGATGATCGGAGAAGAAGATTTGATTCGGATGAATTCGAGAGAGAGAGGAGACTGCCCAGTGCAGAGCGAGGAATCGAACAACAAACAATTAACACTTTACCATTTCCTTTTTCTTTTGCTTCTAATTTTTAATTATTTTTAAGAAAAAGAAAAAGAAAAACAAAACCTATTATTGGATATGCACTCAGTTTAGGGATGTTATCATTGGCTTAGACTCAGCCCGTTTATATCCGCCCCATTAAGACCCGTTTAATGTTGAGTCCGTTTAGATATGTGCCTGCTTAAGCCCGCACTGTTAAGACCCGTTTATTTTGCTTAGCCCGTTTAAGCCAGTTAAGTTTTTTTTTTTTCTTCTTCTTTTGATTTCTTGTCTCCCATCTTTCTCTTTCAATCTGCAGAATTCGGAGGTTTATGGTTTTGATTTTTTCTAATTAAAAGACATTTTAAAACTACACAAACTTCCTGAATCATATTGGTTCCACGAAAACTAGCAAAAGGCTTTATTGGATATTTGACTATTGAAGATCCGAAGAGTTTGTGAATCAAATCAGAACAATATGAGTGGAAGAATCTCCCCAGAAAACTTGAACGATTTCTCAGTCTCTTCCAAACAATGACTCTTCCAAACAATCGTCTTCCTAAACCCGATGAACATGGAAAAGGTGGAGGAGAAGCTTACCGGAAAATTAAACACGGCGGAGGCTCGCTAGGTCTGAAACTTTTGGAAAGTGAGAAAGGGAAATCAGTTAGAGCCTAGGAATCAATCGGACAAAGCAAAAGCCCTAAAACCATGACCTAGAGCAATTGCATACCTTGGACGACTTGGAGACTCGTGAGAGAAGAGAGATCGTAAGGAGATTTAGAGATCCAAGAAGAAGCTAAAAGCTACAGAAAAAAATTGAGATTTCACTTGTGTTGTCGCTTACTTACCCAGAAACGGATTCGGAATCGGATCTAGGTTGTTCATCGGAAGTCAATTTTCCAATGGGAAGAGGAAGAGGAACTAGAGTGGAAGGGTTTGATCGATATAGAGTAGTTTTCATAAAAAATAAACGGGCCTAAATGGGCTATCCATTTATCTGCGCTAAAACTCGTTTAACTAACGGGCCTAAACAAGTCATCCCGTTCAGAGTCCGTTTATTTTAGAACGGGTTCGGGCTGAAATTTTATATGTTTGGCCCGGGTTTGGGCCATTTTAACATCTCTAGCAATCACTCACTCATGGCATAATTTTAATTATTTTTTTATTAAAATACTATACTCCGTTCCTTTCAAAATTAGTGTAATTTTAGATTTTTTTTAATGTAAATTTTAGCATAAAATACATTATTTTATTTCAATTCTAAATTAATAATAGAGCATATTATCAAGAGTCAACTTATTTTTAGGGATATAATATAAATGTCAATATTTTTTTAGTTTATGCGAAAAGTGTCATAACCACATTTGTTATAAAACAGAGATTATAATTTGTCCTGAAAAAAAAAAAGGATTGTAAATTTGTCATCGTGTTTGACCATGGTTTACAATTGCACAAACTATCATACATTAACATGAAACCACACAAAATATTGCAAGATTATAATCAAAAAATTTCTTTGACATCATCAGTTAATTGTTTAAAATTATGACATATCACCTAGGCTGCTAGGCACCTAGCTAGCTTCTAACTTTATAATCCAAAATTACAAGATCCGTTACGCCCATTGATTTGGATATTTTTACTCATTAATCGAGAAAATTCACTCAGAAACCATACCATATCACATGTCTTTTGCTGAAACTTCATAAGCCAACAGACGTATGAGATGGAATTTGAAACAGTGGTCCTCTTCTTCTTCTTCTTATTCTTCTTCTTCCTAATCATTCCTTCTTCACAGGAAAAGAAACAAACCTTTAGGATTGAAACTCATCTCTGTTTCTTTCTTCTTTAATCACATCTCATTTTATGTGTCAGTGGTCCTCTCTACTTCCAACGATTATGCAAATGCTCTTCATACATATATATACTCCGTACTTGTTGGGTTTTCAAATTGTTCATGTCTCTTCACTGTTGGCTTTTTCTGGTTTTGTGTTGTAGCTCTTTTACCGCCATTTTCAACTTTGTATTTTCAAAAAATATTCAAATGATAATGGCGCAATCCATCCCCATATTCTAATAAATAATCTCACGTATTGATCGGTTGAAACAAGAACAAATCTTGAAGCCATCATACAGTCGCAGACAAGACAAGGATATGCTTAGTGATAAATTCTGTCTTAATTAACAGTGCTTCCACGCCCTTAGTGATCATGCTTGGATTAAAACGACAATATGATAACAACTTTTATTATTTGCTTACATTTTATAATAGAGAAATAAAGGGAAAAAAGAAACATAAAAAGTGGACTACAAAGAGAATCTCCACAGTTCCATCTAACTTCATATGAACATTAACAACAAGTCAACAACTACGATTTCACAAGACATAATTATACTAATTTGACCATTAGGTTAACTAACATTACATTAAGAGCTTTTATTTTATTGGTTTTTTTGTAAGTTGAAGCCAGATTTGTTCGAAAACCTGGATGATAAGATCATGATACTCCTTTGGATTCAAAGAAAGGTAGCAAGCAAGAAGATCTTCCAAGTCTTTTGAAGCTCTGATGTTGTTCTCTTCTATCATCTCAATCATTGACTCCCTGAAATCTTTCTTTGGATCAACGGACCTCTTCATCACTGCGAAACTCTCGAGAACATCTTGATTTCTCTCTGATCTTCTCGACGTGCTTCTACGCATACCTGAGAGTTGAATTCTAGGAGAATTAACTCTTTTGAGGTTTATCCCTGCAGAGGATTTTCTTCCACCAGAAACTTGCCTTTGGTATTTCATCTCAGCTATGCATTCGTGATCATCATCTTCTTCTTTCTCTTTATTAATCTTCACAGAAAGATGGCGTTTCTGCGGTTTCTTGATTGTGTTACTTGCAGGAAAAGCTTGCTTGGTGAAAGCTTTGTTCTTCGTGTCGATCTTGAAGTTGGAAAAGTCAACGAACTCATCATCACCCTCCTCTTCGTAGAAACTGTACACGAAAGACTCAGGGGAGGTTTCAAGAGCTGGGAACAAGCTGTGAGATGAATCTTGACCGTTGATCTTGCTCTTGTTGAAACTTGCAGATACAAGAGGAGGAGGAGTCAAAGGTTTAAGGGATGGCTTGTAAAGTGTCTTTCTTTTACTCATCCTTTTTGTGTGAAGAGAGCTTCTTGGTGAGTTATGGTGAGGATTATTAGCTACTAAGCTTTTGGAGATATAAAAGGTTGAAGAATGATGATGAGGAAGAGAATCTGAGGAAGATTTCTTCTTGTTACAAGTGTTTGAGGAAGAAGAAGGTCTGGTTTTGGCTTTAGACTGTTTAGTCATGTCTTTGAGCTTGTGAAACCATGCATTTGGGAGCATATCTGAAATTCTGAACTTGTAATTCCCCATCTTGTCTCTCTCTTTTCACAAGAGTTTGTGATGTTTTTCTTAAGAAAACTTTGTTTTTGTTTCCTTAGATAATGAAGAAGGTGAGAAAGCAGAGTCTCTATGTGACAGATAAAGAAGAAACTGAAGATTAAAATTGGAAACTAGTGGGGCTAGCTAATAGAAAAAGCTTAAAGAATGTCTTTTATTTTTATCATCATCATTCAACTTCAGCATGAACTACTTGAGACATCACATTTACACGCTTGTGTTCACATAATTAGGATTTAAATTTTTTATCTACAATATTAATTAATTAGTGGAATAGTGAAAATAAAAACAATTATGGAAAATAATCAAATATGATACAGTTGTTTCAGATTTCTGACAGATTTCTAACATCATTTCATGACGATAGTTTTACTTCATCGATTAACAGAATAACTGAAAATAAATAATTAATAGAATTATAAAGAGTAGCAACTAGCAAATGTAAACAGTTTTGAAGAATCCACTAAAAAAGTTCAAAAAAAAAATTGACCAAATGGCAATTGCAAAAGAAAAATGCAGCTTTTTTTTTGCCCCTTCTAAAGAAGCTTTTTGAATGAAAACATTAAAACGTTCCACACCATTTGCGTCCTAAACAGACAAATCTAATCAATTAATGAAAAAAATAAAATTCACAATTCAACTAAAACTTTTTACATATGTTCAATCTTGGTTTTAGTACACATAATAATGGTTTTAGTCTGAACCTTATCTTATGTTTTTAGGTAGAAATAATTTAGTATTTTCCCACTTTATATAATTATATACAAAGGTGATACAGATATACAAATGATGAGATTAGGATACTCAAATATGTTCCATTTTGTTCATTTGAACACCTTTGAATAAAGGTGAAGCAACTTTGGAGTCATAATTAATAATGATCTTAAGGAAATTTTGGTCTACTATGTCCACTAACGCCGAACATATTGAGGACACCCTTTTTTATATATGCATTTCCTTTACAGATCAATTGTTTTGGCAACTATCTTTTTAACTTCGACAAAGAAAAGATGTTTACTCAAAATAAAACATTTTCTATCCTTGCTTTAAATCGCCACAAGTGATCAGTGAGAGTTATGAATCTGAAACATGAACTGAGTAGACTTGATAATTTGATATCTTCCGGTGAACGTGAAGAGGATTCAACAGCTAGCATACATATTTGTACAAAACAATATCCTCGGCTAAGTCAAACACACACACAAAAGCCAATAGTTTGAGAACTCACTACTAAATTAGAGAGAGACTTGGCACTTTGGCAGTCAGGAAAAAAACACAGATAAAGCAAATCAACAAAGGCGATTTCCCATTCGGATCCTAAACATGACATAAAGAAACTGGGAGGATTTAGAAGCATAACCTCATATAAGAGAAGTTGTAAAACTCATTTCATGGAGGAAGAACCAAATTAAGACTCAGTCTTCTAAAATGTCTAAGAGATCCCGCTCAAGATATATAAAGATTATATGTCACAAAGTTGGTCCTCTTCTGTTGCTACTTCACGATCATCCTGTATAACACAGATTAAAACAAACGTTGAAATAGAAGAAAAACATAAGAAAAAATGATTTATATATAACCTATAAAATGATTTATATCAAATCTTCACCATTGGCATTAAGCATCTGATATGAAAGAAGTCACTGCAGTGATGGCAGTACTAGATGCTACCATAGCATCCTGATCCACAGTGAGAACACTTATAATCATACCCTGGCAGAACAGAATGTTGATGTTGCTGGCTCTTCACATTGGCTGCAATCCCAAGAGTAAAACTCTCCAAAGAGAACTATGTTCTCTTTCCCTCGGCCTAATCCGATCAAATCTCCAAAGCTTTCTATTATTTGGATGAGTCTCACAAACGAATTCTCATCTCTATTTATAATTATGGGCTTTACACAAAAACCCCATATCTTATTATATAAAGGTGGACGTGTTTAACGTGAGCGTGACACGTGTTATCGCTAATTTAGATTGTGGCATGTGTCTTTCTGGTAATAGTAATTTTCTATATAAAAATATAGAATAAATAATTAATTAAGATTTTCGTCAAGCAAAAATGTCAATAGAGGAAATTTTAGTAATTTTAAACTTTTTGATAATGATAATTTGCTATATAAAAATATAGAATATATAATAATTAAGATTTTTGTCAGTTTAAATAAAATGTAAATAGCAGTAAAATGAAAATAATAGAAAAAACAATTTACTGTTAATGTATCATCAGAAAAGACAATTGTCAGTTTTAGCAAAATATTTAATATTTTACATCAAAATTATGTTAATTTTCCAAATTAATATTGTAGTCTTCTCATTCATCTTTTAACTTTTGTTATTCATCATATTAAATCAAAAAATAAATTCAGGAGTTTTTCTTACCCTATATCAATTACAAAAATCGTGTTTATCATCGTATTATAGTACACTTGCTTCGAAAATTGAAAACAAGAAATATCAAAGCAAATAATATATTCACGGCAATAAAGTTATTATTGGTTGATGAAAAGATAATAATTTGTTTTAACAAATCTTATTATATTTTTAGAAGATGTTTTATATTAGTGTTTAATGTATTTTATTAAAATATTATTTTAATATGGTTTGTAAAGAGTCTTTATATTAGTGTTTAGTGTTTCATTTACTTGATTTTTGTGGAAAATATTATCCTAAAATATTTATTTAATTTCAAATATATATGGTTATTCACAGAAAATACAAATCAAGATTTTGTACATCATTCTCTTCTTAAAAAATTTGGCAATAAATCTATTTAAAAAATATATTTTCATATAAATACAGATATAATATAATATAATATTATCTTTCAGTATAGCACCGGGGTATAAAACTAGTTATACCTAAACCAAGAAAACGAATAACATAAGGTCAATTCTCCAAAATCCATGAAACTTTGGCCATAAAATGCAAACTGCACCGAACCGAAATTCATCAACTCAAACAATATATTTTTTTATTATAATCTAAACGATATAGGGGACCGGCTTATGTTCAACATATACTGCTGCATTGACCCACCAATCAAGCAACGACCTTTTAATATAAAAAAAAAAACACAAAAACTAATTTCATCATCTTGGATTTTGTTTATAAGCAATAGCCACCAAACACTTGCAATAAAAACCATTTATTCTCTCCACCGTTTTTTAGAAACTTCATGGGTCTCCACCATCATGATTTACACACCCAAAGACGTGAATCCCACGCAACACAATGCCAATCCTCTAACCTTAATTATACACACCAACACAAAAGCAAAAAGCCAAAAAGGATCATCAAAAAGCTTCAAGACAATGAGAGTGAAAGCAACTTTGATTAACTTCAAATCAAAGCTTTCCAAATCATGCAACAGATTTGTCTCTCTCTTCCGCTTCAGAGTTAAAAGACCTGTCTTTATTAGACCTCTTCGTGCCCGTCATGGCAATGTCAAACCTAGACGTCATTGTCATCCCAAGAAGCCAATCTGTTCTTGTCTCTGTTTTCTCAGCACAAGCAAGAACCAGAAGATGAGCAACACCAAACCCAGAAGTTCCTCTTGTAAGACAATTTTTCTATAATATCACTTTAATTTCGAATAATAAAAAAATGTGCTATATTGCAAATTTAACATGGAATTTTATCTCTATGTTCTCCAATGGCCATTGCAGTTATTGTGAACGATGATGATTTGTCAAAGTATATGCAGTCGCCTCTTACACCAGCAGCAGCCAAGAAGCTGTTCACTTCACCTATCACGACGCCTGCTTATGCAGCACGGACCAGGAAATCACTGAACTCAAGAGATGCATTTGAAGACAATGCTGTGGAAGATGCTTGCAGAAGCTTTGAAAACTATCTGATTCATCTGATTGTTGAAGAAGGGAAAATGGATGACTTAATGGACATAGAGGAGCTTCTCTTCTGTTGGAAGAGTCTTAAGAGTCCTGTCTTCATTGAACTTGTCTCTAGATTCTATGGAGAGCTCTGCAGAGATCTGTTTCTAGGTGAATGAACCGATTGATAAATGATGATCAAAACATAAGAAGTTTTTTCTTTTTCTTTCTTTGTCAACCAAAATAAAAACTATTTGTAGTTTGGCAGTTATTGAATACACCATCTTAAGGTTTTTTAGTTCAAAGTTGGAAACTGAAATGTGTGAAGACTATATAACGATTGTATGTTTTCGCGTTTCACATAACGGAGAAACTTGGATTTATTAACTATAGACCAAACTTGAATGTGAACAAAGATACAAACCATATGATCTATGGAGAAATGTTATAGTACTTACCAATAAAACTTTCATAATCACTTACCTCCAATAAAGCGGTTTTTTTTTTTACCCTTTTGTTTTAGAAAGATACACCTGAGATTTCACAAGTGAATCTCTGATTATAAACCCCGAGATTGATGAATTCAACGGTTAAATAACCTTGTCATTCTTCTTTTTCATCATACACTAGAGATTCCATGTAGACACTTGAGAATTTGGTTCCTCTTCTGACCACAAAGATCTTTGCTTTTAGAGCCAAGGAAATTGCAAACGATCCAAGAGAACCCATAGCCACTTTACCATTCTTGCAAAGATTTGACAAAACATCGTTGACCGTTCTTGGATGCTTACCGAGCAAAACTATGTTGACCAATTAATCTTTTGTTTTCTCACTTTCTGTCTCGTTCAATGTCTTGTTTTTCAAAAAAAAAACGGACCGGACACAGACAAGCAACTGAATCATGGGTCAATCCGGTCTGACCGGTTCAACCAAATTTACTGATTTTTGCAAAATTAAAGCAATCTAATAAATCAGTTGATGTTTTCACAATGTCTATATGTGTATTAAATAATAATATAACCCACAAGGTTTCTACTATTTAACTTTTACTATCACTACATGTTACCTATTTCTATAATTCCAATTTTTTTTTTAAAAAAAGTTTGCTCAAATTTATATAGTAAAACTTATGAAAAAAAAAAATACGACACTTAGAAAATGTAATGTTATAAGTTAAGACCTAAGATACTAATTAAAATTCCAATGGACGGGTATTAAAAAAAAAAAAAGTATATATGAGAAATTAAAAAAATTATCACAAATGTGTGGACACGTGTGGTTCTCCGTCCTCACTCCTCAAGCCCCTTTCATTTTATCCCAACTGTGTGTCTGATTTAATGAAAAATAAAAATAAATATATATATATAACAAAGCCTTGTCCATGAGAATCCTTACTCAGATTTTTCTACTACTCCAAATCCAATCGTTGCGTTAAGGTTACTTGAAGTTTCTTTCAATATTGCAAATGAATTGCCCAGCCATGAGTGCATCATCTCCTTCATCTTGCTCTTCTTCTTCCTGTTCCTCCTACTCTACGTTTCGTCCTCCTCCTCCGTAAGTTTCCGATGATGATTATAAATATTTTTATTTAAATAATCTCTGCAATTCACATTGCAACTGACTAGTATTCTCTTTTTTTTTTTTTTTTTTTGTATACAGACTCTTGCCACAATTGAGTAACGATTCACAGAGATCTTCTGTGCACTACTCAAATCTATCCCTTTCGAATCGGCTACTTGGCAAACATTCATTGCCTTTGAGAGCATTGGTGGCCTCTAATCCCTTAAACATTTCATCTGCTTCAGTTATCAGTGATGATTCCAAAATAGGAGTCTTGTTATTGAACCTTGGAGGCCCTGAGACTTTAGATGATGTTCAACCTTTTTTGTTTAACCTCTTTGCCGACCCGGTATATATATTATATCATCTATCTGCATCCTTGTGTTTTTGATTTTTCAAAAGTTACAATCTTTGGTTTCGACATGCCTAACTTTGATCTTCATATAGAATTTTAAGTATTTTGCAAAGATACACTCTTTGTCTGGAACTTTGACTGTTTCAGCAGCTTATTTCATCTTTTCATACGACTTATGTCCTATAACTGATCCTTGTTTCAATTGTTTTGTTAGGACATTATACGGTTGCCGCCGCTCTTCCAGTTTCTTCAGAAGCCATTAGCACAATTTATATCAGTAGCAAGGGCACCTAAAAGCAAGGAAGGATACGCATCTATTGGTGGAGGTTCTCCTCTTCGCCACATAACTGATGCACAGGTTAGTCCTTCCTTTTCTCATATGCCAATATGATCTTTTATTACTCTGCTTTTCTTATCCTCTGTCATTTTTTCAGAAGATTTTGTTCTCTGTTATTCCAAGTTTTATCCTCGAATGAGGACCTACAAGTGCTGAATCAAAACGGGTTAAAAATAGCTTGACTATTCTAGGCTTACATTTCTCACTGAATTTTCAACTAAAATGGCTCGTTAGTCTCACATAAGTGTTTCAGACTTTCAGTTTCCTTTCCATTTGTAAATCTCTTGTGCTTGTGTGTGAGACACCTCAACTTGAGAGTCATAAGTTGTTGAGATTATGCAAAATTTATGGAATGGAGATTGCAATAAGACTTTAGTATGCATATAACTCCCCACGTATGTAATTCCTTTTATCTTTTTTTCTTGGTTTTTAGTTGTTTAGCTTGCTCCTCATGCTATTAATTCCTGCCATTGTTTCCTCTACATTATTATGTTGTACCTGTCATAACTTTCTTCACCAGGCTGAAGAATTAAGAAAGTGCCTTTGGGAGAAAAATGTCCCAGCAAAAGTATATGTTGGTATGCGTTATTGGCATCCATTCACTGAAGAAGCCATTGAACAGGTAACCACAACATTTGGTATTTTATCACACATCATTTGCAAAGCGTAGATGCACACTTCAGATGATACCTCCTCGTTTGAAATTTGCAAATAATAATTTATTAAAAAATTATTGTGTTTGCTTTTGAATGTGAACACAATAATTTAACATGTAAATGCAAAAGGAACAAAATAATGAAAGCCTTTACAACTCTTTCTTATTTTATTATCAATGCTTTACAAAAGGAACACATTAAAGAATTGCTCTTTAACAGTATGTAAACATTTTTCTTTGAAGCTGAACTATTGTGTAGAACAATAATAACCTGAATTAAGTGTGAACACCTGGAATTTGTACCTTGTGACTCTTACTCATGTTCTTTCTATATCTACTTGTAGATAAAAAGAGATGGAATTACAAAACTAGTTGTTCTACCGCTTTATCCTCAATTTTCGATATCAACAAGTGGTTCAAGCCTAAGACTCTTGGAGAGAATATTTCGGTGAGACTTGCACTCTTTCATTTTTAGTATACCAAGACTATATCTTATTTAGTTATTTACCTTCCTGTGCTTGACTCACTGTTTACATAGAGAGGACGAGTATCTTGTGAACATGCAGCATACTGTTATACCATCGTGGTATCAGCGAGAGGGATATATAAAGGCAATGGCAAATCTAATCCAAAGCGAGTTGGGAAAATTTGGTTCCCCTAGTCAGGTAGACAAACTTGTGTCTGCTCACTCGATTATATATGTTGAATTATTCTCTAGTGGAAAAAAAAAAGTTTCAAGTTCTTAGTAGTTGTTTTCTGGTTTTTCCAATTCAGCTATCCTAAGACGCACTTCAAACCAAAAAATATGTTACAGGTTGTAATATTTTTCAGTGCACATGGCGTGCCTCTTGCATATGTTGAAGAAGCCGGTGATCCGTACAAGGCAGAAATGGAAGAATGTGTTGATCTGATCATGGAGGAATTAGACAAGAGAAATATAACTAATTCTTACACTCTTGCTTATCAGGTATTTTCCATTTGTTTTTGTTTCATTAATGGTAACCATAAATGTGATCTGGAAATAACACAAATTTCTTGGTAAACAATGCGAATTTCACTCACTCTGTTGTTTCATTATTTTTTCGCAACACTTCAACAGAGCAGAGTTGGACCAGTGGAATGGCTGAAACCATACACCGAAGAAGCCATTACTGAACTTGGTAAAAAAGGTGTTGAAAATCTTCTGGCTGTACCCATAAGGTAAAGAAGTATTAATGGCACACATTCTGTCTCTTCTTATTTTTTCTTCTGGTTATTTGAAACTCAAGTTTGTTCCTATGTTAACAGCTTTGTCAGCGAGCACATTGAAACTCTGGAGGAGATAGATGTTGAGTATAAAGAGTTAGCTTTGAAGTCTGGTATCAAAAACTGGGGGCGAGTACCTGCGTTAGGAACAGAACCCATGTTTATATCTGACTTGGCAGATGCTGTTGTGGAAAGTCTTCCATATGTTGGAGCTATGGCAGTCTCAAACCTTGAAGCTCGACAGGTAACAACACTCTTCATCTTTTATGTACTTAAAGCTCCACAAAATAAGCTGTTTATATTCATTTCGATGGTTCATTAGTTCACTAACTCCTTAATTGGGAGGTATCCTCAGCCATAGCATTAGTTGAGCGTCTGTAGGCTTAATATGGGGTTGATTGTTATGCCAAACATAAAGTTGGTATGCTGATGGAAATCTTTATTCTTTATATGTATAGCTGACCCAATTAAGTGTACGGAATTGCTCAGTGTTTAATTCTTTTTTTGTTGGGCAGTCGTTGGTTCCGCTAGGGAGTGTAGAAGAACTATTAGCAACATATGATTCACAAAGGAGGGAGTTACCAGCACCAGTGACGATGTGGGAATGGGGATGGACAAAAAGTGCAGAAACATGGAACGGAAGAGCAGCAATGTTGGCGGTGCTAGCGCTCTTGGTGCTCGAAGTCACCACTGGAAAAGGGTTTCTACATCAGTGGGGCATCTTGCCTTCATTATAATAAAGAACATATACTTTTTCTCTATCACAAACCCATCTAAAAATCCGAATGTGAGCTTTCACATGTGGAATAAGGCAAGCTATGTTATTTTACTCTCTTTTTCTATGTTGTAGAATGTTGACATTAAATACTTAATATTGCATCTTCATACAACAGTTGCCTTGAGGTAAACTAGGACCTAAGAACAATTTGTCACCAAATCAAGGCTCTATCCCTCGAGAGGATAGAACTGACATTGTCCACATTTAAAGTTTCCAACTCCGACGGGAAGGGAGGAATGCTTGTACTTTGGTATTTTGCTCTAGTTATCACTGTTACTATTGGTTGATTGGAGAATGATCTATCCGAGACCCTTAGTCGAACTGAACTTACATTGTCACCAATGACGCCCTGCTTATGCAGCACGGGACAAGAAACTGCTGAGCTCAAGAGATGCATTGGAAGACAATGTTGTCGAAGATGCTTGCAGAAGCTTTGAAAACTATCTGATTGATCGCTTCTCTTATGTTGGAATTATCTTAAGAGCCCATTCTTCATTGAACTTGTCTGCAGATTATATGGAGAGCTCTGCAGAGACCTGTTTTCATGTGAATGAACTGATAGATAAATAATGAAAACAAAAACGTTTTAACTTTCTTTGTCAACACCAAAGGAAAAGACCATCTTTAGGTTTCTAAGTTCAAAGTTGGAAACTGAAATGTGCAAAGACTATAAAGACTGCAAGTTTTTCGCGTTTCACATAACGAATAAATTTGGATTTATTAACTATAGACCAAAACTTGAATGTGAACAACGATACAAACCAAATAATCCTTGGAGAAAAAAATATATTACTCACCTACAAAACTTTCACATCTGCAGAGCGGTTCTTTTTACCTTTTTGTCTAAGAAAGATAAACCTGAGATTTAAACACTGACTCTCCAATTTTAAACCCCGGCATTGTGATGAACTCGACGTTTAAATCGTCTTGTCCTTCGTTTTCATCACCCACTACAGATTCCATGTAGACACCTGAGAATCTGGTTCCTCTTCTGACCACAAAGATCTTTGCTTTTAGATCCAAGGAAGCTGCAAACGATCCAAGAATCCATACCCACTTTGCCATTTTTGCAAAGATTTGATAAAACATCGTTCTTGGATGCTTACCGAGCAAAACTAATCCCCTCATATCCAAATTCCCAAAGAATGAAGCCTCCATCGATGGATGAACAACTAAAAGATACTTCTGACCGCAGAATCTTGAAAACGCGGAATCTGGAAACGCTGTTAACGCGTCCAATGGATCATCAAAACTCATTAGTTCCGTCACATCACACGGATTAAGCTTTATGCCGTGAAACATTCTCCGAACAATGTATGACTCAAAAGCATACTTCTTATCTGACGTTTTAGCAAATGTTACATTTCCAACAATCGATTCCACTGCTTTGTCCAGATTCCAATCTGTAGCTTTCATTAGAGTGATCAATGGCTTCGCAAAGTCGTGAATCGACTTCGAAGCAGCTCTAAACGCGAATTCAAACGAAAAAACACTCACAATCCTCTCTTCGAGCTTCCTATTCTCTGCAACCAAACATTCTAGTTTCTCCTTCAAAGAGTGAATCTCACTCTCCTTTGTTTTCACTTGCGCCTTAAGTTTCTCCAAATGCTTCTCATTCACTTTAATTTCATCTCTCAAACGATCTAAACAAGAAACAGCAAGCTCGGTCTTCTTTGCGTTGAGCTGTTTCGTTTTGAGGTAGAGACGCTTGATTCTGCGTAAAGCCTCGAGCTGAGACACGACGAGGTTATCTGCTTCAATGACCTTGTCTGGATCATAAGGCAAATGAGCTTGTTGAAACTCAACATACGCGAGCTTAAGCGCTGAAACAATGTAGAACAGCTTCGAAATCTCATCATCATCCCAACTAAAAGTTCTAAACTTTCTCGAGGGTTTGTGATTGATATCACAAATCTCTGTTTCCTTGGCTATATCATCCACACAGATTTCTACTTCACACAGGTCGTTTGAATTCGACTTCTGGTCAAGGAACACACCAATGGATCTAAATTTGCTGACTTTAGCGAATTTGGAGATGATTTCTGATAGATTCGAAGAGTGACTCGATGTTTTAATGGCGACATTCTCCATTAGTTGAAGAAGAAACACTAATCCAGAAGCAAAAAAACAAAAAGGAACAACCTTTGTATCAAATCAGACAAGACAAAACCAGTTTCAAATCTTCAACATTTAGCAATCAAAGCCATAGCAAGAAACAAAACACAGAGACTGTAGAAAGTCCAAAGCTTTCATTGGTTTAACTGATCAAATTGGTCAAAACGTGAAAGCTAAGTAGAACAGAACATAAAGATTTAAAAAAAAATATTAACATTTAAATATTCAAATGATGAACAACAACAAGAACAATAAGAAATCTACCATTTAAACGATACAGAACAAAAGAATGAAAAAAACAAAATCACCTGATTGTTGTTTTTGTACAGTAGCAGCCAAAGCAAAAACTATGCACGAGGAAGTGCCAAAGTTCGAGCCTTTGTGCTTCTTTCTCTCTCTCGCAGAAAATGCTTGTTGCTTAACGTTGAAATGAGGTTCGTTATATTCTTCTATTTTAGATTTCTGCTCATAATTAAGAAGACGAAATAAACAAGAGAAAATATAGCCTCGTTAATTGTGATGAGTTCTTGGATTCCTAAATTATAAAATCGACTATAATTGGCGTTTAGTTCTCTTTTAAAATTTTCTACTATTTTCTTTTTATTTCCGAAAATCGAAAACTTTGATCTTCACCAGTTTTCAAAAATATTATTTAATTGTATTTTTTGAATAAATCCTGGGAATCCAAGAGAAACCTAAGGAATCTCCTCAGGCACAGTCTCGGAGAAACAAAAACCTTTGTCTCCCTTTCTTTCTTGGGTTTGTCTTAATTAAAAAAAAAAAAAAATCATTTTTGTTTGTTTATCATAATTAAATTAAATAGTTTTTCGTTTTTTTGTCTTTGTCAGTAAATCTATCACACACGTCTTGTTTCTTGCTTCTTGTTCTTAAAATGTTCAAACTTTTAAGAAAAAGTGGTGAAAGTTGATTTGAACGCGAGTTTCTAATCTATTCTTTGTCCTTATTTGTCTCAGGATCTGACTAGTTAATAAGTGTTTTGAACCACTAGTTTAGCGGTTAAAAATGGATGCTTTTACAAGAGTTTTATGACTAGTTGACCGGCGAATGCCACAGCAGTTGAACAGAATATTAACAAAATAAATATAACATATAATTATTATTATTAATAATGAAATACCATAAGTAAAGTACTAAATAATTATTCAAAAACAATTAAATGCTTGTACTAAATAATTATTCAAAAACAATTAAATGCTTGTTATTTCATGCATTTGGTTCATCACTAAAAATTGCATTAAATAATGTGACAAACAAAGACGTGCGAACATTGACAAATATCAGAAATGATTAAAAATAAAATATCCCAGTTCAAACAAAATAAAAATATCTATAAAAATAAACATCATCATCGTTAACAAACACAAATAACAAAACAAATTAGTAAATAAAATATTAATTAGTTCTTAAACATTTGTCTTCCTTTTAAAAAAATAATTGGGTGAAAAACAAAATAATAAAAATAGAAAAGTAAAGAGTTCATGACTAACATTTCCTTGCGTCACAAAATTAACTTTGCTAACTTGCTTTTTGCCAATCCTAATTAGTTGTGATGTATGATAGACTGCTTAATGAATAAGGAGATACACATCACAATTAGATTATGTTACGTTTTTAATTGAGTTGGTTGCAGTCTTATAGATTTGAGCCTTAGAGAATATTAAAATTTTAAAGAAGAAAACATGCACCTTAAGTAAGTAATTGACGTCTTATTTCTATAAATCCATTAAAAATAAAACTATATATATAACCGAACAAATATATTACCCAATATGCATGAGCTTGGAAATTCTTTCATAATTTATATATGTGCTAACTATTTTCATGCATTAAAACAAATTTAATTATCTTACTTGGGTCAGCAACGGGTCGGCCCATGGATGTAACTCAATTTGGATGAATATTAAGTTGATCCAATACATAAATCAGATGTTAAAAGAAAAAGAAAAAAAGACTCCACGCCGTTTTGCTTCTTTGTCTTCGCTCTTCTTCAATATATATATATGATATGTTGTTACAATAATTTTTTCGGGTAATCCGTTGTGTATATATATAATATATAGTTACATTATATCACAGACAGGTATACTATGTTAGAATATTATTAATATTCATGAAGGTGACATGTATCACATTTGTATAGGTAATGTTTTGTGTAGTGAGATGATGACTCATTGTCATTACAAAACATATGGAATATTATATAACACAAGATAAACAATTATATGTGTATACATATATGTATGTAATGGATATTGATACGTGGGTTTTTATATATATGTGTTGAGCAATATGAGCAATATATTAAGATAACACATAAAGATCATTACGTCGAATTGAGATTTTCTCCATCAAAGGAATCATAAGGGATTAAAGGTGTAAGAGAGGAAAACATCGAGTTTTTTTTACATCAATTTCAACTAACGTGGATCAGGTTAGTATTTCTCTTTATTTGATTAATAGAATGTTTTAAGGTTGAATTAAATCAAATCTAGATGATCTTGGGTTAAGATTTCATAAATAGAAATCATTAAGGTTATTTAATTTATCATTTGGTATCAGAGCAATCTAGATTTGTTTTAGTTCACCATAATTAAACATACCGAATATGGTTTCGCCCATAACTCTCTGTAGATATATCGAAATGAAATGATTTTGGTGCCTGTGTGTAGATAATGAAATTATCTTTCTATCAGTATATAGAACGTATTTTTTGGATACGTATACAGAGAGATATGGAGGTCGAAAGTTTTGGCTGAATAAATGCAATCATATTGAGTAAAATGTCAAAATGTAATTTTGCTCATAACTTTCTGTAGAAGTTTTAGATTTTCATGATTTTGATGTCCGTGCAAAGATATTGAAATTATCTTTCCATTGATATACTGCATGAACATTTTGGTTAATCATATAATAAGTTATAGGGATTGAAAGAATTAATGTCATCATGGATAAATTCCTTTTATATATCCTGAAAATAATGATACCATGAGAAATAAATAATAGTTATTGGAAATTTATTAAGGCACGATTCAATAATGATGATTGTAATGATTTAGCCGAATGATATTGTTTAATCGGTTTCTATTAAATAAAATTGGTGCTTAAAGCTAGTAGTTTTTATAGTGGTGTTCGTAAAGTTAGTGATGTTTATATTAGTGTTTATAAACGTTAATGGCTTCATGAACGTTGATAATGATGGTTTTATTTTAATAACTTATGTAAGTGGAGTAATTAATCACTACTTAATGAAGTGACTCATGGTTCTCATTATGGGTAAGAGAAAAAACACAATAAAGAAATCACCACTAAACGTGTTTATTAAAGTTAATTGTGTTTTCATTATTAGTTGTGTATAAAAGGAAAAACATAATTATATAAACCGGTGACGTAAAGGAAAGTCTTTGTATAATTAAATTACTTATGCATAAACGTGACTGACCTTATGTATGACAATGCATATAGTATATATATATTGCCTATAAAGTAAAATGCTTCGCTGCATTTTAATAAAAGAGATATGAAATATTAACACAATAAAAGATTAATTATATTAAAGTTTAATGTTTATATTGTATATAACTTGTTAGTCACCAAAGTGGCCTTGTTATATACATATAGACATTGAAAAATAAAATCGGTAATTGTGTTATGAAGTATTAACGCAATATAAATATAATTTTATGCATTGAAGATTTTAATATTTGATTACATGTAACATGTTAGTCACCAAAGTGGCCTTGTTACATATTAATTAAATATTAAAATAATAAAATTTATTAATTGATCATGATTAAATTGATGCTAAAATGACATAAAAGTATAATTGATCAATTATTTATTATTTATATTCTTGGAGATCACCCAAAGGTAGATCATTGAATATAATTAATAAATAAAGAATTAATTCTACTATAATCAATATATATGCTTGCCCAAAGGTAGCATATATATTTGATTTATGTATGATTTGATTAATTGTAAAAGTAAAATTTAGGCATCAATAAAAGATATATGAGTTTAAATATTGCCCAAAGGTTGTTTGAACTCATATTTAAAATTTAAAATATATAAAATACGAATCTGAATTAAAGTCTCAAAGCACTAACGAGTACGTATGTATAAATGTTGCAGCTTCATCAAATGTAGTTGCATCCGCTAATTCGTCACGAAGTTCAATGGGTTTAATTATGGTGAATGGTCCAACAGATCCGGTACTGGGTGTAATGGGATTGACGCCATAATATCAAATGAAAAGCCCCAGCCATAGTTGATAGCTCGAAAGTGACAAGACTCGTTATGAGAATTGTGAGCGATCTAACCGGCTAAGTTTGAACTTAATGAGAATGTCGATGGCTAAAAGTATTAAGCCATCAATGCCTAAGACAAAAATGCAATGGAATTTTTGGAAAAGATCAAAGAGTGTTCCCACTCGAATTTAGCTGATAAGTCAATTGTAGGAAGCCTAATGAATGAGCTAACATTTAAAAAGTATGATTGACTCAGCCAATCCATGATCATATAACCCACATGTCAAACTTGCCAAAGTTATTGACCTTGGGAATGGAAGTGCATGAACATTCTTGGTCCAGTTCATCATGAACTCCTTGCCTAATGAGTTTAGCCAGTTCCAGTGAACTATAACACCATCAAAGACAAATGGAACTATAAGGAATTAAAGGCTATGCTCGCTCAAGAGGAAGGAGATTAAAGATGATGAAGGAGCAAGTTGCCAATCTCGTAGGTCTTAACCGTACAAGAGCAGAAGGAACACCAAATGCAAAGGTCAAAGGAAAGGGAAAATCTTTCATCAAAGGACCGAAAGACAAATCAAGAAGGAAATAAAGTGTTTCTTTTAAGAAAACGGACACTTTAAGAAAGATTTCAAAAGAAAGGCGTGGTTCGAAAAGAAAGTAAACATTACGTTTTGTTTGCTCGAATGAACCTAATAGAAGTGCCTAATAATACTTGGTGGTTAGATTCTGGTGCTACTACTCATGTGTCTAATATTAAACAGGATTCACGATCCAGCCCATAAGAGGAGCTGAACAAGATTGTTCATGGGAAAGAATGAAGGCATTAATGAAGGCATTGGGACTTATAGATTGATCTTGGACACTGGCTGTCATGTAGATCTTGAAATTTGTCTCTATGCACCTGAATGTGCTAGAAATCTTGTTTCCATAAGTAGATTGACAACTTCGGTTTTAATTTTAAGATTGACATGGTGTTTTTCTTTGTACCGAATAATTACTTTTATGGTAGTGGTACTTTGTTTGATTCACTTTATAGATTCAATCTTGATGCAAAGTTTTCTGAATCCTTATTTAATATTGAAAGTCAAGGCATTAAAAGTAGTGCATCAAATGAAAATTCTGCTTTCGTGGCATCAAAGATTAGGTCACATTTCCAAAGAAAGGTTAATGAGGTTGATAAAGAATGAAATTCTTCCTCAATTGATTTTAGTGATTTAAACGTGTGTATCTGCATTAAAGGAAAGCGACTAAACACATTGTAAAGTCAGCCACAAGAAGCACTCAGCTTGAGATAATTCACACCGATATATGTGGCCCTTTTGACGCCTTTTCGAGTGGTGAAAATACTTTATCACATTTATTGATGATTACTCACGTTATGGATATATCTATTTACGCATGAAAAGTCTCAATCTGAAATGTCCTAGAGATATTCATGCAAGGTGGAAAAGCTAGATAAAAGTAAAGATAGTGAGATCGATAGGTGGTGAGTTTTATGGAAAATTCACTGAAAGTGGACAATGTCCAGGTCCATTTGCAAAGTTACTTGAAGGTAAAGGCATTTGTGCACAATACACAATGCCCGGTACTCCTCAGAATGGCGAAAAGGCGTAATCGCATATTAATGGATATGGTTAAACATGTTAAGCAATTGTTCATTACCCATTTCCTTGTGGATATATGCATTAAGAACTGCAACATATGTGTTAAACCGGTTCTAGTAAGGCTCCTAAGACACCTTTTGAATCGGACGGAAGGAAACCTAGTCTAAAGCATCTTCGTGTCTGGGGTTGTCCAGCAGAAGTTAA
Source organism: Boechera stricta (assembly GCA_018361395.1). Taxonomy (NCBI): domain Eukaryota; kingdom Viridiplantae; phylum Streptophyta; class Magnoliopsida; order Brassicales; family Brassicaceae; genus Boechera; species Boechera stricta. The sequence goes on along the minus strand of CM031541.1, from coordinate 12,626,843 downwards.
GTTATATAATCCACATGAAAAGAAACTTGATTCAAGGCTGTCGTGGATTTTTCATTGGCTATCCTGAAAAATCAAAAGGGTATACATTTTATGTCAAACCATAGAGTATGTAGTAGACGGAAACGCAGTTCATGAAAATATAAACTGGGAGTGGTAAACCAAGAAAAGTGGATATTCAAGAAGTCCAAATTAAGGTTCTTCCACCTGTTATTGCATTCCAATGTTGTACCTAATGTACAACGTGATTGTAAGCCCCACTAAATGAAAATAATGTTAATGAACCTGTCACAATTCAAGAAGAGAATAGTGAACCAAAGTAAATTTAAGGCGATCTATAAGGAAAGAAGATCTGCCATTCCAAGTGATTATGTGGTCTATGCTATTGAAAGTGAATGTGATTTAAGCCTTGACGAAGATCCGATCTCATTCCAAAAAGCCATGAAAAGTGATAGCTCAAAATGGTTGATCAGCTAAAGAAGAAATGAAATCTATGGGTGATAATAAAGTTTGGGACTTAGTAAGTTGCCTAATGGTTTTAGAACAGTTGGTTCAAAATGGATCTTTAAGACAAAACGCAACTCGAAAGGTAACATTGAAAGGTACAAGGCTCGCCTTGCTAAAGGTTTCACCCAAAAGGATGGCATCGACTATAAAGAGACTTTCTCTCCAGTTTCAAAGAAAGATTCTCTAAGGATTGTTTTGGCTTTGGTAGCTCATTATAATCTGTGAGCTTCACCAAATGGATGTAAAGACGCCTTTCTAAATGGAGAACTTGAGGAAGAAGTATATATGGACCAACCAAGGGTTTGGGCCACAGAAATGAAAATCGTGTAAGCTGAGAAAATCAATATATGGACTAAAACAAGCTTCTAGTGGTATTTTAAGTTTAATGATATTATCACGTCATACGGTTTTGTAGAAATCATCGTTGATCGGTTATCTACTATAAAGTCAGTGGGAGTAAGTTTATAGTTTTGGTCTTATATGTTGATGATATTTTGCTTCGCAAATGACATAGGAATAATATATGATATAAAGAAATATCTCTCTAAAAACTTTGAAATGAAAGATATGGATGAGGCATCTTATGTGATCGAATAGAAATCTTTCGAGATAGATCACAAGGATTGTTAAGTTTGTCTAAAGGATATATCAATAAAATCTTAGAGATATAATGGAACAATGCTCGTAGGGATAGCTCCAATTCGAAGGGAGATAAATTCAAAATGCAATGTTCTAAAAATGAATTGAGCGTAAGGAAATGAAAAAGGTTCAATATGCATCGTGGTTGGGAGTTTGAACTATGTTCATACGTACACACCGATATCGCTTTGCTGTTAGCGGGTCGGTATCAAAGTAATCCCGAATGGACCACGAAAGCAAAGAAAGTTCTCGTGTACTTGCAAGGCACCAAAGACCACATGCTTACATAGAAGAACGATCATCTCGAGATCATTGGATATTCGATTCAGATTATGCTGGATGCGTTGATAGCGTAAAATCGACGTTATCTGCTCTATTAGCGAGGGAGCAATATCAGGAAAAGTGGAAAGCAGTCTGTCTGCCACTTCCACTATGGAGGCCGAATTGGCATGATTTGAGGCTACTGCTCATGCATTGTGGTTGGAATTTTATCTCTGGCTTAGGATTGTCGACTCCATGAGAGGCCGCTGAGAATTTATTGTGTTAATTCCGCAGCGTATTCTTCTCAAAAATGACAAGTATTCGAAGGGTGCAAAGCACATGGAGTTAAAGTACTTGTCAAAAGAAGTACGGAAACAAAGAGTGTCATTTGAGCACATTAGACGGACATGATGATACGGATCCGACTAAGGGATTGCCACCCAGCTCATGCCATGTTGAACGTATGGGTATAATAGATAAAGCCTTGTTATTTTGATCAAAGTATGCTCATTATGTATATGACACTCTGAATTCAATTAAAGTCGAGTTTCTGTTTTATATCAAATATGTTATTATTAAAGTATATGTACACTTAYAGTTAAAATATAACATATGATTATATTGAGAATTAAGGTTCATYTCAATGTAAAGAATTTTGAGAGTTAAAGTTCAGCTCAAATGTAAAGAAAAATGTAAAAATTAGAATTGGTTTGTGATACATGGAAGGGAGCATGTCGCAAAATGAGGTGTAACCGCCATGATTCGATCAATTCTAATTTTATCTAAAGGTTAAAGAGAATTTGATATAAAAGCGCGCATTAAATCATTAAATATCAAATTCATATTAAAGAACGATTCTAAGATAAAAGACGATTCCGTGATGGATCGGTTTCGATTAAATAATTAGAATATGGGTGTATTGATAACCCTCCTCTCTTACCTCATTATATTCATAAATACACAATTAAGTTTATGTGTATATATAATAAATATTTATATGAGTTTGATTTTTTTGTGACATATGTCGTAATGTTAATATCATTAATATTCATGAAGGTGACATGTATCACATTTGTATGGGTAATGTTTTGTGTAGTGAGATGATGACTCATTGTCATTACAAAAACAATATGGAATGACTCATATAACACAAAGCAATAAACAATTATATGTGTATACATATATATGTATGTAATGGATATTGATACGTGGGTTTTTATATATATGTGTTGAGACAATACAATGAACATATATTAAGATAAAACACATAAAGATCCTTACAGTCAAGAATTGAGATTCCTTCTCCATCAAAAGGAATCATGATTAAATCTAAGAGAGGAAACATCAAGTTTTTATTTCCACATCAATTTCATACTAACATGGATCAAGGTTAGTATTTCTCTTTATTTGATTAATAGAATGTTTTAAGGTTGAATTAAATCAAATCTAGATGATCTTGGGGGTTAAGATTTCATAAATAGAAATCATTAAGGTTATTTAATTTATCATACTACGTTCCATTTTTAATTCGAATGTCAATCCTTTAGTTATGGTTGGTAATGGGTCATGGCACAATTCTTTTGTGAAGAACATGGTTTATGTGCGATGCTTTACCACTAATAATCAATTTTCAATTGAGCTTGATCCGTTTGGCTTTTGTGTTAATTGTATCTGGCAACTAATACCAGACTCCTCCATGTGGTATAATCGTCTCGGTCACCCGGGAAACTCTATCCTTTCATCTCTTATTTCTTCTGGTGTCTTATCTTTTAATAACTCTGACTTGACAAAGTTGTATCATGCATGTCAATTGGGGAAACATGTTCGCCTTTCTTTTTACTCATATTTTTTTGTGTGTTAATGCACCTTTTGACATTGTGCACTCGTATATTTGGACATCTCTAATATCAAGTTTTGGGGGCATCAAATAGTATATTATTTTTCTTCATCATTGTTCTAACTTTGTGTGAGCTAGCATATCCTCTCCCGAAAAAAGTGATTCATTTGGAAATATCTTCATTTTGCAGCTTATATTTGCACTTACTTTAAGTGTGACATCAAGTCACTTCAATATGACAACGGCGGTGTATACATCAACATAAAATATCTTCATTTTGCAGCTTATGTTTGCACTTACTTTAAGTGTGCCATCAAGTCACTTCAATGTGACAACGGCGGTGAATACAGCAACATAAAATATCTTCATTTTGCAGCTTTTGTTCGCACTCACTTTATGTGCGCCATCAAGTTACTTCAAATGTGACAACGGCGGTGGATACAACAACCGCGCGTTTCTTGACCACCTCGCGTCTACAAGCACCACCGTTCATTTCTCATGCCCCTATACCTTGAAACAAATGGGTGTGCTGAACGAATCCTAACGAACCATCAACAGTCTCATTCAGGTCATGCTCTTTCAAGCTTCGTTGTCGTCAAAATTTTGGGTTGAGGATCTCCATACAGCTACGCACCTCCTTAACATCCTTCCATTGAAGTCAATTACGGATTGTATCCCTTTTACGTTATTGTTTACTTGACCACACAGTTATCTACATATTCGGCATATATGTATTCTTGAATCTTGATAGTATTTACTTTGAACTATGTCTTGAAAATAAATGAAGGAGAAGTATAAAAATAAAAGGAGGAGCTGGTCCAATTGGAAATGCTGAAAACACACAAGGCAACGAATTCAAAACGCTCGTGCATAAAAAGAGGAGGTGGTCCAATTAGAAATGCTGAAAACACACAAGGCAACGAATTCAAAACGCTCGTGCATCTCTTGTCTCTTTCTCTTTCTTTTCTCTTTTCAACTTTTGGCTTCCCTTCATTTGCATACTTCCCATCTTCTCTTCTTCTCTCTCCCTCTATCACTTTTCTTCTCCTCGGGCTTGTTTTATCAGTATGACAAGAAATCTACACTAGATATCGTAATCAGGAGATCTACTCTAGATATCATATGCATGAGATCTACACTAGATATCATATGAGATACAAAGAAGGACACCTACAATTTGATACATAGTTAAAGTTACAGTTGTGCTGATGATGAAAATCCAAAAAAAACAAATAAAAAACATATTTTGGCGGATAAAAGATCGTAATTTTTGGAGGATTTTACAAATGAATTGTTAATAATTTAATAGTTTATTTGGATGAATAATTAAAATTATTTTTATTTTGCGGACTAATTAATTAGCAAAATTACCACTATAAGGTTTCAACAAACAAAACTTTCTTGTCAAAATGTTATCCATTTTATAAGTGTTTATAAAATTTGTTTGCTGGAATCAGCTCAATTAAAGACATGTTCAAAATTAAAATTGGAACAAATCAAATTGTTTTCTACAATAAACAAAACGTAACAAAAAGTGAAAAAAACAATTAGACTCGTCGATATTTTGTTGCAAATTCGTAACCACCCAATTTTTTAAAAAACCATGAAATGATTAGAATTGTATAAAATTTATCACATTCACCAAAAAAAAATGATATATTAAGTTTTTATATATTGTGATTTTGGAATAAAATGAATTAATTAGACTCGTTCGATCCATCACCGTTCGGCCCACAAACCGACTACCAACGCCCTATCGCCTCGACTGGTCTTCTATACTTTTAACTTCTTAAAAAAAATTCTGTTTTAAAATCTGTCTCAAATTAGTGATAGTTGTTTTTGGATTCGTTGGAAATGGAATTACAATGTTTTTGTTTTGCGAAGAGGTTTAGTAGTAGAAAATTTCCATCTCAAAATCTTGTCTTTTCATGACAAAATCTTGTGGTTAAAGTCTATTTTGGGAGTCTTAAAAAGAGTTTATAGAAAAATAACCCAAAAAAAAGAAAAATTGGATTAAAAATTAATCGATTAAACAAAATCATACGCTATTATGGGACTCTTAAAAAAAGTTTATAGCAAAATTGAGAAAGTGGTCTATATTTTCTAAAATTAACAAAATTCAAAATTCTAAACCCTAGAACCTAAAAACTAAACCTTAATTAAACTCTAGTAAACTCTAAACTCCAAAGTAGTCTATTTTAATTTGAAACAGTTAGTCTGTCTTTTAGATTTTATTTTATAGTGATCTCTTATTATGAAATATTTTTACTTGTTTTACACTGAGAAAAAGAAGTTGTAAAGTTATATGCCCTTGCAAATGCCAGGGCACATTATTTGTGTTCTTACGTTATGCTTTTTGAAAAACATTTCTAATGGGATGAATGCTTGATCATTCAGATCCTAAGACTGATATGTGTTTTCTTTTTATTTATTGGCTTAGGAAAAAATAGTGTTTCTTTCTGCATGATCCTTGACATCTTTGAATCAGTACATAATAGATAGGAAACAATGCAAGTCCCATCAGTCACAATCAAGAAACAAAATGAAATTTCAAATAACAATAACATGTTAAAATGAAAAAAGGGAAACAGTGTGTCAGATCTTTGTATTAAACCTTATTATAAAATAATTGAGAAGTGGTGTGTCAGGGATAGATATACTTACCTTGGCATGTGACCCTCAATTTTTTCCTATGCATGAATATTTCTGTATTCTCTTAGTCGACTATTATGGTTGGATTCAGAGATAAGGAAATTCAACTATATTAAAGTTAAAAAAACATATAATAAACAATTTATGTGACAATTCTACGTGATGCAAAAAAAAAAAAAAATGTGACAATTCCATTTCTACGTCTAATATCAGCTCCTGTGTTGTTTACTGGTGTTCGGCGAACGGGTGACAAAATTTTCACCAATCTTTTCTGCTTTCATATCTAAAGTTTCGAATCAAATAGAACTATATTTTAAATTAATTAGGACATGTTATCAAATCCTAATTTGTGAAGAAGGCGGTTGAATCTGTTCCTGAGTCACGTTTGAACAATTTTAAAGCAAGCACTTGATAAGTAATTCGTAGTTCTTACTTTTTAAATTGTCTTTTCTCCATAAATTTGTAATTTCAATATTACTCACACATGCATATTTCCATATTTAAACTGGATTATGACATGTGCCACCACTAATACAACCCACTAGAACACATGTCTAAATCTAAAAACAAACTCTGAAAAACTTTTTAAACGGTTGATGTCTCATAATTTTTTTAAATTACATAAAATATATTTTCCCCTAAATTTTTGTGCTTCTATCTTTTTCTACACGGTTTCTACTCTTTTAAGGATATTAAAAAATATACTCTCTGTTTCAAATTATAAAAAAATTTAAGAGTTTTTGCACAATAATTTAGAAAGCAAATAAAATACTCATATTAACCTCATATTCTATCTTAAATTTAGGAAACACATTAAATACATATACTGAATTGAGCTTTTGACTAAAGATAAAAATAGTAAAATGTGTCAATTTTTATCTTGAAAATATCTATTATGAAACAAAAAAAAGTGATAAAACTTCTTATTATATGAAACAGAAAGACTAAATATATAAGATATGTACATAGAAAATTGAATCGATGTATCTACCCACTTACTCCTGTTGAATCAGGTTATATGGATTATGGACAGCATTGATTGTTTGTGTATAAATAGTTGTACCTTAAACGATTATTAAAAAACAAATATTTACCAAAGACTTTATTATCCTCCGAACTAGTATCAAAGAAAAATTCTTTAAAAATTCGAGTGTGTTTTTTTTTTCCGAACGTGCATGTTTCTAGTTTATAGTTATGTTGCTTGAAGAATCTTCACCAGCAACAGATCATATTGATGAAAATAAGAGGAAAGGACGACCAAAATTTCAGCAATGACAATGTAATCCGAAGAACAACCCCCTTCACTAAGGATATTATAGTAGAGTAGCGATTTTTATTTTTTTAAAGATTTTACATTGATGATTTTTTTGAAAAGTGGCAAGTCAAAAGTGGTATTTTATGAAATTTCGCATTCCTTTTCCAAGGCTATAGGGATTAGCTTATGTTTTGGGATTTCAGTTATCCTAACCAAATTAATTTTTTTGAAAAATGTTATTGTCCGATTAAATATTACACAATCTTAAAAAGTACAAACAAACAAAAAGCTTCTAAACCACGTGAGAATTAATATTTCTTAAAACAAGAACAAATAAATAGTTGCAGAGACTTTACTTTTTAACGTTTACTAGAATATATTATGTGCTATAGCACGAATAAATTACAATTATAGTATAATTTTCAAAAAATTATAAAATCAGGATATTAAAAAATTGTAGTTCTTCCAAAACCTTATGAAAATTATAATATTAATTTTTATAATATCGAATATTTGTTAGCACTTAAAAATAAAATTAAATCGGTTTAAATATTTTCTTAAAATCTTCCAAAAAATCGTAATCTACATCAAATCTTTTATTTTTGGAAAATTAAGGGGGTGTTATTGTTTTAGTGATTTTTAAAGAGTTATAAGTTTTAAGAAGTTTAATGTTATTCAATCTTAACTTTTAAAAACTCTATTAAAATCTTATGTTATTGGTTTATGATTTATAAAAAATTGTTTAGAGACATTAAAAATCATGCGTTATTGAATTGATGATTTTAAAAAGTCATTAAAACTTATCCGTTATTGGATTAAAAAGATTTTAACCAACTTTCAGATTATATAAAGTTTAGTGTTATTGGTTTATTGATTTTAAAATTGTTTGTTCATGTGAAACAACTTTTAAAAACTTTCAAAATAATAGATGTTAAAGTGAGATTCTCAAAGTTATGTTTTTCTAAATACTATGAAAATCTCTGAGAATATGAGAAAATTATATAAACTCTCTAACAATTCCTTAAATTCTACAGTTATCATAATCATTAAGATTCTACTTAAATCACTAAACCAATAACACCCCCTAAATCAACATTTAATTTAGTTTAATTAGTATGTTTAATTAAATCAACAAAATCTTCACAAAATATATTTAACTTCTTTTCAAAAAAATTAAAATAAAAAAATTATTTAAAACGAAAATCATTGACGGCCATGATTAGTGGAAAAAAAAAATCGATTGTCATGATTTAATTAAATGATCACATAATAACTAATGACTAAAATATCCTTAATGAGAGATTAAAATTTGTTCTTCGAAGTAATGGCAATGTGATGTAAATATTAACACTTTTGAATGTTTATTTATAAGTGTACTCCCCAAATAATATATAGGGGATAACAAATAATAGTTTAACAATATTTTAGATATTCTGTATTAGATAAACCGAAAATATTGTTTAATAATATTGTTAACCTATATATATATATATATATAAAATAAATATTCTGTATTAAACAAACCAAAAATATGACAGGTTTTTTTTGTTTACAATGGAGCTCAAAATAGGAACTAACCATTACATAGAAACTCAATATGAAAGAAGCAATGTGAACCTAATTAACGAAAGGTATACTGGTGCCAATTAGCTTGGGACGGTGGAAAATGACCGGAGGAACCATAGTTGGTGGAGTGAACTATCAAGCTCCAGATTGTCTTGCCGGAGAGATGAGGCTCGATTCCGGCACAATCTCCGGTTGGCTAAAAGGGTGAGCCGGGTATTTTACCTTTGATTCCTTTCCTTTCACAAATCATATTGCCAATATATTAGATCAACCATTTTACACTTATTTTTAGTTGTGGTTCATTTTATGTTTAAATTTCCTAACGACCATCCAATCGAATAGTTGTATTCAGACGCATTCTACAAATTAAACACTAGATTTAATAATACCAATTTAACCAAGATATTGACATAGGAAACAAAAGTATACCAAGTACTAGAGTTCAAAGGATACATATTGAAGTTGTCAATGGTATGAGTTCTCTGGTGAAATTGTATGATCATACCTTATTGTATTCAACGCAACTTTCATTCTCATTTGCAGTAACATCACCGATTCATAAATAAATGAATAATCGTAGAGGTCATACCGTTCCAAGAATCGAAAAACAAAATATTTGGTATTGCGATGATTATATTGTTGTATAATACTAGACCGCATAAAAAAAAATGGTCTTGTCAAACGTAACAAGAAAGTTAGAAACTTAGAAACACTGATATATTTGATTAAACCTAGAAAATTTTTCCAAAGAATTAGTTGTTTCACTCATGCTCGATGCTAAAATTCATCATTTAAATTTTTTTGTCAAAAAATTTCATAGGTCTAAAAGCTGATATCGCTAGAAATAAAAAAGTAGCGATATCACAAATCCATTTATACTGCAATTTGTTTGCCATTTTTATATATGTAATTGTACTGTTCGAAATGCTTATTGTCTTTTCCGTTTCTACTATTAAGAATCTTCAGTATATAACCTTTGTGAATTGATATGAGTAAACAGTTATTGTTAAAACTATAAATATAAATGTGTAATTTAGGAATTAACATGGAACCCTTCTTACACATTTGTTGGGATGTTTTGTCCATACCTCCTTGCCTTTGGAATATCACTCATCTTTCATCCTACGGCCCTCCCTTATTCCTCTCTCTTCAAATCAATCACCTTTCATCTCTCTGCCTTAATTATGCTAAAAAATTACTACTACGCAGTCATTTTCTCCAACAATAATAATAAACTATGTGAAACCCTAATCTTTGAATACTAATCTTTAAACCCTAAAAAAGAAGCAAAAATCAAGATTATATATTATTATTACTGATCACGCAAAATCATACCACAAATGTGTATACAGTATACTAGACACATGCATATGAAAGAACTTAATTAAGAAACAAAAAAACATATAAGAATATAAAAAAAGAAGAAGCATATATATATATATATATATATATGTATAGCTTGGAAGATTGCTAAAAGCAATTTCTGGGGAAAGGAAGGGTACAATGACAGAGAGTATACGGTGCAGGAGAATCTAACTCCCAAACTTAGCAATGCTTAGGTACCTTTCTTAATTACTTCTCTCTTCCTACACTCTTTCTCTCCTTTCCCTCCAATATATAATTTTATCTTCTTATTTTTTTTCTTATTATACTATTATATTAAAATTTCCAAATTTAATTGCACATTTTTGCAGTAAACCCCTCCTTGTTCTCTCATAATCGACTCCTTTTGTTCTTTCTCTCTCTCAACCACTCCCACTACCCCCTCTCGGTTTTTGAGATAACCGAAACACATTTAAAAATCCTTTTGAATAATCTTTCTTGATTTCCATTTTCATCTCTGGTTTTTATAAACCCACCAAGTCTCTGCTAGCTTCTTCTTAGGTGGGGTTTTCAGAAAGGTTCGTAATCATGGGTTTCGAGAGACCATCATCATCATTATTATCATCATCATTACCATCATCATTACGAACATCAGAAAACTCAAGAGCCAAGTTCAGTCTCTTCTATATATTCCTACTCTTCATCGTCCTCTGTTTGACTACTACATTCATTACTCCCTCATCGCTTTCTTCTCCCTGTAAGCCCTGTTCCTTTTTCTCGTTTTCATTGATATTATCTTTCTCCAACTTAAATATCTTTAAATATTTGGCTCGGACGTAACATATAATCATTAGGGTACAATTTATGTATATTATATTGTTGTAAAAATGCAGATATTAGGAACTCTTACTCTGAGAAACTAGGGAACTCCTGTGCACAGGTTCGTAAGCTGTTTTTACCTCTTACTCTCTTGCGTGATCCAATATAATTCTATTTTTTTGGTGCTGTTGAGTCAATAATTAGTTTGGAAAAAAATGAACCAAAAACCTTGTTAATTTTTTTTTTTTCATAACTATAACCATATAATATCCAAAAAAGCTTAGTTTCTATTTTCTCCTGAGTCAAGTATCTTTGGAGGAAAAGATAGATGTTGATTCATCATTAAAGACATTTAATATAATAAGCTTATAATGTGGGGTCTCTAAAGGACTACACAACAGAAGGGTTGTGGCTAATTGCGCTTGAACAGTCAGCGACTGTGACGGCATGTCGAGACTGACTGGGCACGCAGAGATGCCATGTACTCTTAAACGGATTCTCAGCCGTCCGATTCGTTTCAGCGCACACGAGGACAAGGACAGTACTCAACTTTTGGTCCGTTCACCTGTCGTGGGACCCTGCCTTGCGTCTGTCTATGTTTCGATCTCGATCGAGTGGTAATATTAGTAGTTACTCGCCCCCACGGCGCACGTTAACGTATGACAGCCTCTTGGAACTTCTCAATCTCTCTGCCCTTTTTTGGTAATGTGCGTAGCGCTTTTTCCGGAGCGGTATTCCCGCGTCTTGTCTCACATCCCCAGCCCTGTCTTAAAACATGTTTTTAACCTAAACCGCGAACTTTAGCAAGAGTGGGCGCATGTTAGGAAGATTATGCGCATGTTAGGAAGATTATGCGCATGTTAGCAAGATATCGCTGTCTTGAGCTTACTTCACTTTTCAAAAGTCTTGATATTTAATCAGAAAAGCATAAAATATTCTTGATTAACCATATCATTAGGCTTTGTGTTACTGTGTATTGAATTTTCTCCAAAGAAAGAAAATAATAAAGTAGGGTATGTATGCGTTTGATATATTTTTATGAAAAATGTGACAAAATATATGGTTTTGAGTATGTGCTCAGGAAGAGGGCAAGAGTACAATAGTGATAAAGAACACGAAGAAAATCGGTGACCGGAGCAAGGAGGCGGAGCTACGCAGAATTCTAAGGGGATTGGGGTCATCTCCGCCACGGTGCTCATCCAAGTGTGGAAGATGCACGCCGTGCAGGCCTGTGCACGTGCCAGTGCCTCCGGGCACGCCTGTCACCGCCGAATACTACCCCGAAGCTTGGAGATGCAAGTGTGGCAACAAGTTGTACATGCCATGATCGTTTATATATTTATACTCACATATATACATTATATATTTTAATATATGATCTATATGTAGGTTTCATGGTTATGTCTTATGTCTCTACTCAAATATTAATTATTTGTTAAACATGTTTCTAAGACAAACCCTTCATAAAACTTTTGATGATAAATTGATGATTCTCGCATATGGTTCCGTATGTACGATACATATTTGTTTTTAACCAATGATATAAAATAGGGATTGTAACCGAGAATGCCACTTTTCCCGTCAATATTATGGTAAGAAAAATTCATGAGCATGGCATGCTATTAATTATTGTCTCATTCAACGTACGGGCTTCCTAATATCACATAGGTTTAGGCTCATAATATGTCCACTAATATAAATAAGCAAAAAGCCCAATAACATTTTCTTGGCACGCATATAATCGATCATGCATCGAAGAAAACTATAAACATCTATTTCCGGAACTCGTTGATTTCATTTACATTTGTAACCATATCAACGCACTCAAATAATATAATCATATATACTAATAATATCTAATGCATATGCTTACGTATTCTCATACTAATAGTAATACATCATGTTATACAAAAGAGAAGCTTATATCAGTCACACATAGGCCATAGCCATATATCACTATTAAAGGGATTTTTAAAGTAATAGTCATTGACTGACTGATTCTTCTTTCCTATTGAAAACAATAAGCTTTTATGTAAAATCTAATCACGATGTGAGTACGGAACTGCCCATGTTCTTTCTTCTTCTATTTTTAAAATAAAAAAATTATCGACACGACCAAAGATTTTTAATTTTTGGTTAACGGACAAAATAATACTATAACAGATAAATAATTAGTCAATCAGATTAAATAATAGATAAATAATTAGTCTGCAATCAGATTAATAATAAAATAATAGAAACATACCTCAGCACCGATTTTTCAACAGCCGGCCCACAACCCTGAACCGTCCAGCTGTAAGCCGGCGTCGACTTATTTTATTCCACCGTTCGGATATTGCCAAATGGCACCATTAGGACACCTGCCACAGTCTCGTGAAACATGTTTTGTGTTAATTAAATTTTACTAACCAAGTCGCTATCTTCACTACCTAAAAATTGAATAAAAACCACATGATATGAGACACGCAAATGCTGATCTACGAAATACTTATTTAGTGAATATCGATGTGCATTTTTCTATCTTAATATACAAGATTCTGAATTGTTCTAGATGTAAAAAGTACGAGAAGAGGTATGAGAGTGTTAGTTAGGTGATAAGATCACGCGTAAGTAGAGAGGAAAAGAAGTAGAAACTATCGACAACACAATAATTGAAGAGTAATAATTTGTGGAATTGGTCGAATTTGTTATGCATAATAAATGTAATTGGGTGTAGACTGTAGATCGATTGTACAAAAAGATATAGAACGAAAATAATCAGTATTAAAACAAATTTACCATTCTATATGCATGATTTAAGATATTAGATAAATACATCAACTCAAAAAACAGATTTTTAACAGTTGACTTATATTATTTTTGCATTATTGTTTAACTTTAAATTATTTATGCAATGAATTATCGGTTATCGGTTATATTTTGCTTCATGGGACAGTTTATTTTGCAATGATTTCTACTGAAAGTGAAACATGGGATCACGTATAGTAGTATATGTGAGTATAATAAACCTTCACATCTAAAACTTACGGTTTTTTTTTTTGGTCGGTGCACAAAAATGAAGATATCTAGTAAATGAGGACAAAAATGATATGAATGAAGTTGATGTGGCTATTGAGGATGATCTTAATGATGTCAACATTGCTGCTCAGAATGATTTGAATGAGGTTAACTTAAGTTTGGTTTTTGAAAGTTTAGTGGGTTTAATTAAACTTAAGTTTGGTTTCTTTGTAAGTGCATATATATATATATATATATATATATTTGCAAATGAAGATCAATATGATATGAATGAGGATCAGTGACGATGCTGAGGATAATCTGGTTAAGGTCAATATTGTTGCTTAGGGTGATCCGAATGAGGTTAATTTAAGTTTGGTTTATTTTACTATTTTATTTTCTGAATTGACAACAAATAAATTCTAAAAAAAAAAAATCCATTTAGGGGAAAAAAAAGAAAGATAAAGGAGCTTCGGTTAAACTTCTGTTTTAGGCATCTGATTGCTTTACACTTAATTCAATCCTCCGCGTTAAATCTGTTCCATTTAAATACCTAACCACTTCCTTTTAAAAGTCTTATTCCATAAAAAGTAAACAAAACATCTCGAAGAAGAAGAAGAATTAGCATACGTGATCACATCTTGAATTACGCGCAATCGAAACAGATTCAAAATTCTCCGGCGAAATCATCTAATTGATCAATCATCTCTGAATCGATCTCTGGCTTCAAAAATCATGCCAGAGATCGAGATCGTCCCGGGCGGCGACAACAACAACAACAACGCCGCATTATTCGGGAAATACGAGCTCGGAAAGCTTCTCGGATGCGGCGCCTTCGCCAAAGTCTTCCACGCACGTGATCGTCGTACCGGCCAAAGCGTCGCCGTCAAAATAATCAACAAGAAAAAACTCGTAACGAATCCAGCACTAGCCAACAACATCAAACGAGAGATCTCAATCATGAGACGATTATCTCATCCAAACATCGTAAGGCTCCACGAAGTAATGGCTACAAAGGCCAAGATCTTCTTCGTGATGGAGTTTATTAAAGGAGGTGAACTTTTCAACAAAGTCTCAAAACACGGACGTCTCACTGAAGATCTAAGCCGTAGATATTTCCAACAATTAATCTCAGCCGTTGGTTATTGTCACGCTCGCGGTGTTTACCACCGCGATCTCAAACCGGAGAATCTCTTAATCGACGAAAACGGAAACTTAAAAGTTTCCGATTTCGGTCTTAGCGCTTTAACGGATCAGATCAGACCCGACGGGTTATTACACACCTTGTGTGGTACTCCGGCGTACGTTGCACCGGAGATTCTATCGAAGAAGGGATATGAAGGAGCTAATGTTGATGTATGGTCTTGTGGAATCGTCTTGTTCGTTCTCGCCGCCGGTTATTTACCGTTTAACGATCCGAATCTGATGAATATGTATAAGAAGATTTATAAAGGACAGTATCGTTGTCCTCGATGGATGTCACCAGATCTGAAACGATTCCTTTCTCGTCTTCTAGATATTAATCCAGAGACGAGGATCACCATTGATGAGATTTTGATAGATCCTTGGTTTGTTAAAGGAGGTTTCAAACAGATCAAGTTCCACGACGAGATCGATGATTCTGAGAAAGATCAGAAAGTGGAATTCAAAGCTGTGAAGAGTTTAAACGCGTTTGATTTGATTTCTTACTCGTCGGGATTGGATCTCTCTGGATTGTTCGATGGTTGTAGCAGTTCGATTGGGGAATCCGAGAGGTTTTTATCGGAGAAGACGCCGGAGAAATTGGCGGAGGAAGTTGAGGGGTTTACGAGAGAGGAGAAGCTGAGGATGAAGAAGAAGAAGGAACAAGAGTATGGGTTTGAAATGGAAGGGCAAAATGGGAAATTTGTGATTGAGATTTGTATTTCGCGGTTGAACGATTTGCTTGTGGTGGTGGAGGCACGGCGGAGAGGTGGTGATGCTGATTGTTACAAGGAGATGTGGAATGATAAACTCAGGGTTCAACTTATTCGCGTTTGCGATCAGACATCGCCAAACGCAACTGTTTAAAAACGCCGTTCTTTGTAATTAAAACGCCAATCGCTTTTGGTTGGTTGGTTTGGCTGGGTTGATTTGCGTTTCTATTACGTTTATTTTTATATAGAATTATCATCGAACAAAAAAAGGAAAAAAATAAATTAACAATATGTATTTAAATACTGTACCAAATTGTTGTAGGTATCTCTATTTTGTGCTTTTTGATAATACGTGTTACTCATTATGTACAACGAAGTTTATAAATACATTTGTAGATACTTACTCTTTTGTATAATGTAGAAAATGTTCTTCTATTTATAGTTTGATTTTCCATTTTTACTCGAATACATAACATTTTTTTTTTTGGTCAATCATGGGAATTACATTAAGTAAAACGGTATATTTAAAAAAAATCCACCAAAGAAAAGAAAGCAGAATGAAATCTATTATTACGTGCCAAATAATCAGTTTTAAAGTTCAACCGATTGAAAATACATATATATATATATATATATTTTTTTTTTCAAAGACTCATAAACTCGCTTAAATCGTGAAAAATGCCATCTAATCTAAGAAGTTATGGTATCATCTTCATTAATTCTAAACCGTCGGTTGGGAAGACAAGACACTCCATGACCTACAATAATACTTTTAATTCTAAATGAAGGGCGAAAAACTTTATCTTTGATTCTTAACACCCATAGACGAAATAGCTTCCAACATAAAAATTATATCCTAAATATATAAACATAACGTTTCTCATTTAGGAACCATCAATCTCGCGAATCATCTTTTTATATAATAAGACTATAGTTTCGGTGAATACTTCCGACTTTAGAGTCTCAAAGATCCAAAATTCCAAACAAAGCAAAAAATCTTATTTTTCGCAAACTAGAAGATCATATTAAAAAAATCTGGATATTGTTAATTGGGAAAATAATTTTTTTTTTTAATACCAAACTATTTAAAGAAAAGAAAAACCCAAATTATTATGTCGAAAAAGGTAAATTTAATAAGCAGAAATCCAAAATTAAGAAGGCAAAGTTTGAAATTTGAATTGCTGCTTATTAAGATCTAGGCACAAGTACCTCCAATCTGTCCGACCAGTCTTATACTTGTTTCGTAAAAGCAAGTACTTGCTTTGAACAAAATGGATAACAAGTCAGATATTGCAAATACTAACAAGTACCAAACCAAGGACAAAACAATTTTTTTTTTCCAATACTTGTCCCGTTATCCGTACCGTTCCTGTTACCCACAAATTATCTGCTATTACTGGCAAGTATCCGTAAGTATCCATAAATATAAGCCAAGTAACAAGCCAATTTAAAAAAGCAGGTACTTGTTTGGACGAAAACCCGTTTGGAACAAAGTATGAAGCCGAAAATTTAATTATCTTTTTAAGGTAAGACAAGTACCAAGTCAGCTCACAAAGACGGATATCCGCTCCATGTCCTGGCTGCTTATCCCATTGGCTTCTTAAATTTAGTATTATATTTATTGAACATATGAAATGATTGAATGGGAGTGTTCCACATCTAGTCATGAAAAGGTTAAAAAGGTATGTACAGTACCTTACTCAATATTAAAACAAATGCATCTTTTTTTGATAAAAAGCTATTATGGTCCACTTGATTAGAAATTTACAACTCAAAACGAGTGAAGGTTAAGGAATCGTTATCATTATTATTAAACCATCATCATAAGCACCAGCCTTTCTTATTCATCACATCATTTGTTTGGCTGATTTTTTTTATTCTAGAAAATAACATTAATTTTTTTAAAAAATTTTATATGATCATTGAATAGCTCAAAGTACAATTTCTGCCCACCTTTTGGTTTTAGGCGCAAAGGGGAAAAATGTGGAAATTAGGTTGTTTGGTGTGAATTAGGAAAGTAGATATAGAGGAAAATGTGGTTGATGAAGTTAAATAAGTCTTAAAAATAATATCTATATTGAAATTCAGATTAGTTCCCTTAGTTTATAGAGGTTATGTGAATCCTCTTTAGTGGTGTTTCTTTGTCTATTTGGGTTGGTCCATTATTGTGATTAGAGTATACCTTTATCTTTATTTTTTGCCGTCAAACCTTATTATTAAACAAGAAAAGATACAATTAGTTCCAAGTTATAACATATCCTGCAGAATGTTTTCTAGCAAACTTAGCTAAATTGTCTACACTCCTACTAAGTTTTCTTGCCCTAGTTTAAAAACAGTTAGATGTTTAAAATACGCAAGACACAGACAGATTCTAGTTTTCAAACTGGGCCATTTCGTAGGTAATGGGCCTTGATAATAGTTGGCCCATTATCGTCATACGGATAACGGATTTTAATGTAATAAACACCTGTGTCGTGTAGTTCCGTCCAACGGTCGAATTGACACGGGAGAGAGAGAAAGATGAGAGAGAAAATGAGAAATCGGAAAACCCTAGATCCCGTCGATGAGGGGAAAGGCTTCTTCGCCTGTTACCTCTTGACATCTCTGAGCCCTCGTCATAAGGGTCACACTTATATCGGGTACTTCTTTCTCACCTCTGATCTTCCCAATTCGATTCGCATTTTGCTGTTGATTTGGTGATACATTGAAACTGAAGATCCTGTTTTTTATCAAGTAATCGATCTAGTTTGAATTATTGATGTTGGATCAAACCTCTTGTGTAATTGATACATCTTTGAGTTTATTTGATTGTCTTCTTTGCATTTACAATCTGAAACTTTTATCTGATTTCAGTTGTTGAATTGCTTCTTACCATAAACTGTGGAAGTTAGTTCAATAAAGGATTACATAATCTGGTTTTCTCAGGTTCACAGTAAACCCGAGGCGGAGAATAAGGCAGCACAATGGAGAGATTACTAGTGGTGCATGGAGAACAAAGAGAAAACGTCCATGGGAAATGGTTCTCTGTATCTATGGTTTCCCCACACACGTCTCTGCCCTTCAGGTCCTTTTTTTCTTCTTTCCCTTACACATATACCGACTTAAAGATCTTTTCTTCGATACCCACAAGCTTCACGATTTAGATTATATTTACCAATCCTGGCAAAAGATATTGCTTTTACTTCATTTTTTTCTCCAGCTGTGGAAGGAGACAAGGTTAAAGTAGTAGGTCAGAATGTTTTGCTGTTAAAATTTAGTCAAGCTGATGTGAGAATTTCTGTTGCAGTTTGAGTGGGCTTGGCAGCATCCAAGAGAATCCCTGGCAGTGAGAGAAGCTGCTGCTGCTTTCAAATCTTTCTCTGGGCTTGCAAGCAAGATCAAACTTGTATACACTATGTTGAATCTTCCAGCTTGGAATAGGTAAGGAAGCTTGTTGTTGTTGTTATACTTTGCTACGCTGCAAATATCCATTTTACTGATATAGCTTGTATATCTCTGTGTGTCTTGGTGACCAGTTTAAACCTCACAGTCAATTATTTCTCATCAAAGTATGCACACCACGGCGGTCTTTCTCCCAGTTTGCCTCTACACATGAAAGTCCAAGTTTGTGCTATGGATGATCTTCCATATTTCACAAAACTAGACAATAACAGTTCTCAACCCGAAGAGGAAGAGAGTTCTGAGGGTAATGAAGATGAGGGGAAGAATGATAGTAGCAACCAAAGCCAGTCTGGGGATGACTTGTATTCGGGTAAAAAAGAACTTCACGACCGGCATTTTGAAAAAGCGAAAGAACCCGAAACTGTATTCGATGAAGACAGATTAGCAAATTTCAGTGGTTTTGGCTTATTAGAAGAAGAGACTGTTGAAGATGAAGTATCACATAGCACTGTAGGATCCATTGAAGTTATGGAGAAAGAACCGGAGACTGTATTCGATGACAGATTAGCAAATTTCACTGGTTTTGGCTTAGGAGAGATTGTTGCAGATGAAGTATCAAATGGAACTGTAGGATCCACTGAAGCTATGGAGAAAGATTTTTGGAGAAGGACGACTGAGGTTGATGTTGAGGTGATAGATCTGATGACTCCATCACCGAGCTGTAGAGCTGGGTCGTCTATGAAGAGGCGAAGAGTTTCTGAGTTTATAGATTTGACTATGTCTCCTAATTTCATAGAGTTGTAGAAATAATACACAATATCTAGTTGTGCGCAAATCAAATCAACTTTGTTGTTATTTTCTTTTATATATAATAAAAGATTTCATACCTTTTGAATCTGAGTCTCTCATCTTCTTCTAGGAAAAATATATAAAATTCCCTAACCAAAATCCGATTTTGAATTCCAATCTAGATTTGTTTTCTGTTTTTATGAGTTTTGAGTCTTTTGACGATTTTTATGAGTTCTGACGATTTTTTGCAACCAAACTCACTATTATTTAGTATCCCAAATATTCAAAAAAACATTGTAGGTAAATGAGTTTTTCAGTCTCTAATTTGCCTAATCGAAGATTGGGATGTGTTGGTATATAAAGAAAAAAACGATACAAGATCTAGATTAAGCATCTAGATGCACAAACAAACATTATTTAGTCTATATAGTTATGAACATGTGTGTTTTGTGTGAGTGTGTGTCTCTCTCTCTTGTCACTATTAAGGAAAAAAAAAATCTTTTAAGTCTCTAACTCTCCATTATTGCTTAATCTCTAATTATATATATATATATATATCTCAGATTAAGATTCACCTCAACTTTTGGTTCCCATAGAAGATATACTAGTAATGTATCCCCTATATATTATTTGGAGAGTACACTAATAAATAAACATTAAAAAAATGTTAATATTTACATCAGATTGTCATTACTCCAAAAACAAATTTTAATCTCTCATTAAAGGTATTTTAGTCATTAGTTATTATATGATCATTTAATTAAATCATGGTCATCGGTTTTTTATGGTAACTAATTAAAATTCTATATTTATGGATACTAAAAACTCATATTTAAAGGAGAATTCTATAGAATATTTTATATTTATGAAAAAGTTACATAAAATCTTTGCTAATATATTGTCAAGTTTTAAAAGTTCCATTAAGACATTAAATATTAGTTTTGATATTTTATATTAGTTCATCTTTTAAACATCAAATATTAAAGTTTTATTTAATATCAACTAAAATATACTTAATTTTGATATAACTAATCTAAAATATTAAAATATTAAAATTTATCATATCAAATTTTTTAAAATAATCAACCCGTGCAGCAGGACGTGACATTTCTAGTAACATAATTATTTTAGTATAAAGATATATGCCGGCATGAACATCAACATGTATAATACATTTACACTTGAGAAAGGAGAATTTGTATTCTGATTTTCGAAGAGTGTGAAATTGATGAGATCGGCAGTGTCCACATGTTCTCGATGTTGATTGTTGACTTTATATTTGTGTGTGAAGTTAAGACGTGAGAGTAGTTAGACACTGGAGGAAAAGAAGAATACGAACAATAATTTTGTAATTACGGTCAATGATTTAAACTATGATTTAAACTAGAAAATGGTTAAGCATTTAATTTTGGGTTTTTAGACGGAAACATCCTTCACGTGTAGTCACATGTCCAATATTATGCATTTCTTTCTTCTTTTGTA
Organism: Boechera stricta; assembly: GCA_018361395.1. NCBI lineage: Eukaryota > Viridiplantae > Streptophyta > Magnoliopsida > Brassicales > Brassicaceae > Boechera > Boechera stricta. The sequence continues at coordinate 12,605,443 of CM031541.1, read as the reverse complement.
ACTTGATCATGTAGAATTGAAATGTGTTATTTATATTATGGTCAGAATAGGATAAAAAAAAAATTATTTAATTGAACATTGTAAAACTTAAATCACCAAAATCCAAGTTAACTTGGTCATCGGCCGTATATGTTTCTTCAGTATTTAATTACATATTGATGATAGATAAATATCAGAACTTTGATTAAAAAGAAAAAAGATTAATATCAGAGTAAATAATCTCATCCAAATCTCGAACTCTAATATTGATAATTAATATCTTAACGTACAAGAGCAAGACATTATGTTTTTTGTTTTTATAGTCTAAGACAATATAATTAAGTATAGATCATTCTATAGTATTTCCATTTTAAATAAAGAAAGATCATTTAATACACCCTAATGACTCTCCTTTTTTTAAAGAAGCTCTATTGCTTGCATTTCTCCTCTTCTTCTTCTTCCTTTCTTCTCGTCCTCCATTGATGCTCTAGAAAAAAAAAAGCTTTATAATTAATTAGCATGCGTGAATGTCCAGAGACAGGTATAATTAAAATCAACAATATATACATATTTTTATGATCTTTTGATTGATCAATCAAATTGATGGTGGTCGTGAAATGAATGGAAACAACAGGGAAGGATTTGGAGAGTACTACAAGATCGTGAAGAAGATAAAGAAAGATCCAACCTTCGAAACCACGACGGATCATGCCGTGATGGGGATCAGGAGACACGTGGCGGTGCCTCCGGGGACAACGTTGAACACCGTAACTCCATGCGCCGCTTGTAAGCTCCTCCGCCGTCGTTGCGCGGAGGAGTGTCCTTTCTCTCCCTACTTCTCGCCCCACGAACCTCACAAGTTCGCCGCCGTTCATAAAGTCTTCGGCGCCAGTAATGTTTCTAAGATGCTTCTGGTACGTACTTACATATATATATATATATATATATATATCCACATTAATTATATTTGCTTAAAGTTTCTTATTCTTTGATTACTCTTTGGATCCATATGTCATATTTGATTAATGGGGACATATAGTTGAACGGATCTACGTCTTTTTGTTTGACTCTTTCCAAATCTTTTCAAAAGAGTAATTTTTCAGTTTGTTATATATAGTCCAGGTGGTTTATCTAATTGGCATAGGTAGAAAATTTCATTATCATTACTCATTCGATGCACATACTAAGATATTTGGAACTTATTTTTAGTTCGCACATAATATTGATGGAGCTATATGCACATACGTATATTAATCTTTTTTTTTGTCACGCATACGTATATTAATCATATTTAAATAACAAAATCTTAAAATATATGTTTTTCTTTAGAAGATTTATCGTAATTTTATTAACATATTAGTTATTTGTTTTTATTAACTACATACTAACTTACCATTTTGCGCAATTCTACGAAATATAGTCTCCAAAATTTTTCTAAACCTTTTAATTTGTGTCGGTTGCTGCTAAACAGCATGCTAGTATTATTTAACTGTATAACAGTTCACCTTCCAAATCACTCGCTATTTAAACAAATAACATTGGAAATGTCGAAACTAGTTAATCCAGAAATATTATCGTTCCATTTTGTCAAAATTCAATTACACCATTGATTACGATTTTTACATTTTTGTATTTTTCTAGATACTTTCAAAACTTTAGTAAATTGTATAATTAGAAAATAGGTGTATATATATGCACATGCATGTAATTTAATTAGGGACTAAAAGTGTTGCAGGAAGTGGGAGAGAGCCAGAGAGGAGACGCAGCGAACAGTTTAGTCTACGAAGCGAACCTCAGACTCAGAGATCCAATCTACGGCTGCATGGGAGCAATCTCAGCTCTTCAACACCACATTCAATCTCTCCAATCCGAACTCACCACCGTCCGTACAGACATCCTCCGCCACAAATACCGAGAAGCCACCACCATCACTTCCCTCCAAAACAACAACTTCAACAACACTAGAACAACATCATCAGTGAGCTGTGATCATCATGCTCTCGCCTCGGCGATTCTCCTCCCACCACCACCACCACCTCCTCCTCCTCCTCCACGACCACCAAGGTTGTTGTCCTCTCAGCCTGCTCCACCGCCTACGCCACCGGCTTCTTTGCCGTCTCCGTCGATGGTTGTGTCGTCCTCTTCGTCTTCTAATTCATCTGCCACCAATTCTATGTATAATCCTCCTCCATCTTCGGCGGCTGGATACAGTAATTCTCTGTCCAGTGATAATAATGTTCATTACTTTGATTAAATCAGGATTATGTGTTTCTTAATTCTGTTTTTTTATAAATTTTTTAAGCTATTATAAGCTACGAGTTTGAATGTTGATCCGTGTTAAGGAACAAGGATAGTGCGTAAATGTTTTGCTTTTATTCATATAGATTAATTTCCATAAATTACCACTACAAGAAAACAGCACGGATTCCGAAGCACGGATTCCGACAGAACGTCGTCCATCGGATATTTCCGATAGAAAACCGATGATAAAGCTTCCACTCAACGGTCGTCGGAATTCAGTCGGACAATTTACTTCGGATTTCCGACGGGCTAAAATAAACTGACAGTATTCCGAGCACTTACAATGGTCGGAAAGACGGATATTATTGCGACAATATACCGACGGGGTTGCTACAAATTTCCTACTAGTTTCCGATGGGTTTTTAATCCGTCGGAAATTCATTGGTAAATGTTTAAACTCGAAGATTTGTAAAAATGTCACAACAACGTAAAATATTTAAATTAAAATGAAAATTAAAAAATTAAAAAAATTACAACTTAAAAATCTAAAAATATATTAAGAAAAACTATAAAATAGAAAAAACTAAATATATAATTAAACTCAATAAAAATATAATATTACAAGAGTGAAATAAAATACATTACAACTAATTATCATCTAATGCACTATCTGAATACTCTAATGGTGAAGAATCTGATTGTGAATCAAATTCTCCAAGTTCCCTGTCTGAATCATCAAAAATCTCGTTATCACCTTCTTCGAAATCAACAACAAGATCAACTTGTAGCGGTTGTTCGACCTAGAAAACCAATTGCTCATTGTTGCATAGCCTCGTTATCTGATATACCATCCACCCTACCTCTAAGTGTAATCGATAAAACAGTCATCCAAGGGTCATGTTTGTTCGTCACACGAGGGTAGGAAATGTAACAGACTTGGTTTGCTTGTGATGCAAGGATGAATGAGTCGTACTTTTGCAGCCGTTTTTTGGAATGTATGGATATAACACCAAATTCATCTTGGCGAACACCTGTTCTTAGGATCGGATCATACCAATCGCAATAAAAAACAACGCATCGCATGTCGAGCGAACCAGGATAATGAACTTCTAGTATTTCCTTTAGAATACCATAGTAGACAACGTCGTCCGATTGGAAAGAAATACCATAATCACTTGTTGGCCGGATCCTTCCTTCGCGGAGAATCTTAAAAACATATTCTCGTGTACAATACATAGGATATGAGTGCGCTAGAAACAACGGCTCATTGATCAACTCTTCTAACTAAGTTGGAAAAGATTGACCTCTACTTGCACTTGTCTGTGCCTGAATTAATAAAATAAATGTATATTAATAATTAAGAAAATTGATATATTTAATAATTTTAAAAGAAACTAATTGGTTCAAATAAACTTATATAAAATGTGAGCCATCACGAGAACTCCCTCTCTTTGAGCTCTTTAAATGCTTTCTCAGTGTAACTTGGGTAATGAAAGCGTATTTCAGCCATATAAATCCTGTAAAAACAAATATGATTAAATCTGTTAAATTATATATTAATATAAATATATAGAATTTTTTTTTAAATGGCATACCTTTCATATTGAAGGAGATCTTCGCAATTTGTGAGAATATACATATGCAAATGATTGTGTTCTTCTTCAGTTAATCTTCGTTTTTTGCTTTTTCCACTTAGTCGTCCAACCTATTTGAAAAAAAATTAGTTGGTAATTATAAATAATAATGAATATAAATTTTAAAAAATACAAATACGCCTTACCTGGCGGAAGAGAGTAGGAACATAGATTGGATAAGAAGGTTTTTCACCTCTGTCATCGTGCTTCGCTGGCACCACTTCATTAATACATTGAGCAACAATAGATCCCTGTACTTTACTCCAATTTTTAACCTTTTTTTTAGATGATACATATACCGCTCGAACGGGTACATCCACAGATATTGAACAGGGCCACCTAATGCTGCTTCGCGAGGAAGATGAATAGGAAGATGCTTCATAACATAAAAAAATGAAGGGGAAAAATCTTCTCCAAATTACAGAGGATAATAGGTATTTGAGCCTCCGAATAACGAATACCGTCAACCGTTAGAGATCTCGTACATAAATCCCCAAAAAAAGCAGCTATACCTGAGAAAAAACATAAACAAATTACTAAATTTTATTGATCTAGTATTAATTTCTAATATTGATAAAGATAATATTACCTACAATTGACTTATGCACGTTTTGTGGAAGAAGGTACGCAAAAGCAAAAGGAAGAAGGCGCTGTATTATGACATGACAATCGTGACTTTTTAACCCAGAAAACTTCTCTTCACCATAATCAATGCAGTTACGTAGGTTGGAGACATATCCATCTAGAAATCTAACATTGTTCGTAATCCAATCAAAAAACTCAAGTTTTGCAGCTGCTGGTAAACAGAATGGGGGAATAGGACCTTTGTTATTTTTTCCCACAACATGAAGCTCTTTACCCGAACATATATCTGGCAAATCCAATCTTGACTGCAGATTATCTTTCGTTTTCCCTTGGACATTAATTAAAAACAGTATTAATTAAGTTTTCAAAAAAAATCTTCTCAATATGCATGACATCTAGATTATGCCTCAATAGATGGTCCTCCTAGTATGGTAGATCCCAAAAAATACTCTTTTTATGCGAGTTATGGTTTACGCCAACTCAGTCAACATGACTGTGTCCGTTTCCGCCACAAACAACCGTTTTCTCCGTCCCAAAATCTCGTAGTTGTGTTAAAATGCTATAACCATCTAATTCAGGAGGTGGACCATCAAAAACTTTTTTGGTTTTCCTAAACAATGTGCTGCTTTGACGATACGGATGGTCATTTCTCAAAAAACGTATATGACAATCAAACCAAGATGTTTTCCGACCGTTTTTCAACTGGAACGCATCTGTATTATCTTGGCAATATGGACAAGATAATCTACCATGTGTCGTCCATCCATACAACATACCATAAGCTAGAAAATCATTTATGGTCCACATAAGCACTGACCTACAATGAAACGTCAAATGCCTGAACTCCATGTTTTCATAACATGTGCAACTCATAAATCAATGGCTGTAGGAAAACATCAAGTGATCTCTTTGAATGCTCAGGTCCAGATACGAGAATTGTGAGGAAAAAAAACTCTTTCTTCATGCATAAGGATGGTGGCAGATTATATGATGTCACGATTACTGGTCACAATGAATAGTCTTCCATGCTTTCCGAAAGAATTAAAACCATCGGTGCATAAAACAAGGTACACATTCCGTCTTTTAGCTGCAAAATCAGGATAAATAGTCTGAAAGTGTCTCCATGCTTCAGCGTCGGACGGATGTTATACATCTCCATCCCGTGTATGATCTGAATGTCATCTCATAGACTCTGCCGTCCTCTGTGATTGATATAATCTTTTCAACCTCTCCGTTAATGGCAAATACCACATCCGTTTGTATGGAACATTGATTCTTCCACATATTTTTTGATACCGAGGATTGCGACAAAACCGATAAAAAAATAACTGATCTAAATCTTCTCTCCAATAAATCATACAATTTTTGCTGCACACATCTATCACCAGATACGATAAACCAAGCCCAGCCACCAACTTCTGTATCTCATAGTATGTTGATAGATAATGACTATCTGCCGGCAAATATCTTTTCATATAATCAGAAACGCATCAACACAAGTCTCAGATAAATTATAATCCGTCTTGATTGTCATCAATTCAGCTGCAGCCGATAACAGTGACAGCTCCTCTGGACAACCTTTATACAATGGTTGCTTTGCCGCATCTAACATATCAAAGAATCTTTGTGCTTCTAAATTAGGTTCCTCTACTCTATCTCCTCTAGAATCAACAAAGCCCGGAGCATTCACATGATATGCATCATGTACCATCTGAACAGAACCGACATTATCCTCCACTTCCGGTGTAGATTCCTCTATTCTATCCAATGTAAAAGTTCCACTTGTACAAGCAAAATTTACCATAAAATCAATTTTTCCTCTTCTCCATTTCTCCTCATCCCCAAATTCCTCCGGCGACTCTCTGTTATCTTCCCCGGCGCGCGTCGATTCTCCGGCGAGCCTTCTTCCCCGACGACCGTCTCTTCTCCACCGAGCTTCTCTTCCCTGGCGGCGTCTCTTCTCCGGCGGACCTCTTTTCTTCGGCGATCTTCGGCGTTGTTTGGTGCGCGTCTCCTCCGGCAAACGTCCTCTTCTCGGCGACCGCCTCGTCCCCGGTGACCCCCTCTTCCTCTTCAAGATGTAAGAATTTTTGATTTTGGAATTTAGGATTTGTGTTTTAGATTTAGGGTTTTGGAATTTTTTATTTTGGTTTTATGATTTTGATTTTGTGATTTAGGTTAGAAATTAGTATTATGAATGTATGAATTTGTGGTTAATAATTAGTGATTTAGGTTTTATGATTTTAATTTTGTGATTTAGGTTAGAAATTAGTATTATGAATTAATGAATTTGTGATTAATAATTAGTGATTTAGGTTTTATGATTTTGATTTTGTGATTTAGAAATATGAATTAGTGTTATGAATTTAGGATATCAATTTAGGAATTTATGAATATCAATTTAGGAATTTAGGTTGTTTACGATTTTGATTTTGTGATTTAATTTTTAGGATTTAGAATTTGTGGTTTTGGATTTAATATTTTGATTTAAGATTATGGCATTTACCATGATTTATGTAGGATTTAGAATTTGTGATTTAGATTTAGGATTTTGGAATTTGTGATTTTGGATTGAATTTTTTTATTTTGTGATTTAGGTTAAAAATTAGTATTATGAATTGAGGATCATATTTTAGTAATTTAGGAATAAGATTTTGCTATTTAGGATTTGCAAATTGGATTTTGTGGTTTTGTGATTTAGGATTTTGTAGGATTTCAATTTTGTGATTTTTGAATGAAGAATTAGATTTCGGATTATGGAATTTAGCATGTTTTAAAATGTTTGATTTCGATTATATGATTAAGGAATTAGAATTGAAGATTTTATTTGTAGGATTTCGATTAATAATAATTTATGAATAATATTTTTTGATTTAAGATTTAGGATTCCAATTATGTTATTTTTACTAATCTTTTTCTCGTTTTAGGAGTTACGAGGATTTCTTCCGTATGACTCAGGGAGCTCCGATCACTCCTTCTACGAACCAGAGGAGTAGTTCCGCCACTCCTTCTAATATTGCAGGTTCTAAGAATTCCGAAGCCCGCACCAGAATCACCATTGATGAGCTTCTGCTTCAACCGGGACTGGAATGTTTACAGATGCTTCACCCACAACGTCTGAAAGGAGCCACTTGGTATGGAATTTTAGTATTTTATAATGTTTTTAACACTAATTATTTAATGGTGTTTTTTATTTCAATTGTAGGTTTCGCCATAAAAACAGGATCAACAAGACGATTTTGAATATGCTCCATAACCAACTCCCAGACATGTATCCCACCTACGGAGATATGCCAAAAAAGCAGCGAGATATATGGTTCAATTCTTTCGCGGTATGAATTTTTTTTACTTTATTATGGTTTTTTGAACATTTAATTGTGATGTAACTAATTCTATATTTATTTTATTTTTGTAGCAAGAATTCAATTGGGCACCCTAACATACGCGCTTTGTTCGTAAAGCTTTCGATAAGCAAGCTATTACGCAATTCAGCGAGCATGTCTACAGTTGGAAGCAAAAGTGGAAGAAGGGAAAAGACAAGCTAAGGGATCTCAAACCTGATGTTTAGACGGCGTACATTCAATACTGGAGTACAGAAGAGGCCAATAAAATTTCCAGATGAAACACGGCGAACCGCATGAATCCACAGGATGGACTGGGAATCGCGACACATAATGTGGGTGCAATGACATTCGAGAGTCGTGCTGACGAGCTGGTATGAATATACTTATTTATTCGCTTAACTTTTTTTTAATTTAGTAACAATTTATTTTTTAACTAGACTGCTAAGGCCGGTGTTGTGCGACTAGATTTGTTTGATATTTTTGTTGACACACACACTAACAAAAAAACCGGGGTGGTACAAGACAAGAAGGCGTTGGCAATAATCAACAACATCGAGAAGAAGAAACAAGAGAAGCTTACCCAACTATCTCAAGATGGAGGATCACCTTCGGGTTCTAATGACTTGCCGCGAGAAGTCATGAACCAATTGGTCTTAGAGGTAAATCATAAATTTATATAAGTTTAAATATTTTTAATAGATTTTTAGTATATTAATATTTGTTTATAATTTCTTAGGAAACTCTTGTAAGCCGATGACGTGTTTTTGGATTAGGCACCTTCCAGAATCAGACACTGCTATGTTTTCGTTTATACATAGAGATCCAGCGCTCGTTGAAGAGATTGAGAAGCTGAAGACGGAATTGGCGGAAAAGAATGCAAACAATTAACGAGTTACGTTCTTCTCAGGATTACTTATCGACTTTTATGAGATAGCATTTCTCGAATTTCCGCCCTCCAGGCCCTCCAGACCAGTAGTTGTATTTTTAGGTTTTTTATAATAACGTATTCGAACAATGTAAAACTTTATTCGAACAAAGATTTTTTAGGTTTTTTATAATTTAATGTATAATTAAATTTTGAGTTTTTTTAATTTATCTTGCATTTTTAATTTTTGAATTACAAAAATTTAACTAATATTTGTTTTTTTAAAAATTTACTAATACGGTCGGAATTCTCTCGGTTTTACGTCTGTCGGAAATCCGTCAGAATATCCTTCCGTCAGTTGACCGTCGGAATATCAATCCGTCGGTGGGCCGTCGGTTATATCCTTCCGTCGGTTTGCCGACCAAAAATCCATCCGTCAGTTGGCCGTCGGTTATATAATTTCTGACACGTTTCTGACACGCATTGTTGTCGGAAATTTGAAACTCCTTTGACCGTTTTATCCCTCGGAATACCGTCGAATGGTATATCCGACAGCGTTTTTCATCGATCATCCGTCGAAAACTTTCCATCGGAAATCCGTAGGATATTGCTACGGTTTTTTGACGGAAGTTGATTTCCGACGACTTCAAACCGACGATCTCGTCTCCGTAGATAACCCGTCAAAAACAAGGCTTTCCGACGGATTATCCACGGATATATCCGTGGGAATAAGTGCTGTTTTCTTGCACTTTGATTAGTTATGACTTACATTTTCCGGTGGTGTATATATATATTCCATATATTATGCAAACGTACGTATACTTTGATGTTGATATGTATTTTGATGTAACTTAACATTTCTTACTGTATCAGTCTGTAGAATCCAAGGGTGACGTACATGCGGAGCTCAACTTTTAGTTATTACTATTTACTAATAATATTATTACAAACAGAGACCCGTTAACAAAAAAAAAATATATTATTACAAACAGTTCGTCCGCATGAGAAAAATTCATTCCTCACACGCTACATCTTTTTATACGTCACATGATACTCTTTTTTTTTTTCATATTGTCATTTAGCTGAACAAACTTTACAGAATAACAAGAATAAGTGAATAACAGACGTCGGCTTTTATTGGTAGCATTTTAAGATGATGGTACAAAGTGTAACACTTCTCTAATCGGTCAAAATGTACAAAAATAATAGCACAAACTGACAAAAGTAGTCATGTTGATTTAGCGATAATTTTATTACACTAATCAGACTTTTGGCAATATATATGATCGTTGCAAAATGACGTATCACAAAAATTAGATCAATACAAATACATATTATCGGTTTTTAATAACCAACAGCTACTTCCCTTAACTTTTAAATAGTGTTGTGGCTGTTGTCTTTAAAATGATTCCATTTAGGAAATTTTGTGTTAGAACATTTCGATTACGTGGAATTATTTGACAACCATGTAGATTTGAGAATTCCTATTTAACAAGAAGATTGGAAATATTACCAACATATGTCAACATATGCATGACATTAGTTTGATATGCGTGGAATTTGTTTGGGGGTAAATTTTACATTATTTTACTTTTTTATCCTGTGATCTTAACCAATACAAAGCATTGATTCATGAATGTTCTTGCTTTCACGCTATGTGTAAGATTGCTTACATGGATTCGTTTCCGCTATATGTCTTAATCATTTATTTTCTTAATTTTAATTAACTTCAAAGCATGAACAAAAAAAACAGGAAAAACCAAATATTCTTTATATTTTATAATAATTGTCGTTTTTAATACTACTTCTTAATTGAAAAATAAAAATCAGTTGGCCCATATTTAAATTAATAAAAATATAAAATAGAAAGAATTCAAGAATCAACTGTTTTGGAAAAGATATAATAGAACATTTAATTGTTTTTTTTTAATTTGTATGAAAATTGCGATAATAACATTTATATAAAACAGAGAAAATAATAAATATATCTTATATATATATCCTTGAAAAATTGTAATTCCACGTAAAATCAGCATTTTTCTTCATATGGAAGTTAAGTGACACAATGTTGGTCATATCTGAAAACTCATCACATTACATTGTAGTTTCGGATTTCAAACCTGGTGTTAAAAGAATTATTAAAGCCACTATGCTAGTTAAAAAAAAAATCAGAAATTTTAAATGGGTAAAACATATCGTCGTGCGAGTTGAAACTATTTAAGAGAGATTCGACTAATTAAGTGATGAGCTAATTAAATTATTTAATTAAGTCAGATTTAACATTAAATGGAGGCGTTGACTAATATAGTATGAATTTGGCAACGAGCATTCCCATGTACTGCTAATTTTATAAGAATTCAATGTGGTTTAGTTAATTAATTGATCAATTAGTTAATCAAAACCGAACAGAATCTATTTATATCCGTAACAGAGTTCCAGAGTCATCACATGACGCAATTACATACATAATATATATATACAGTATATAGTAGTACTAGCTTAATCTGATTTCTTGATTACACAATGTCCCACATGCTTTCTTATTTTTTCAGCCATTACCTACAGGCTACAGCTCATGTTTTGCTTGTTAACATACACAATGCATTCTGTATGTATGTTACAGTATGTATATAGAGTTTCTTAGTTCGTTATTAATATATAAATTCTGTTCACGGCGAATTTTTTTAAAAATGTTTTGTATTTTTCCCTTTTTAGAAGTATAAATGTATAATATATCTATCAACATATAACTGTATTTTTTTCATTTAAATAACGATTTATAATGTTTCATACAAACAATGTTTTCTATGTTAAAATGATACTATTAGAGTTTTTTTGTTTGTTACAATATAACTCTTCGGTTAAAACTCTAAATCATCTTTTTTATATTTGAGTACTGGATTTAAAATGATCAATTATAATTATATATTGTAAAATTAAACCTATTATATACGTTATGCAAAATAAATTTTCAAAGATACCAAAAAAATCTTTAAAAGATACTTATTACATATTTTCTATGTTTCACAAAAAGTGTCATTATACTATTTTCACACATATTAATAAATATGTATAAATCACTTTTATGCTCTTTATGAATACACTAAATATATTTATCTCTCTAATTAATAAGCTGAAATAGTAAGATTAAAATATATAATTATAAAATTTGCGTTGAAAATATAAAACGATATTTTTGTGAAACAAAAAAATACTAATTAATTATTTATATATGGGTTTACAGCATACTCATGCGAAGCAATGCATTTTAATAAGCACTTTATGAACTCTAGCTCATATTTTTAAGTAGGGTATTGGTAATACACAGTCGTATGTCTACTTCTCAAGGACCTAAGCCATTATTTATCCATGCAGCCACACAGAGACCAATGTCTTCTCTTTGGGAGAGTCATTCAATTAAATTGCTTTCTTTATAAGATCATTTCATCACGACAAATTCGAATATACGAGTGGGTCAATCCATTCCAATCCGTTGGTTTTGTTTGTAGCTTTTGAAATATGTATCCCTATATATTATTTGGGGAGTATATTTATAAATAAACATTAAAAAGTATAAATATTTACATCTCATTGTCATTACATCAAAGAACAAATTTTAATCTCTCATTAATAATATTTTAGTCATTAGTTATTATGTGATCATTTAATTAAATCATGGTCATCGATTTTTTTTTCCACTAATCATGGCCATCGGATGTGTCAATATTCCAAAAAGTATTTTATATTATTCCAAAAAAATCGGATAAATATATTTTTATCATGGCCATCGGACGATTATTTTTATTATTTTTTAGTTTTGTAATATTCAAATAGATTTCCTAAAATATCTCTACACAATCAAAACAAATTTATTGGAGATAAAAATAAAAACACAACATAAATCAGATGCCATAAATTTAAAAGATTCAACGTATTTAAAATTTCAAATCTAAGCAATAATATCTATGTTAGTATAAAGATATTCCGAGATCTTCTCATTTACCTAACTTAACAAATTAAATACATTGCCAAAAATATATATAATATACATTCAATCCGAGATTTTTTTTTCTTTCCAAATCCTAATATTTTCTAAATCTAACATTTTATTTCCTTTAATATTTTGGTAAGCGTGAAATTAATAGTAACTGTACTAAATAATAATAATAATATATATAATTCTTTTAAATAAAAATCAAAAATTACAGGTTGGTAAAACTATAAATATTATAAATTCGTTGGCATTAATCACGATTTACTTAAATAAATCTTTAATAAAAACATAAACAATATATATATATATATATAATACAAAAAAATAATCTCATAAATATCTCATTGATATATAATCCATAACGAGATTTGATTTTGCTTGATCTCCAAGATTTTTATCTTTTTTTAAAAATATGTTTTAGATTTTTTTTCGTTTTAAAGATTATACAATAGCCGAACAAAAAAAAATACAGTAAATTTCCAAAAAATGAATATATCCTTAATAAGATTTGCACAACATAATTTCGTTCATGCATATGGGTATCATTCAATTAATACCAAAATCGGAAATATTAAAAATCTAATATTTAATTTTAAAAGTAATTAGAAAATTATCATTTATTTGTTTAGATTTTATTTGGTCAAACTTAAACTTCTCGAGTAATTTATATTAAATTAATTAAATAATAAATGCAAAAAATTCGGTAACCATAATCCTTATGGGATACGAGATTTTGGAAGTTAGAAGATATGATATTGATAAGTATCTATATTTTTTGTTATTATTCCAAAAACTATTTCTTATTATTCCAAAAATCGGAATTCCCTTATTTTAATTAAATAATAAGTGCAAAAAATTCGGTAACCATAATCCTTATGGGATATGAGATTTTGGAAGTTAGAAGATATGATTTTGTTTATTTAATCCTATATATATATATATATATATTACCTTTCTTTATATCTCACCTCATCAAACCAAAAACTTTTTTTCCACTTCATATCACAACCCAAAAACAAATGTCCATCGGCGAAATACACTTTTTTCAAATATTGAAAACTATTTAAATCTTCTTAGTGTATTAGAGTTAAAATACTTCATTCTTTTATGCACTATGCCAAAGGAACATGAGCATCTTTGGAAATGGTTTTATCTGATGATTCTGTAAGTTTTGATATAAGTTTTAATATATTTAATATAATGTAACATTTATAATATTATGATAAATATTAATGTTTATTTGTTTCAGAGTAACAAAATTCAAGCAGGGAAAAAAAGAGCATATCACAAAATTTCAGAAATTTGTGAAAAAAAAGAGACTCGAAGATTATCCAGGGATTTAATGTTACTAAGGTGAGTAGAATGTTTAGATCAACAAATCATCAGTACAAAATAAACTTTCTGTACACAACTATCATGTCTCTCTCACCATCTAATGCAGATGAGATTTGGCTTGATTTGGTTGATTTTAAACAAATCAAGAATGGTGAATTAGATCAAAACAAATTGGTTGGTGAGTCGTTTAAGATTTATTTTATTCTATTACTATAAACGAATTTTATATAAATTATGGTTTTGATTTTTTTTTTGTTACACAGATGTGCTTGGTCAACTGGTGAATGTTGGAGAAATCAATACCATAGATGTTCAAGGCAAGGCTACGAAGAAAACTGATTTTGAGTTTCGAGATTCTGAGTAAGTGTTTATTAGTTTTAATAAACGGTAAACATTTATTTTTTTATAAACAATTCTTGAATGATTTATTTTATATTATATTTTATGATTCCATAAATAATTAAGTTTTTTAAATAGTTATTAAACATGTTTGTTTACGATTATTCTGTTTCCACTAAACGGGTTGATGTAAATAATTAAGTTTAATCTTTGATTCATTATTCCATTGCCTTAACAAATTGTGGAACGTTTAATCGGGTTGAGGTAAATAATTAATTGTAATATTTTTAAATCGTTTATAGTCATTATTCCATAAATAATTAAGTTTAGTCACAATTGTGGAACGTTACACGACTATGCGTTTTTAACATATTGTTTACAAAAAATAAATTAATAATACTTTTTTCTTGTTTTCCAGTGATAACCGTCTACCCTGTACACTTTGGTAAAAATTTGCTGACCAAATTCATCAAGTTTCAGAAGAATATGTAGGTCAGATGGTTATATGTTTGATAAGGTGGGGCAAGTTAGGACTATACAAAGGTATGTATAAAACTAGCTAATTTAACATATTGCTATTATTACTCTTTAATACATCGATTAATATATAAGTTATTTTTAAAAATTTTGTTTTACCGAAAATATGTAATATTGTTTTCAGAAATTAGAAGTGTCTCAAATGCTTTTGATGCTTCTGAAGTGTTGGTTAACCCAACGTTACCTCGTGTTGATGACTTCAAGAAAATGTAAGTATCAAACTTACATAGTTTTTTCTATTTATCTTATGTTTGTTTTACAAAATAATATTTTGTCACTCGTGCTATACAATGAATCTATTCAATATTCAATTCTTTAATTCTTAGAGAAGAAACATCTATTCAATATCCAAAGAAAACTATTAAAGATCTTCTCGAAGTTGTTGAGGTATTTTTAATATTTCTTATATTAAATATGTTTAAACTTAGATCTAAGCAATTTATATTAAACTAACATGAGATTCTTTGATTTGCCAAGGTTAAAAAGGTTAGAATCAAAGATGCTAAGGAGACACTAAAGATTCATTCTTTTTTTGTGTGGATTATTACCGTTAACACTCATGTCAGAAACATCGGTCTCGAGTGAAGAACAAACATAAAATCTTCGAGACTTCAATGGAGGAACGGAGGGAAACCCTGTAGACGGAGTTGCAGCGAAAACGATTGAAAAAGCCATGGCCAGTCAACTCAGATAAGAGCAAACGATTTATCGCTCTGTTATTCACAAGAACAAAAAAAATGAGAATTGTTATTCACAATAATTAATTGGCCAAATCTGCAAAGATGACCTAGATATCAACTAAATGAGCCAAATATGGATATAAAAACAAATATATGATATACTGAGCATTGACATTAAAAAAAACTATATATTGATCAATATCATATAACTCAATATACCTCTTAACATAATATAGCTAAAATAAATATAAAATATGAATAAAACATAAATTTATATTTTTACTCCTACAACAAAATCACTTATTTTTAATATATCAATTTCAAATTTTTATATCTAAAAACTTCAACCCGTGCATATGCACGGGTCATAATCTTGTGGTTTTTTATTTGGTCAGCGGTTCACTTTTTTTTATTTATATAAACTCGAAAATTGGGAAAATGTTGTTGCAAGATGACCGTTTCGTTGTGCATCTTGGATACAGTACCGAAGGGTCCTTCACGAATCCCAGCATACCCCTGGTTGGGATGGGTAAGTGATACGGAGATTTTTCGTCTCACTCGAGTTTCACCCGAGAAGCACTATAGAGTGCTCCCGAGAGTTTACCCGATTAGAAACCGCAAGTGAACGGTTAAGTCACTTGTAGCTAGTAACGGGGTCGAACCACAAGGAAAAAGGAATAAAGCATTAGGATTATGAGAAACTAAGTTAATCTGGAGCGGATAAATATGGTGATTGATAAACGAACTAAACAAACAAACAAACTAAATACAAAACAAACTAAAAACGATATGAAGTCGTATACTAAAAGTGATTAACTATGACTAGACAATTGATGGCTTAAACTCTAGATTAATCATTGTGTCTAAAGGACTTATGCAAACTTAACCTAGGCCTTGAGATCACAAGTAGACTTACACATTTCCATGCTATAAATCCCTACAATAAGAACAAATTGAACAAACTTCCGTTTGCAATTTTGGAACTTAATGAGCATTCAAAATCATCTCAACTTACCACTAAGCTACCTAAACAACTACTTCCGTAGGTTAGGATCACAAAGCTCACAAATAGCTTGGTTACCTTCCGGGTGTGAAATTCTTAAAATCTAGATTCTACTCTTCCAAGCCTAATCTAGCATAGAGGACAACTAAGAGTGAAGGATCTACAAAGATCAAACCATAAACACAACTCCTAATCATCAACCTAAGCCATCTACCTAGCCATAGTCAACCTAGAAAACTACTCACACAAAGCCATACAAACAAAGAGAAGAGATGAGATATAGATAAATATTGTCATTAAGATAAAAGAAAAGAGATAACAAGATTAGATCCTCAAATCCATAAGGAAATGAGCAAGATCCTCTCAAAGTCTCTCTAAAAGTGTCAAAGAACAACAAAAACGAAAAACTAGTAAGACCCCCTTGTTTCTTTGTGTTTTAATCCCTTTTATTACATAAGTTTTAGTGGAAGCGTGTGTATGGATCGATCGATCATTAATATGATCGATCGATCAGTGTCTCAATCGGTCGATCGGCTCTGCACAGGTCGATCAGGAAGTGAAACGGCGATTTTGGGTTTTCACGATCGATCGATCAGCTTTTAATCGATCGATCACAACGTTATCCTCATTCGATCTGGCCGAGTTTTATACCATTGGAAAGCTAAGAGAGTCAGCTTTCACCTCCAACTGGAATCACCTCAATCAGATTATTTATTCAAAAGTTATGAGCGATTTACTGAGGACACCTGAACAGCAGCATACACCTTCGGTAATCCACCTGTATCTCTTTAACTGCTCATCGTAATACCATGAAATCACCACCAAAATGAAGCTAACTCAATTTCATACTTCGTGTCCAAATTTGAGCTCAATCCCACTAGTGTAAGGCCTCCATTTGATTCGATCTTCAAGACGTAAATTATTCGCTTTGAAACTAAGATGGCTCGAGATGCACTTGGTGCTAGCTCCATGATAGGTTTTGGTATTGATGCGCCTAATAAGTTCTCCTTTGCTCCATAAGGTACCTAAACAAAGAGAAACAAAATCCTAGGACTCTAAATGCAAAATGAACCTATAATGCATCTAATATTAATCAAATAATATTTAAACTATATGAAAATGCTGCAAAATGCCATGCTAAAATGAGTAAAATATGATGTTATCAGTAAGCCCACCACTTCACTTTAACTTAGGCCCGGACCAAGTCAGTGGGGGACCCTGTCGGATAAGGAGTCAGTTGAAAGTGGTGAATAAGACCCGCAAATCCTCCTCTAAATGGTTGCCTTTTTTCGAACAATAAATTTATATATACTAATTCACATATATATATATATATATATATAATATTATTAAAATATTATTTCCTTAATCAAAAAAATAAAAAGGACAAACAATTATCCATATTTCCATAGACAAAGAGAGTTAAAAAAAAAGTTAGTTTATAGCGGTGACTAAAGATTTGTGGAGATTTTTGACGGCATAAAATAAATATACCAACAAAAAGTATAATATGTTGAGATGTAGAGATGAAAAATATGCTTGAAAAACTTAAGTTGTATCAAAGATGAAAGTGAATCAAAAGAAGTAGTCATACAAATTTCAGAAGTATTATAATCGTGTTTGAGCCAGGACAAAGCACAAATATCTAAAGTCTAGATCAAATAGTAACATAATTTTCTTAAAAGAAAATATTAACTTAGGATATCGAGGAAAATATTTTACAAATTAGAACGAGTGTTATTACGTTAAACTAGTTAAACATGGTGTATCTTATTATATAAAGCTTGAATATTCTCATGAGAATCTATAATAATTTAGGTTTGTATTTTTTTTTTTGTCAATCAGGATATTCATTAATAAAATTAAGATTCGATACAAACGATAGAAATCAACTCTTCCAAGTCCTCAAATGGAAGGTTTAAAACTACAGTAGTAATCAAAACAGACAATAAAGCAGCGAAAGATAGATCTTCGGAGAGCATAGAGCTTCGATGATAATCGTCAAGGATAACATCTTCAATTATGGGTTCCAAGTGCTTGACCAAAATGGTTTTGCATTTTCCGAAGGAAGACCAGAAAGATACAGCAACGAGAATTCCAATAAAGGTTCTTATAGTGACTGTTTGAAACGCACAAGCTTGACGAGAAGCGTGATGCATGAGCCGTTGAATGCGAAAAACCCGTACCGGATTTAAGGGGTAACTACCATTGCCAGAGATTCGACACAATCGAGAATATAAAAGACATCAATTTAAACAGCGATTGGTGATCTAAGACAAAACACTCTTATTAACAGGGCTAACTAAGATAATAAGAAGGAAATAGAATTGTATCATACTAGTGGGCCCATGGGCTTGGACCAAAACAGAAAGGAGCTATTAATGGGCTTGAGGCCCAAATGTACAAAACGAAACAGAGTTCGTCCTAACTGAGAGGTCATCCCGGCGGCTGCTAGCTGGGTCTTCGGCGGCTGAAGACGGTGGATTCCGGCCGGGAGAGAAGAGTGGGTCGACGGTGATGACAGAGCATTCCGTCGCCTGGGGATTCTTCATGGGTCATGGTGGCTGCCGGTAAAGAGCAGCGGCGCCGATGTGGGAAGCATTGGCGGGATCTACGGACTCACGGAGGAGTTTCGCACACGCGAGGGAGGATCTACGACGGCTGGGTCGGAAGGTAGATCTGAAATTGGGAGAAGCTCGCCTCCGGCGTGTGTCGCGAACGATTTTCCTCGACTGAGTTTGCCGAGGTGGTTTGTGGACCAGATTTTCCTCGACTGAGTGCCGGGAGATGGGTTGGCTCGGCGTTTCCTCGGCTGAAAGACGGGAGGGATTGATGGACGATGCTGCCTCGGATTCTAACCGGGAAAGATGGAAACACGGTGACTTCCTCGAGTACAACTCGGGAGACGGATTTAGACAAGAGAGATGGAGAAAACAGAAAAAAGACGACGAAAAGAGCCTGCAATGGCCTGGGACGGCGACGGCCGTCACCGCCCAGATCCGGCGGAGACAGGGCTGTCCTCAGGTTTCCGGTTTGCCTCGTTAACCGTGCCTGGGAGAGAATTTTTTTTTTAATGACACAAACTAACCATAATAGTGTTACAAAAAAAATATAATAATTTACGTTTGAATATCTAAAAGTTTTCTAACTTTCTTTTCTATAACTATAAAAAAAAACTAATAGAAAGAAAGGAAAATATATTTACGTATACTAATTTACATGTATATATCTAAAAAAGGTTAGACAAAAAATTATCCATAAATAAAGAATTTTGTTTCTCCGTCATAACATTAACTTATATTGATCTTAGATCGTTATCATGATACAATTGTTGTTCAAGTCAAGGAGGAGGATGATCACAGTCAGAATAAAAAGTAGAAAACATACAACCAAACTTTCGAGCTTATGAGCCGCTTCATTTGAACAACGTTTTGTATAGACAAAGAAGATATTTTAAAACTTTTTAGACCAATACATGATATCTTGGTGAATACTTGCAATGGAGATGTCATTAGATGAACCGTTGATGATGTCGATGAGCACCTTCAGTCGCTTTCGAAACAAACCGAAGTAAATCCTTTGATCCAAATCTGTTGAATTGCTTGCTAATAAAGATTTTGCCTCAGCTTTTAATGGTGTATATGCGGTGTGCAGTCTAGCCGAACCCAGCCTTTGGTGAAACCTTGGTGATCTCGTAGTATCCAACCACCTGTTACTTGATTTGTCGGTATATCAAAGGCTGCATCAAAGTTACATTTGACAAACGGATAGTGAGGGCGGGACCAAGAAGTAGAAACGTGTGTTTGTTGTCTCAATTGTGACTCCATTCGTTTCTGGTCATTAGAGAGGTTAAGCCATTTTTTAACTTCTGCTCGTACTTGTAGCACTATTTTCGAAAGATTTCCTCGCATCTAATTGTTAAAAATAAAGTTATTTCGAGGTTTCCATATACGCCAAGAGGATCTAGAAATTAAGGAGAAAGTTTTTGTTCTGTTGTAATGCCTTCAGTTTGTTGGAGATCTAAGATTTCAGATATAGTTTCTTCAATATCGTCTGATGAGTTTTGTAAAATCATAAGAGGAGTATTAGATAGACGCCATATTATTCTCTCAAACGGACAGGTGAAATAATACGTGATTGATGGTTTTTTTCGGAGGTACAGCAATGTTGACACATTGAAGCAATCCTCATCCTCTTGAAGCAAGTCGTGAACATGTACTTAAAGTGCGAGATAAAACCCTTCAGAGAAAGTGTTTTATTTTTAATATATATATATATTAAAAGTTTCAAACTCTAACCATCTTATGTTTAAATTCGTAGTTGACTTAATTATAATTCAAAATAATATTTGCATATAATTATCTAGAATAAATTATGTCAGCAATGATGTAAGCATGTCATCTAGAATTAAAAAATATCTAGAATATGTATGAGGTAAGAGTTTACGTAAGCGAACTTATCTCATATATATTCTAGATGTTTCTTAATTCTAGATATCATGCTTACATCTGTGCTGACATCATTTATTCTAGATAATTCTGCTTATGTCATGCTATAAGATTATAAATAAATAAAAGAGAGACCTCTAATATAAACGTATTGACTAAATCGTGTTGACAGACACGAGAGATTTCAGGTAAATGGAGCATATGTAGGCGCTAATTCTCAGCCATGGTTCAACCACTGTCAGAAATTTATCCTCATGAAAGTCGCATTGACCGTCGTATTGTTTAAATCGGAGACTCTATAATACTTATCTAAACCTAAGAATATTTTGATCACTTATTTATGTATGAAAGAGAGAAACAAAGCTTATGAAGATGTTGAAATTTAGAAAACTAGAGAGAAATTTAGAAACTCATGAGAAAGAGAATATATTATTTGGTGAATGTGAATTGTGAATTACATAGAAGAGGTACACATATTTATAGGATAAGTAAGTTCCCTTATGTAAGCGTTTACCTCGTACATGTTCTAAATATTTTTTAATTCTAATGTCATGCTTACATCATGACATCATCTATTCTAGATAATTTTGCATATGTCATCCTTACATCGATTAATATGTGTATCACACGGGTGATAATAGTGTAGCTCAATATGATTTGTGCTTACGTAACCATTTGAAGAAAAAAATTAAACGTGTAAATTTGGAACGAAATGCGTGACGTTTTCGTGAGACCTAAACGGCGCGTAGTGCAACAAGTATCTGTTTGTAAGCTACGACACGAAATGGTCGAAGAAGAATAAATTAGTTGTTACTGAACCAATTCACCGGAGAGAGAATGAATACGCCGGCGCGTGGACGCGTGCTACCGTTTTCAGAGAAGGAGAAAGCGGAAGAAGAGTCTGGTTCACTGGAATCGAGTCTCCTACAGCTGATCGATGACAATCGTCGATCGTCGTTACAGCTCCGGGAAAAAACCGGTACGTAAATCGACTCATTCCTCGTCTAATTCGGATTTATAATTCGAGGATTACAAGTTAGATTCACTCAGACTCAGATGCAAAACAGAGAGATCAAGGAAGGAGGCGATCAGACACGCAGCGAGAACGGCGGATCTACTAGTTAAGACGGTGAACGGAGGAGTGGAGGAGTGTTTTGTCAACGAGAAACGGATTGAGTCGGAGATTAGAAATCTTACAGTTACGGTGGCGCGATTTGGTAAACAAACGGATCAGTGGCTTGCCGTGACTCACGCCGTTAATAGCGCCGTTAAGGTTTCTGATCATCTCTACGATCTTCAATCTCGTTTTGTCTTCATTGTTTGTTTTGTTCATGATGGATCTGTGTTTTTTGGTGCCTTGAATTCGATAGGAGATTGGAGATTTTGAGAATTGGATGAAGACGATGGAGTTTGATTGTAAGAAAATCACTGCTGCAATTCGCAATATTCATGAAGATCAATAAGAGCAAATTGTTTTGATTCATTCACTTGTTGGTATTTTGGTACAGAGTTATTCTTATAGCCATTGATTTGATAGACCACTTCTTTAGTGTTTCTCTGTTTGATTAGTGCAACATATTGGATTAAAGAGTTTGATAATCTACTCAAAGGAAGAACATGAACTACTCTTATCGCCTTTTCGGAATCAATCCTCACTCACATTGATCACAAACAGTATGTTGCAGTCACATGCTGGGACGAACTTGGTTGCGTTCCAAATTGGGCTGGGCGTTGATATAGTGCTTGTCCCTAAAATGCTTGATAAAGAAATGGTTGTGTTGGTTCAGCGACTAACAAGCTTATCTCTAGCTAACTTTGTGTGGAAGCCAGGCGGTTTACAAGTTAAATTGGCTCTTTGGGACTGGCCAGAGAAAGCGGCGCAGAGTGCAACGGGGAAACACCATGTTCTCAAACAGAGGCTGTGAGTTCAAGTGCACGAGTGGAAAGGGAGGTATCTTAAAGATTGGATGTTCAAGTACAAACAAGAACCAACGCAGAAGGAGTACAAAAGGGATTTTTGTGTTTGATGCAAGTGGATAAGGTGGAAACTTGCAACGCAAATATTCTAAAAGCTTGAGGGCAAGCTTGTCAAAAAGGGGGGAGTATTGATAGGTTCCATCTCGTAAAAGGAAGAAGCGGACTTGGATAAGTGAGGCAAAGAGTAAAGCAGAGACTTGTTTCCAATTAGAGGGCATGCTGTTTTTTGGATTGTGGCTCAACCCTGGGTGGTTAGAGATAGTAATTTCTCAAGGAATGAATCCTTGAGGAATCCAAAGTCTTTTTCTGATTTGGTTTCTCTTTCATTTTGATCAAAACGTTTTCTGTACACTCTTCGGATTTGGGATATTAAGAAACATCAATCTTCTTTCTCATTTCTTCTTAATCAAATCAGTCTAATACAAGGTTTGAGAGTGAAATCTAAGAAAAACAGAGAGTTGCTTGAGTTAAAACTTAACAGAATGTTTTATAGATTTCCCACAACTCTTGGGTATCTTCTTTTGGGTTTTAAAATCAAATACTAACTTATATTCACTATTTAAACCACATAGACATGCAAATGAAGCTTCAAGAAAATCAATTTGCCAGAAATGCTAATCCACTAGTAGACCTAATGCTTTATAAGATGTTTTAGTGATCAATTATATTCTCACAATGTTACTTCCTAAAACTAGATATGACTCGTTACACGCGCTTCATAAATTTGATTTGTGTGGTAGGCGGTGCATTTGGAGGAAACAGAGGATTAAGACCAATACCACCAGAAAAGTGCATTTTCCCTTTGGATCACTTGCACGAATGTGATGCGGTATTCTTCATCTTGGCCTTGGTGTAGATGTTTGGTTATGTTTCAGTTATTCACTTAGCAACATTCTTGGTTGTTTTCAGGAGAAAAAAAAATATATCTTGGTTGTCTCAAGTCTTCAGCTCACAAATCTGAGCAATGTAGACATCTCTGAAAGAAATTATCTCTGAAAGCAATGGCTAAGTCAGTCTTTTTACTGTGACCATCACAGTTCTCTCTAGTTCATTTTTGCTTAGTCGTATCCAGAAAAGAGGGAAAACGGCCGATTCCCCAATAAACTTTGTTGTTTTGGCTTATGTATACACAGAACTTTAAGTCGTGTCTGTAACTATATAAACTTAACTAAAATTTGAATTTCCTACACCAACAATTAAAATTCGGTCAAAACCATCAAATCGGCAAACGGTGTTAATATTTTGTAAAAAAATGTCACGTGTATGCCACGTGGACGCCACATAGTCTAGAATGTCATGTGGATATATATATATATATATATATATATATTAATATTTGAGTTGCATCACAAATGTTAATAACATAAACTCATCGTTAAAAACAATTAACAAACTTCACTATAAGAAAAATATTGGAAAAGATTATAAGAGATCTGTGTTTCAAAATTTGAGATTTCTACGGAAGCCACGACCATTTCTAATGGGATGAAATGGACCCAACTTTGTGAAAGCTCCTCTTCCTATGGAAAAACAGATTGGTCAATGCAATAATTTCTCTGTTTTTATTAGAGGTGGTCATGCAATAATATATACGGCCACCTCTAATAAAAACAGAGAAATTATTGCAGCACCAATCTGTTTGCCATAGGAGAAGGAGTTTTCACAGAGTTGAGTCTATTTTACCCCACTGGAAATGGTAGTGGCCTCCACAAAAATTCCAAATCTTGGAACACAGATCTCTCACCCTCTCTTCTAGTATTTTTCTTATACTGAAATTTGTTAATTGTTTTTAATGATAAGAAAGTTTGTGTTGTTAATTTAATCATTGTGATGTAGTCTCAAATCTGTTTGTTTGTGGATTCACCGGCTGGAGTATGAGTAGTAATTAAAATCAGTGTCGACGTGGCATCCTAGACTATGTGGCATATGTTGACGGAATATTAACACCGTTTGCCGATTTGATGGTTTTGGCCGAATTTGAATTGTTCGTGTAGAAAATTCAAATTATAGTTAAGTTTATGTAGTTACAAGCATGACTCAAAGTTATGTGTATAAATAAAGCAAAACAACAAAGTTTGTGAGGGAATCGGTCGTTCTCCTGGGAAAAAGATCTATTTAATATTTCTCAAAGATCTAACATGAACATCTCTCAAAGAATTTTTGATTGACATTGAGATAAAATTTAATATTTTAGGTCCTAAAACCCAACAACTCTCAAAGTATATGCTTCAGCTTCACCAATTTTAATACGTACTACATATGTTTTCCTGTGTCAATTAAAGCATTATACAAAGCATCAAACAGAACCAAAGTATCGTCTTCGGCCCATATTCTTCTGTAGACTTTTTGGGCTAGAGAATATTAGTTTGTGGACATTATAGTCCATTTTTATTTCTCTCATCACCGTGAAACTTAGGAATAATATTTTTTCATGTTTTTTTGTTTACACTTTATAATTATTCTCTTAGACCAATTTTGTTCGGGTTTATTAAATTTCACTTTTATTATTAAATGTGGGCATTTAGAAGTTGTTATTTAACACGGAATATAATTATTCTCTTAGACCAATTTTGTTCGGGTTTATTAAATTTCATTTTTATTATTAAATGTGGATATTTAGAACTTATTTTGAGTTGTTATTTAGCACGAGATTATAGTTTGGTGGCTATCTAATACGATATGTCCATAGTCCAAGGATAAATTTATTGTTTTCCCTCTAATAAACCTCTCAGTGTAAGAACTTTACACTAAACTCGATACATATATCTTTTTGATGTGGATGTATTTGTAAACCCTCTGGCGTAGAAGTTCTACGGTAGAAGAACACCCAAATTTGGTACCTTCTTTGACTATAAAAATATCATTAGCCGAAAAATAACGTGTTCACATTGGATCAAAGTCAGAGATTAAGGCCTGGACCGAGCATCAAATAATGGGCCTTTATTTAGCTCAGCACTCACGTATGCTAAATTTAGGGTTTTTATTTGTCGCACCTATAAAATATCATCACAGCTTCCCATTTGTAATTTCTAGTGTTTCGCAAATCCAACACCGAACGTATCCAACGCAATCGGACGAGGTAAGTCGTCTTACCTACAATCTCAATTCGAATTCGTTTCGACTCGTTTTTGTGCGTGATTTGAGATTTCATAAGATACAGTTTGAGATTTCACACATGTCAATCTAGGGATTTGTGCGTGAACGCCATTGATTTGAACAAAGCCGAGTCTTCAATTTTATCTTGTCAAAATGTGAAATGTTACCTTCAATCTTCTCTCTTTTACCTACCATCCCAATTCGAATTCTTTGAATCGATTCGGTTTTGATAGAATCGTGTTTCGCTAAGTTTTGGATTAGTTTGAGATTTTGATTATGTCAATCTAGGGTTCAGTGTATGAAACGCCATTGATTGAACTTGTCGATCTTCAATCTATCATGTCAAATGTGTAGAATCTTGTTTTCTGAATCTGTGTTCATACGAAATCTCTAGATTTTGGATTAGTTTGATGTTTTGATATTGTCAATTTAGGTTTTTATTTCTGTGAACGCCATTGATTGAACAATCCGATGTAAAATGTGTAGCACCGGCGTATAATAAATTTTTCTTTATTTTGTTTATCAAAATCAAAAAGATTTGGTATTAAGGAATTTAATAATAAAAACCCAATTCGAAGTGGGTACTTTGCTTCTGTTTGATGCTTTGTATAATGCTTTAATTGTGCAGTAGGTATTGAAGACTATTGATAAAAAAATGGCAGCGATTTACAGTCTTTACATAATCAACAAATCTGGTGGTTTAATATTTTACAAGGTACAATCTCTTGTTCTCGATTTCGCAGTTGTATAGAAGTTTACGACTTTTCATGTCTAAAAAATGACGAACTGATTAATGTTAATTTCGCCTGATTCATCGATTTTATTCGAGGGATAGACAAAAAATAAAATTTTTGAGATTACTAAGTTTAGAAAAAGCAATGATTTAAGTATTACTCTAGGGGTTGTGAATAGTTGCTCAAGAATTGGACTTTTTTTGTTGCTTTCATTTGGTTCACGAGAAACAATTATGAAAAGAAAGTTCTTCAATTGTATATTGAAATCTGGAATTGATAAATCCTAACTCAGAGATTGTGTTTGGATTTGATTTTTAATCTGTTCTGAGTGTAAACTCAGAGGTCTCTCTCTGTGTGTTTGGATTTGGGAACATTCAGGATTGTGGAACAAAGGGAAGAATGGATACGAATGATAGCTTGAGAGTAGCTAGTTTATGGCATTCAATGCACGCCATTTCTCAGCAGCTTTCACCTGTAAATGGATGTACTGGAATCGAGCTTCTTGAAGCCGACACTTTTGATCTACATTGTTTCCAGTCTCTCCCAGGTAATATCCATCTCCATTTGCAAGATACATCACAATATGTGCCCTTCACTTGATTGTTGATTTTGTTTTTCTTTTTTTTTTCACTTATATCTCAGGAACAAAGTTCTTTGTGGTTTGTGAACCTGGGACTCCTCACATGGAGAGCCTCCTTAGATACATCTATGAACTCTACACTGATTATGTCTTGAAGAACCCGTTCTACGAAATTGAAATGCCTATCCGTTGCGAGCTTTTCGACATCAACCTTACTCAAGCTGTACAGTCAGATCACGTTGCATTGTTAGGACGATGAGCACATGTTCGTTCTTTCTCTTAAATTGCCAGGAAATTGGGATAAAAAGAAGAGACAATTTTGTTTCTACCAAACAGCGTAATAACTAAACAGAGAGAAGGTAAAGAGTCTATACATCTTTAAAACCCAGTGAAAATCCCACCTTTTTTATTGTTGCATAATTGAAGGCCTAGGATAATTCACAGTTTGTGGTGACTTGTTGCTGTTGTTAATGCTGATTTGAGGATTCTGCTGTGATTCATGAAGATCAATAAGAGCAAATTGTTGTGATTCATTCACTTGTTGGTATTTTGGTAGAGAGTTATTCTTATAGCCATTGATTTGTTAGACCACTTCTTTAGTGTTTCTCTGTTTGATTAGTGCAACATATTGGATCAAAGAGTTTGATAATCTACTCAAAGGAAGAACATGAACTACTCTTATCGCCTTTTCGGAATCAATCCTCACTCACATTGAATTCACCGGTTCCTTATGAGAATATGGCATCTACTGTTTTCTTGAACAGATTCTCTCTCAAATGTACAGAGATCATGCTGTCCAAGCCAGGGCTGGCCAAAATACCCGAATCCGAAACCCGAACTCGAACCGAATCCGATTTTTGCAAAATACCCGAATGAACTAAACCCTAAACCCTAAACCCCGAACCCGAACCCGAAACCCGAATGTACCCGAAAATAATTGAAATACAAGTATATAACAAAAAATAATACTTGTAATAATGCAAATACCCAACATTACAATTATAAAAATGCAAATATATTATATATTTTTGGATAATTTTGGTAATTTGGATAGATTTGAGTAAAAAGTAACTAATATTTAAAATTTTTTCGGATATTTCGTATTTTCAGAGATTTGTGATATACGTATTGAGTTTACTTAGACATGCTTCTCATTTTCCTAATGTGTTATTTAAAACAGACGCATCCTTTCAAATTAAATAGAAGATTCATAATATTGAAGCTATAACTTTAAAATTATGATGTATATGACTATATGTTTTGGTTCGGTTACTTTGGATGCAAAATATCCGAACCGAATCCGAACCCGATCCCGAACCCGATCCCGAACCCGATCCCGAACCGAAAATGTCAAATATCCAAATGAGGTCTAGAACCCTAAACCCGAAAACCCAAAAAATCGAACCGAACCCGAACGGGACCCCGAACGCCCAGCACTAGTCCAAGCTTACATTTACTTCTTTGAGCTGTCAAATCTGTTTTATGTTCAGTCTCCCTTTGGTTAACTGTGTTTTCAACTGCGGCCACCATTTTTGTGGTGGTTATATTCGTTATCTTTCTTTCTCAGCTTTCTGCTGAGGCAACCCACCTCGTTTAACTGCTCTGCTCTCTAGCTTTTGTCAGTTGCCCATCAGCTAAAATCATTTCAGCTTGTTGCCTGAACGCTTTCTCGGCTAAACCACCGTAAATGTTGGCTATTTCCGTTGAATTTGATCCGAGAACACCACTAAGCTGATTCAGATGCAAGTACTCTGAATTGTCTCTCTTCGTTGTGATCTGGGCACTAAATGGGATTCTTGTTACTTCTCGGATAGACAGTAGAGTAAGTATGTTTTGTACAGACCGATCATATCCCTGTCGGGAAGATCATCTCTGAGAGTTATCTCTGTCTGGCCACTGGTTTACCCAGTTTCTCAGCGAGTTCCTATTGAAGGATTTAAGAGATTCCCATTTCTCTTCTTCGTACTTCTCATATACGTGAGCTTGTTCTTTAGCCTGAGTAGGCTTCATCAAGTGCCTTATCAGACCGATTCTCCCTTAGTGTGGTTAGGCTGCTCTAGCTGTCTGATATAATTTGGGAAACTTATGCGAATCCCCAAACTCCAGAAGCTATGGGAAGAGTTGTATGTTGATGCACAGAAAGTAAGCGCAATCCATGGAGGTACGAAAGTGAAATGAGTTGTGATTTTCGGGTTAGGATTTTCGGGTAGTATAAGTAGTCTAGGGAGGTCTTATGCCGCCGTTAATACTTAGACCACTTGTGTGAGCTTTGTAACTTCGAAGCTTTCAAACAATGGCGGACCTAGAAATAAATTTTACAGGGGTCATAATATAAATCTTTTACAATTAATTGACTTATATAATAGTGTAAGTTTAAAAATTTTAGGGGGGTCAAGGAGTGATTTTGGCTAACTATTCCACTAAAATCTAATTAAAACATACTAATAATCATTAATATTTTATTCTAATGGGGGTTCAGCTGAACCCCTTACCCTCACGTAGGTCCGCCGATGCTTTCAAAACAGCAAGCAGAGAAGGTAAGTGTTTGTAATACTTATTGTATTTCACGGTTGGGTGAATAGGATCAAGAAGGATTAGGGTTGGATCAGATTTTAGTTGGGTTCAACCGAAAGGTAGTTTATGTGTGAGTAACTTCCGAATAAGTGTAATCATTGTAAAGGATTATCTTATATTAACATGTATATAAGCGTTGGACTTGGCGCTTTCCAAGTTAAAGATTTGTGTTTTTGAGTTCTTGTATCTTCATTTGGTATCAGAGCAGGCACCTTCTAAAAATATTATTTTTATCCTGCAATAGGTGAGATCTTGTGGCAAGTATGGAGAATTAGCAACAGTTTGTGGCTGTGACGAAACCACTGAAACTCGATCCCTAGAATTATGGGTATTGGAAAGTTCAAATGATGCAACTGATTCAGAGAATTGATCCGTGCATGTGAGAATTCATGGTTCTGGGGATCATTTGAGATTTATAAATACCTGCACTGCACTGGAAGAATAACACTTGTGATCACATAAGTGCTCTGTTTTCAAACCAGTCATTAAAAAAGTATATAAACCAACAACCGTCCCAACCTAAACACAACTGGACCACCATCACGGTCTCTGATCTCAAGAGGTTACCTAAATATCCTCCGGCCAATATTAAAACAAAAACAAGCATTTTGGTGATTTTGCTTTCAAGATCCATCTGCATTGGCCAATTCATACGAAGATGAAGAAAAAATACCTACACATATGCATGGCTTGCTACATCAGGATCGTCTATCACCAGTGCACTTTTGAACTTCACTATCTTCAAAGTTTGAAAAACGAAGAGAAGATGATTAACGAAGCGAGAGAAGAAGCGACGGTGATGATTGGAGCGTTAACATATAACTAACGAAAACGTCAAAACAATTTTCCAACGTCTTGATGTTTTTAATATATATATCTAAAACCTACACGTTGTTTAACTCCACGAAACGGCACGCAGTTTGAGAGAAGAAATCACCGGAGCTTAATGTTAGCGCCGGTTCTAGAAACGGCAAAGTTTTGTCATGGCAGTCTCGTTTCTACGAATTCCAGTTCCTTCGCGGGTCTTCTGGTACCCGACCCGAATAATTCGGGTTACACCAGCGTTAGTACGATTCTCTTCCTCCGCGGCATTTCAGCCGTCTGCTACTTCCCTCTCACCGTCTTCTTCAAATAACTCCGACCACTTTCTCGCCGATAAATGGGAATCATATCGGAAAAAGAAGGTCGTCATGCGGATTGGATACGTGGGTACTGATTACAGAGGTATGATTTTTAGTTCTTGATTGATTTTGATTCTGTACAAAGTTTGTGACTTTGTTCTCCATTTGCAGGTTTGCAGATTCAAAGAGACGACCCAGCTCTCAAAAGTAAGTTTTAAGTCTTAAAGTTTGGATTTTTACTCTCGACAGTGAATATTAGCATAAACCCTAAACCACAATTCTTCTATTAGTTCCTGCAATTTCCAATTTCATGGTTCTTTTAACCTTGTACATCTCTGTAAGATCATGTTTTTATGTTCACTAGTATGCTAAGTTTAGATCAATATTTTGAATTTGTAGCTATTGAGGGTGAATTGGAAGTTGCTATATACAAGGCAGGTGGGATTAGAGATAGTAACTATGGTGATCTTCATAAGATTGGTTGGGCTAGAAGTAGTCGAACTGATAAAGGAGTAAGCTTTTTTTTTTCTTCTCTGTTCCATAAATCGTCTTCTGATGCATAAATATTCACTGTGTATGTCTTTGATTGTTGTTTATTGGTAACTTGTTTTAGGTTCATTCTTTGGCAACATCAATATCGCTGAAAATGGAGATCCCTGAGACAGCGTGGAAGGATGATCCTCAGGGTACTGTTCTTGCTAAATGCATTAGCAAACACCTTCCTGAGAATATCAGAGTTTTCAGTGTTTTACCGTCAAATAGGTGACTGAGAACTTTTATAATGTCCTGAGCTTAGTGCAATATGTTTGAAAAGTCTTGATGATTTGAAATAGAAGATTGGACTCTCTTTACTCTTTTCATTTACAACTAAAAGCTTTGCATCTTCACAGGAGATTTGATCCTCGAAGGGAGTGTACACTTCGGAAGTATTCATACCTCCTTCCTGTCGATGTTATCGGAATCAAGAGTAGCTTTACTTCAAATGAGATTGACTATCACATTACGGATTTCAACGAAATTTTAAAAGAATTTGAGGTGAGGGTCTTTACATCGTTTCTTTGGTTATCAGAGACTTCATGTTTGTTATATTTTTGCTTCATTAGCACCGTGTTTTTTTCTTGTAGGGTGAATATCCTTTCCATAACTATACGCAGCGGTCACGGTACAGAAGGAAATCAGAACAAAAAATAAAACAAAGAAACGGACGCCCTCCAAGGAAACCAAAATCAATCAAAGCGTCGGAATCAGAGTTTACAGAGGAGAACCACAGAGAAATTGAAGAAGAAGAAGAAGAAGAAGAAGAAGAAGAAGAAAAAGAAGTGGATGGTAAATCTGATGAACATGTTCCTCCTGATTCTGATAATTCTCAGGTGAACAGTCGTGCAAGATGGTTGTACGAGCCAGATGAGACAGATAAGCTGAACGGTGCTCATTTCAGAAAAGTGTTTCGATGTCGTAGTGGAAAGCTGGAGAATTCACTTGGATTCGGCTTTGTTGAGATCTCCATATGGGGAGAATCATTCATGTTACATCAGGTAATGTATATATACAAAAACATGGATTGCTGTAGTAGCGTTACGAAAACAGTATCATTGTTAATTTTGTAATATGTTTGGAAGTTAGATACGGAAGATGATTGGGACGGCCGTGGCAGTGAAGAGAGGGCTGCTTCCTAGAGACATCATAAGACTATCTCTGAACAAGTTCACAAGAATCGTTTTGCCTCTGGCTCCATCTGAAGTACTGATCCTGAGAGGAAACAGTTTCGAAGTGCGGAAATTTCCCGAGAGGCCAGGGATGGAAGCAATGGGTGAATCAGAAGAAGTAGAGAAGGAAATAGAGGAGTTTTACAGAGCAGTGATGGTTCCACAGGTTAGTAGATTCTTGGATTCTGAGAAATCTCCATGGAAAGAGTGGGTGGAGCATTTGGATAGGAATGATGGTTTGATAGACGAGGAATTGGAAGATGTAAGGAGAGGTTGGGAGGAGTGGAAAGCCGCGAAACCAAGGATGATGAAGAAGAAGACTGAAGATGATGATGAAGAGTTGAGTTCTGTTTCAGTAGCTGTTCATCAAGCTCTATGAGAGTGTCTTAACATTAATCACATCTATTTTTTGTGCACCTTTGATAGGATGTGTTATGATTATTGTTTCATTTACAATGTATCTGATAAAGTTTTTTGAGAAGCATCTAAAGTTTCTTCACTTCACATTGTTTTTGATTCACAAATTAAGGTCTCTCTGTTTCAATGCAATGTTAAAATATTGTTCTTACATTTTACATTTTAGAAAATAGGAACATTTTTCAGCTTTTTTTCTTTTTCTATTGTAAATTGTAAAAGCAAACACAAAAGATTATTGGTTCATTGGAACAAGTAAACATGATTTCGTATATACAACTAGTGGGTACATCGTTTTGAGTGGCTTGATTAATAACTACTGAAGGTTGTGTATATAAGTGAAAGAAACAATTCCCTAAAACGCTAAAAGTTGTTCTGATTTTCAACTTAAACCTTCGACTAGAATTAGTCCCGTGCTACAGCACGGATTAATGTATCTTTTAAAATTCGGAATTATAAATTTATATTTATATTTATTCTGAAATCTTATACACGCTAAGATGAGTTTTTGTTAAGATAATAATGAGAGAAATATATTCTTTTGTTAAGATTAAGTAATCGTAATCTAGAGTATAAAGAATATTGATGACATATAAGGTTTATACTCGTGATCTATAAATCAATAAATGAACAAAATCGTAATCCAGTTTTATTTATTAGTGGTTAGAATTTAAAATCGTGTGTTTTACGTTTTATTTTGATTTTATTCTATTTATAAAAAAAAAGATAAACATGTAACGTTGGTTTTAGGTTTTGCAAAATAAAATCTTTGACAATATTTACATGTTATTTTGCACTACATGTTATTTTGAAATTTGTTACTCCCTCTGTTTTTGAAAGAGTGTCATTCTAACATTCATCACACAAATTAAGAAATAAAATTAAAGTTCTATTCTACCCCTTAACTATTTATATAATTACAATTATTTATTTCATTTTATTTTAGTGCATTCATCATTAATGAGTCAATATTCAAAGGTCAAAAATGATATTTTTTTGTTAAAAATTGCATTGATATATTAAAACGACATTCTTTTTGTTACAAAATTTTAGTGCTAGAATGACACTCTTTTAAAAACAGAAGGAGTATTTATTAGAAGTGATTTTTTTCCTAAAATCTCGATAATAATTATAGAAGATTCAGTAAGTGGTTTAGGTAAATAAGTAATGAGATATTTAAGGAAATATCGATATTTAAGGAAATATCGATATTTAAGGAGATTTAGGTAAATCTCGATATATTTGATTTAATTTCTTTAAATAATCTTTGATTTTAATTAAATAATCACATAATAACTAGTGACTAAAATACCCTTAATGAGAGATTAAATTTTGTTCTTTGATATAATGGCAATGTAATGTAAATATTTACACTTTTTAATGTTTATTTATAAGTGTACTCCCCAAATAATATATAAGGGATTTCATTTTTGGACAAACCTTTAACATACGAAATAAATGGAATTAAAAAAAAACATCTAACATGAGATTCTAAGTACGCGACGTTAATCTTAATAACAAGTTTGTTAGTTAAAGTATTTTTAATTTAAGGACGTAGCTTTATAAAGCCACATTGTTATAAAAAAAAGAAAAAGAAAAAAACATTTCCTTTGATGAGATTAATGTGGTTTCCTCGGATCTCATGTTAGATCTTTTTGATATATTATATTGTATGTTGAAGGTTTGTTTTAATAGTTAAAAACATTGGAGATTTAAGGTGAAAAATAGGAGCAATATTATTCAGGGTTTTACGAGATTTCTGTATATAAAAAGTCAAGAAGTCGAACACACAACACACAAGTAAATCATACGATATGTATCCATGCTAAATTTGGTTGTCCTAAAAATGGAGAAAGAGACCTGTCCCTATGGCGTAATATCTGATGTCACTCATGCGTCAGATATGTTTTGTTAATTTGTATCATAAGATATCAAAATCACAATCAATTAAGTAGGGAAGTTAGCGATGCGTAATTGAAGACGTGTAATCATTCATTGAATGTTTCTTTTTTAACTTTGCTTCGTAACGCTTCTCTCAGTCACACTCTTCGTTTGACGATGCAGCAAATCTTCGTCTCAACATGTCTTCTTCAAGGATCACTAAATTCGATTTTTTGGAATTTATTGTCTCTTGACTCTTGGCTTCATACGATAAGATGTAGAACATTCTTTTCAACTTCCTTTCCATTTCTTAGAAAAAGAAAAGAAAGTTTTTGAAGTTTTACTTTGTTTTAGAAAAAAATTGAATCACGCGATCCAGTCTAAGTACAAGGAGGAGAAAATTAGATTATGATCAACTGTTTTCTAATATGTTAATCTCTAATTATTATTTTTTTATTAATAAAAATGATTAACAAAGTGGTCCAACCAATCCGATCCAAATAAGTGAGAAAGTAATTGGTTTACTTCATGATTATGTATTTAAAATCTTTTGTAGCCTATGCAAAAGTTGTAATATGGGGAGATTTATATGTTAGATATTAATATGAGAGTATCAATCAAATTTAAAGAAAATCTGATTTTAAAATGAGAGTATCAATCAAATTTAAAGAAAATCTAATTGTAGTCCAATATAAAGCACCCATTAGATACATAGATCTCTATACTGCGATAATTTTGTACCGTGTCAATTCCAAGACGAGAAACAATTTTTACTTTGACTAATTTCGTAAATTTTAGTGGCTTAAGCCTTAATCCACCCTCGGATCTGAGCATCCACAGAATTGCCAAGTTAGCTGTAAGCAGCTTCCGAGGGATGAATTGAGTCCCAATACAAGTGATCTGAGTGATTCGTGTTGGATTAATCGTTTGAATTAGTCAATAAAAAAGTTCTAATCGAGTTAGGATTAGGATCAAATAAAATGGAAATTAGACTTATTCTTATTGTGTAGGATAAGGTAAGTAGGTTCTCATAAGATTTGGTGTTAGCAAATCTTATCTCTAATAGGGTTTTAGTTTTGAGGTTTCTCCCTATAAATATCATAAGCTTTTGTGTGCTTTCATATATCGAAAATCATAAAATTTAGTTTTTGTGAAGTTTTCTAAACACTTAATAAAAGAAGCGTAGTTCTTTTATATCGATTCTTAACCTAGAATTGGTAGCAGAGCCTTAGATCGAGATCGAGACCAAAGCACGTGGAGGTGATCGTTGGTTGAAAAGGATAGAAGGCGTGACATGGAAGAAAGACAAGTGACGGTGCCCTCACGAGGAAGAGAACCCGGACAATCTTCGGTTCAATTCCCGATGCTAAACTCCATAAACTATACCGTATGGGCGATGCACATGAAGGTGGCGTTGAAGGTTCATAAGGTATAGGAGATCATCGAACCAGGAGGCACATATGCAGAGAAGAATGATGTTGCAACAGCCCTATTATTTCAATCGATACCCGAATCCTTGATTTTGCAACTTGGGGAGCAAGATACGGCCAAGGGTATGTGGGATGCGATTAAAACACGACACATGGGAGCTGATCGTGTTAGAGAGGCTCGGTTGCAAACGTTGAACGCGGAGTTTGACAGAATTTTGATGAAGGACTCAGATAGCATCGATGACTTTGCGGGAAAGCTATCGGAACTATCATCAAGAAGTGCATCACTAGGTCAAACTATTGAGGAATCAAAGTTCGTGAAGAAATTTCTCAAGAGTTTACCAAGGCACAAATACATACACATCATTGCATCCCTCGAACAAGTCCTTGATCTTAACACTACAAGGTTTGAGGATATTGTTGGTCGATTGAAAGCATATGAAGAGTGTATCGGTGAGGAGACGCAAGGAGAAGACCAAGGGAAATTAATGTACGCAAACTCGGAATCAAAAGGCTCGCGTGGAGGTTTTGGTGGATTTCGAGGGAGAGGAAGAGGTGGTCGCGGTCGTGGAAGGACCAACTCACAACAACAACAAACCGGGGTTGTTGCGGACCAAAACCAAACTCAAAAGAAGGATTACTCTAAACTTGTGTGCTATCGGTGTGATAAGAAGGTACATTTCGCCAAACATTGTCTCGAAAGAACTTAAAAACAACAAGAAGCTAATGTGGTAGAGACACAAGTGGCGGATGGTGCATTGTATATGCATGAGATTGTTTTATTAAATGAGGAGAAGGTCATACCTAGTAAGCTTGATGCCGTGAGAGGAGATGATAGCGTTTGGTACTTGGACAACAACGCAAGTAATCACATGACCGGGAACAAATCATTTTTCATGGAATTGAATGAAAAAATCATAGGAAGAGTGAGCTTTGGTGACGGCTCGAGTGTGGAGATAGCTGGAAGAGGTACAATTATGTTTGTTTGTAGGTCCGGAGAACAACGGTCATTGAAGGACATTTATTATATACCGGATCTCAAACACAACATACTAAGTCTTGGACAAGCTATTGAGAACGGTTGTGAAGTGCGCATGAAGGAGGATTACTTGACACTTCGTAATCCGTGTGGAAGAGTCCTAGTTTACGTAACAAGAACTCCTAATCGGCTTTACAAGACAAGCATGAAAATTGGGAGAACTTTGTGCTTACAAATCAAGGAGGATGAAAATAGGAGATGACATCAACGGCTCGGTCACGTGAATTTCAGGTCACTAAAGATGATGGGAGACAAGGATATGGTGATGGGTATGCCGAAAATTGAAGTAGAAACTGAAGCGTGTGCGTCTTGCTTGGCGGGTAAGCAAACTCATTCATTGTTTCCTACCAAGACAAGTTTTCGTGCTACACAAGCTCTCAAGCTTGTACATGGGGATTTATGTGGGCCTATATCACCATCGACACCCTCAAGAAACAGATATATATTTGTTTTGATCGATGATCATTCGAGATACATGTGGAGTATACTCATGAAGGAGAAATGCGAAGCACTTAAGAGGTTTAAACGTTTTAAAGCTATGGTGGAGACGCAAACCGGGAAGGAAATTAAAACGTTTAGAACTGATCGAGGAGGTGAATTTACATCAACCGAATTCAACATATTATGTGATGAGAACGATATCACACGTCACTTAACTGCACCTTACACACCACAACAAAACGGAGTTGTTGAAAGGCGTAATAGGACGTTGATGGAGATGACCAGAAGTATGTTGAAGGGCATGAGACTTCTAAATTACTTGTGGGGAGAGGCAATACGACATTCGACATATCTCATTAATCGTGTTCCCACAAAGGCTTTGGAAGACCAAACACCTTACGAATACTTGTTCGGCAAGAAACCAAATGTAGAACACTTGCGAGTTTTTGGTTGCTTGGCTCACGTAAAGATTGAAGGAACTCATCTTAAGAAGCTTGACGAAAGGTCAAGAACACTGATGAATCTAGGAACGGAACCTAGTTCGAAGACGTATAGGTTATATGATCCAAGTGTAAGGAAAGTGGTGGTGGGGTCGAGATGTGATCTTTATTGAGAACAATGGTTGGAATTGGAGTGAACATGAGGAATGTGGAGATTCTGGTATGTTCAAGATAGCTGGTGTTGGTGAGGATACCACTAATGAGAACGTCTACGAGAATGGAGAAGAAGCTGAATATGAAAACGATGTTGTTGGAACAGAAGAAGATGCGTTGGAACAGGAAAACGCAGAAATTGGTCCTCAGCAAGAACGAAAGAAATATTTAAGATAAGTCTCTAGACCCAAGTATCTTGATGATTATGTCTTGATGGAAGAGTGTGAATGGTTATTGTTGATAGTGAATGGTGAACCAGAGATTTATGAAGAAGCTGAAGGTACTAAAGAGTGGTTTGAAGCGATGGAGGCCAAAATTGACTCAATCAACAAGAACCAGACCTGGAAGTTAGTTGATAAACCAAAGGAAATCAAGCCAATTGGAATGAAGTGGGTTTACAAACTGAAGAAGAATGCGGATGGAACCATAAACAAGCACAAGGCAAGATTAGTGGCTAAGGGTTATGTTCAAAAGGTGGGGATTGATTTCGATGAAGTGTTTGCTCCCGTAGCACGTATCAAAATTGTCAGATTACTCATTGCTCTAGCCACGATGAGAGGATGGGAAATACATCACTAGGATGTGAAAACCGTATTCTTGCATGGTGAATTGAAGGAAGTCGTGTATGTCACTTAACTTGAAGGCTTTTGTAAAGAAGGAGAAGGGACAAAAGTTTATCGATTGTTTAAGTCTTTTTACGGTCTGCGACAAGCTCCTAGAGCCTAGAACAACAAGCTTGATCAAATTCTCAAAGGGATAAAAATTTCAAAAGTGTGCAAAAGAATAAACCATGTACCGTAAGGAAGAGGGGAATCACCAACTCATTATAGAGGTATATGTAGACGATTTATTCGTGACTGGTTCCTCTCTCAAGGTTATTCATGAGTTTAAAGGAGACATGTCAACAACGTTCGAGATGACAGATTTGGGAAAGCTTATGTACTACCTTGGAATTGAGGTTGAACAAAACGAAGAAGGGATGACTATTGAACAAGAGAGTTATGCCAAAAAGATTTTGATTGATACAAGTATGGAGACTTGTAATCCAACTCAAATTCCGATGGACGCTAACTTGAAGCTGACCAAAGCTGTTGAAGAACCGGAGATAGATGCCACAAGATATTGTAGAACAATCGGGTGCTTGAGATATTTGCTTCATACGCGGCCGGACTTAGCATATGTTGTGGGAGTGTTGAGTCGTTACATGCACAATCCGAGGTAGTCGCATGGGCAAGCTATAAAGAAATTGTTACGATATGTCAAAGGAACCACTAGTCTTGGAGTGAAGTTCAGACGTGGGAAAGAAGACAGAATTGTGGGCTACAGCGATAATAGCCACAATATAGACCTTGACGATGGAAAGAGCACAAGAGGTCATATCTTCTACTATGGTTCAGCACCAATCACATGGAATTCTCAGAAGTTACCAACAGTGGCTTTGTCATCCTATGAAGCTGAGTTTATGGCAGCTACAACGGTGGCATGTCAAGCGATTTGGCTTCAAGAAACTCTCGGAGAAGTGTTAGGCATGGAGAGCAAGAAAGTGACAATACGCGTGGACAACAAATCAGCTATTGCACTTACTAAAAACCCGGTGTATCACTGACGAAGCAAACACATACTCTCCAAGTATCACTTCATCCGAGAATGCATTGAGAATGGTCAAGTCGAAGTAGAGCATGTTCCCGGCAACGAGCAGAAGGCGGACATATTGACTAAAAGCTCTAGCAAGGATCAAGTTCAAGGAGATGAGGAGCTTGATTGGTGTGGAAGACATCGACACAGATTCAACGATTAAGAGGAAGAATGTTGGGTTAATCGTTTGAATTAGTCAAGAAGAAGGTTCT
Source organism: Boechera stricta (assembly GCA_018361395.1). Taxonomy (NCBI): domain Eukaryota; kingdom Viridiplantae; phylum Streptophyta; class Magnoliopsida; order Brassicales; family Brassicaceae; genus Boechera; species Boechera stricta. Next base: position 12,564,966 of record CM031541.1, on the reverse strand, counting down.
AATCGAGTTAGGATTAGGATCAAATAAAATGGAAATTAGACTTATTCTTATTGTGTAGGATAAGGTAAGTAGGTTCTCATAAGATTTAGTGTTAGCAAATCTTATCTCTAATAGAGTTTTAGTTTTGAGGCTTCTCCCTATAAATATCATAAGCTTTTGTGTGCTTTCGAGAATCATAAAGTTTAGTTTTTGTGAAGTTTTCTAAACACTTAATAAAAGAAGCGTAGTTCTTTTATATCGATTCTTGACCTAGAATTCGGACAAGTCTTTGTAAGGGGATTTCACATGAAAGTCGTTTCCAAGTATCCTGTTCCGCAACATCCTTTCTTCGTCTCCTTAGAATCCTATTTTCCTGTGTTTGCGGTTGAGTCGCCGAAGATTAGAATCGCTGGGAAAAGCGGCCGCGTTGTGGCATTTGCAGCCGCATTGCAAGACACGAGAAGTGTTGCAACGAAGAGACCAAACACCATAGTTTTAGATGTAGACATTGTAAAAATAATTTTGATTTGTTGAATTTGAAATGTGTTTGGTAAGTAATTTATAAGGGAATGAGCTTTGCTTTTTGTAGGACTGAGTTGGTTTTTGAACCATCATGCTGGTTCATTTATTTTTGTAAGTTTGTTTTTCTTGAAACTGAAAAAAAAGATTAAAAAAAAAACAGGATCTAATTAAAGATATAACTAGTATGGTCAAAAACATAATAAATTGAAACTAAATTGGTAAAAAAGTAAGATAAATTTTGTTGGTCATGTGTGTGTAAATAAAAAGACAAAATAATTTGTAAAGAAAAACTTGCTATTAAAACAACGTATTATATAAACTAATGAATGTATTGTTTATTAACTTAACTATTAATTAATCTTTGTATAAATTTTCTGAGGTTAAACCAAATAATTTTCTTAATTCTAATATGGGCCATAAACTTCTTTTGAGACGGATTGTACGGACATGATCCAAATGAACGTTCATCTTGAAAATTGGCCAAAAGTTTTGACACAGCTATTTGAGTTTTTTTCTTAAAACGGAATTTATTTTTAATTTTTCGAGATTATGTTAAATACACAAAGTATGAAGAAACCGGACAGCTAACAGAATTTGAAGCATGTTACATAATAATGAAAAGGAGGTTGATCAAACTCGAGCTGTGCCGTGCGAGAACCATAGTTGGAGAAGACCTCCGAGGTCCGAGGTGGCTGGATAACAGAGAGAACTAATACGATTCCATATGAACTTGTCAATGATATCGGAGAGGTGCTTTGGCGAGTGATGGACGTGTTGGTGTCTTCTCCCATTGCGTTCCTTCCATATATGATAAATCGTGGCTTGGAATCACTGGACGGATTAAGATGGAATCCATAGTGTTTGGTCTGGAAATAATAAGGTGTTGAAGAGTATCATTCCAATCCGGAGTTATTCAAGATCGAAGAAGGGTCTCTCCGAGCTCCATCCATATTGTGAATGCATACGGACAAGCGAATAGATAATCTCGAGTTTCGTTTGGCTCACCACACAATGTGCAAGCTTGAATGATACCCCTGTCTCGAGTTCTTGATTCGGTGGACAACCTGTTCTTGATTGCTAGTCAAGTGATGAACGAGTATCGAGGAATACCTTGGGGAAACCACACCATTTGACTCCAGTTGACCCGCAAGCTTCTTTGACTAATTTGATTCCATGTTTTCGAGGCAGAGAAATGCGGTTTGAAACTATCCCCACCATGTCTCCATAACGGGACGTCCGGGCCTGCTAGGATAGAAAGCAGAGGAGTTTTTAAAATAGCCTCGATCATTGCAGACGAGATTATGTGATTTTCTTATGATGTGTTACTCCAGATTGGTTTGTTAACCTTGTTTGATGTTTTTTTTTATATATTGATAACAAAAATTACAAATATGTTCGCTTAGAGCGTGTCATGCCTGAAATATAGAGATGCCAAATTTGCTTAGCACCTTTTAATGTTAAAGTTCCAAGATCTACAAGATATATGGACAAAGTTCAATTCAGGTAGATTCAAAACCCACAAATACACAGATTTCTAGTGATATGGTTACGGCGGTTTACGAATATCGAAAAATATGCTTATCCATAAAAATAGTCGTGCCCATGATTATGATTTATAATATACCAATTGATTAATTATTACAATAAAAGATGTTTATAAAATGTTGACAAAAGAATGTTTATGTAATACCCACTAGTACAACGGGTCAAGATTACCGGTACATGCTAGTAGTCATGTACTCATGTTAAAGACCGTATGCACTTTGGTTAATTTTTTATAAGGTTCTCTGAATTTAGACTTTTCAAATTAAAATACACCAGATCTTGTTTAGAAGTGTGAGTGTAAAATTGGCCAGGCCACCTCAGTGGCCACGTACGGTGTCATTTATTGTAAGTTGTTTCGTGGACTTAACCACTGATCATGACAACAAATTTAAAAGAATGATATAATTTCTATCTCCAAGTTATTTACACCTGGTTGAATATAATCACATCTTAAATTTTAAAATCTGGATTATTTTATTTTCCTTTCATCTAGCTTATATTGACAATTGCATACAATTAGATACCTGGATTTTAGCATTCAATAGAAAAACTAATCATGTATCGTGTTACTATCATAGTATCATGTTAAAATCTTAAGCTAACTCGAATTGCAGCTATCACATATTTGTTCAACAAACAAGTCAGTACTAACTCTTTTATCATATACAACTTACACTGTTACACATATTTGAACATGAGTTATATATAACTCGGTAACAACAATAGTAAAAATTATCAAATATACATGTCCCATTTAGCTACACAATTTAATTATTGTAAATATAAATAAATTTCCTGTAAAAACTGTCATACGTTCAATAAGTCCTTAAAAATGTTTTATGGCATATACTGTATATAGGTATGAAGCTCAAATCTTAAATTCTGCGTAATTCATTGCATGTCTTGATCTCGACCATATATTGGTTTAGATCTCTTTTGTGGGTGAGAACGTTCACGTCGTCTCTCTCCCAATATGTTCAAACCGACGTCTACTAATCACTTACCAATAAAAATACCCGGACATCATAGAGTAATACAAATAATTTGATTTAGGTGAGCGTATATTGATCATTGTTGGGGTCCCCATAAAACCTGGTTCACATTACAATTAAAATTACTTAAATAAGAGCCGTATGATCAATTTCTTGGACCCACGTCCGAACCAACAAGAACATCAACTACGTACCAACAGAATATTATGTTGGCATATATTAACTAGACTCCCCCGAAATTACGTCAAGTCCTATTTTCCACTAATAATCAAACAAAGTCGTTTTAAATTCTTCAGCATTCATAAATGATCTAGCACTAATTCAGCGAAAAAAAAATTGAATTTACTCACAAACAATTATTAAGAATAACAATAATAATAAAGGATCTTTATTTTAATTTTTGTTATAATAAAGGATCTTTATAAAAATTCGATTTCAATATTCATCATTTTGTTTCTCTCTATCTACTTTTTACATCCTTTACTACGCCATATACCAAAAAAAACCTGACTATCGGTTACTCTTAAACCGGTTTACATCGGTTATATACAAAAATATGGATGTTACCAAACATATTGCTTTGCTTGATAACGACGGAAATCGCTACGTTTTGCCATAATAACTTCTTCTTCTTCTATGGCTTCTGCGAATAGAACTTGCGGTTGCGTAGATATAAAACGGAGGCGAGAAGAGCGGCGATCGAACAGAGCATTCCCCAAAACACCAAAGTGGTTTGAAAGCAATGCATCCCAAAACACTTGCCGTCATCTCCGTAGAGGGCGGCTCCGTCGCGGTAAACTTTAGCGGCTAACGTACCGAAAGCAAAAGATCCAATGGGAATATTTCCGACAACAATATTGTGGTTAACTCCAAAATGCTTTGTCCCAAAAAGCTCTGCAGTCATTGTGACGGATAGTGAAGTCAAGGCTCCAGAGAAGACTCCTATCACCGCCGTGCTAACAAAGAGAGAGATGTCGGAGTCGATAAGGAGGAGGAGAAACGAAGCTACCATGGCTACCAATGAAACCGCCATAGAAACCGGGCTTGATGGCATGTATTTGCTCCTGTAATGAATAAAATAAATAAATATTAATTAGCATTCGGACAAAAACTAAAAAGAAATAAGTATTAGAATAAACATATAAAATTCCGAGAAATTAGGAGATTGATTATAAAGAAAGTGTCGATTTGTCGAAGGTTATTCGATGAATGAGACCGAACACGTTGATGCAAGGAATGCAACATATGTTATAATTGTACGTGCTAGGTCAACGTAGTTGTATTATTAAGGAATAATTGATTAGGTTTTAATTAGTATCTTGCTAATTAATCAAAAGGGTAAAAGAGTTTAAAGTAAGTGATTTTTACCTCGAGAAGAAGTAATCGAGTAACGAAGGAAGCAAGCGGCCAAAAAACCCGAAGGACGACGAGAGAGAAACCAAGGAACTGGTTGCGGTGCAGCCGCGAGACTCAGCGACCTGACCAAGATTGTTCATAAACACTAGCCCGACCGTTGGACCGAATAAATAAAGTCCGAAATATATCCAAAAATCGAGTTTCTTCCATAGTTGTGTCCACTCGACCTCTTCTTTAACTCCAACTATTGCCTTCTCAAATTCTTCTTCTTCTTTCGTGTGATCTTCTTCTAGGATTTCGAATTTTTCGGGAGCTTCAAGATCGTGTACCTTTTGTTGAGTTTTTCTAGAGGACATAAGCTCTTTGAATCCAACTCCAATTGGTATGGCGAGAGGAGCAAAAAGAAACAGAGCAATGCCGACGAGTACTAAAACCGCAGGAGCCGAGAGAAGACTCGTAGCCACCGCGTAAATCCCCGTGGCTATAGTCACGACGAACAAAACGATGAACCCTACTTTAACATCCTTAGAAGACGAAGTCCTTTTATCACCTCCGTGTCGACCAATCATGAGTAAGAGACCAAGCTGTTCGCGTGTAGATTTTCCCGCTCAAACCTTGATAACTCGCCGTGATCCCCACGGCGACTTGACGGTTCACAGGAAAACTATTGATTGCGACAATGTAACAAGCCGTGTTGATCCAACAGATACTGTTTCCGGCCAAGAAACTCAGACACCATATCTGTGGAAACGATAACGTAAACATCTTTTTGACGATGGAGAGATACTGGAGACCGTAGCCGGCAAACCCTAGAGAACCTCCGGCGAGAAGGACAAGAGGGAGAGGAAGATAAACGGCGGCGATCCCGGAGATAAAACCGAGTACTTTTCCGGCGTCGGAGGCGAAAGAGAGATAATTTAGCTTAAACTGAGAGATTGAGAGAAACTCTTTCAGCTTTGAAGAGTAAGCAGGGAAACTCAAGTTAGTGCCATTGAAAGATTGAAGCCAGACAAGAGCGACTAGGCTTAACCACCGGAGAACGTTCGGAGACATTGTTCTTGAGTGATATAGAAAAAAAGAGATTGTGAATTGAGCAATACTGGTGGAGGGGATTTGTATTTATAACTGAGAGATTATATTTCGATTTTATAATTCTAATAGGATTTTATGTTGTGGTAATGAGACGAAAGATGTGGTTGGTTTAGTAATACAAGAAAAGGAAAGAGGAGGTTGGGTTTTTATATACAAGTTTAAATTAATGCTGATGTTGCCTTTTTTACATCTTTGACAAAAAAATTTAGTATTTACTTTGCGTTATTTGCTTTTAAAAATAATAACAATAAAATTAAAAATTAAAAAAATCTTAAATTAGATTCTTACAGGACAAAAACTACTACTACTAAAGAGGAGGTTCATGTCTCAATAGTCAAATACACTTGCATTTCATCCATTTTTTTTAACACGAAACAAACTTCTATTACGAGAAATGAGAAACAAGTCCATGTACATCATTGTCAACAAAAGCTTGTAGCCAAACAGGAGGCGAAACAAGTAAAATCGCAAAATAAACACACTTAGAGATAACCGCTTTTGCAATAGCATGAGCACAAGAATTGCCATAACGATTAGTGTACTTAAACTTGAAGTCAGAAATGGCATTTTTCATCCCACAGATATCCGAAGTATAACTATGCAGGCACGGCCAAGAATTAGGAAGCATGAGTGCTTGAATTAGATTTGCAGAATCATTCAAAAGTTACTTTTTTTTCCATCAAATGCAAATATGCAGTTACATGGAGTCAAACTACGGTGGAAAAAGTCGCTGAGGTGGACTTTAACCACTTGCAAAAAGACACTTCCACATTTACCTTCTTATTTCATCCTTTATCAGTTTAACTATATTACTTTCGGAAATTAAGTTCATATATTCTTCCCTAACAAACTAATTTTCTTGTTATTTATTTTTTACGGGTTTCCATATTTATTTAAGTCAATAGATTTGTATATAATTTACATAAGAGAGACATGATCTTTTTTTTTAATATAGAATTTGAAATATTGAACATCAATATATATATACATATATATATATATATATCTAATGAATTCCTTTTTCTTTCAATTTTTTTTTTAACAGCACCAAAAACCATATTTCTTATTTCTAGTGTTTAGTGATAAGTGATTAAATGTACGAGTCCATACTATGCACGACAAATTTTATGCTATTTAGTTATAGTACATTTTTCATATATTAAAATATATATATTTGATTAACTGATTAAAATTGTTAATACGTTTAAAGATTACAAAGTTGTTATACTTGGTTTTATTATATAGAGTATATTAATAAAAATTTGGATTTTTTTTTTAATTTTTATGATCTTATGTATAATTAATAAAATATTAAAATAATTAGGATAAAAAGCAGCTTATTTAGAAGAAGAAAAACCAATAAAATATTTTCCACAAATTTACTTTTGTCTCGACAGATTGCTGGATTGGGTGGGCAAATTAAGGGACTGGTACTCAGATTTTTCAAAATGTTTGTAAATCGTCTTGTCTTGAACAAATGTCTCTTTGAACAATCAGAATTAACATGAAATTTCTGATAGTTAATTTTTAATTTGACTAATATTATGTAAAAAAGCCTATTTGATGTCAAAAATTCAATTGATTTTTATGTCTTCTTTCATCTTCTAAAGACGTAAAGGTAAATCTGTTTGCTATCTTTGTTTATCGCGTTGAGATATGATTATCCTAATTACTTGAGCTATCTTATTTTTTTAAGATTTTTTTTTAAGGGGGTGTTATTGGTTTGTGTATTTAGATGGAGTTTTAAAGATTTAAATGTTACGAAGATTCTATTGATATTCAATTAATATTTTTTAAAATTTTATTAAAGTTTGGTGTTATTAGTTTATGTATTTGTATAAATTTAGAGGTATTGGATGCATGATTTTATAAAGTCAATAACATGAAAGATGTATCAATTATGTATTAGATAACATGAAAGATGTATCAATACATGTATTAGATATGATATGAATAAGTTTTGTAGCTATTGAAAGATATATCAATTATGTATTTTGAAACGTTACAAAGAAATATGGAAAATATTTATTATGTGCTTATTATAAGTAATAAGGAGTCGGGACATTGGCCACAACATAAATTTGTTAAAATTACATGCTTGGTATATAATTATTTATCCACGATCATTTTCAGCCATAATTTTTGGAAAAAAGTTTTGGCTATTACTAGTCAACTAGTCGCTCACTATACAACAACCACAAAAACAAAATTAATCATAGAGTAAATGAAAAGAAAAATAAAATAGGAGAGTTAATTAGGGAGGTAACTAATTAGATGGAAAGCATTTTAGTTAGATGGAAAGCCAAGATACGCCTGGGCACAAGTACCCGTTACCAGTCCGATCCGCCCCGTACTTGTCTTGTAAAAGCAAGTACTTGCCTTGAACAAGGCAGGTAACAAGGCGGATGTTGTAAATACTTGCAAGTATCAAGCCAAGTCCAAGCCGGATTTTTTTTTTCAATACTTTTTCTATTACCCATCCCGTACCCGTTATCCGTAAGTACCCGCAAGTACAAGCCAAGTAACAAGCCGATTCAAAAAGACGGTTATTTGTTTAGACGAATACCCGTTCGGAGCAAGGCAGGTATCAAAGCGAAAGTTTAATTAGCAAAGCAAGTACCAAGCCGGCTCAAAAAAGCGGATATTCGCCCCGTGTCCAGGCCTATGAGATAGGCAGAACATTAGGTGTGACAATTACTAGATAAGACATAATTAGTTATAAATCTGTTTTTCTTTTGTATTAGAAGTATTTTTTTTATTTATTGCTTTCCTAGCATAATTTCCCTTAAGGGCCTGAAGAAGTTCCATACTTGATTAACTTTGTATATCTATTAACTCTAACATGGAATATGTTATAAGAGTATGTATTTTTGCTTGGAATTAAACGAGATTAGTGATGTCACTTAGGACCAAAGGTTTCAGTAAATCGTCTCCAGTCCATTCCATTTAGATAAATTATGGTTTTATTTTATGAACCACAAAAATCAGATTTTGCAGACCGAATCTATTGAATGGTTTAACTTTAAGTAATATAGATCGGCGAGCACCAACATCCTAAATGAACATTATGATCATATTTAATTTGGCATAGATATGTACATTTGGTATAATGCTATGTGTACCTCCTTTTAACTTTTAAGATATTAAGGACGGCGAGCACCAACATCCTCAATGAACATTATGACCATTTATACTTTGGCTTAGATATGTACATTTGCTATAATGCTGTCTGTGTGCACTCCTTTCATCTGAACATGTTTTTTTTTTTTCATTTCTGCACTGGACTCTTGAATTTTGACAAATGTCGTATCCCATCTTTTCTTCTATGGTTTGAACACACACTATATCGAATTTAAATCCGGATGTTAACACGATAACAGTAGACAACTTATGAATTACAACAAAACACGTATTCTATATATTAAACTTCAACTTTACAAAATAAATATTATAATAGACTAAGACCATTTAAATTTTCCAAGTTCAACATTTTTGGAACTACTTACAACAAAACACGTTTTGTGACCAAAAAATATTTGTATAGAATAAATATGGAACTATAATTCAACGCTAAATTCGCTCATTTATTTGTACTTTACACAATGATAGGTTATATTGAACTAATATTTAATAAAAGTCTAACCAATATATTAATTTGTTCGGCACAATTATTCAAATTCTTAAAACATAATAAAATTCACTAATTAAGAAATTGGCATTATAATTATACAATATAACTATAAAATGTTCACAACTAAATTAATCGTGATTGATTCTTTCATTCTCTTTTTCGCTTTGTTGGTAATGTTAATTAATGCCCTTGTTTCTCGGAAACGCACAAGCATGGCAAAGGTTTAGGATCGAAGCCGTCTCTCGCCCGTCATTGACCAACTTTATTATTGTCACTTTGTCCTATGATTTATTCGTGGGACAATACACAGTATAATTTAAGATAATAAGATTCTCATTGCAAAAGATTGTATATAATAGGGGAAAAAAATACGAGGAAGAATGTTAAAGACAACAAAAGAAATAAGTCGTATCTCGTTGGTTGATGTCCAACTGTCCGTTCTTCATCAGATAGTTTCCAATAATTTCAGAGGACACCAACTCCAGTGTTACTCCAGTTGCCAATTCGGCTTATGTTGAACCCTTTTTTTGAAGACTGTTAACATATTTTATATCGTCAAACAAAATATTTGCCAACTACCTTAATTTAAACATACAAATCGAAACTCGTTGGCGATATTCTAACTTATTTAAACAATTTTTTCTTTTTCACTACTTAGAAAAAGTAAAAACAAATCGCACACCTCCTTTTCGATGTCTTAGTATAGCATGGGAACCAATAAACCCTTTATACGACTAGTATAACTGCTAAAACTGAATGCGTTTGCGATATATATTTTTTAGTTGACATATTGATATAAGAAAATTTCTAATTCTAATTTTAAAAATCATAAAATAGCTGACTAAAAACTCTAAAATGTTTTTAAAGAGGCTCTGGAACATTTGTTTAAGTATAAAACATCTTTTTATAATTATAATTATATATTAACTTAATTATTATATGTATCAAATATGTAAGAGTTTTATATGATAATATTTGATTGTTAATACTAAAATTTCGTTTTGGAAAATTCTTTTTAACATATTTGTGGTAATACATTTTGTTCCTTCTCCATCTCCCAAATCGAAATTTACTGAACCATAAATGATTTTTTCTACACTCAAATCTTTCTTTGAACACGACGTATAGCTAGTCGGATAATTTCTTCTTCGACAACTTCTTCATATTTGGTTTCGTCTTCATAGCCTTTTGATTATAACAATTATGTTTATATTTTGACCTCCTCTCAGCTCAGTGCAATTGCGTTGATGTTTATGGATATATTGTAGCGTGGATCTAAAAGAGTACTTATCGCATATCACATGCATGCGGACCTGCTGGTATGTTTTTGAAAAACATCTTCCTTCATATGAGTAATTAGTTTTCTGATCTTTGTTCCCGAAGTGTAAATGTTATTTGTTAAGTTTTATGATTTTTAACTCATCAAAACCAATTGACAATGAGTGGATAGGTGCATATCCCTTATATACTAGTCAATATCCTTCCAATGTTCCCAATGTGAAATATTTCTCCATATTATTTTAACTATTTTTAGAGGAGTTTTATTGGTGAATGCTTACAAGTTACTTGGATCATTACTTTGAATCAAAGCCATTGTTGTGAGATTTATGTAACTTCACTAGTAGGCTAACCTTCACTAGTGGCAACAAAAAACATAGTGAACCTTAACAACTAATGATCTATTTACCTCATGCGAAGGTTAAAAACTCCAAGCCCTCAAAGTTCTACATTAATTACAAGTCAGTATTCTTTGATTAAAACAATTTCGTATAGTGAATTTAATTATATATATAGCCTTTTTCATGGAGTTAATGAGAAATCTTTGGCAAATATCTTATTCGTATTAGGAGCTGGTGGTGGAGACGTTTTAGCATTTTGATCAACTGCTGGATAAATTATTCTGACAAGATTAGTTCCTCCTCTCGCTATCGATGTCTTCCCTTCTTTTCAGCTTCTTCCTTGTGGTCATATAACTATTTTGTTGGGTCTTTAACTCTTTACTTATAATTCATACCACAGAAAAAGATTAATGCCACTGATAATTTAAATTTTCTGAAATGAGAACATGCTGACGTGGTAACTTGTGGGTGTAGTTCTAAAACCTGATGTATAGACTCTCTTAGAGCAGCTCCATCGGTGTCTCTTAACAAGTCTCTTAAAATATTTTAATATTATTTTTTTAAGAGACAGTCTCTTAGATCTCTTATTTAAGAGACGGTTTCAGATGAGTTTCTTTGTTTTTTTTTTCAATCTTTTCTCTTTCTTCTTCCTTTTTTTAAATTATAATTAAATATTCTTTAGAAACCCATTTTTGGGTTTCTTCCGATGGAGCTGCTCTTAAACTCCTATTATTAGTATACATATTTTAAAATCTCTCTAAAAACCAAAAAACTAAATAATTTAAATAAATAAAAAACACAAAAAATCTAAAAGTCTTCCTTTTAACGCTGAGATATTTGCTCACTGTTTGACAGTTTCAATTCTTTTATGGTTGGGCAAACGAAGCTTTTCGAACATTTTAGTGGCTATCCTTTTCACGCATGTTTAGAAATTAACCCTGAAAAAGCTATCGTGCGATCATGATGACGAAGAATGTAGGGTTAATTGTAATGGTATGGATTATGGTGGGGTGGAGTTCGTGCACGGGGAGGTTCGTGGTGGAGAAGAACAACCTCAGAGTGACTTCTCCAGAGTCCATCAGAGGAGTCTACAAATGCGCCCTCGGAAACTTTGGCGTCCCTCAGTACGGCGGAAGCATGTCCGGTGCGGTGCTTTATCCCAAAGCTAACCAGAAGGCTTGCAAAAACTTCGACGATTTCGACATCTCTTTTAGATCTAGAGTCGCTGGATTGCCCACATTCGTTCTTGTCGATCGAGGAGGTCCTTTTCTTTTCATGTTTGATTATCTCGTTACAATCGGAGACAAGACTTGTCACACAAGAAACTCGTGAAAGGTGACTTTTGAGACAAGGCACCTAATGTTGATGTTGTTGTCCCAGATTGTTACTTCACTTTGAAGGCATGGAACGCGCAAAGAGCAGGTGCTGCGACCATCTTGGTGGCAGATAACAGGCCAGAGCAACTAATCACCATGGACGCACCAGATGATGAGACGACAGATGCAGATTACCTACAAAATATCACAATTCCTTCAGCACTGGTGAGCAGATCTCTAGGGAGTGCCATCAAAACGGCCATAGCTCACGGCGAGCCTGTTCATATAAGTTTGGACTGGCGGGAGTCCCTTCCACACCCGAATGACCGGGTAGCCTACGAGCTATGGACCAACAGCAATGATGAATGTGGACACAAATGTGATGCACAGATCCAGTTTCTTAAGAGGTTCAAAGGAGCTGCTCAAATTCTTGAGAAAGGAGGCCACACTCGCTTCACTCCCCACTACATCACCTGGCATTTCACTTATTATCTTCTCTTTTAACATGCATATATATTAACATTCATCACATTGAAACATAATAATTTTGAATGTTCAATATATATAGGTATTGTCCAGAAGCATTTCTGGCAAGCACACAATGTAAAACACAGTGCATTTATGGCGGAAGGTATTGTGCTCCCGACCCTGATCAAGACTTCTCTAGAGGATACAATGGGAAAGACGTGATTGTTCAAAATTTACGCCAAGCATGCTTCTTTAGAGTGACTAATGAAAGTGGAAAGCCTTGGCTTTGGTGGGATTATGTCACCGACTTCGCCATTCGTTGTCCCATGAAAGAGGAGAAGTACAACAAGGAATGTGCTGATCAAGTCATTCACTCTCTTGGTAACCAAACATCTTGGCGTATTGTACTTTTAATGTCTTGAAATCTTATTATATGTTTTTCGAGTAGGAGTTGATGTGAAGAAAATTGACGAATGTATCGGAGACATTGAAGCAAATGCCGAAAATCCTGTTCTTAAAGAAGAACAACATGCCCAAGTTAGCTTTATTTATATTTTTCTCAAGAGATGTAAGCATTCAAACTATTAAAAGTGTAAACATTTTCACTTATTGGTAATTTTGTTAGGTTGGAAATGACTCACGAGGAGATGTGACGATACTACCAACTATTGTGATAAACAATAGACAATATAGAGGTTAGAAGCAAGAAGTTTTTTTTAAATGTCCAACTCAAAAATCAGTAATTAGTTAATGTCTTATTGCCACAGGGAAGTTGCAGAGATCAGCCGTGCTTAAGGCCCTTTGCTCAGGGTTTCGTGAGACGACCGAGCCACCCATTTGTTTAACCGAAGGTTTTCTATACTTAATGTACATTTTCCATTTGGTTCATTACTTTTAATTTCTGGTTTTGAATACTTTGTTTGGGCAGACATAGAAACCAATGAGTGCTTACAAAACAATGGAGGATGTTGGGAGGATAAAACAACTAACATTACAGCTTGCAGGGTACTAAAACAATTACTCTTGTTTTATTACAATTATGTTAAGCCTTAAAATGAGTATTATGTTCTTGTAATGTTTCAGGACACTTTTAGAGGTAGAGTATGTCAATGTCCCATTGTTCAAGGTGTCAAGTTTCTCGGCGACGGTTACACACATTGTGAAGGTAAAAATGTTCAACTATATATATGCTGTTTTTCCTAAATCCCAATATATAAGCTTCACATGTTTAAATTTGGATATGGTAGCTTCGGGAGCACTACGTTGTGGAATAAACAATGGAGGATGTTGGAAACAAACTCAAATGGGAAAAACATATTCTGCTTGCCGTGTAATTTTACAAATCTCTCGACTAACTAACTAGTTTTCATATTCTGCTTTGACATTTCCTATATATAAGCATTATTTCCTCTTTTTATGTTGTTGCTAGGATGATCATTCGAAAGGATGCAAATGTCCTCCTGGATTCAAGGGGGATGGGCTAAAAGACTGTCAAGGTATTAGTTAGATTAAACTATGAAACATAAGACTTTTGAAATCAAATTATGTTGATGTACATAAATGCAGATGTGAATGAGTGTGAGGAGAAAACAGCGTGTCAATGTCGCGGCTGCAAATGCAAGAATACATGGGGAAGCTATGAATGTAGCTGCAGTGGAAGCTTAATTTACATAAGAGAGCACGACATTTGCATAAGTACATAGATTTACACATCATTCATCATATTTTTGGAATAAATGAATCATCAACTAATCATTAATTGTGTACAGACAAAGATGCAAGAGGAGACGTAAGCTGGGGAGTGATATGGATAATGTTAATGGGACTTAGTGCAGCTGCTTTAGGAGCTTACACTGTTTATAAATACAGAATTCGGGTATTTATATATCTCGAAACATTATAATATTTCTTCACTATATTGGATATACTATGTATTAATTGATTGGTGTGTGTGCAGACATATATGGACTCTGAGATAAGAGCGATAATGGCGCAATACATGCCTCTTGATAATCATCCTAACACTCAACCTTCTTCTCAACTTGAGTTGTAAGAACAAACACAAAGTTCTCACTCTCAACATCAACTTCGAACTTTGATCTCATATATAGGGTTCTACGCTTTGATTACAAGGCTTTATTATTTTTATATATCATAGATTAAGCACTATAAGACCATATTAGTCAGGTCCATCTGATAGTGTGGGCCGTTTTTATTTATTTTGTTATTTCTTTTGGTGTCAATTATTCATTTATTAATAAAACATCATGTACACAAAATTGTTAAAGGTACGTACCTTTTTTCTTTTTAACACTGAAACACATTCATTTAGTTCATACTTGAAATGTTAATACAAGGTTTTTCAAAGTCCACTAGAAATTTTAGCCATACCTGCGGTGATACATCTATTATCGCAAAATAAGACAGCAGTTAGTAACGTGTTTTGCCGTTAAGTCGGCACAAAGATACGTCAGAACTTATGGCCTAAACTTTAGAGGTTTACATCGGACATTTTAGCAATGTGTAATGGTGGGAACAACTTCAGTTTTCACTTTGCCCCGCGAGAGAGCAAAGGTACGTACCTAACAATGGGTTAACAGTGCATTTTTAAAAAAGAAATTGCTAATATCTTGATTCACAGTACATCCAGCTTAAAATAAAGCTAAAGATTTATGGTTATCCTTGTAAATATTTGGATTGAACGAGTTTTTTTTTCATTTTTTTTTCATGCAATTTAAATTGAAAAACTTTTAACAAAACAAAAAAAAAAAGTTTGTGTAAATATTTGGATTAAACCAAATTTTATTAAAAGTGAATATTTTGGTTGAACGGTCCGGACCTAATTTACCCGCTGTTTAACGAAGTCATTTCAAAATAAGAAACGACTACGTTTTGTTTTTTTTTTCTCCCAAATCGAAATTTCACTAAACCCTAAATCGTTTTTTCTACACTCAAATCTCTCACTGAGATTGAGTGTATGTATAGTCTCGAGTGATGATACAAAACGAATCACAGAACCAATACGCAACTCCAATATAATCCAATACAAAATCCAATGTTCATAAATTTAGAGATGCGAAAGATCCTTATGACACGCCCCATCCCGATTACGAAGATGAAAACGCGCGGAAAGGGATAAAAAAATCGAATAAATTTTTTTACATGATCGATCGATCCCTATGTTGGATCGATCGATCGGAACCTCGATCGATCGAACCGAGTCACCTTGGTCGATCCAAAAACGTTACGCGATCGATCGTCGATCTCACTATGCCGATCGATCGATCGACTCTTTGATCGATCGTTCCTTCGCGTCCAAGTCGATCAACAACCGATACGGCAAAAATTTTTGCCTTACTGATCGATCGATCCTCCCATACGATCGATCGATCGGTCCACACGAAAAAAATCTAGAAAACCTGAACCGTTATATTGGATCGATCGATCAGCCCCATGATCGAGATCGATCTCTCTGCGATCAAAATATCAATAATCTTTCGAACATTTGCACCTCATAACAAACGCAACTTTAGTACTTCATATTAACCTTAAACACTCCATAACAAGTACCGAGTCTCAAACATTCAAACTGATCACAAAGACATAGAAACATAACATACATTTAAACACAACAACCCTTACACCCCGCTATCATCCCCTTCTTCAGCCTCGGTTCCAAGCTTATTCCTTCTCTTTACCTACACCAAAAGAGGTGCGTAAGCATTGATAATGCTTAGTGAGGCGGTCCTCCCGTCTCACGGTCATACACGCATATGATCAAAGATTTAACGTAATTAAAATGCAACTTAGCGAACAACCAAGACACATACCGTAATAKAGCTCCATTACACACACAACACATAACATGGACAAGTCATGAATCACAACACCCAATGGTCTAGTCCCTAAGCACATATCAACCACGAAAATCTATGATCATACAGTTCAAACCACGTCGCTCACGCTTTACGATTGAAACAAAGAACACACTCAACACTTAGACTTGGCTCTTCTTGGATCAACACAAGCAGTAGGATCTCTATTACTTCCTGATAAGAGATCATCAAACATGCTCTCAAAACAGTTGATCAAAAGTTCATAAGATCACTAGATTAACCCCTCATTTCGATTCCTAACCAAAAAACAGAGTCTCACTAGAACGATCGTAACTCTTGATCTAACCATTAAGACTTCAATCCCTCCGGTCAAATCCAAGATAAGACCTTCAGAAATCTATCTACCAAATTTCATCTCAAACGGACAAGTTTCGAGTGTCCGATCACTCACCCAAAAACGGTTCAACGCTACAGTCCGCAAACAGAGTAGTCTTAGGAGAAACTTCGTAACTCCTAACCTACTCAATATTTCCTGACGAAATTTGGCAGAAACTTAGACAAAAGACTGAAGAACTTACCCAGAAACTTTCAGCTCAGTCCGACCTCCCCTGATACCTCAAACGGACTTCCAAATCGGAAACGAAAACCCTGTTTTTCTTCTCCTCTTTCTTCTCTCTTTCTCTCCTTTTCTTTCTCTCTTTCTCTTCTTCTCTCTTCAGCTCGAAATGAGCACGAAAATATCTCCCCCAAATGAAAGAAGAAGGCTATAGAATTCTCTAGAATTCTATAGAGAAAGGGCTTGCTTATTGGGCTTGGACTTAGGCCCATTAAGCTTAATTGGTTCGGCCCGTTAGGCCCAATTTCTGAATCTTTTTCTGTTCGATTCTAAAAATCCGATAAACTTTTCCAAGTCATATGAAGCATCTTTTTATCTCAATCTCACTCCCAAACATCATCAAACAAGCCCGACATTATTCCGTATTTGGTCCGATAATACTCTTGGATCCTATACCGCGAGATTCACGTGGTCACGCGACGAATAACTCATCGAATCCAATAACCCCAGATTCGAGTGCGTTAAACTCGCCCACCGACATAGCGTATTGGAATCCAATACCCGGATTCCAATAAGCCAACACGGGATAAACCCGCCAACCGACCTAACATATTAGAATCCAATACTCCGGATTCTAATAAGTTAAGTCCAACACGGGATAAACCCGCCAACCGACCTAACATATTAGAATCCAATACTCCGGATTCCAATAAGTTAAGTCCAACACGGGATAAACCCGCCAACCGACCTAGCATATTAGAGTCCAACAACCTGGATTCCAATAAGCTAAGTCCAACACGGTGACTAAATCCATCGAAATCCAGTACCCTGGATGCCGAATGAACTAAGTCCCGCAGGATCCAATACCACTGGATCCCCAACCGGTCTACCCGTGGTTAACCTCAGAATCCTTACTCCGGATTCATTCGGCCACCACCCTCGGCAAACCCAACTCCGTCAAGGTTAAAACAACCCATAACCCTGACCAACCTCATCGACTAAATACTCCATGACCGATAAGCCACGTCTCAAGATCTCGGGACACTCGATCCCTCAGCCCCATCGAACCAAATAACGAAACAACACGCGGCTCAACCTTCAACAACACATGAATCATCCCCTCATGTGTCCAACCCGTCGATATATGAAATACCCATCATATACTCGATGTCACCAATACGCGAAACAGCGCAACGCGTATTAAACAATCTACGGATCAACCGAAAAACAACTTATTACAACATCAACACCCATAATGCAACGAAAGTCAATGACTTATACAGCAAGAAAGTCAAAGACTTTTATACGAAAATACAACATCTTGTACCACGAGGTACGACTCGGGAATACGGATGTTACACCTTATCAGAGAAAGAACCAGTTATTCAATACAAAGAATTTGAGAGAGAAATGTAACAAACTTCAACAATTTTTTATGAATGAATCTTTAAATTGATCTCCAGTTTCCTTTAAACGCAACCATCATCTGATTGAACTTTTCTAAACCATCTTAACCGTTGCTTCCATCTTTCAATTTCCACCATCCACGTGTTCTCCACTTCATAATCTTCCTTTACTATATCAATTGATCTCTTCTCCGACAACATCTTAATCCCTTTGGTTTCGACGTCTCCGAACTCAGTTCCATGAAATCGAAAGATACAGTTTTTTTTTCCTTTGTTTCTTCCGTATCTTTATGACAAATTGATTTCTCGGCTATAGACTCAAGTAATTGTGTCTAGGGTTGAGAGCTCGATGCTTACTGTAGGTTTCTTCTCTCTCTCTCTTCTATCTATGTGCTCTGTTTGTTGCCCTTCGTCTTTGGTGGACATTCTCTTGGAAGATTAACATCTTAGGAGACGATCTAATACCATATTACATAGGTGACTTGAGACTTGGGTAATCATTTAATCAAAAGTTCTACTATCTGTTAGATTGCTGCAGAGATTGCTCGGTTTGA
Organism: Boechera stricta; assembly: GCA_018361395.1. Classification (NCBI taxonomy): domain Eukaryota; kingdom Viridiplantae; phylum Streptophyta; class Magnoliopsida; order Brassicales; family Brassicaceae; genus Boechera; species Boechera stricta. The sequence continues at coordinate 12,546,094 of CM031541.1, read as the reverse complement.
GCAAATATGGCGGAGTATGAAGGGAAACAAGGAAGGCATCCATGATAGGTGTCATTTCTTTGACGTCATTCTGTGTTGATGCTGAAGAAAGACGAGACAATGCACCAGAGTAAGTTCTCTAGTAATGTGCATTTGTAATTAAGATCTCAGAGTTAGATATAGTTGAGCTGTGGTTGAAGAAATACAGTATTTAAAGCTGCACTCTCTTCCTGTAGGTTTTACATCCTTGGAGGACCTGAAAATGCTCGCTAGTTTCTTGCGTCTCCTCAAAGAGTGTATTCCAACAACAGCTGAAGAGATTGAAGCTGATATACATTCTAGTCACACTGAAGAATACGTTTATGATTATTATGCTGTGAACGAAGAGATGGATATCAGCGAAGATAGTTCCAAGAACCAGTTTCTTCTGTGCGTATTCTTTTTCCCTAGCAATTCTTCACTTTTTTCCGTCTTTGTCGCTTGTGTCACCTGTTAATTTGGGTTGTTGTTTTTTTTTTCTATTCTGAACAGTGTTATAGTCGAGGATGAAGAAGACTTATGCTATGGACCTGATGAATTAGACTACGACTCTGATGATTCAAATGGTACACTTTCACCGTCCATATGTTTTGTAGGAAGTAAGAAATTATTTGGAAGTGTTTAAGTATTGGGAGAGTAGAAAACTTAGAAAGAAGAAGATTTTATTTGTATTAGAAATCCTGAGAGGATCATTACAAGTGAAGGTGGGAGGAGGTATTTATAGCCTCCAAAACACAAAATATCTTAAATATTTTAATCTAAAATCTAGAGAGTTCTACAATAATTATCTAGATTTTTTTAGTAATTTATTTAGAGATTTCTCTAGATATTTATTCTATGAAATTCTCTAGAAAAATTTAAGGATGTGAGATGGTTTAGGGTTTAGGGTTTAGATCAAAGATCCAAAAATCAAGTTTAATTTTCAACACCCCCTCTTAAACTTGATTTTGTGACTCCAAGCAACCTCCTCATTTTGATAAAGTCTTCACGCTTAAGGGGTTTCGTAAAGATGTCGGCTACTTGATCACTTATCTTTATATATTCCAACTCTACATCTTTCTTGGCAACACACTCTCTAATGTAGTGATAGTGTGTGTCAATGTGCTTGCTTCAATCATGGAAGACTGGGTTCTTTGCTAATGTTATTGCCGACTTGTTATCCAAAAATATCTTTGTTGGGTCCTATTTTGGAAGGTTCAAATCCTTTAGCAAGTTTCGTAACCAAATTGCATGACAAACACATAAAGTTGTAGCTATGTACTTTGCCTCACAAGTGGAAAGGGTGACAATCAAAAGCTTCTTTGACATCCAAGTAAAGGTTGTATCGCCAATGTAGAAGACAAATCCACTTGTGCTTTTACGGTCATCCATGTCTCCACTCCAATCACTATCGCTGTATCCAACAAGCTTGTAATCGTTAGAAATAGAGTAATATAAACCAAAGTTTATGGTACTTTTGATATAGCGAAGGATCCTCTTTGCTGCTTTGAAATGAGTTATTGTTCGGTTCTCCATGTAACGACTCACTACTCCGACAGCATATAAGATGCTTGGTCTTGTGCATGTTAAATATCGTAAGCTTCCAACTAAGCTTTTAAAGAGTGTTGGATCCACTCTTTCTCCTTCTTCGTTCTTTGACAATTTGATTCCACAATCCATCGGCATGCTTTGATGTATCCTCCAACTGTTTTGAGCCGCAAATGAAATAATTACTCGAACAGTTTCTAGACGAGCAACAGGAGCAAATACCTCATCATAGTCGATGCCGGCTCTTTGACTGTATCCTTTTGCCACCAATCTTTCCTTGTATCTTTCAGCTTCTCCTTTAGAGTTTTTCTTCGCTTTATACACCCACTTTACACCGATTGCTTTTTGCCCCTTTGGAAGTGATGTTAACTCCCATGTGTTATTCTTTTGTATGGCCTTGATCTCTTCATCCATTGCATTTCTCCACGTCTTCTTTTCCATAGCTTTTTGGAAGTCCATAGGTTCACTCTCTGCAAATAAACAGAACAAAGTGAGATTTTCTTGATTTTCGGTTACCTCATAAATCTCTTGTAGACTTCTAAAACGTGGAGTCTTCTCACCCGAGTTTTCATCTCCTTGAGAACTTTTTGTTGGTGAAGTTGGTGGGGTAACCTGGTCTTCACTTTGTTTGTCCAATTGTTCTTCTTCAAAATGTGGAAAGAAGTTATAGTCTTCATCATTTGATCTCCACTCCCATTCTCCTTCTTCATCAAAGATGACATCTTGACTTATGATTACCTTCTTGGTATCTGGATTGTAGACTTTGTATCCTTTGGAGTTTGCGTTGTATCCGATGAATATGAATTTCTCACTTTAATCATCAAGCTTGCTTCGTTTCTCTTCTGGTACATGTGTGTGAGCAATGCTTCCAAAGACTCTTAAGTGAGAAACACCGAGTTTTCTTCCGCTCCAAGCTTCTTGTGAAGTTTTTTCTAAAACACTTCTTGTTGGTGATCGGTTTAATAGATAAACCGCACCACGCAACTGCTTCCGCCCATAACTCCTTTGGTAGCTTCTTACTTTTGAGCATGCTCCTCGCCATTTTAAGGATTGTTCTATTCTTCCTTTCCACCACACCATTTTGTTGAGGGGATCTTGGCACCGTTCGTTGTCTTCGTATTCCATTATCTTCAAAATAATTCATAAATTTTTTAGATGTAAACTCTCCTCCACGATCGGATCTCATTGCTTTGATAACACAACCACTTTCTTTCTCGACATGGGCTTTAAACCTTTTGAAGTTTTCAAACACCTCCGATTTTTTTTCAAAAAGTAAACCCATGTTTTTCTTGTTTTTCTTGAAAAATCATTAAAAAAGAGAAGAAAATAGTTACTTTTACCGAGCGATTTTGGCTTGATAGAATCGCATACATCGGTATGAATAAGTTATAACAGCTTTTGAGATCTTGTGATTGACTCCTTTAGAAAGCTCATTTTGAATTGCTTTCCAAGTAGACACCCTTCACAAACTTGATTTGGATGGTTGATGCAAGGTAATCCTCTCACCATTTCATTTCTCGAAAGTAACTCCAAACCTCCAAAGTTGAGATGTCCGAACCGAAGATGCCAAAGCCAAGACTCTTCTTTGTAGCACATCTTGAGACATTGTACGATGTCACTTTGAATGTTAAGAACAAACATTCTATTTTTAGACATTGGCACCTTTGTAATGAGATTATTTTCCTTGTCTCTTAGAGAAAGGTTATTATCTTTTAATCGGATATCATAACATTTCTCTAAGAGTTGTCCGAGGCTCAAGATGTTGGTCTTCATGGTTGGAATGTAGTAAACGTTGAAAATGAATTGATGATCTCCATTCTTTAATCGGATGAGAATATTTCCTTTAACTTTCACCTCCATCTTTGATTCATCTCTCAAAGCCACGTTTCCTTTCACCGACTCGTCAAGCTCCACGAACATGCTTTTTCTTCCACACATGTGATTACTTGCACCACTATCGAGGTACCACTTATGATTATCTTCTCGTTCATCTTTTTTATAAGCCATCTTTTTTATGATTATTTTCTCTTCGACTCTTTTGTTGTTACTAGTTTTACATTCGGACGCATAATGTCCAAACTTCTCACAATTGTAGCATTTGACATTTGATTTAACCTCTTGATGAGCCTTCTCCTCTTTTCTTAGTGTTCTCTTCATAGGATCTCCAACCTCTTCCACTTTCATATCCACGACCTCTTCCTCATGATTGAAAACCACTTCCTTTTGATAAATTAGGCTATTTTCTTCATTAGTATGATCAATCTGCATGTTGAGTACTTGCTCGGTGATGTCTTCCTTTTTGTTCTTCTTTTCTTCTTTTCTTCATAAGCTTGTAACAACCCGAGAAGTTGCTCCATTGTCATGGCTTATAAATCTTTTATCTCTTCAATGACGGTGACAATGTGCTCAAATTTTGGATCCAACGATCTAAGAACCTTCTCCATGATTCTTACATCATTTACCTTCTCGCCATTTCTTTTTAGATTGTTAGTAACCGTCAACACTCTTAAGAAATAATCAGAGACGAGTTCACCTTCCTTCATTTGTAACGCTTCAAATTCTCCTCTTAAAGTTTGAAGACGTACCATTTTTATTTGATCGACACCCTTGTAAGATGTTCGAAGCTTTTCCCAAGCTTCTTTGGCCGAGGTAGCTTCTGCGACTTTCTCGAACGTATCTTCATCTAATCCTTGATAGATTAGACAGAGAGCTTTCTTGTCTCTCTTCCTTGAATCTCTCAAACTATCTTTTTGAGTTTGAGAAAGGTTACCTTCATTCTCCGGCACAACGAAACCTTTCTCAACTATCTCCCACACATCATGTGCTCCTAGGATAGCCGTCATTCGTATTCGTAGACTCCAATTATCGTAGTTGCTCTTTGTGAGCATCGAAACTTGGAAGGGAACACTGTTACTCGCCATTTTCCAAATGATCAACCTTGCTCTGATACCACTTTGTTGGAAGTAAGAAATTATTTGGAAGTGTGTAAGTATTGGGAGAGTAGAAAACTTAGAAAGAAGAAGATTTTATTTGTATTAGAAAACTTGAGAGGATTATTACAAGTGAAGGTGGGAGGAGGTATTTATAACCTCCAAACATACAAACTATCTTAATATTTTAATCTAAAATCTAGAGAGTTCTACAATAATTATCTAGATTTTTTGGTAATTTATTTAGAGATATCTCTAGAAAAATTTAAAGATGTGGCATGGTTCTCGAGAGATTTAGAACTTGGGCCAATATTTGGGTTTTTGGTCCAAATTATATTTGGATCAAAGATCCAAAAATCAAGTTTAATTTTAACAATGCTTATCTCCACTCTTATCTAACTTCTTAGACACTCGTAGTTCTGGTTATGTGGCATTTGCTTTTTCAACACTCTTGATATCTTTTTATTATGAGTTAACTTTGAGATCAAGTATTATCATTAGCATTGTTGATTCATGGTTTCACTCTGTGTCGTAGAAACCGAAAGTCAAGAAAGAAGGAGTACCTAATATTTATTCATGTATTTGTGTGACTGAGCTGAAGACCATCCAAGGAACGATTACCCAGAAGAGATCTCTGGAAACGAGGAGGAAGAAGAGGATGAAGAAGAAGAAGAAGAAGAAGAAGATGAATCAGACGAGGAGACTTCAGAAAGACATGTGAGAAAAGTTGTTGGAGACGACGAGTTTTATGGTTATGCAGAGGATGTGAATGGTTATATTAGGGAGAGCGATGAGGAGTTTGAGTCTAGTAAATGGTCTTACCGGTGAGTTTTGTGTACCAAATGAAGATTATGTTTGTGTTACACTGATTGAGAGACACTGAAGACCATTAGTTTCAGGCTGTGAATCAATATTGTGCCTCCACCGTTAAACAAAAGTTGGTAGATCGGTTGGAACTCCCAATCACGTAGCAACAACTTGTAGGATGATAAAGGTTTGTTTGTGGTAATCTCCTAAAACAAAATTTCTTCTTGTAATGTGCGGGAAAACGTCTAATAAACGTCTGTTTAATACACTAACCGTACATAAACAAACCTTTAAAATCAATTCGCATCTCAAATAATCTCTTTGTATATCATGTCAAAGGTATGTTCACTAAAAATGTGTCTTTTCCAACCGATGCGAATGCAAAGAGGATACATGCCGCTCCTCAATAAATTTATTATTAAATTAAATAATATTAATTAAAATCAAATAAAACTTCAGTTATTGTCCCTTAAAAACCGAAGAGTTGATATTTCTGTCTCATTTGGTGATATTACTTTTTACTCTTTTTTTCATTTCAGTTTTGTGTGAGAAAAAAAAAAAAAAATTAGGCGTTGAACTTAAGCAAGCCTGGCTTGGTCTTCTTCTAGCTTTCGCTTCTTCTGACTGTTATTAGTTAGACTATGTGAATGGCTGATTCGGAGACGCCTTATCATCCTGACCCTGAGGATCTCCAGCGTATACCAGTCGATCTCTTCGCCTCCAAGAAGCTTCCCAGTCTTTCTTCCGGCGATCTCGGATTTGCCGATTCTTCCGAACATCTCGTCTTCATCCTCCGCAAATCTTCTTCCTCCCTTAAATCTCTTCTTGATTCCTCCGGAGTTCCTCTTTTCTCCATCTCCCGTCTCCATGTAAGCCTCCCTTGATTCTGCAATTTGATCTCAGTTCCATCGATTTTGCACTTCTTATATGGTTTTTTTTTTTTGTTAAAACCCCTATTAGCTTGTTCCCATAGCTTCTTAAAAATCTCTGATTTAAATCTCATTTGGGGATTTTATTCAGTGAAACTCATTGCATAGACCACATGTATTCTCATGTTGCATTTCTAAGAATCGTTCATCTATGTCAATGAAGATTGATGTATATGTGTGAAGATCTAAAGAGCCGAAATTTTCATTTTTCAGTACATATATAACCTTTTGGATTGTTTGGGTTTAGTTAGTTTGGTTGATGTTTACAGAGAAACTTAGTCATTGTATATGAACTCAAAGACCTTTGTATATGTGTTGGAATGTAGAATGGAATGTGGGAATTACATAAAGGAGATGTCGAAAAGCGTAAGGAATTGGTGCTAACAGTGAAGCGGACATCGAACAGATTCAGTAAGACAGAGTTAGAGGTCTCTTTTGCTGGAGAATCGTCGCAACATCTTGTTATCAAAGGTTGCCCCTTTCAGAAATCATGTACCATTTACAGTCAAGACTCCATTGTTGCACAGGTACAAAAACGCCATCTTCTCACTGACATCAAATGTTATCTCTATTGAAAATGCTAGAGCTTTTGAGTTACTGCACCGTGTGAATTCAATAGACAAGAACATGTTATACTGTTTGATTCCAGGTTCAAAAGTAATGTTTGGATTATGCTTGATGATGGACTATGTGATATGCAGTTATGGTAAAGCATTGAGCCTCACGATTGTAGAAACATATTGAACACTTTCGTTCATTTAAAGTCCGATTCATTTGGTGTATTGGATTCGGAAAATTGTAATAAAGAAATTTTTCCTCAATTTGATTCTGTTTCTTTTATTTTGGTGGCAGACGAGTTTGATGTACAAGCTGAGACAAATTTACGTAGGGAGAAGCAAGTTCCGGCTAACAATATTTCCGGGATCCATCGATCATTCTCTAGTAGTCGCAATGGTAGCTGTGTTTCTTCAAGGTTGAAAATGAAAAATCCTCAATTTACATTATTACTGTAAAGGAAAATGTGACAGAAAAAAAGGCATTTAGTACATTGCAATATTGCATCCTTAATGCCTTTTGATTCAATCGGCTCACACGTGAAATGTAGATACGAGGAGTTTGCCCTTTCTCAAAAATTTCGGTATTATGTACTAATAAACTGGTGTTTCATGAATCTTATCACATGATTATTGAGATACTCAGGCTAATCAGTTTTAAGGAAAAAAAAATTTGCAAGCTGGAAAAATTTGCACTTTAAAATTCAGATAATGATTTGCTTTGAATTCACTTTTTATAAAGATACAAATGTCTAAAATCACTAAAACAATCAAAGCAAAACAGAATCATTTATAGTATTTAAAAAAATTATTGAACATTAGTCAAAATGTTCGTTTGAATCAAAATGATTCACAAGACTTTTGGCGGAATTTTGCATATTTTTATCTCAAGTTTATAAAAGTCCAATCCGACCACTCATGGATCCGATTTCCGGTCGGATTCAATTCGGTCTGTCGGTCGAATTCAATTCGGTCTGTCCGGTCGAATTGAATCCAGTCCGTCCGGTCGACTCATTCTTGTTGGTACAAAAATTTGGGAATCGAACAATAAACAAGAACGGCGTCGTTTTGCTCTGAAATTGAATTGCAGCTTAATTCTTAACTCTTCTTCGTCGCTCCCCTTCCCACCATTAGGGCTCTCGCTAAATTTCTCGGTCTCGTATCGTCATCGTCTTCGCTGAGCTCACTCGAAGATGTTAACGGCAGATATACCACCGAATCAGTCTATCTACATCAAAAACCTCAACGAAAAGATCAAGAAAGAGGGTAAATTTCTCTTCTTTCTATCTAATTCGTCAACTAAATCTCAAAACTCGTAGATGTTGAAACCTCAATGAGCTGCCTCTACCAATGCTTCCAGCTTAATACAGCGTCTACAGTGCTTTAAAGTTAGATTTTTGTTTATTTTAGCTGTTATGGAGTATTCGTGTCTAACTTCTAGGGTTTCATAATCGTATTGAATCTAGTGACGAGAGATTATGAGGAAAATATATCTTGATGTTGTCTGTGTTCGCCATTAAACTCCAATTCTATGGATAATTGTTTTAGGCGAGGATTCGTATTGGCTCAGGGCAGTATCAATTTTGATGTTTAGCTAACTTGGTTTTTGTTTTCTCAGAATTGAAGAGATCTCTTTACTGTTTGTTCTCTCAGTTTGGGAGGATACTTGATGTGGTTGCTTTGAAGACCCCCAAGCTCCGTGGACAAGCTTGGGTTACGTTTAGTGAAGTCACAGCTGCTAGTAATGCTGTTCGTCAGATGCAAAATTTCCCCTTTTATGATAAGCCTATGGTCAGTATCCATCACTTTTTTTTTTATCTGAGTATAAAAATCCCTATATAATTTCCATGATAGGATTCAACATTCTTAACTCTTTTTATGTGTGTTGTATTAGATTGATTGAAGCGCTAAAGCATAAATGTTTTGTGGGTCTATGTGAGTACTAATAATTTACAGTGGAACCTTTGACCCTTTTTCATCTCCAGTCAAATTGTTAGTTATCTGTGTGTTTAGATTCTGTTGCTTTTTATGCTTATAGACCTTCTCAATCACATTCTCTCGTGATGCCTACTGTCAAAATATTTGATCTGTTTGTTATATACTAACTAAATCTTACCTCTTTCGGGTGTTTGTAAACTATTCAATTACATCCAATCAGGTTGAGATTTATTTTTCATACTTTTTATATGATCTTTTGAGTGCAGCGCTTACAATACGCAAAAGCAAAGGCAGATTGTATTGCTAAAGCCGAAGGAACTTTCGTTCCAAAAGATAAGAAGAGGAAGCAAGAAGAAAAAGGTTTTAAACTTTGTCTTCTTTCTGCATCTTGTCTTTTGAATTTTTATTCAGTGATAAACTTCAAAAAATTCACTTGCATCTGAAGTTTATAAACTACATTTCTTACTTTCAGTTGAAAGAAAACGTGAGGAAACCCAACGACCAAACATGGCTAATGGCCCAAGTGTCAATAACGGAGTCCCTGCGGTAAGTGTTCTTGTTCTCACCTTCTTCAGAACAATCTTCTGGTTGAATTCTGTTGTATCTGGAAATGATGTTGATTATCTTTTTGTTTTGTCTCTGTGTTTTAATGCAGCCTTCGTTCCAGCCGAGTGGGCAAGAAGCGATGCCACCAAACAACATACTCTTCATTCAAAATCTCCCACACGAGACAACAAGCATGATGCTTCAGTTTCTCTTCGAACAGTACCCTGGATTCAGAGAGATAAGAATGATCGAAGCAAAGCCAGGAATCGCCTTTGTAGAGTTTGAAGACGATGTTCAATCTTCCATGGCTATGCAAGCTCTACAAGATTTCAAAATCACTCCCCAGAATCCAATGGTCATCTCTTTTGCCAAGAAATGATGAGTTTTGTTTTTGTTTGTCTCTAAGATGACAATACTGTACCAACCTGGTGTGTATAACCAACGGTTCTATTGTTTAACGGATTGATCCGGTTTGGTTTAATCATTGAAAGAGACCCTTAATACGCGGTTTCACACCTGACGAATTATCACAATTTAGGAGACGACCCAAAAAAAAAAAATATCTTCCTGGTCAACCATTTTTATATTTATATAAAAATGAATTTTAGGCCAAGTAGAAAAAGACAAGAAGAGTGAGAGAAAAAAACCTTGCTCTATACGCCACCGTCGTCGTCTTTACCCAATCTAAAATCCTCTGCCTTTTCATCTCATAGATCATTTCATAAAAAAAAAGTTTCTTTTTTAAGCAAATCCTCTGTTTTTGAAAGCTTGAAGTTTTTGGGTAAAAGAAAGCTTAAAGTTGTCTCCTTTAATTACGACCATCATGTCTTCGACTTCTTTCACCGACCTCCTTGCTTCTTCCGGCTTTGACTGTTACGAAGATGATGAAGACTTGCGAGTTTCCAGGTCGAGTTTTGGTGGGTATTACCCGGAGAGAACTGGATCGGGTTTACCCAAGTTTAAGACAGCGCAACCACCTCCTCTTCCGATTTCACAATCTTCTCATAACTTCACCTTCTCCGATTTCCTTGATTCTCCTCTGCTCCTCAGCTCCTCACACGTAAAGCTTCCATTTTTAGTAATCACTTTTCATCTATTTTTATAGTAAAAATGGAAGAACAAAAACAAATTTTGGGTTTTTGTCACTTTTGAAAGCCATGAAAATCGAAGAAGAAATGATATGAAATCAAATCTTAATCTATGATGTTCTGTATTACTCGTTCTGTCTTCAAACTAAACTTATCTAAAAATATATTTGGCTTTGTGTGTGTCTTGTTTACTTGCAGAGTTTGATATCTCCAACAACAGGAGCGTTCCCATTTCAAGGCTTCAATGGAACAACAAACAATCACTCAGAATTTCCATGGCAGCTACAACCGCAACCATCAAACGCGTCTTCTGTATGTGTTTCCTTAAATAGCTTTTTTGATTCATAAAGTCAAGCAACTACATTTTCTTGTACTGAATCAAAATTTTCTTCTTTTTTTTTCCAGGCTTTGCAAGAAACGTGTGGTGTTCAAGATCACCAGAAGAAGCAGGAGCTGATTCCTCATGATATTGCAACACAAAACAACAATCAAAGTTTTGGATCAGATCGTCAGGTAAAGGTACCATCATACATGGTGAGTAGAAACTCTAATGATGGTTATGGTTGGAGAAAATATGGTCAGAAACAAGTGAAGAAGAGCGAAAACCCGAGGAGTTACTTCAAGTGTACGTATCCCAATTGTGTTTCCAAGAAGATTGTTGAGACTGCCTCTGATGGACAGATCACTGAGATCATCTATAAAGGAGGTCATAATCATCCTAAGCCTGAGTTCACCAAGAGACCATCACAATCTTCATTACCATCATCGATTAATGGGAGGCGCTTGTTTAATCCTGCTTCTGTTGTTAGTGAACCACACGATCAATCAGAGAATTCTTCGATTTCGTTTGACTATAGTGATCTTGAGCAGAAAAGCTTTAAATCAGAATACGGTGAGATAGAGGACGAGGATGAACAACCTGAGATTAAGAGAATGTAAGTAGTTTTTTGAATTAGTGGAAGCAAAAGCTTTATTTACTTGGGTTTGAAAATGACATATTTATGTTTTTGTTTTGTGATCAGGAAAAGAGAAGGTGAAGATGAAGGAATGTCTATTGAAGTAAGCAGAGGAGTGAAAGAACCAAGAGTTGTGGTTCAAACACTAAGTGACATTGATGTTCTTATAGATGGCTTTAGATGGAGGAAATATGGTCAAAAAGTTGTCAAGGGAAATACTAATCCAAGGTTGATTATACAAAACTTAATTTCTCAAATTATAAACTTGTTTCATGTTTTCTAATCACTTTCTTTCTCATAACAGGAGCTACTACAAGTGCACATACCAAGGCTGTGGAGTGAGGAAGCAAGTGGAAAGATCCGCAGCAGACGAGAGAGCAGTTCTCACTACCTATGAAGGAAGACACAATCACGATATCCCAACTGCGCTACGTCGCTCATAAAAACAACATTCTTGGGACTTAGTCATTAGTAATCTTATCTAGAATTTGGAAAAGAAAAAAAAAACTCTTACTATGGCTTATCTTTTGTGCTCATTACAGTTTGTTTATTTGTTTGTAACACAGTCAATAGTCAATACTTTGTTTTGTACAGAGTGTTGCTTAGTAGTTTTTTTATCATCTTGGCCTTATAGAACCCCTCTTCTATCTGTGTGACTTTAAACACTTGAGAGTCCATTTTAGTTCTTGTGTGTTGGTCTTTTGCTTGATTTGTGTACATTATACATGCAAACTTCATAAGCAATAATAATGGTATGTAACCCACATTGCTTGATTGGTGCAACACATCTAGCATATTATCTCCAATATCATATGACTTAATTTAAAGTTTTAACTTCTTAATCAATTATATATTATTAGAACTTAGAAGTGAAACCAAAACCACAAATTTAGAATGGTGGAGATTATGCGGAAAGAAGATCAACCAAACATAAAAATAGAAAGAAACAACAAATACAGGCTCATCTTTCTTCTTCCTTCTCTCACATACCTCTCTCTCTCTCTCTCTCTCTCTCTCTCTCTCTCTCTCTCTCTCTCTCTCTCTCTCTCTCTCTCTCTCTGTGTGTGTCTTCTTTCCTTGACCTCACCAAAGTCATAGAACCAATCTCCCTTTTGTGTTTTTAAGTGATAAGAAGAAGTTAGCCTTTATTACTACAAGTAAAAACAGAGTCCTCTGTTTTCTTCTCTATGTCATTAACATTCACATTGCACAAAGCAGCATCTCTCATTCTCCATTACATTTTCTCATCAAAAATGAAAAAATAACCTTGATACCAAACCTAGTTTCTCTCCCTCTCTCTCTCTCTCTCTCTACTCGCTTTCTTCTTTCTACAGATAAAGTAAACACCATGGAGTTGTCGACGTTTGGCAGAGAGGAGACCAACTCGTCGCAATGGGGCGAAGTGCACGGCCCATTCATGATGGAGGAGCTTGTGTGTCATACACAAAACATTTTGACCTCAAAAGGCATTTTCATGAACAGTAACCCTCTCAAATACGCAATGCCTCTTCTATTGCTACAAATGTCAGTCATCATCGTCACCTCTAGGCTTATCTTCCGTGTCCTTCAACCTTTAAAGCAAGGAATGATCTCTGCTCAAGTCTTGGTATAACTTTCAAATACTACATTCACTGTCTCTTATTGCAAAAAAATGTGTTCTGAAACTTATTCTTGTGTGTCTATGTATAGACAGGTGTTGTTTTAGGACCGTCTTTTTTAGGACATAATGTGAGATACATGAACATGTTTCTTCCCGCTGGAGGCAAGATCATAATACAAACGCTTTCAAACGTCGGTTTCGTCATCCATCTCTTCCTCCTCGGGCTCAAAATTGATGGGAGTATTATCAGAAAAGCTAATTCTAAAGCCATCCTCATCGGTACAGCCTCTTACGCCTTCCCGTTCTCCCTTGGGAACCTCACGGTTATGTTCATGAACAAAAATTTGGGACTTCCCGCCGACGTGGTTCGCTGTACAAGCAGCGCGATCTCCTTGAGCTCGATGACTTCATTCCCGGTTATAACCACGGTCTTAGCGGAACTTAACATCCTTAACTCCGAGCTAGGACGGTTAGCCACCCACTGCTCAATGGTCTGCGAAGTTTGTAGCTGGTTCGTCGCTCTCGCGTTTAATATCTACACGCGTGAGCGGACGATGAATAGCTTTTACGCGCTTTTCATGATCGTTGGTCTTCTTTTGGTGATTTATTTCATCTTTAGACCTTTGATAGTATGGCTCACCGAGAGGAAAAGCAAATCAATGAATAAGAAAGACGTTGTCCCGTTCTTCCCGGTCCTCTTGCTTTTATCTGTGGCTAGCCTTAGTGGAGAGGCTATGGGGGTCCACGCTGCGTTCGGAGCGTTTTGGTTAGGCGTTTCGCTCCCTGATGGTCCGCCTTTAGGCACGGAACTTGCTGCGAAACTCGAGATGTTTGCTTCGAATTTGTTCCTCCCCTGTTTCATCGCCATTAGTGGGTTGCAAACTAATTTCTTTGAGATCACAGAGAGCCATGAGCACCATGTGGTAATGATTGAGGTCATTCTCTTTATCACTTACGGATGCAAGTTCCTTGGTACCGCGGCTGCTTCTGCATACTGCAAAACGCAGATCGGAGACGCTCTTTGTTTGGCCTTCTTGATGTGTTGCCAAGGTATCATCGAAATCTACACTACTGTCGTGTGGAAAGACGCTCAGGTAAAAAAGATTTTAGACGTTACCTAATTTTGTTTTCAGTTCTGATTTGGTTCATAGTTTCTTGTTTATTAAATATATAAATCGAAAGAAAACTGAAAAATTGTGGTTTCTTTTGATACGGTTTTGAATTTGATCAGGATTTACACGGATTTAGGTTTGTTAGGATATGGAGAAAATGAAACCGAATCGGTTTATTTTCACTTCTAATCGGATTTAGGTTTTTCCGATACAGTTTTAAATCTGATTTGACATTGGCAGCATGATTTGAGTTGATCGAGTTAACTCATTTTCATATTATGAGTTGAATATATATTTATTAGTTTGAACTCAAAGTTTTCAGTCTGTGTGTGAGTTGAGTTGAACTACTCTAGTAACACCCTAGACAATTAACAAATATTAATTATAAAAAGATTTTTCTCCTATTCTCGTAAAATTTCTATTAACTTAAGGTAAAAGAATTAAATTTGGTTTACAGGTTGTTGACACAGAATGCTTTAATCTGGTGATCATGACGCTTTTGATGGTAACCGGGATTTCACGGTTCCTCGTCGTGTACCTCTACGACCCTTCAAAACGTTACAAAAGCAAAAGCAAACGAACGATCCTCAACACGAGACAACACAATCTTCAGCTCCGTCTTCTCCTTGGCCTCTACAATGTTGAAAACGTTCCTTCCATGGTGAATCTTCTAGAAACTACTAACCCGACAAGGTTTAATCCGATCTCATTCTTCACGCTGCACCTCGTCGAGCTTAAAGGCCGAGCTCATGCAGTCCTCACGCCGCACCACCAGATGAACAAACTTGACCCTAACACGGCCCAGTCCACACACATCGTCAACGCCTTCCAGCGTTTCGAGCAAAAGTACCAGGTAAAACAGCGAAAACGTTTTTTTTTTTCATCATATAAGAGATTAACGTTTGCAATTGTTTCAAACATAATTTCTTCATTTGCGTTTACATAAAAATAAATAAATATTTGCGATATAAAATATTTTCAAATTTCATAAAATATTTCTACAAAGTGGAAACTTTCCCATTGGCTCTCGGGTTTACACATACAATCAACAAAAAATTATTTGCTTAACATGCATACGTAAAAAGTTGTTTCTTCATTTCTGAAAAACACATACTAAAACTGTGAATGTTTATTTGCTTTTACGTTTTTACTTGCGTTTTCATTCATTATATCATAATCATTATAAGTGTATAATATAATCATTATAACATGAGAACATACACGTCAATGTAAGCGCAAATAAACAATCGTGGCATAAAAGTAAACAAAATACAAACTAAATAACTAACAATTGAAACCTAAAAAATACTTCCACTATATCATAGAATATAAATAGTTTGATTTTTTTTTTTCTTTTTTTTTGAAAAGAAGAAGAAATAGTTTGATAATCATAAATATTTTATCTTATGTCAGGGAGCTCTCATGGCGCAACACTTTACCGCAGCAGCGCCTTTCTCGAGTATAAACAACGACGTATGCACGCTCGCGCTCGACAAGAAGGCGACATTAATCGTGATTCCGTTCCACAAGCAGTACGCGATCGACGGGACGTTCGGACAAGTCAACGGGGCCGTCCGGAACATAAACCTTAACGTGTTGGAAGCGGCACCTTGTTCGGTCGCAATATTTATAGACAGAGGAGAGACCGAGGGACGTCACTCCGTCTTGATGACCAATACGTGGCATAATGTGGCGGTGCTCTTCATCGGAGGCAAGGATGACGCGGAGGCACTCGCGTTATGCATGAGGATGGCTGAAAAGCCGGACCTTGACGTCACGATGATACATTTCCGTCACAAGAGCTCCCTTCACGAAGAGGATCACAGCGACATGTCCGAGTACTATCTAATAAGCGATTTCAAGAGCCACGCAGCGAACAAAGGAAAAGTTCACTACGTAGAGGAAATAGTGAGAGATGGCGTGGAGACGACGCAAGTGATTAGCTCACTTGGAGATGCCTATGACATGGTATTAGTTGGTCGAGACCACGACCTAGAGTCTTCGGTCTTGTACGCACTCACGGACTGGAGTGAGTGCCCTGAGTTAGGTGTTATCGGAGATATGTTGACGTCGCCGGATTTTCGTTTCTCGGTGCTTGTCGTTCATCAGCAGCAAGGGGACTCACTGGCCATGGACGATAGTTATAAATTGCCTGTCGTCGAGCATCAGAAGATTGGGGATACGGGAATGCAACCACGTTTCTCTGCGGAAGAAGGTTTCACTACCATTGATCTCGGTAAACACTAGAGTAAACAAGTGACTTAAATCTTAATTTAGTAAGTTTCTTTTTGTCATAAGTTCATAACTAGAGATATTTTATATCTAGATGTATCTAAGATATAGATGCATTTGGGATCTTGAGTTGAGTCTCAGGATGTCATCATGTCATAGTTGTAGTTTGCTGTTTTTTTTTTTCATTTATATATATTACTAAGAGATCAACATAGTAAATAACTTCTTTTTTTGGTTAAATATATATGTGGGTAGGTAAAAAAAGTATAAAATGGATATGCTATTATAAAACTTACATGGGCTATAACACTAATCTGAAATTTTTTATGTTGGGGATGATGAGATCGACCGAACCCAAATCAAGATCGACCGAAATTACGAATCGAAATCGATTAAAAATATTATATATTTGTTTCAATATCTTAGTTTAGAAAATTTGACTTTATCTCTAAAAGTATTATTTATATATTTATATTTATCTTAATTTATGAAACTTAAGTTTTGTTCTATTTCTATATAAATGGATGTAAATTTTATAGGTTATAATAATTCGTTCATAACATGTTTGCATTATGGACTAACAAACTCAGACAATGTTAGACAAAAGACTCATACGTGAACGGTGTTATGTGTTGGAGAACTAGAACTATGTGACATCTAACTTCATTATGAATTATGTTATTGATGTAGAAATATTTTGCTTTTAAAACACAAGTTTTAAAATTTATATCTTTAAATCACCCAAGTGCAAGTGCCAGTGAAAATGTTGTAGTAATTTAGATGTCGATCCCACAAGAAATATAACTAACACAATAGGAATGCATAAAATAGTCTAAGGTAGGACAGTTCAAAGGTTTGGTTTTAAACTAACAACCTAAGTGAAATTACGAAATGGATTACGAAATGGAAACGATGGCCTAAAATGCAAATGAAATAGATAAACCAAAGGCAATTGACCAAACTAAACAAGTGTCTAAGCTAAACAATTACCCACAAGCATAAAACAATAGCAAAATGAATGATAAAAGTGCAATTTTAAAGAAAAAAGTCAACAAAAAATCAACATAAGTCAAAGACGAAAATGCAAGATGACAAAGGTATACGGGTCTCTTTAGCTTGGTAGATTGTCACTAGGGAGAACATCAATTAGGGTTTGGTTCCTATAGGTACGATTAAGACTTTATCTAGTGGTTTAAGTCCTAATTTATGACTAATCGAATTCCTTGGCATTAATCTCTTTCACTAATCTTTCCTAACTAGGTATGATCCCTCATGCAATTAAGGGGTATTAGTAGCATTAAATTCTAGCTCAAAAACCCTACAAAACACTCTAAACATCAACTCCCACGGGCTAGAATGTGTTTTGCACTATAGAAATGCATTTGACATTTTCACAACCATTTGGTATGCATGAAAATGTTTCTTGCCAAGATTGAATGGATAGTTCTAATCCTAATGATATATTCCTTAACTACTAACCCTAAGAACCAAATCCTAACCATCAAATCTCCCTATTCACATTTAGCCTAAAGACACATAGATTAGAATTACTCACACATGATTATGAAAGAAATCAAGGTGAAAAATGCAAAAGAAGAAGAAAGCATAAGAAAATATGGAATAACAAAAGAAAAATGAAGTTTAATCATCAAATTTACCAAAGGATTCAAGAACAAATGTTTAAATCCATTTTTGGGAATTTAGAACAACAAAACTTGGGCTATAACACTTGAATTTGCCACACACAAAAAAAAAAAAAAAACCAACAAAACTTGGGGTGAAAATATGTTAAAAAGCTTACATAGGGATTTTGGTCTGAGTTGGATCGACCCGGTTCGGGCTGGATCGGTTTTGGCACATTACTCATCTTCAAATCTTCATGACTTCCAAACCGTAACTCCAAATCCACTTCCGTTTCAACCTAAATTCCTTATTTTCAATGCTCTTCAATCTAATCAAGGTGGTTTCTCAAATGGTTGAGCTTTGCTAAGCACTTCTCATGAATCTTTTAGCAAATCTTCAAATTCAATCCGATTCAACCCAAATTCTTTGTGATCCAAAGCTTCCTTTTGCCTCTTTAGCTCCATTTTGCCCATTTTTGTACCTAAATCAACACCAAATGTGATGCAAATGCAATTCTACGACTCTAATTGCAAATTTACCCTAAACTACTTGATAAATCCATATTTACAAGCGATAATACTGATTTAAGACCCATAAACTAGTAAGAAAAAAGTCTTAAGAACACCAAAATATCATTATATCAACTCCCCCGGACTATTGCTTGTCCTCAAGCAAACAAGTAAAGGCTCCCCGAGAAAATGTTTGAAAGAGGATCTCATAACCAAAAGAGAAATCAAAGACTTAACCTCAAGGTCCTTTCACCAAGAGTACTATAATGCAAGAATCAACTCTAGTATTTGAACTTATTCACATCTACCACAATTTCACCATGCACTCTAGACGTAGAGATCCATTTGCATTCCTAATCCTAACTCTTTGACATTCAATTAGGTATTCTTGTGAACTCTTACTTAATGTATAAACCACAACCTAATCGATTCAAGGATAGAGAATGGTCGAGATGTGAGAAAGATGGTTATTGGATTTCATAGGATGGGTTAGCTCTCAAGAAATAGTATGCTTGATATTATGCAAAATAGTTCAAGACTGCAGAACAATTTATGCATACAAGGGCCGCCACATTTCCATGTTCTACCCTTCCTAGATCAAGTTTGCCTATTGTCCCTTCCCATTGATCAAACATCCTAATATCTACCCATTTTTCAACTTAGCATTCCCAAATGGCTCTTATTAGCCAAATTATCCTTTAAGATTCATGTCACTTTGACATTCTTTTTTCATTGTTTTCTTCCTTGGGGATTTTTAATCATTTTCTCAAAAAACACAAGCTTTTCTTTTTCTTTTCATAACTATAAATTTTTCCTTAACCTCTCTTAACTTTTCTATCCTTCCCTATACTTAGGCTTCTAAGAAGGATTACGCTAGCCTGTTGGCCTTCTTTTGTTGGCCTTCTTTTAGAGCTATATAAACACTTACGATTTCCCTTTTGACCAAACTTTTCTTTTGAATCCGAATCTCTATTTTTTTTCTTTTCTTATGGTTTTCCAAAATTCAACTTCTTTCTTTCAAATTCATGACCTCAAATACCTAACTACTCCTAATGAATCAATGAATGTAAACTCTGAGGCCCCTCCTAATTGCTAGCCTTTGATGTTCCTAGCTAGCCTATGGAAATGGTTCTCTTGTCGTTCCATGTCCTCGACCATCTTACACATGAACCACATTTCACATTAAAAGGCCTCACTCAAAGAATGGTAGGGGTTTGAAATAAAGATATGGTACAAGGTAAGGTACCAATCTATAGATGAGAATGGCTACTTAGGCTTTTTAAAGAACCGTAAAGTAAATAAGAGAACCTAAGTATTAGTTAAAACCATAATAGTAGTTTGTAACTTTTTTTTAGATGGAAAAATATTTAGTCTATTTTTTGAGCTTTTTGAGCATGATGTAAAGATACATAAGATTTATTGTTGGACGGGCCTTTTACGTATTTTCACCCCAATACTATCTCATGATTTGCAAAACGTTAAAGTAAAATCTCACGCTGTTATATTGAAGCATAGTACGTAGCTTTAGTTTACGGTTGCTGAAATCAGATAGATTTCTTATATTCTATGTGATGTTGCTATTCCACAACCTACTCCTATTATCTTCTACTGTGAAAATTTCTTTGTCGTATACCTAACAACAAATTATATGCTTAATTTTCACTCCTATCACATAAATATTCATTGTCACTACATTAAAGAAAAAACAACTCTTGGAACAATTGAAATTCATCACATCCTTGCAGTTTTTGGAAATCTTCACCAATCTCTACCTCTAAACAACCTTAGTTTTTCTGCGCAGCAAATTTGGTATTGGCTTACCATCCACCACCAGTTTGAGGAGAATATAAAACATATGAAAAAAATAACTTAATCTATATGACAATGGAAAATAAAGCACAACAAGGAACAAAAAGAGAAAAATCGACTTTGACACACATGAAGATACAAATCCAGTTAGTCATATCCTTCATGTCCAAATGATCCGAACGATGCTGAGTTTCCTCCGCCATCTACTCTTGTTTCTACTCTTACTGTTTTCATGGAAATTTCCTTGCAGCGCCGCCACCGCTGAGGCAACCAATCTATTGGGATTTTATGACAAGCAGTAACAGCAGCATCATTCCGTGGATCGCCCTGCCAGCAGATCGCTCTTGCATTATTTGTTAGTTTTTCCTGTACACCCTCCTCTTTTGAAAAACTTAGTATGTGATTTTGGTGAGAGTTTTAGGTATTGTTAGGATTGAAATGTCATGAAGCACTGATTAGGTTTGGTAAGTTTTGGTGGCTAGACTCACTTATCTATACAAGCTTGCTAACAAAATGTGAGACTTAACCTGAATTCTATGTTCAGAATTTAAAAACAAAGAATATCGTGTAATTGGTTGAATTAATTATGTATGGTCGGACTGATTTGTTTCTAAGCTCAGTTTGATTTAGTTTCATCATGAATATATGTATATTAATTTTTTATGTTTTGATTGAATCATACCGTCTTGCGACTGTAAAACTCTTCGATCTATCCAATTGCAAAAATGATTAGAATGTGGTGGACATCAAAAGTTAATATACATATATTCATGTTGAAACTAAATCAAACCGAGTTTAGAAACGAATCAACCCGATCCTACAAAATTAATTTAACCAATTACACGATATTCTTTGTTTTCAAACTCAAAACACGTAAATTTGTGACATCAAGCAAAACAAATGTGCGTTTTGGCGTCAAGAAATGAGCAAATCAAATCTCGTATATGGTAAAAGATTTGTTCCTTTACAATTTTTGTGGATGATTTGAATGGAGATGTATCGTGTTTGAATGGAAAAAACTTTTTAATCGTTTACAACGTAGAAAACCAATCAAATTTTAAAATTTTTATTTTCTTCCTTTCTTAGAGTAGTCATTTATTTCCTATACAATAATATCATCGCTTATATTTTTCTTTTATGCGTAGTTCCATTTGTAGAATTTAGGGTGATAAACATCAACAAAAGAGTTATTGAAAAGAGAAAAGATATAATTAGCACAAAAAAAATGATATGATGAACGAAAAGATGGGAATTTAGAAGAGATGGGACATAAAGGATGGGAATCCATGTGAAGGCAGCCGAATTAGATGCCCTCGCCAGCTTTCATTTCTTTTTTTTTTCTATTATTTTTTTCTTTCTTAACTTGTAGATGTCTCCATCTCCTACCTTTAAGTTCCAATAATGTTAGCAAAAAAATAAAAAATAATTCTTCAAAAATTAGTTCACATTCTTTTACTTTATACATTATCTGATCCTGGAAAAAAAACTCTAAATTTCAGCTAGAAATTTCGATGCTAGGTATTAATATATCATTTCACAATGTTATTACAATTTAAGTGTATGTGTTTGTTTGTTCACTACCAAAACATTTTATCATATTTTACTTGTTTATCAAATTATATCATTAATACCTGAGAAGAAATTTAATAGCATAATTTATTAAAAACCATCTACATTTTTCATACTTATGTGTTTCAAAAATCTTTATATCTATAACATGTATTCTACCGAATTTAAATATGGACGGTGTAGCACATCAATAACACTACTAGAAAGTACTATATTTTAGAAGAAAAAAAGACGTTGTTATCGGTTCCTTCATGTATAATCATTGTGGCCTTTATATAATTTTTCCATATATAGTAAATAGCATTAACTTTCTTTGCTCTTTATATGATTGAAAATTTTATATTATTTGAAAATATATGGTTTGTTTTTCAGCTTCACAGACTTTTCGATTGGTCCACCTACATGGCTACATCTGCATGTGACGACCTTACATGATTGCCTGACGTCTCGACACTCTTTCTTTGGACCCTTAATTAATCAGCCGTCTCCAGTTCGCATTATTACCAATAAACAATCAAAATTATTAATTATATTTAACCACCGAAACTTAAAAAAATTTAAACAAATGGTCTAAATACGTTGCATTACAGTTGAACATGCAGTTCTTCTTATGCTAAATAGATTCTTTTGATATTATAATGACTTACAGTTTAATGAAAGTCATCAAATGTTCTAATTAGAAATTTTCAATTTAGTTCTCCTTAAATTCTAACGTTTGCCATTTTACTTGACATCTAACTATTATTCATTTGTTCTCGACCGTAATGTCTCTTCAACAAATATTGAATTAGTTATTTGTTACCAACACACGATTTTACCATTTTCATATACGATTTGGTTCAGTTAACATAAATTTTTCTTTTACATTTTGGAAATTTGTTCCTAATTGTACTACAATTCGATTCCTGTCCTATAAGATCCAATTTACATATGCTTACAAGTTTAAATTTTTTTAATAATGGTCATATGATCTTAACTTAGAATCTTGTCCTCACTGCCATATTCTGAGATTAGATCACCAATTTAACATAGATCTTATCCACATGAGTACATTACATAGTTTTGTTTCTAACTTCATAATAAATAAAATATTCGAAAATTTTCTCCCCAGGAATGTTAAATAAAAATCCGATTTCCGGATTCAAAAGAAGGAAAAAAAATTAAGAAAATAGAGACAGAATTAACGAAGAGTGAAAAAAAAAACTACTAATTAAGATCCTCAGTGATGCTATCAAGGTGAGGCCGCCACGTGGACACTGACGCCGACCGGCTATGTCTCCGACGGTGACGATTCTCTTTACCGGTCGAACTCATCTTCTCCGACAACATAACATCTTCCAAATATTTCTCACACAACGTCAAACAATGACCATCAAGATCTTTATTTTTTGGTGTTAAGGTATCAAGATCCTTATTTTTTTGGGTTAAGGTATCAAGATCCTTGTTACCACTCATATGATCACTATTTTCGCTGTTTTTCCGGCGCCGGAGATCTTTTCTCTTCTTTGTCTTCTTCTTCTCCGGCAAAGAAGTATCCGGGATAAGAAAATAGATGCTTCCACGCTTAAGCTCAGATTCCGGGGACAAGATCAAGATCTTACGGACAACTCCTTGAGAACAAGGTTTGCTTAAGACATGGTTAGGATTCGCCAGAAGGATCTCACCGGCGGTCATCGGACGAGTGATCTCGTCGACGTGGCCGTTGAGATGTACGATTCGGATCAAATCTAAAGCTCCACATGGAAGTACACAAGCCAAACAACACCGTAAACTGTTTCCCATATCTTCTTCTTTGCAACACAGATTTCTAAGTTTTTCTTTAACAAGAAAAAAGGATTTATAAGTTTTTTTCGTAAGTTTGTTCTTTGTTGTTGTTGTGTGTTGGTTTTGTGGGGAAGACGAGGTTATATATACAAAGAGAGTGAACAAAAACAATTAAGAGAGCTTGACCAAATGTATACGGATGCTTTAATTACTAAAATGCCCTTCCTTCCTATTCTGATTAATTGTGATTAACTTAAGCAGCCCACCTTAATCCTTATTAAGTTATTATATTTATAGTGCTCATTATACAAAACTATTTTATTTCTGTTATTCCACTCAATTAATCTACTTTTAACGATAAAAGATATTCATTGTTTGGTCAATACCTATCATTTTTTGGTCTAGAAATCTACCTGTCTAATAATTTTAATTTTTAACAACTATAACAAATAATTATTTAATAGATGAAATGAATATATTAAGTAATATGATTAGTGTCAAAACTAATCAGAAAGAAATAGCAATTTAGAATTATCCGTTTTGCACCAAAGTACTAAATAATATAACACAACTATTATTTTTAATGTAGATGCTTTATCCAGTTAGAAAATTCCTTAATAATAATTGCGGACCGTCATACTATTATTGTATTTTCAAACAATTTTGAAATTATAATAAGGTTTTGTAATCGATTCCAAAAGAAGTTGTTTTAATTTCTCATACGTGAAAACTACTACATAACAAATACTACTAAATTAATATAAAAGCCAATAAAAATGTGTAAAATACTACATTAAATTTTGTAAGTTATCAAATGAAAAAAAACCACAAATTTTCGAATACTAGATACAACAAACCTATGTGACATATACCTATGTAAAGTTGTAAACATATGTATAACATCGATAAGTTTAATATCTATTTATTTCTTAGTTACTTAGAATGGTTCACAGTCAAGGCTTCTAACCCTCTACAAGGTAAAAGTGGGGTCTATTTGTTCTACAAACTGTATACATACGGGAATTAAGGAAATCACCAGAAAGGCAGGAACTAACCTTTGCACAAGATGGCGGCATGGCGTGCTTATGTCATGTTACACATATGTATAATGGCTATAAAAATAAATATTTCTAGTTGAGAACATTATGATATATTTCCATTATACGTTAAAGTGGTATGATAGGAGTAGAGGCTTCAGAGTTGGTAGGAGAGGAGTGCAGGATCGGACTCAGTGTTTCCCTTTGTGGTTTGATGCTCTGTTTTAGTTTGTTTCTTTGGTTGTATTCTCAAACTGATATGTTTCCATTTCATCAATATATCTAAGTTGACAAAAAAAAAACTTAAAACTAAATGAGTTGATATTTTAGCTGATGTGACTACTTAATCATGTTTTTAACAAGGGGATTCCCTTTCTCTTTATCTGTTTAAATTATGTACGGAGCCTCTGATAGCAAATATAAAAAAAGCAGAGAAGGAAATTTGTTTTTAAGAAAAGATATTAACATCATTATAGTCGAATTAATTGAAGAATCTAAGGAAAACAATGCTTTGTCCTCATTGTCTAATTTTTTTTTTTTTTGAAAGCTTATTATCACATGTCTCTCACGCGAAAAGACAAAAGCTTAAGACTGAAACTGTACCGATAGTGCTACGTTATATTCGATGTTAATTATGACGCTGTTAAAAATACATACAAAAGTAATGCATGTACCAAATGTACGAGTAGGAATCTAGCTAGATTATGATTCTCCCATTTTCAGGATTACAATAATCAGTTAATTATGACTCGAGACTCTCGAGACGTTAACTTCCCCTTGATGGTATGAATTTAATGGTGCTTAAGGTTTTGGTAAAACCAATTCATCAAATGATTAATGCCCTAATAAATAAATATATTAAGTACGTAAGAGGAAGCTTCGTAGCACGGAGGTTTGGGGCACCGACTATTACGTACGAGCGGCGCTGAAGTTGATTAATTATGAAGCTAATGATTTTAATTATTTTTCTAGTATCAAAGAATAAGCCTCGTGCGCACCACAAGATTTTTTTTTTTGGGTGTTTAGTTATGATTGAAACTTAATTAACTATGAAACTAAAAGACGATCAATAAATTGAAGAACGTGAGTCAAGTCTGTCTTTTCCCTCAATTGGACAACACTTACATCCACGGTGGATCATACATAAACCGCATAATTAATTATGCAGTTGAATGAGGTTAGTGAAAAAGGGTTAAATAATGTTTAAAATCGTTCAAGACAGAACTGAGAGCGACTTTTTTTTTGTTTGTTACTTTTGAACCAGTTTATGCAAGCAAACAATATTCTATAATAGAATCTGAAATTCTGAATAATATTCTAACGTAGGAATCAGTCGATTGAAATTAAAATATTATACTAGATCAAATACGGCTGACAGTATAATGATATTCTTCAGGATAAATTTTTAAATTTCTGTTCGCATTAGAAAAAAGAGTTCCATTACAAAATTCAGCTGGAATTTTTTTCTTTAACATCGTTAAGCTTACTCGCTCAAGGGCAGTCATCGTGATCTTCGTCTTTAATTTACTAGACACACTATATTTCTTGGTTTCATATAACATTAATATATTTATATCCTAGAAAAACAGTATATCGTAAAAGTTTGAGTTTAACATATGTTGGTGAAACTATGATGGTCCTTATTATATAATATTAAATCCTAACAAGAATCGAAAAACGGTTAGTTTAATATGGTTGCTTGTCTCTATAATTTTATAGTCACAAAGCCGGAATCGAAAATAAAGAAAAGATATATAGCTGTCATTTTGGTCAAATGGTGCAATGAATCAAAGTCTAGTTTCTAGCTCCAGTTACAAACTTCAGTTTTACATTTTTGTTCTGAAAGATTTTGAGCTGTGTTGGTGAACCATCCGAAGTTATATATTACGTAAGCAGAGTGATATATATTAGTTCTTGGAAATATTTTTCTAAGGAAATATGCAAAGTTTATTCTAACTTTCAGATGAGCTGTTGCTATTAGTTATGTTTTAAAAAATGTGTCGCTTGGTTTCGACAAAACTTTTTTGTTGACTGGTGATTCTTGATTACTGGTATAGCCAGGCCCGGTTCCAGCCTTCCAAGATTAGTCATAGAGGTCTAGATCAAACGCTCATGGGTCATGGCCAATTTCCCAAAAAAAAAATCTGGACAAAAGTATTTTTTTTACCAAAAACGATAGATAAGTTATTTGTTTGACCTTATATTATGTTGAGTTGGCGCTGGGTAGAAATATCAATCGGGCTAGTTAGATCTAATACTAAAACGCAAAATTCGCATATATTTGAGTTCGATTCGTTCGACCCAAATTTGTTTCCAACTTATATTTTATATTACAGTTGGCCCAAAGAAAAGTTATTAAAGTTTTCTTTTAAAACAATGTCAACATTTGAGATTTTCGGGACAACCTAATCCCAGTTGGATTAAGGCTAAAAAACTCTAGCCTAAACAGGTTTAGAAAGAAAAACCCAACTATCTCGAGCCTAAACATCTAGGTTCGAGTGCTGCTTTTTCAAAGTCGGATCGGGCCATACTCCGAGCTTTTATCCTAATTGACATATTTTGTCCAGAATTGGCCCCGAGAAATTCAAAGCAGGAAGCAAAAAAAATATTAAGGCTTATGAAAAATATAAATATTATTAAAAGAAAATTTTGGGGATTAAGGACTTGAACTTGTCACATTCCAGATAAAACTAATAGTCGGCCGATTAAATAGATAAAGGATTCGAAGGCCCAAGTCCAAGCATACCGATTCGATCTTGCCCAAGTTAAATTCATACCGATTTGATTTAAATGATGTAATGTACTCTTTTGTTTTTAAAAGAGTGTCAGACATTAAAATTTTGTAACAAAAAAAATATCATTTTAGTAAATCAATGCAATTTTTAACAAAAAAATATCATTTTTGACCTTTCACTACTGAATCATTAATAATTAATGCACTAAAATAAAATGAAATAAATAATTGTAATTATATAAATAGTTAAGGGGTAGAATAGAACTTTAATCTTATTTCTTAATTTGTGTGAAAAATGTTAGAATGACACTCTTTAAATAATAGAGGGGGTATCATTTTAAAACTTGACTAAAAATAATTGCAAAAATTAATAAAATATATGAGAATTTTTTGTACCAACGTCTAGAGCAGAACAGATGGAGCTTACCAAAACCATTCGGATCCTAAATTCTTTAATTGATGATGACGATAGATGTTCGAACTACAAATTAGCTATGCTATGGTGATTAAAAATTGTTGGAAAACGAATTACATCAATAAAGATCTGAACTGGAATCACGTTGAATTCTACAATTAAAAAAAAAACGAATTGTAGACTCTGGAAAGAATAACATATATAGCTTAAGGGGGAAGAACCTGATGGTGTAACGACAAATTAAGGGAATAACATAAAAACTTTATCTTAGATATTAGCGATATTTCCAGTCGATAATTTGGATTGTATCTCGTGAGTAAGATCCTTTTTGTTTTATGTGATTTAATTAGTGGTGCACGTTGCTCTAATCTTAAAACTAGCAAAGTTGACGTGAGAGGAAAATCCAAATGACAATTTTGAGAGATTATGTGAAGATGTAAACATATAACAGCAATCATCTACGTTCTCGTATATTAGGGTAATTGCTTTATTTGACTGAAGAAATGTTTTCCCGAAGATAGTGTAAAATAATATATTCGCTACATATAATGAGATGAGTTTTTCCAGTTAAATCGGTGGAGTTAATCGTATCATATTATCATATAGGTTCATTTGTAGAAATCGACTATAGTTAAAAGTCAAATAGTCGCATCTTCACACAATGTGAATTCGGATTTTTGTTTATATATAGGATATAAAAAGGTCGTCTTGAACTAAGTTCGTCTGAGAAAGAAACCAAAAAAATATAAGAAAATTGAATAAGATCATAAATTTGTATATTTTGGTTTCGTTTGATATTTTGGTTCGAACTTTTACTATCCGACTAATTATTTTAGAGTTAGTGTCGCTGTCGAGTAGTCCACTCACCGAATTTTCCAATAGATTTAAAGCATAACACAATTTCTATTAGTCAAATAAAAGTGATTTAAAATTTTGTATAGTGTTATATTTACTATTACAAATTTTATATTTTGTTGGGATAAGTTAACTCCTAAGATAGTCGAAGCCATGATGAAACAAAGAACAAAATTGTAACTACCTTAACAATTTACATCACAACAGTGATATGATTGTAGTCCATCATTAAAGACTATTTTAACATATACAAGACGATAGGAATGATGAAGCTATATTATTATATGTAAATCGAGTTAACTAGATATTTCATTCGAGTGGTGTCATTTCATAATCTCATTAAGGGTTCCAACCGTTTCCTATTTTCTTACATTAATTTCACTTTCCTTTTGCCCATACCCGTGGAAAAATACATACAGATATTATTGTCGTTTGGGCCCTAATATGTTGACACAGCCCATAAAATTTTGTAACATAATTCCACAAAATTATAACGTTGGTTCGAAATAAAGTAATGCAACCCTTTGCCTTATCGACGATCATAGTCGTTAAATTGAAGTCAACATGTTACGTTACTTTGACATTTCATTCATGATACGTTATGTTGACGTTGTGTTATTAATTAGTGTATGTTGTGCATCTTTGAACTTAAAAGCCATTCAAGACCAAAATTAAATGAATTAATTATAATTTAAATATTTCTTAAATTGCAAGAAAATTTAATTAAAAATAGTAAATCCAAGTCAACCAATAGGGAGGGATCAAAAGACTAATTTTTTTGTATAATGAACTGAATTAAAGTTTTAAATAAATTTAAAGTGGACTAATAAAAAATAGTATAACCCTCGTAATTGTTTCAGACTACAAAATACATATACGCAATTGTTTCCAATTTGTTATTTTTGTTTGTGCAATCTCGTTAATATATATAGTTAGCCTACAATAATTCAAAGCTTCTATTTTTATCCATTTGTTTTAGGAAAACAAACACTGGACAAATCAGAAAAGCTAGTACAAAAACAAAGTCACTCCAACATAACATCACTTTCAAGCTCTTTAAAACGCCATCACCAACATATAACAACACTAAAGAAAACTCAAAATAACACGAAGCGATCAAATACACAATGTCTATATCTAAAACCATAGTGTTTGGTCTCTTTGTCGTAACACTCCTCGTGTCTTGCAATGCGGCTGCCAACGCCACAACGCATCCGCTTTTCCCGGCGATTCTAATCTTTGGCGACTCAACCGCAGACACAGGCAACAACAACTACTACTCACAAGCCGTTTTCAAGGCTAACCATCTTCCTTACGGCGTTGATCTTCCCGGCCACGAAGCTAACGGAAGATTCTCAAACGGAAAGCTAATCTCTGACGTAATCTCCACCAAACTCAACATCAAAGAGTTTGTTCCTCCGTTTCTACAACCGAACATCTCCGAGCAAGACATTGTCACTGGAGTCTGTTTCGCATCCGCGGGCGCTGGTTATGATGACTGGACCTCGTTATCGAGCAAGGCTATCCCGGTCTCACAACAGCCAAGTATGTTCAAGAATTATACTGCTCGTCTCAAAGGTATCGTAGGAGAGAAGAAAGCGATGGAGATTATTAACAACGCTTTAGTGGTCATAAGCGCAGGGCCTAATGATTTCATCTTGAACTTTTATGATATCCCCACAAGGCGTCTCGAGTATCCTACTATCTATGATTACCAAGAGTTTGTCCTCAAGAGGCTTGACGGTTTTGTCCGGGTAAAATTCAGAAATTTTGTTTCTCTGGGTCTGAGACAGTTTATTTCTTTGTGCTATTTTTTTATGTTTGTGGTGCTGACTCTCGAATCTTTTCTTCCTGTGTGCAGGAGCTTTATAGTTTAGGTTGCCGTAATATTGTGGTCGGAGGGTTGCCGCCGATGGGATGTTTACCGATCCAAATGACCATGAAAATGAGAAACATTTTGAGATTTTGCGTGGAACAAGAGAACAAAGACTCTGTTTTGTACAATCAGAAACTAGTAAAGAAACTTTCTGAGATCGAAGCGTCTCTACCTGGAAGCAAGTTCCTTTACGCCAACGTCTACGACCCCCTGATGGACATGATCCAAAACCCTAGCAAATACGGTACATACCATTTCTTCCTTGTTTCACAGGTCATCTGAATATGAATCTTACTAATTTATGCAATATACACTCATCGTCGTACAAATGAAAATAGGGTTCAAGGAGACGAAGAAAGGATGTTGTGGAACAGGATACTTGGAATCGAGCTTCATGTGCAATTCCTTTTCAAATACTTGTCCGAATCATTCGGATCACTTGTTTTGGGACTCCATTCATCCCTCCGAAACGGCTTACAAATACCTAGGGAACTTCATAGATGCTCAGATTCAAGAGTGGCTTAGGGCTTAAATCACCACGATTTACGAAATTAATTAACTAAACAATGTATTTTAGTTAATTAGCTACTACGCAAATTTATTGCCCTATAGATCTAATGGGTGCTTTATATTGGAATATTCTTAGATTTTCTATGTTACCTAAATATATGTACGAGTTAATTAGCCATAAAACAATAACTTTAACATGAATTAGGAAAATAGCAATGATGTGACTATAAAGAATTTCAGGATTTTTTTTTCTTTCATTTAAGAAAAATGTTATTTTTTAATTTGGACCTAAAAATTCATTTAATTGTGAAGATCCTGAAAGCTTACTGACCGAATTATCTCTCATACTAAGAGTAATATTTCTAATGTGGAGCTCAATTGTTTTTGAAATTTGAGCTCTCGTTTTTCTTTTTTACTTCAAAATCTTCAATAGAAAGATATGATTTATTTTACGTATAAACCATGACGTTCTAAAAAGTGAACACATAAATCCCATAAAATCTTACAATAGCTAATTAATTAGCTTCTCGCAAGAAACCATAGACATTTCGATTTATTTTCGGGTTCTGTTCGGTTAATTCGGTTTTATAAAAGTTTTAGTCAAACTCAAACCAAAGTTAGTTTGGTTCGGTTTAGTTTGATGTAGTTCGGTTTGGTTTTTCAGTTCAGATTGGTTTAGTTCGGTTTGGTTTACCATAGTCATATTTAATTGATCTAGAGGTATAGAGTATATTTGTGTTACTAAAATTTTATATCAAAAAGTTTTATCAATGGCTGAAGAAAATTGGCATGGTGAAAAAAGTTTAACGAAATAGGTTGTATGTAGACTTTGGTTTGATTTGAGTTCGGTTGATTCGATTTGGTTCGATTCGGTTTGGTTCGGTTAAAATGCCCATCCTATTGAAAAGGAGCTATATATTCGATTGTAAAAGAAATATAATCAATAATCATAAATAAAAGCCACATGATTTTCATATAGTCGCGTTTTTAGTTTATTACCAAGTTTGTCAATTTACAGGCAACCTAATTTAATACGAGATGTACTTGTTGGGTGTGAGTTAAGTAAGCTAATGATTTGTCAATTCGAGGATATCAGATCTGTTAAAGTTAGTAAAAACACGTAAACCTGCTTCTTCCCAATTCACACATTTACTTAAATATGGAAAATGATAATTGCATTGTTAATATTTTTAATAATGTAATACGTCATATTAGTTAGTAGTACTTAGTAGCTTGATTGTCGTTAAATCCCCCGGCCTTTTTTCATCGTTGAAAATGTCTCCCAGTGCACCTTCACAGGTTTATGTAGAGGTTTTGTATATATTACAATAAGAGGTTTCAAATAAAGGCGTCGATAAATATCTAAATATAAACGAATTGGGATATAGAATTTGAAGGTTTGAGTGCGACCATGTCCCATGGGCGTGGAGCAATTGAAAAGGTCAACTAACATTTTATTTAATTATTTAAAGGTTAGTTAGATACTTAGTTGTTGACCCAAAAAAATTTAGTTAGTTATAGAGTTCTATACCAAATCCATACCACATATTTCATTATTTCAACTCCCATCGAACCACTTCTTTCATATTTTTATCTTCACATTATTATTTTCATTGGCTGATTTTCAATTACAAGCGCTACTATGCTGCGACTCATTAGGTTTTATAGTCATGTACTTATGCAATTAACACATAAATCTGTATTCTACGCACAAAATAAAACGAGATCAAACGAATAAAATTCGTTGGCTAAATGAGAATTAATAACGGTTATCTAGAGTCGCCTGAGACCATCTAAATTCAATGCCTTTTTAGATCCTCTTAAATTCGTTTAATAACAAAATTATCTAATTTTAATGTCTAGGAGACAATCTCAATGATCTAGGGACGTTTAGCGCCTAAGCATCGTGTAGACAACCTTATATATTATTTTTTATAACATTAAAATTAGTAAGAGCTATGGAGATCAGTTCTTGAAAGAAAAACGAAATAAAAGTAGTAAGAAACTAATGAGTATAAAGACTTGGATACAAGTCGCAAGATTTCGATGACGTTCAATACTTGAGCTAACAACTCCACAGTTCGGTAGTTGTGTTTTTTTAATTAAATTTTGACACATACGAGCGTGAGAAAAACGTTATCTACATATTTTCCGTAGCTTTACTTTTTGACAAAAATAGTCTATGTGATTCGCCGTAATTAGACCCCCGGCCACAGTATTATTTCCGTCTTTACAAACTAATTATTAAAGTCAACAATAACCCTAAAACCTACTTGAAGGTGACAACACAACATAAACATATGCCACTTAAGAATGTGAACGTACGCTAAGAACGTGAAGGTGAACGTGAATTTTATAAGAGAAGATGAATGTGAACATCTTCTAAGAGCTCTAACTTTTAGAAGAACATGTATTCAAATCTTAGTTAATAAAAATATCATTTCAGCTGACTCTTCCTAATTAAAACAAAGAAAGTATAAAAAAGAATCTTTGAAAATTTTGATCTGAATGATTTATAATCAAATAAATAGAGGATCCTAGTACCAAATTAGTCAAGTGGGTGCACCAAATCAACTTAACCCATTGTGAACTTTTCATTTTTCTCCCTCCCCCTGATTCTATAAACCTAATAGTAGTTTCCACTTTAATAAAATATAATAGAAATTCGTCCAATTGTTAACGAATTCACGAAAAGCTCTGTTGTTTCCCGCTTAGTGTGTATAAATACCACTCTTTCCCTTTCTCTAAACTCACATAACAAATCTCCAACACAAAGCTTCTCAGAGTGAAGCAACAATGGAGTCTCTTCCGCGACTCTCCTTTGTATCCTTCATCGCCCTTCTTGCCTACTTCGCATTCCTCGCTTCCGCTGAACTTCACGTCCGTGAATTCGTGGTAAGCTAGCTACTCATGTTACATCAAAACTTTTTTGTATGTTTTTACGTCAAATGAATGCTCTTAACTTAAGTTTAATCGATGATGACTTTAGATCGAGCCGAGACCAGTGAAGAGGCTGTGCAGAACTCACCAAAGCATCACTGTGAACGGTCAGTTCCCTGGCCCAACGCTCGAGGTCAGGAACGGTGATTCTCTCGCAATCACTGTTATCAACAGAGCCCGTTACAATATTAGTATCCACTGGTAATTTAATAAATTTGATCATCATATCTAACAAACATATGTTATGTCATGTTCTGCTCTGTTTTAATACTCTGTTTTTGGAACAGGCATGGAATCAGACAGCTGCGGAATCCATGGGCTGATGGTCCAGAGTACATAACACAGTGTCCGATCCGTCCAGGACAAAGCTACACTTACAGATTCACAATCGAGGACCAAGAGGGTACACTTTGGTGGCACGCTCATAGCCGCTGGCTCAGAGCCACCGTCTATGGTGCTCTCATCATTTACCCTCGTCTCGGTTCTCCTTATCCCTTCTCTATGCCTAAACGTGACATCCCAATTCTTCTTGGTAAGAATTTATAACTGCTAACCACTTCAAATTGCATTTTTGGTTCTTTTTATAGTCACGGCTAATGCTAAATACTTGTTATGAAAAATAGGGGAATGGTGGGATAGAAACCCAATGGATGTTTTGAGGCTAGCACAATTCACGGGAGCAGCACCTAATGTCTCTGACGCTTACACAATTAATGGTCAACCTGGCGATCTTTACCGCTGCTCGCGGGCCGGGACCATCCGTTTTCCAATTTTCCCCGGCGAGACGGTTCAGCTCCGTGTCATCAACGCTGCTATGAACCAAGAGCTCTTCTTCTCAGTCGCCAACCACCAGCTCACAGTCGTTGAAACTGATTCCGCCTACACAAAACCATTCACCACAAGTGTCATCATGATCGGTCCCGGTCAAACGACGAACGTCCTCCTCACTGCAAACCAGCGACCTGGCCGCTACTACATGGCAGCTCGAGCCTACAACAGTGCAAACGCACCGTTCGACAACACAACGACGACTGCTATATTAGAGTACGTCAACGCTCCAAGAAGACGTGGCCGTGGTCGTGGTCAGATCGCTCCGGTTTTCCCTGTCCTTCCCGGGTTCAACGACACCGCAACTGCAACCGCTTTCACCAACCGTCTGCGGTACTGGAAACGAGCTCCAGTACCACAACAAGTCGACGAGAACCTCTTTTTCACCGTCGGGTTGGGATTAATCAACTGCGCCAACCCAAACAGTCCTCGTTGCCAGGGTCCTAACGGGACCCGATTCGCAGCCAGCATGAACAACATATCCTTCGTACTACCACGAAGAAACTCCGTCATGCAAGCTTACTACCAAGGCATGCCTGGAATCATCACGACGGATTTTCCGCCTGTTCCACCGGTGCAATTCGATTACACCGGTAACGTTAGCCGCGGGTTATGGCAGCCAATAAAAGCAACCAAAGCTTACAAGCTTAAGTACAAAGCTAATGTTCAAATCGTGTTACAAGACACGAGCATCGTCACGCCTGAAAATCATCCCATGCATCTACACGGATACCAATTTTACATTGTCGGGTCAGGTTTTGGTAATTTTAACCCGAGAACAGACCCGGCTAGGTTTAACCTATTTGACCCACCAGAGAGGAACACCATTGGGACACCTCCAGGTGGTTGGGTAGCAATCCGGTTCGTCGCTGATAATCCAGGTTAGATGATCTTATTGACTCAAAGCATTTGATACTTTTTAATTATAGGTTAAGTGATCTTATTGACTCAAAAATGAAAAACAAAATTTGACATATAATTTGGTGTAATGCAGGAGCATGGTTTATGCATTGTCACATAGATTCGCATTTGGGATGGGGTTTGGCTATGGTTTTCCTAGTCGAGAACGGTCGTGGACAGTTGCAATCGGTTCAGCCTCCACCGTTGGATCTTCCAAGATGCTAATAAAAATCTTCTACCGTTGGATCTAAAGGATTTATGGGGTTTTGTTTTGTTTATGTTTTTAATCAAAAAGAATTTGTGGTCATGTTATGTTAAAGATGGACAACTGCTCTATTGAAAGTGGTTCAACCTTTGTTTTCGATCTACTTTTGTTATTTTCCAGTAATTTGATTTTTCCGATTAAAAATATACCAATAAAGCTGTGTTCTGCGATGATCATCCTCTTTTAGCTGACTTTCCCAAACAACTTTATTAGTTATTAACTTTTTATGATCCCACAATAGCAACATATCAATCCTCAAGTTTACGAGAAATAATTTTAAAGAAAATAAATAAATAGTGTCGTTGCAATTCCATTGATCAAACTCTATGTACCATTAAACTAACTAGACGAAATATTTTGGAGATCCATGAATTGCATTTATGTTTAACTACTTCCACAATATAGGAGTTTTTTTCTCCACTATGACCAAAATTCTCAAAGATTTTCTAATTCCGCTGTTTATGTTTGTTCATAATAGATTTTACCATATCAATTTTTGTTATATACATTTTAGATACTTCAGTAGGCCGATTCTCTTATACGCTCTTTGGAGTTTCTCTCAATCTAACATGGTATGGAAAACTTCTTAGTCATAAAGCTAAAATCGATTAATCCTCTTCGCTATATTCTTCTTCTTTTCTATTTCGTCTTAATCTTTTTTTTTCTTGCGCACCATGGCGCTGCAACGAATCTTACCTTGAATGAAGAGCTATTCATCATCTCACATATTATGGTCTATATCTCCATCATGTGCTCGACATGAGCAATTTGAACTACAAGTTCTGGAGAAAACTCTTTGAGACCCACTGCCATAAGTTTGGTGGTGTCTTGGGACATCTCCGTGAAATGTAGTTGTACCATGTCAAACCATAATAGAATCTAATGATATGGTTATTTTCTTAAGGAAATTTAAAATGACCCCATTCAAAAAAAAAAACTGACCCGTCAATATTATGTTTATAAAAAAAGACTAAGTCGAACAAGAAAAACATGTATACATGAGCAAAATTATATTTTGTAGATATTTTTTTATTGGGTAATTTATAGATTACGTTTTTTGGTATATTTTTTTATTCCCGTTAAAAAAATTCTTGGCTCTGCCACTGTCCATGACCAAGAAATGTCGAAGTCATAGCCGTGTGACGTGTGTAAATCGATACAGAAGAACTACAAGCGGTTGATACTTTCCATCACACTAAAATAATATTTAAGAAAGGTTTTGCATTACAATTCGGCTAATGGTATAATACTATTTTGCATTTTGTATAAATTATATATGTAAATAGGGAAAATAATAAAGAATTTTTTTTTCAAATAATATAGTTTAATAGTCAGATATTCTTATAAAAAATATGATGCTATTCTTAAAGAAACAGAAATTCAAGATATCTTTTGCAACGAAAAATACAAAAGGTAAATCAAAACTCTGTTAAACCAAATCATGTCCATAAAAACCCTACACATATAATATTAACGTTTATATATTACTAAGTAAAATTACTTCTTAATTTTAGGGTTGATAATTATCTAAATTTGATATTTATGATAGATAATGATCATATCGAATTAGGTGAAGGACAAACGCGAAGGTGAAAATGAATAAAAGGCGGTGAAGGGGCTGATTATATAAGGAGAAGCCGTTGTTTTAGAATATGATAGTATGAATTTAGTAGTACAATAAATAACAAAATATATATAATTATGTTTTTGCCACATTTTCCAAACAAAAAAATTATGGAATAGACTTTTTGGCAAAAATTTGTGAAACGTATTTTTAGGTGGGAAAAATGCGAGCTCGTAATTTTGGCGGAAAAATCCTGGAATCACGTTTTTGGCGGAAAAATAATGAAATTACGTTTTTGGCGGAAAAATACAGATTCGTGTTTTTGGCGGAAAAATTGTGAAACCGTGTTTTTGACGGGAAAATATGAACTCGTATTTTTGGCGGAAAAATTACGTTTTTGGCGAGAAAATGCAGACTTATGTTTTTGGCGGGAAAATGCGGACTCGTGTTTTTGGCAGGAAAATACGGACTCTTTTTTTGGCGGAAAAAATGTGAAACCGTATTTTTGGCGGGAAATTATGAAAACATATTTTTGGCGGGAAAATGTGAATTCGTATTTTTGACGGAAAAATGTGAACTCGTATTTTTGGTGGAAAAATTACGTTTTTGGCGAGAAAATACGGACTTATGTTTTTGGCGGAAAAATACGGACTCGTGTTTTTGGTGGAAAAATACGGACTCTTTTTTGGCGGAAAAAATGTGAAACCGTATTTTTGGCGGGAAAATGTGAACTCGTGTTTTTGGCGGAAAAATACAGACTCGTGTTTTTGGCGGGAAAAATGTGAACTGTGTTTTACGGAATAACGTTGTTGGTGGGAAAATTTTAGTATGATGAGGATGAATGATGATGATGAAATATGGTATGACAATGATAATATGATGAAGATAGTATAAAGATAATGATGATGTTAAGTATGATAATTTAATGGTTAAATGGTTTAACTATAAACCATTACAACCCAACTCATATGACCCATAACTCATTTGACTCATAACTCATTTGACCAATCAACTCATTATGATCCAAATAGTAAAATCATTACGGTTAATGAGTCGGATCGGATCGAGTCGACTCATGAAGTTTGATCCATTTTGACACCCTTAGTTACGGTGAAGATACTCTTACACTTTGGGATACTCGACTCGATTTTTACGAGTAATAGAATTTCAGTATATATAATTATTGTAATTCTGAAAAATTATCTCACTCAGAATTTTTTTTAATACCTATTATCCCATTCATAGCCATGATAATCAACCCTAATTTAAACTCCAATCTTCTCCACAATGGGATAAAATACACATTTATATGTATTTTCCATTACCGTAAAAAAATATTCTTGCAAGAATTATTATTATTATTATTACTTTTTTTTTTAGGATCTAAGAGAAAAAAAAAACGGTTGGTCTGATACTCAACTTCCTCCATCTACCATCATCATCTTCGTTAACTCCGCTTAAGCTTTTTAAAAAGGTTACTACTACTTAATACTTCTCTGAATGCACTCACTGCTTCACCGTACTATCTTACGCACCTCTCCGGCTCATTCTCTTATCCTACGCACCCCTCTCTCCGCCATGGCTACCGCCGCCTCCTCTTCTTTGCTTCTCCCTTCCGTATCTCTCAACAAACTCTCCTGCTCCAAAAATGCCTCCTTTTGCTTCGCCGCCGAGAATCTCAGCCGATCTAGGGTTTCAATGAGCGTCTCTGCTGGATCTCAGACTACTACTGTTCACGACTCTTTGTTCGCCGATTACAAACCCACCACCGCGTTTCTATTTCCCGGTCAGGTAACATTGTCTCAGAGTCTCTAACTTCCGATTACTGGAATTGGATTGATTCGTAGTGCATGTTATCTATCTGAACAACGAAAATGTGGATTCTGATATAAGAAAGTATATTTATTTCGCCTCAATTTAGAAAATTTCGAAGTGCCCGGATTGAAAAGTTTGCCAATTTTGAGATTTTTTGTTCTGGATTCACATTTTACAGATTGATCTGATTGTAATTGTAATGTAGGGTTCTGAGCATATAGTTTTATTGCTTGCCTGTAATCCCTCAGAATTTGTTTCCATTTAGATAAAATTTGTTAATTTGACAAAATTTAGATGAATTTGTGATGAATTTGCTATATCTCAGGGAGCTCAAGCAGTAGGAATGGGTAAAGAGGCTCAGAGTGTTGCAGCAGCTGGAGAGTTGTATAAGAAAGCTACTGATATCTTAGGGTATGTTCCTTTGTTGAAAGTTGGAACCTTTTTGTTTGTTTTTGTTCACTTAGGTGAATGAATAAACTAAATGGTGGCTTTCAGGTATGATCTTCTGGACATTTGTGTTAATGGACCAAAAGAGAAGCTTGATTCAACGGTCATAAGCCAGGTATCTTTCTGTTCCCTGTTTTTTCTTTTGATCTCTCAGTCTTTGCAACATTTGGTTAGGGACAAGTTAAGATTTATGATCTTCTTTCTTGTCACCTATATCTAGCAAAACTTAATTTCTTCTGTGATGTTTCCTTTTAGTATTTTATGATATTCATATATGTACAATTTGGTATTGTCTCTAAGGTCTTGGTCTCTTATTTTCTCAGCCTGCTATATATGTCACAAGTTTAGCAGCAGTTGAATTGCTCCGTGTTCGTGAAGGCGGAGAACAAATAATTAACTCGGTTGATGTGACTTGCGGTCTCAGTTTGGGAGAGTATACTGCTCTGGCATTTGCTGGAGCCTTCAGGTTAGTTAATCAGACAACTCAGGTTAGTTAAAGATACCAAAATTAGGATAAGTTACACAAAAATATCGGGCTTTTTGTGATAAAATGAGAACTATTTTCTTAGGTTACAACTTAGTCTATCCATTTGCTAGTTAATATATTATTCAAAAACAGCTTTTTTGTTTCGGTTTATTAACAGCTGAATCAATATCCTTAATTGACTGATAGTGGTACCAAATTTCGGACTTTCAGATATCATTGTAAGAAACCATGTTACTTTGTTCCCTTTTACCCATGTGCATCATCACCTAAAGTACTTTTGTTCTTTTGTCTGTTACTGCTTTCTCAAGCTTTGAGGACGGGCTGAAGCTTGTAAAACTTAGAGGAGAAGCCATGCAGGTAAGATTGAACTCTGTTCTGTATATTCTTCATCGATTATGTCAAGTTAAGGTTGATGTTGTGACGGCTGAACTTCGCAGTGATCTTATTTTACCATTCAAACTTCGAACAGCTGCATTGACTTATTTTTGATAAAATGCCTTTTCAGGCTGCTGCAGATGCTGCTAAGAGTGCCATGGTTAGCATCATAGGGTTGGACTCAGAAAAGGTTCTGCAGTTGTGTGATGCAGCAAATCAAGAAGTAGATGAAGCTGACAAAGTTCAGATTGCGAATTACTTATGTCCGGTATACATGTTCTCTATGAATCTTTTGCATTCGAGACTTTAATAAAATCATTTTCACATTCCATACTGTGGTTTGCTATTACAGGGTAATTACGCAGTATCTGGAGGTCTTAAGGGAATTGAAGTTGTTGAAGCCAAAGCTAAGTCATTCAAGGCCCGAATGACGGTATCCTCTCTCTAATTCCCTTATCTTATGTTTTGCCGTCTTCCTTATGCTATAAGAAACATGATTCTTGGCGCCTTGCTCTGTAGGTGCGTCTAGCTGTTGCAGGTGCTTTCCACACTAGTTTTATGGAACCAGCAGTCTCGAGATTAGAAGCTGCATTGGCAGCAACGGAGATTAGAAGTCCGAGGATCCCAGTTATCTCGAATGTCGATGCACAGCCTCATGCAGATCCAGACACGATCAAGAAGATACTTGCAAGCCAGGTAAGAAATCAATACTCAGTAAAGCTATGTATTCCTCTTTTTTGTTGGCACGCAAAGATAAAACAAAGAAAGTGTTGAAACCGCAGGTGACATCTCCAGTCCAATGGGAGACAACAGTAAAGACTCTCTTATCCAAAGGACTTAAAAGCAGCTATGAATTGGGACCTGGAAAGGTATTTTTCTAGCCTCGTAAATCCGTTATAGATTGATGTTTATTCTTCTTCTTCTAAGTTGTGAGTTTTGTGGCATTTCAAACACCAGGTTATTGCAGGGATATTTAAGAGAGTAGATAAAAGCGCCAGTGTCGAAAATATCAGTGCTTAAGACTCTGCCTAGCGTTTTGTTCATGTATTTGAGTTGAGAATCACTAAAAATAAGTAAATTCAAAACTTATGTATGTGAAATCTCTCTGGTGCTTCAGTAGTCTGGAATTCAAAGTTTTGTATGGATTATTTATGTGACGCTTTACATGATATGTATTGAGATATCTTTTTAGTGACAATATCTCAAGTTTGTGTTATATACTGGTTTTTGGGTTTTGCTGCACTTTATTCAGAGGGACATGATCTATTATGAAGTTGTGAGGATTGTTGACCAAAAAAAACAAGAAAAGAGTGAGCTCAGGATTAAAGCGAGTTTTATATCACATCCGAAGATTCATCACCACAGCTCAAGATAATTTCATCATAGCTCACATGCTAATGCACCAGCCGGGAATCGAACCCGGGTCTAATACGTGGTAGGGTTTTATACTGCCACTAGACCAATGGTGCTGATTGATTATGTATGGTAACGTTTACGTATTTATAGGTTAAAAGTGACATATACATGGATTATGGTTTTGATCTAAACGGGTAATTATTGGATGGTGATTTCACTTTCACCCAGTTCCTAATGATATATACAAGATGGCAATCAGTTTCTACATGTCAAAATTCTTGTTTTCAAATGTTTAACTTATCGAATTATTTGATCTTCTCTTACGAATTTCAGGTTACAGTTCCAATTAGTTTTTTTTTTAAAGGATAGTGGCAAACATGGGGATACTAATTAGTAATTACCAAGGTGGAAGTGGGCTCATGTTAAATCTTTTAACCTTTACTTTATTAGACATAACTAGTTACTCTTTACTAAATTTGTCATCCATTTTTTTGCCATTCACCAAAAGGGCAAGATCCTAGG
This sequence comes from Boechera stricta, assembly GCA_018361395.1. Classification (NCBI taxonomy): domain Eukaryota; kingdom Viridiplantae; phylum Streptophyta; class Magnoliopsida; order Brassicales; family Brassicaceae; genus Boechera; species Boechera stricta. Next base: position 12,503,657 of record CM031541.1, on the reverse strand, counting down.
AATCATTGACACTACATGAATTTCAATACAAATCTCACTTGGAAAATAAACCATAGACAGAAAAAAGCTTTTTTACTTGCATACAGATTTTGAATTATTTGTTTTTAATTCAAATATTTAAATTTTGATAAGAAATTTCTTGGAGGCATCACTATTCCAAAATTATCAAACATAAAAAACTTATGAGTAGAATAGAAAGATGTGGAAGAATTTAAATTTGATAGTGAAATTAACATATTTTTACTTCGACGAGGTTGAAATCATAAATTAATGAGAACTTTTAAAAAAAAAAAACAAGGAAAAAAAGAGACCAGTCAAGTGGCATCACATCCTAGAAGTCAGAATAATGCAAAGGACCCAACCGTCGCTAAAGCCAAAATCATCACAGCTCTAGTTATTACTTATTACACCAGCCGGGAAACGAACCTGGGGCCTGTACAATGGCAAGGTACTATTCTAACACAACCCTTTTTCGGTTTTTTTTCTTAAAAGAATAAAATTTTTGTGTATCATGCAGGTTGGTGTCTTGGTGATGCTCTTTGTGAATGACATTGTGCAGCAAGAAGATTTTGTCTTAGAGCCAATGGCCTATGGAATGGAACCAATATTGAGTAACTTGTAATTAACTACTTGTTCATCCTTGTAAAAGAATCAGACTGTTGATAAGGTTTGCTTTTCATGTTTATTTTGCAGTTTGTTCCAAAAGGTTATGTCTTTGTCCTTGGAGACAACCGCAACAAAAGCTTTTGACTCTCATAACTGGTAACTCTCTAAATGCAGAAGCAGTTTGGAAGATCAAATACATATATCATCTATTCTGAGCATTCTTGTAATCAGTCTTTAATAACTGGCATTTGAGTTGATTTTTGTGTGTTTAACCTGAAATCAAGGTAGTGTAGTAAAGGCAATTGTCAAACAATAGGGTATTTTTATTTTGAGTCTATATAAAATATTTTTAAAACATTTGTGTTGTAAAGAACCAAAATTGGGAATGTTATATACTAAATGTCTAAATTTGCAACCCAATTATTCTCTTACATATTATGTAACATGAGTTTATTGATAACTTTAAATTATTATTCTTACAATATGGAATATAGTAAGAGAAATTGAGTGAAATGCTCATAGAGCAGAATACAAAGATATTTATAAAATGTGACAAGTGATGTTGCTTATAAATTAGTTAACACAAGAAAGAATAATAATTAAAAAAAAGGAAGAGCTCAGAGGTGTGGCATATCTCAACTGAAATGTCAGGAGAATGCGAAGGACCCAACCAACGCTTAAACCAATATCATCATAGCTATTTTGCACCAGCCGGGAATCGAACCCGGGTCTGTACCGTGGCAGGGTACTATTCTACCACTAGACCACTGGTGCTTGTTGATTCAAATCTTCCGATTATTTAATTAACTAGGTAACCTACACATTGTTACAAGTCACAACCACAGGATTGAAAGAGAGAGAGAGAGCAAAACGTCGGAGGAAATGGCGATTCCAGTGACGAGAATGATGGCTCCTCACGCACGACCATCGCTTCGTCTCTCACATCCGAATCTCCCCAACTCCGGTCGCGTTGACTTCCTCTGTCGCTCTACTCCATCAGAACTCCAACCACTTCGGTCTGCTCTTTCTTCGGCTATTATTTCGAGTTTGCTGAAGTTCATTACTTTGCTCGAAATTGAGAAACCATTTGACAATATGTTTGCATTTCCTTTAGGCCTGATCTTTCTTTGTCTGTCGGAATTCACGCTATCCCTCATCCAGATAAGGTACATCGAGTCTCTGTTTCTTCTTCGGATGTAATGAATTTGATTGCTTAGGAGAATTTATGCAATTAAAAAATCGACCTTTAGTGTCGAAATTATATAGGTAGAGAAAGGTGGGGAAGATGCGTTCTTTGTGAGTAACTATAGAGGAGGAGTCATGGCTGTTGCAGATGGTGTCTCCGGGTAAACTTTAGCTTTTACTTATGCTAAACTTTGAGTTGAGTTTCTTTCTGGGTTTATCTCAATTTTGCTAAAGTTTGTATCTTTTTGTCTCAGTTGGGCTGAACAAGATGTTGATCCTTCCTTGTTCTCTAAAGAACTTATGGCTAATGCTTCTCGTCTAGTTGATGATGAAGAGGTAAGTTTTGAAATCTCACTGGAAGTATTAGTTTATCTTATGAGTGATTCCTTTGCTTTTCTTGAATTGGAACAGGTCAGATATGATCCTGGTTTCCTCATTGACAAAGCTCATACAGCAACTGCTTCCAGAGGTTCTGCCACAATGTGAGATTTGAATGATTTGTTCTTATTGTTATTATCTTCAAGGTTGATTTTTGTTCCTTTTTGGGTAGCTTGATGTTGCGGTTATTGATGAAGCAGTATTCTAGCTATGCTTGAGGAAGTGGGTATTCTCAAAATAGGCAATGTAGGAGATTGCGGACTTAAGCTTCTTCGCGAAGGTTTTGTTTCTTATCCTTTTGTAATCTGTGGTGCTAGATTATTGTTTTATGTTTAGCCTTTGACAAAGACTTCTTCTTTCATTCTCATTTTTCAGGTCAGATTATTTTTGCCACTACTCCACAAGAGCACTATTTTGACTGTCCTTACCAACTTAGCTCTGAGGGATCTGCTCAAACTTATCTAGATGCATCGGTAAATAAATCTTTACCACTCTTCTTCATGATTTGTGCTATGTATTGTACTTCTGTAACGTGCTTTGCCATTCAAGCAGTTTAGCATAGTGGAAGTACAGAAGGGAGACGTGATCGTGATGGGTTCAGATGGGCTTTTCGATAATGTATTTGATCATGAGATCGTTTCTATAGTGACCAAGCATGCAGATGTTGCAGAATCATGTATGTATATGTATACACCATATCTCTTGATATTTAATCTGAAGTTTAGAAGTGACATGGTTTGTTTTGTTCAACTATTACAGCGAGGTTATTAGCTGAAGTGGCGAGTAGCCATTCAAGAGATACAGAATTTGAATCTCCATATGCATTAGAAGCAAGAGCCAAGGTAAGATTTTAACTTGATCTAAGAATGAATATTACCTGTTCACGCAAAGTATATCTGAATCCAGGTGTATGCGTTTTGACGTAACAGGGGTTTGATGTTCCTCTCTGGAAGAAGGTACTAGGAAAGAAGCTTACAGGTAAATAAACAACAATGTTGATGCATGATCCGACATTTCGATTTATGCTAAACAAGATTAGTTTCTGAGTTGATCTCTGGTTCTGAAAATTGCAGGAGGGAAGCTTGATGATGTCACTGTGATCGTTGCCAAAGTTGTTAGCTCATGAGTCACTCTGTTTATGATAAAGTTTATTTGATCTTCTCTTTATTCTTTTTGTACAAGTCCTTGTAGAAACTTGTCCTTTTTCTCCTTGTTTTGGAGTTCTTATCAAAGAAATAGATAAATGGTATTTCAAACAAGAATGTGTTTCAATTCTATAAAAGAACAAAAGATAATTCATCTGAAAAATTGAATCTTTATCCTTGTGAATGGACTCTTCAAGTTCATCTATCTCTTTATAGCATTTTCTCATAAAACCAAATAAAATACAAAATTTCTCTGTCAATGCAAATCAGAAAAAAGGCCTTGGGTTGTAAATCTAATCTGACAACATTATTACGTGAAAACGAATCATTATACAAACAGAGATCTCTCTAAGAGCTAGTGTTAACACTAAGCAACCAGTAGCTCTATGAAGAATCAATCACCTGAATCAGGCAAGCAAATAAGCCGAACACATGTTTGTGTCCTTTTCAAGCTAAGTTTGATTCGCCATTCAGATCTTGAAAGAAGGATTTGACTGTTTCATAAGTGGACCAGCAGATCGCAGCTGCTGGAGCATGGAATAGCATTCTTGGTAGCCATCCTCTGGCAAGTCCTCTATAGCCGTCTTTCCTCACAATTGTTCGGAACACATCGCTTATTGAACCGCTCTTGAAACGGTCACAACCACACACACCCTGAAAACATACACAGAGACATATTCTCAGAACAGCCAAAACAACCCGAAGATGAAATGGCTATTAGCCAAGAAATTGAATTGCCAAAGATTCTAAACCTACAGCTGACATTTTGTTGATCTTCTCTTCATCTTTCAAGTCATAACTGATACCACACAAATAGGAAAACATAGCCCCTAAATTCAGTAAATTTTATGCCACAAAAGATCAAAGCCTGCCACTTTTACACCGAGGACACTTAGAGCTAACACCGAAACGTGATTGCCTTGAAATTATACTAAATTCTACACCTTTAGTTGCCAATTTCAAACCAGAATTAGTTAAAGCTACTTTTACACCGAGGACACTTAGAGCTCAACACGGAAACCTGATAGCCTTGAAACCATACCAAAGTCTACACGATTAGATAATTTTATCTTTTTTCTACCTCATAAACACAAACCAATTTCAAACCAGAACGGGTTAAAGCTATAAGCTACATAACACCACAGCCAACTCTAATGTTATAACATTATATCATGAAATATGCTTGTCAAGCTTTAAGTAGACAAAAACATAACCGGGAAAATCAAAACAAGTTCATCTAAAGAACCTAATCCTAGTCGCAATTATTGAGTTACATGATCACAAAGCTTATAATCTTAACGATGTTTAATGCAATCCAGCATCTAGTAAACACTTATGTTTACCTATAGAGATCATAATGTATCCATAATCACATTGGCTATCAGATACGCAAAGTCAGTGGCTTTAGAGATTTTAATCACCTGACATTGCAATTGCGTCTTAACAACGTCAAGCGGAGTAGTTACAGCAGCCGCTAACCCACCCGCAGCAGCTCCAGCAGTAGCATAAATCAACCAACCTTCCTCATCCTCTTGTCCACCAGCGTGCTCGGGCAACATCTCCCTCAATCCCCTCTTAACCGCCTCATAAGTAGTGAAATGAACAGCGGTAAACGGAGCATTCATCAACACCGTAGTTCTATACGAAGCGTAAAAAGCACCAAACCCTTCCTCACGCATTACCCTCTTAATACAATCCCAAACACCCTTATAAGTCCCATTCCCAATCTGCAACCTCTGCTTAACCATATCCATAGGAGTAAAAACAGCATCGCTCGATATAGTAGCGAATACACCCGAAACGGCGTGAGCAGCGGAATTATTCGGGTTCCCACCGGATAAAAACTTCTTAGAAACTTCATAGAATGAGAAATAAACAGCGTGAGCTGGTCCAGCACCAAGTCCCATAGCCCAAATACCTCTATATAAAGCCGATGGTCCATCAGTTTTGATAATTGAACGAAAAGCTTGACGTATTCCGACTGGTTTAATCGGACATGAACGAAGAGCTTGCATATGGGTTTTGACTGTATCTACTGGAAACATAGCCATGTGTTCGACAGAGCCAGCAATTGAACCGGCGACCATGAGCTGCCAGAATCGAAGAGTGGTGTTTTGAACGGGAACGACAATTGCTGGATGAAAATCCGGTGGTTGTGGGATTGGACGGAGATCGGATTCTGGGAATTTGGATGCAGTTGCTGCTTCTGTCGCCATGTTTCGGATTGAGAGAAAGGTTTGAGCTTCAGGGAAGTAGAAGATGAATTCGAAGGAGAGGTTGTTAAATTAGGGTTCCGAGAAGGTTGGAGAAATACCAAATCTGGAGATTTCTCCGACAAGAAAGAGGAGGCGGCGGTTAAACTTAAGATAGAGAAGGGAGAAGAAAACCTCTGTCTTGTCTTATGGGCTTTAACATAAGTAAGTATTTTTGTCTTTACTTCGTTTTAGCCTATTTAATGATTCGTGTGATTTACCAGAGCCTAAAACGAATCTTATAATATGAACCGAACCAAAATAATATCCTAAAAAAAAAAAACAAATCTAAATTTGAAATTTCACCAAAAGAGAAAAAAGTGAATTAAAAACTAATAGTTTTTGAAATTTAAAGATATATATTTGATTAAAATTTTGATTTAGTACTGAAACCAAAACCATATTAAATTATGTCTTACTATGAACATTAGTATTACACTAAACTGAAAACCGAAAAACCCTAATCAAAACTGTAATGAAATTCTGACTGAATCTTCTTATTAATATTTGGGGAATACCATTATAGAATAAACTTATACATTGTCAAGATTTACTTACAATGTCATTAGTCTCAAGAACAAAAACAAAATAAAAAACCATTAATAAAAAAAAATCTAACCATTAATAAAAAAAAATCTAAATTATTATCATTTTAACTAAAAATAGATATGTTTAGAAACAAAATTTTACAAAATCTATTTTTCAAATTCATTGAAATTTTTTTTTAAAAAAGTAATTAATTAAAACAAAAAGTATAATCTAGAAAGAAGTAAATATGTTAACTATTATTAACTAATTTTTAATTTCAAAATTAAGAAATAAAAAGCTATTTTTATTCACATACTAAAAAATCATTTCATCTAAAGTATATTATCATACTTTACTAAAAAATTAATTTTATTTATATAAATTTAACTAAAAGTTTTACGTAAATAACATTATAATTTAATAAATTATTTAAATACAATTATTTCATGTTTAGATATTTAATGGTTAAATAAAATTATCCCCTTATTAATATTACAAAAGTAATTTTTAGAATCTAACCTTTAAGTTGTTAAAATTTTATAATAATATCGTTGGAATAAATCATTTAATCACAAAATGAATTGAGTCATTAAGGGTATTATTGTCATTGTCATTGGATAAAAACATGTAAAAACAACCGAATATCTTAATAAAGGATAGTTATCAAATTTTAAAGTTTTATTTAATATAACTAAAATATACTTAATTTTGATAAAACTAATCTAAAATATTTAACATAATTGAATACATTTTTTGTTGATAAATTATATATATATATATATTATATTTAGCACTTATCTTATTAATTTATAATTTCGAATATTAAAAAATACATTAATCCGTGCTAAATGCTAAAACGGATAATTTGGCACGAAGTGCGAGATCACTATCACGATATGCATCTTATGTAAACTCAATATCCCCGGTTTGGCGTACCAAACAGTTTTAATTTCAATATAAAACTGTTGACAACAAATATATATTAACCCGTGCATCAGCTCGAGACATAATCTAATACTATATATATTACCAATTTTCAATCTAAAAATGATTATTTTTTCTAGTTTGTTTGATACTTCAAGAAAAAAATCGGCATTGGGCAACATTAAGAGAAATAAATTTATTGATCCAAAAAATTTAGTCTAAACTCATATCAATTGTCCTGCAAATTGCAAAATATGTTAAGTTGTTGACAAAAAATACATTTCCACTAATTGGTAGATAAACTATTGATATGTATGAAGATTCTAGTAAGATTAGTAGATATGATTTTAGAATATTATGCAGAATTGGAGAATTATCTCTAACCAAACCGAATATGATCTTAAAAAAAACCCAATGAAAACCTCCGTAGCTAACCTTGATTTATTATTAATTAGATACTTTTATATTGTAGCTTAAATCATCAAAATCTCCATAAGGGCAAAATATTTGGATGTTAAATTTACGACAGATTGTCATGTGGAACTAAACGAATATTGGTATAAAAACGAAAAGAAAACGTATAAACTTAACGATCGAATTAAAATAATCATAAAAGACAACAAAGCACGTTTAGGACATCAAAGCAAGATGAGAAGGCAAACTAAAGGAAGGAAAGTGAAGCCGATCCAAAAAACGCTTAGACTCTGAAGGAGGATTGTAAGAAGGTCATGGACCCATCTTAGTCACTAGGAGGAGGGAACATTGACATCTATGTGAAAAAAATCAATATTCTTTTCATCTTTTGTGTTAGCCAATAAAGACCGCGAAGGAGAAGAGGAGGAGGAGCTTTATGATCCAAGCTGTGGAGGAACCAAATCTTTATCATCTAAATTCATCGAGTCATCGACGGTTGTGGACTCTTCCATAATAAACTCCAAAAAGAGCCATAATAATCACCAAAGAAGTAAATATAGTGTTGCTTTTTATCAAAGACATGGTTAGATGTTTTGGGTTTCCTTTGAACGATGCGAGCACCAAGCGAATTCATTGAAAGTGCAGATATTGTTGGGAAAGCTCGAGATTAGTCTGTTGAAGCATTTCACGAATGCCAACATTATTTTTCCATTTTCTACCTACAAATTTTGTTATATTTTATTTATATCAAAAAATTTCCCCCTCTTCTCTTTTAGGCTGCTTCAAATTTGATCTATTTTATTAGTTTAGATATATAATAACTCAAGTATATTGTGAAAAAAACTAATCTTTTGTGCACCTAAAATAACAAAAAAAAAAACAGTTTCAGGTTCTTTAATTTTCTATTAGTGATCCGAGTGATTTTTTTTATTTCTCAAGATACATATATTAAAAAGAGATGACAACGGACTAACCAAAATTAAAACAAAGAGTAACGAATAAAGACTTCGAACTAGATAAATTAAGCATAAGTACGAACCTGCAGAAACTCTTTTTTCAGTTAATTATAAGGCCATATAGATGCATATTATATACCAAAATTAATTGATGCGGTTTTAAAATTAAAGGTTGAACAAGCCTTTATAACTCTTCTTCTTAATGTGATTTCATACCCTCCAACTATGCAATATAACATTAGTTATGAAACAAAAAATGATTAAAGTTCTAAATAAATTAATTAATTCGACTAAATTTTTATGATTTGTTGATTTATCGAGAGACGGTTTGATCTGTTATCAACTTACATTGTAGTCATAAAGTGGCACAGTCATTACCTGTTGGAATACTCCTTGCTGATGTAATTGGGGTGGGAATTGATCATGTCCAAACATCAATTTGTGTGGATCAAAGAAATGGTTGAGGTTGGTAGACGTGCTGCTTGTTGTAATCAAGAAGTGGCTGATTTGGAACCAAATCAAGTCCAATTATCTGTTGTTGTGGAACTGGATCGAGTTCAGCATATTTTGGACAAATATCTAAACAAGAACAGTGAGATACATAGATATTAAGAGTTTCTTTTTGTTGTTTTAGTCAACAAAAAAACCATATTAAATTATGTTTTACTATAAATAGTATTATTCATAAACTAAGAACCCTTGAAAACCGAAAAACTCAAATCGAAACTGTACTAAAATTATGATTGAATACTATTAGCAATTTTCAATCTAAAATTGAAATATATCTAACTAGAATATATTCCGTGCTATATCACGGACAAATTATAATTATAGAAAAATATCTGAAATTTACAAAATCAGAATATTAAAAAATTGTAATTCTTCCAAAACTTTACGAAAATTATAATATCGAATCTTTGTAATATCCACGTAAACATTTTGTAATCAGAAATATAAAATCAATCTTTCATACTCGATAATATTGAAAAATTTATGTTGGGAAAATTATATATAAAATCAGGATATTTTATTTGATTTAACCGAAGAAATAAGTAAAGTTTTGGAAGATTGCGACATTCTAAGATATTAATTAAGATTTTTTGGAAAATATTAGCTCACGATATTCTAAGATTGATTTCGTAGAATATATTTTCCTGTTGAAAGATAGTATATCTATTAGCGATATATTGTTCCCAGCAGAAAATTTCCAGATATTTTTTATTTGAATTTTAATTATATCTTGTTCTGTTTTAATTACCAAATTTTACAATTTAAATAGATTTAAAAATTAAATTACAATGTTACATTGTTATGTTAAATTGTACATCATGTTAAACTAAATCAGATATGAACTAACATTTTTAAATCTACTAAAAATCTATTAATAGATTTGATATTATAAAGAGAAACTAACATTAACATTAATATTACAAAAAAAATTGTTATCTACATCAAATCTTTTATTTTTGAAAAATTAAATCAATATTTAATTTAATTTAATTTGTGGGTTTAATTAAATCAACAAAATATTCATAAAATCTATTTTTAACTAATTTTTTTTTAAAAATAAATAAATTAATTAATTTTAACAAAATTATAAACTATAAAACAGAAAACAAAAAATTTACAATCTACATAAATTCTTATTTAAAATTTTCTAAAAAATAATCGTAATCTACATAAAATCTCTTATTTTTGGAAAATTAAATCAACATTTTATTTAATTTAGTTAGTGTGTTTAATTTAAGTCTTCTTAAAATCTATTTTAACTACTTTTCAAAAAAATCAAAATAAATTCATTAATTAAAACGAAAATTATATTTAATTAATTAATTAATTAAATGATCACATAATAACTAATGACTAAAATATACTTAATGAAAGATTAAAATTTGTTCTTTACATTAATGGTAATATGATGTAAATATTAACACCTTTTAATATTTATTATAAATGTACTCCCCAAATAATATATAGGAGATTTGTTTGATACTTAAAAAGAAAAGAAAAAAAATCGACGTATGGCATTGGGCATCAAGTGAAATATTAAATTATTACCTTGCAGAATATGTTAAGTACGTTTCCACTAATTGGTAGATAAATATTGAGATGTATAAAGATTCTAATAAGATAAGATTTTAGAATACTATGGATCAGAACTGGATAGGATCATAAAAAGACTCAATGAAAACCTCGGTAACCATACCTAGATTTATTTTTAGATATTATAGATTATATTGTGGCAGATCATCAAAAACTCCACAATGGTAAAATATTTGGATGTTAATTTTACGACTGATTGTCATGTAGAACTAGGGGTATGATTCGTAATACTTGTTAGCGTAAAATATTCAGCCGATACCAACATGCTGAAACACTGAAGCAAATTAACGTGACCGATCTCGTAGTCACTAGAAAGAGGGAACATTGACATCCATAAGACAAAAATCAATATTCATTGTGTTAGCCAACAAAGACCGCGAAGGAGAAGAGGAGGAGGAGGAGGAGGAGATTGGTGATCCAAGCGGTGGAGCAAGTAAAGGTTGATAATCTAAACTTATCAGTCGTCGAATTGTGGGCCTTTCTAAAGGAAACTCCAAAAAAGCCACAATAATCACCAAAGAAGAAAATATGGCGTTTTTTTTCATTAAAGACATGATCAGATGTTTAGGTTTTTCTTCAAACGACGCAAGCACATAAATTTCAAAGAGATTAGTGAAGTTTTGAGTTGTTTGGTGAGAAGTTAGGCAACATTTTTAAACGTAGTGGGGAACCAAAAGATCTTCTAGGATCACTGGGTCGAAAGAGTTCGGTTGCAGGTCAATTATTGATTGATTTTTTTTTTAATAAATACACTAACAAACATAATGTTAGGGTATATATAGATTACAATATACATAATGTTAGACATTCAAATTTGCTTCGATAATCTAACATCAGCTTATTATACTGCTTGAATTCTTCAAAACAAACCTTTAAGTTGGAATGCACTGATTCCAAGACGTGAAAAATCAACAAATAAACTTCATCTGAAACACATAAATTTCAAGAAATAAAAGAATGGCGCTCCAAAATGTATATATATCGATCACACAAGATATCATCAGCGCAACTTTGTGCCTCATTGATTCAAATCCCTTCCATGAATCTAAAAGACTAAGAGAAAGAGTAGTTTCCATGATGATATTTAAATCAAATTTGTCTCCTCACACCATTTTTTAAGTCAAACAAAAATTAGGCACACATGAAAGCTCTACCAAAGAGTCTAACAAATGAACTTATATATAAAACCGAGAGTTCTACAAACAGTCTTAAATCTCTACAAAATTTGAATATTTTACAAACGTATACAAATACTAATAGACCCTAATCATCAACAACAATAAAACTCACACGATCTTGATAACATCTTTAATGAAAGCGTCGATGTTAGCATTAGAAGAACCGCTTTCCGCAACCGCGCCTCGACATATCTCACTGAGGTCACAAGTCCTTCTTCTCATCTCGATTCCTTCTTCACTCTCTCCATCCATAAACCTTTTTACCAACTCCTTGATCTCATCACTCACTATCAACAACTCTGTCTTCTCCTTGCTCTCGATCCTCATTCCGATCCTCCACTCCTCAACAATCATCTTCGCGTTCAGAAACTGATCCCAAAACACGGGAAATGTAAGCATTGGTACTCCCGAATATATCCCTTCCAATGTCGAGTTAAACCCACAATGCGTCCAAAACCCGCCTACCGCCACATGACACAGCACGCGCAGCTGATCACACCAGCTCACCACAACACCTGAGCTACCTTCAAGAGCCTCCTTAAGCATCGACTTGCCCCCACGAGCCACCCAAAGAAACCGGACTCCGCTCTCTCTCACTCCTACCACTATCTCCTCCATCTGAGCTTCCGAGACCGAAAGAAAACTCCCCTGAGATATGTAAAGTACAGAGCTTTCTGGTTGCTCGTCAAGCCACCGAATGTAATCGGGTTCGCTGCCCTCATTTCCAACGCAAAGTTCGTCGAAGGGTATTAACGGACCGGTGGCATAGACCGGGAAATCAAACTTGGAAGTGAAAAAGTCGATGGCTTGTGGTTCAAGCTCATAAGCAGAAGGGAAGAGAAGGTACTTAGCTTTGGAAAGCTCACCGAAAGACTTTTTGAATTTATTGAAGACTTGATGACTGTAGCCGTGAAAGATCCCAGGCAAGTCACGGAGTCGTGTCGGAGATAAACCGGGGATGTAATCAACAATCTCGTCTAGTTTTGATTCTAGAAACATATCCAGATTCAAGAATCACTAATTATGTATAAAAAGGATTGAACTTTAACGATTTTTATCAACAAAAATAGGAACTTTGCTGTCTGAAATTGAGTATACCTGATGGTTCGACCGGAAAATGGCCGTGACCTGCGAGAAGATCGGAGTTAATGAAGAGAGAGAGAATCGTGGCCGACGTGGTCCAGAAAGAAGCCACCGGAATATTCCTTTTTGTGCCGACACGCACTGCCCAAATGATGTAAGTGTCGGCGATGATTGCGTTGGGAGGTGGAGAACTGAGACGGTCAAGTAGCCACTCGAACGGCTGCTCTAATCTGGTGAAGACGGCCTCGACGAAGCCGATGAAGTCGTTGGCGCGGACGAGCTCGGAAGGGATGACGTTTGGGAGAGTGGCGAAGTGGATCCGGTTAGGTTTCGGGTCGGACCCGATTAAACCGAACCATTCTTCGGTGACGACGAATGTGACGATGAGGTTTGGGTCTCGCCGGACGAGGCGTTTGCAGAGGTTTAACATTGGGTTGACGTGGCCTCTTCCTGGCCAAGGCATGGCTACCACGTGGCGGACTCCGAGTGGCTGAGGTTTAATTGGATTCATGGGATGTGAAATGTGTGATTCTGCTTACTGTGACTAATGGGTGAGGGAGTGAGAGACTGAGAAGATGCAGAGAATATGTTTTGTTCGACGCCAACTTTTATAACAAACGTGATCGAATTATTTAGGCCATATGGTTAAAATGATTACACAAAAGTTGTCTTACTGCTTTTTAAGTAGCTAGCTCACTATCACATTTGTTGTTTTAAACAGAATTTAAAACGTTTTCAGAAACTCACGTGACCAGTGTACTCTTTTAAAGAAAGAAAATATGAAGCAAAGCCCTATGAAAGGAAAACATACGAGGATAAAACTAGGAGTCGAAACCCAAAACTAGGATAGAAAGAAAACCATTTAAAAAAAAACTAAACAGTTGCACCAAACTAACAAGATTTACTTACTTCTAAAAATCCCTGTCACCGACGATGCCCACGGCCAACCAACGATAAACGATTTCTCCTATACTGCCATACAATTTCAAATATCCTAGACTTCATAATCCTGCCAGACAGAACCACTATAAGTTGTTTAACCGTATGGATGCGACGTAGTCGGTAACACGACAAGAAATGTCTAGATAGAAACTTTTCTTTTATAATTGCTATCTTTCTTTCCTACTTTGTTCGACCTTTTATATTTCCATTCACTTTTGTTGAAACTGGTAACATAATAACAATCTAGTTGAAAAAATAAGATGCATGATTATTTCGTGAATAGTAAGAAATAAGCCTTCGTATATATCCTGGTTTTAGTTTCAAGTTTGTTTCAATTTTTTTCTATCTTTGCTTCAATTTTGTTTTCCATTTTTTTTCCTTGTATCTTTGGTCCTTTATGTGATTTTGATGGGTATTTTGTGGCGTCTTGGGTTTAATTAATGAAAGACATCCTTTAGATTACAATAGTTGTCCAAAAAAAAAAAGATTACAATCAAGCAAAATGATGATGCATAATGCATACGCATCTAAATCCATGTACGAAGGGAGCTTTTCCACCATTGGAATCTCTTTAAATTTGGAAATATGGTAAGAAACTGCGACTAGCTCTTTTTTTTCAAGTCGTTCTTATATGCATTTCAAAAGATATGTATGATTTAGTGAACATGTCATTCTGAAGCGTATAATAAGTACAACGAAAATTGTGAAGAATTAGGTGATCAACCAGAATTTCGGAATGTTTTAAAATTGATCCATGAATGAAGTGATCGACTAAATTACAAACCTCCAAAGTGATCAAATGAACACCTTGAAAACTGATCCATGAATGAGGTGATCAACTAGAAACCTTTAAAAGTGATCGAAACACACTGAATTTAAAGTATACAAATAAAATAATTAAATAATACTAAATTATCAGTACTAAATTACTAATATATATTTATTGAGCTATTGGTTCGGTTCAGTTTGGTTTAATCGCTCGGTTGAATATAAAAATTTAACTGAATAATTTATGCATGGATTATGGTTCGGTTTCGATCGATATGGATTTAGTGGGTTTGGTTAAACTGAACACCCTCTACTTATCAGTTATCACAGTTAATCCATGATCCAATGAACTTTTTTTTAATTGTCACAGGTCTCTCTCTCCTCACAATTCATTTATGATTTATCTGTCCCTGCGTGTCAAATTTCGTCAACAATAGCAATGGCAATTTCGACTATTACCATATCATGACTGTGCCCGAAGGTTGCATATCTGGAAAGGTTTTCCGAAAGTGACATTTCCGAAAAAATGAACAGTAAGCCTGAATTTTCGGTTTGGTTTTCTCGGTTTTCGTTTATCCGAATTCAATAATATTCGGTTTTTTTGGTGAGATTTTATTTGGTTTTCGGTTTTCGGTTTTTTCGGTTTATTTCTCAATAACCGATCGGTTAACCGAAATTTCGGTTTACACTATAAAGCATGATTCCCGGTTTACAGTATAAGGCATGACTCTCGGTTTATCTCGGTTTAGGCATATGTTTATTTCGGGTTTTTCGGTTATTTCCGGGTTTCGATTTTTATACATTTTTTGGATTTTAATTTTTTTTTTTTGTTTTTACTAAAAACCGAAAGAACCGAAATAAAACCGAGCAGAACCGAACTCTAATTCGGTTTAGTTCGGCACAAATATCTTTCACCGAAAAACTCAAAAAATCGAATAAACCGATCCAAATAAACCAAAAAAACCGAAAATCCAGACCTAGTGAACACGCATAGTGGCATTCTTCGCTTATTTCCCTTCTATTACTCTACCTCCTCAAATGACCTCTATTGGAATGAGCTTATTCTTTTCATTGGGAGTTGCATGCGTGGGATCCAACACCAACATTTAGCCTCCCAATGCCCTAATCAAACTGCTTTGACTAGGGAACTAAATCATTCATTCCTTCAAATATGTGGAACTCCAGTTCATCATGTCAGCTCTTCATTTGACTGATTGAAAAACTCAACAATTCTTCAGATTTTTCGCATCTGTTTACTTTTCGACTTTGAAACGTTTAAGCTTTCCCTCTCATCGTAAATGGTCAAGATATCTGTTTCAAGGAGGAGATCAGGTATCAGGATGCTGCAGCTTATCCCACCAATTGAGACTACCCACCCATGACCTATCTTAAAATTTAGTCACCTAGTATATAGGAAAAAATATCAATATTTTTATGACTTGTGATTTTAATATATAAAGAATTAAGATACATTGTTTAAGACCAATAAAAGAAAGAAAAAGAAACATTGCAAGTCCGATGTAAAAGTGTTCGAATCATATTATACAAAAGAATTTACTATAGATAGGTATGTAATTAGGACGTTAGTGACATAAAATTTATGTAAAAAACTTTATATTTAGCCATGTATTTATCCTGAATCATCTCATTTGAAGCAATGATGAACTATAATTTTGTTTTAATTTAACTCCTTTTTTATTTATATTAACATTAATAACTGTTTTTCTATAATAGTATATCTGCTTATTACGCAAATCTTTCTATATATATATAATCTAGGCAACCCAAACATTGATAGTAAAGCTAATTGTTGTAGTCACACGACACACGTCCAACTTTGGTTGCGACAACACCACAACTTGTAGTATATCTTTAGAGCTACTTGTGGGGACGATGCACGTTCCACATTCCACTTTTACTTTGCATGTGATCCACTTGTTCGTTATAAACTATATATTTTTTTCTTCTGTTTTTTAATATTTATTTTTATTATTGGGTAAGATTTTGGAGCCCAATCTAATAAAACAACCCAAGATTATCACGAGTGAGATCCGGGATATTTACCTAATTTTTGAATAGTACAATACAAATTATATAAAATACAGTATAAAAACAGGAATATAGAATGATGTGCTCGTTAATTGCGCCTTGACCTAATCGTTCCTCACCCGTCGTCTGCATCTAAAGCCTCTTCCTCGTAAGTTTGTCTTATAAGTTCTTCTTCTCTTAGTGTTTTATATATTTTATCTTCTCTCGTTATTATGTTTTTTCAAGTACCGTCTTCTTTGTTTTTGGTGTCATCTCGTTGTAATGGTTTATTTTTCTGGTTTCCAATCTCCAGTTAGTTTCGATGGCCAATCCCAGATCTGGTGATCCAGTTTGATTGATTTAAGTTGATGGCAAACTCCAGATCCGGTGATCCTGGTTAGTTTAAAGCTTAGCCTAACATTATCATCAAAGGGTTTATGGCTAAGAATTTTTATGGAGTTTCTGTGTTTTGGAAACCCTTTTTGCTTGAATCGTTTATTTTTTTCCCTTTTTGGTAATTTTGAAAACTTTTTTGATTCGAAAATCTGTAAATTACCCAAAGATTCAAAGTGAGCTCAGGTGGTTGGTTCGGAGTCTTGGTAAAATGTACCAAAGATATGGGTTACTTTGGCAAATAACAAAAGACTTGGGGTTCTTCGGCAGTCCGCGATCTTATTGGGCTGAAACAAAGGCCATTAAGAAAGAGTTATGGGTTTGGTTCTAAATAGAACATGGCCACCCTAAAATTCATCTTCTTCTTCATCTCGGAGGGTTGGTTCGAGATTTTTGATTCCTGCTTCTATCAGGATGGTGAAAAACCTTTGTTCCTGACACCGTCACAAGTGATTGCAGCGAAATTAAAAAACAGCAAACTTGATGTTCTGTTTAGATGTATCTTTGGGGGTGTTACCAAAACAGCATCGGATTTTGAAAGAATATTACAGCAGCACGTGCCTGTTATTACGGAAGTCTGCATGAAGAATGCTACCGAAGTTAAAAAACCTCTTGGTTATAAGCAATTTCTCCACACTGTGTTCAGAGGTCTAGTTGGATGTAAATATGAGCATACACCTTGAGTCAAAGGTACTTGCCGGAGAACATACACCTTGGTGATGTTTTTAACCTTGGCCTCTTTTTTCTGCGTTACAAAAAAGTATTGCATCTGTTTGTCGCAGGTGAAAATGCTCGAGGCTCTGCAGGATATTGAAATAGCGTCAAGATTAGTAGGCTTTGATGTTGGTAGCACCAAATAATATAAGAAGCTGCATTGTGATATTTCACCTCTTCCTCATGATAGCGAAGATTATTGATTAATCGAGAACACAACTCATGCCCCAACACACACAGTGAGTTCCACTTCCTCATGAGTTTTTTTTTTTATGTTTGCTTATCATAATTTTTCTAATTCAATTTCTGGTTATTGGATTTGTCAGGAGTGGAGTCTTGAACTGGAGGAAGTTTTTGCTCTTGAAAGAGAAGGAGAGTTTGATAAATATGCTCCTTACAGGGAAAAACTTGGCAATAAGATGCTCCTATGGCATGGTAAGCCAGCTGCAACCAGCCACACTTAGATGATTTGGAAGCAGATACAAGAAATTTTGATTGTTAATATTTTGGTTGATTTTATATTTATGTCTGATCCCGTGGTTTAAACCCAAAATACTCTGCTTTCAGGTTATCTATTAACGAATTTTGTTGGAATTCTGAACCAAGGACTAAGAAATGCTTCCTCCGGAAGCTCCTGCTACTGGCTACATGGTTAGTACTCTCTCCGTGTCTATGCTTGTGTGGTTCTCATCAATTGAGGGATTTTGCTATCTTGTTTACTTGTTGGAGAATCTGAAGTCTGAACTTCTTGAAAACCCTGTGTTTCAGTTTGGAAAGGGGATATACTTGTCAGTAAAAGTGTTCAGTACTGCTACACGTGTAAGAAAAACCCGGTGGGTCTAATGCTCCCGAGTGAAGTTGCATTGGGAGAAATACATGGGTTGTTAACAAAAGCGAAGGTGAGCCCATATTGCAAATTTTTATTTATTTATTTATTTTTTGATGCAAATTTCTAGGATACTAAACATTGTCCTTATGTTGAGACTATAGGCACAACAAGAAAATCTTACCTTTGTATATGTGACTGTTTCTCTTTTGTCCACAATTATTTAGTACATGGATAAACCTCCGAAAGGGAAACACTCGACCAAAGGGCTTGGCAAGAAAGTGCCTAGAGATTCAGATTTTGCCAAGTGGAGAGGTAATGTGACTGTTCCTTGTGGAAAACCTGTTTCATCGAAGGTCAAGGCTTCTGAGCTTATGTACAATGAGTATATCGTCTACAACACAGGTCAGGTAACTTCTGAGCTTATGAACTTGTTTCTTCATCATCACTCAACTTTGTTGTCTCTCTTGAACTGGAAAAAAAAAGAACAGAACAAATGTGTTTCTTTGAACTAGAAAATTTGTTGTAAGGTCGTTTACTCTCCTGTGTTGCATTGAGTTCTATATATATATAGAGGGGTTTTGATATGTTGCTCTTACACTAAACAATATTCTTATGGATTGACTTTTACTTGGAAAGAATGGGTTTTCAAATATTGAGATATTTGATCAATCAAGTTAACACATAACACGGTCTATGAGTTGGACTGTAAGATTTCTTGCTCTTATCGAAGGTCACGTATTGCAAATTTCAATCAAATATATTCCGGTTCAAGATGATTAGTGTAATTTCGGTTTGGGTTTCCAAAAAATTATGATAGCCCAACTTGATAATTTTGTCTCTTGTAGTCAATTCAGCATTGTAGCGGGGTTAATTTGGATCTAGAATATTGTTTTTGTGATTATTGATTATTAAATAATCATAATTCTTTTTTTATAACGGGTGGCACAAATTACTAATCTGATTTCTTATTTCTGATAAGCGTTGGAAATAAACTAAATTGAATTTAGTAAATTTATGATATAAAAAATTAGTAGAATAATAATTAAAAGAGTGAGATACAGCTATTAGGGTGAAAAAGGGTCTTCTCCTCATTGCCGAGTTGCAGGAAATGCTTGAAGTAAATGAACAAACTACTAGAGGATCAGAACTTGATCTGCGTGATAAATGGTAAATTACATTGCGAAGCTGTCTGGAAGTAAATTTCTTGGAAAATATGCAGCTGACTTCTCAAGGAGTGAAAAGCTGTCAGATCTTAAAGTTTCGATTGCTGGAGATACTAAAGAACGCGTATGAAGTTGATGAAGTTGATGAAGTTGATGAAGTTGATGAAGTTGATGATGTAGTAGATCCTCAAGAACAGAAGATTAATGAAGTTGATGGAGTTGATGAAGTAGAAGCTGATGGTTATACCGATGTATTACATCCAAAGTCAGAGGCACTATGATTATAGAAGTTTGCGTCAGTTACTACGTTTAGTTAGAAATATGACGAGTCACTTCTGGGAACTTCCAGTAGCTATTCAGGTTTGTCCTAAATATTTCAGTTAGTCATTGTTACACACAACCTAAACTTTGAAACTTTTGATGTCTTAGGGTCTACTGGGAACGTATCCAGAAGGATTAGATAGCTACTTTACTCGTCGGTTCCCGAAGTTGCTCATTGCAGTCTATGAAGTCATCTATGAGGAATTCAAGGAAGAAAGTGCTTTTAAAATGTACTTCAAAGAAAGCACAATCTAAAATATGGTAAATATCTGTGTATCGAGTAGTTTACGAGATTCTGTTATATTTGTTGCTAAATGGTTAGTTTTGGTGTCGTCTCAGGTTGTGGCAATAGTGGCTGTCAAATGGTAGAAGAGTAGAAGCACGCAAGAGGACATTGTTTTTTTCTTTTTTCTTTTTTCCCTGTTTTCCTTTTGCCTTTCTAGAAGTGAAGTTTAGCAAGGGTTCTCGTTTGCCCACTTGTCATCAGCTGCAACCTTAGAAGCTATCTAGGATTCTCGTTTGCCCACTTAGTCTCAAACTCTAAGAATCAACCGATCATCCGTGTTGAAAGATTTTCATGACAGCATTGACATCGTATTGTCTGGCATGTTGAAAGAGTGAGACTTGCTTTTCTTTGAATTGTGGTATCCTTTCAGTTCAGACATGAATATATGTAGGGAATATAAAATTCATACGTTTCAGGCAAATAAATCTTGTGAAACTAATCAAAGTGATCATCGAAATTTAAATCCATCGACTTCTTTTTATGTTTCACACAAGAGCTCTCTACTCACGAAAAGTGTTACAAACCTCTTCGATACAAGAGAAACAGTTTTAACCATTAATATCTAAGTGAACAATACCAAAAAGGTCGAGCAAAGAAAAGGATATTTCTCTCTTAGTTCTTCAAAGCTGTGGTGGTTGCATTGAACTATAGGTGCAGATCCAATGAGTCCAGCAGCGTCTTCAGCACGGTTGTAGCCTCCAGGTTGATAGATAGAACAACTGCAGCAGCTAGAACCACAGCAGTAATGGCTGTACCTTTGAGGCGGCCAATTCCAATAATGGCTGTACCTTTTTTGAGGTGGCCACTTCCACGGGAAAGTCTTCCCAAGATCACTTTGCAGCACTCGTCAGCTTCTTTGTAAAGAGAACCATTGCCTCCTCCTTCAGTGATAGCTTTTTCGTTCTAAGGACATCACAGGTTAGGTCATACCAAATAACCATATCAAACAAGAACTCAAAACCTCCAATTCCATATGTTTCACTTAGAGCAAGGGATTCAGCATCACGTCGTGATCCTGGGTCGTCAGTGAGGGTTTGAACATTTGAGAACAACTTGTTACCTTCTAATTAATTTAATGTGAGTCAGTCATGCGAGTCTTCTGCGAGAACAGTCAAGTATAAATTGAAAAAACATCAAGAGAACAATTAGTTAGAATGACTCACATGGCTACGACGAAGACGAAGAGAGAAGACGAATAGCAGATGATGGAGAGAGAGACAATTGAAGAAGAGCCAAAAGGTAACTCAAACGTCGCAGGTTAGGGTTTTTTCTCTTCTAAAACATATTTTCCTTAATAAAACATTTAATTCTTTTAAAATATGCCCTTAAGGCCTCAACCAATATTTTTTAAGAAATCCCCCTCAACATAAAAAAACCTACAAATATTATTATTTTATAAAAAAAAAGCTTACAAATTTTGTTTAATTACATGTACTCCTAATAAGAAAATTTTAACTAAAATATGCCCCCTTAAATTGGATGCCCTACTCTGTCGCCTACCTCGCTTATGCTCTGGGCCGGGTCTGAGCATAAGCCAAGTGAAACATGCATTGCAAGGAACAAAGAGGTGAGTTCAAAGGAGACGACAAGAATACAAAAAAAAATGCAAAAAGAACAAGTATTACACAACTATAGTCATGCCCCATGTCAATGTGGATCAATCAAGAAATCTTTCTCGAATGCTAACTGTCTCCAACATCAAGTAATGTCAAGCTCTGAGCAGATAATGCATTATAAATAAATGGCATTGATACACCTGGAATGTGCATGAATTCAAGCAATAGACAAATAAGGTTAACCTGCTCAGATAACCTCTRCCATGTAGTATATCTGACAAGTAAAGTACAGAGCCCCATTACACAGATTAAGACTATAAGAATGATACTTAAAACTAACCTTAATTTCCTCTGATTTTACTTTTGTGCAAGATGATTCAACAGAGGAACGTAATTCATGTGTCTGATTGTGATGATACAACCTAAACCCCTGTGGAATAAAAAGCTAGATACGAACCTCGTCAATAACATCGAAAGGCTGAACCAACAAGGTGAACAACTTCACAGGCATTACGACTATACTAGTTTGTGTCACTTACTATGCTTAATCAGAAATGAGATGAGTCCTTACTGGGAACTTCCTGGAGAAATTCAGGTTTGTCCTAAATATTTCATTTAGACATTGTTACACACAACCTAAACTTTGAAACTTTTGATGTCTCAGCGAAGTACTCGATTGGTAGAAGAGTAGAAGCATGCAAGAGGACATTGTTTTTTTTTTTTTGGTTTTTCCATTTTCCTTTTTGCCTTTCTAGAAGTGAAGATTAGCAAGGGTTCTCGTTTGCCCACTTAGTATSAAACTCTATATATAAACCATTGTAAAGTCATCATTTGAAGGTTAACTAGAAATTCGGTTTTTATCTTATTATATAAAACTGAACGCGTTTCACGTAAGCGTGACATGTGTCAAAGTGATAACTCATTAGATTTTGACACGTGTCATCACTAATTTAGATTATGACACGTGTCTCTTTCTGGTAATGGTAATTTTCTATATAAAAATGTATAATAAATAATTAATTAAAAAATTGGACAGTTTAAACAAAAATGTCAATAGTAGAAAGTTTGTTAATTTTCAACTTTCTGGTAATGATAATTTTATATATATAAATGTAAAATAGATAATCAATTAAAATTTTTGTCAGTTTAAGTAAAAATGACACGTGTCTCTTTCTGGTAATGGTAATTTTCTATATAAAAATGTATAATAAATAATTAATTAAAATTTTGGTCAGTTTAAGCAAAAATATCAATAGCAGAAAGTTTGGTAATTTTTAACTTTCTGGTAATAGTAATTTTCTATATAAAAATGTAAAATAAATAATAAATTAAGATTTTTGTCAGTTTAAGTAAAAATGTAAATAACAGAATAAAAGAAAATAATAGAAAAGACAACTTATTCGTAATGTATCACCAGAAAAGACAATTGTTAGTTTTAGCAAAATGTTTAATATTTAATATTTTACAGCACAATTATGTTAATTTTCCAAATTATTATTGTAATAGTTTGGTTATAAATACCAAAGTATAGATTCTTAACAAATCATCTTCTCATTCATCTTTTACCTTTTATTATTCATCATATTAAATCAGTAAAATGAATTCAGGAGTTCATCTTACCTTAGATCAATTAGACAAAAATCGTGTTTATCATCGTACTATAGTACGTTTGGTTCGAAAATGGAAAGCAAGAAATATCAAAGCAAATAATATACTCATAGGAATACTCATGGTAATAGAGTTATTATTAGTTGATGAAAAGGTAATAATTTGTTTTAGCAAATCTTATTATATTCTTAAAAGAGTCTTTATATTAGTGTTTAATTCAAGGAAGAAAATGCATTTCAAATGTACTTCAAAGAAAGGACAATCTAAAATATGGTAAATATCTGTATATCGTGTAGTTTCTGAGATTCTGTTATATTGGTTGCTAAATGGTTAGTTTTGGTGTCGTCTCAGGTTGTGGCAATAGTGGCTGTCAAATGGTAGAAGAGTAGAAGCACGTAAGAGGACATTTGTGTTTTTTTTTCTTTTTCTTTTTTTTTCCCTGTTTTCCTTTTGCCTTTCTAGAAGTGAAGATTAGCAAGGGTTCTCGTTTACCCACTTGTCATCAGCTGCAACCTTAGAAGCTATCTAGGATTCTCGTTTGCCCACTTAGTCCACTTAGTCTCAAACTCTATATATAAACCATTGTAATGTCATCATTTGAAGGTTAACGAGAAATCCAGTTTTTATTTATATAAAACGAAGTCGGCTGTCATGATCAACCTTCATATCATGCTAAACCATCAACATGTAATTGGGGTACTTGTTTTGTCCACTTTGAATATGAATAGTTTCATGGGTTTGAGGGACAAAACCTTTTTTTTTCAAGTTTCGTAGAAAGAAAGAATCAACCGATCACCCGTGTTTAGAGAAACTGGATCTTTGCTTTGTGTTGAAAGATTTTTCATGACAGCATCAACATAGTATTTTTTGGCATGATGGGAGAGAGTGAGAGACTTGCTTTTCTTTGAATTGTGGTATCCTTTCAGTTCAGACATGAATATATATAGGGAATATAAATTCATACGTTTCAGGCAAATAAATCTTGTGAAACTAATCAAAGTGATCATCGAAATTTAAATCCATCGACTTCTTTTTATGTTTCACACAAGAGTTCTCTCTACTCACGAAAAGTGTTACAAACCTCTTCGATACAAGAGAAACAGTTTTAACCATTAATATCTAAGTGAACAATACCCAAAACAAGATCGAGCAAAAGAAAAGGATATTTCTCTCTTAGTTCTTCAAAGCTGTGGTGGTTGCATTGAACTATAGGTGCAGATCCAATGAGTCCAGCAGCGTCTTCAGCACGGTTGTAGCATCCAGGTTGATAGATAGAACAACTGCAACAGCTAGAACCACAGCAGTAATGGCTGTACCTTTGAGGCGGCCAATTCCACTAATGGCTGTACCTTTGAGGCGGCCACTTCCACGGGAAAGTCTTCCCAAGATCACTTTGCAGCACTCGTCAGCTTCTTTGTAAAGAGAACCATTGACTCCTCCTTCAGTGATAGCTTTTTCGTTCTAAGGACATCACAGGTTAGGTCAGAGATGAAACTACAACTGAGTGGAGGGTGAAACAAGTTTAGCTTAGAAGAGTAAGAGGCATTACCTTTAGCCTGAAGCTCTTCATAGTTCGATTGAGAGTGAGAGCATCACTCTGTGGTGATGATAGTTTGAGGGAATGATCCTTCCATTTGTCTACAAGCTTTTTAAGAACAGCAACACTAGCTCCTATATTCTCCTTATAGAGACTGTCCCAGTGCTTGCAGCAATCTACGTTTTTGGTCACACACCAGATAGCGATTGCTGTAGCTTCCTTTGCTAAAACAGGACTTCCTGTAACAGCGGAACACATGAGAACTCTAATTTGGAGAAGAGAGAGGAAACCAAAAAACTCAAGGATTCAAGGTTTCGATTGTTACTAATACCTTCTTGAGTTAATTTCAAAGAAAAGGTGAATATCTGTTGAGTGACTTGTTTCATTGCATCGCTTCCTGGTGCACCCGCAAGAGCCACTGCCTTCAACAAGGGATAAATTGCCTCAAACCTCTTTGTAGCCTGTGTACGTACAGACACCATGCTTGTGATAAGAATCCGACAAACACATCAAGGTTTTGTTTTATAAGTTCCAGTACCACTACTGCTTACCTTTACTCTTGCTGACGAAGCAGGGAATGTAAGCCGTAGCAAGATCTCAAATGAAGAAGGTGGAATCACTCGCTGTCCCACTCTAAAAGGATTACTTACAAGTATGGTCCGAGCTTTTGGTTTCGACAAAATTCTGATAAGAAAAGAGCATAAAGAAGATCAGATGATTGTATATAGCAAAGGAGAACGCAAGAAAACTTTTGACTCACTTCTCAACCAGCTGCAGGATGAGATCCCTTGTCTGAGGGTTGCTACCGACTAGCGGTAACAAACCATGCACCCATAAAAACAAACCTATAGATAAATCACTTTGGGAGGCCTGTCCACATTTTACAGCTCAATAACTTTCAGGACACAGATCCCAGAAAGAAAGAAAAAAATTAGACACACTTGGTACGAACCTGAGCCATCATCCAAACTATAACCGGAAGATCGTCTGGTCCTAGATAACCCCTCTTCCTCATATTCCGCAGTACACCAACCATAAGAGTAGGTTTGCTACGCAATATCATTGCTAAGGCAACAAATATTGACACCTAATCGTAAAACAAACAGATCATAATGGAGATAGTCAAACAAAGGTAACTGCATACACAATTCAATCACACAGACACAGGTGAAAGATATAAAATTGATGCGAGGCAAAGGTCTTCCAAAATGACCTCAGATTTGGAGGTATGTGGTGGACCTCCTTGTTCTGGTGCCAAAAAAGCACGAATTCTCTCAAACGCCCACAATACAAAGCCAGCGAGCATAGACATTGGATGTGTGTTAATCCAACGGGATGATGTTTTGTAGACAGATTCAGGAAAATGAGAGAACGGAACCTGTTTATTAAAAAAAAGGATGAGCTTCACGAAACAAACCTAGAATTTGATTCGAAAATAGCAGGGAAAATGTAAAAGAAATAGCTCACATCGATCACATCGATCAGCTTGAACGGAGAAGGCTCCTTGAATATCTCCGGAAATGAAAATCGCACAAAGTATAGTGCTCTATCAAAGAAATCGACAAATTTCAATAGCAGAAACCCCGACTTAGGATGCTGCGATTCCTAGTAACAAACAACAACGAAAAATCAAATATTGATTTGTTGGTTATCGAATTAGATCAGAATTCCAGTGATTAAATACAAACGGATCGAGCCGAATTAGTCATCGTATGCACTGACCGTTAATTTGTTGAGGTAAATCTCAAGATATGAGGGACAGATCATTTCAGCAGCTTCGAGCAAAGACACTTTCGGATTCTTCTTCTCCTCCTTCTCCTTGTTGGGTTTCAGCTTTTTCGTCTCCTCCGCCTTCAGATTCTCATCCCTCGCCGCTATCTCGTCTTCGCCCCCGTCACCGTAACATTTCGATGCACCATACGATTCATCCTCCACATAAACAGCAACCATATTCGCCCGTTTTTGCTTCCGAGACACGACTTTCGTCCATCCAGGGTCCACAGATTCGATCGGAGCCATAATTCTCTTTCCCGGCGTGAACAACAGAGACCAAAGTAGATGACGATATTTCACCGGAGAGAAAAAGGCTGAAGAGTGTTGATTGTTGAAGAAGAAAGGGTTATATCTTTGGGGTCTATGGCTAATTTATGAAATGACAATATTATCCTTATATGATAAAACACATGTTATATGTCTAAGCCGGAGGTGTATTTGGAATTTAGATTTGGAAGGATTTAAGGATATTTTAGGTGATTTATAGGTTTTCTATAATTACACAAATAAAATTCTACTGATTTGGTGAAATTTATATTTAAACTTTAGATGGTTTTGGAGTGGTGTTGTGTATGATAATATTGTTTGAATCAATTCCTTTGAACCAATTCAATTATTTGTTTTTTTTTTTATCAACTCATTTCATTTAAAAAAACCAACTTAAATCAAAGTCACCACTTCCAACATATGGTTACAGGAAAGAGAAAATAAAGCACACTTAAAGAGTACCATAAAGCCTTCAATTTTTGGCTTTTGAATTGATTGCAAGGATAAGGTTCCTTGAATCGGATAACACTCTCAGCTTTTGAATACTGAGAACGCGAGCTCGCTGAAGCCTCCTAAGAAGCGTCTGAGCTTCCGCCATGAGCGAAGAATTGACAAAGGTAATGGACTCACTTCCTTCTTCCAAGATTCGATTGGCTGCATCTCGAATTACCCATCCCAATCTCGCATCTGTTTTGTCTAATTTCCAGGCCGCTTCTGAAAAAAGCTCACCACAATAATTGTTCAACTTCTCCATTTCCATGATCTCGATTATATTACAAATCACAATACAATAATTTAAAAACACAACACAATAATTGTTTGAAAAAATATAAGTCTCATGAAAATTTATAATTTGAAAAAGAAAACACTAAAACCATACATTAGTATAATATATATATATATATATATTATATTTGTAATTTAAATATACTAGGTAACTCATCCGCATTGCCGCGCGCAGACATAACGTTTTATGTAAAAATATTTAAATGATACTATTTTTTGTAAACTATAATAAAAAGAAAAAAAAATATACGTATATTGGAGATTAGTATTGAAATTTAACATTCGATTACTTATTGAGTTTCAATTTTTGTACACCTAGAGTAGCTTGAATTTTTGTTCCCTGTTTTATTTCTAACAACAAAATAGTGCATTTCATTAGATTAAGAGAGGATTTCGAGAATAACCTAGAACTTAGGGTTAATAACTAGAATAACCCCTTTTCAAGAAAGTCCAATCTCAGCTCCCCCGGCTCTAGCTGCTGCTAAGAAAGAAGATAAGAAAATTGAAGAAGCTTCTAAAGGACAATCTGGTTTCTCTGGTCTCCGTCGGTATCATTCACTCCACTTTTTAAAAGCTCTCAGGTTATAACTGTTGCTATTACCACCAAAAAAGGGTCCTTCTTCATCTGTTCCTGTATCTACGCATCAAATTTTCGGAAGGATAGAATAACTTTATGGTTGGATCTGACTCGCACAAGGGATACTCTCATCACGACAACTACTCCATGGATTGTTTTAGAAGATTTCAACGAGATCCTCACAGCCTCCGAGCACTCTCGTTCCTCAGATCAGTTTATTGATTCTTCCGGGATGAATGATTTCTCTAATCTGGTTTCGGATTGCGATTTTCTCCAACATTTTTATTGGCACTTATTTTGTCCACTTTTAGTTTGTCTTTTTTGTAGAGTATTGAAATAAATATAAACATATTATTTTAAATATATTCGTATTACCATATGCGTGATTAGCTATCATTTTTTATAAATATTAAATAATTTTGTCATTTCTAAATTAAGGTATCTCAAATCGAGTACGTGAACAGTGTAATTGGTGTATTGTTCTTCTTCCTTCGACTTTCCTTGTCTATCCTCTGTTTCTGTTTCTCATTCTCGAATCAAGTTAAACCAATTCAAGTGCGTGACTGAAGTGGGAGTGAATTATAGTCTTGGTGACGATTTCGATTGATCATTTGATGCAAGATTAGCAACATATTTCCTAATCACAAACTTAGTAACAAGAAAGATACATGGCAATATTTTGACAGAGCCATATAAGACGGTTCTACTTACAAAAAAAAAAATGTAAAAACGATTTAAGTGTAAAATTGGAATAAAAATGTTGTATAAGCTTTTTTGAAACCGATCCGGTATCCGACCTGTTTAGAAAACAAGAGGATCCTTCAAATCAGTTAATGAGATTTCCAAAATAACAAATGCATTCAATAACATATATTTATTCGGAGTAAATGATTCTTCAAAATCGAATTGTTTTGAATAATTGGAGTTTTAATTTAAGCAATAAACTGATTGGATTGTTAAAAATGCAATATAGATAACGTCAGTTAAAAAAATGTAATTAATTTCAACCGAATCTCCTAGCCTATAAAAGTTCATAAAACCTAAAAGTTCAAAAACGATAAAACATTAATTCATGAAATCTCAATGTAAATATCTAATTAGTTTATGCGATCTCTATTTCAAATATGATACGAAAACAGTATAGATACAAATATTTAATTAAAATGCACCATGTATATAAATATAAATTAATTGAAACATTGTTATTGCAACACAATTCATTTTCAAATATCTTCGGAACTAAATCTCAAGAATGTTCCTAAATCAGCATAAATTAGTCAATCTTAAAAGTTATTTATTGATTACAATTTTGTTTTTTTTTTTTTGTTTTTTTTTTTGAAATACCAACCATATCTAGCATTTATTTCGGATTTCTTTTTGGCTCGCCAAAAATATCTAGCAAATCTGGCTCGCCAAGATATTCTCGATTTAACCCTAACCTCTATAAAATGTGATTTCACTAACAAATGATATCTTACATCACCATTTTACCTATTATCACGATAAAAAAATCCTTCCACAAATCAATGGCTGCTTCATTGGCCATTCTTCTTTCTCTACGGTCTCTTTGTTTCTCACTAAACCTACGAAAGCAAACAAAGACTTTTTCGACTAAGTCAATCAAGTCTCTATTCTTTTTTCATTTTTTTGTTAGAATAACCCTAAGACTTTTTGGCTTAAACGGTTGTTCTTCACAAAAACAAGATCGAGCAAAAGAAAAGGATATTTCTCTCTTAGTTCTTCAAAGCTGTGGTGGTTGCATTGAACTATAGGTGCAGATCCAATGAGTGCAGCAGCGTCTTCAGCACGGTTGTAGCCTCCAGGTTGATAGATAGAACAACTGCAGCAGTTAGAACCACAGCAGTAATGGCTGTACCTTTGAGGCGGCCACTTCCACGGGAAAGTCGTCCCAAGATCACTTTGCAGGACTCGTCAGCTTCTTTGTAAAGAGAACCATTGACTCCTCCTTCAGTGATAGCTTTTTCGTTCTAAGGACATCACAGGTTTGGTCAGAGATGAAACTACAACTGAGTGGAGGGTGAAATAAGTTTAGCTTAGAAGAGTAAGAGGCATTACCTTTAGCCTGAAGCTCTTCATAGTTTGATTGAGAGTGAGAGTATCACTCCGTGGTGATGATAGTTTGAGGGAATGATCCTTCCATTTGTCTACAAGCTTTTTAAGAACAGCAACACTAGCTCCTAGATTCTCCTTATAGAGACTGTCCCAGTGCTTGCAGCAATCTACGTTTTTGGTCACACACCAGATAGCGATTGCTGTAGCTTCCTTTGCTAAAACAGGACTTCCTGTAACAGCGGAACACATGAGAACTCTAATTTGGAGAAGAGAGAGGAAACCAAAAAACTCAAGGATTCAAGGTTTCGATTGTTACTAATACCTTCTTGAGTTAATTTCAAAGAAAAGGTGAATATCTGTTGAGTGACTTGTTTCATTGCCTAGCTTCCTGGTGCACCCGCAAGAGCCACTGCCTTCAACAAGGGATAAATTGCCTCAAACCTCTTTGTAGCCTGTGTACGTACAGACACCATGCTTGTGATAAGAATCCGACAAACACATCAAGGTTTTGTTTTATAAGTTCCAGTACCACTACTGCATACCTTTACTCTTGCTGACGAAGCAGGGAATGTAAGCCGCAGCAAGATCTTAAATGAAGGAGGTGGAATCACTCGCTGTCCCACTCTAAAAGGATTACTTACAAGTATGGTCCGAGCTTTTGGATTCGACAAAATTCTGATAAGAAAAGCGCATAAAGAAGATCAGATGATTGTATATAGCAAAGGAGAACACAAGAAAACTTTTGACTCACTTCTCAACCAGCTGCAGGATGAGATCCCTTGTCTGAGGGTTGCTACCGACTAGCGGTAACAAACTATGCACCCATAAAAACAAACCTATAAATAAATCACTTTGGGAGGCCTGTCCACATTTTACAGCTCAATAACTTTCAGGACACAGATCACATAAAGAAAGAAAAAAAAATTAGACACTCTTGGTACGAACCTGAGCCATCATCCAAACTATAACCGGAAGATCGTCTGGTCCTAGATAACCACTCTTCCTCATATTCGGTAGTACAGCAACCATAACATTAGGTTTGCTACGTAATATCATTGCTAAGGCAACAAATATTGACACCTAATCGTAAAACAAACAGATCATAATGGAGATAGTCAAACAAAGGTAACTGCATACACAATTCAATCACACAGACACAGGTGAAAGATATAAAATTGATGCGAGACTAAGGTCTTCCAAAATGACCTCAGATTTGGAAGTATGTGGTGGACCTCCTTGTTCTGGTGCCAAAGTAGATGACGATACATCACCAGAAGAAAGTTGAAGAGTGTTGATTGTTGAAGAAAAAAAAAAGGTTATATCTAAGATCATCATTAACGGTAGAAACCCATTTTTGGGTTTCTACACAATATTTAATTATAATTTTTAAAAAATAAAGAAAAAAAGAAAAAAGATTGAAAAAGAAAACAAAGAAACCCAAGTAGAAACGTCTCTTAAACAAGAGCCACAAGACACGGTTTCTTAAAAAAAAATTATTAAAATATTTAAGAGACCTATGTTAGATACTGCAATAATGATGCTCTAAGGATGTTAAATAGGTTTTTTCTGTGTACAGCCCGGCCCATTTCATTTAAAGGTCAACACCCTAAATGAACCCTAGCCCATCAAATTAAAAAACTTGTGTAACATTTTCTAAATTTACAAGTTGTTAGTAACAATAAATATAAAAATAACTAATTAACAATTATTAAATACAATTTTGCCATTATCATCATCACATGAAATATGGATTCACCGTGAAAAAATAATGAATCATGTTTTTGGCAAAGAAAATTGAAATATCGAATTTTTGACGAAAATTTGTAAAACATAAATTTATTGACAAAAATAATAACGCTGCCGAGCAAAATAAATCTATACATTATCTCATAACAATTCATTTGCAGAGCGTGTAGACCAATAAGTTTGTATTAGATGCTCTTTCTCTTGCGTTGTGGTCTTCAAAGTTTTATCGTACGGTACAATGGTAAAGACTACTTTAATTCTTTGTAGTGAATCACGAGACAACAAATATGAGAAATTATTGTCAATGTTGCACTTTGTCATGGAGAGCAACATTAATGAAAAACAAAATCCAAACTAAAAAGAAGAATCGTCAAGATGAGGAACAAAAAGATGTGACGTTATCCAAGATATCTCTTATTAGTTGAAATTGTGATCATTTTTGTCATACCTACAATAGTTAACAAAACTTGACCAATCTGCTCTTGTTTCGACATTAGAAAATTTGACACTCAAGAAATGGCAAAAATAAACTGATTATAAATTGTGATATCACAAAAATTTGTTATTGATAAAAACATGTGGAAACGTATTCGATCATCCCGCTATTTTGTGTATCTCTTTATTACTCGAACATACCCCTAACTTCAATTAGGAATAAGAAGATTTATAACCATTAATTGTAACAACAATGTGCCGAACAACAAAAGCTCAGTGAGCTTTATTTGTATTGGTAATATCCCTAACGAAAGCGTCGATGTTAGCAACAGACGACCCGCTTTCCGCAACAGCTCCTCCACTGATCTCACTGAGGTCACAAGCCCTTCTTCTCATCTCCTTCCCTTCTTTACTCTCTCTATCCATAAACCTCTTCACTACTTCCTTGATCTCTTCTCTCCCTATCAACAACTTCGTCTCCTTCTTCCTCTCGATCCTCATACCGACGCTCCAGTCCTCAACGATCATCTTCGCGTTCAGAATCTGATCCCAAAACAACGGAAACGCAAGCATCGGTATACCCGAATATATCCCTTCCAGTGTCGAGTTAAACCCGCAATGCGTCCAAAACCCGCCTACAGCTTTGTGACACAGCACGCGAAGTTGATCGCACCAGCTCACCACAACACCCGAGCTACCTTCAAAAGCCTCCTTCAACTTGGACTCGCCCCCACGAGCCACCCAAAGGAACCGGACTCCACTCTCTCTCACTCCTTTCACTATTTCCTCCATCTGAGCTTCCGAGACTGAAAGAAAACTCCCCTGAGATATGTAAAGTACAGAGCTCTCCGGTTGCTCATCAAGCCACCGAATGTAATCAGGCTCCCTGCCATCATTTCTCACGGAGAGTTCTTCAAAGGGTATTAAAGGACCGGTGGCGTAGACCGGGATATCGAGCTTGGAGGTGAAAGCGTCAATGGCTTTAGGTTCAAGTTCATAGGCGGTGGTGAAAAGAAGGCACTTAGCTCCTGGGAGCTCATCGAAACACAACTTAGCTTTCTTAAACACTCGGTGGCTGTAACCGTCAAATATCGGCGGCAAATCCCGGAGTTTCGTCGGAGATAAACCGGGGACGTAATCAACAATTTCGTCTTCTTTAGATTCTAGAAACAAATCAAGATTCAAACAAGAATCAATTCCAGTAAATGTTAAGTTTTTAAAAAGGGAACTTCGTCGGCCAATTCAGTGGTGTTTTACCTGATGGTTCGATCAGAGCATGACCGTGACTTAGGAGTAGATCAGAGTGAAGGAAGAAAGAGAGAATCGTGGCTGACATAGTCCAGAGAGAAACCACCGGAATATTCCTTTTTGTTCCGACACGTACTGCCCAAATAACGTAAGTGTCCGCGATGATTGCACTCGGAGGCGGCGAATTGAGGCGGTCAAGCAGCTTCTCGAACGGTTCCTCCAATTTGGTGTAGACGGCATCAATGAAGCCGATGAAGTCTTTGGCCCGGACGAGCTCGGAAGGTATGAGATTAGGGAGAGTGGCGAAGTGGATCCGGTCGGGTTTCGGGTCGGATCCGATGAACCCGAGCCATTCTTCAGTGACGACGAATGTGACGTGGAGGTTAGAGTATCGACGGACGAGGCGTTTGCAGAGGTTCATCATTGGGTTGATGTGGCCTCGACCTGGATAAGGCATGGCCACCACGTGGTGGAATCGGATTGGTGGAGATTCAGTTGGATCCATAGGGTGAGAAGTGTATGATTCTGGTTCGTGTGACTGAGGAAGTAAAGAGAGTATTACTATGGTTGGACGAGTCATTTAACATAATAAATAAAAAGTAGTCAAATGTTTGGTCATTTGGTGTGCCGTATACGGCGTGTTACTTTAAAGTCAAAAGTGATTGCAAAATTCGATTTTTCTTCATTCCTATACACCCAACACTATAAATATAAAATTCTATTTTTCTTCATTCTAAAATTGGATCAAAATTGCCACTTTGATCCAATTTTAGATTAGACCCAACACCGATTCGGTATTATTGTTTAGTGACCGGTTGGAGTGGTTTAACTGGTTGGAGCGAGTTTTTAAAAATAAATAAATTATAGCTAAACAAAATATATATTTGCAAAAATGAAACATACATATTTTATATTTGCTTTGATTTTAAATCGTCACTATAGTTGTGTGTTTTGGTATGCTTTGGTTTGTTTTGGAGTCATAGATCAAATATAAAGATAATTAAAATTAATAATTTCATCATTTTTCGTAAACTTTTATGTATAAAAAAACAAAAAAGAGTTTTTTTCTTTTTCTTTTTGTTTGTGTTAATAGAGCACTGTGGATCTTTTACTCAATTATTGAGAAGTGGAATCGGATTCTAATTTTTAGAGATATATGATATTTTGTGTGTTTTAATGGTTTAAAATGATTTTTTCTTTTCATTTTCATTCATTATCTTTGTATTTAGACTTGTTTAGGGTACAACTGGATTACATTTTGTCTTTATTAGGTTCCATGGAATGTATCATGGAAAATGGAGGTCTTTTAAAACATTTTGAGCCAAAATGAGGTGAAATGAAACAAATGAGTGAAAGAAGAATCAAAAGAAGATCAACAGGAGGTGAAGAGATACAAGAATACAAATATTTTTATGCAATTTAATTTTGTTTCTTTTTAGATTTCTTATTTATTTTCTTTTGTCATTATGATTATGCAAAGAAACAACATGGATAGTTTAGTAGATTAGGAAGATTGTTGGTTGATTCAAGATGCTTAGAACTTATTTTTAATAGATCCTTATTTTCTAGGTGATTTTAGTGCTAGGTTAGTCTTGATCAAACTAGGCTAGATCATAGAAAATTTCATGCACGAAAGATGTTCGATGAAATTTCCGAAGAACTTAGTGAGTGTTTAGCATTCTTAAGACTAAAGGATTAGCAAAAATTGAGATTATTCATCGGAATTTGATGCCAAGTAATGTGCTAATAACATGTAACTTGGAGACTTTGGTAGCCAAACTTTATGATATGGGAATTAGCAAGTGGCTCCTTGAGGATAAATTATTTGTTGATCACCATGTCACATGTAAATTTAATTCATGTGTCTGATTGTGATGAAATATTAAGTTTTGAACCACTTATTAAAACATCTACGTAAAAATTGCAAGTTTCGATTATCCGGGGTGGCAAGCACCGGAGCAACTTCGCAAAGAAGATAAAACGTATGCAACTGATATGTTTCGACTAGGCTGTGTTATCTTCTACGCTTTAACTGGTGATCATCCATTTGGACTAGTTAGTGAACGGAATAACAACATACTGAAAAACAGAAGAATCAACTCCTCTAAAGTAAGGCATTTCGAAGCTTCACACCTCATCAACATTTTGCTGCAACCGAAGTGAGATTTACGGTAATCAATGTCTAGTAGTTTATAATTTACTCAACAAACCTTATTTTTAATGCGTCCAATAGTTAATAATATACTTAACAAACCTTATTTGCAGTCCTACTTCAACCGAGGTTCTTCACCATCCAATGTTTTGGAGTTCTCAGAAGAGGCTTTTTTTTCTTGCGGGATGCGAGTGACAGAGTTGAGGCTGATAAGAATGTTTGGACAAAACTGGATTTGATCCGATTTCATCACTTTCTCTATAAATATGTTTTAGACCTAATTTTATGGGACTTATGCTTGCTTTGAACCTCTCTTTTTCCTTTTTAGATTTTGTATGAATCTTGAGTATTTTTATGCAATTTAATTTTGTTTCTTTTTAGATTTTTTATTTATTTTCTTTTGTCATTATGATTATGCAAAGAAACAACATGGATGGTTTAGTAGATTAGGAAGGTTGTTGGTTGATTCAAGATGCTTAGAACTTAGTTTTAATAGATCCTTATTCTCTAGGTGATTTTAGTGCTAGACTAGTCTTGATCAAACTAGTCTAGATCATAGGAAGTTTCATGCACGAAAAGTGTTCGATAAAATTCCCGAAGAACTTAGTGAGTGCTTAGCATTCTTAAGACTAAAGGATTAACATTGTTAGATTGATAGAGCATCTTGGAATGATAAGTAATCACTCGAGTCAATAATCTAAATCCGAAGACTCGCCTTTTATCTAATGATTGACACCGTTTAGTTCATTTCCAACTTGTTTACATTTGAATCTTGTTAGTCTTGTTAGTTTAATTCGATAAAAACCAAAAGTAAACTTGTCTTGTTTAGATTGAATGATTGCATTAATTCCTAGTGTGTTAGTCTTTGTTCCTTGTGGATTCGACACTCTAGTACAAAGATAAAAAGATTCTATTAAATTATAAAATACTAATAAACTAGTAAAATAAAAACTCTAACTAATCAAACTTAAATTTTGTAAACCAAGTTTTATCACTTTTGAGATTCTAACTAAGAGCATCTCCATTGATCTTACCTATATAATACTTACTTTATTTCAATTTAGTTTGAGAAATTTGTCTTAAAATTTTGTCTCCATTGGTAAGATACCTTATCTCATCAAATATAATATTAATATTTTAATATTTAAAATTTATAAATTGCATGTTAAATTAATTTTTGTTGAATCTTAAATCTTATGTTAAACTTTAACAAATATCAAAATATAATTTAAAATTTTTCAAATCTCATATTCTTTTTCTTAATATTAATGTACCAACTAAAACAATACTAAAAATAATTTAATATTACTGTAGTAAACCTTAATTAATATTAAGTAAAAATAATATTTATATATAATTTAAACTTATGCATAATGGAGCTTGATAAATAGATAATTTTATTTTATGATTTACAAAATAATAATTAAAAAAACAATAGAAACTATTTAATTAATATTCTAAACTATAGAGTATTTGATTTATCACAAAAAAAAAAGTTAACCACTTATAATAAAAAGATATGTGTCTCATGTTTGATAAGAAAGAGGGTACTATTTCATGGGGTTCTCATTTGAGAATCGATTCTCATGATTTTTGAATAAAAAACTTGTTGTTTTTTTAATTTTTGATTTATTTTTAACGAGAGTCGCTAGTTAAGAGACTTCCAATCCCAATGAAGCTGATTTTCAGGTTCTAGATTTCAACTAGTTTTTATAGTTCAATTAAAAATTGGTTCTTAACTCAACCCGCATTTAGGAAAAAAGAAAAAAAAAAACAAAAAATGGTTATCCCATAACGCTACCGAGCAAAATAAATCTATACATTATCCCATAACAATTCATTTGCACAGCTTGTAGACCAATAAGTTTGTATTGGATGCTCTTTCTCTTGCGTTGTGGTCTTCAAAGTTTTATCGCACGGTACAATGGCAAAGGCTTCTTTAATTCTTTGTAGTGAATCACGAGACAACAAATATGAGAAATTATTGTCAGTGTTGCACTTTGTCATGGAGAGCAACATTAATGAATTTTTTTAACAAGATTGTACTTCTAGACGAAAAACAAAATCCAAACTAAAAAGAAGAATCGTCAAGACGAGGAACAAAAAGATGTGACGTAATCGAAGATATTTCTTATTAGTTGAAATTGTGATCATTTTTGTCATAC
The DNA here is from genome assembly GCA_018361395.1 of Boechera stricta. Taxonomy (NCBI): domain Eukaryota; kingdom Viridiplantae; phylum Streptophyta; class Magnoliopsida; order Brassicales; family Brassicaceae; genus Boechera; species Boechera stricta. The sequence continues at coordinate 12,465,538 of CM031541.1, read as the reverse complement.
CTACAATAGTTAACAAAAGTTGACCAATCTGCTCTTGTTTCGACATTAGAAAATTTTGACACTCAAGAAATGGCAAAAATAAACTGATTATAAATTGTGATATCACAAAAATTTGTAATTGATAAAAAAATGTGGAATCGTATTCGACCATCTTGCTATTTTCTTTATCTCTTTATTACTCGAACGTATCCTTAACTTCAATTAGAAATAAGAAGATTTATAACAAATAATGCAAGAGCGTTATGTCGGCATGGCGATCCACGAAATGGTGCTGCTATAAAATCTCAATAGATTGATTGTCTCATTCGTGGCGGCGATGCAAGGAGATGTCCATGAAGACAGTAAGAGTAGAAACAAGAGTAGATGGCAGAGGAAACTCAGCATCGTGCGGATAATTTGGGCATGAAGATCTGAACTTGAATTGGCAGTAAGTATATTGATCAACAGTGTCTTAAATATTGACTTCTCAGCCATTAATTGGGTCTTTGTTATTACTCCTAAAATCTGCCTGCGACAGCAAAAACTCAATCTTCATAAACAGATTCTTCTTCAGCATAAGCAGTGCCGGACCAATTAATTTGGATGCCCTACTCCAATTTTTAAAATATGCTCTTTCAAATATATTTTTTTTCAAAATCAAAAATAATAAAATAATAAGAAAAATAAAATTAAAACTTCATAAAATAATCCAGCTCCATAAAAATTTATAAGAAAAGAAAAAAATTAATAAATTAATATTTTATTACTGAAATATGGTCCTCCTCGCATTTTTCCCCACAAAATCGTTCATTAAACTCTTGTAGTCGAGTTTTTCAACCATAGTCGTCTCAATTGATAACAAAGCTAACCCATTCAATCGCTCTTRTGACATAGTAGAGCGCAAATAATTTTTTATCAGCTTCAACTTCGAAAAACTTCTTTCAGCAGTGGCAACCGATACCGGAATGGTCAACGTCAACAATATGCGATAAGCAACTTCTGTGTTTTGATAACAATCCTCCATTTTTTTCAAAAAATCAAGCACTTCAATAGCCTTCTGAACTTCATTTGGTATTGATTCTCGGAAAATTTTCAATTCCATAAACARATCATCACCAACTATGTCTGAATGTATACCATTTTTTAAAGAAGCCTCCAAGTTCGCACATGATCTCCTCAAAGTATCGTCTCTGGCCAATGTCAGTTTTTTTAAATCAAACAAAAACCCAAAAGTTTGTTCATACTTTTGAAATTGTTCAAATCTGGACTCGAGAGAAACTATAGCTTGATCCATGAGTGTATTGAAGTAATCAATCCTGAAGCTCTCTTCTGGTGACAATAGCACATTTTCATTTGTTATCTCTTTGTCTTCATCATAATGCTTCTTTCTTCTAATGATACGTTTTTTTCTAACAGGAAATTCAGCTTCAATCCCCATATCAGCTGCAACTGCTTAGCCTTAGCCTTTGCTTCCTCAAAACCCGTCTCTCGATATTTTTGAAAATATGTCACAAGCCCTTCAATTGGTGAATCGCAGAATCAATATCGATGTTTTCGGACTGCAGGCTCTTGCTTATTGTATTAATAACAAAAAGAAGGTCATACCAAATAACCATACCAAACAAGAACTCAAAACCTCCAATTCCATATGTTTCACTTAGAGCAAGGGATTCAGCATCACGTCGTGATCCTGGGTCGTCAGTGAGGGTTTGAACATTTGAGAACAACTTGTTACCTTCTAATTAATTTAATGTGAGTCAGTCATGTGAGTCCTCTGCGAGAACAGTCAAGTATAAATTGAAAAAACATCAAGAGAACAATTAGTTAGAATGACTCACATGGCTACGACGAAGACGAAGAGAGAAGACGAATAGCAGATGATGGAGAGAGAGACAATTGAAGAAGAGCCAAAAGGTAACTCAAACGTCRSAGKTGGTTTTTTCTCTTCTAAAACATATTTTCCTTAATAAAACATTTAATTCTTTTAAAATATGCCCTTAAGGCCTCAACCAATATTTTTTAAGAAATCCCCCTCAACATAAAAAAACCTACAAATATTATTATTTTATAAAAAAAAGCTTACAAATTTTGTTTAATTACATGTACTCCTAATAAGAAAATTTTAACTAAAATATGCCCCCTTAAATTGGATGCCCTACTCTGTCGCCTACCTCGCTTATGCTCTAGGCCGGGTCTGAGCATAAGCCAAGTGAAACATGCATTGCAAGGAACAAAGAGGTGAGTTCAAAGGAGACGACAAGAATACAAAAAAAAATGCAAAAAGAACAAGTATTACACAACTATAGTCATGCCCCATGTCAATGTGGATCAATCAAGAAATCTTTCTCGAATGCTAACTGTCTCCAACATCAAGTAATGTCAAGCTCGAGAGATGCATTATAAATAAATGGCATTGATACACCTGAATGTGCATGAATTCAAGCAATAGACAAATAAGGTTAACTGCTCGATAACCTCTACCATGTAGTATATCTCGACAAGTAAAGTACAGAGCCCCATTACACGATTAAGACTATAAGAATGATACTTAAAACTAACCTTAATTTCCTCTGATTTTACTTTGGCAAGATGATTCAACAGGAACATAATTCATGTGTCTGATTGTGATGATACAACCTAAACCCCTGTGGAATAAAAAGCTAGATACGAACCTCGTCAATAACATCGAAAGGTGAACCAACAAGGTGAACAACTTCAGGCATTACGACTATACTAGTTTGTGTCACTTACTATGCTTAATCAGAAATGAGATGAGTCCTTACTGGGAACTTCCTGGAGAAATTCAGGTTTGTCCTAAATATTTCATTTAGACATTGTTACACACAACCTAAACTTTGAAACTTTTGATGTCTCAAATAAGTACTCGAGTAGAAGAGTAGAAGCATGCAAGAGGACATTGTTTTTTTTTTTGGTTTTTCCATTTTCCTTTTGCTTCTAGAAGTGAAGATTAGCAAGGGTTCTCGTTTGCCCACTTAGTATGAAACTCTATATATAAACCATTGTAAAGTCATCATTTGAAGGTTAACTAGAAATTCGGTTTTTATCTTATTATATAAAACTGAACGCGTTTCACGTAAGCGTGACATGTGTCAAAGTGATAACTCATTAGATTTTGACATGTGTCATCACTAATTTAGATTATGACACGTGTCTCTTTCTGGTAATGGTAATTTTCTATATAAAAATGTATAATAAATAATTAATTAAAAAATTGGACAGTTTAAACAAAAATGTCAATAATAGAAAGTTTGTTAATTTTCAACTTTCTGGTAATGATAATTTTATATATATAAATGTAAAATAGATAATCAATTAAGATTTTTGTCAGTTTAAGTAAAAATGACACGTGTCTCTTTCTGGCAATGGTAATTTTCTATATAAAAATGTATAATAAATAATTAATTAAAATTTTGGTCAGTTTAAGCAAAAATATCAATAGCAGAAAGTTTGGTAATTTTTAACTTTCTGGTAATAGTAATTTTCTATATAAAAATGTAAAATAAATAATAAATTAAAATTTTTGTCAGTTTAAGTAAAAATGTAAATAACAGAATAAAAGAAAATAATAGAAAAGACAACTTATTCGTAATGTATCACCAGAAAAGACAATTGTTAGTTTTAGCAAAATGTTTAATATTTAATATTTTACATCATAATTATGTTAATTTTCCAAATTATTATTGTAATAGTTTGGTTATAAATACCAAAGTATAGATTCTTAACAAATCATCTTCTCATTCATCTTTTACCTTTTATTATTCATCATATTAAACCAGTAAAATGAATTCAGGAGTTCATCTTACCTAGATCAATTGACAAAAATCGTGTTTATCATCGCATTATAAGCTTTGGTTCGAAAATGGAAAGAAGAAATATCAAAGCAAATAATATACTCATGGAATACTCATGGTAATAGAGTTATTATTAGTTGATGAAAAGGTAATAATTTGTTTTAGCAAATCTTATTATATTCTTAAAAGAGTCTTTATATTAGTGTTTAATTCAAGGAAGAAAATGCATTTCAAATGTACTTCAAAGAAAGGACAATCTAAAATATGGTAAATATCTGTGTATCGTGTAGTTTCTGAGATTCTGTTATATTGGTTGCTAAATGGTTAGTTTTGGTGTCGTCTCAGGTTGTGGCAATAGTGGCTGTCAAATGGTAGAAGTAGAAGCACGTAAGAGGACATTTGTGTTTTTTTTTCTTTTTCCCTGTTTTCCTTTTGCCTTTCTAGAAGTGAAGATTAGCAAGGGTTCTCGTTTACCCACTTGTCATCAGCTGCAACCTTAGAAGCTATCTAGGATTCTCGTTTGCCCACTTAGTCCACTTAGTCTCAAACTCTATATATAAACCATTGTAATGTCATCATTTGAAGGTTAACGAGAAATCCAGTTTTTATTTATATAAAACGAAGTCGGCTTTCATGATCAACCTTCATATCATGCTAAACCATCAACATGTAATTGGGGTACTTGTTTTGTCCACTTTGAATATGAATAGTTTCATGGGTTTGAGGGACAAAACCTTTTTTTTCAAGTTTCAGAGAAAGAAAGAATCAACCGATCACCCGTGTTTAGAGAAACTGGATCTTTGCTTTGTGTTGAAAGATTTTTCATGACAGCATCAACATAGTATTTTTGGCATGATGGGAGAGAGTGAGACTTGCTTTTCTTTGAATTGTGGTATCCTTTCAGTTCAGACATGAATATATATGGAATATAAATTCATGCTTTCAGGCAAATAAATCTTGTGAAACTAATCAAAGTGATCATCGAAATTTAAATCCATCGACTTCTTTTTATGTTTCACACAAGAGTTCTCTCTACTCACGAAAAGTGTTACAAACCTCTTCGATACAAGAGAAACAGTTTTAACCATTAATATCTAAGTGAACAATACCCAAAACAAGATCGAGCAAAAGAAAAGGATATTTCTCTCTTAGTTCTTCAAAGCTGTGGTGGTTGCATTGAACTATAGGTGCAGATCCAATGAGTCCAGCAGCGTCTTCAGCACGGTTGTAGCCTCCAGGCTGAAAGATAGAACAACTGCAGCAGCTAGAACCACAGCAGTAATGGCCGTACCTTTGAGGCAGCCACTTCCACGAGAAAGTCTTCCCAAGATCACTTTGCAGGACTCGTCAGCTTCTTTGTAAAGAGAACCATTGACTCCTCCTTCAGTGATAGCTTTTTCGTTCTAAGGACATCACAGGTTTGGTCAGAGATGAAACTACAACTGGATATATGATATTTTCTGTGTTTTAGTGGTTTAAAATGATTTTTTCTTTTCATTTTAATTCATTATCTTTGTATTTAGACTTGTTTAGGGTACAACTGGATTACATTTTGTCTTTATTAGGTTTCATGGAATGTATCATGGAAAATGGAGGTCTTTTAAAACATTTTGAGCCAAAATGAGGTGAAATGAAACAAATGAGTGAAAGAAGAATCAAAAGAAGATCAACAGGAGGTGAAGAGATACAAGAATACAAGTATTTTTATGCAATTTAATTTTGTTTCTTTTTAGATTTCTTATTTATTTTCTTTTGTCATTATGATTATGCAAAGAAACAACATGGATAGTTTAGTAGATTAGGAAGATTGTTGGTTGATTCAAGATGCTTAGAATTTATTTTTAATAGATCCTTATTTTCTAGGTGATTTTAGTGCTAGGTTAGTCTTGATCAAACTAGGCTAGATCATAGAAAATTTCATGCACGAAAGGTGTTCGATGAAATTTCCGAAGAACTTAGTGAGTGTTTAGCATTCTTAAGACTAAAGGATTAGCAAAAATTGAGATTATTCATCGGAATTTGATGCCAAGTAATGTGCTAATAACATGTAACTTGGAGACTTTGGTAGCCAAACTTTATGATATGGGAATTAGCAAGTGGCTCCTTGAGGATAAATTATTTGTTGATCACCATGTCACATGTAAGTTTAATTCATGTGTCTGATTGTGATGAAATATTAAGTTTTGAACCACTTATTAAAACATCTACGTAAAAATTGCCAGTTTCGATTATACGGGGTGGCAAGCACCGGAGCAACTTCGCAAAGAAGATAAAACGTATGCAACTGATATGTTTCGACTAAGCTGTGTTACCTTCTACGCTTTAACTGGTGATCATCCATTTGGACTAGTTAGTGAACGGAATAACAACATACTGAAAAACAGAAGAATCAACTCCTCTAAAGTAAGGCATTCCGAAGCTTCACACCTCATCAACATTTTGCTGCAACCGAAGTGAGATTTACGGTAATCAATGTCTAGTAGTTTATAATTTACTCAACAAACCTTATTTTTAATGCGTCCAATAGTTAATAATATACTTAACAAACCTTATTTGCAGTCCTACTTCAACCGAGGTTCTTCACCATCCAATGTTTTGGAGTTCTCAGAAGAGGCTTTTTTTCTTGCGGGATGCGAGTGACAGAGTTGAGGCTGATAAGAATGTTTGGACCAAACTGGATTTGATCCGATTTCATCACTTTCTCTATAAATATGTTTTAGACCTAATTTTATGGGACTTATGCTTGCTTTGAACCTCTCTTTTTCCTTTTTAGATTTTGTATGAATCTTGAGTATTTTTATGCAATTTAATTTTGTTTCTTTTTAGATTTTTTATTTATTTTCTTTTGTCATTATGATTATGCAAAGAAACAACATGGATGGTCTAGTAGATTAGGAAGGTTGTTGGTTGATTCAAGATGCTTAGAACTTAGTTTTAATAGATCCTTATTCTCTAGGTGATTTTAGTGCTAGACTAGTCTTGATCAAACTAGTCTAGATCATAGGAAGTTTCATGCACGAAAGGTGTTCGATAAAATTCCCGAAGAACTTAGTGAGTGCTTAGCATTCTTAAGACTAAAGGATTAACATTGTTAGATTGATAGAGCATCTTGGAATGATAAGTAATCACTCGAGTCAATAATCTAAATCCGAAGACTCGCCTTTTATCTATTGATTGACACTGTTTAGTTCATTTCCAACTTGTTTACATTTGAATCTTGTTAGTCTTGTTAGTTTAATTCGATAAAAACCAAAAATAAACTTGTCTTGTTTAGATTGAATGATTGCATTAATTCCTAGTGTGTTAGTCTTTGTTCCTTGTGGATTTGACACTCTAGTACTTAATGACACCCTATATGCTTGTGATAGAGAGTGAATAAAATTGTAAAACTTTATCGTAACGTCATTTGCATTTGCAAATGCGAACAAAGATAAAAAGATTCTATTAAATTATAAAATACTAATAAACTAGTAAAATAAAAACTCTAACTAATCAAACTTAAATTTTGTAAACCAAGTTTTATCACTTTTGAGATTCTAACTAAGAGAATCTCCATTGATCTTACCTATATAATATTACTTACTTTATTTCAATTTAGTTTGAGAAATTTGTCTTAAAATTTTGTCTCCATTGGTAAGATACCTTATCTCATCATATATAATATTAATATTTTAATATTTAAAATTTATAAATTTCATGTTAAATTAATTTTTTGTTGAATCTTAAATCTTATGTTAAACTTTGACAAATATCAAAATATAATTTTAAATTTTTCAAATCTCATATTCTTTTTCTTAATATTAATGTACCAACTAAAACAATACTAATAATAATTTAATATTACTGTAGTAAACCTTAATTAATATTAAGTAAAAATAATATTTATATATAATTTAAACTTATGCATAATGGAGCTTGATAAATAGATAATTTTATTTTATGATTTACAAAATAATAATTAAAAAAACAATAGAAACTATTTAATTAATATTCTAAACTATAGAGTATTTGATTTATCACAAAAAAAAAAGTTAACCACTTATAATAAAAAGATATGTGTCTCATGTTTGATAAGAAAGAGGGTACTATTTCATGGGGTTCTCATTTGAGAATCGATTCTCATGATTTTTGAATAAAAAACTTGTTGTTTTTTTAATTTTTGATTTATTTTTAACGAGAGTCGCTAGTTAAGAGACTTCCAATCCCAATGACGCTGATTTTCAGGTTCTAGATTTCAACTAGTTTTTATAGTTCAATTAAAAATTGGTTCTTAACTCAACCCGCATTTAGAAAAAAAGAAAAAAAAAACAGTTCTCGGTCAAACCGATCGAAATTCAAATAATGCCAAATTAATACCCAAATTACGTTAACACAAGAAAATTCACACAATACGAAAGATGCAGATTCAAGCGAAACAATAATCAATGAGGAAACAAATGATTGAAATAAGATTAGCCGATTAATATGGATAAGCAGCTGTAGAATCTCGTGAAATCAACGATAAATAACAATTAATCAATTAAGTTCAATTCACTAAACTGCTTCAACTCAAACACGAAAGATAGCTAACCAACCTGCCGTCGCGAAACTAACTAAGTCTAAAATCTGTAATTCCAAATCTCAAATCCTACACAAGAAACCAAAGAATCAATTCAAGTTGATATGCTCTCACAATTCGATTAAACCAAATCTCTTAGATAATCCACCGTCACCCTAGTTTTATCGACATTCATCGCACCGTCGCCTAATCGACACCAGCTCTATATTCTAAGCGATCGTGTTAAATGGCTTTGGTAACAACCTACGGCGAAGTTAACTATTCGATTATTAACCCAATGTATCAATCGTCATAAACCAAATATAGAAAAACCCTCGAACCTAAACGAAACTACTCGCATACGATATTTAAACAAATAACATAAATAATAAATCATGAAATTAAACAAAAGAATAAAAACAAGGGATCTTCTCTGATTTAACGTAGCTTCGATCCGCTCTCCCTCACAAAAGTTCTCAAAAATCAAGTCCCAAGTCCCCGAATAGTGAAAAGTAAAGTCCCCCTGACCTAATGACTAAAAAACTACTTAAAGTGCCTAAAAACACGAATTTCAGAATAAAGTGACGACGCTTACGCCTCAAAATCTTCTCGCGCTGATTACGTGATCGACGATACATACGGTGTCGATCGATACGAATGGTGTCGATCGATACTGAATGGTGTCGATCGATACCGTGATTCAAAACGATTTCTTCTGCTTCCAAAAAGCGCCCAAACGCTCCAAAATCTCCATTTCGTCCCAAACGCTAAAACCGAAAAGACTTAAACGATAAAACACTTATAATACTGCTTAAAAACTAAAATCCATGATATATCACCAGCCGGTGTGATCAAGCTTTAAAAACCTTGGTTTAACGAAGAAAAATGTTAAACACTCAGACCCCAAAAATTGGATTCGTCCTTGTTTTAGTCGGGCAATACAACTCATCACGTGATAAAAAAGGAGGTGGTCCACTTGTCCAAACATTTTAAAAAAGTGAAAGCCACCAAATCTGAAGCCATAATTGTTTATTTGTTTTTTCTCAGACTAAAATATGTTCAAACACTAGAGTAATGGGCCTCCATATATATCTTCGTCCAATCGATGGGTTTGCATTATCTTTTTTCTTTCAAACTCTAATTTGGAACGTTGACCATAGTCGACGACTTTCAGATATTTCTTCGATAATGTTGTGGTATACTGGTATGTCCTCCTTAAGTACTCGTCCCGACCATATTGTATTTGCATTCATGCATGTCAGATGAGAAGATGAATTTGTTAAAATTTAGTATTTACTAAGAGTTCACAGTCTATTGTTTTGAAAAAGACTACGTTAGACAAAATTATAGCTGATAATTTTTTTCCAATAGTTTTTATATCATATTTTGATTTGAGAATTTAAGTTATTATATGGTCTAGATGCTTTACCACATTCAGTCCATAAGGTTTTTTACATTAAGATTTAGTGTTCTCTAATATAATTACGAACTTACGCTATTAATTAACATGCTTCTGTCATGTGTACAATTTAAGATCGCTTATATGAAAATATAATTTTGTTTCTTTTCTTATAAATTCACAGCCTGAATTCGTTAGCGCACCAACGGGAAAGTTCGTTGAGGTATGCATAAATTAATTAAAGGCAACAATTTGGATTTATTTGTAAATTTTATCTTTTTTCTGCCATTATAATCATTATTATTTTGTCTAATCACTCTTTCTTGTTGTTAAAATTAACTTAGGTTTGGCAAATAAGAAAAATCAGTTCACACATGGCCAAAAAAAATAAATTTGCACACGTGCATGGAGCACATGCACGTCGACGTGTAACTAATTAGATGTATACATGCGTCTAACTTACTAATTTATATAATATAGAAATTAAGAGAGAGCGTTTTCAACAAAAGTTTTTTAAGAGCTCTTATTCCTAACTAAAAAGTTGTTACGCGTAAAGTTAAAGATAGAGTATTATCCCAATAATTATATCATATATTATATGAGTATGACAGTTATAACTTCTCTGGCTTGGTACGATCGTCAAAAACAAGTTAAAGGTATTTGAGAATTTAAATAATGAAATTTGAAAGAACATGATCGATTATTTTTAGTCATTAGATTCTTTCCGATGTCGACAGGCCGTATTTTGAATTTTTTTTCGTCTACTGATCACATGAACACTAGCAATAGATAACATAATCAAATTCAACACCACCACCTCCTCTTTTCTAATTTAATTTGATGAATTAATATCTATATGCTTTTAAAAAAATGGATTAGTACAAAAGCAACAGTAGAGGCGACTTTATGTTCTAACGTGTAGCTTATGATCAATCAAATCAGGTCGGTCGAATAAATCTATTGTGAGTCAAATTGTAAAGGTTGAATCATGTAGATTTTCTTTTTAAAATAAAATGTAGATTGCAACTTGAGATTTTTATTTTCACTTTGATTTCAACTTCAGTTCATCGCAACTAGAAACAAAATCTACGTTTTTAGTAAATAGTAAAATTTATTCTAGAAAAAGCAAAGTTGCTTTTGCATGTCTTTCTAAGACTAACATAAGTTTAATAAAAAATATTAAATATCTGAGACTTTAGTCTATTATTTAAACTAATCCATAAACCATGTAAATTCCTCTTAATTTGAACGCGACAAAGTTTTGAGTCGGTTTGCTTGAGAAAAAAAAGTATAGTTGGTAGATAAATTCCTTGGAGACTTAAAATAAAATAAAATTGGGATTGGAATTAGATCTAATTTTCACTGTTCAAACGATGGGAAAGAAAAATGGAAAGTAAGAAACCAAATAAGAGAAAGGAAAAGGAGAAAAAAAAAAAAACAGATCTCTAATCCTAAAGCTTCTAACTACATCTCATCACCATCACATGCATGCATTTAAGCTTTTGACTTATACAACTTTCCTTACACGAAACCTGTTCCCATATCCTCTTTTTTCAACATAGCCAAGAAGCAAACTTGTCGCTGAGTTTTTTAACCAACGAAAATTAATTTTATTACATTTAAGTCCAAAGAGATTCTTGCTTAAGAGGGTCTTGCATTTGCATTTGCATCTGCATTTGCATTATGCTGCTTGGAGATGCAAAGTTAGAGTACTGCCCAGAAGACATGGCATAACCTAAGTTGTTATTGTTGTTGTTGCTGCAGTTATTGATGTTGTTGTTGTTGTTGTGTAGCAAGAGGGCCTTGTGGTCTTGGTCTAGTTCAAGAACTTGATGATGAGACTGTAAGGTTGGCTCATTTTGCATCTGAATACAGAGAATCTCGGCTTGAGCCACGGCTAGTTGCATCTGAAGCTGCGAGACTTGGTTTTGTAAGTAGGAGATTGCTCCTACGCATCCGTATACCGGATCTCTAACTCGTGCGTTTGCTTCGAAAACCAGACTATTCACCGCGTCAGCTCTTTGATGAACCGGTAGCTCCTGTGACAATTTATACAAACCATGTAACCATTTTTTTATATATAAGATACTAGGTAGCGCATATTAATTCATTTATGTTTTATAGTTTTTCAAGCATAATTAACCAACCAATTCAGAATAATATCAAAGTTAATAAGGGTTGTTGGAGTGAAATATCTTTACTTAATGTTTATATGTATTAAAGAAGTTTGGTATTTGACCAAACACACACTGAATGTTTTGGAAGAGAGAGGGGAAAACTAAAGAAGCATATGCAAAATGTTGAAAGCTTTCAACGGAATAAAAAACCATGGAAGAAAACCAAAATGTAGAATATAGTTATGGGGAAATGGGAAAGAGGTGAACCTGCAACATTTTGCTAACGTTGCTTGCTCCGAAGACCTTATGAACAATGGCAAATTTGTGAGGATCGTCAGAAGGAAAATAAGGTGCAAAGATGCAATCTTTTGCACAGCGTCGTCGAAGAAGCTTACAGGAAGCACATGGCGATGATCCTGGACCGCCCATATTCTACTATGATCACGATCACACCGGTTTTAACTATTAAAGGAGTTGGAATCCTTACAAGTTACTTAGTATCAGTTCTCTTGTACTTTGAGAATAGAGAAGGAATAAAGAAAAGCTTAGAGTTAAAGGGAAAGAGTTTGAGAGGTGTGTATTTATAATAGGTTTTTGAAGGCTTTCTAAGAGAGCGAGGTTGGTGTTCACATGTGTTCATTTAATTCTAACTTTAAATGTTTTTTCTTTTAACGTCTTAACTTTAAATGGTATATTTATTTAAATTAAATATGAAAACACCTATCCCTAGTTTTCTTGTTCTTCTTACGACAAGTTATACTGTTTATTTTCATTTAGCCATAAAATTCCTCTAAAATGTTCCCTAATCATCTTAAATTAATACTTTTCTCGTTACAATTACATTAACTTGTTATTTTAAAACAAAAATTTGTTATTTTAATGTAAAAACTAAGTGTTTCAAGTATATATAATCCTTAATTCATCTTATTCTATAATATTTATTTCTTTATTACTCCATCTTTTTATAATAAGTGATGTTTAAGAAAAAAATCTTTGTTTCATTTTATTTGATGTTTTCAGTTTATTATTATTCTATTGTTTTTGACTCTTTAAATTCTGCGGTTTGTTTTTCCATTAGTTGAATTGTTTTAAAATAATAACAAATAATATTTTAAAATAGAGAAAACAATTTTTTTAGTCTATGTGTCAAAAACTTAAACATCATATAAAATGAAACCGAAAGAGTATATCTTACCCAATTTGATATCTAAAGAAAGCTCAGTAATTAATTAATTAATTACGGAGAGAAATATCGTTTGAGACCAAAGATAACAGAAATAGTATAATAATTTGTCTTGAAACTCTGATTTGTAACTTTGAAGAAATAACTGCATATTATGATGGAGGGCTTCAATTAGATATATATATATATATATATATATATATACATTTACTCGTAACAAATTATTCAACTGAACGAGAAAATTCATTTTGTTTGCTATTACAATATATCCAAGAGGCATGAACCATGGTTGATTTATGAAGAGTTTGAATATCCTCTGTATTTAAGAGTTTTGGTATTCATTATATACCGTCTAGAAAGTTAAACGCGGAATTTATACAGCGTCATAACAGTGTATATAGATCCTTAATTTGGACTATAAGATGGATATGTACACATTAACGGCTCAAAAAGACGTTGGCAATGACGTTTTTGACCCTGAGAATGAAGAGGTTAATATGGTAGACTAAGAGAAAAAGAAGATGTAGAAGTGAGCACCGCAAAGGCGCGTGATAGGTTGGCGTCCGATGCATAATGAGAAGTTTCCCCACGTTGTCCTTTGACTCTTCTTTCTTTAACACACACGACAGTCGTAACATTACTAGCTTCTCTTATCTTTCTATATTTATTTATTCTAGTCTCTCGATGTCTTAATCTTCTCTCTTTTTTTAATTACAAAAGTCGAGGAGAGTGTGATGGGTGGTTACAAAGAAAGATATTTATTAGGTTGTGTAATTATAAACTTTTGAACAACAAGAAGAAACACACATAATTTTGCAATTTATTATGATCGTGTATGTTTAGAGGTTACAGAAGAAACTTACAAATTGTCCTTAAGTGAGAAAACATAACAACAGAATTGGTTCTAACTTTCTAACAACTTGGTTCAAGCTAAACTGTAATGAACAACCTCCAAACCAGCTGGTTGCAAATCGTGATTCTCCTTGACTAAGATCACCACTGAACTAGCTCATGCATGAGTTTAATTAAACTACCCTTCTTATCCAGATCTAGTTGAGATCATCTCAACCAACAGCAACAATAATTTTCGTAGTTTTGGAGTTATCATGACAAAGGTTCTATATTTTCTATTCGGATTTGAGGTCTATATAAAGATGTCTTAGGGTTTATAAGCTATTATTCACACAATTTTAAAAAATCATAGAGACTAAAAAGAAACCACCTCAAATTTCTCTTTTTCTTATTTAAGGCTTTAAGAATTTATCCAAAATTTTATTCGATTTTAGAACACTAACAACAAAGCTAACATTGAAAATCGCTAATACCATACATCAGGTTGTATTTTAATTTAACCACTAAATTATGTAGACTTGTTAGGATATTTAGGCCGAGAGTGAGAAGAACAACGAATATGTATATGCTATGCGTCAATCCATTAATTACCATTTAATACTAATTAAAATTCATAATTTATCAAGTAGATATAACCGATTTAAAATAAAAATGGTATTGCATGGAAAAAAAATCATTATTTTGAAGCAACGTGTTAGAATCTTACATATCAAAAGTGACATAAAACCAACACTATATAAGTTATATGGAAGATATATAGTTTTAAAACCCTATATTTTTATAATAAAATAATATTTGTCACCTTCTTTACATCCCCAAACAATTAAAAATATATTTTACATATATAGTATTACATGGTTTGAAAAAAAAATCATATGGCGGCCTATATTTGACTTTTTTCTAACACAAAAGGAAAGCGAAACAAAAAATTGGTTAGGCAATTAATTAAAAATGAAAAAAAAAATTAAGAGAGAGAGAGTGGGTAATGTTAGGATCATACACTATGGAAGTGAGAATGACGTGAAACCCTAATTAGGACCGAGACTCCTTTAGAAATGGCCTCCAACGTGAATGTTTGTTGCCTTGAAAGACATTCACATCAAAACTTCAACCAATCTCTCCTTCACACACACTTCCTCTTTATACTATTAATTAATACATACTCACACTATTTTAAACTTTTGTAAAGTGATTATGAGAATAATAATGTTGGGGAGGCCCGAGTTTTTATGGAAAGACATTGATTAAACAAGTGACTGAATTAAGAACTTCGGATAATTATCATTATTTTCTCCCCCGATTTAAAGACAATATAAAAAACCGGGACAGAATCTCTGCGAAGCATCTTAGGTCAGCGACTTCGATGCGTAAAAAGCAACATTTGTTTTTATCGGATGACGGATAGCCAAATTTTAAAATTTATAAACTCCATCTTTGGTGATAAACCTTGTCTTATTTAACTAAAACCAAAGTAAGACAAAACCATGGTAAACGCCTCAATTCTTTATTTAAAGATATCAGACTAATGGTTTTTTCTTGGCACCACAAAATGAAATTAATGTTTATTTAGCATTAACGAATGAGTGTGGTTTCACACATTTCTAGTAAAACATAGGTTTTGTTGCACAATAGCAGTCAAAAAGTTGTCTTGCTTTTACCATTGGCTTGAAAACAAGATTAAATGTCTCCACATAAATACACCGAGAAGTCCTTATAAGGTTGATTATAGCTAGGTTTATCAACAAAGATTGATAAGCATGTAAAAAGTAAGATTTTAGAAAGGAAAAGAAAATCAATTTTCAGAATATATAAGTGATGGATCATAAAAAGTGTGAAAAGTATGAGTGAACTACAAATTTACAAGTTGTTAAACATACAAAGGACTTAAATGACATAGTTAATAATATGGATGTGAAGTTTAGAGGTGTGATAAATATTATGAGAGATGATGGATTAATAATTAATCCATAAAATTTCCACAACAAGACAGACGTTGGACATCGTTTTGAACAACCTAATAACCTAATTAACGTCCAAAAGTTGTAGATGTAGTTTCTTTACACAGTATTCAAAGACCTAACCTTTTGAATCCAAGAAGAACAAGTATTTGTGCACTTTTTCTTCGATTTTCTAGCCAAACCCCATACGACTTCTGTCTATCTACGGACCAAAAACATTAAGATCTTTGTCAAAAGAAATAAGAAATTAGACTGTGTTGATCTATATTTTACAATTTCAATCTTGTTGTTTTTGAAACGGCATTTTAACCTTCAGGTAAAATGCTCTTTAAGATCATTGCGAATATATCTGTTCACTTATCTTTTCATTATTGGACGTATAAAACGATACATGAAAACAATGGGGAATGGGCATCAAACAATAGTATCAACGCTAATCTAAATTGGTAAGCTGAATTTTTAGTTTGAATAAAAACACAAAATATTCGGCTGATGTTATTCATTTTTCCAACAAAAGGAAATTTTAAAGCCTTTTAACAATAATATAAAAAAATTCTATTTCTGGTTAGAGCAAATAGAAACTATCCATTTTCTTATAAACACAATATATTTTTATTTTAAAATATAGTTAAATATCTTTTTTACGTGATTATATTATGAAAATAATATATTATTCTTTATTTTTAGAATTGAGTTTTTTTTTTTTAATTTCCGAAGAAGTCTTGTTTATATTTTATATTGATCATACATAGCACAACTCACATATCTTGTATTTGGTTTCCGATTGACGGTATATCCGTAACTGATACATATATTAATCAAAGTATACTTAATTAACACGTACGTCTACAATAGCCAACACGGAAATATAGTAGATGAGATTTGATATGTAATCTTAACCAACATTACCATTTGTCAATCACTAAACTATCATAGATGGTTCACATCTTTTGTACTCAAATATATACATGTCTACCGTAATTCTTTACTTTTGTATTTATATTCGTATATATAAGAAAAACGAGTATATGAGATCGAAGATACATGCATCACTTTCGAACTATTGATCTTGAGAGGGATTAAGTAAGAATCCATTGTGTGAATATAATTAAAATAACAACATAAATCCAGAGGAAATTAATGCAAGACCCACAAAACGAGATCCGACACAAAGCTAATTAGAGTGATTTTTTAAGAAAACCCTAATTAATGTCTGAAGAGATTCTTTAAATAAATGGTGTTTTGATAAAACCCTCAAGAGAAGTTTCAACCATCACATTAAATGAATTCCACATGAGTCCAAGCTTTTAATCCACTCTTTCCCAAGTGAAACTCCTCTCTTTTACTCTCAAAGCTTTCCTTGGCTCTTTCTTATCCCTCATTTAATTTCACTACCATATCTAATTTATCTCAATAATTAATTTACAGCTTCTTCACATTTTTTTAGAAGAAAAATGATCAGCCTATACTAATTTCAAAATATTGTAGTTGTCACATATATGTAAAATACGCAATGGCTAAAATATATCTTCCAACAAAAATTGATCTCTGACTTGAATTGACCACTATCTTAATTCAAGAATTTAAACCTTGTTAGTTGAAATAAAAAATATCATTTACCAAGAAAAACATACTCCATAACCCTAGAAACTATAATGTTAGAAAGTGGTTATGATTCTTAATAATATATCAAATTCATGTGATGCATCTAAGGAATGTTTTTAACCCCAAAATAGCGGGGACATGCATGAAAAAACCATTGACTAGTTTGTGACCATCGCCCACAAATAATCTCTACAAACTTATTCGCTTGATAGCATAATTTTTCATATATTTTATGTATATACTAATGAGTAGTTTTATTCACAAAGAATTATCAACTTGGAAGTGTTAGGCACCCACAATTAATGTATGATGCATCAGATTTATCTAGAATTGTCTTTCTGCCCCTCCAAATTGATATCAACTTCTATTAGAAAAATAACATGCATATCAAGATTTGCCAACATATTGTAATTAAGCTAAAAGTGGTTCAAGCTAAGTGACCAAAATCACAATCAACCCCTGCTTAAGGCTACAAAACCAATAGTCAACTACACCCTTTTTATGTTGGAAATGTTAAATTTCAATAAAATGAATGATGATATAAAAAAACTACACTTTTTGATCAACAGATATTTTCTTATGAATTTTTGGTTAGTTGGATGACAAAACTTCGATATGAATGATTGTCAACAATGTCAATGGATGAATTTTTAGGGTTGGACATTCGGATATTCGGGTCGGGTTTGAATCGGGTAATTCGAGTATCGAATATTGGAAAAAAGGTACTGATCGGATAATTGAAATTTTCGGATCGGGTTCGGGTAAAATATTTCGGGTTCGGGTCGAGTATCGGATAGTTAACAATGATCCGAATTTTTTTCGGGTAATTTTCGGTTCGGGTAGTTGGATCCGAAATACCCAAAATATCTGAAATACACAAAAATTATCCTAAATTTAATGTTACTACCCGAAACTGCTGGAACATAAAATTGTATTACAAATCGTGTTCTGCATAAACTAGCATGTAAAAGAGCAACATCTAATATAAATCCAAAAGAAATTTTAGGAAAATGTCAAACCATCATCAAAGTTTGTAAACCATCGTCAAACAAGTAAAGACAGAACAGTTAGTGATTGGCAGGACATGGACTCCAAAGGGCAAATATCAAAAAAGAGGTTAACATAAAGATATGATATAGGTCTGCAAGTCATTATCTACAACAAAGAAACCAGAAAAAATTGAGTTAATCCACAAATAGAGAACTCAAAACAATAAAAAAGGAACCTACCATATCCAATTATACAATAACTTATGACTAATGTGTACCTGAACCCCAAAGCCTTCTTCATTCACATTCACCAAACTCTGAAAATAAAAATAAAAACAGAATGTTAGACACCCAAAGATAACTTTGAACAAGTTAAAATTCAGCCAAAGAACCTACCTTTTTCAAGCGTATCCTGTAACTCAACATCAGCTAGCATCTCTGCATTTGTGGCAAATGTTTTTTCACTTAACTTAATCTCACTCTTCATCCATTGCTTATTGCACATCAAGACTTCAATCATATAATGATTTAAATTACTCCTATATGGATCAATGACTCTTCCACTAGTGCTAAAAGCACTTTCAGATGCAACCGACGACATTTGCATTGCAAGTATATCTTTTGTTATATCTGATAATATAGGATACTTACCACTGTTAATCTTCCACCAAGACAAGACATCAAACTCGGTTCCAAGCATTGTTTTAGGATTTTCAACTGTTTCCTTCAAATAAATGTCCAACTCATTACTTGACTCTTCAACAATGATCTCATCAACCATCTCATTATAAGAACATTCCATTTTTTCATATTCTAATACTACATCATCATCCACCAAATCTTGTTTTTCGATGTCATCCCCTACAACATGACCTAATGATGAGGTATGATTTGACTGAGATGAGGAGAAAGTAACTTCTTTCTTATACCGTCTACTATACTCTTCAAACAGAGAATATAATACAGTATACACTGAGTGATACATTTCCTAAGCTTCTGCACTGTCTTTCCCATATAGTTTCTCAAAACACATCTTACCAAACTGCAACTTCTTAGTCGGATCAAAAATAGTAGCAATAATCAATAGCCTATTAATGTTCTTCATTCCATCCCAATACTTACCAAATTTGGCTCTCATGTCATCAGCCTTTTTTGCTAACTTTCTATCTAAACTATTGCTCACTGAAATTAGAAACTTTTCTATCGTAACCACTTCACCATAACACTTATAAGAGGCAACCGAACTTGAAGATGACACAACCAAAGTGGCATTATAGAAAATGATAAGAAACCTTACTAACCTCTCCACTGATTCTCAATCTTCTCTACTAGGTGGACCATACCTTCTCCTTCCATTCTCTACTTCATTAAAGAAGTCATTGTATAGCTTGTCTTCGGCTTCCATTATATCAAATGCCGTGTTGGCTGTTGCATTGTCAACTGTAATGGTGAATATTTTCTCTATGCCCCATTTAGCCAAACATTCAAGTAGAACACTACTTATTGTATGCCCTTTGTGATCCATTACATGCTTAAATCCAATTATAAGCTTACGTAGTTGCCAACTGTCATCAATAAAGTAAAGTGTGATTACCATGTAACTTGCGCCTGTAGCCTACGCAACCCAAATGTCAGTTGTCAGTGACACTCTCTGCTTATTACCTTTTATCCAACTCTTCAGAGCTTGTTTCCTCTTGACATACATTTGCAATGTCTCTGCAAGCAGTTCTTCTTGAATGTGACTTGAATAGGTTGACTCTGTTACAGAAATGTCTCCAAGCCATGCTCTCTATAAAGGCTAGTGGCAATTCCCCTAACACTAACATCTCGTTAGTAGCCTCTCTGAAAACAGTCTCAGAAACTTTTGCATCCTTCAAACTTCCATCGTTTGATATGACTTTACCTGCAAATAAATAAAAATAAAATTAAGTGTTTTTGAGATGACTTCCATCAGAAAGAAGTGTTTAAACAAATCATATAAAAGCTGACAAAAGTAAAAATATAGAGGCTGGACTAGTAACAAGAAAACAAGATGATGAATTACCTTCTAGTGACTGACTGTCTTCCCACACCTTGAATTGCTTGCAGCTTAGCTGCATATGCTTTTGCAGGTTTGAAGTCCATTTTGATATTTCACAACCAGATATCCGGTTACAATGGTTGCATCTACATTTGTCCTTGTTTTCTTCTGTTCTTGTAAAGTGATCCCATACTAGAGATCTTGTCTTATTTGCCTTAGGTGGTTGTGCCTTAGAAGTAGTTCCACTTGCTCCAGGAACAACCTTCCTTTTTCCTCTACGTTTTTCTTCCTGGGTTCCTTGTGTTTCAGTTTCAGTCTCTTTTTCATTTGAAAATGCTGAAGAATCCATCTAAACAAAAAAAACAATACCAAATGTGCATCAACTAGAGAATTAGACAATCAAGTCCAAATGTGCATCAGCTTGTGAAAATGATGATAAGAAGAATACAAGCTATCACCAAATCTAAAGCATACAGAGGACAACAAGCCTAAGAAGAAGATGCTAGTGCAGCACATATAAATGAGTCAAAGACGTTGCGTTGAGATTTTTGTTCAAACCTTTCTAACACGCCTCTATAACCATAGTAAGTCACTAAGTCCAAACACAAAAACATAATCATCAAAAAGCATCTTCAAATTAAAAAATGTAGACACTACGCCACAATTTCTTTATTAGCCATTAGACAGACTATACCATGAGCAACATTTAAAATGGATTAACTATATGATACCAATTGCTGGAACCTTGTATAAAGCAAGACTCGGAGATAAAACTAATCTTCAAAATCTATTTTTTTCTCTATAGATGATTCCGAAATTAAGTGATTGCGATGAGATGGTGAAGTAGCTTTTAAATTTGCACTTACGCTTGGTCTTTAATGATGAAAGCAAGCTGAATGAAAAGTAAAATCGAAGAATACAAGCTTTTGTGATCACAAAAATACCTTGAATGTGTTACTGTGTTATAGTCGAATGCAAAAGTAAATCATGGAACCTATAAAGAGAAGATGATGACAATTGACGAATCTGAGACCGAGTTGTCAACGTCTCCAACTGAAGAGACGAAGAAGATGAGACTAGGGACTCCAGTTTTCTTTGCTAAATCCGATTAGGGATTTGGGTCTGATTAGGGATTAGATTGAGGAGATAATATGAGGATGAGAGAATGATAGAATGTGAAGAAGAAGAATCGAGGAAACGATCTTTGAGGAAGAAGGGTTAAGGTGAAGGTGAGGTGAAGGAGAATCGAGGAAGAAAAAGGTAAAAAGAGTTTAGGGCAAAAGTGAAGCGGCTGGAGTATCGTTCTTACTTCTTAGGGAGTAGGTTAATTTTAACTTAGTCCTTGGTTCAGATAGCATTTGGGTATGTTTCGGTTCTCGGATAATACCCAAACCGAACCGATACTCGAACCACATAAAATTTTAGATCCGATCGGGTATTAAGCTAAAACCAAAATCAATCGGTTCGGGTATTTTGTTTCGGATCCGGTTTGGGTATTCAGGTATCGGGTATTTTGCCCAACCCTAGAATTTTTAACTAAAGTTCCAGTGTTTTGTTTTTGACTTTTAGACTATCTACAATGGTTTCAACATTTAACACCCTACTTTTCTATCCACATCATTTTCTCTCTCTTCCACCTAATCATTCAACACTCATTTTATTTTTATGCATTACAATAGTTTTGTTTAATAAAATTCAACACCCTACCCCACATTTATATTAAAACATATAATTTTATTAAAACACACTTAACTTTTATTAAAACACACATAACTTTATTAGTACAATATTACACACACAAAACATAAAACTCTTACATTACAACTTAAAAAACATTTTAATCACGAAACATTCCGAATTTGGCCCATATATGTTTGACTAGATCTGCTTGCAATTCGTGGTGTATATTTGAATCACGCAATTCGGATCTAGCACGTACATGATTTGCAAATACAGGTAGCACCTCAGTCGAGAATGGTTGCGGTGTACTAGACCCACTTGCCTCAGATTGATCGTAATCGGTCCAATGTTGAGATTTTTTTTTTGTATCCAAATGAAGTGAAACAAATATATATTTATAGAGTTTGAGAAATGATAAATTTTAGTATAAAAATATAAATATGTTGAATTTATCATCAAATAATTAAGTTTCAAAGATAAGGGTGAAAAAGAAACACAAAATCTCAACAGCCAATCAAAATTAAGTTATTTTCTTATATTTTTAATAAAAATTTTGATCCAATCAAATGCTAACATTTGTCAACTAAATTTCTAAACTCTCAAAAACTCACGCGTTGTGAGTTTGAGAGTTTTCAACACTGGCTTCAATGGTTTCAACTACCCATTGCTCATAGTCTTAGGGCTTGATTGGGAAGACTTTTAATAAAGCATTAGCAGTATGTTGCATTATGCTTCAAAAGCATTATGCTATAAAAGCGGTAAGCTTTAATTAAAAACTTGATTGGTAGAGCAGTGAGCACAGAGATACAAAATTACTAAAATAGACATGATCTTCATTTTGGATTTTTTAGAAGAGAACAATATTTTACAAAATAGAAAAACCATAAAATTCCAAGATTTTAGAATCTTGAATTGGAAAAAATCTTGAAGAGCGTAGAATTTGAAATAACTCGGCGTTCAATTTGATTTTTTTTTTTTAATTTTCTTCCAATTTCGTTTTGGTTTAGATAAGCTAAACAATATGATTTTTATGTTTTGAATGAATCTTGTTGTTTAATTCTGGGTTCAAATTAAGTTTGTGTTTCTATGTTAATTTGTAATTATTAGTGTATACATGCATATCATATTTTAAATTTAGTTATGTTTAATAATATATTAGATTTTCAATAATTAATGACAAATATGTCTTTTAATATGTTTAAAACTTCTAAGCCTTGGAAAAGCTTAATTAAAAAGCATTAAGGTGGAGAACATTAAGAATCCTCTATGCTCTACTTTATGCTTTTAAAAAAATTATTGATTAGCTTTTAATGAGCATGAAACTCTACAAAAAACTTTACCAATCAAACCCTTAGTCTAAGTTTTTACGGTAAGATTTCAAGTGTCAAAACTCAGATATTATTTTACTTTTTATTTAGAAATAGTAAAGATAATGAAAAGTTTCTTATTTTTTTGGAAACTAAAGTCTAAAAGCCTAACTTGGTATTTCTTTTTCATTAAAAAAAAAAAAAGATACCTACAAAAGTTGTAACTATTCAAGGTCCGAGTGGATATAATTTGAACTTACGATCATAACATCTCCATATACTTAAATACTGGAAGAGTAATTCCTGCATTATTGCATAAAAAGAATTATGTAAAATAAAAGGACTCAAGTTAATAGGACCACCCTAGAGAAGGAATAAATAGTTTAGGTGCTAATGGAGGGATATAATTTAGAATAGAACTGTCACATAGGGAAGTGGTGCTTCTTGCTAATGTATTTTAGATTCATCCATAAGAAAGAACTAAATAATTCTCTAAATTAAACAATTAATCAAAAACTTAAAAGATAAAAAAAGAAAGAAAGAAGAGAGAACAGACATCTTTGGGCACCTCGGAGAAAAATAAGCCTGTGAGACTCGATGCACATCATTAATGCTTTGAGATGACATGGAAGATTCGGTTCTCGGTATTTGCTCTTTTGTTTATATTTTATTTTCTTACCAAAAGAAAAAGAAAAAAAAAATCTTTGGAAACGGTGGGGAGACAAGAAGCAATGTTTGACTGAGTTCAGTAAAATTTATTAAAGTCTCTTCTGTGTTGAAGAGGTGGGAAAAAAAAAATTAAAAAGACCTGAGGGTTTTTTGTTTGCTTAAACGTTAGTTGAATGAGTAAAATGAGTTTCTATTTATGTCGGAATTTAATAAGGCTGTAACTGTAAGATTCTGTAAGAAACAAAAAGAAGCATTCTGAAACATCAGAGCTTCGTGCTAATCCGTTGACTTGGACTCTAGCACTTGCTGCCTCAGTCATCTTCTTATTTTACAGTTTTAACTGTACCTTGAATGTTGAAGAGATCATGGAATATATTCTAGCCTCATTGCACCAAATATGAATGTTGAAGAGATCATGAAATATATTCTTGTATTATTCCCTCTCGTAACATAGTATGATGCATGTTATTTTGATGGCTAAAAGGTATTTTTGTTCTGCTTTCTGAGTTTCTTGCTTTCTAAAAATCCTTATAAATGTTATCAACAACACACACATGTACAAGTGCGGTGTCCATTTCTTTATTTGCGTTTGTGTTTACGTTTTCATTTAACGTATATTTCCGAAATAAACTCACATTTTTGTGTCAAAGAACATACATTATATCGGATTGGGAAGACGATCTATTTCCCCACGAACAGTAGCGATATCACGACAGATCCCCACGAAAATAGTTGCTCATTCAAATTCCTCCCGAATCGATACTTCTAAACCTATTTCTTCCCGAAATCGAAAGTTCTTGATCTAATTCCCCATATTTCTGGGTTTAGCCGGTTTTCGAGCTTAACCCGATAGAAAACCGATCCAATCGAAACTAATACAGCCGAATCCAAACCTTAACCAATTTTAATCGGTTTAAACCTAATTCTAACCCAAACATTAACCAATTCTTCTTCATCTTCCTCTTCTTAACGAAGAAGAATTGGTTAAGGTTTGGGTTAGAATTAGGTTTAAACTGATTAAAATTGGTTAAGGTTTGGGTTTGGCTGGTTAAAGTTTCGATTGGATCAGTTTTCTATCGGGTTTAGCTCGAAAACCGGCTAAACCCTGAAATATGGGGAATTAGATCAAGAACTCTCGATTTCGGGAAGAAATAGGTTTAGAAGTATCGATTCGGGAAGAATTTGAATGAGCAACTATTTTCGTGGGGATCTGTCGTGATATCGCTACTGTTCGTGAGGAAATATATCGTTTTTCCTATCGAATTTGATTTGAATGGTAATACAACAACATTATTTGTATACATGTTTATATGCTACATGAATTGACTTAAGGAACTAATTTCTCTTGGAACAAAGTGATTTGAGCCAGAACTACATGTTTCAACCTCCAAGCAATGAACTTGAATAAGTACAACTTGATTACTTGACTTAATATGAATATTTAAAAGAGGCAGATAAATCTACAGTTTCCTTATAACACTTGATTACTCTGATTTGGGCTTAGTATGGGCCAAGTGGGCTCAGTCAATCATATCATGATTGTATAAAAACACGTGTTTTTATTTGTGCTGCGCAGTTTAGCGTTTGATGATACGGCTTATTTTAACAATGAACTCATAATAAAAGAGTTTTGAGAAAGAACGATAATGTCAATCAGGGGAGATACTTTCGCAAACCGGAGAAGACAATCGGAGATCGGAAGCTATGGCCGGACGAGACCGCTATCTTCCATCGTCGGCAGTTTCAACTTCATCATCTTCAAGATTAGTAGAATCTCAATTAATCGAATCCGATCGAAATCGAGCTCGATCTGTAATCCTCGAGGATCGAATCGCAATCCAACACCGTGAAATCCAATCTCTTCACAATGATAACCAACGGCTAGCTGTAGCACACATTGGACTCAAGGACCAGCTCAATTTGGCCAAGCGTGAGCTCGAACGGTTACTTGAAACCGCTGCTAAAGTTAAAGCGGAAGGAGAAGCTAAGGTGCGTGAGGTTTATCAGAATGCGTTGAGGATGGAGGCGGAGGCTCGTGTGATCGATGGACTCGGAGCGGAGCTTGGTCAGGTTAGGTCAGATGTACAGAGGTTAGCTACTGATAGGCAGGAGTTAGCTACGGAGCTTGCTATGCTTGATGGTGAGATGGTTAAGGCGAAACCGAATTCGGATCGAGCTATTGAGATTAAAGCGGAGATTGAGATTCTACGAGGAGAAATTCGTAAAGGAAGGTGAAAATTTGAATACTTGTTTGTTGTTTTTGTTGCAAGTAATTGAGGATTATATGTTGGATTCGTTTATGCGAGCATTATCTCGTAGTGTTTTCATATGATGGTTTTGATAGTTTTGAGGTGGTGATTTATTGAATCCTTATGCAGTAGTAATGAATTGTTTGGGGTTTGGATTTGAAACAGGGCTGCTCTTGAGCTTGAGAAAAAGACACGAGCAAGTAACCTTCACCATGAGCGCGGTATGAAAAAGACTATCGATCACTTGAATCGTGAGATTGTGAAACTTCAAGAAGAATTGGTTAATCTGGAGACCAAAGCTAGAGCAGCAGTTGCAGCTGCTGAGGCAGCTCCAAACCCAAGTAATTTTCTAGCTGATCAAGCAACGAATTTGAAGCTTTTGGTTTATATGTTTTACCTGCAAAACCAGCGTATAGATTTTTTGATAATTTGTTGATGTAAGGCCCTGCATTGGCTACAAGTTATGGAAACACGGATGATATTTCTGGAGTTCAAGGCCGGAAATACCCTGAAGCTAATGGTTCTCACGAGGTATACATGAGATATTGCTAGATAAATAGTAGCTTTACGTTACTATCTGTTAGAATTCTCATATTTTATCACTATTATGGACAAGGAGGAGATTGGACTAATGTCTTAGAGATATGGCATTACATACTGCACTAATGTCTTAGAGATCTGTCAGCTCTCTCGCCCAATAAAGCCAGTTCTTAGGGAAAAGTTATGTCCATAGGTGTAGTAAGTGTCGAACTTGTAGAAGTATCCGTTGATTAGTGAGAATTGTTGTA
Organism: Boechera stricta; assembly: GCA_018361395.1. Classification (NCBI taxonomy): domain Eukaryota; kingdom Viridiplantae; phylum Streptophyta; class Magnoliopsida; order Brassicales; family Brassicaceae; genus Boechera; species Boechera stricta. The sequence continues at coordinate 12,438,394 of CM031541.1, read as the reverse complement.
AACTCAAAATGGAGTGACTTCAACGCTTATGATCTATACTAAGATGGCGCTTTTACTTTTTTCTTTAACATTATTCTTTTCTACTAGTGCTTTAACATCACCCAAATATACACTTCAGGCATGTGGAGCATCGGATTGTCACCCTCAAGACCCACCTACTCCATTGCAGCATCCTCTGAATGATACTCAACATTCTACTGTGTTGTGATAGTGTCGTGCTTACGTCTGAAAAGGCGATATTCGAGTTGACAATTTTTTTTTTTAACCAATTAATTTATATGATTGAAGATCTTTCGATTATTTTGGGTGAATTTCAGAAATTTGTTATGATTTGTATTTTTAACTTTAAAATTTCTTCTAAAATTCCATGAAATTATTTGGAAAAAAAAATCAACGCTAAAAATATTTTCGCAATTGAATCTACTTGTCCCGATTCCAATTAAAAGATAAGGTCTGACTGCCATTTCAGAAATAGAAATCAGCAAAATCTCAAAGAGACCAAAATTCACCTTACACTTCTTGACCACGTTTCCTCTGTAATCTTAAGAATTTAGACATCAAACTCCAAACAAACCAGAACGTCTCGTAGATAATAGTATTACACATTACACCATGTATCTTATGATATATGCAAACACACCTCATTTATCTTTTAATTTTTTTTTATCCCCAAATTTTGAGATCTCAAATTGAGCAAAGGAAGAACAAGAAGGGTGGCATATTTTGGTAACCTATATCGTTTGAAGATGATCGTAATGTATTCTTAAAATATGAAACCAGATAGAAAAAATACCATGAAACTTTAAAGAAAGCACAAAAGGTAGATGAAAGTGACTAGAAACAAGGTCTACATAAAAACTCATAAAAACTTAGGTTATATTTTAAATATGTGTTTTCTCTCAAAACAAAAAATATTTCCAATTAGAAATTCTACAATCTTGCGTTAGTATTACAAATAAACTATATAAATGTTTTGGAACTTGTAACTCTTATAAAATAATCATCTTTCCATTTAGAATCTTTTTATCGTGATGAGTTTTTTCCCCATTTCTTTTCATTTACAAATACTTACACATTAACAACATGTGTAATTAGAACTATCAAATTTTATTTCATCTAATCTCTATTCACATATTTTCCTTTATATTTTTGTGTTGTATTTTTATTATTTCATTTCTTGTTTAAATTTTAGGTTCTCTTTTGTGAATTATTGTTTTCTTTAGATGAAAGATAATAATATAAAATTGTATGAATTAATTGAATTATTAACTTTGGTTTTACTGTTCTTCTTTTCTTCTATTTTCATTACACGTTAACCTTTAATCAAAAAGATAAAAGAAACGAAAACACTTATTTCTTGAGACAGACCACTGACGCAAGCAAACACCTGACAGATTAAAACTTATAACGTACATGGTGAAAACACACGCGTGGGACCTTTTGCAAGTACTTAAGATCAGAGGAGGCCTCATGTCGGTCGGAAAATAGTAGCCAATATCTTCATCCTCTCATGTTTTACTATCTTTCCAAGCCTATTTATGTATGTACACGTGTGTGTGTGTCTGTATGTATTCACATTACGTTCGTACCTTCAATCACTTGTGGAAACTAGGGTATAGTTGTTTACTGTGAAATACAAAGTAATAATTATACCACATCACAAACTTGAGAATTGTTTTATTTTGGTATTTTGAAAGTTATCTTGGTTTCATCATGATGCGACTGACCAGTTTAGTCAGTCGTTGATATGTATAATTATGTAACTATGTAAGGGTCATACGACTGTACTGTGCTAAACTATTGAATGTATATGGCTTTCTAGTATATTTAGAAGTAAAACAAAATGCAGTTTCTTACTTCAGCCGGTCAAAAAGAAAACATTTCATTTTGTCCATCACTATGTTTGTAATTAATATTTAGTAGACTTGTCGCATGTATCAACACTTACATTCTGACTAAAAAAGGTTAAACAGAAAACTATGAAACATATTAGAAAAGAAAATCATACGTTTTAGCCGGATTAATACCCATGACCCCTCTTGAAGATATGCATTATGACCCCATCTATATAGCGCTAGTGTTTTCCTTGACAAACATGGAAGATATCCTAAAACACGAAATGTTACATACATATCTTTACATGAAAATTCAGAAGTTTTAGTGAACATTCATCATAATAACAAAAAGATAAGATGACAAAGGACATACTTGTCGAATGCAACATTGCAAAATGTCCAGACAATTTACCGTTGACTGCGACAAGTATGCAGTGAAAATATATAGAAACGAATCCATGAAGATGTTCAATAAATATTTACTAGATCATATCAAAGACATCGACAAAGAAGTGTGAAATACAATCTCTGCCAGACAGACTGGAAGCTCTTCAGGGACCTTATGGTTCATTGGATTAGATGATTTTTGTTGATTGACACTCAATATTTGGTTGTAAACCTTGTTTTTAATATTTTTTTGGCAAGTTTACAGTTATAGGTTAACCTCTTTTGTAAAACCTAATATTTCAGTTTAATGATATTCACATTCCTATCAAAAAAAAAAAAACTTTTCCTAATTCACTCGAAATGTAGTTTAAAGTTTTTTTAAAAAGTAAATGGAAATATAAAGATGACATCGCCCATGTCACAGTTTATTGCTTTGAATAATTGGATGATTTGTCACGAAATCGATTTAAAAATATACAATATGAGTATAGGACATACCGAATAGAGACAAAATATGAGAGACGAAAATCAAAACTATATGCGAAGAATGAAAGCTGCTCTTCAACCAATAATAATCAAATTGATACAAAATAAAAATCAACGTATATGGACTTATATACTCACAAAAAACAAAAATAAGAAAACGCATACACGCTAAACAAAAACGTCTCGCCCCTTCGGTCATCGTCAATAATATCTTACCACTTACACAAATTTTGAATCTAAAAATAATCTTCATTAATAATTCTCAGAATTATATCATCCTCATATCAGAAATTGAATATCTGATTAACAACACACAAAAAAATAATTAAATATATGCGTTAGAAAAAGTAGAATATATTATATACTATGCACCACTAACTTAAAAAGAAATAACTAGAATGAGTTCTAATAGAAACTCAAGAACAAATGTCTTTTCACGATCAACTAAAATATATATAACTAAGCTATAGTTACTACACTAAAAAAAAAAGAAAATTTATAATCATAGATAACATATGTATATATATAGATTTAAGCAAATTAGGTATAATAATAATTACCCTAGGGGAAGTACGGCTCCGGAGGTGGCCGGAGAATCACCGTTACTTCCGTCTCCGGCGATACTACTCGTTAAATCAACATCCAATCTAACGGTAGTAACGGTAGGTTGACGTTTCCGTTTCTTTTTCTCGTAAGGAATCCCACGAGCCTTAGCTTGACTGTCTTTGACTTCCCTTAAGTAAATCCTAACGGCGCGTGCAGCAAACGGGTTTGAATCTGGCCGTCCACCGTTTTCCTCGTAAGCAGCTCTAAGCCGTCCGATCAAAGCGTCGAGTGATCCCCAAGCTTGTTTGTGCGGACAAGCGCAAGAAGATGGTGGATCCGGGTGCCCGAAGAAAGGACATGTTGCCACGTGGACTTTGGTTTTCCCGAACTGGTCTAGGTACTTGAGGAACTCGAGTACGTGTGCGCCGCTGCAACGAGTTAGCGTTAAGGGTGGTTTGTGGTTTCTTAGGTACTGTAGAAACGTGTTCCAGTCGCGGCGTTTTTGTGACTCGTAACGGCTTGGTGGTGGTGCTGCTGATGTGGTTAGGGATGAGGGAGATGGGTCGGGTTGGGGTGACCCGGAAACGGTTGGTTCCATGAAAAGATCCGGTGGTGGATGAGTCTTTTGAGTGGGGGATTTGTGAGTTTTTTTAGAGCTTTTGAAGAGAAAGAGTGTGTTGAGTTTTAGTTTTGGTTTTGGAATTTGGATGGTGTTTGAAAAGAAGAATTATGAAGAGAAGAGACAAAGAGTGGAAATTTAGAAATGTAGAAATCACGTGGCCAATGTCCCTACCAAAAGTCCACCTGACAAGTTTTGCTGAACGGTAGATTTCTTTATATTTAATTAATTACCTATAAATTGGTATAGATTGGTTAAATTCGGTTTACATAACCACATCTGAATCAAGCTAGTGTACAGAACATCAATGTGGTAGATCTAACTAAAAAATGATGACCAGCATCAAATCTTATTTGAATCAATTTGTGTAGATATATGACAGTTACTGTTTTATGTTTTTGGTTTGTTTGGTTCAAAGCACAGGCGTACTGAATGACGTCAGATATAATTGAAATGACCGGTTATTGGAATCTCACCTAAAGTTGACATTAAGAATTTTGATAAGACTCCACCACCTTTATATGGAAAATGAAAGAAACTACTAGACGTCTAAATCAAAAGTTACACGACTCATCATAAAACCTCTATTTCCTACACTTCTTGCGATCATGCATACGATATAGTCATGAGTAGAGCGCCGACATGATATAGTCATCATTGATTAGTAATCTATGGCACTGTCATCAGTAAACGACTAACCGATCTTAATATTATTGGTGGATTTCTGCTGAAAATAAAAGTATGAAGCCATCAGAGCATTTCCATGGGTTATTAAAAAAAAAAGGATGAGAGAAAATGAAAATCTGTTCTTATTTGAGAACCCATAAGATAGATACTCATTAGAAACTCTCAGCCATGTATCGTTTTTTAAATGATTTACTTTTTTAAAAAATTAAAATTTAATTAGTTATTTAACTTATATTAAAATAATTATATTTATTATTAAAAAGCTCTCGGTATGCAATCACATTATTATATGGTTGTCTAACAAACATAATTAAGATGCAAAGATAAGTCAATATCGTAGCCCCCACAATGTTATCAGAAATACAAAAAAAAAAGATTAAATAATCCGAATTATTGGTTTGGATTGGAAATCCCTTTACCTCAAAACCAAAATTATTGGTTGGTTCTTTTTTTTTTTCCTTTTCCCTTTGATAGATGCTAATAGCCCTCTCAATTTTGATCTGTACCTATAAATTTAATGGATTTTGACCCACAGTAGAGTGGATTTGAGCTCAGTAAAATAAACCACTTTTTTTGCGGGTTTCGCGGAGCGAATTTAGAAATTTGACGGATTAGCAGATTGAGCCTCGCAGACCCTGCGGATAACCACACATCATATTTATTATTATTTTTATTTTTAGCTATAGATTAGTCGGCCTTCTCATCTTTTGACTTGAACACTTGAATTAGTCGGCCTTCTCACTAAGTCTGATTTTAGGCCCAACAAATGGTCCAGTCCACAATTATTAAAAAAAAAAACAAAACCGATTTCCCTAAACTTAAACAAAATCGATTTTCCTAATTCCCTTACTCTAACCTAAAACAAAATCGACTTCTCAATTCCAGCGATTTTGATCCCAAATCTCCAATCTCACACTCACTCTCAGCCGCTTCTCCCGCCGGCGTTATATCCGCCGTCGTCGGCTTCTGTAAACGACGAGACGACCACTTCTATATGTACTCATCTCTCTCTCTTCACCGCTCGATAAAACCAGATTTCATAGCTTTTGTTTTTAAATATTTTTAAGAGAGGTGATTAGGAATTTAGGGTTTTAAGGTTTTATAAGGGGTTTTCTGGGAATTGGATTTGTTGAGGTCAATTCTTCAATTTTCTGGGTTTGAAATCAAATGCAAGAACTTTTTTTTATATGTTCATGTTAGTTACCTTTTTCTATTTCACGAGGCATCACGTTAATAAAGATATTTATGTTTGTGTTAAAGGTTCATATCTTACTTAGTGGCTTGGTTTTGTGTATATTATATTTGATTGAATGTATATATATTGACTGGATTTTAGTTCCTAAGAGTAATCTTGTTTAGAAAAATATATGGATTGAAAATAATTCGATGATGGTAACATGGATTATAAGTTTATAGCACGATTTCTTTGCTGTTGTGAGTGACATTCACTTTAAGCTCAATATATTTGTTCTTAATTTGTATTGGATTAGATATTGAATTGGAAAAAAACTTTGATGTATATGTGGATCGGATACAGTTTTTATTTATATACGAGTAAACACTTGTTCTACCTCAAAGCATAATTGAGAATATCCTTAATCGTCTTTCTATTAGAGATGCAATAAGAACAAGTGTTTTATCTAGCAAATGGAGATATAAATGGTATGTACTCACTTGAAATCTTGAGAAAGTGTTTTCTTTTGTTTTTTCTCTTTAATCTTTGAATGATTGGTGAATGTTTGTTCTGTTTTCAAATCCAAGTGAGCTATTATCATCAAGTTTTCAGGTTTTGTAATAACTCAAGGTGTATGATATGTTTCAAGTTTGATAAATGGAGTCAGTAAAGGTTGAATCTGACAAAGAAAACATTGTCAATCACCTGAAAATGCCAATCAATCCAGCCAAAACCCTCCTACCCAAGGATCGACCTCACCAAAAGATGATGGTGATAGTCCAGAAGCTAAGAGTAAAAGGCAAAAGAAAAAAACTTCCAAGGTATGGGAAAACTCCGTAGTCATTACAAAGGTTAGTAATGGTGTATTTGAACTTAGAGCCCAGTGTAAGCATTGCTTGAAAGATTATGCATATGACTCACATAAGCAAGGAACCACAACTTATGGTCGTCACTCATTGACTTGCCTTAGAACGCCTAAGAATGGTGATGTTAGTGATATGCTAGTTGCTGCTGGGGGAATACTACAATAAAAAAAGATTGATCAGGGTATTTTTCGTGATATGGTATCAAAGTGTATAATTGAGCATGATTTGCCTTTCTCCTATGTTGAATATAGTAAAGTTAGGATGTTGTGGAAGTATTTGAATCCTGATGTGTCATTTATAAGTAGAAATACAGTGGCCGCAGATATTTACAAGTTCTATGAGAATGAAAAAGAAAGGTTGAAGCTAGAATTATCTGAAATTCTCGGTAGGATTTGTTTCACATCTTATTTATGGACTACCATAACTGTTGAGGGGTATATGTGTTTGACAGCACATTACATAGGTAGAGATTGGAAGCTAAAGAATAGGATTCTTTCATTTATTGTTTTACCTCCTCCTCACACTGGTATGGATTTGGCTATGAAGACACTTGAGATTTTGAAAGAGTGGAGAATAGATAAAAAAGTGTTCTCCATTACCCTAGATAATGCTACCAACAATAATACAATGCAAAACATTCTAAAGAGGCAGCTGGTTTTAGAAGATAATTTGATGTGCAAGGGTGAGTTTTTTCATGTAAGATATGCTGCCCACATCCTTAATCTGATTGTTGAAAAGGGGTTAAAAGTGATTGGGACATCACTACATAAAATCAGAGAGAGTATCAAGTATGTTCAAGCTTCAGAAGGGCGTAGGAAGATGTTTGGTACTTGTGTTAACACTGTTGGACTTAAAATCAGAGCTGATTTGGTGTTGGATGTCCCTACAAGATAGAATTCAACTTTTAAAATGCTTAACAGAGCAATCCTCTACCGTGAAGCTTTTAACTATTATCAAGGTATGGATCCTAACTACACATATCTTCAAACAGAAACAGAATGTGATTTAGGGATAAATATTTGTGAGCTACTACAACCATTTGATGAGATAACCAATTTGATCTCGGGTTCTACATATCCAACATCAAACTTGTATTTCATGCAAGTTTATAAGATTAAATATTGGTTGCAAGTACATGAGAATAGCTCACAGCATGTTATACCTGATATGGTTATGGCTATGAAAATACAATTTGATAAGTATTGGCATGAGTATTCTGATGTTCTCGTTATGGCTGATGTACTTGATCCGAGAATGAAGATGACTCTTTTGGATTATTGTTTCTCAAATCTATCCGACACAACATGTGAAAAAAAAAATGGAAGCTGTGCGGGTTAAAATGAGTCAGCTATTTGATGCATATAAGAGCACTTATAATCTAACAAGTGAGAGCACTTCATCATAGCCGTCATGTCAACCATCCGCTCAAGAAGGTCAGAATCATGAGGTTCATAGACATGGAAAGTCCATCATCAACTATGATATAAGTCACATGTCTCTCTTTTAATCTTTAGATGTACATTTATGACTAATAAAAGTTTCAATCATGTAGGACTTTCACAATTTCAGGAAAAAAAATGTGTGTGCAAGTGGGAAATCAACTTTGGACTTGTATTTGGAATAACCAGATATAAACATCATGATGTTTGCAAGCTTAAATGTGTTGGACTATTAGAAAGACAATGTCATGCGCTTTGGAGAGTTAGCAACCATGGCATGTGATATTCTCAGTATACATATCACTACGGTAGCTGCTGAGTCCTCATTTAGTATTGGTGCTAGGGTTTTAAGCAAATATAGAAGTTGTCTTCTTCCAAAAAATGTTCAAGCTTTGATTTGTGCTCGTAATTGGATGCGGAGATTCATAGCATTTGACAATGGTAAGTTGTCTGAATTCTGATTTTCATTTTGCTTTTAAGTTCTGATATGAGTTATATGACAAATTGTTTTTGATTTGCTTCTTTTAGAGACTGAAATTGAAGGACTCCTTTTTGGTGATGATGATTGTCTTACAACTGATTCTGTTATGGATTCAACTACGACTACGTAAGTATTTGTGTTTCCATAACTCCATTGTGGCTGATGATGGATTAAACCACCAACTGAATCCATTGGTGGGCTGGTCCCTGATGACTAATGATGGTTTACTTTGTAATTTTCAGGTTATAAGTCATAAGTCATAGGAATGTGGTTTTTTGTGCAGCTGTAAGCCTGCAAGTGAGTAGAAGTCCCTACAAGTAGTCCCAAAAACAGAACCAGACCATGAATTAACAATTAGGTGTAAATGTGTAATGGTTTTGGATTTGATGGTTTTATTTTGATCTTTGCAAGACTTGATTTTACAAATTTTTGTGCAGCTGCAAGCATGTTTGTAAGTTGTGTGTGTTTAATTAGAGTTTGAGACCATTAGTTTGTAAAGTTTAAAACAGGTGACTATCAATGCGGGTTTTATACGGGTTTTATGCGGGCTATTTAGCGGTTTTGCGGGTTTTTAGTCATTTTTTGATTTCGCGGATTTAAGCGGGGCGGGTGCGGATTTACTAAAAAAAACCGATCCTTATGCAAATCGGGTTCGGGTTGGCCAAATATATTCAATGCCCGCGGATTGGCGGGTCGCAGATTGACCCGCTTGACAGGGTTAGGTGTGCTAATGACCCACCATGCACATATCCATATATTTACTACTAAAAAAGAAGTCTAGACTAAAAGTAGACTCCTTAACATTTATAGATCAGTGATCAAGCGTTCGAAAATATGATTAGTTTGGTTTTTTTAATATCATCTTGCCAAAATTTGGTGTTAAACATTTTATGAGCATTTAATTAACACCTAACCGTAATTTAAACATTTTAAAAGTTTAGTTAAGTCATTGAGTGTTTTAAATTGTATACAATATCGCATAGATCTTTCTCTCTCGCCATTAACCTAAGCACCAATCAAATAACAAATTTGATAAAACAATATAATTTGTTTGTATTCCGTCTCTACCATATGCACTAAGTATCGAAAGCGTGTTTTTTTTTGTCATAGTTTCAATATGAATGATCTGTTGAAAAATAATTTTCAGTGATATGCAATGTTAGTTAGCAAATCTTTCAACTTTGATATTGATCGCTGGACTCTTTAACAAAAAAAAATATATATTGACCGTTGGACGAATATGTGTGCTATATACTAATGGTGTGCAGAGAGATACGCACATTACAAAATGATATTAGAGTTCAATTCAAACAAACGTGTCTTTGAACTATAACTATAGAAGGTTTAACGGTTTTGGTCCGGAATGAGAATGTCTATCACGAGGTGATTGTAATATATGAGTTCCGCAAATAAGATAGAACATATGGAAAGCTGAATGTAGGTGAAGTAACTATCTACCTTAAATCATTAAACAATGTATTTGGCATTTCAAGATTTCTAGTACGTTTGAGATTAGATCTGTGTATCAACAATAGATAACTTGGTCCGTTTACCTTGAATAATATGTTGTTAGTGGTCAACTATTACATTGGGGTAAATGATAAAATTTAAATCGTTTTTATGTTGCTTCCGTTACAATTTTGGTGGTGAGTGTGATATCATCACAAAGAGTCTGATTACTGGTAATTTACCATTGTTTTTTTTTAATATAGGTTTTTATTTTGCTTCGAATACTATGTAATCCATGTATTTGATATGAATATTGACGGATCAGAGATAATTTAGCGAATAAAGTAAATCACGAAAAATAAAAATTGAGATGATGTAGAAGAATAATATTTAAAAATTATTTACGAAGAAGAAAATAATAAAATTAATTTCATGTTAGTAAATAAGTGAAAAGAATAGTATAATTTCATTTTTTTCAGTAATATTATTAAGTTAATAAAAAATGACAAAACTTATCAAGAGAAAGGTCACTAGTCAAAATTGGGCCAACGCTTACAAAAATATTATTTTGTAAACTGGGCTCATACAGGATGTCTCTTATGTAGATATGGGCTCAATATTTTATTTTCTAGACAATGATTTTGGTGTTTTTGCAAAGTTTAATATTTTAGATGCTAAACAACAGAAATCTATGAAAAACAACAAAAATCCAACTCCTTTTCCAGATTAAATATTTTGTTCTAAAGAAAACTCTTTATTTTTGAAATAATATAGGAAATTCTTTAGAGCTACCTTGACCAAATTTAGTGTAACGTAATCAATGATATTTTTTATTTTATTTTTATCATCTAAAAATTCAATAGAAATTTTTTGTTCATTATACATGTACATGTGAAATTGTTATGCTTAGGAAAAAAACTACTAACTTTTTATTTATTCTTACCATAGTTTTTTTTTGTCTTAATTATATTTTAATGGCTATTAAATTTCATAATTTTTCTGCTATTTTTTTTTCTCAACCAATGTTACATTCTAAATTATGTTAGTTTGTTGAACAAAAAAAAAGTTAGTTTTTAATACCTAAATATTAATTTTAAATCAATCACATGATTGTTTAGTCTTTTCTTCTATATGTTGCTTTTTTTTTGTTTTTATTATTTGTTTGGTAGTGAGATTATTGCATTAACTTTACATATTTGGGTTATTTTTGGTTCTTTTTGGTATTTTATGTTCTTTAGCACTAATTACTAGATCTTAGTTGATAGATCATATTTGGAAAACAAAACTTAAAAATTAAGGATTCCTTCATCAAATTAAGCAAAGCTCTTTTAAAATAGTTAGATTATAGCTAGGAAACTGCTCCAATGTTTAAATGTAATTAAAAAACTTATAGGTTTTAATTTATTAAAAAGTACAATAACCAGTTATTTTAAAAAGTTTATAACATAACTATTCAATTTGTGTAATTAAAAAAAAAGTAATATTCCAATACAGATTCATAAGAAGGATCCATTAAGAATTTGACTAAACCGGATCTGGTCTTGAAATTCTGACGCACGCGTGTCCCCCGGTCAGAGAGTTGCCGTCACAATCACACGGAGATGAGCGACAAATCAAAGCGTAACTGTAAAACGACGTCGCTTAAGTCCTCTATATTCCCAACCGAACCACCCATTTCCTTCGTTTCCCCAAGGCGTCTCTCTAAAATAATTCTTTAGAGATTCTTGCAATTTCAATTTCAGTTTTCAGATCTCAACTTTTCCCGTTTCGATTCGATTCTTCTCTCGTCTGCTTTCCTCAAAGGTACGTTTCATCTTCCTTCTCATGGCTTCCGAAGAATCATTTCCAGATTTAGGGTTAGGTATTTCAATTCTGATCGGATTTTTTCTATCTTCTAGTCTCTTACGAAGCTGTTTCAGTGTGTTAATCTAGTTTTTTTTAAAAAAAATCGATGGGAATTTCTCATATTTTCTCCAGGTTTTTCCATCACTTTATGCTTCACAAGCGAGCTAGTGAAGCTAACGAGAAGAGCGATAATAGCATAGGTTCCGATTTAGCATCTAAGAAACGCCGTATCGAAATCACTGATTCTTCGTCTGCATCTGATAAGTCTTCGATTGTAGCTTCTGGTAGTAGTAGCGGATTTCACGGCGATAGCGTTGTTCAGCAGGTCGACATGGCTTTTGGTAATTCGAATCGTCAGGAGATCGATGAAGATCTGCACAGTCGGCAGCTCGCCGTCTATGGTCGTGAGACTATGAGGCGTCTCTTTGCTTCGAATGTTCTCATCTCGGGGATGCACGGCCTTGGCGCCGAGATTGGTATGTATATCTTTGGTTTTATCTTGTGATTGTGGTCTCTCTCGTCTCTTTGCTTTTTGAAACTTGTAGAGTTTATTGTAGAGTTTGCGTCCTAAATGGAAGCTGTAGAGAATTGTATTATCGTCAAACGAGTTTGCGCTCTAGTTGTTAAGTTTTTGTTCTTCTGATTTGTGATTGTTGGTATTCTTCAACATTTAAATCGTAGGAGCTTCCTGATGTTACATAATTTGTTCGATATCATTCTTTTTGGTGTCTCATAACATTCTAGTATTCAAGGATGCATGGTAAATTTGAACTGTTTCTTATATTCCTGACATTTTTGAATCGATCTTCTTAATGTTTCCTTTATCATTTAGTTTTTTTTTTTTTTTTCAGCCAAGAATCTTATTCTTGCTGGTGTGAAGTCTGTCACCCTGCATGATGAAAGTGTGGTAGAGCTATGGGACTTATCAAGTAACTTTGTTTTCTCGGAGGATGATGTTGGCAAGAATAGAGCAGATGCTTCTGTTCAGAAGTTACAGGATCTTAACAATGCTGTAATTGTCTCTAGCTTGACCAAAAGCTTAACCAAAGAGGATCTTTCTGGTTTCCAGGTTAGTAAACAACTCATTTGTCTTGTCTATCTGGTCTGAGTCTTTTGTATACTGTATCATTTTGTAGATGACTTGTTTCTGTGACTGAATGGATCGCATAGGAGTGGGTTGTCGTTGCATATGAGAGATGGTTGTTGTCTCCTTAGGTGTTAGGCTGGCTCTCTTGTTTATTAGTATTGATTTGGAAGATTGGTGTACACTTTTCTCATGGGTGTTTCTTGTTGGATGGTTTCCTGCTGATACATCTACTTTTGTGCGAAACAGGTTGTTGTTTTCTCTGACATAAGCATGGAAAGAGCAATCGAATTTAACGACTATTGTCACAGCCATCAGCCACCTATCGCTTTTGTCAAGGCTGATGTCAGGGGTCTTTTTGGCTCTGTCTTTTGTGATTTTGGGCCTGAATTTGCGGTTCTCGATGTTGATGGAGAGGAACCCCATACAGGCATCATTGCTTCTATCTCTAATGAGAACCAGGCATTTATTTCCTGTGTCGATGATGAGAGGCTTGAATTTCAAGATGGTGACCTAGTTGTTTTCTCAGAAGTTGAGGGTATGACGGAATTGAATGATGGGAAACCAAGGAAGATAAAAAGTGCACGGCCATATTCATTCACCCTTGATGAGGACACTACAAACTATGGAACATATGTGAAGGGTGGTATTGTCACTCAAGTGAAACAGCCAAAGTTGCTGAATTTCAAGCCATTGAGGGAAGCGGTTAAAGATCCAGGGGATTTTCTATTTAGCGATTTCTCTAAGTTTGATCGGCCTCCACTCCTTCACTTAGCATTCCAGGCACTTGATCATTTTAAATCTGAAGCTGGCAGATTTCCTGTTGCTGGCTCAGAAGAGGACGCTCAGAAGCTTATATCGATTGCCACAGCTATCAATACCGGGCAGGGTGATTTAAAGGTGGATAATGTTGACCACAAACTTCTACGACACTTTTCCTTTGGAGCCAATGCTGTCCTGAATCCCATGGCTGCAATGTTTGGCGGTATTGTTGGACAGGAGGTTGTTAAAGCTTGTTCTGGAAAATTTCACCCCCTCTTCCAGGTAATATTTCTTTTCCATAGACTTGTGGGAACACATATTTAGTCTTTGCATGCCAAGTTCCCTGTTCGAGTTAAGAATTTTAAACTCAAGAAATAAAACCCAAAGCTCTCTTTATTAAAACCGAATCAAAGTAACAAGAAGAGAAGTTGAAAAACACCCAAGAGTAATGAAATCCAAAGCTCTCTTCATCCCTATATATATATTAGAAGCTAAAAGAAACCTGTTTAGATAAAGTAAATAAAGAAACAGAAATCCTCAAAAGTTTCCTACAAGAAATAGATATCCTAATGAAAAAAGAAACATTAACTGATACGTAGCACTCCCTTTTTCTAATGTTTATTTGCGAGGAGATACAGCTGCTTAGTCTTTTTTGACACATGCATATTTTTTATAGTTTGGTATTGGGATCTAATGTTGAACTTCTCAATTTTTCTATCAGTTTTTCTACTTTGATTCAGTGGAGTCACTCCCCACTGAACCTCTGGATTCAAGTGACTTTGCACCAAGGAACAGCCGGTACGATGCCCAAATATCTGTATTTGGGGCCAAGTTCCAGAAGAAACTCGAAGATGCTAAAGTTTTCACGGTAGGGTCTGGTGCACTTGGCTGTGAGTTCTTGAAAAATATGGCTCTGATGGGGGTTTCTTGTGGAAGCCAAGGGAAGCTGACAGTGACAGATGATGATATAATCGAGAAGAGTAACCTCAGTCGTCAGTTTCTATTCCGTGACTGGAACATTGGACAGGCTAAATCCACAGTTGCTGCTTCTGCTGCTGCAGCTATAAATCCCCGCTTCAACATTGAGGCCCTGCAGAACCGTGTTGGCGCTGAGACTGAGAATGTATTTGATGATACCTTCTGGGAGAACTTAACTGTTGTCGTGAATGCACTGGATAATGTCAATGCTAGGCTCTATGTTGATTCGAGGTGCTTGTATTTCCAGAAGCCTCTGCTTGAGTCTGGAACTCTTGGTGCAAAGTGCAACACACAGATGGTTATTCCACATCTAACTGAAAATTACGGTGCCTCAAGGGACCCGCCAGAGAAACAGGCCCCCATGTGTACAGTGCATTCGTTTCCGCATAACATTGATCACTGTTTAACTTGGGCTCGCTCTGAGTTTGAGGGTCTGCTTGAGAAGACTCCCGCTGAAGTGAATGCATATCTCTCTAGCCCGGTTGAGTACACTAACTCAATGATGAGTGCTGGCGATGCTCAAGCGAGGGACACACTGGAGAGGATTGTTGAGTGCCTTGACAAGGAGAAATGTGAAACCTTCCAAGACTGCTTAACCTGGGCTCGACTGAGGTACTGTCACTCTCTTAATGGTTAGGTCTATGGTATTCTAGTAGTAATTATAGAGCAAAAGAGAGTATGGTATCTTACTCATGTGCTGCTACAGTTTCTTTTCTATGCTTTTGACATCCGCATCATCCCCGGATTCATCGTTAATTCATTGAAAAAATCATTAGCAACTTAAAATCAATTTTTTTAGAAACACTGTTAGGAGGCAACTTCATTTCTCAACAGGTATTGGATTTTCTATAACATGTGTTTCATATCTTATGTGACTAGGTTTGAGGATTACTTTGTGAACCGTGTCAAGCAATTGATATACACATTCCCTGAAGATGCTGCAACTAGTACCGGAGCTCCATTCTGGTCTGCTCCAAAAAGATTTCCTCGTCCACTCCAGTACTCGTCTTCTGACCCAAGTCTCCTTAACTTTATCATAGCGACTGCTATTTTACGAGCAGAGACATTTGGGATCCCGATACCTGAGTGGACCAAGAACCCCAAGGAAGCAGCAGAAGCTGTTGATAGAGTGATAGTCCCAGACTTTGAGCCAAGGAAAGATGCAAAGATTGTGACTGATGAGAAAGCTACCACTTTAACCACTGCTTCGGTGGACGACGCTGCAGTCATCAACAATCTCATTTTTAAGCTCGAGCAGTGTAGGCATAACTTGTCTCCAGACTTCAGAATGAAACCAATTCAGTTCGAAAAGGTAAAAGATCCTTGAATATTATTATCTTACTGATTTGACTTGTCTTGTTTAAAAATCTTGTTAGATGAGTGTTGTCATTTTGAATCCCCTGATGTGTTTATAGGATGATGATACAAACTATCACATGGATGTGATAGCGGGACTAGCCAACATGAGGGCGAGGAACTACAGTATACCTGAAGTTGACAAGCTGAAAGCAAAGTTTATTGCAGGAAGAATCATCCCAGCCATTGCGACTTCAACAGCCATGGCTACTGGCCTGGTCTGCCTCGAGCTGTACAAGGTCCTTGATGGAGGACACAAAGTGGAAGACTACAGAAACACATTTGCCAACCTGGCACTTCCACTCTTCTCCATGGCTGAACCAGTTCCACCAAAGGTGATGAAGCACCGCGACATGGCTTGGACCGTATGGGACAGATGGGTGCTCAAGGGAAACCCAACTCTGCGTGAGGTTTTACAGTGGCTGGAGGACAAAGGGCTTAACGCGTACAGCATCTCGTGCGGAAGCTGTCTTCTGTTCAACAGTATGTTCCCGAGGCACAAGGAGAGGATGGACAAGAAGGTTGTGGATCTTGCTCGGGATATCGCCAAAGTCGAGTTGCCGCCATACCGCCACCATCTTGATATAGTGGTGGCTTGTGAGGATGAAGATGACAATGATGTCGATATTCCTCTCGTCTCTATCTACTTCAGGTGAGAATTTTCGATCAGAAAAAATGAAAAAAAAAAAACAGACAGAAGAAGATGAAACTCTTGAGATCAAATTTGTGTGTTGTCTCTGCATCTGCCCTACGTTTTTTCTTTGGATGCTTTTGGGTGAGATGACTATTTTTACTTGGGGGGATAGATTCCCATTTTATCATCTCTCGTTCTATTTCTACTGTTTTTATGTACAATTCGTGGTGTGGTTTGCCCACGCATCACCCATTTGAACATGTTTTATCCAACGAATCTCGAGTTTTCCTTTTTCCATGTCTTGTTGCAGGTGATGTTTCACGATAAGAATCCAAAACGATTCTCCCTTAAATATTATTCACTCTCTGAATCGATTACTGAGATCAAATTGAAGCGAAAACAGAGGACATAATTCTAGGGTGAAGCCTAAGCACCTTAAACTCTCCTAAACCAAAACCAAACCAAGATTGTTGACTGATACAGAATGCACAAAATTCTTTGCCTCAACTTCCTTTTAACCTGTTACTAACTCAGCTAACACAAGTCATGTTTGGATTTTCACAGTTCGGCTTTTTCATGGTATATTTCAATGTAAGTCTATTTGTTTTATTTTACTCGGTTCGTTTGCACAAATTTCGGCTTCAATTTGAGAGTGGTTCAATTTATTTGGTATAAAAAAAATTCCATTACGAAAATCGGTTTGATTACAAGTTAATAAATTTCAGCTCTGTTCAACTTAGTTTGATTTTTTATGTCCATCCTTAGTCAATACAATCACAATCCGCCACAAACCACCTAAGATGCACAATTACAATCCGCTACAAACCACCTAAGATGCTCCTACGCACTAACACATATACTCAACGCTTATCAATTCCAATGAAACTCTTTTGTTTTTTTGGAAGAATAGAATCGAATTGGAGTAAATAAATATATTCACGCATTAAGGAGAGGATTTTAACTGAAAGTGCCACCACATATGTAAGAGTTATGAGGATCCGAGAATTTGACTTGATCACCAAGATTTATCAGCGCCTTCATCGAATTTGCCAGAGCCAACAACCCGAAAATCCAGCTGCTTTTGATGCTTCGTACGTCGTCTTTCATCGAAATCCTCCCATCCCTCTAACTGACACAATCCAAATACTATTGTTTAGTTCAAAAACAAAGAAAGAAGCTAAAGATTCAAATACGAGACTGCAAAAACGGACTTAACAAGCATACCTGGCGGAGAAATTCAACGGTTATCTCTGTGTTGTGGAGTCCTAAAGTTGAGAGCTGCAAACACATCTTGAATAAACCCAATGGCAGCGTCTTCAATCCTGTGTTGTTCAGCTCCAGCGTCTAAACAACAAAACACTTAAGTCTCTGTAAAGCCATGGCCATGAGACAAGAGTAGTGAAAGGTAGATTTGATTTACCTTTAGATTATGCAGTTTGGTGAATGTCTCAGGAAGTTCAGGTATAATATTAGCTGAAAGATCAACCTCGACGAGGAATGAACAGTTCCCAGTACTCTCAGGAAGGCTAGTTATTCTGCAGAACACAAAAAGATAGAAAGACAATGAGAAAAGTAATCATTGGTATCAAAATGCAAAAACAGTATCTTTTGTCTTTTGGATCACTTAAAAGATACGAGTAAAGCTTATTTGCCTGTTATTGTTGGCTTTCAAGATCTCGAGCTGCGTAAGAAGTCCTAACTCATTCGGTAGACTTGTCAACTTGTTGTTGGCAACATCAAGCTGTCTAAGAGACGTCAGCGAACCCACTGCTGATGGCAGAACAGTTAGACTGCAAAACGAAACAAAAAAACCCAATCACAAAAAGGATTTCCCGATTAAAGCTCATTCGATGTTCACAACTATAAATGTTTTGTTCTAGAGTCTTAGAGATTACAATTTACACATAACTTCATCTTTGAACTAATTTTGAGTTTAGTTTGGCGAGTCAAAAACACTATTTTGCAAAATGGTAGCACTGAAGGCATGTCTAATATCTACTAAGAAAGACAAGTGCCGAGAGTGAAAGTAAAAAACTCACTTGTTATGGCTAATGGAAAGAAGCATCAGGCGCTTCAGAGATGCTATCCCTTCCCATTGAATGGATTCATTGGACAGACCATTTCCTTGAAGGAACAATTTCTACAAATGGCACTCATATTATAATCCTAAATGCTTCACCAAACAGAAAGATTTGAAATATACATGAAACTATGCATTTCTCACCTGCATAGAACCAAAGGAGCTGATTCTGGCAGGTACTTCTTTAATGAAGTTTTCACTAATGTCAAGTACTCTGACTCTAGATCCACAGTCCCACACTTCTTTGGGTATTTCCTTTTCCGCAACAAAGAAAACTCAACTAATAAACAACTTAGCAACTAAAACATAAGCATTTACGAGAAGGTAGTAATAATGGCTTCTCCTTATGTCCAACTCCAAATGAAAGATAAATCCAAACCAAAACCTCAAATGATGAACACATAAAGACCTTGTCTATATACCTTCAAATTGGCTTGAGCTAAAGCAATGACTCCTGTGGCTTTCCATCGATCAATGCGGTTCTTGTCTACAAGGAGCCCAGGTTTTGTCTGATCTACTTTATCCGATACAACAGTCCTAGAGATTGGCCTTGTACTAGCTTCCTTTAGTACCGGACCTTCCTGTTCATTTTAAATACAACTACAACATTAACCCACCTAAAACTCAATTAGATTGATCCTACTAAAGAGCAAGAATCCAAATTTCTAGATTATCTTTACACAACTCTGCAACATACTAAGTTATTGAACAAAAGATTAGTTTAAAACCATAAAGTAAGAACACTGACCCCTTGATGCAGACCCTGGGAAGCCATTAACATGATTTTGGCTCCACTTCCCACATCAGATTGCTTCAAAGTCGACGTTTCAACCAAAACCTTACCTTCAAGAAACAAAAATCAAATTTTGAAAAAGACCCACTACAATTAATAAGCTTAATTAGGAGAAAAGTATTCAAATTTAATCAGCAAACCTTTGAAGATGAGCTTCTGACCACGAGGAAGAACGTTGGTGATTGGTTGTAAAAGAGACTTAAGATCTTTGACTGTACAATCTGGTGATACCGAAAGTGGTATAGATTTGCCTCCGAATTTGACTGTAAACTTAATCGTGGAACCTACCATTGTTGGATCTTCGAACTCCATTACAATCTTTACCTCTGCAATTCTTATTTCTACCGGCTTTGCTTCACCTTCAGATTCACTTATTTTCAGAAACACGAAGAAACAGACGTTCAAGTCATGAAAGTTTTTTCTGGGCCGACGACATATATTTAATATACAGGCCCATTTAAAATAATGGGCCGTAGGAATTTCATATCTTGCTAAATTTAGATTTAAAAAAAAAATAAAAAATAAAAAATAACCACTCCACAACTTAATTGGGAATGGATAGCAGGTTTGAGAAATATTCAAGCAGACTGCTTTCCTGAACTTTTTTTTAATTATATAATCTAAAATCTTTGTTCAAGACAAATATAAAGTTTGGTTTTTGAAAAAGATGAAGAAAAAGGATAATATCATGTTAGATGACTGTGTTTGTGTTGACTATGTTTATCATGACTGTGTTTGTGTTTATTCGGTGGTATCGGAGACTGTTATCGACGGTGGTTGTTGAGAGTATGATGATTATTATGTTTGGTCTTTAGGCGATGATGATTGTGACTTTGCTCTTTGTCGGATTCGGCATGTTTCGCTTCGTGACTAGACCAGGTACGTTAGAAATTTATGTTCGGTTGTCTTTCACTAAAATGACTGTCTTTGGTGTTTATTGATCGTGGTTCTCTGTCTTTTTTTTTTTTTTTTAACGCAAATCACCATTCTATCAGATAATACTTGAGGATTGATTATATGAGTTATCAAAATCCACGAGAAGTTTAGCCATATAGGCAAAGTTACATCTAAAACAGCAAAATAGATAAGACATATAACCACCATAGGGAAGGAATATACCACTCTTTGTCCTATCTACGGTGGTTGTCTTTTTCCAAATTTCGGGTTTGTTTGTTATAATTAAGGTCATTATGTTTAAAACAAAAAAATAAATGTGTTAAAACTTAAAACCAAAAGGAAAAAGATGATTGTGTTAAAACATAAAGAATAGAAGATAAACCTGTTGTTGGTTAGGTTTTTAAAAATATCTCAAAAATCCCCTATATATTATTTGGGGAGTATATTTATAAATAAACATTAAAAAGTGTTAATATTTACATCAGATTGTCATTACTTCAAAGAACAAATTTTAATATCTCATTAAGAGTATTTTAGTAATTAGTTATTATATGATCATTTAATTAATTAATTAATTATAATTTTTTGTTTTAATTAATTAATTAATTTTATTTTTTTGAAAAGTAGTTAAAAATAGATTTTACGAAGATTTTGTTGATTTAATTAAACAAACTAATTAAATTAAATTAAATGTTGATTTAGTTTTCCAAAAATAAGAGATTTTATGTAGATTGCGATTTTTTTTTAAAAAATTTTAAATAAGAATTTATGTAGATTGTCAATTTTTTTTACTTCTTTATAGATTATAATTTTCGTTTTATTAACTAATTTATTTTAAATTTTTTTAAAATTAGTTAAAATAGATTTTGTGAAGATTTTGTTGATTTAATTAAACACACGAATTAAATTAAGTTAAGTGTTGATTTCATTTTTCAAAAATAAAAGATTTGATGTAGATAGCAATTTTTTTTTGGAATGTTAATGTTAATGTTAGTTTCTCTTTATAATATCGAATCTATTAATAGATTTTTAGTAGATTTAAAAATGTTAGTTCATATCTGATTTAGTTTAACATGGTGTACAATTTAACATAACAATGTAACATTGTAATTTAATTTTCAAATCTATTTAAATCGTAAAATTTGCTAATTAAAATAGAACAAGATATAATTAAAATTCAAATAAAAAATATCCGGAAATTTTCTGCAGGGAACAATATATCGCAATATCTAATATCGATAATATATATACTATCTTTCAACAGAAAAATATATTCTACAAAATCAATCTTAGAATATCTTGTCTTAATATTTTCTAAAAAATCTTAATTAATATATTAGAATATCGCAATCTTCCAAAATTTTACTTCTTTTTTTTGTTAAATCAAAGAAAATATCTTGATTTTATATATAATATTCTCAACAGAAAATTTCTAATATCGTCAAGTATGAAAGATTGATTTTATATTTTTGATTACAAAATGTTTATGCGGATATTACAAAGATTCGATATTATAAAAACTGATATTATAATTTTTGTAAAGTTTTGAAAGAATTACAATTTTCTAATATTCTGATTTTATAAATTTCGGATATTTTTCTATAATTGCAATTTGCCCGTGTTTTAGCACATGATATATCCTAGTTTATATTATAATTAAAGGTTCGAAAAGCGAAAAAAAAAATAGTAATCCGACCAGCTCAAACCCTTGAAAGTGGTCCTAATTAAAATGACTAAAGTTTTTATTTCTTTCTAAAATAAAAGTACTAGAGAATATGTGGAATTTTTTTTTTTGTTGATTTACAACAAAAATTAATCATTTTTACATTTGACTGGAGTTGAGAGAACGAGGGTAGAATACAAATTTAATCACTATAGTATGCACATTGTCTCATGTATATTTTGCCAATTATAGTTTTTGTTGGATATATAGAGTGTTGTGTTTAAGTTTTTAGGGGTTACAGTGTCGTGTTTAAGTTTTAAGGGGTTTAAGACGAATTTGAAAAATAGGAGCTTTTCAAATATTTTTTCTAAGTTAGTATAATATAGTTTCAAAACGACGAAAAGACTTCAAAATAAAATAATAATCTAAAAGATTAAGACATAATTTTTCTTCAATTTGTTTCAATAAACTTATTCACCAAATTTTCATACTCTAGATTCATAACTAGTTATTTTCTATGGATATGATAGTTAAAATGTTCAATTTTTTTTTGTGACATAATTGATCGCATATAATATAGACATGTTTTTACGACATGGTTTCTAAAATCAGTGATTAAAATAAATAATATATCAAAAAATATATTCTATAGATAATTTAGTATAGAATGTTAAATTATCAAAGATTGAGATTCAGGTTCTTGCAGTTAACAGAAATATAAATAAAAAAATATTTGAGAAAATTAAGTGGAAAATAAAACATGGAGGAAAGAAGGAGGAGACTTATCACTTCACTTACTAACGAGTGATATAAGGAAGAGATATGGTCTCCACTTCACTTACCAAACAAGAAATATAAAGAAGAGATACTATCATTGAGGAAAAAGAAAAAGATAAAAAAAAAAAAATAATTACAACCAAAAAATTTGAACCTGGGTTGTTAATTATACTTCCGAATTAAAAAGGCCAAAAATCCATTTTGATACAACATACTTTCGAATTACGGGGTCCCAAAAATTTATATATATCGGGGCATGTGGCAAATGCTTTTTCTGCTACACAGATATATAGCTTTTTCTGCTACACAGCTTTTTCTGCTATATATCGTAGATATATAGAGTGCAAATTATGAAGAAGTAGAGAATCTATATAGAATGCTAATGTGGGCTCCACTTCATATTAAGTCACGAGTATGAAATCATTTGTATTCTCTTTTTTTGTGTTCTTCACCATCTAAATGTTTTGGAGTTCTTAGAAGAAACTTCTTTTCTTGCGGGATGCGAGTGACAGAGTTAAGGCTGATAAGAATGTTTGGACCAAACTGAGGAATAGAGAAAAAAAAATCAAGGATTGCGAGAGTGGAATAAAAAGCTAGATACGGACCACGTCGATCACATCGAAAGGCTGGACCAACAACTTCACATGCAGTACGACTATACTAGTTTGCATCACTTACTACACTTAATCAGAAATGAGATGAGTCACTACTGAAAACTTCCTGGAGAAATTCAGGTTTGTCCTAAATATTTCATTTAGACATTGTTACACACAACCTAAACTTTGAAACTTTTGATGTCTTAGGGTCGAATGGGAACGTTTCCAGAAGGATTCGATAACTACTTAACTATTCGGTTTCCGGAGTTGCTCATTGAAGTCTATAAATTTATCTCTAAGCACTTCATGGAAGAAGGTGAATTTAAAATGTACTTCAAAGAAAGCACAATCTAAAATATGGTAAATATATGTAAATCGTATGTATCGTGTAGTTTATGAGATTTTGTTATATTGGTTGCTAAAAGGTTAGTTTTGTTGTCGTCTCAGGTTGTGGCAATAGTGGCTCTCAAATGGGAACCATAAATCTCACCGAAGTACTCGATTGGTAGAAATGTAGAAGCATGCAAGAGGACATTGTTTTTTTTTTCTTTTTTCAAACCCTTGAGAATGGTCCTAATTAAAATGATTCGAGTTTTTGTTTCTTTCTAAAATACAAGTACTAGAGAATATGCGAAACTTTTTTTTGTTGATTTACAACAAAAAATTAATCACTTTTGCATTTGACTGGAGTTGAGAGAACGCGGGTATAATGCAAATTTAATCACTGGAGAATGCACATTGTCTCATGTATATTTTGTCAATTATAGTTTTGTTGGATATATAGAGTGTTGTGTTTAAGTTTTTATGGGTTACAGTGTCGTGTTTAAGTTTTAAGGGGTTTAAGACGAATTTGAAAAATAAGAGCTTTTCAAATATTTTTTAAAGTAAATATAATATAGCTTCAAAATGACGTAAAGTATTCAAAATAAAACAATAATCTAAAAGATTAAGACATAATTTTTCTGTTTCAATAAACTTCTTCACCAAATTTTCATACTCTAGATTCATAACTAGTTATTTTCTGTGGATATGATAGTTAAAATGTTCAATCTTTTTTGTGCATAATTGATCGCAGATAATATAGACATGTTTTTACGACATGGTTTCTAAAATCAATGATTAAAATAAAAAAAATATATATATCAAAAAATATATTATATAGATAATTTAGTATAGAATGTTAAATTACCAATGATTGAGAAGTAGGTTCTTGTCACTTAACAGAAATATAAATAAAAAAATATTTGAGAAAATTAAGTGAAAAACATGGAGGAAAGAATGAGTAGGCTTATCACTTCACTTACTAATGAGTGATATAAGAAAGGATACAAACTCCACTTGCCAACGGAAGAAATACTAGCATTGAGGAAAAAGAAAAACAGTGCTAGCGAAAGAAAAAGAAAAGAAAAACAAAATTACAACAAAAAATTTGAACATGGTTTGTTAATTATACTTCCGAATTAAACAAGCCCTAAAACCATTTTGATACATCGTACTTTTGAATTACGGGGTTCCAAAATTTTATATATTTTGGGCATGTGGCAAATGGTTTTTCTGCTACAAATAAGATACGGTCGTAGATATATAGAGTGCAAATTATGAGCAAGTAGAGAATCTGTATAGAATGCTAATGTGCATTGCAATGTGGGCTCCATTTCATATTAAATATGAAATCATTTGTGTTCTCTCTTTTTTAGTGGATATATATTTTTGTCTTTTCCAGCTTAAAATAGTTGGTATGATAGAAGCATGAAGCTCATATAGATAAGCTTTTTAAGATGTTTCTCCATCAATTTTCCAGGTATTTCTCCAAAATATTGAACAAAAAAACCCCGTTCAATGAACCACAAGAAAACTATATATGGGAGACTCACATGTTGATGAATAACATTGATTAGTAATTTAAAAAACCTTAGTTTGAATACACCTCCCAAAAACTACCTCTGTTATCTTATTTTCTCATCATCAAATAATTAATCCCCCAAAAAACTCTAATCCGAAAAGAAGATGACATATGATACCTCTCTTTGGATTAGATTTTCTACTTTTTATTATAGATTAAATATTTATAAAATCTTATAAAATCTTATAAAACTTTATAAATATTTTTATAATATGCTTTATAGTAGTACAGTATAAAATAAAGAAACAATAGTAGTACATTTGAAAAGTGGTGTCATAAAATCGTATTTTTTGAATTCTCCCTAACACACTATTTTTTTTGAAAAAAAATAGAATTTCATGACTGCAAAACATAAGATTTGTTATTTAAACACAATTATTCAAATGTATAGTTTAAATACCCAAGTTTTGTCCCTTTCAAAAACAAATATATACGTACTATTTATATACTCAAAAATAGAAGATCCCCATTCCTCTAGCTTAGCTGGAGTCTTATAACTTATTTCCGTAAATATTTCATTCTCTTTCTTTCACATCATCTTCACTATCCACAACTTATATTTATCCATGTACATATACACAAGACAAGGCCCTACTAAACCAGCATCAAAAAGCCTCTTGCACAGACCCATATATGCTTCAACATCTCTCGGCCGTTGGATCTTCCTTGTCATTCCTTGCATCACAGCCACTCGATCAATATACTCCGGATGCAGACCAGAGTCGATCATCGTCATCAATGTCTCTGCAGCCTCTTCGAAGTGCCCTCCTTTCACATACCCTCTGAGCAACCATGACAGAGTCTTCTTCTTTCTCTTAGATCCCATGAACTCAACTTGTGTCAGAAGCCGTGAAACCGCACTAATCTCTTTCTGTGAAGCGCAGATCGCCATAACGATGTTGTGGAGGTCAGCTTCCGGTTCTCTCCCTGCAAGTTTCATCTTCCAAAGCTGTTTTTCTGCTTCTGGTCCACGTCCTGCGCATATGTACATAGCGAGGAGCCTCTCGTGGACCACCCCAATTACAGAATCGTCTTGCTGGCCTTCCTCAACCGCCCAAGTGGCTAATTGCAATCCGCGGGATAATGTTTCTGATTGGTACTTCTCGATGAGTACCCTATCGTGATCATCAATCTCAGCAACAAAACCAGCCAGTGTAAAGCGTTTTAACTCGCGTAAGGTTTTCCCAAGACTATTCAGCTCTTTCACAATAGCTGTCATCGCAATTAGATAGCTGTAAGCTTCTGGCTTGAGCCCTGACAGTCTTAACTCAATAACCAAATCAACTGCCTTCTTATAATCTCCATCAACCTGAAAGAAACAAAAGACACATACACATTAACATTGTAGAACAAACAAAAAAACCGATAACTATCAAGAATGTGTAATAACATAACTCATCTTAACAACTTCATATCACATCTCTTTGATCTCAAATCCACCAAAATTGCAAAGATTATGTAAAAGTTCAAAAATTTACCATCAATTTCCAAGCAAGATACCCAACTGGTCCACCTTTTCTACCTTCAGAACCACCAACAACACTATAACCAAACCCATCTCTCCTCCTTAAAACCTCCTTCACAAACAAAACCGCACTTTCTTTCTTCCCCATCTCACAATACAAAGCAATAACTTTCTCCATCATACTAAAACCAGGTTTTAAACCAACATAATCCATCTCAATCAATAAGTCGAACACTTGGTCTGCATCACATTCCTCTTGTATCAATTTCTTAACCCAACCACACATAATCGAAACCATTAACTCCATTATCTCTTCATCAACTCTATTTTCCTTTTTCAACCACTCAAACACTTCTAAAGTGCACCAAGAATCTCTACCTTCTTGTGCGAAGTAGACAAGCATCAATTGCAATTCTCGAGAAGATAATCTATGATTCATCTCCTCGAGAATATCTGATGGTTCTCTAGTCATCCTCTCTAATTCCTCAATCGCTTCGAAAAACCCTTCTCCTATTTCATCTTCTTCTTCTTCCTCGCTTGTGATGAATTGGTCTAGCTCCACGGAGCGTGACAATTTGAGGTCCCGAAATTTCCCAGTAAAGTAGTTTAATTTCAATTGGCAGCTGATTCGAGAATTGGGTTTTACGTCGTAAGTTCGTCGGGGACGGAATAAACGGAGTCTTCGGAGAGAAATTGGCGGCGAGAAGGTCAACGAAGCGAAGCCACGAGCATAAGCCATAACTAAGTAACCTTATCCCCAGATGAGAAAATCAAAAAAAGTTTTAATATTTCCCCGAAAAAACTTCAAATTCGAAAACTTTGAAACTCGTTAAAGATTGATGAGTGATTTCTCGAAAGATAACATGAGAGTAGAAACACAGATAATCCATGGAATTATCAAAAACCTTACCAGTAATGAAGACAATGAAAGGATAACAGAAAAAAAATAAATTAAAAAAAAAACTTAATTTCCTTTAATTATATAAAATGAAGGGTTGAGATTTGAGTGGCTTTTTTAATCGAACGGTAAATAAGTGAGTTCGTTGTATCAAATGAGGCTACGAAGCGCTTACGTGTCATGACGTTCATCGTGCCGCTTCAGAGCTCCAGCAGCACAATAAGATACTAACCCCGAGAAAAGACGTTTCTACCCTTACATTTAATTTATGGTGGTTGTTGATCGTTCAAATTTTTTTATTTCATAATTAATATGGCTGAAGTAAAATAAGAGAGTTTTATTTGACTTGGTCTAATTTTTGTAGTAAAATTTTGTTATATTTGGCCACTGCTATAAAAGAATAACAAAGGGTCAAAAATGGAAATTTCTTAAATAACTATGTAGGCCAAGTTGAAGACTTGAAATATGGACAACTGGACAAAGGGTTATATTTGACTTATTATCAAAACGTTGTAAACGAGACAAATCTATTTATGGGTCTATCTAGGTATGGGCTTTATTAACGTCTTTTAAGGCCTTTTAAGAGACCCGAAAACTTATATTCTAAACAATAAATTATTTTCCGATGCCCGGAACTTGAACTAGGGATAAACTAATATATAATTAGACAATTTTTTTTAAAGAAAATTCCATATAAGTACACTAAGTATTTGTCGAATTTTATAAAAATACATGAACTATTTTTTTTACTTATTTTAATATTCAAAGTTTAAACTGTATATTCAATGTACAATTTATATGAAACATATGTTCATATGTTAAAACATATGTTAACCAAATTCAAAAATCCACGTTTTTGTCTCTTTTTTTTTCGAGTTTGTAAACATTAAGGCTACAGAATTGGGAATATTTTTGATTTGAGGAATTTTCCTAGTTTAAAAGAAAGAATTTTTAAACATATGGGTTAATTTTCTTAACACGAATTAAAGATTAAACGAAATAACAAAAAGCGTTGAACACCATGAATATTGTAGTTAAAATCACATTATATCGTAAAACGGATGCACGGTTCAGACTTTGAATATTGAAATGGATAAAAGAAAAGTTTGTATACTTTTCTGGATGCACAAAGGATTGGTGTATATTTATGAAATTTTTCCATTTTCATTTGTTTGACTGTTACGAAAAACATAATTTTTGATATGTAACCTTTTTTTTTTTTACATGACACACTAACAAAAACTAAACTTAAAAATTTGAAGTATTAAATTTTAGTTTTCATTTGATAAGGTTACATTCTCACATAAAAAAAAAAAATATGTTAGAAAATAAATCACCCATCTTGTAACAACTAAAAAAAGATGTAATATTATTTTAAATTATTCAAAAAGATAAACAAGCAATCAATTTTTCTTTGCTATTTCTAATCGATTTACCAAATGTTCTCATTGTAAATACTAAGGAGTTCTTAATTTCTTATGTACTAAGGATTCCTGAAAGCTAACTTTCAAATTTCTCGAAAGTCTATAAGCTTTCTTTAACTTGAAAGTCATTAATTCTTCGTAATCACCTTTTGTGTCTGTTCATATCGGAGGATATTGTTCTCCAGTAAAATTGTGCTCCATATCAATTGTCCAGTCTGTTGTGGACCATCACTCCTAGAACGCAACAATGTTACGAAATACATTGCATAGATGAGAATAAATAATCAAATAAAATCCAAAAACTTTTTCAAATGCTCAAATTAAAAAGAAAATTGCTAATCTTTATTGAGTTACGTATTCGTTTTGGCTTTGGTTAGTTTAAGTTAGTTAAGATATGATTCGTTCTCTACTTCTTCTCTCCACTCCCAAAACATCTCCCAATCATATTATTGTATAACTTTGCTTTTGGTCTGCCAACTTTATTTTAGTATGGTAACAATTATGGTAAGTTCCTCATTTCTTTCCTTCCGCCAGTTGTATTTTTTTGGGATAACATTTTATTTCTAATCTGTTTAAACCGCAGAAAATAATCTATTCTTCAATAAGCCAAACCTTTTATAATGATCAATAAAAAAATTTGCGACGATCATATTTTTTTTATAGGAAAAAACACTTTAGGTTATTAAGCCATTAGTGAAAATCGACTCGATGAGGCGTAGAGTTTGGGATCATATAAACTAATTAAATTTTCTAAATGTAATTATGTGCAAGCTTTATGGATCGATAGCTCCCACGTACGTGTTGATAGTAGTCATATTGCCAAATGTTTTGGTCAATCCAATTTCAACGTGTGAAAGCCACATTGAAATCCATGATATTTTTCTAGATTTTTCCTGCTTGATTTACGTTTTAGATGATACATATAGCTATAGTGTTTTGATCTTATATTTATCTATAATATTTTTATATATGGTGTGAATAGCTTTCCAGTATTTGTAAGTATGAAACTATACTAAAAAAAATCGGATGTTTAAGCGTTTAGGCGGCCAAAATTGTCTGACCGTTAATTTTCGACTAATTGATTAGACGTTAGCGCCTAGCAAATTTTTAAACTTTGGTATGAATACAGCTTCGCATAAACAATATTGCAATTAAATGTATGATATTTTAATTTATTATTGAGATTAAATTTCAAGTATTTTATGCATAAATACAATCACGTGGTAATTTTTTTATTTTATTTTTAATTTTTTTAATTTTTTTAAAGTTTTGGTATATATGAACTTTGCATTGTCAAACTACTAAATATTGGTAAACACAAATAGTTTTTAGAGACAATTGCATAAAACAACCTTCATTATATATGATATTACTAAACCAACCTATCTTTCTAAAGGGTTGTTAAAAACTAAATCTTTGATTTTTTATTACGAAATGCCATTCAATTTTTTTTTTAAAAAAAAACAAGCCGTCGGCGGCACGATGGAAATTTCTCCATCGCGTCGCCGCTGCTAGGGGCGCGCGAAGTTGGCGTCAGCAGCGATACGGCGTCTTTTCGTCTTCTTCGTCTTCTTTTTTAATGTACCGATCGTCTTTTGTTCTTCTTATGTCGTCATCTTGACTTGTCTTAGTCTTCGGTCTTTGACTTTATCTTATCGTCTTCTTACGTCTCTCTCTGCTCTCTCTCTCTATATAGATTTCTGACAAATATGGTGTAACTCATGTTATAGTAGAGTTAACAGTATGTGTAATGGTAGACTTAACTTTATGTGGTGGTAGACTTAACTTTATGTGGTGGTAGAGTTAATAGTATGTGTAATGGTAGACTTAATTTTATGTTATGGTAGAGTTAACAGGTATGTGTAATGGTAGCTTAACATGTTACGATAGAGTTAACGATGTGTAATGGTAGACTTAACTTTATTGAAATGCCATTAAATTTTTTTTTTTCACAAAATCTCTTTATCATCTCGTTTAATTCCTCCTTATCTCCATCTCTTTCTAGGTTTCTCTCAAATCCATGTTCTTGAACATGGCAGACAGAATCTCCTTCCTAAAAAGGCATGAAATCGCTTGTCTTCTAGCGAAGGTTCTTCTCCTTCTTACACACTCTAGATTTCGTGTTTAATCTTGTTTCTCGAATCTATGCATCAGATCGGGGGATCTAGATCTCGATCCAGGGAAAGGTATATTCTCATTTTTCTTCAATTTTTCAGTCCCTAAATAGTCATATGATTAGAGGCTCTCGCAAATCTCGACATGTGATTTGTGGTTCAGTTAGGGTTTTTGATTAGTTGGGGGTTTTTTTCTGGATTTCACATGGGAAAAATGTAGGTAGAAACTAATTGAATGAGATGTCACAAAGTTTGGAATTATTTTATATGGTGTATCGTCTCGATTTCCGTTCGATACCATTATAGTGTTATGGTAGACTTTACATGTATGTTATGGTGACTTTTACACGTATGTTATGGTAGACTTTTACATGTTATGGTAGACTTTACATGTGATATGGTAGACTTTACACGTATGTTATGGTAGACTTTCTGTATGTTATGGTAGTACCAGGTTTGTCTTTTCGATATGGTTTTTCGAAAATGAGAACTAAGCTTGTTTTCAGGATACTTCTGGTAGATATGACAATGGTGGAACATATACTTGTGCTTGTATGTATTTTTGAAACAGCTACGTGTGTTGATTCATGTATGCGTCTATGGTGAGCCTTTTAAAATGTTTTGAAAGTTGTTGTGTTTTTCAGATTCTTGTAAATGCGTATTATAACAAATCTCAAATTCAGTGTTGTAATGGACCAATACGTATGGTTTTCTCATTTTCAGTTACACAATGTGATCTCTGGTGATGAAGCTGATGGTAAGAACAAATATGAGCCTACTCAATGTTAAGCAACTGAAAAGGTAATAGAATTTTCTTTTTCTTGGATTTAAATATCCTCGACAAGACAAAATTTTGAAACGATAACATGAACATGAACATGAACATTTGTTTATTACAGGATGCTCTCACTCACTGAATGATGCTCTTTCAGGAAAAAGTGAGACTAAAGAAGAAAATGACTCCATTCTCTCAGCCCTGACTTTTGGTAGACTTTTATTGTATGTTATGTTACTTTTACGGTATGTTATGGTAGACTTTATTGTATGTTATGGTAGACTTTCTGAGTGGTAGACTTTACAGGTCATGGCTGGAGAGTTTGTTCCTCTCTCTCGACTTAACGGTGGTTTCTTCACCTCTGGTTCTTTCTTACGTAACAATGGTTTCTGGTCTTTGGAAATGGCGGATACGTCAATGGAGTGGATCATGTTGATCAAGGCACTGAAAATGTTATTTCAAGTGTCAAAGAGTTTATCAAGACAAGAAAGTTTAGAGGAGTTGATGTTCATATGTAATGTGTGCTGCATTTACTGATGATCTGAGCTCAAAGAGCAGAGTGTAAAATAATCCTCCTTTGTCATCAATTTCACATCTTCACTCCGGTTTTGATACATACATGTTATGATAATCATGCGGAAGGCTTTGCTATAGCAATTAAGCTCTCGCGCTCTTTAATTCTATATCGACAACACATGAGTGCAACATCATCAAACGACTACATTTTTGCTTAAAATCATATTTTTTGTTTTGTATTAACATTCATCTTATTTGTGACCACTTATCGAGTAAAGTATTCAGCTTTTATGTACCAAAACTGTATTGAAATTTGCCAAAATAAATAACAAGGGTAAGTGTGATCTGAGGAATTTTACAATCGTAAAGAGGTAAAATGGCTGTCTTGCAAGATGAGGATTCTTGAATTGGTTTATCGATTGACGATTGATAAAGGATGTTCAAAGCAGACAAGTTTTCATTGGCTCAAGGATGTCACTGGCATGAACTCGTATGGACCTTGCTTTGGCCCCCAAACCTGCCATGTTCGAGCAAATTCCATTTCGTATGAGATTGAAGTTTTATGAGCATTTTTCAGTAATAAGTAAGTAATATCTTGACAAATTTGACTGATATGATAAGATTTAGAAAGATGGAATGAACCTGGTTTCATCAAAGGCGATCTCATAGGAGGTATAAAAGTCTACCACCATTAACATTAAAATCTAGCACCATGAGATGTAAAAAGTCTACTACCATGAGAGGTATAAAGTTTACCAACATGGGAGGTAAAATCTACCACCATGGAGAGGTATCTGAAGTCTCAGTAATATAAATTAAAATCTACCGGGAATATAAAGTCAAAATTCGGAAAATCTACCAAATTAAGTCTTCCCCATGTGAACAAAGTCTACCAAACAAAATAAATCTACCGTCGCGAGGATAAAGTACCATAACTAACCATAAAATCTACCATCAATAACGAGATAAATCTACCACGGGTTACAAAATCTACCATCGAAGTCACTTAAATCTACCAAAAACCTAAAGTCTACCAAAAAAGTCAACAGTCAGCTGGTTTAAAATCTAGTTAAATAACACATCTAGTAACATAAAAATTAATATCTACGTAACATGAAAGCGTAAATCTCCATGTCTTAAGTAAACTCTAGTAACATTGGTAGACTTATCAACATAAACTCTACCATAACTTTGGTAGACTTATCAGCGTAAACTACTGTTTCGTTCGA
This sequence comes from Boechera stricta, assembly GCA_018361395.1. Lineage (NCBI taxonomy): Eukaryota > Viridiplantae > Streptophyta > Magnoliopsida > Brassicales > Brassicaceae > Boechera > Boechera stricta. The sequence continues at coordinate 12,404,636 of CM031541.1, read as the reverse complement.
TTAAAGTCTAGTCAATTTGAGACTTTCGAAAAATCTGCCACTACATAAAAAACTAAAGTCTACTATCATTCTCTGGTAGACTTTATGATCACTCTTAAGTCTACCGTCATAGCTGGGTAGACTTAAGTTTCCGCATTGACGTGGCAAATTCATTAATGGCATTTTCGTAATACGTTTTTTCAAAGCAATTGAGGCAAAATTGCCATTAAAATCGGAATTAGGTCATTTGAGTAATATTCAAAATATTAAGGTCGTTTTAATAATAAAGTTTAAAAATATAGGTTGTTTTAGCTATCCACCCTAGTTTTTACTTACATTATCATTCATCATATTCAACACATTTCTCTATAAATTACACTTGACAATATGAGCTTGTACTTTTACCAGTCGCTGCGACTGTCTCTACGATAGAACAAAACGACGGTGACAGCAGGCAGACATGAAACAAAACGACGGTGACGATCTGATGGAGGTGTCGCAGGAGAGAGAGAGGGGTGTCGCGTTATACAAAAGGGATCGCTGGAATTTCGAACGACTGTTGCGGTGACTCCTTTAACAGTAACGACGACACATTTCAACAAAACGGCGACTCCTTTTAGCGATTTGAACTCCGTTGAAATCTATTTTGTAGTCGCAGAAAGTGGTCGCTGCGACCACATGCCGAACATGGCCTATATCGTCCACAATCAAGGGATCTAACGATTCACAAAAACACAATCTATATGGAAATATGAGAAACAACAATGAGTGAATACAAACAAAAGATAAAAAAAATCAACATGGAGTATACCAAAAACCTACAAAACTTACATTCGATCATTATATAAAAAAAAATAAAAAAATAATAATATACATAATTACATACTCTGATGATTAAACCACATATCTAGCTAACTTAGAAATACTAATCAATCGATCAACCAAAAGATAAATAATGTTTCCACATTTTTCATTTGCTCTGACCTCAGCAAACATTGGTGGCCGATGGACTCGACAAAAATGGTTTTCTTTCATGTGAAGGAAGAAATTTAGGCAATCAGTTCCAAACTATCAGAATGTATAATACGACTGATTTCGTTCAATATTGTTTGGTCCAAATATCGGATTTATTATATTTTTGTTATAGAGGTTGTAATAAAAATAAAAAAATTTTAAAGCAGAACTACGAACATAATAATGCATGAAAGGGAAAAAGAGAATTGTGAAGGGGACAAATGATGAACGTGTGTTCACTTCTTGTGTGGAAAGGTTGAGAGATCACTTCACTAGTCGTTATTAGAATACCAAACATAGTCACTTATATTATATATGCTAGGCCAATACCCACACGCAAATTTGTGCATCTATAATTTGTTTAATAATTTACATCGACTAAATTAATTTGATGAGATAATGATTTTGGTGTTTCCTTTTGATGAATTTCTCTAATTTTCGAGTAAACAATTTATCTTATTTTTTTAAAAAAAAATTTTTAGTTAATAGTTTAATGCTTATTCGATTACTTATCTAAAATGAGAAAAAAATTATTATTTACGATTACTATATGTAAATATAGTATACGAAAAGATGAAATAAATTCTAATAGCATATTATTTAATGTTATACTTTAATAAAAAAAAATATTTCATCTATACATTACCAACCGCGCCAAATATATAATACCACTCGAGACTTCTAAGTTTATGCATACTTTTATAAAATTTCATATAAAATTTAGATGTCTGCCTAGATTGTTAAAACTATTTGAACATTCCGATTTAGACTAAAACGGTAAATATTAGCCAAATAAAAACTCAACAATTTTTTAATCGGTTAAGACGTCCAACTGATGATTTTATAGTTAATTTTATTTCTTTTAATATATATATATATATATATATATATATTATAAAAAAAAATCCGATGAATTGGTTAGGAAAAGTTCAATGGAACATGTGTTCAAGAAGTTGATTTTTTTTGGTAGATTGATCTGTAGCTTCATTGTTAGAAGCAGGAGATTGCATATATAGGTTCTATGTTTCCATGTAACCGATAACCGTTTGGTTTAGTAATGTACAAGTTGACCAAAAAAAAAAAAGTTCAGCCGATGAGCAACGCTTAACAAAGATTTGAAATTTTATTTTTCGAAATGTGAAATTAATTTACTAAAAATAATAATTGCGCATATCTAACGACAGTAGTCAAATAAAAATGCGTTTAGAAGGTAAATTCATAAACTTGGAGCTTGTTAAAAGATTGAGTCAAAGTATTCGAAGCTTACTTACCTAAGTTAGAAGGCAGGTCCACATAAGATAGGTAACAGATGGGCGAAAGGAGGAGGAGAAAAAGAAAGATTAGGGCTCTTGTTCTTCTATTTCTGTATCGAAAGAGTAAACACAAATATATATACAAAGTAAATCGACTTAATATAAACCGTCTAATATAAGAAACCAACTTAACCGGAAAACAGAGTAAAGATAAACTCTTTTACGCAATATTCAGTCTTGATATCTCTTTTTAATCTATATCGTTAACTCCATTACATTGGAGCATGGATGTCTCGAATGCCCAGGTTGGTAAGAAAAAATTGCAGTTCCTTATAGCTAAGGGCTTTAGTAAGTGAATCGGCAAGTTGTTTTGTTGTAAACATGTGACGGAGAGATAACACCTTCAAGGACTGCATCACGAATGAAATGACAATCTGTTTCAATATGCTTTGTGCGCTCGTGATGTACTGGATTTTGACTGAGTTGAAGAGCAGATTTGCTATCCGTATAGACTTTCATAGGTTGGTCATGTGAAACACTGAAATCATGAAGAAGCTGTTTGATCCATTTGAGCTCCTTAGTGAGCAATTAAAGTGCTCGATACTCAGCCTCCGTGGACGATAGGCTGACAATCTTCTGCTTCTTAGTTTTCCAGGAAATGGGAGCTTGACCAAGAGTTACAATGAAACCAGTAACAGAACGTCGAGTAAGAGGACAACTAGCCCAATCTGAATCACACCATCCATAGATTTGCAAGTCAGAATCAGAAGGAAGAAAGATACCCTGACCTGGAGACGATTTAAGGTAGCGGACCACTCTTAATGCAGCATCCCAATGATCCTTCCGTGGAGCCTGCATAAACTGTGCCAGAAGATGAACTGCAAAAGACAACTCAGGTCGTGTAAATAAGGCGACTTACCAATCTCCTATATACAGCCGGATCATCAAGTAAAGGAGATTCAGATTTAGCGAAATGTTGATTTTGTTCCATCGGAAAGCGAACGGGTTTAGCTCCCAACAAACCGGATTCCGAGATAATATCCAACACATACTTGCGTTGAGACAAATAAATGCCCTCTTTATTTCTAGAAACCTCAATGCCTAGGAAATATTTCAACGATCCCAAATCCTTCATGTGAAAACACGTACTAAGATATGCTTTGAATGCATCAACTGTAGTATCACAGCTGCCAGTGATAATAAGGTCATCAACATAGACCAAAACATACATTTGAACCTCACCATTGTTGTAGCAAAATAGCGAATAGTCAGACAATGATTGAGTGAAACCATATGTGCAAAGAGAAGTTGATAATTTTTCAAACCAACATCGTGGAGCTTGCTTTAAACCATATAGCGACTTTCGTAACCAACATACTTTGTTCTGAGAAGAACCCTGAAAACCTTGAGGGAGCTTCATATAGACTTCTTCAGATAAATCACCATGAAGAAAGGCGTTGTGTACATCCATTTGAGAGATCTTCCATTGTTTTGCTGAAGCTATGCTAAGAAATAGACATATAGTACTCATTTTTGCAACAGGAGCAAAAGTTTCATCATAATCACTCCCTTCAACTTGATTATTACCAAGAACCACTAATCTTGCTTTATATCTTTCCAAAGTTCCATCAGATTTGAGTTTAATTTTGTAAACCCATTTGTTACCCAAAGCTTTCTTTCCCGGTGGAAGATCAACTAAGGACCATGTACCATTAATATCATGAGCTGCAAGTTCTGATTGCATCACCTCTTGCCATACTCTTTCTTTAACCGCATGTTAATAAAAGCGAGGTTCAACAAGAGTAGAAACAACCACCATGTATGCACGGTGAGTTGTTGAAAGACGATGGCAACTAACAAAATCATCAATCGGATAAAGAACATCAGACTTACTAGACGAAGTAGGGTGAGATACTACCGTATTGGTGATGTATTCTTTGAGTCGAACTGAAGGAAGTTTAGTCCTGCAGCCTTTGCCCATCAAAGATGTCTCTGTTTCAAAAATTGAATTTTCAGCTACAGGGTGTGTATTAGGAGATGACTCACTTTGTATGATATCTTCAATTTCTGAACTTATCAAAGTAGGAATAGGTGGCATAGCATTTGTGTCAAAATTTGATGTAGGAGGCACAGCTGAGTCAGGTATATCATCGACCATAGGAGGCTGAATTGGTGACATAACAGATAGATTAGAAGATGTGGCTGTAGAGGAAGATGGCGAAGACTGAAAAGGGAAAGCAGTCTCGTCAAAAACAGCATCTCTTGAAACAAAGAAGATATCAGCTTCGATATCTTATAGTCTCCAATCTTTCTGTCCTCGCGGATAACCAACGAAAACACAGCGGCGTGATCGGGATTCAAACTTGTCACCTTTGTGATTTTGATTATGCGCATAACATAATGAACCAAAGATCTTGATATGATCATACTCTGGTGCAACCTTGTACAGCAGTTCATATGGTGTTTTTCCCTGCAAAACGAAGGAGGGTGTTCGATTTATTAGATAAGCTGCAGTTAAGACGCATTCTCCCCAGAATTGTAGTGGGAGATGTGATTGAAAACGCAAAGCGCGGACGACATTTAGAATGTGCCTGTGTTTCCTTTCCACACGTCCGTTTTGTTGGGGTGTTCCTACACAAGAAGTCTCATGAAGAATGCCGTGTCGAAGAAAATAATCTTTCATGCACAAAAACTCAATCCCGTTATCTGTCCGTATTATCTTGATTTTAGATTGAAACTGGCGTTCAACATATGCGATGAAGTGTTAAATATGATCTTTTGTTTCACTCTTTCTTTTCATTAAAAAAATCCACACAGCCCTTGAACAATCATCAACTATTGTTAAAAAATACCGTGCTCCAGAATGTGTTACCGTTCTATACGGTCCCCAAACATCACAATGTATTAGCTCAAAACAAAACAATCTTGTATTCACACTTATAGGAAACGGTGTTCGAGTTTGTTTGGCACGAAAACAAATGTCACATGTAATGTGAGGATCATTACAACCAGCAAATCCTAATTTCGAAATAAAAGCCATTGCCTTAGAAGAAGGATGTCCTAATCTTTGATGCCACAGCTTGTACGGTTCTTTTATCGTTATTGCTCTTACCGAATCAACATTCAGGAGGTAAAAGGAGCCACCAAAACGCTTACCAACTCCAATCACTATCTTCGAATTTCGATCCTGAATTATAAGAAAATTATCAGCTAACTGAACCACACAATTGTTTTCATCCATCAACTGCCCAATAGAAATCAAACTTGACTGTAGTTCTGGAACAAAGAAGACTGATTTTAAAATCAGAGTTGAGCTAAATCTAACAGTTCCTTCTCTATTTGCAATTCGCTGTCTTCCATCTGCTAATATCACTACTACTGGTTCTATGCTTCGTATGTCTTCTAAGGATGTTAACTCACTAGTCATATGGTGTGTTGCTCAAGAATCCAAAATCCAAGACAAGTTAGAAAGCTTACCTGACGTAGAATTGCTTTGATCAGAAGACCCCCGGACTGCATTGAGAAGTGAAAGTACTCCCTTCCATTGTGATTCAGTCAAGCCACTCACAGCGTCTCTATCTTTATCAGTTATAATCCGATTCACTTGTTRTTCATTTCCAGATATCGTACTTACAGAATTGAGGTTTGCTGAGCGTGAACTATTGGAGTTACCACGGCCTCCACGAAAGTTTCCTCTGTTAYTRCGGCCTCTACTGCGTGGTCYGAGATTTTTTCCTCGTCCTTTGTCTTCCCACCAATCAGGGTATCCCACTACTTCAAAACATCTCTCAGATGTGTGTYCTGTTCTTCCACAGTGTTTACACRGTATACCCTTTTCCAGCTCAAAATTTCGAACTTTAGACTTCGTTTGAACAGCCAAAGCAATTGTTTCAGTAGCTTCCTCACGCAGCTTGGTTTGAGAAATCATTTCTTCTTCTTGAGACACAATATTGTAGGCCTCTTCTAGGCTTGGTAGAKGATCCTTAGCACAAAGTGTTGAACGAACTGTGTGATAAATCTTCTCATCTAACCCAAACAGAAATTGTTGAACCATATCGTCTTCTCGATCTTTTTCTTGTTTCTCCCCAAGATTGCATTTGCACAAACCACACACACACACACGCGCACAGATCTGTAGTTATTTATGTTCTCCCAAATCTTGATTAGTCGACCATAATACTCTTCTACGGTTGAGCTATTCTGCTTACATACCACTAATTCAGCTTTAATTTTCTGGTTATTTGGTCCATTGGTGATTGAAAACCTCTTTCGGAGATGTTTGATTTAAGCGATGGATCTATGGACATCTTGATCCAAGACACTAGTAAGGCATTTACAGATCTCCAATCATCATAATCTGGAGAATCTTTATAAGGTTTCGGGATTGTACCATCAAGGAAGCCGAACTTCTTTCGCGATAACAACGCAGTCTCCATAGAACATGACCACTCGTCGTAATTGTGCGTCTTTAGTAGAGGATGAGCGATGATTGCTTCTGGATTATCTGTAGATATTAGATCGTAAGGCGAAATCGTTCTTCTTACCTCCGTCTTCAATGTCGTTTTTTGACCTTTCGTCAATGTCGTTTCTTGACTCTTCTCGGTCTCTTCTCCTGAACTTTCTTCATTGCTCATCTTTGCTAATCGTTAATCACTAATTGCGAATTGGAATTTTATTGAGAATCTGATCGTGGCTCTGCTACCATAACAGATGGGCGAAAGGAGGAGGAGAAAAAAAAAGATTAGGGCTCTTATTAATGTTCTTCTATTTCTGTATCGAAAGAGTAAACACAAATATATATACAAAGTAAACCGACTTAACATAAACCGCCTAGTATAAGAAACCAACTTAACCGAAAAACAGAGTAAAGATAAACTCTGTTTCTGCAGCAGCAATATTCAGTCTTCAGCAATACTCTTTTAATCCTTTTGTATCGTTAACTCCACATTAATAGGGTTTGCCTAAACTAATTAATAGTAGTAGGTTTTACGGATGGTATTCCGTATTTAAGATTTCCTAATAAATAAAATTATTTCAAAAATAATAAACTTATGTTATTTAGAACTAATTTAAAATTTGTTCAGATGCTAATATCTTCTTTATAGTCTACAAATCTAGGAGATTAATTGCACATAAATTATCTTCCTGGAGTCAATGAAATTGTCAAGTTTTGGTAAACTTTAATGAAATTTACAACTAATTAAAATTCAAAACAATAATGAAATATCTTAGTCGTCCGGACAATTTATTAACTTCCATAATGTGTCTCTAAATATAAGATTCCACAATACAACATTGGATGGGTCTTCGTCTCCTTGTATGAATTGTTATCCCTCTTAATTTTCATTTCAGCTTTTTTCCTCTTTTTATTTCATTTCCCCTATAGAGAGAGAGAAAGATAGAGAATGATGGGGCAATGGGGGGAAGAAGTTGATGAAGGGGTGGTGATCAGATGCTACGATGATCGTAGGGACATAATTCAAATGGATCGTGTGGAGAAGAGTTGTGAGATTGCTAACGACCACAAAACTCTTCTCTTCACAGACACTTTAGGCGATCCCATCTGCAGAATCCGAAACAGTCCTCTCTTCACTATGCTGGTTGATTTCTCTCTCTCTCTCTCTTTTTATTTCTATTCTCTTAAAAATCAGACGAAAGTATGAGATGGTTCTCTTTTTTCAAAAGCCTAAAATTTGATGAAGAAAAAAAAATAAAGACAAGTTTGAACTACAATAATATAAGTTCGCGTGTAGTATTTATAATATTTATATTTTTCCTCGGTTTTTTTAAGAGTGTTGGTATGAAATAAGCTTTTTGCTTGAGTGTAGGTTTAAATTTTGTATTTTTAGATAATTTTATAGTGTTCTTAGATGAGCTATATCAAATATAGAGATGGATCAATTAAGATGTATAGACATGTCAATATATCTTAATTAATTTGTATAAAATGTTAAAACATCATTTTTAAAAAAAGATAATAGGTAATAGAACTACTTTATTATGTAAGATACAAATGTAGTTGTTGTTTTAGCAAGAAAACACATGATTATGTTGACAAAAAAAAAACGGATATATGAATTAAGATCTATTAGCCGAAACACGCTAGGGTTTGTTAAACCTTTTTTTGGTATGAATGTTAAGGTTTTGTTAAAACTTGGAATGTGTTAATTTATTTATGTAAATATGTTAATACGGATCTAAAAATTAAGTGAAGTACTATTAATTGGATTGGTATAAATAACGTTTATGTACCTTAAAAGGTGGCAGAAGTTGGGAACAAGCTGGTGGGTTCCATACAAGGCTCAGTAAAGCCTGTGGAGTTTCATGATAAGTCAGTGAGAGTGGGTTACGTTCTTGGTCTCAGAGTTGTGCCTCGGTACCGACGCCGTGGCATTGGTTCGATACTGGTGAGAAAGCTGGAGGAATGGTTCGTGTCTCATAATGCTGACTATTCTTACATGGCCACTCAAAAAGAAAATGAAGCATCTCTCGGTCTCTTCGTCGGAAAACTTGGCCATGTCGTCTTCAGAAAGCCCGCAATCCTGGTCAATCCCGTCAACCCTGGTCGCGGTTTAAAACTGCCGTCGGACATCGGAATAAGGAAGCTAAAGGTGATTTTATTACATACATTGCGTAATATATATATATATATATATATATATATATATATATATAAATTTCAACCATACCACATTGAGAAACTCAAAGTGAAGTTCATAAATTTTAGTACGTTTCAGTTCGGTGAAACTAACTGGATATATTCTAGTTTTAGTCTCTTTTAAAATTTAGAATAGATAAGAAAATTAAAAACATTCTTGTATTTCTAGCGTGAAAAATAAATCCATCATATATATAAAATCATTAATAATATAGAGAAAGCTACAAAATAAATTTATGGTCGTTTACATTGTAAATTGAGTTAAAAATGTGAGCATAAAATTAATTAAACTTATGTAGGCTCACATGGAAAAAAGAACAACATTAACCAAAAATTTAAGTGACAGGTGAAAGCGGCCGAGTCGTTGTACCGGAGACACGTGGCAGCGACGACGGAGTTTTTCCCGGACGACATAGACAGAATCTTGCGGAACAAGTTAAGTGTCGGGACATGGGCGGCTTACTACAACAATGACAACATCAGAAGCTGGGCAATGCTTAGTGTTTGGGATAGTAGCAAAGTCTTCAAACTTAGAATCGAGAAAGCTCCTTTAAGCTATTTGCTTCTCACTAGAGTTTCCAACTTTTTCGGTAAATTTTTGTCGTTATTGGGATTAACGGCGTTGCCTGATTTGTTTACTCGGTTTGGGTTCTATTTCCTTTACGGGGTTCACGCCGAAGGTCCATTAAGTGGGAAACTCGTTAGGGCTTTGTGTGAGCACGTTCATAACATGGCAGCGTTAGATGACAGTGGCGCGTGTAAAGTCGTGGTGGTGGAGGTTGATGGAGGAAGTAACGGCGATGATTCTTTGCGTAGATGTATTCCGCATTGGAATATGCTTTCGTGTGACGATGATATGTGGTGTATCAAGCCGTTGAAATGCGAGGAGAAGAAGAATGGTTTGATTGAGTTTAGCAAAATGTGCTTAAGATCGAAATCGCGGTCTTCGCTCTTTGTGGATCCAAGAGATGTGTAGCTTAGCTAGCTAGGGAGATTCATCGCATGTTTAATCCGAATGATAATGTTCCGAATAGTGAGAAATCAATTTGCTTTTTCCTAAGATTAATGACTAGACATGAAATAAATTATGCAATTCCGCGACTATTTCTGGTGAAACTATATATGTTATTTTGATTGATAGTTCTAGTAAACTACCCTTCATTTTATTGATTATGTTGTTCCGTAATATTAACGAAGGAAACCTAATTGTTAGACTACATTTAAGAGATTGTGCCGCCAAATGATGTCTTCAATCAAATGCTAAACGCTTGAATGTCAACCGCCAAATTCCCAACCGTCAAACCGGACAAAATCAACGTATATTAATCTATCAACAAAGAACAATCAAACCATCGACTCAGAAAACGTTAAGACAATCAATATATGAATCCAAGACATGTTGTGGGGTTTTAGTTTGCATTTTGTTTGGCATGACATATCGAGAGATATTAAACCCTACACATAGTTATATAATTATGTTTTTTTTTTGTTTTTTTTCTGGATCTTATGTATGATTAATTATTGTTCTCCATATAAAATCTAAAAAGATTTCCTCAAGTAGGTGCCACCATTTGTTGTCCTTAGCATTCTTCCTATCGTGATTTTATTTAAATAATATATATTGTTTGAATCAGCGTGTAATCTTAAATTTGTAATGTACATATATCTCAATACTGTATGGAATTAATACGAAGGAGATTGGTGGTGCCGGTGATGTGGTCCTTTTATGTTAGGTTTAAAACCAACTTTTTATTGATGGGCCGTCCTCTATTTTAAAGATAGATCTACATTTCCTGTTACGTCGAATTACTCCATGTGATATTCATATGGTTTGCACAAATTTATGTGTATTTAGTCTTACTAAATTGAGTGGATGAAATTATTGTTGGAGTTTTTGTTTTCCTTTCCTGTTTTCTTTTAATTTTGTCAATATGCATGCAGTGGTATTTAAAACATGTTCATGCAGCCAGATTTAGCTTTAGCAGTTCAGAAAATCATATATGTAATCTCTCAATTTTCTTATAGCCGATGTTTATTTTCTTTTTCCTTTGTTTCATATAGAATTATATTTTTCCAATTTATACGTGTATTTATTTTCTTCTTGTATGGTTTACCCTCTTCTTTTTGTATAGTTTACCCTCTTCATTATCATTTATAAGTCAACATTAGCATAACTATCATGAATGACATGGTAGGTACTCAAATGATTATATATTTGGTGTATGTATTTTAATTCATTGCATATTTGCATACGATAATCGCTTACATTTCCATTTTTTAGCAACGCAATAACATATGCATGACGACAAATATTAGGTACTCAAAAATATAAATACATATTATGAAATAATATCGACCCAACAACAAGATATCGGTTTAACCCGAGCCGAACCGGGTAAGAATGCAAAAAAGTGCATTATCTGCAAGAAAATACATTATCTAGTTGTTGGACCGATATTATTTCATAATAAGTATTGATATTTTTAATGAAATATCAATACATAAATCTGCAAGAAAGTGCATTATCTAGTTGTTGTGTCGATATTGTATTCAAAACTTTAACATATCAATACATAAATCTCAAAGAAAATGCATTATCTGTGGTTCGAACCCTATACCTAGTTGTTGTTTCTAACAATATTTTTTTGATTATTTTAGAAATTTATGATCATTACAACATATATATATATATATACTGTTAAATATAGATAAATTTACATAACGGATGCAGAGTGAATATTGGCTAAAATAAAATTGGAAATGTTAAATGTATATATTTATATAAATAGGAATCTGGATTCGTTTTCTGGGTTACAAATTAGACCTAACTCTATAGTCCACTTTATATTGATAATGTACTTCACATGTTAGGAACATGTCAACTTCATTGGTTAGCCATCTAATGCAATGTTTTTTTGTCTTGATAACATATCTAATGAAATTATGATCAACCAATAGACATATATTTAGTTTTTTGTGGATATTAAATGAAATCCCCCAATGGTACAGTTTTGTTTGTGTTAGGGGCTTCAAATCAATAATCATAATCTGAATACACTAGAAAGATGAAAACAGCCCACAGTTAGGTGTTGATGTCCTCTTGCCGAACAAGGTTGATGAGTGTACTTTATATGCCCCATCTTTCTGCATAAGTCGAACCAATTATTGGTCTTTTTTACATTTGATTTTAATATTTAAATAATTAATAATTTCCCCCTTTACATATCCTTAAAATATATATGGTTATATATGAATGGTGACACAATAAAATGTGGTGAATTGTGGTGTGGTTCAACCGTAGTATCAGAATTTTTTCACCATTTTCGAATTTTAATTTATTTGTGGTATTGTTCGAGATGGAGTAGGATGGTGTGGTGCAGAGATTTTCTTTCTCATGTTTTGCAAAATGCACTTGAACCCCACAATAACCATCTAAATTATGGGTTCAAGTATGGTCTAGGTGCATTTCATAGCTTTTGTTTAATTAATTTGAAATTTATTAATTCTCTTAAAAATTGAACATGTTAATTTAATAATGAATGTTATTATATATATCTTTGATAAATATGAATATTTTTATATTAAAAAGAAAGAATTTCTTTGGCCATTCAAAGTCTTAGAAAAATATTTCAATTTCGATAATCACTATATAATATATATATGAACTATATTTTATACGGTAACCATTCAACTGATGATTTACTTGTTTCACCTGATCAGCTTGTTTAATATAAACTGCATTGGTCACATATTTTAGCATATTTTTTGAAAAAAGTTATTTGAACAAAATAACTTATTATTAATTTTTTTGAAGTGATTTTCACTAACATACCATTGAGGACAAAACATAGCCAAAACCTGATTGTAATAATATATAGGAAACAGTCGCTTAATTCTCTTAGACGCTGGACGGAAAAAAAAAAAAAACATAAATTGATAGTAAACCGATCGAAACGTGAGATCCACATAAGAAAACTTTAGTTTTTCTTTACGTCAGAAGATAAACTTTTAAATGTTATAATCACAATTCACAAAGTAGGAATAATTTATCTCTGCTTGGTGCGGAACTGCGGATACATTGGGCTTAAACGTTAAAACTAATTGGTTGAGAAAAGGTCCATAGGAGAAGAGGTCCATAGGACGATGGTCAAACATCAAACACATAAAGTTTAAATGAAAACGTCGTAGTCGCTTCTTAGGTGTGGACATTTTAACTGAACCAAAACCGATCGCAAACTGAACCAGAATTCATGCACAAACCATCCGGTTAATCTTTTCTTCAGTCCGAATACTAATAGTATTCTAGTATTGATAGTTTAGTGATATTTTAATTATTTTATTTATATATTTGAAATTTTTATCGATTAATCCTAAACAGATCCACGAGTTTTCTACTTGCCAAACCAAAACAAAGATTGTTAGATGTTTTGTATGAGTAATTGAGTTTACATTTCCTTATTGCTTATTTTTATATCATTTATCAAATAATGATGAATTTATTTTTGAATTTGTTAACTGATTAATTTGCTCTTTTTTTGTCGACAGTTGTTTAAAACTTAAAACGGTTTAGAAATTCAAGTCGAGTTCACAGCTACACTCACTGCGATAATATTGCACTTGCTAAATTATCCGTACATTAAAAGCGCGTGATATATAGGATACAGTGAATCTTTGTATTTTTGAGACTTCTGTATCTCATCCGACATTGTTATGTTGAAGCATGCATTATCTTCACTAGTTCCGAATTTGCTCTTTTTTTTTTAACTTAACTTAAAAGCCAACCCAAAGTATAATCAAATCAAAACTAAACCAAATTACATTTGAGTTCACGTAAAATTTTATTATAACCGAATTAACTAAACCAAACCAAACCGAAATGCCCACTCATAATTTACTTCTAGAGCACAAACAAATTTGGGCTAAGGCCGCTCAGCTATTATGGGCTTTATTACGGCCCATGATAAGTTAGAACAAAGGACAAGTAAACTCAAAAATGTTAACTTCATCAATTCAAATAAAGCAAAAGAACAAAGCAGCACAATAGAAACAAAAAAGCAAAAACAGAAAAAAAAAAAAAAAGGCAAAACAACAAAAACAAAAAATGGAAAAATAATATATCTCCTTTATATTTTCCAATAACGAAAATGGAAGTCTTACTCAACAACGCACTTCTTTATTAACCGTTTTGACGTGTAAGTGGGCCTTATTACAAAAAACTTCGTGTTGCCATTACCATCGTGGTCCTCTCTGACTATTATAATCCCTCTCTCTTTCTCGCTCTCTTCTTCTTCCACAACCATGGCTTCTTGCGTCACCGGAACAGAGGCGGCGATACGAGCAGCTGCATGTAGAGACGGTGACGCAGCGGCACATCTAAAGCTTATCTCAGTCTTTGTCATCTTCCTAACAAGCGTTTTAGGGGTTTGGGGACCAGTTTTACTCGCTAGATACTTTCATGGGAAGCCTCTTTACGATAAAGCGATTCTTGTGATCAAGTGTTTCGCCGCCGGCGTGATTCTCTCGACGTCGTTAGTCCACGTGTTACCGGAAGCGTTTGAGTCGCTAGCTGATTGCCAAGTGTCCTCTCGTCATCCATGGAAAGATTTTCCGTTTGCTGGTTTGGTTACGATGATCGGAACTATAACGGCGTTGTTGGTTGATTTAACGGCGAGTGAACATATGGGACACGGTGGTGGTGGTGGTGGTGGAGGGATGGAGTATATGCCGGTGGGTAAGGCCGTTGTGGGGTTAGAGATGAAAGAAGGAAAGTTTGGGGCTGATTTGGAAATACAAGAAAATAGTGAGGAGGAAATTGTGAAGATGAAACAAAGATTAGTGTCACAAGTTCTTGAAATTGGGATTATATTTCATTCGGTTATAATTGGAGTAACTATGGGAATGTCACAAAATCAGTGTACCATTAGACCTTTAATTGCTGCACTTTCGTTTCATCAGATTTTTGAAGGTTTGGGTCTTGGTGGTTGCATCGCTCAGGTTAGTTTATTTTCTTGAATTCCTCTTCTTCTTTTTTTTAATCTTTAGTAATAAATAATTAATGCAAATTTAATAGAGTTGAAATTGTTAGGGGAGAACAATAAATATATTGGAGAAAAAAACAGATGTATGTGTTAGTTCTGACTTTTAAAATAATAATTATAAAAATACCATGAAGAAGTACACTTAGATAGAAGATGTTGACTTTTCTGCATATCACAGAATGTTAACATTCCAATTTAGAGATGCTCACTTCGGTTTAACCGGTCTAAATTGAAACCGTGCCAAAAAATCTTATCTGAAAACCGAACCAATATAACATTTGTGAGTTTCATGGATAGTAGATTTAAGGATATAACTTAGGATTGATGAGTTGTATTATATATTGTGTTGGTTAGGCGGGGTTTAAGGCAGGGACAGTGGTGTATATGTGCTTGATGTTCGCGGTAACGACGCCTCTCGGGATTGTACTAGGGATGGTGATTTTCGCATTGACCGGGTACGATGATCACAACCCGAACGCATTGATAATGGAGGGTTTATTGGGATCACTATCTTCAGGGATTCTTATATACATGGCCTTAGTTGATCTTATTGCATTGGATTTCTTCCATAACAAGATGCTGACGGAGGCCGGTGAATCGAGTTCTCGGCTGAAGAAGTTATGTTTTGTGGCTTTGGTTTTGGGTTCTGCTTTTATGTCACTGCTTGCTCTCTGGGCTTAGACAGAAATAGAGGTTATATACTAATTTTGGCCACACGAAATATTATGAATTTCTAAATCTGTTTTAGAATATTTGAACTTGGTTTACTTTATAAATTATATATCTAGTAACAGAGTTATCATTTCTTGATTTTCATTCATTAACTGCAAGTATATTTACACATTAAAACTTCTCTCTGCTAAAACAACTGAAAATGAAGTTAGATCTCTCTCTATATTGTACTACTTCTATTACTAAACTGTAATGATCTTATGTTAAAGCTAAGTATCTTCCTGTTTAGACGTAATAGACCATTCCAACTTCAAGCAGAGAAGTATGAGGAACATTAAGCACAACATCTGTTCCTCTGCAATTCGTGCTCATAAACGAAAACACAACATTCACCGCTAGTTTCTTCAACACCGACGATGATTGTTTCGCCTTTGCGTACGAATGTCCCAGTATATACGCTACTCCCGCTTCTTTAGCTTCCATTATCTCCGTACACTCCTCCTTCTTTCTTCTCACATTCCACACTTCTTCTTCTTCAGTTCCCGGTTCGGTTTCAACGAACTCGATTATAGCAGACACTAACCGGCTTTCGAAATCATACATTTCTCTTGGAACATCTCTGTATCCATACCTAACCACACTTCTAAACATTCCATACTCTTTTGGTCCCACTCTGCTTATCACAAACCTCTCTTCTTCTCCAATGTACGGAACCTGAACTGACTTCACACATACAAACACCAGAATCTTGTGAAAAGCCGGCAAATTCGTCACAAAATGTCCGAAAACAGCTGGAACTCCCGTCACAAGATTCGTGTAGACCAGTCCGATTCCTGGAACTCTCACCATTCCGATACTCGGTCCCAGAGAGACTATCCGGTCCATCGAGACCTTGTTCTCAACGTCGAATTCATGTTTCTTTGTAGTTCCGTAGTTCCAGATGTACATTACCGCCATGAATGCTAAGGAGAGCAGAATCGGGATCCAACCTCCTTCGGGTATTTTGTAAACGCATGCCGAGAAATAAAGAAGCTCTATGGCACCAAAGCAGATCAAGAACGCAAGAACTGTAACTATTCTTTGCTTCCAGACAATTGTCATTACTAAAGTCATCAAACATGTAGTCACAAGCATCACAGATGTCACAGCAAGTCCTGCAGAAAGCAAAAGAGAATAAACATAAAGTTTTCAACTTTTGAAAAAGTTTGGAAGTTTATGTTAATGATCATGGTCTTTACCGTATGCGTGACCCATCATATTAGTGTCTCTTAACCCAATTGTAACCGCTAAGCAAAGGCACATCAGCATCCAGTTAACTTCAGGGATATAGATTTGTCCATGTATTTTGCTTGAAGTGTGAATGATCTTGACCCGAGGAAAGCAATCGAGCGCGCAGCATTGACTTATGATCGAAAACGTTGCGGATATAACAGCTTGGCTTCCAACCACGGCTGCAAATGTAGCTACTATGAACACTGGCCAGAACACAGGCTCTGCAAACAAACTTATCAAGTTAATCCCAATCACAAATGTTTGTAACTTTGATTTGGTGCTTGTGATATCACAGTACACGATTTAAGAATTTACCGGGTATCGCCTTGTAGAAGCTTTGCTGAATATCTTCATGGTGCTTAGAGAGAAACGCAGCCTCACCCATGTACGCAAGAATCAAACACGGGTATACAAAGAACGAGAACGCCACCTATATTTCAATTTTAGGCAGCATTTGAGTTACTAAAAGAGGATTCTTTTCATTTATATCATATCTTGTAAAGTTCAAGATCTTACCTTTATGGACAGAGAAGAGAAGTGACCTAAGTCAGCAAACATAGTCTCAACACCTAAGGAAGAGAAGAAACACAAAATAAGAATGAAGACCATAAACTTTAATAATGTTATAACATATAGTTTCATTAACTAGTTTTTTACCAGTGATTGAAAGAACAACTCCTCCAAGTGAAACCCACCCTTCTACGCCGGTGCTTCTGAGGAATTTATACATGTAAACAGGCGAAAGCGCAGAGACTATACGCGGGTTCCATTTTATAGTGTTGTAAACACCAATGCAGCTGATGGAGAGAAGCCAAGCAGTGGAGATTGGAGCGAAAATGAAGGCGACTCTATGCGTACCATAACGCTGGACTGAGAATATCGCCACCAAGATGATACAGGCGATGATGACAACATAATCTAGAATTGAGGACAAGAGAAACAAAACTAGACATTAGCCATTAATTAGTATATCTTGTCAAAGTAAGCAAGCATATTCAGACATACTCTCGTGAAGGTCGGGAATCTTGAGCTTGACTCCAGAAACAGCTGAAAGAACTGCAAGAAACCAAAATGTTTGAAAACGATATTGATCTGTCTAAGGTTCATTGCAGAGAAGTTCTCTGGAAATTCACCTGAGATTGTTGGAGTGAGGACGCTATCACCAATGGTCATACATGTCCCTAAAAGCACAAAGATCAGCAAAAACTTTTGAGACTTCGGGTGTTTCTCAAAGAATGATTTAACCGCCGCACTCTGCCGAGTCTCTCCCGGGCTTCCCGTTGCATATGTTGATAGTTTCTCATCCATTTCTTGATGATTTGGTAATATACTTAGCTTGGCATATCTGCAGAGAAGCGAGTACAACGCAAATGTTCCACCTTCAAAAAAATCAAAACACGCGATTGATCAATATCAAAAACATAAGTAGATATTTCATAGTTCTGAAAAAAAGGTTTAAACTTTTACCTTCTCCATTGTCATCTGCTGAGAGAACAATGAAAACGTATTTGAAGAGAGCAATGAGTGTGAATGTCCAGAAGATGAAAGAGAAGACTCCAAAGATCTCTTCATCGTTTTCATGGAGGCTTAGTTTCCCAGAGAAAGTGGTTTTGTAAACATAGAGAGGCGATGTGCTAAGATCTCCATAGATTACTCCAAGGCTCTGGTAAGCCAAAGTGAGAACATTGGCACAAGATACAGTCTTCAAGTGCTGAAACATTTAACAAAGATTATGAATTTCATCACAAGATATATGTATTACAGAAACATTGATTTTTCAGCATATTATACATACCCTAATTAAGAATGAATCTTCATCCCAATATCCCATTATATATGACCTAAAGTTAACCTAATTACAAAAAACTTAGAACCTTTTATATTCAGATTAAGAGTTCTGTTCCAATAGATGTCAACTACAAAACCAAACAGTCCAATAAAATTTGGACTTTTCTCATCCAACTCATGTCTTTCCTTAAAAATACTGACTTTTTAATCCAAAATCAAATCTCCTGCCAAATTACAATTACACTAATAATTAGATGTCTCAATTTCACAAGTTAACAACTTATCTAATGTCACCAAACATTAAAAAGCGTTCACGTCTTTAAGTAGGATTAACCAGTCCTAATCGCGTAAACAATCCAAAAATCATAAAAAATGAACCAAAAAAAAAACAGAGCAAATATTAAAACCCTTAAACTTCCACTTGTTCGTATTCCAATATGAAAATCCAATCTCGACCACATAAATTCTCTGTAAAATTCGCATTGTTCCCAAAACCAAAAACCCAGAAGCAAAAAAATGGTCTTTAAGAAAAAACCCCATTACAACAGACAGAACAAATTGCCTTAATGAAACAAAGATATCAAAACAGAGTAGAAACAAAACATGAAAAACAGAGAAAAACTTTGAGAAAAAAAAAACTGACCTGTTGAGAAATTCCCTGTTCGATTAGAGATGGTGATTGGGTCATGGCCTTGTAAGCAAAACTGCTATAGTTTCTGTGAGAGAGAGAGAGACTGGATTGGAAGAAACAGAGAGAATATAATAATGTGAAGAGAGAGAGAGAGAGAGAGAAGTTGGGAAGTAGGGAGAAGAAAGAGAAGCAGAGAGGGAAGCGAGGAAAGAGAGGAAGAGAGTGGTGTGGTATGTTTTTTGGTGCAAAGAAGAAACTTTGCAGGTTTTAATTTATTGCTTTGTTCTTTCTCCTTTTTTTTTCGATTTAAGTTTACTTTATTTTTATTTTACATAATAATTATTTTATGTTGACAAAAATATTAAATATAGTTTGTTATTTTTTGAAATAGTGTTATAAAAATAGTTTATTAAATGCTTGACAGAAACAAAGAACTATGTTTTACAGTTTAATTTTAGCATTTTTTGCTTAGAATTCTTTTATTCGTTGATTAAATACAAAAATTGATTATTTTTATTTCTTTTATATATCTAATGTGATGAATTATTAATAATTTATATGTGAATTTTTTTTTAAAAAAAAATTTTAAAAATTAAACACTGAGAACAGAAAAAGAAACATAACAAAAAAAGGTGGTAATATATAATTGAAATGTTTTGTATTATTCTGTTTCATTACTCATGTTTTACCATCTATATTTAGCATAGTTGACAACCAAAAAAAAAAGTATGTAGCATACTTAAGTTGAATAGTTTATTTTCTTCAATAGGTACTATAACTGCATCACCTACCTCTGTAACAAGACAACTAGTGATGTGCTGTAATATTTGTTATTTAGCACTATTTAATCTTTTTTTTTGTTTTTGGTGGGTAAATTTAGCACTATTTAAACATGATTAGCATTATTTAATCTTGATAGTTATCCACAAAAAAATTTGGCCTATTTTATGCAAAATTACATATTAAAGATAGAATATTTGTGTTGCATTGGTTGAGTGGGTTTTAATTAGACGACGGAGTAAAATATCGTCATGGTGAACAGAATATGCAGAATATGTTGATGAACAAAATATTGGACTGAAAAGTTTTGAAAGCCAGCTTAAATGATAAAATACTTTTTCAATTTTGTTCAAGTGAAGAAGCAAGCAAGCATACGTTTTTTTATTGCGATTCTATATCAGTCAAGAATCGGGTAAGAAACTAATGTCAGTCCATGCTTCTACGGAAGACTAATTACACCAACCATTTTTAAGTATCTCATATGAAATAGAGATAAGTTCATAAAACATAGACTTACTTTTATGTTTCCATTGTCAATGTTTTTACGCATAATAATTTAAAATATCTAATTTGTACGTAACCGATAATTTAATAGATTGTGTACTGCTTTTTTAGAATCTGTAATTCGGTATCAGATTAAGTTTTTGTTTGTTTTAATTTCTTTTATTAATAAGATATCAATATAGAAATTAATATGTCAGTTAGTTTGGCTCACCATGGTTTCGGTTTTTGTTTGGAATCTTATTATAAGATATATCTTTACAATTAAGGTTTAATTTTTTATAAAGGGTTAATTGAGGTTTAAACTTACAAGGTTCACTTTGTTTATTTGTTAAGTTTGAATTTTGGTGACGATTAGTTTGAATATGAAAAAAATGAAAACAATATGGTCCATGTTTTTTGGGTTTGGTTGATTCAGTTGTCTCAATATTTAATTTTCACTTTTATTTAAATTATTCAAATTGATGGTTTATCATCTGAGTATTGATATCCCCTATATATTATTTGGAGAGTATATTTATAAATAAACATTAAAAAGTGTTAATATTTACATCACATTGCCATTATTTCAAAGAACAAATTTTAATCTGCCATTAAAGATATTTTAGTCATTAGTTAATTGATTATAATTTTTGTTTTAATTAATTAATTTATTTTAATTTTTTGAAAAGTAGTTAAAAATAGATTTTACGAAGATTTTGTTGATTTAATTAAACACACTATTTAAATTAAATTAAATGTTGATTTAATTTTCTAAAAATAAGAGATTTTATGTAGATTGCGATTTTTTTGAAAAATTTTTAAATAAGAATTTATGTAGATTGTCAATTTTTTTTTACTTTTTTATAGATGATAATTTTTGTTTTTAATTAATTTATTTACTTTAAATTTTTTGAAAATTACTTTAAAATAGATTTGTGAAAATTTTGTTGATTTAATTAAACACACGAATTAAATTAAATTAAGAGTTGATTAAATTTTCCAAAAATTAAAAATTTGATGTAGATAGTAATTTGTTTTGGAATGTTAATGTTAATGTTAGTTTCTCTTTATAATATCGAATCTATTAATAGATTTTTAGTAGATTTAAAAATGTTGGTTCATATCTGATTTAGTTTAACATGGTGTACAATTTAACATAACAATATAAAATTGTAATTTAATTTTTAAATCTATTTAAAATTATAAAATTTGATAATTAAAATTCAAATAAAAAATATCCGAAAATTTTCTGGTGGGAACAATATATCGCACTATCCAATATCGCTAATAGATATACTATCTTTCAAGAGAAAAAAATATTCTACGAAATCAATCTTAGAATATCCTGGGTTAATATTTTCCAAAAAATCTTAATTAATATCTTAGATAGTCGTAATCTTCCAAAACTTTACTTCTTTCTTCGGTTAACTCAAAGAAAATACTCTGATTTTATATATAATTTTTCCAACCGAAAATTTTCAATATCATCGAGTATGAAATATTGGTTTTATATTTCTGATTACAAAAATGTTTACGCGGATATTACAAATATTCGATATTATAAAAACTAATATTATAATTTTTGTAAAGTTTTGGAAGAATTACAATTTTCTAATATTCTGATTTTATAAATTTCGGATATTTTTCTACAGTTGCAATTTGTCCATGTTATAGCACGGTATATATTCTAGTTTTGCATAATTATTACTTACGAAAATTAGTTTAAATGATTTTATGAGCTCTTATATAGCTAACACTTATTAAGGATATAAAATGTTCAAATATTTATGTTTTTTATATTATAAGTTAAGAGTATGGTAATTGAGACGTTATAAAAATAGAATATCTGAATATGTTAAATTGGTATTGATGTTTGTGTACCTTTACTAGCTACTTTACTCTCTGCTTTTACCGTAATGGCATCGATGCCTCGAGATACAACCATTTGGTGCAGCAAATCTTGGGACCATTATGATAAGAACCAAACCAATGAATATTTTTTTCTTTATATGAAAATTTCACTGAAGTTAACAATTAACTAAAGATATCTTTATCAATACTTTAATGGTAACGCCAATAATTCTTTTCTTTCGGGTTCCTCATCCAGCTGACAATAATGTCTGAATCAAAATACATCATTTAGTATTTAAATTTTGTATAGACAAGTCAAGATATTATCGGCATCATGCCAGTATTTGTATACCACGTCCTCAACAAAATACTTCCACATAAACATATATATATATATATATATATATATAGATAAGCACAACTATTTTTTAATAACGAGAATTTGATAATCAGAGGATGGTTAAATAAAATAGTAATCGTGCTTTACTTCTAACATTTTCTCACCAAAATTCGACACGCGCACATAAAGTGTGTGAATTGTTTAGTGAAAAAATCTCATGCGAAGTTCGTGTGAAATCGAAAAGCAGACCTAACTCTGTCTTAACTCTCGAAAATGCAGCTTGTTTTTCAAAGGTTAAAGCCTTAAACGTGTGGTTAAACATGTACTTAATTAATAACCCATTTGAATGATGAACCTAATTAAGCCACGTCACTTTTTAATTAATTGGGTCAGTATTAATTACAGAACTTCAATTCGTTTGGTTCACTTACCTTCTAATCTCCATTTGTCCTTGATACAAGAAACTGAAATAGCCAGTTGTTTCAAGAAGAACAATAAAAAAAGATGAACAAACATGTTTTTTTCTCAACCGAAGAATATCATAAGTCCGAGTTTTGACTGAATTAACATGTCTTTTATTATATGCGATGCATTTTATTATATAAAGAAAAGTCGTGGAAACATATGCTCAGACATATTTTTTTCCTCGACAATTCATTTTAAGAACGTGACGTAATGTCAAACTAGTAGAAAAATCTTACGATGTTTTTGTGTGTTAAAATTTAAAACGATGTTTCTTTTGCTGGAGCATGATCAAGTTGTTATCGATCAAATGATCAAGTTGTTAGATAATGAAACCCGCACAAATAATTAACCGAAGGAAAACTTGCGAAAAATATGTTGTCACGCTGCATGCATGGATCATAAATGTTGATGTTAAACAAAAATCATGTATGTAAAATTTTGAGCTGTTCCTTATAGATTGCAATTGCTAAGTTTTTTTTTGTTGTTCTACAATTGCAATTGCTAATTAAACATTGTTTTATTTGTTACATTTATGCAACGACAGTACTTAAATTAGTCCTTATAAGAAAAAAACGACAGTACGTAATTAAGTCCTTCATTTCTTTGGTTTTAAAAATTATTGTTTACTTTTTACACATTCAAAAACTTCAATGTTTTACATTAAAAATTATTCCCTCAGTTACTTCTTCTGTTTCCTTAAGTTTATTGCTTTATATTATTTACTTTGTTTCATAAGAAGATGTTTAAAATTTTCAATAGAAAATTAATTTTTTATTTTTATTTTTAATTTATTTTGCCCACACCAATAAAATTCAATATAATGTAAGTTTAATTAAACTGAGAATTTTAATTAATAAAAGGAGTATCAAAAACAATATAGAGATAAGGGTTTCAAAATTAGGAAGCCTTTGTAAATTTAGGAATTTTTCTAAGCTTTCTAATTGTTTTCTTATGAATGATTCCTGATTTAGAAAGGGATCTTATGAAGCCTTTTCCTACAAATATCGATCTGTAACAGTTTTGGAAAACAAATTTTGTATAGGTATTTTGTGCTATTATTTAATATTTATATACAAAAGAATTTTCTAAAATATCTAATTTTATGATTACATATTTTGCTTTTGTATAAGAGTGTATATTCTTTTACCATAATCCAAACCAAAAAAAAATGAAATTAGATATGGATTCAATATCTGATTTTGAACTTAATTTAGATTTAGTGGTTTATGTTAGAACCATCTTAGTGTCATAGTCGAGATTTAAAATATGTCGTGTGCTTAGGTTGACTAGAGCGAAAAAATAATGTTTAGATGAATAATGTCGAGGTGAATGAGCAGAAAGAAGAGTGGGAGGCCCATTTGGGGATCCACCAACTCGTCGACGAGTTCTCAAATTGGGAGGGTCCCTTCCTCGTTAATTAATTTTGCCGTTTTCTCACTTCTATCAATTATCACTCATTTTCTTCATTTATATTATTTTTTTCCCATATTGTTTTGAATATGTCTATTTCAATTGTCTCATTAGTTGTTATTAGTTACTTATCTACTAATAGATGGTTAGGTCCCTTCTCTGATTTTGAAATGTACTGAATATGATACCAAGACGGCGATGTTTTTAAAATAATTTGAAATTCAGTTTTTTATTTGATTCCTATTAATGAATATGAATTCATGTTACTTCAACTGATAAATTAAGCCAAGTTTCTGTTGTAATAATTTAATGTACAGTATATAATTATATGTGAATAT
The DNA here is from genome assembly GCA_018361395.1 of Boechera stricta. NCBI lineage: Eukaryota > Viridiplantae > Streptophyta > Magnoliopsida > Brassicales > Brassicaceae > Boechera > Boechera stricta. Next base: position 12,379,664 of record CM031541.1, on the reverse strand, counting down.
GTAATACGATATAGCAAAATATGATTAATTATTTATATACATAACTTATTACATCAAAGAAACTCATTACATATTCATATATAGATTTATTAATTTATATGAAAATATGTACATGGCAACTTGTGTATACATATACTTATTCCTTTATATAAGCAAATATACAATCGAATCATTTCGTATTAACATAGTTACTGCAGTTATAATATTATATTTGTTATTTAAACTTAAAATAAAAATATTAATAATTATATAAGACATGAGTAAAGAAATAAAAGATGAAAGACAAAAGAAAAAAATATTACATTGCCACTTGAGGCCTAATGCTTACATGCTCTAAACCAATTGATAGAGCGTGGCCAATACTGATACAATTATAGCTCGAGAGGGTTAAATATTTCGAAATAATAATTGAGTTTCACATAACCCTAAATTTAAAAATAGCAACTGGGTCTACAAACCTTGTCCATATATCTTTAATGAAACTAATCAATATCTTTTTATTGAAAGAAAAAAAAACTAATCAATATCTTGTAGCCAATGCTGGATTATAAATAAATATATTAGATGTTTTTTGGTATTATTATAGAAATATTATCTATGAAAATGTTAGATAGAAATAAATCACCTTTTCCTCTCCAAAATTTTGTGTAAACAAGACATCTCCCATAAAAAAAGTAGGGACTTTTGCATCAACGCAAGTCTACAACCGAGGATAAGTTTCTGCACTATACCATCTAATCAATCATGTGCCCACACTTATCCCACACTACTATATATGAATGTGGGGATAGAGTGAATAATAGTAATCTAGTCTTAGTTTGATCAAGTTGATAAAAAAAGTTTGTCATCGATTCCCTATTGAGTTTACACTTAACAACTGTAGTAATACAGTGGTTTCTATCATGCATGTAAGTAAAAAAGTTTGTGACTGATTCACGTAAAATACTGTACATTTTGCTACTGTCGTATTCGCACAGCTGGTACAAACAAACTTCAATAATTCAGATTTCACATCAAAGAAACGTAAGGACATATGCATGCACACGGTTGGAAATAATTTAAGACGATGTAAGTATTATAATATCATACACTCGTCCCTCTAAAAGCCTCAACAACCAAATCTTTTAAGTGTCTTGTCATCTTCTAGGGTCCATCCGTACTAATTTTTTAAATATATCTCAAAGTACATTGCATGTAAAAGTGGATCGGAATAATAGAACCCAAACATAAACAAAAGGTTATTAGAAAATAGAAACGAATGGCCAAGGGATTAGAAAGAACAAAACACAAGAAAAAGTAAGACTGCGTGAGTAAAAAGAAATATGAAATTATTAAATTTTGTAAAGTAAAGTAGATATAAAAGAAAAAGCAGCAACGCGTTCCTTTGGTTGATAGTGTTGAAAGTTGTGTATGATGTTTCGATGAAACTTCTAGATTGTATTATATCTTAATTGCACATGGATCTTGTAAACTTCATAGGAATGGTTCTTTGAACACTTTAACAACTAGATTTGAGTTCAATACAAAAGACTTTAGCCAAATAAGGTGACCCAGTTGGTTTCTTTTAGAGTTAACTCCAACTATAGTTTCTACTCAGTGGTAAACTGAGATAATTATTACACATTTGGAATAAATGCTGTCTATAAAGAATCCCCAAGGATTTATGTTTTATCTAACCATACTAGTTTATGTTCTAACTTATAACCAAAGCAAGCTTCTTTCTAAACTGAAATATGGATTTCACTTTTAATTCGATAATGGATCTATATGAGATTATCAATAATTTCACAAAGGTGCTATATATTAGGGTCCAAAATTTTTTTGTTTAAAATATTCTTTATATGTCAGTGTAGTTTATGTTTAAGTATTGAACATGTCCTATTTATTCAGAGAGAGGCTGAATTTTTTTTTTGTGAAATCATTTATTCTTTCGGTAGACACACCTATGATCTTATAAAACAGAGCCATCATCTCTGGTTGACTTGCAAAATCAATTGGTTCAAGGAATCCGTTCCGTAATACCCTAATACTACTCATTTATGTACCGACTCGTTCAAATTGCAGGATGGATTCATGTGGCGGATTATCCAGTTTTGACAACGCAAAATACCACCTATTACCTAATATATAAATTATTACGAGAATTATCCTGTTTCGATCCATGCATTCATATTTACATTTTAAAACATTTTTTGTGAAAACATCTCCATTTGCTTGTTTTTAGTTTCTCAGACTTGGAAGCGATGTGGGAATGTCGAGAGTAGGGAGAGGCGAGAATTTTCATCCCAACTCAGCCACCAAATTAATAGATGTTATAATCGATCAAACATGAAAGATAAAACAATAACCAAAGGAACGAATTGTTCGAAAACGCGCGATGGATATATCGCAAGATAGACATGTTAGCATCTCTAGGTTGATTAACTAGGGTCGTTGTCAAACTCTTGATATTGTCACTATGGTCGTGGTCGTCATGGAAAGAACACTTAGTTACGATTTGGGAGAGCAGAAAAGTTAGTCCCGCATCGTCGGATAGACGACAATAGTTATGTGGTTCATAAAATATTATAGTCATACCATAGAATTATGCATATATTCGTTTGCGCTTCTGGCTGAAGGATTGGCCGTCTAGAAGGCACTCTCGTTGCCGGCAGAAGATCTCTAAATCAAATATGTTGCTTAATGCTTACACCTATTTTTTTTATTTTGTTTAGCCAGCCTTTGTTTTAGTAGCTGCCTTGTTTCTTCTCAACGCCTTTCTTTTCTAAGAAGTTTGTTTTGACTTTTCCCCGGAGAAGCGTCTGATCTCAACATTTAAGAGGACTAAAATACTGTATTTTTTTATGTAAAAAAATAAGATAAATATAATTATTTACCACAGGAAAATTGTAAAAGTAAACATTGGCTAAAAAATTAATACTCTTAGATTTTGAAAAAAAAAAATATGCACAAGATAATCAAAAGAAAAACAGTAAGACGTACCGTGTAAGAAAGAGAGAAATTTATCCATGATTTTAAAGGCTACAAGTTGACAAATCAGCATCATGCATTAATGAGGTCTTATTAGTTCGGGATCCAGTTTACTGAAAAGTCCCAAATACACAACCTTCCAAGAAAACCAGGGTGGGTCCGGTCAACTACTGTGACATATGACCCAACCAGAATCGTAATTTGTCCATTTGTAATACAACGAATAATGAAAGACCCACCACAAAGAGTCTTTATCCAAATCTAAATACAGTGGAACATAATTCCAAGTTTTAACATTTTATTTAACTAACCAATAACTTGCAAGTATAGTAGTCCACGTAGCTAAATTTCAGAAACCTAGAATTCTGAGGAACCGCTCCAATAAAACCGTATTCAAGCAAAAGGTTAGAATGATGTGAAACGACTTGTTTAATACGAAAGCACACAATCATCCACTGCATACAAATTTTGTAAAATCAAAATGGAACCACCTCTGACTCCACACTGTTTCCAAAAAACTCATGAGAGCTTAAAATATACTCTTTCTTCCACACAATGGAACCCAAAAAACCCCGAAAATCAATCTCGCAATATGCAAATTGTCACCTGTGACATTTTTGTGACACTAACACATATAGACTCTCAACACAACTCAAAACATGTATCAATTTAAGATAAAAGCCAAGTCTTCCTTCGATGGATTTAAAACACATCAGGCTATCGATTACCTGACTATGTGTGTGTATCCATGCATGCATCTTAAGTTGACGGAACAGACTCCTCCGTTTTCTTTTCTTCAACAGCTTCACTCTTTTTGTTTTCCTCCTTTTCCTCTGCTTTCTCCACTGCTTTCTCTTCGGTTTCTTTCTCTTCCACTGTTAATTTCTCAAGAAGACCAGCGGTGTCAGAGGCGTCTTTGCTCTCTTCTTTCTCTTCTTCAGATTCAGCTACTTCCTTGAACTTTTGCATAAATGCTTTGCAGTCTGACCAGGTAAACAAGACTTGATTATTTACGCAACTCTACTATAACTTTGACAGCATCAACAGCGTTGCAGAAACACAAACAAAACATCACATGAAACGAGATTCAGACAAAACACTTTCCAATACTACACACAGCTCAATTCCAAGCTACATTGAGGCAACCAGTACACTAGAGCGCTGGACTGCTTGTGTCTATACAGATCACACTTCAAAAATGCCTGAATACCTCTAGGTTGATTGCAACATTAAAAAAATTGTCATCAAGCAACAACCATGATTCTCTTTTTAAAACATTTTCTGACTAGTGAGAGGTGCATATTAAACCCACAAGGGACATTTCAATCATTAAAGCTACAAGGGAAATTTAAATCAAACACATAACATCTCTATACTGGCGAAAAGTTTTATATCGAAAACTTCCAAAACATGCTGGCCATAAATCTACAACAACTGCACTCTAAACTCCTGACAAGGATTAAGCAAAACAATGCAAAAGCATATGCAGAAACAAAATGAAGCAAGCAGGTACTCATAAGGTTTACGCTACTATAAGGTATGGCAAACAATGACCATAATCACACAAAAAAGAGACCAATCAGTGCTACTATAAGCAACAATCACATAACGAGATCCAATCAACTGAGCCAAAAAAATACACAACAGAAAATTCACACTCACTCTCAACTGACGCAAATCGGATACAGAAAAGCTCATCCTTCAATTCCCCATCAGAGAAATCACGAGCGTGCCATACACAAGACTTATCATTCCCAGCGTGTTCCTGAACACTCATACCCGATCTAACTGCATACAATTTCCAAAAGAAACGATCAAAATAAATGGAAAGAGCATATTACAAATACAGATCCAGAATCAAATTACACCAACGTAGACAAATCTTACCGAGATGATTAGCACAGATCTTCAGAGTTTTCGATTGCCTCATAACGAGACGAATCTTTCCAGAATCTCTATGTTTTAAGAACTTAACAGTACCAGCTCCTCTCTCCTTCCACTGACTCCCATCTTTATCGAATCGATACAACTTCGATTTTCTACAGATTCGCAAAACAAATTCCAATCAAACAATCTCACTAATCAAAAGCTCCGCAGCGAAACTTAAACCCTAGAACTTGAAGAACTGGAAACGATCAGATCCAGTACAATTTAGATCAAACGATTGTATAAATAACAAATAGAGAGATACATACAGATCGAGGATGGTGTCTTCGTCTTCTTCACCGGTGGTGACGGCGACTTCTTCGAGCCTGACGATCGGAGCAACCTGAGCACCGGTGTCTTCATCTTCGTTGGCTCCGGACTCTTCCTCGTCTCTGTGCTCACGCTCTGGCTCGTTGCTAATGCTCGCCATCGTATCAAAATCAAATCAAGCTTTGCTGTGGTTGGTTCAGTTGTTGGATTGTAGTGTTTAGGAGAGGATGAAGGAGAGCAAATTTTGGGAGTTTGTAGAAAGGAAGTGAGATTTTTATACGACTCGGTGCTTTTAATCTTTGACAGAACTAAATGGGTCTAGGCCTAGGGCCTAGGCCAAGTTTCTTCCAGAAGTTTATTATGGGCCTATTTATTATCTCTATGATATGGATATGAGTCTATTCTGACGACCAAAATAAACAGGTTAGAATCTGAACTTATAATCTCATGTGTCCTCATGTCAGACAACACGTATCTAAATTTTTGCAAAGATCGATGAAAGACTCATGTTATTTCGAAGTTCTTTCAAATTAAATCTTTACCATACAGAAAGAAGTAAGAAACTCAAATAAAGAGACAATATGAGAAACTATATATCATGAAGATCTCGTTTTTTGGAATTTTAAAAAGGTCTCTAGGAAAAGAAAAGAAAAAAGTCCAAATGTTTCGAATCAATTTTAAGAAAACAAAATCAACATTCCCTCAAAAAGACCACCAAACCGGACTAAGAAAAGATTAAAGAAAAAAGTGTTTAATTCAGTTCCTCAAAGGAAGAGCAGAAATAGCGCAAACATAATAAAAAAACTACGGCTCCACGACAGTAACTTGTTCCCACTCTCCATCAACCGCCTCTTTCCACACCGTCACGTTGTTGTTTCCATCGGACACAGCCAACAAGTTACCGGTCAACGACCACGAGACCCGCCACACCGGGGTCATAAAGTCCTTCAAAACCTTACCTTCCCATTGCTCACCTTCTTTTCCCACTGTCCATATGATCACTTTCCCATCTTGGGAGCAACTAGCTATAGTGGACTTAGGGAGACCCAAGTTCGGTGCCCAAGCCACATCACGGACCCAATCAGTGTGCTTTTGAAGAGCCGGAAAGCAATCCATCTTCCATGACCCGTTAGAGAGCTTCCACACTTTCACAGTATTATCACACCCACCAGAAGCTAGCTTGTAAACCGGATCGAGCAAGCCAGAGCTCACAAGAGCACCGGGTGCTGTGGCTGGTGCCCAGGAGACTGAAGTAACTCCAACCGGATGCGCTTGGTCAATCCTTGTTGTGTCCCAGCCACCATCAGCACGGCCTGTGAAAACCGAAATGTTGCCATCGGAAGACCCGCAAGCCAAGGATAGTCCGAGATCATGAGGAGCCCACGCAATGGAGTTGACCGAAGATTTGTGGTCTGTGAATACATGAGCTTGAGTCCATTGGTTTTGGTTGCCTTCTTTCCAGAGTATGACTTGACCATCATATGAGCATGAAGCAAGGATTGATCCAAACTTTGGGTGTGCCCACGCGACCTCCCAGACAGGACCACGGTGGCCAGTTAATGTAGCTAGTTGCTGCGATCCACCATTGTTGCTGACGCCGGTAATCTTGATGGTGCAGTCAGATGAGGCAGTTGCAATTCGCTTCCCATAGTAATCCATTTGCACATCATGGACAATGTCCTCATGACCTGTTTCAATCTTCTGACCTGGCATGTTTCCAAAATGATTTTGCCTGCAAATAGAAGTAAAATTGCATAATTATTGAATGCGATCATCTGGGTGGAACAACACACACAGCAGAATAGCCTGTAAAACACAGCTCATGGATTAAAAGCAGACATCATTAACTATATGTCACAACATCTTCGATGCTTATAAATAACACATATAGGATACAATCGCACCAGAAGCAAGATAAACTAACACTTTCAAAAAGAAACGCATTTGCTACAGGAAAAATCTATAAACGAAGTGTTTATCCCCTACTCCACCAGGAGACTATATAAACGATAAGACATAAGCTACGCAATGCAAGTTTACAAGAAACACACAAAAAAAAAATGAATTTGTTGATCCGATTGGGGTAATTCACAGGTTTATCAATGGCTTTCAATCACAGTAAAGTATAATGAAATCTTTCACTTTGATGTTCAGATTATTACGTTTTTCCTAAACAGTCGATAAGGAGTATCTCAGCAGACACATGAAAGCACATAATCAAGAAAGATCTACTATGATTATGATTAGAACGCAGTTTCAATCAGAGACCGATAACCATGTAATAGTCAATCCTCAGAGATCAAATTTAATCTACACCAACAATCAGTCAATCACCACATATAATCAAACATTACAGTGGCGAATTACACATGAATCCAAGAGTAGTAGAGATTCTAAGGTCAAAACTAGAGTGACAGATCCTAAGGGCAGGAATTTTTCAAATCGAACCGATGCAAAAAAAAAAAAAATCAAAGCTACAATTTCGAATCCGAAGCGAAATGAACATACGGAGACCATTGTCAAACGCGATTCAAAAATCGAGAGCCAATTATGGAAACGCGATTCAATTAGACGGATCAAGAGGACGGAATCACAATATAAAACAGATCAAACGGAGGAATCTCCCGATCGATCACTTTGAAAGAACCCTAGCTTAGATTTGTCGAAACAGCTCTAAAACAGAGAGAAAAAAGGATCAAAATGCGTAGAAAAATCTCAGGTAAGAGATAGCGAACCTGAAAGCACGACGGATCAGAGTGAGAGACGATGCAATGTGAGTCGAAGAAAGGAGAAGATCGACGGAGAAGGAAACGCTCGGAGTTTTTGTATATGCTGATTAAAATAAAAATAGATCTGGCTCAAAGTCATCTAAACCGTGTCCAGATTCTAAACCGGGTGGGTCAAAAAAAATAAAAAAACCGTAGGGAGATGAGAGATCGATATTATAAAGCGGTTTCTTAATTTAGCTCAATTATATGGGCTATGGCTACTGTCATGGGCTTACTATTTTCTTTCGACCAAATGTGTTTCTACTTTTTTTTCATCGAAATTAACTTATATTGATCAAGAATTAAGACGTTCACAATACAATAATTCAGCGGAGGATTGATAAAATCCGAGAAAAAAAGAAGAATTTATGCAACCTTTTTTAGCTTAAGCATGAGCTACTTGATTACAAGAACGTTTAGTAAAAGAGAAACGAATGTCTTTAAATTTTGTTGCCCAATAATGAATATCCTGGCATAATCCTTCAATAGAACGTCAGAGGTAATTCCGTTGATGAGAACTTCACAATCTCCTTCAAAACAAATTGAGGTGAAACCTTTGGACCAAGTTTGTTGCATTGATGTCAATAAAGCTTCGGCTTCGACTTCTAACGGTGTGTAGGTAGGCCAAAGTTTAGCTGATCCCCTACTTTTAGCCACACCTTGCCTATCTCTAATGATCCATCCTCCTGTAACTTGTTAGAGTATGACTACACAAGTAATGGCTTTGGAGTAATACTCAGAACACCACTAACCTTTTCTTTATCTAATGTTCTAAACTATTTTTTTCTTTTCTGTCCTCAGTTCATAACACCACGGATAGAGCACTAGAGGACATGAGGTACGCTATCTAAAATCTTTTTGCTTCCCTTAACTCATTAATCCTAATGATCTTATACTCTTTATTTAGATTTAAATGAGTTGATGGATCAAATAAGTTATAAGTCAATGGTTTGATGGGTCATATAGATCGAGCTCTAATGGTTTAAGGCTAACTATTAACTCTTTTAAATATCATACTTAACATCATCATTATCTTCATACTATCATCATCATATCATCATCGCCATACCATCATCATCATCATACTAAATTTTTCCAAAAACGTTGCTCCTTTTTTTTCAGCCAACATTACGGTTTCACAAATTTTCCGCCAAAAACACGGTTACACAATTTTTCCACCAAAAACACGGTTTCATAATTTTTTCGCCAAAAACACGATTTCACAATTTCTCGCTAAAAAATAGATTTCACAATTTTTCCGTCAAAAATATGGTTTCACAATTTCTCGCTAAAACGTAGATTTCACAATTTTTCCGTCAAAAACATGATTTCGTAAATTTTTCGCCGAAAACGTGATTCCATAATTTTTCCGCCAAAAAACACAGTTTCACAATTTTCCTGCAAAAAACACGGTTTCATAATTTTCCCGCAAAAATTGCGAGCCCGCATTTTCCCACCAAAAAACATGGTTTCAAATTTTTTTGCCAAAAACATGATTCTGTAATTTTCCGCCAAAAACACGGTTTTACAATCTTTTCGCCAGAAAAACGAGTCAACAATTTTCTCGTTGGAAACATAGTTCACAATTGTATTGATAGAGTTATCGACAAAATTATAAGTTTATCTTTAAATTCATCAAAAACTTTAATTTGATATTTGAGAAAATATTTGATATAATTTGAATTTAGAATAAGAATTAACAAAAAAATATATATATCACTTTTGACTTCGCGGTCTGGGTTTTTCGGTTATATCCACAAATAAAAGTGATAAATTTAACAGATCACAACGCTAAAGATGTAATTGTGTGTCGTGTATGGCTCATATGGTACGAAGCCCCAATAGAAATGTTATTGATTACATAGGTAGATCAGATCAACCATAATTCAGACATCTTCTTTTTAAAGTCATAAGTTTTAACTTTTTGTTCTTTTTCTTTTTTTGTTCAGTAATAAGTAAATTTTTTAAAGTCATAAGTAAATTTTTGTTCTTTTACACATTTATTTATCGCACAGCAAAGATTTCAAAAGACTAGTTAGAGATAAAAGCGATATATATTTTTGTAAAGTCAACAAAAAAGCAAGATAACAAGGCAACGAGCATAATTATTAATTTCTAACCAACTGCAAATTCCTTGATTTAACCATCTTACAAACCTCGGAAACTCATTCCAAACATATTTGCGCATTGTTGGTTCTCTTTAATCTTTATTAGATGGTCTTCTTCAACTACGAAGCTTTCTCAAATTTACATGTTTCTTTTTGATATGTGGATACCTATAAAAATCATAAAAGAAGAAAAGGTTACACGACCACACTAGCTATCTAGGTATTGGCTAAGTTGGCCAAGTATTAAATTAAGGCTGTAAAAGTATTGAAACTCTCTTAAAAACATAAAGTACGTAATGAGGTGACGATAAAGATGATTGTTATAAATCGTAAGAATATATTTAGTATGCATACGGAATAACCAAGTGAAAAATCATAGTATTAAATTTGAGCACAATTATCCGTTGAAAAAAGTGTAGCAAAAAGAAACAAAAAAAAAAAATTAATAGAAGAGATAAGCGATAAAGAGAGTGGAATGTTCTTTAATTAAGCGTATTATTTATGTTGATACCTTTTTCAAATTGAAAACCTGTGGAGTTGTGGTAAGCCAACTCAACCACCACTTCATCGTCATCTTCCATTTTCTCCTCCTTGTTACCATATATATTGTCTACCATTGAACAAAGCTTATAGTTCACATCGACTATTTGACCTAACAATTTTATCCAACGCCGACAAGAAAAATTAAGAAGAGGCTGACAACTTCAAGTTGACACTAACCATATACTTTATTAGCCTAATTATACTTAATTACATGGTCTTAGTTCCTCTCTAACGAACTTCAATATTTTACTCTATAATATATGGTCCAAGAAGGTACCAAACCAAAAATTGGGTGTGTTAAATGAGAGTTATCAACAAAAAGGAGGTCACAGTTGAGAGTTAGGGACACTCTCACCACGTAAAAGAGTTAAATGATAATAGATAGACCGATCCGAATCACATGCAATACCAAACAAAAAGTTAAGGCTGAGAATGAAAGATGTAGATTTCGCAAATTTATTCTTCTTATTATTATTTTGATAATGATAATAACAACAACAATAACAATATAGAATACAAATATAAATAATACTACTGGTGTAAAACGTGGCATATATCTGAATATTCTCTACCACCAATATCAACAACAATATTACTTCACACGCCAACTCCGACGCCGACTCTTCACTTTCCGGCGGTGGAGTGTTAAATTCCGATTCTGCCCTTGTTGAAACAGGATATTCCGGTTTTACCCATGACTCTTCGGAAGCATTGCCTGGCCCTCTAACCTCAACCCAACCATTAGATTCCCAAATTGCCCCTCCGGTTAACGCTAATTTACGTATCCTTGCCATTGCCGAAACCATAGATTCAAGACTCGACTCGTTGCTCTCTTCTTCTTCTTCTTCGTCGAACTCCGAGTTGACCCAGTCAAGTACACAACGCGGAGACCACTCAGTCAAGAACGAGTCATGATGATCTTGAAACAGAAACGGATGCTCTAAAAGCTGATCACAAGTCCACCGCTGACTCCGATCACGTTTCAAGCATTTCTCCAAGAAATCTCTCCCGAGTTCCGATAATCCCGCCGGAATCAAAGGGAACTCGTTCGAATACCCGATCCGACTCAGCGATTCAAATCCATGATCTTCCCAAGCAGGTTTACCAGTGAGCATCTCGATGACCGTACACCCTAAAGACCACACGTCACTCTCCGGTCCTTGGTACTCACGTCTGATCACCTCCGGAGCCATCCAAAGCGGACTTCCACGTGGCGTAACCTGAACCGTCGATTTCTCAACCTCAACCGCCGATCCAAAATCCGCTAGCTTAACGGAGCTTCCACCGTTAAACACAAGAACGTTCTTAGATTTAACGTCGCAGTGAACAATTCCGTTAGAATGAACGTGACTCAAAGCAGAGACAAGACACCAAACGTAACGGCGGAGGAGAGTTTCGTTGATGATTTCACCGTTAGCGACGTCACCTTCCGGTAAATACTCTAAATGAAGATTACGAAACGACGTCGTTCCTTCTTTAGACACGTCATCACCGAGGAACTCCACTATGTATGGATGAGACTTTATCGACCGGAGAATAGAGATTTCGTTCTCTAACGACTCGGCTTGAGCAGGAAGACACGTGGCGAGATCTACTGACTTCACGGCGAAAACTCCACCGTTGATTTTACTCACGGCTTTGCTTACTATACCAAAACATCCTCGTCCAACACAAGAACCACGAATCCAAGAAGATTGAGATGAAGAAGATGAAGAAGAAGAAGAAGTGTTTGTGATGTTCTGTTTCTCCATGTTTTTGCTTAACTAACTTTTCGTGTGTAAATTTCTAAGGACACACGACGATATTTATACGTGTGATGAACTGTCAAATGTGAACGAGAAATAAAGTTGGAATTTTATTTATTTTCCGACGTGGAAGTTTCTTTTCTACTACTACTTGTCTTTCTGAATTTTGAAATCGTGAAGCCATAAATAAAGACTTCCCACTTGGGGAAATTCAAAAGAGTAGTATTACTTAACTCTTAATTAAATTAGCTTTAGTTTTTTAAAAAAAAATTAGACAAATGGGATAATTAGGAAGACCGGTTTTGATACTTTGATGATGTCAGTAAACGACACTTGGAGAAGTTATTGGGATGTTGTAAGAAAGAAACTTGAGTACTTTAAATTTTTATCCTTACCAAACAAAGAGTTCAAGTTGCGGTTTGATTAGGTCTCGTTGATTTGTTAACCGATAATAGGATAAAATAGATAAGTCAACGGTTTAATAAATTGGTTCGTTTAACTTCAACAAAGAAAACGGTTTGTGTTTGGTTTTACTGTTTAAGGCCATTAAGTTAGGGCCGACAAGTGTGGAGAGATCTGCCCGACGAATCGTCGAAACGGTAAACTAACAAAACGTGTCGATTGATTTTCGGACCATTGTTTGTTCGGTTGACTTTTGTTGTTGTGCGTTATAGCTATTTTTTCTGTTATTGTTGACTGAAACGAAATCAGACATGGAATATTCGGTTTGTAATCTACGAATGAAGTATTATTATTCTTGTAATCATGATAACAAGTTACGTAATAGCCAACCATATTAAGAGATTCCCCCCCCCATTAATTTAGACGAATCAATTATCACTGATATTATCATCTAGTTTGCCAATTTTTGGACTACGTTCAAAGAAAAAAGTTTATTAAATTAATAAAATCAATCATTGTCCCAAACTCGTGATCTTTCCACTTTCCATCTTGTCGACTGTTTTTGATAAATCGTAAACATTTTGTTTTTCAAATTTATGAAAATGTTACCAAACCAAACATGCCTAAGTTGAGGTAATGATGTCATTCATACTACCTCGAGAAGCATGTATGCATGTTACATCCAAAACTGGTTATGAATATAAGCTGGAGAATTTTGGACTTGCGATCTTTAATTCTATTATATAATTTAGAAGTCAGAAATATCTATAGAATGTCTATGTATAGTAGTAGAGGGACCGAGTTATGTACAAAATGTAAGGAGATTGAACCCTTCTTCTCGAATCCTAAATAAAAAGATTTCAATTTGTTTTCGGACATCAGATTTTCAGGACCGATTTTTGTTACATCTCATCTAGTATTAGTTTTTTGGTAGATGGTGTTGACGTTACATGTTTTTTTGTACTTATTGTTAGAAAGTTTTTCGACTAAATTGACACAAAAAAATCAATCACCGAAATTTTAGATTTGACGCCTACGTTACAACCTGATTCACTAATACCTAATGAATAAAATTTACTCCCAAGAAACAATATACCGTATTACAAATATCATACGATGATGTTGTGCTATGTCATAATTATGCTATATTATATATATATTTCGTTTGAAAATTGTATGTATTGTCTAAAATCGTTTATTCCCCGGTTAGATGCTTTAAATGATATGCATAGGATAATCGTCCAACTAACTTTTAGTACTTGAACAGTGTCAACAATCGATGTCGACGAGGGTGCATCGGTGTATGTACACTAAGCACGGGACTATCAAAATTGTGAACCAAACAAATATCGGAAGCGAGTTAGTAACGTGTAGCGACAGAGTTAGTTGTCCAAAAAGGGGATGAGAGAGAGGTTCATCACTTGGGCACCTAAAGAGATCTTTGGTGGGTCTACTTCGAAGCTTATGTGTCACGAAATTGTTGGTCCACGTTCTCCAACAGAGAACCAGAGACTCCAGTTGTCCGAACTCACTAATGTTCTGCTAGAAGATTGCACTATTGACGTGCACTCACCTCCACCTCTACTTTAAATAATACAGTATTGTTTTTCTTGTCTTTTGCTGGGTAATAAAACAGATAATTTACCCAACGTGATCCTTGAGGGAATGAATATACAAATGTAGTTTTAATTTGAAATGCTTATTCCCAATTAATATTGACCAACAAAAAAAGTTCATCAATAATATTTTTAAATTACTGGAAAGTTAACTAATTCATGAGTGGACAAAATACAATTTACTAATAAGTCCCATTAATTATTAAAAATTTAAAATACTTTTGCAACTTCTATACACTTGCCATCTAAATACCTATGGTATTTACATATTAAGAAAACGTCGCTTTTTATGAAAAAAATAAATCCGCCGCAGCTTATCGTATATAAAGATAGGTATACATTATGTTACAAAAATTTATTTTATTTGTTTGCTTCTGGGAAAATCTCTGCCCTTCCGTGAACGTGAAGTACTATATTAACGGTCCACCACTTGTATGGATATCCTTTAGATTAGAGTCCAAAAATTAAGATATTATTTTAAGATTTAATGGACCCATACCATATTACCAAGTTACAGATCGGGCAATCCACTTGGAAAGCATATTAGACAATGCAAGTGCAACATGTCATTCGTTGGTACTAAACTTTAAAGTTCTTTTCTAATCGAAATTGACTCTACATATGTATGTATAGTAAGTTAATAATAGGGTACTAATATACTTACTCGGAAAGAGAGAAAAATCTATAAAAATATACAAAATAAAAGCAAAGGTAAGCAAGGAACTGTTTGACATTAAGGCTCGTGGTTTTAGAGTTTAATAGTATTTTATATAATAAAAAGAGACATTTCAAAATTATGTTGATTTTCGTTGATAATTGAATTAAAAATAGATATTGAGTACTAAGGAGCCAAACACAAAAGAGACATAAGTTGCTGTTTATGTTGATAAGTGTCGTGGGAGAAGAAGACAACGACGAAGCCGAAAAAACTCGAAATTAAGGTGGCCGACAATACAACATGCTTATGTTATTGCAACTCCGAAGAAACCTCTAACAACATCATCATCTTCAACTTTTTAAATTGGATTGATTCAAGATCATGCACACTGATCTTCGTATCACCGACGACTCTAAATGGATAGTAAAAGTGGTAACAATACAAATCGAACAATATTTGGACATTCTAAGCATTATAAGCGTAGTTGAGGCGGTATGGACGGTCAAAATGTTATGTGTATTGTAATTGCCGTTTAAATGTTCAAATGCAAAATTTTATTTGATGCAAAATGTTAGGTGTTAAGTATTTTATCTTCTATAGATGATGAACTTATCCATACTGATATCCAACTTGCAGTTGAACTGATG
Organism: Boechera stricta; assembly: GCA_018361395.1. Lineage (NCBI taxonomy): Eukaryota > Viridiplantae > Streptophyta > Magnoliopsida > Brassicales > Brassicaceae > Boechera > Boechera stricta. Next base: position 12,364,011 of record CM031541.1, on the reverse strand, counting down.
CAATCAGTTTTTCCGGTTTGATTTATAAAATACTGCTAATTGTTAAATAATATTAAATTTTATTTTATTATTTTTGTCGTGCAAAAAGACATTAGTTTTTATATTTATTTTATGTTAGTGATAAAGTTTCTAAGGCTTTTTTTTTCTTTATTCTTTTTAACAGCGATAAAGTTCTTCATAAAATTTCTAATTTTAGTAATTATCTAAATAAATAAATAAGATTAGAAACTTATATGTAATTATAAAAAAAAACAAAATTAATTATGATAAATGTGAGGTTTCCAGGCGACTCAAGTACATCTTGATCTTCGTACCACCAAGATAATAGCAAAAGTGGCAGCAATACAAATCGAGCAATATATGAACGGTCGAAGCATTATACGCGTAGTTGTGGCGGTATGGATTGTCAAAATATTATGTGAACTGCATTGCGGTGTAAATGTTGAATACAAAACTATTTTTTTTAACAAAAGTGTTTATCATGTCATATTTTAATATTTGAAATATCATGTCCTATTTAAAAAAAGATTTGATTTATCTATACTTTTTTAAAAAAGTTGTAAGCAAATTTGTGAAGTTTTGGTAGATTTTAATGCTATAAGGCTGCTCTAAATTCCATCAGTCAATTTAATCATGTTTTTATTCCAGAACATCAGCAAATTACCCTCATTTAATACTTGTACTGCATATAACTACAACATATTATATTGCTGAGGTTGTTACTCGACTTGTGGTTGTAGGAGAGTTAAAAGAGTAAGTATATTAAAGACTTTGGGAGAGACAGAGAGTTTGGAATAGAGGGGGATATGACTTAAAACTTGGTTTGTGATTCAAGCAGTAAAACCCGGTTTCAAATCAAGTATTGTGATTAGTCAGTTTAATAACCCAAATAGTGGATTGCAACAATCATCTTGTTGACATTAGCTCATTCTCACATTGAGATTAAGTAAACTCCTCGTTACGTGTATCCTTCCGAGTCCGTTTAGTTTTCTTTTCATTCTAAATTGAATTGAATGTCAAAAAGAGAGGTATAAAATTTGTGATCCAAAATTTTCCCTCAGATATCATTACAACAATCTAACTAGAAAACCATAGTTAAAGCAATTAAAGTCTAAAATAAACGTGTTGATTTATATCGATTGTCTTATTTTTGTTATCACTAAATTTTCAAATCGTCCATACATCCAACTAATATCACAGGTGAGCATATCTCTCGATAAAAAGTTGCATACAAATGCATATCTGATTAAGACAGTAGACCAATGCTGAGGTTAGGTATCTCCCGTGAAGCCAAGGTGGCTGATGCTGTTCGCCGCGGTGGCTGGATTTTTCGTCACCGTCGCTCTGGAAATCAAGATTGGTATCAACGTCTGATTTCAGTCCCAATTCCCACAGAATCAAATGGCTCAGATACGAATCTCCGGAAACATGGGATTGACGATTTCAAGCATCATTTCAGTTCAAATCAGACTAAAATTGGTTCTTTTATCTTACATCCATCTAATTTGCATTTGATTTTCTCTGTTTTGCAGCTCTCACACAGGATTGCCAGCAGATACAAAGGAAGAGTTTTCTGCTGGTTTGCTCCTGGAGCTCCCTGTTTAGATCGGAAACGCCCCAGTTCTGACACCGGCCTTGAAGTTTCACAACCCAACCTGGATGCAGTGAGCACTCTGTTTAGCGCACATGACAGAGTCACCGTACACACGCCCTGCCTCCGCTGCCACTCACCGTGGTCCCATCTATCCCTCCTGAGCTTCCGGTTAGCACTCTCTGTGCTGAATCGTTTTTTTCTCTCTCTCATCTTTAGTGATTGTGTGCCATGCATGATCACAATAAAGATGCTGTTAAAGGACTTTTTCCTGTATTATTATCCCACGCGGATTTTACAAATAAAGTTTTAAGGAGAGAGCAACTTAACATCACATTATAATTTTGGTTTGGTCTGGCCAAATTGTTTACCAGCTTTAATTTTTGTAACACTTGGCTATTCTATAGCTAACTCTATGTACATAACGTTTTCTTATTTATATAAATATCATATTTCATAAAAAAAAAAAAATCGAATGAATTGTTTGTACGTAACTACGATTCTTATCCAATTCATTAACTAGTGAATTACAATGCGAAACTGGTTACTTCAAAAGTATATGATTTGATTATAGTTTATTCAATTAAAAAACGAGGGACCATACGCAAAAACACAGCTTCTAACTTCTAAAGAATAGTAAATGCCAACCAATACAATATCAAAAGAAAAAAAAATGCCAACCAATGGCCAGTTGTAGGGGTCGACGAACTCTGTCTTACATCGTGAATATTTAATTGCATCCGACATGCGAGAGTGATTTATATAACTATATTATTGATGTTTTCTTTGCTTTTTTGGTTAAAAATTATGGATTTGTTAAGAAGTCTAATTCAGCAACTTCTTTCAAGCGTGTTATTCCGATTGAAAACAATATATTTTTTTTTGCTTATAAGAAAAAAATGGACATTGACTTGCCAAACAAAATAAAATACACATTGACTCCTAATGATATGAAAATATCATCATTTTTTACAATTAAAATAATTGAGAAATACAGGTAATTAGGTTTTAGTCCATTAAGTCAATGCCGATCTTGTAGGTCATGGTGTTATTTGTTAGGCTTTCATCTTCATAAATTTGTTTTTGAAAGAAAAAACAGTGAAATAAATGAATGTGATAGATGAAGCTAAATTAAGTGAATGAACATAAGTTTAGTTACATTGAATTGGTAGAACACATGAGGTGTGGGGGACTAAAATGCTCAATTGCCGGATATTTGGTTTGGTAAAAGTTAAATAGAATTTTAGAAGAAAGAAATAGAGTTGGAAAAAAAAAAAAAAGAGAAAAATCCGAACAACGTGCCGTTTTTGGGGTCCATTGGAAGACAAAAAACAACAACGTGTTGTCCCGCCTACAACACAAAAACATGTGTTTTATAATTCACGTGCTGTTTTGACGTTCTTCTTTCCTTGACCGTTGTCTTCTTCCTCTGTTCACAAACACGACCCTTTGTTTTTCTGAATTTCTCCTTATCCTTTTATCGACTTTATCCATGCCGGTAATCATTATCACCGCACAGATTTGTTTTTTTAATTTTATTTTAAATATTTATATATGATAATTGAGTTTATTATCTATGATAATACTTGTGGCCTTCCACAGTTTGTATATCATTTGACTATGCAACTAGAATTTATCCCGTGCTTATGCACGGATTGATGTTTTCATATATGAACATATTAAATTAATATTTTAAAAGTAATCCGAAAACTAAATATAAAAATAAAAACATTAATAACTTCAAATCGTTGGATATTTTTCTTTCTCTTTTTTTACAAATCTTTGAAATTTTGAGATATGCTCTTTTCTTAATTTTTGCTTGAATTTTGTTACCCAGAAAATATAGACACAAATAACATTAATATTTATCATAATATCATAAATATTACATTATATCAAACAATATTTAAAAAATATTTTTGACTTCAACATTTAAAATTTTGAGATATGCTTTTCTTAATACACGAACATTTAAAAAAAATCAGAATCTACATAAATTTTTTTTTTTTGGAAATTTAAATCAACTTTTAATTTAATTTAATTAGTTTGTTTAATTAAATCAACAAAATCTTCATAAAATCTATCTTTAACTAATTTTAAGAAAATGTAAAATAAATTAATTAATTAAAACAAAAAATTATAATTTAGAATGAAGTAAAAACAAATCTATTTTTAACTACTTTTCACAAAATTTAAAATAAATTAATTAATTAAAACTAAAATTATAATCTAGAAAGAAGTAAAAAAATTTGTCTACATAAATTATTCTTTCATATTTTCCAAAAAATATCAGAATCTACATAAAATCTCTTATTTTTGGAAAATTAAATCAACATTTAATTTAATTTAATTAGTGTGTATAATTAAATCAACAAAATCTTTATAAAATCTATTTTTAATTACTTTTCAAAAAAAAATTAATTAATTAATTAAAACGAAAATTATAATCTAGAAAGAAGTAAAAATAGAAACTCTCTCTACATAAATTATTCCTTCAAATTTTTCCAAAAAAATCACAATCTACATAAAATCTCTTATTTTAAAAAAATTAAATCAACATTTAATTTAATTTAATTATTGTATTTAATTAAATAAACAAAATCTTTATAAAATCTATTTTTAACTAGTTTTCAAAAAATTTAAAATTAATTAATCAATTAAAACGAAAATTATCACATAATAACTAATGACTAAAATATCCTTAATGAGAAATTAAAATTTGTTCTTTGAAGTAATGGCAATGTGATGTAAATATTTATATTTTATAAGGTTTATTTTATAAATATACTTCCCAAATAATATATAGGAGATACATCGAAAATTGAGGGGTTTAATTCATGTCAAAAATATCAACACAATCCTACTATACAATATAAAAAATTGGAAGCCCCTAAAAACTAAAAAAATTGAGGACTCTAAACCTATGCTTACCTTTCTTATGCTCTCGACCGAACCTGTAAATAATGTGTACTATAGACAAGATTTCCTAAGTGATTTTTATTATGTTGCATGGAAATTATGTCCAAGGTCACTCTCTTGTTTTGAAGATATTCAGAATCAGAATCATAAACAGTTGAAAATACGATGAAATATTGTGAAAATGCGTTTCCTAAAAAATTATTTGGAATTATAATCAAAAATCTAATTTTAATTTGAAAGCACGAGAATTTTTTTAAATTATTATTATTAATATTTGGAAATGTATAAGTATAGTTCTTTTAATCACTATGAACATAATCTTAGTTGAACTGATGTAAATAAAAATAAAGATGATGAGCGTTATGATCTTTATCTTTAATTAAGGTATTAAATATTTATGTATTCGATTAGTGTTGTTTCAAACCATTTTTTTTTAAATGATAATTTGATGTTTCATTATAGATTTTATATTATATATATCCCTTATTAATATTTAGAGAGTATCCGTTGGAAAATAATATTTAAATTCTAAAAGATTACATACAATGTCATTAGTTTTAAAAACTAATAAAAAATCATTAAGGGTAAAAAGATCTAACCACTTATTCTATTTTACTATTAAATACATATTTAAAAATTAAATTTTCAAAAAATCTATTTTCAATTTTATTCAAATTACACTTAATTAATTTTTACTATTAAAAATACATATTTGAAATAAAATTTTCACAAAATCTATTTTTCAATTTTATTCAATTTTTTTTTAAATAAACCATTTAGTGAAACAAAAATTTAATTTTAAAAATAATAAGTATATAAATTAATAATAACTAATTTATAGATTTCAAAATAAATAATAAATAAAATTATAAACAAAATTTTCAAATTTCCACTACAATATTATTAATTAAAATTAATTTATAAATTATATAATACATATCTAATACTATTAATCAGGAATTATTCATTATAAATAAACATTTAAATTGTAAACAATTACATACAATATTATTGATCTTAAAGCAAACAAGAAAAAATTATTTAAGGATAAAAATGTGTTAGTATTTTATTCTTTATCTTTACAGCCAAATTAACCTAATAAATCTTTATCTATTACCCATATAACCAAACACAACTATATAATTAAACCTTATTAAAAATTAGACTTAATTTACAATAATAAATCAACAGTTGAAACAGTAAAACATACAATCTAGCTCGTAGTAGTCGTTATATGCTCAGACCGTTAGCTATGTAAATTTTGTTTCTCCGGTTTATATTTCTAAGCGTCTTAATTTTATAAAGAGCAGACCCAAAAACAAATTCAACAAAATCTTTTGTTTTGTTATAAAACATCTTGTGGACTCATTAACCGGCCCCATTAGGCCCATTAGGGTTTTATCTTTCCCTTGTATCCCGAGACTCATATATATATATTCCCTTATCTCATTAATAAGATAGACCAGTTTACAACATGTTTTACAAACATAAAAGATATTTTATTTACAATTCAAAACATTTATAGAAAATCTATTACTTTTTTTTAAAGATTAAAATGAATATTTTTAAATAAAATCAAACATTTACGAAAAATTGATTTTTAATATTCATAGTTTTTTTTAATTATGTAAATGATATATATTTAATACTAATACGTTTATTTAAATGAAATCAAATAATTGAAGTTAATATCCTCCTAATAATATTTGAAGATTATAGTTATAAAAATAACATTTAATTTGTTAAATAGCAAATAATAATCTAATTTAAAATTATTGTTTAAATATTAAAATTATTGCAATATTGTAACCAAAACGTTAGAATAAAATGCAAAAAAAAAAAAATGAAGTCCGATATATAAAGGAAGATATAATCTAGTATATACACACGTATTTCCAAACGTTTTGTTTCCGAGTTCTCGCTTCCAATCCTATGCAACCTAGGTCGCATTAGTTAGTCTCAATTGTAACCTATGTGGAATATATAACATAAACTACATATGTGAGAAAATAATATATATTGGGCTATTTGGTTTTCTGTTCGGCCCAATGTTTTGTTTCAGGGTGAAGTTTGCGAGAATTTTTTTACCGAAAGACATCTTCATTGCTGAAACTACCCCGAAGCTAACCCAAATTTAAGAGGGTTAATAGAAAAAGCTCTCTTTATGGTAGATCATATTTTCTCTATCAAATCCTCTTGCACCTTAGTTCCACTTCGTGACAATACTGGCAGAGCAACTCTTTGACCAGGATCACATGTCATGTCGATTTCACGTTGCATCTCAATGGACTCATCATATATGTTGGAGTTGTGGATTGGAATAAATCAAATTAAGGATTTTTTTATTCAATGAATATATAAGTTTTTTGTTCAATAGTGTGGCAAATCAAATGTCAAAATTGTAAAGTCTTTAAGGTAAATTTGAGTTTAAACACATTGCATCAAACCGCAAATCAAGACCACAATCTTGCTCTAATTTCGGACACGAGTTTGTAACAACTCATCCACAAACCAGAATACACATATACAATGTTCTCGTCCCAAACTCTTACTTAACTTCTAGAGAGGATTCACTCCTCTTTAATCCTCTGAACTTCATGTCAAGTTTTACACACCTGAAAACAAAAACTTAAATGCAATAGAACTGTAACTTGTATGCTACTTTCATATGCATTTAGCAACACAAAATATGTATTTCTGTAATAAGATTGATCTCTTCAAAGCTCTTGTATTTAGTAGCAACTAGCACTACAACTTTGTGTTTGTATTGTACCATAGACAAATTCGGATGATCACGAAATATATAAAAACAGATATGATAACGAACTGATAGATTAATTTCTACCAATGCTCGAATCATACAAGTATCATAGGCCACATTGAGTTTAGTTTTTTTTTTGGCTAAGTTAGAAAGAATAAATAAATAAATGAATCAAGTTAAAAAAAGAAAAACTAAATCATAGAATGCCTCCAAATTTCTAACGTCATATATCTAAAATCTCTAAGATGCTTCTCTTCTCTTTTCTATATGAACTGGCGCAAAGGGATCAACATCACACTGATATCATCGGACGAGCCTCGTGAAGCTGAGAGATCGACAAGCTTCTTACAGGCTGCTAACAACAATGGCTTCTCGGTTCCTAAGCAGAAGGGACGAGCAATGTCTACTGCTTCCTGGTTACTCACTTTGTCCCATAGACCGTCCGATGCCAAGATCAAGAACTCATGGTCCTGCTCAATTCTCGAAATCTTTGTCTCTGGTTCGGCTATAACCCATTGCTTAAGTTGGGCATCTCCAATTCCTCTTGACACAGCTAAAGATCCCTGGATTCTCCAAACACCGTGAAACGTATCAACATATCCACCCGTAGTTTCGATTCTTTTCCGTTCATCGTCTCTAGACGGACGGTGGTCAGAAGAAAGAGCCTGACCGACACCTCCTACACTCATAACAGCACGACAGTCACCAGCATTAGCCACCACAAGGTTCCCCTCGCTAACTAGTGCCGTAACACAGCAAGAACCACCCTTAACGTCTTTCTCCTTAAGAAATGCCGCGTCAGTCATAAGGTAACCACGTTTCACCGCATCAGCTATCTCAGACTCATCTCTCTTACCAACTATCTCTTCTACAACGTTCTTATCTAAGTTCTTAGCCGCAAACTCAGCCGCTTTAACCCCTCCATGACCATCATAGACTCCAAATATCGCCTGAAAATTTACACAAAGCAAAAAAAACAGCGTTTAGGAATCGCATTTTCATCGAGATTCATCAAGATAAGAACAATCGTTTCAAAATCTCAAATTTCCCAAATCTAACTGACTCAAACCCTAAGAGAATCAAAATCTCCAAATTCTAAACTAAAATTGGAAAAAATTAAGTGAAATTCGAGATTACCTGTTTGCGATCTCCATGAAGATTGGTGATAGCAGAGAAACGATCCTCCATAGCTTCTCTTCTTCCTCTCTTACAATAAACAGAATAACCATCACCTTCTCTCTCAACCTCTCTACTCTCCTCCCTCGGCGTCGCAACCACAGCCTTCGACGTCGGAGCTACAAATCCAGCAGTACCAATCGGAATATCAAGCCTCGTCGGCCTTTTCCTCTTCAAAACCCCTTCCGGAGGTGACGATGAAGCAGAAACAGAGTCAGATCCAAACGATAACGGAGCAGGAGCGAATCCAGTCGGAGGTTTCTGAAATCGGAGACGAAACGGCGATTTGGGAGAAGAAATGGCGGCGGTTGTGGAAGGAGTGGAAGGAGAAGAAGGAGAAGAGGTTTGAGGTTTGAGATGAGAAAGTGTTAGAGAAAGAGATGATTCTTGTGGTGAAGAGAGAATCGAAGCTTTGTTACAGAATAGAGACGATGACGGTGAAAACACCGGAGAATTACATACAGCGACGGAGCAAGACATCGTTGTTATAGATTCAATTTCGATCTCGATTTCGATTTGAGATTTGTTTTAGTGTTGAAGAAGATTGATTTTGTCTCTTCTTCTCTGGTTAATTTTTGTTTGTGACGAAGGATAGAGAGAAGAAGAAGGTTTAAATATAAAGAGGTAATGAATAAACGAGTCCGTGTTTATCGAGTTTTATTCAAAGTTCTTTTTGAGTTTTTAAGTCTCGCTCTTTGACTTTGTAAATGACGTTTATGCCCTTCCAACTTCTGTTTCCTTTATTTACGGCGTTGTCCTTTACTTTCTACAAAAAGGATATTATTTTGAGGGGAAACAAAAATAGCTTCAATCCTACTCTTGTTGACCAAAAAAGAAAAAGAAATTGTCTCTTTTTTTTTTTTCTTTTTTGGGAGAAAAGAAAAAAAAAACTTGGTCTTTTTTTAACAGGTTGAAAGGGAAAAATATCTATTTTTATTGTTTTTTTTCTTAATAATGGAAAATATATTTCCATTGGGTTTTTTTTTAGTTTTTGATTAAAGTATATTTATCTATGTGCTTACGAAGAATCATTCAATTAAAAACATTATTTATTTATTTATTTTGTATGACTTTACAAATTTTGTCTGTCTAGTGGACTAATGGAGAGTAGAACTATTCTAGAAAAGAAGGAGCGTTACAAATAAGAAGAAAAGCCTTCTATATAAATACAATAGAATTCAAGGGAAAACAGCAAAACCAAAAGAGAATATTCGAGGATAAAACAGTCATTCACAGTCCAAAAATAGCTAAAACGATGAAGTAAGCAAAATGTTTTTCATAAACGAGGGGTAAAACAGACATTTCAAATTAAGTCAAAAACACGTCTAAAAGGAAACGAATAAAAAAAACTGGGGCATGTGGTGATTTACTTGGTAACGTATCTGTGTTAAAGAAGTGTTTCATTGATGACTCACTTTCTTTTTTCCTTTTTTAAATTAAATGAAGACAGAATCTTAAAGAATTAAAAACGACCGTTGTGGCTCCTACAAGAGGTTACACGTCGTCGTTTCATTGGATAGATATTTATTTGCTGGTCGGAGTCGCAGCTTCTTAGCAAGTGACCGTTGAGGGACTGAGAGGAGCCTTCGTTTGTTTGTTTCCTTTTGATGACCGTTGTGAATACCTCACAATTGGGTTTACATTATATTATGGAAAAGATTAAGTTTTTAGCTTCTCTCGTTTCACACGAGGTCTTCTAATTATAAAATTACAAGTCTCCTTTAAGAGAGTGTAACTTTTGATTAGCTTTTAAACTTTTGATTAGTTGTGTGACATCAATAACGGATAGTGTCTTTGTTCTTTGAAACGGTATTTTGTTGGAGAGAATAGTATTGGATATTATGTCATGTATTATATGAATGAATACACATATTTGTTAATAGATTTTGAGTTTATATATCGTAGTATAATAATAATAGTTTTTTTTTTGTCAACAATAATGATAGTTCAAAACACAATATATAGTACGATCAAACATTAAGATATATGTACGTTTATATTCTTATTTATTTATAATCATTAGATCTTTGTTCACCCCTATCACAATTCATAACCTTATAGTGGTTTTTTCTTCAACTCTAGAACATTGCAATAAATATATTTTGGTTAACTTACGCCTTACTAATTAATAAAGAATATTTCCTCCTTTCTTATTAAGTGTCGTTTTAGATGTATTAATTTTATTTTATTATAGGTAACATTCTGTATTTTTAATGCAGTATCTAAAAAAAATTTCCAGTTGACAAAAAAAAAATTCCAGTTTAATTCATACTGCATTAATGTATTGACCAATAAAAAAATTATACAGTCTATTAGTAAAGGATAAAGCAAAAGATTTAATTGATTTTTTAATATGTGTGAAAAAAATTATAAACAATATTTATAATAAAACGAAAAAGTAGTAAACAAAGAAAATCAGCATTTGCAATAATATGATAAGACAAAACTTCTTTATTAATCAGTATTTTAAGAACATATTAAAATATGATATTTTCTTTTCGTAAAGAAGAAACCACATGCATAAAAGGACATGTATAAATTCCGTTTATAACAAGCGAGGCCGAAATAAAACTATTGGTTTCGACATGTGATGGCATTTCCGTGGGTTAAGCAATATACTTTTAAAATAGCAATCTTATATAAGCAAATTGCTACGAACTGGAAGATCATTAGTTAGAATTATTACATTAATCAGTCAATAGTTATGTTATAATTTATGCTGTTTATGTTCAACTAAAGACTGAGTCATATACAAGACTCCTACTTGAACGATTGGACTTGGTTATTAAGATGAGTATATATTTGTTGACCGAATAGAATGATTAAATCAATTAAAGTAGGTTTCCCACTCCAAATTAGGATTCTTATGTGGTCGTCCGTTGTTTCTCGTTGAACTTGTCTTCTATCTACTTCTTTTTCCTTTTCTTTTTAAGTTTAAAGATTGCAACGTAATGTAGTTTTTCTCTAGCATCTTAATGTAATAAATATGGTATTTCGACGACAGATTCATACAGACATCTAACATGAAGAACAAGCCATTACTTCTTAACAGCTAAGTGTAATTATACATTACTATTATTGGATCTGGACTTCCTTTGCTTAGATCAATAGTATTGCATCTGGACGTCGCTAGCGACTGCCAGAACAGGGCCATAATCTCTAGATAATTTTCTTTCTTTTTTTTTCTTCTTTTGATACTAAAATAATAAGATTCATACGAGCAAAAAGTACTTATATTCGTATTAACAAAAAATAATGACTAACATAGAAGATTCTCTGCTTTACATTAGAAAGACTGGGTACCAATCGATACCAACCCGTTTTGTATATATTTTTTCAAGTAACGTTAATTAATAAATATACAAATCACGGATGGAGTATCATATTTGGTAATACAATTTGTATATATGTTTATAATTGAAATTTGGTTGGCTAATTTTGATGTATGACATTATGTTGTTAATATCACATTTCGATTATTTTTGTAGTATAATTTGAGTATTAGTGTAAATTTGAGTTAGTCCATATTTGGATTTGAACCATTGTCCAAATGTTTTAGCCGATGTCGGACGTTGAACACATTTTTTTTTTCATCGATTGAGTAATATATATCTGTTTTTCAAAATTCAAATAACAACATAGGAATAATTTTTTTATATTTTAATTAATTATATGGTTTCTATGATAATTAAAAATAATTTAAAAATAAGATCAAACAGATGATAAAAAGAATTATAATTTAAATCTTAACAAAATTTTACAAATATAATAACTGAAAATAAATAATATGGTATAATTAGATATCAAAACTTAGTTTTTTTTAAAAAAATTTGATTGATTAACAATTTTAAAGATTAATTTTTTTTCCATAATTAATGAGAGAGAAAGTGAGTTTTGTTTTTGGAAACGAATAACTATTTAAGAATTTTATAAGATTTTAATTTAATTATATTGATTTGGTAATTATATTAATATTTCTTATTTCTTATATTCGGTAAAATTATTGGTTTAACTAAAAAACCGGATTAAACCGAATAAAACTTTAAATTTTGGACTCTTGATAAGTCAAGCTTCATGGTCATTCAGATTTGGAATCATTTTGGTCATTTTTATATTATGAGTCTAATTCATTGCCTAATTTTTTTAGTCGATGTAGTACGTTGAACGAACACTGTTTTTCTTTATCGATTGAGTAATATATCTCCGTTTTTTAAAATTTAAATCACAACATATGCAGAAAAAACTATATTTTTATTAATTATATGTATAATATGATAATTCAAAATAATTTGAAAATAAAATCAAACAAATATGATAGAAAAATCATATTTTAAATATTAAGAAATCTTAAAAATATAATAACAGAAAATAAATAATATGGTATAATTAGATATCAAATAATAGTTTTTAGATTTTGATTGGTTACAATTTCAAAAAATTAATTTTAAATATTCGTTCATAATTAATGAGAGTGAAAAATTGAGTTTAAATTTATGGAAAATAATTATATTTTTAGAGTTTTTAAAGATTTTTTAATTTAATTATGTTGATTTTGTGATTATATTAATATTTTAGACTTTTTAGAGAGTTTAAATATTTAGAATATTTGAAACTTTCTAAACTTTTAAATATTTATAATATTTCTTATTTCTTACATTCGGTAAAATTATTTGTCAACTAAAGAACCGGATTAAACTCAATAAAATTTTTAAATTTGGACGTGTAATAAGTCAAACTTCCTACTCATTTGTATTTGTAATCATTTTAGTCTTTTTTATAATATGATTTTGAACCATTGCCAAATAAGTTTAGCTGATGTGGGACATTCAACACATACTTATTTTCTTCATTAATTGAGTAATATATCTCCGTTTTCAAAAAATTTGAATTACAAAATATGTAAAAAAAACTATATTTTTATTAATTATATGGTTTATATGATAATTCAAAATAATTTGAAAATAAGATCAACCAAAGATGATAGAAGAATCAAAATTTTAAATCTTAAGAAAATCTTACAAATATAATAACTGAAAAGTGAATAATATGATATAATTAGATATCAAATCTTAGTTTTTTAATTTGATTAGTTAACACTTTAAAAAAAAATTAATTTTAAATTTTTCGTTCATAACTAATGAGAGAATGGGTTTAATTTTTTAGAAACTAATAATTATTTAAGAGTTTTTACGATTTTTAATTTAATTATATTGATTTTTTATTACTATTGTACCTTTAATGAATTATATTAAAAAACACTAAAAGGCAATTACATTGTAATTTAATTTTTAACAAGTCCCTAGTATAGTAGTATATGATTATCTTTTTCATTTTTTGTTGGCATTTGAAGATACTAAATTATTCAAAACTTTTGGCTAATTACCGATGACCCCAAACTTTTTGTATTTACTAATCACTCGAAACCTTTTGGTATTTACTGAGATACCCAGATCCCTTGGTATTTACTGAAGTATCCCATAGACTTTGATATAACCCAAAATACTCCAAACCTTTTGATATTTACCAAATTACCCCACACCTTTTGGTTCAATTTTAACTAAATTACCCAGTATTTTTGGTATTTACCAAATTATCCAGTACGTTTCAGTATTTACCAAATTCCCCATACTTTTTGTATTTAGAAAAGTACCCCAAACCTTTTAGTATTTACACAAGTCCCTCCAAACTTATATTATTTTACCAAAATTCCCCTCTCCAGTTTTTCGGTAATTAACGAAATACCCCATTAATATTTCTATAGACATATTGTAACATTCGTGTTCCAAGTCGTTCCTTATGATATAAGCTATTGTTGTTTCTTGCGGTACAAATTATTGTTTTTTGTTGTATAAGACGTGGTATGGTTGTACTTGTACATGCAAGTTGCAGAGGATGTTATATTATTGAATTAAAAATTCAGTAAATAGTTAGTATATTATTGAATTAATTTGATGGGATTACTCGATCGAGTATATGGAGTTGAAATTGAAAACATGATGAGGTATTTCATGTATTGATGGGTTGACACATGATGAGGTAGTTCATTTGTTGTTGTAGTCGTGTGTGATGCATTGTTCCATTACTTAGTTCGGTTGATTTATGGATCTTGTGTCATTAGATCCAAATACGTGGTTTGGCTCATTAGGATTATGTGGTATTTAATCCTAATGGAGTTGGTTAGGATTATGTGGTATTTATTTTTAACAGGGTGGTTTACCGATTAGGATTATGTGATATTTAATCCTAATAGAGTGGTAACCGAATGAATCTTGTAGTATTAGATTCTGAGGTTGACCAAAGGTAAACCGAGTGAGATCTTGTGTTATTGGATCTCGCTAGACTTAGTTTATTCGGATCTTATGGTATTGGATTTTGATAGACTTAGTCCTCTTGTTGGACTTAGCTTGTTGGGATCCTGTGGTATTGGATTCCAATGTGCTTGGTCATTTCGTTGGACTTAACTCATTCGAGTCATGTGGTATTGGATTTCGATGGGTTAGTCGTTTTATGACCACGTAGGATCTTGCGGTATTAGATCCTGAGGTTGTTAATGAACCAAGTAGGAACAATGTAGAACTCAATTAATAGTCCTACGAGTTATGATTTGGGAGGATTAATCGAAGGATTAATCATTTCGGAACTAATTCGGGTTAATTTGGTTCATAAAGAATTAATCGGTGATTTTAGAATATTGACGGGAGTTGAAAGAAGTAATTTGGGACGAAGGAATTTCTCAAATATTTTGGAAAGTTTGGCGGAAATACTAAACCGAGAAGAAAAATTTAATTAAAATCATAAGAGTTGGTTTAATTGAAATCGGTTTAGTAATTGGTTGGTTTAATTTGATTAAACCACAAAAATATATTTTCTTCTTCTCTTATCTAATTTTTGGTTAGTAATTGGTTGGTTTAACTTTTGTGTAAGTTCATCAATCTCTTATCTAGCTATCTACCAAAGGGTTTCTCTAGCACTGGGTTTTCGGTTTTTTTGGTTAAGTCGGTTCAGTTTATTCGGTTTTTTGGTTTTTTCGGCGATAGAAATTCTAGCCGAATAAACCGAAATATAATTTTGGTTCTTTCGGTTCGGTAAAAACCCGAAATAAGCACTAATAACCCAAAAAATTCTTAAAAACCAGAAATAAACCGAAATAAACCCAAAATCTGAAACAAACAAATCTCAAGCACAGTCTGAAAACAAAAACCATCCCAAATGTTCATTCATCCCAAACACATCGTAAACATTCTGAAAACATAATCTAATAAATCATAAGTGTTCATCACTCTTCAAGTCTTATAACAAACCTTCACGACATCACTCTTCAAGTCTCATAACAGACCTTCACGGCATCACTCTTCAAGTCCTAACAAACAACTTTTCTGTTAATGGTCATATCCAATATTAGAATTCTAAGTCACTACAACCAAACAAAAATATTGCAAGTTCAAGAACAACAGTTTGACTCTTCTAGTTACCAAACAACGATTAGTCTACTCAATCAAATATATTCTCAAACAACTTCACAACTACATCACAGAGGACAACCATTAAAATTGTTTCCATTGCTTTGGTGTCAATATTTTTCATGTGTTTTTTTTTTGACAATTGGAAATTTAGTGGTACTGAATGCGAAATGGATGACTAAAATTATAAGAAATATGTACAAGAGTTTGTTGATTCAAGAAAATATCAAACCGCTTATCGCCTTGTGTTTTTTGTGTTCTAAGCACAAATACTGAATTTGAAGAAAGTAGTTTACGGAAAAGAATACTCAAATCTTTATAAAATTAAAGCCAAAAAGAACAAAAAAAACAAAATAATCCTATTTATACAACCCGATAAGCTAATATCTCTAATCCCGATAAAGAAAATGTTTTCAAAGAAACCAATCAACCATAAATATAAAAATAATTTACTTGAAATCTTAGTCTGAGCATGTTTGTTTCCATTTGGACAAAAGAAGTAATCATTAAACGCTTAACTAATCCAGTAAGGAGAAATGGTAAAGCAAGGTATTAAACAAATCTATCAAGTAACCCAAAATCTGAAACAATTTAAGGGTTTACATCTACATATTTGTATCAATCAAGGAACCCAAACAAATCGACCAGATAAGGAATCAATAAGAGCAAAAGGAAGATCGCAACAAGGAAAGAAAGACATACCAGTTAGAAGGAGACGACGAGACAGAGAGATTATTTTCTCGATTCAGTAGATATCGGCTTCTAGATTGTTTCTGTTCTAAATTCTGTGTGATATCGGCTTCCAATCGATGGAAATTTTGGAGAAATTGGATTAATTAGGGTTAGGGGTTGAGAGAAAGACAAAGGGGATCGATCGGGAAAAAATTGGGATTTTGCGTTTTGGCCTTTTGGGTGATAGAATTAGGGTTAGGAATAGATTTTGAGATTTTTATCGGTTGCCGACCAAAAAAAAGAATAGATTTTGAGGTTTATATAGTAAACTGGTTTTTCGGTTAACCGAAAATAAACCAAAAGAACCGAAAATCGAATACCAAATAAAATCCCATTGAAAGAACCGAATACTATTGACTTCGGATAACCGAAAACCGAACCGTAACCAAAAAATAGAAAGAACCGAACCGTAAACCCAGGCCTAGGTTTCTCATTTGGATGAGTAGTTTGGGAGATATGATTTTTCTCTCAAAACCGCTAAATGCCGAGCAATCCGCGAGGGGTCAATTTGAGGGAGTGTTTGGGTACTCAAATCTTATTGGATTGAGCTGAAATTTGGTAGATATCTTCTTGATAGTCTTAGCTTAAGATTGACCGGAGGGATTGAAGTTTTAATGGCTAGATTAAGAGGTGTAACCGGATTAGTAAACTCTCTTTTGTGAAGGAGGAACCTGAAATTTGGGGTTTAGGTCATCCGAGTTTAAGACTTGTGATCAACCTCTTGAGAGTGTATTATGTGATATTTTGGCAGGCTCTTAGTGGATATCTTGGTGGGTGTGAGTGTGCCAAAAGAAATCAAGCTTTGAGGTTCAAAATCTTAAGAAAACAATTGTGTTTGATTCTCCGTTCATCGCATAACCCAAGGTAAAGAGAAGTCTTAAGGATTGGAGCTCGTGGAACCAAGGTTGAAGGGAGAGGATGATTTAGATGGGTTCCTGCATCTTTTTGATTTCGTATGCTTATTATGCTTTTGTTGTTAATGTTGCAATTTGTTGGTGTGTCTTGTTAGTAATGTTTTAAGAATGTTCCAAATGGTTAAGTTGCTAGACTTGTTTGGTCAGTAGACTTATTTATTCAGTAGACTTGTTTGGTTAGTAGACTTGTTTGGTCAGTAGACTTATTTGTTCTGTGGATTTATTTGTTCAGTAAACTTGTTTGGTCAGTAGACTTATTTGTTCAGTAGACTTGTTTGTAGTGTTAGCTTGATAAGAGAATTAAATTAAAACTTTTGAAATCCGCTAAATTTATATTTTCCGCCGCGCGTAGTTCTGTAGCTTCTACAAATCGGTATAGGGTGTTGCACATATACTCCTCATATTTTGGTATTTACATAAGTACCCAAAGTCTATTGGTATTTTAAGAAGTACCCCCAAACTCTTCACTGCATAAACGGGTTAATTTGTTATGAAGTACAACAAAAAAAATTTAATGGAATACAGAAAAGAGGCACAAAATAAGCTCTTTGACATTATAAGTTCCAAAACTCCCGAAAATGAAGTAAAAATGTACACTAACAAACTAAAATATGATAGAGCCAAAATGTATACCCAACATATCGATGTATTTTGCATCTTTGAGCAGGTTGCGTAGAAATAGAAGCAACAACTAGATAAAAATTGTTATTCCCAGTTCTCTACACGAAAAAGTGTGATTCTAAAGAATTTTTTATTAATGTGTATGTATTTAGATAATCTTTATGCTAAAAATAGAACCAAGAATGATAAATTACCATGTTTTGTGTGTCGTTTCAGTGGACATCGTGTCAAAAAAATGGACACTGACACACAAGACGAAACAAACAATAATTGAACCAAACCAAAACACTCTATCTCGCCAGATCAAACTAAACTAGTAATGCATAAATTAGAGGAAAAAAAACTCCACAAAAACCAAAATATTAGAAGGAATGAACAACTAGATATTTTAAGTTTAAGACTTGGAAGTTGCAAGATAAATGAGTGAAGACAAAGAAAGAGCGAGGAAAACATAATGGAATATGATAATGCTGCTAAAAGAAGCAAAAATTCTTTGTCACCAAGAAATTGAATATGAATTGAAACATCTGGAGCAAATATAACAGCGACTACGCAAGTAAGATAGCCAACCTAAAGAAAACCCATGAAAAATATAAAACTGCAGCCAACGTTGTCACTATCAGCGATCCAAAATAAATATGAGCTCAATACAGTGTTAATGTTGATGTTGATTTTCCCAAGCTTCAGTTTGAGGCTATATGGGTACTTGTTAATGTTGCTGGTGATTCAATACAGTGTCGTGACCTTATTCTTAGGTGTGAGGCATTGATGCCCCTGTCGGCTCAGCAAGAAATGGAGCCATCTTTCAAAATCAAAAACATGGGTTTAAAAAGAGATAAACAAAAATGGAGACAAAGTGATGGTGATAAATGTGAGCTGATGGAATCGATGTTTGTTATAGGAAATAAATCAGATGGGATCATCATGATGCAACGGAAGATGCAGCAACATGGAAAGAGAATCTTGAGTTTGTTCTCTAAGAACTGGAAGTCTAAGTTCAAAAACGAGGATTCTCAAAGAGATGAACTAGACTGGAGGCAGAACAATGGTGATAGTTGCGAGCTGAATTTTCAAAAGTAATTGTTGATCTTCTATGGATCTCTTCCAAGACCACCAGAGAAAGGGACAATTTTAACATGAACCTTGAAAACAAGGTTCTCTTAAGGAGGGAGATTTGGTATAGGAATAAAAGAGAAGGGAGAATTGAAGAGAAGAAAGGAGATTTGAAGCAGAGCAGGAAACAGTGTGTTGTTGGACGGTGAAAATGGAGGACACGTGGACGCTCAAGATTAGAAGATTGTTAGGTTATTGTAAAGCAGAAGAAACAGAGTATTGAGATTGAGCGTTTGCTACATAAGCTCAATCATCTTCTTATTGTAAATCATTCATGATAATAGAAAGTGTTTGTGTTTTCTCTCTCTCTCTAATGTCGACAATGACTCTTTTAGTCTAAGAACTCCTTCCTCGTTGGGTTCTTTGCTTCTTGAGTGTTGGTGCTTTGCTTTAGTTAGCATTGAATCGAGTATGGGTTCTGCAGATTCATCTTCTTGAGTTGCAGATCTTGGAGATACGGTTTTACTGTAACATAATAGCCCCCTAACGTTCTTATGTAAACCCCCTAACACAATAGCCTCTTGAGTTTGTCTGTGATCGTGAGATGTCTCGTGTTATCCGTTTCCACCACCTGGTTATGTACGGAACGAAATTAAGGATAAATGTCTGATCGAATCGATCAAGGTTGGTTTGTTGAGCAATTAAAGTCCGTGGCTTTGGTCTTTTTTTTGTTTTGGGTTCATGTAATTCTGAATGCTCAGTTTCTTGGTCTATGGTTGTGATAATCTTATGTAAAACTTGGAAAAAATTGATCCGCAGGAAAGAAAGAAAAAGTGAAGAAGCCAGCGACAAATGATGTGGTTAAGAAGATTAGGAGAGAGATACGGGCTCAGAATGGGCTACAAGGGTTTAACCCATTTTTAAAAATTATGACGGGCTAAAAACGGGTTTGGACTCACATCGGGCCGAATTTAAGGCAGACAGAGCGGAGCCGGGTCGAAGAAACCGTTATTAACATCCCTAGCCGTGTTACTCTGACTCTGAGTTTAGGTCAAGAAACCCTAAACGAACGCCAGTCAATAGCTTATTAGTTTCTTGGCCCCGAATTGAAGTTGAAGGAGATGGATCCGGTCAATTCCTATGATAGAGATAAGGACGGTAAGGTCTCACAAATCCAGTCTGAAAACATGTCAAAATCTCAGCATGGTTTTAAAGAAAAGAACGTTGAAGCAAACCCATTAACCAAGGACGATACTTCAGTGAAAACCAAAGTTGGAAGGTTACAGTATTGAAAAACCCATGCTTTCTGGGAGACTTAACCTGTTGCGCAGTTTAAGGATATTGGAGACACGAGTTTGCCTCAAGGCCCGATTGATTCCACAACTCCGTTATCTGAGGTCAAGCAAGATTCGTACAACCTTCCTGTTAATTACGAATGGACCACATGCGATATGAACTCTGATGATATATGCTCAGAGGTGTGCAACTTTTTCAAGGTACACTATCCTGATGAAGAGAATATCAGGGTTAATTACTCGAGGGAGTTTCTAAGGTGGGCATTGTGTCCACCTGGCTATCACCAGAGATGGCATATCGGAGTCCGTGTCAAGACCACGAAGAAACTCGTTGCTTTCATCAGTGGAGTACCAGAAAGAATCAGGGTGCGTGATGAGGTTGTTAGAATGGCAAAGATCAATTTCTTGTGTGTTCACAAGAAGCTCAGGTCTAAAGAAACCTTGTATGCCGCAAAATCTTCTCAAGTCTTGCTCTTCCACGTGTCAAGCATGGAAACTACACAAATCACAGATAAAAAATTAAACCGGAGAATTTTGTGAAGAATATATGGCAAGCGGTTTATACATCACCTGATATACTTCCTACACCAGTCACCACCTGCCAATACTGGATGAGAATGTTGAACGCCAAGAAGCTAATCGATGTTGGGTTTTCAAAGCTTCGTGAAGGAATCACAATGAGCATGACCATCAAACTAAACAAGTTGCCAGATGCTCCCATCACTCCTGGGTTTAGGGAAATGGAACGACGTGATGTCTCTGCTGTTACAGGGTTGCTCAGGAACTACCTTAGCCAGCTTGGAGTTGCGACTGACTTTGATGAAAACGATGTCAAGCACTGGATTCTCCT
Organism: Boechera stricta; assembly: GCA_018361395.1. Classification (NCBI taxonomy): domain Eukaryota; kingdom Viridiplantae; phylum Streptophyta; class Magnoliopsida; order Brassicales; family Brassicaceae; genus Boechera; species Boechera stricta. The sequence continues at coordinate 12,342,639 of CM031541.1, read as the reverse complement.
AAGAGAAGATGTCGTCCATAGTTACGTAGTAGAAAACCCTGAAACTCATAACGTCACTGACTTCTGCAGCTTCTACACTGTCCCTCTAACTATCGTTGGTAACGCGAAATACACAACAGTGGAATGTGCTTATTCTTACTACAATGTCTCGACACAGACCTTGTTTCCCCAGCTGATGAATGATGCACTAATCGTCTCTAAGCAAAAAGGTTTCGATGTGTTTTACGCGTTGGATGTGATGCACAATGAGAGTTTCTTGAAAAAGTTGAAGTTTGGTCCAGGAAATGATGCTCGGCTTCAGTACTATCTCTATAATTACCGCTTGAGAAGTGCATTGAAGCCATCAGAACTTGGACTTGTTCTCTAGTAAGCTCTTCAATAACTTGCTTGGACGATATTACAAGTTTGGTATCAACAAACTTGAATTTTTTTTTTCCTTTTTTTTTTTTTGGTTACTGAAACTGAGTTAATTCTTTTGGCAATGCCATTTTTGAAGTTTTTGGAAGTGCGATTTTGAATTTTTTGGAAGTGAGATCTTGTTACTTGTGTCATCCTATGTGTGCATTTTCACTTGTCCTAGAGATAAGGAGAGAGTTGAACCTAGCTGACAAGTAAAGTTAACGCAAATATGCAGATGACAATCGTAAGTCTTATGATACTTCTATGTGAGTTTCAGTGGACTTTAATAGTGCTGAAGCGAACAAGACCTGAGGTTCCTTCATAAATAAGGAGCCCACAATTACTTCCTTTATTCGATTTCGACTTAAATCTTTAACAACAATCAATGGACAAGTTTGAAAGATAGGATTAGGGTGTTTCACCAATCACAATTATATGTTTGAATAAATGTTTCAACTTAGTGAAGTAGGAAACTATAAATTCAATAGATACATTTGATTGATCTTGGTTAATCAAATCTCAATACAACAAAGCAGCATAAACCAATTGGTTCCAAGTATCGGGAAGACCAGGAAGACACCAATGGCTACAATCAGATGAACGGTCAGGATTTCTTTTCAGAGTAGGGTTGACATCTCCACTGTAGATCGAAGGATGACCGTCGACACGAAGAGCAGAGAGCATAGTTATATCCATTAGTGAAACATGAAACTTCATCTCTTTAACCACGTCGTCAATCACTTTCTTTTGGTTTACGTATGAACTTGTTGGGTACGATGTTCCACTAAACGGTGTCGTTTGTCCGTAGCAGCTTTTAGCTCCTTGCGTTATCGTTGAAGTTTTTGATCTTGAAGTCCACTCATTTGGACTGCATCACATACCCAAAAGTCTTTTTATCAATATTTCATGCTAACTAAGAAAATAAAAGCTTTTTGTTTTATAGAAAAAAATAGTACCAGGGAACAGTTTTATTAAAGATTTTACGAGTGGTAGGATACAATATTAAATGTTATGTTGGATGGTTATGTTATATATCCTTTTGCAAGTTGCAAGGAGGAAAAGCTTCCCCATTGGCAAAACTAAAACAATTGGACTTATTTTTTGGGACCCTATTCAAAACACAGCTCATATGTGGACCTTAATTAAAAACTATTCTCATGGTTATCCTTTTCAGTATTTTTTTTTTTTTTTGCACTAGTGCAATTTTAAATCTCTTTTTGACGGCAAATAATAACCATGCCAAATTGACATTATCCATCTTCATTGTTTTTTTTTGACAAGGAAAAAATGGAATCTCGTTTTGAAATAACATATCATAAGTCATAACTCATAAGGAACTACTTTTTGTTGGAACGTTATTTACATTTAAGAAAGACTACTATAATTATATACACACGTATTTGATCACGTCTAGACTTTCTGGCTATAGCTAGCAAAAATGAGGCCATGCACAATGGTAAATGGTAAGTACTAGAGAGTAGTTTGGTAGCAACTAGCAAGCCAATTTATTTAATATAGTTTGGCAACAACTAGCATGCATTTGATTGTGTTTCCTATTTATTAATTACGTCGTTGATGTCACGATGATTTATTTATCAATTATCAACACTACACGTTCTTATATATGGGTCAACCATCATCACACAGCTCCCAAAGTCTCATATATATGAGTTATTAGTTTGAAAACAAAATATCTAAAAACCAATTCATTTTTGTTAGTGGTTGAATGATTCATTTTAGGATTGGAGGATCTTAACTCGAATCCTATCTAATCATGGTTGCCTAGCATAAACATTTTTACAGGTTTTGGAAATTAGTTGAACTTGATCTAGGATTTCATCGATTATAAAATTAAATATAACCAAGAGAGAGAGAGGTTACATACTTGTAGTGTGTGGGTGAGACGGAGAGGAAGAAAACTCTAGTGAAAGGAGTGTTGATATAACGGAGGATCCAATTAGACCATGTTCTTAGTCCGCTTCTCAATGCCACTAACCTATCCATGTCTCCGTAATATCTCCCTCCTGTCTCCATCTGCTCCCACCTGTCTCATCCCAAAACTTTCGCTTTTCACTAAATTTACCCCTTTAATTTACAATAACGATCTATATTACCCTCCTAGTTATAGATATGTGAAAATTTCACTTATAGACGTTATAATTTTAGCTTACCCTCGTAAAGACCCTGTGTGGCTCCACCAGTGACCAGTGTTGAACAACAGAACGTCGGCTGTGCGCCAAGCGTTTGATGCATCGACAGAGATTTCGTCGAGTTTAAGAGTTGTCTTTCCGTGAATTTTGTCTATGTCTACAAGATAAGGAGCTCTATAGAATGACACCTTCACGTTGTAGTCCTGTCATTGCGTATATATTAGCAAATAATTGAAACTAATTTGCGGTATAGCTTAAGATTTGAATGGTAACCAAATAGAGAAACAAGAGATAAAGAGAGGTTATAAAAAATTGAATAAAAGAATTACAAGTTGTTATTGTATTGTTAAAGAAGTTTGTTTTATTTTTGTGCTAACTTTAATGAATAGGAGAAATTAATTCAACTAATTTTAATGAATAGACCTGAAATTAATTTTCAGCAAATTAAAATTGCTTTCATTAAAGCGCCTTTAAGGAATAAAGCTGAAAGTATAGCACTGGTTAGTATATATCCGAAGCTTAAAGAAGATATAATTAAAGTGATCTAGTTTATAACAAGATACGTAATCAAAATTAATTAAGAGAACGTGTTTTGTTTATAGTTGATCTTATTCTAATCCGAAGAGCTTAGATATAAGTATCTGAAACTAAAAATAATAGTATTTCATTTTTTTTTGCTAAAGAAATAATAGTATTTCATATTCATGCATTACGGTAATACGGTGTATAATAGAGTACTTAAAACTAAAAACCCAAAAAAAACAAAAGTTAATAGAATAATAGTAACTGATGTTGCATTCGAGAACTTTAGTTTATTTTCTTTTTCCTTTTTATTGGACCAGTGAAACTGTCACCGACGACGTCAAGTTGGGCAAGCTAATAACACTTGAAAACGACGTTCGAAGTTACGACTTTTGACCTCAATTTTCACGAGGTTATTCGAAGAAACTAAACCCCAAAATAAAATAAAAAATAAAAAAATTTCATTTACCGACAATAGAAAATTTTGTGTTGGGAACTTACAAGGATCTTGAAGGTAGAGAGAGGATCTTCATGAATGATACGTGTATGAATTAGCGGTGCTGATGAAGAGATCATACAGATCAACGACTCCCATTGGTTTCTACCCAACGAATCACCAACGAACATTATCGTTTTGTCCCTCATTTCCTGTAGAAACTTCACCCCATTGAATCTGCTTTCCAAATAAATCAGAACCAGTAAATAAACAAATCATTGCGTCGACATCACAATAATAATGAGTACTTATTATATTAACCGCACCAAACTCCACATAATCAACCGGAAAATCAATTTGGTTTTAGTTAAAAACGAATCTGTTAAACTTGTGCTTACTAGTTACTACACAACTTGGAAAAGGCGAATCATAATCTCCATTGGTAAGAGACTCACTTAAGTATTTTACAAATATTATATTAATATTTTTAATATAATTTAGTTGTATAATTAAAAATTAAATTATAAAAATAAAAATAAATTATAAAAATAAAAATAAATTTAACCAATCATATCAGGAGAAGTGTGTTATGGGGTTTCTTAAAGTTTCTTATTTAAGAAACTCTTCTTACTCTCTCTATTCTCTTTTATTATTTTCATTTTTTTATTGATGAGTCTCTAATTAAGAGACTATCAATGGAGATGCTCTAACATTGTTTTAATTTTAAGTACTAACCCTAATTATAAATTTACTTATAGAAAGATATATTATATAGTTTTATGTATGTAATGCCCCTATATATGAAAAAGATGTTATGAAAGAATATTAGATATAAACAAAAAATTTGGGATCATTGAATGATCCAAATACTTTTTTTTTGGGCAAAAATATGATCCTAATACTATATATGACATTATATATGTGGTATTATAATCGGGTTAAATTTGTTTTTGTCTTTGTCATAAAGTAAAAACTTAAAAATCTTGGTTGGTTGCAATGGCCCTGCTGAAAATTCATTCGTCTATTTTATCGCAAAACATAAATTAATTTGTGAGAATGAAATGACACAATGGTGGCCACATCTGAAAACTCATCACATTAAGTGTTGCAGGTTCGGATTTCGAACTCTTCTTCCAGCTTATAAAAAAAACATAAATTTATCTATTGGATGCAAAGTTATAACCTCGATATCAATAAAATGAAGTATCTTTTTTTCCTCGAAATCAGGATAACTAAATTAACATTAACCAAAATAATTTAACTAAATCGATGTATCAGTATAATGAAGTAGCTACTGGCTAGTGAGTGAGTTTGTATCACCTAGGGACATTGCAGTTGAAAGGCTTCCACCGGAACTTGAGATAGTCTGAGTCAGGTCTGCCGTACGTCTGACAGTCGAATCCTGGATCTATGATTCCTCCGCCACATTGTTTAGCCCGGTAAAGTGGGTACGTCTCATCTCGTACCCACTCACCAGCGAATAAATCACAACTACTGTGGTTCACCGGAAAAACCACCGGATTCCGGCGAGGATGCTTGGCGAAGTTGCTGTGGTTACTGTGGTTATGGATCGGCCTTCGGAAGAGAGGGAGAGGTGAAGCCGACGTGGCGTTTTGGAGAAGAAACAAGAAGAGGAAAGTTAGACATTGAACAGCCGCCATTAAAGAAGCTTGAAAAGAGAGAGAAGTCGTTGTTATATTATATGTCCGTCCTTTGCATGGAACTTACTAATACGTAATGGTTTGAGGACTCCATTATTTTAAAAGGAAGAAAATATGGGGTCGGGTTTTAGTTTCTTTTATAAAAATTAAATATTTGCGTTTTACCCATAAATAACGACATTTATCAATATTGAATTACGAATTTACGATTACAGCTCGAACTTTGACATTTAACATTTTTAGTAAACACATAAAAAGCAAGGTGTAATAATTAATCTTTATCCGAAAAAAAGGTGTGATAATTAAACGAACGTATCACGTTCTAAATGTTTTTTTTTTTCTTTTTAAAAAGAACATAAATATAAATAAGCGAGCCTTTTTATTTTTTTTGTTAATGCTCTCACAAGGTATCAATATTTTGTTTTTTGTTAAAGCAGATACAAAAATATAGATTCTTTGCTTTACTTCACCTCCATGTCTAGAATATGATCATACTCAATTTTTTAAAAATTACTGAAAAAGCCACATCACGCGGGTCAAAACTAGTCAAAGCTAACGTTCAATGAAATAAAACTGAGATGTTTGATCACCAAGGTCTCGGACCGATTCTTTAAAATGCATTATTAGGTGCAAAAGCTCCCATACTCTTCTTTGAGATGTGTGAATCGTGAACGCAATACTACTGATGATCTATTATCTAGACAATTTTTTTTAAAATTGATGTAATGTCCCAAATGCACTCCTAACCACCTATATGATTAACACTTTGTATTATCCATTTATAATTTAATAAAGTAGATGTTACAAAAAAAAAAAAAAAACTGAGTTCTTTAATTAATTTGTCAATTTGTTACTACTGACAGTGGCAGCTGCTACTTGCTCAAACTCATAAACGAAACCGTTGTTGACCAAGTCTAAATTGAGTACTATTGATTGGGACATGGTTTAAATAGATTATCTACCGGTTTGGTTGATACATAATTTTTAAAGCCCAAATTAAAAAGCCCATTATGATTGGACCGACTTAACTAATCTGGATACTTCGTTATTTGTGTAGAACCCGACCCCGACTCGACTCGTTTTATTCCTGGCTGCTGCTTCGTCTCTTTCGTTCATCTTGGCGCTCTGAAAATTTCTCGTCGCAACGTTCTTCTTGATATCGCTCAAGTTAGATCTCCCTTTACTTGTGAGTTCTAGTTCACCCTTTTTCTAAGTTTTCTTTTTTTTTTAATTTCTTGATTTCGTTGCTCTCAGTTTTTAGGGTTTGTAATGTCTATGCTTATTGATGGATCTGTGTTTGTTTCTCTTCGATTTGTTAGCTTTCGGGAGTTCGAACGAATCCGAATTTGCCTATCGGTAGTTTCTCTTCCACGATTTTGTTGGCTAGTAGAGTTAGGTCTCTGAAATTGGAAATTGGAAAAGAATAATGTTTGACTGAAACTGCTGCCCGTAAGGTGTTCGAAGAAATTCCTCTTATAAGATTATTAGTAGACAAGCTTCTTTTTGAAGTTTTACTTTCCTTTCTGCTTCTGTTACAATTGATTTTAGTGTAGTTGTTTCAGTAGTTTTATCAATTCCTGGGCTCCATTTAGTTGGAAGAAGCTTGTATTTTTTCGTTCCACCATCCTTTTCTTTCAAATTCAACTTGGTTTTGGATTTGATAGTTTAGAAACAAGTTACAAAAGGAAGAATTTTTGTTGAAAAAACTGTTCTATGATGCGTACGGTGGAATAGAATGGACAAGCTCTAATTATAATCTGAAATCTTCAGTTTCTTTTCTTTTATTAAGCTCTCTGAAGCTATCTCTTGGCCACCTTTCCTTTGTGAAGGAGTATATAGACAAGTGACTAACCTCTCTTGCTTTTTTCTTGGGGCCAAACCTATGTTTGCAGGTCGAACACTGTTCCAGTAGCCATGGCAAAGCATCACCCTGATCTGATCATGTGCCGGAAACAACCTGGCATTGCCATTGGAAGACTGTGTGAGAAATGCGACGGGAAATGCGTGATTTGTGATTCTTATGTGCGTCCGTGTACTCTGGTACGTATATGTGATGAATGCAACTACGGGTCATTCCAAGGCCGGTGTGTTATATGTGGAGGGGTTGGAATCTCAGATGCTTATTACTGCAAAGAGTGTACACAACAGGAGAAAGACAGAGATGGTTGCCCTAAGATTGTTAACCTTGGGAGTGCGAAAACTGATTTGTTCTATGAACGTAAGAAATATGGATTCAAAAAACGATGATATGGGTATGTCGCTATTTGCACAATCCTTTGATTACTTGAACTATTTGGACCTCTTATGCTATGTGTAAACATGTTTGTTGACGACCCCCGTTGCCTAAAACAGATATTCCAGATCTAATGATATTGGATATGAAAAAGTTATGTTTGTGTTATGAGTTTTTAAGTTACACATTTTTTGAAACAATAGTAATTATTTTACTGGTGTAGGATGTTAGTATACTTTTAAAAAACAATGACAATCATGACGATCTTCTTGTCCAGCAACAAATTATGCAACTGACATTTTGCACCGTGCTGGGATGAGTAATTCCAATCCGTGCCTCATACCGGTCGACACTGAAAGAGGGCAGAATGATATCAGCTTTTTTCTCGCAGCAAGGAGCGATATTAGCTACACTAATTGTTTACAGATTGATGATGACACAAAAACAAAGCTTTCCGCACAACCCTCCAATGTCTGATCAGACTGTCTATCACAGTTTCGCCGTGGATCTTTAATATCTCACGTTAATCAGATCGGACATTGCTTACGTGGTTCAACAAGTGTTTCTCTCTATGCATGAAGATATGATCACAATAGATAATCCTTAAGAAATTATCATATAGCTAAATTATATCAATATTTGTCCTGTTGTGATTTCTTAATGAAAACATTCTGAAAATAAAATGAATTATAAGATAACGTCCCATTGTATACACATTTCGGATGCTTTGTTTCCTCTGAAAATATTTATAAATTTTGGATACATGTTACGAGCAAAATATGTTTAAATCTTAGTTTTGTCTACAAAAAAATGACGGAGACAATTTTCTCTTAGATTCTTTCTTAATTCTTAAAATATTTATATCATCTTACAAATATTAGGATAATTACCATATATTTTTACTTATGGATATATTCTGATTTAGTATATATGTTCTATTTCCATTATTCTCTCCTAAATATTAGGCTAGATTGTTAGCTTCATCCTTGTATAAATACATGTTTATGTTAATGAAAATATCAAGACGATTTAACCTATTCATAGTTTGTCATGGTAGCAGAGCAAGGTTCTATCCATCTTTGATTCATAAACTCTATCGTCTTCCATTTTACTTCTTTTCTTTGTTTGACCTTAATCAAGTTCTTCTCTCGAGACTTGTTTTCTTTCTTAAAAACTTGTTCTTTGTTTCGCTCTTTCTGGTGAACCATGTCTCTCACGGCACAAACCACCGAACCGAAACACCGAACAATCTCACCCTATGATCTCTCATCGAGAGACAATCCGGGTTCTGTTCGCGTAAGAAGTTTGGCTTCATCGATGGGAGCATACCACGACCAAGCGATGGAGATTCACACAACTAGCGGATTGGATTGCTAATAATCACCTCTTGGTTGGATGGATAAAACAAACCATCGAACCTAAGATACGGTCTTCCATCTCGACTCGAGAAATCGAAAAAAGGTTATGGGATATCATCAAGAAACGATTTTCAATCAAAAGCGGTGCACGTCTTCAACAACTTTGCAACTCTCTCTCAACATGTAAGCAGAACAGCTCCACAATTGATGATTATTTCGGACGATTGACGAAGATTTGGGATGGCATTGCGGAATGCATGACTACAAAACGATGCACGTGTGGAAAATGTTCTTGCGATCTTAATGCTGCTCAGGAGCAAGAACGAGAAACCCTACGTGTACATGACTTTCTTTCTGGTCTAGACGATGTGGTTCATGGAGTGATTCGATCACAGCTATGCGCTATCTCACCTCTTCCGGACTTAGATATCGTATACCAAACTATCACCCAGAATGAGACCATTCGATCTAATGTAATTCAGGAAACTCTGGTCATGAGCTTCGCATATCAGATAAAACCACCGGTTCTTACTTCTACACGTCTGTTTAATCGTGATACCTCAAGACATTGTACGGCGTGTGGACGGACGGGTCATGAAGCAAGTTCCTGTTTCAAGATCGTTGGTTATCCCGAATGGTATGGCACTTCTGGTCGGGGTCGTGGTGCTTCCGCTAGAGGACGAGGCCGTGGCCATGGGGTAGTTCACGCCGATAACATAACCATTGTGAATGCAAACTCCGCTGCTCAGCCATCACATATTTCGCTATCCGATAAAGATAGACAAGGTTTGAGCAATGTTACTGACGAGTAATGGGAGATAATACAGCGAATGGTCATAGGTGCTACTAAGACTGATACATTAAGTGGTAAGATAAATGTGTGGATCATTGACACGAGAGCAACTCATCATATGACGGGTCAAATAAATATGATGACGGATGTTCGTTCTATTGCTCCGGTTCTGGTCAAATTACCAACCGGTTCTAATGCTCTTACTTATAAGCAAGGAACGATACATCTCACTTCAGATTTGGCTTTGCTAAACGTTTTTCTTGTTGATGGCTTTGACACAAATCATGTTTCGTTAGGACAACTTCTTTCAGATAACTTTCTTGTGGCACAAGTTACTAATCGTCTCTTGATTTTACAAGACCGAACCTCAAAGATGCTGATTGGAATTGGTGAACGAGAGGGAGAGGGAATGTACCGGTATTGTGGCGTTAAGGAGCTGAATTCATCGTAAACAAGTATATCTACTATTCTGCTGTTATGGCATCACCGTTTGGGTCACCCGTCTTCTCGTGTTATTGGACTGATTCCGGGTGTTTCTAGTATTAGTAGCAATAATGAGATTTTGCTTAAAAATTGTGATGTTTGTCTTCGGACTAAACAAACATGACAATCTTTTTTAGACAGTTTAAGTAATGCTAATGAAGTTTCTGATCTTTTTCATTGTGATTTATGGAGTCTTTATCGCACAACAGCATTCTGTGGATCTCGCTATTTTCTTATTATTCTTGATGATCATTCTAGAGCAGTTTGGGTGTATCTCTTGCTGGACAAAATGCAAGTTTCGCGTCATCTACAAGATTTTGTGGCATTAGTCAACACACAGTTCTCCAAGAAAGTTAAGACCATACGCAGTGATAATGGCACATAATTTACATATCTTTCTCGATTTTTTCAAGAAAATGGAATTATACATGAGACCTCCTGTGTCCACACTCCGCAACAGAATGGTCGGATGGAACGTAAACACATACACATCTTGAATGTTGCACGGGCTTTGAGATTTCATGCTCATCTTCCTATTGAATATTGGAGTGAATGCATCAAGACCGCCGTTTATCTCATGAATCGCACGCCTTCACACTGAAAAACTCCATTTGAAAAGTTGTATGGTCGTGTTCCCTTTCTTGCACATATACGAGTCTTTGGTTGTCTGGCATATGCTCACAATTTAAACCATCATGGTGATAAGTTTGTTCCTAGAAGTCGTCGTTGTGTTTTTTTTGGGATATCCGACAGGAAAGAAAGGTTGGCTGCTATACGATCTAGAGCGTAACTTGGTTTTTCAATCTCGGGATGTGATATTTTGTGAGGATATATTCCCGTTTGCCACTGATGGTCCAGTTGAGATCCTCAATGATCTCTTGGAAGACTAAGAAACAAGATACAATCTCATGTTCTTCAGCAGAGGCGGAATACAGAGCAATGACTGCGGTTACAAAGGAGCTCTTATGGCTTAAGTCTCTTCTTCAAGAAATGGGATTTGATCACGAGCAACCTATGACTATAAAATGTGATAGTAAACCAGCAATTCACAGTAGTGCAAATCCGGTCTTCCATGAACGAACTAAACACATCGAACATGACTGTCATTTTATCAGTGATGAGATCGTCAAAGGGGTAGTTTGCACTTCACATGTTTCGACGAAAGATCAACTTACATATATTCTTACCAAGGCATTAGAACGGATCAAATTTGAATCATTTTTTTCCAAGTTGGACATTCATAATCTCCATGCTCCAACTTGAGGGGCGGGGTATTAGGATAATTACCATATATTCTTATGGATATATTCTGTTTTAGTAGATATGTTCTATTTCCATTATTCTCTCCTAAAGATTAGACTAGATTTTTAGCTTCATCCTTGTATAAATATACGTTTATGTTAATGAGAATATCAAGACGATTTAATCTATTCATAGTTTGTCAGAAATCTATTTATAACTGTAAAGGAAATAACATGCATGATTTCTAGAAAACATCGGTCAAATAGAACTTGTAAGACCCTTTAACAAACTAGAACTTATAGACCTTTACAAATAAGCAGCAAGTGCAACTACCCAGACTCGAGTAATGATGTTGTGATTTCCGGTCCAATGAATTAAGCAACCGAGAGTAATGTAAAATTAAGTCTATCAAAAAATTTATCCCACCAAAATCCAATTATATCGCTAGTCTTGAACTTCCTTTAATCAAGAATGTTATTCCATCCGTATAGTTTGAAATTTCCATCTTCGTCTTTTTTCATAGGAAGAGTTGTTGTAATTTTAGAATCGTATTCATATAGATCCACCAATTCTATCCAATTCGGTTTTGACCAGCTTGCAGAACGATGTCTACCCCACCAAGGAAATAATTTTTCTTCTACTAACTCTTTCGGCATCGTTAGCGTCTTACTCAAACCTGTATCTGATGCTTTCAACTTTATCAGGATGTTCAATGGGTGGCTTGGATCAAACGGCTTATCTCCACACACCTCAGTTCTTGCCATGGTTATTTACTCCGTAAAGCTTTATATAAGGTTTTTGTATGCAAGAATCTTTTTATGGGTTAAGGATATATATATAATAACAATTGTGCTGCGTGGGTGATTCTAATTAAGAGTTTGTGACTAAAAATATACGATTTTTTTCATGGATATCATAAGATTGACTATTAATTGAACATTTTGTATTGAAATATAATTTATTTTAATCAAAACTTACAATAATTTTATTTAGTGTCTCAGAATATTTTGACACATATATACACATATATATATATATATTCATATTCTTATTAAATCAGTCCTAACATGTAATTTTTTTAAAAATATTTTGATTTACCATAACAGAAATTATTAATTACATGATTCTTTCTTATATATATGATTAAACTAAAAAATTCAAAATACTTTTCTACTTGACATCTGTTGGTGACTGTAATTATTTTCTTATAGAAAAACATATTTTTTTAACCTTAATATTATCCTAAAAACATTACAATTAAAATAATAATTGTATAATATGTTTGTCAAAAATAGAAAATTGTCTAAAAACATAATAATAAATCTTTGTTTTTTTATTCACTCTAATTAATAGTAGATTCTTTCTTAACTCACTGAAATCAATGTTGTATGATCATCAATCACATCACATCTCTAAAATCTCAATACGTGATCCAATTTTAATGTTCCCTTAGTTAATTCATTAAACTATAAATCTTTAAATATAATTATTTACTAAAACATGGCATGTCATGTCGAAAACTTATGTCGAGCCCATAGTTGAGCTCGAGTATCGTTTTATTCGTATATCAGCAGTGGAGCGGATGTTTGCGTTTCAAATTTTTCTATTTATGATTTGTTATGTGTTCTATTATATGTCTTACAAAAAAATATGGTTATCCATAATTTTTGAATCGAGTAAAAGCTTATAATGTATCAAAGCGATTAAGCGAATCTATATGTGATGACTAATTAGTTTTTATATTTTCGATGAAACTATTTCGGTAAATATCTGCATGAAACATATTTATAAAAGTTGGTGACGACTTTCTTTTTCTCATTAACAATATGCAGTGGTTTGTTGCTATTTGAACAAGTTCATAAAACTAATAATTTCTGAATTTGATAAATTTATACTAAATTATTTGGGGGATCCACGTCAATCTTGTCATACCTACCAAATGTAAATGCAATCATGCTAAAAATGGAAAATATGTCATAAAATGTATTTAAAGTTATGCGCTTGAAGCAACTATAATATAATTCAAAGTATATATATAATTTAAGAAAGTCTTCGAACCTAAGGGCCGGTGTGAGACAATTTGTGGCGTCTACAAATATAAAAGAGGTGAGAGAGAGAGAGAGAGACATAGAAAAGAGAGAGAATGGGTTATTCATCATCAAGAATTGGGTTATGTTTGTTCCTCTTCTTCACATTTGCTCTCATTTCTTCTGCTCGCATCAGTCTTTCATTTTCAGGTACTTTTTCTTCGTCTCTTTATTTCTCTGTTTCCTCAGTTCCAAGTATTTATAGTTTTGTATGAATATGTTTTTGGTCATCCAATCTCCAAGCACTATATCTATTACCTCACCATAATCTTTATCCGTTTAACATTTCATAAGAATTTCTTTCTTTTTCTTTTGGTTTTACTCCTAAGAGTTTCTTCATAACATGGGTTCTTTTCTTTCTTTTGATAAAAATTAACATGGTTTCTCATAATCTTTGTTTTCCGTTATAAGTAAATTAAGTTTTTTAAGTTAGTAATTGAGATCTCATTTTAAAAAGTATATATATATATATATATATATACTAAATTTATTGGCCGGTGATGTGGTGGTATTCACATGAATCATGATGTCGAAGAGTGTTTGTCTTAAAAGATTGCTTGAGAAAATGACCAAAAGAAGAAGAAAAACCTTCTTTTTTTTAATATAACAAGAAAAAAAAACTTTAATTACACAAACAAAAGAGAAACTAGTATCATTTGTATTTACGGGGATACCAATGATCCCTAAATGCATACGCAGAATTTTATACGATATATATATGTAATATCTGTATATGTATGCATTTTTTTCGATAGACAAATTGAGGGCACTGAATAACACATAAAACCAGGGTAAAATATTACTCCATCTGTTTTTTAAAGAGTTTCATTCTAACATTTGGCACTCAAATTAAGAAATAATATTAAAGTTCTATTCTACCCCTTAACTATTCATTTAATTACAATTATTTATTTCACACAAATTTTTTTTCATCATTTTGATTGAGAACAAAAAAAGTAATTTTTGTTAAAAATTGCATTGATATACTAAAATGACATTTTTTTTGTTACAAAATTTAAGTGCCAAAATGACAATCTTTAAAAAACAGAGGGAGTAATAATTAATACGTCAGATTCGGTGTTTGCTTTGTAGCCAAACATTGTTAAAAAATACATTTCAATTTTTTTCTTGGCTAAATTATCGTTTTTGAAGTTATTTTTAGAAATTTCAGTGTATATGGTAAAACCCCCTTAAATTATATGAAGGTTATTAGTACGTTACCCATTTTATCTACATGCCAAGTATTTTCACATCTAGATTAGTGCCATCGTCTTTATTCCATGCAAATAAAATTGCAAGATTTCACTTCTATAGCTCTATATATACTAATAATCAATTGGAAAATTATAAACCTAAAGTAATTGACGATAAAAAAGATGAATGAGGATGCATGTTTTTGCTGAAAATACATGTTAAAATAAGAGTTGATTCTTAAAACAAGTTGTAAATATCTTAGTTTTATGTCCTCTGTTTCCAGCTTGTATGTATCCAATTTCTCTCTATATTCAAATCAAGCGAACATGAAACACGACGCTCGAGATTGTCTTCCCTAGTTCCCCTTTCGCCGATGACTTGTTCACACAACTAAATCTTATCTTATTAAAAGATAAACTTTTTGTGATGCCGACGAATCCAGTAAGAAAGTACGTCACATAAAAGTTATAAACTATGAAATCTGATGATGAAAACAGTATAGTATTAAGTCCTTTTATTGTAAAGTAAAATATAACGTAATATAATAGCTAATAATCTAAGTTATGTTCACACTTCAAAAGCGTTGACATTACGACAAAAGAACAAGGACAGATCATACTACGACTACGTAATCAATCTGACATATCTTTTTTAATTGCATAAATTAGCAAATTGAAATGGAACTTAGTCCCTCGCATTTGTAAAAAATCCAAGCAAAGATTTCGATTTTAAAAACCACTAAACAGAAGAAAAAGGTCGATTTTGTTTTGCCAGAGTTTGTGTGTTTTACAGTATTAACTTTAATTGCACATAAAGATTCTAATTGGTGACCACTTTGAAAAAAAATGTTCCTCTCCAAAATTGTAGAGAAACAAAGAGGAACAAAAATTAAAAATTCGTTTTTATTATTAAATAATTTTAAAATAGTTTTTTGGATAATATTTACATTTTTATAGATAAATATTTTCG
Source organism: Boechera stricta (assembly GCA_018361395.1). Classification (NCBI taxonomy): domain Eukaryota; kingdom Viridiplantae; phylum Streptophyta; class Magnoliopsida; order Brassicales; family Brassicaceae; genus Boechera; species Boechera stricta. The sequence goes on along the minus strand of CM031541.1, from coordinate 12,327,112 downwards.
AATTATTTATTATAATATATATTCATCAAAAATTTTATTTTAATGGAATGATATGATTTTGTTTTAAATTAGTATTTATACTTAAATAAAAATAAAAAAAATTCTTTCAAGTGACATATATATATATATATATATAATATTAATAAATTATTCAAATTTCTACTAGCATTTTATTTTAAATTAATATAAGATATTAATTTTAAATGAAATTTATAAACTAAATACACCAAATGAATCTTTTTTAAAAAAGATTCATTAAATGAACAAATTATTTAAAAATAATTTTTTTGTTAATTTTTTAAAAATATTTTTTTCAATATTTTTGTTACCATTTAGTGTAACCATTTGTTCCACTTCAACATAAATGTCGATTCAAAATAAAAATAAATCAAATATTTTATTATATTTCTGAAAACCAAGTTAATTTTTGAAGGTTATATGTTCTGTTTTACATTTTTTTTATTTTTTGCTTGATAGATTAGATATCATTTTTAAGCTAAAAATAGCTTTAAACAATAGTTGTTATTAAACAGAAGAAGTCATTAATAAGCTATAACTATATAACTTTGAAGGACATAACATATTTTTTTTTGGTTTAAAACAAAACTTAAATTTTGAATGTGTCGACATAGTTCAAAAACAAATTGGAAACGAGGGCATCGAGGTTCGTCTTAGATACTCTAGTTGTTAATATTTAATAAGATAGTTCCTATATACAAAAGTTGTTATTGTTATTTATTATTTTCTAGTACGTTTAAATGTATATAAACAACAAAATATGCATATGACAGAAAATGAAATGACGGTGGTGCCAGAGCGGTCATTGATGGTGAGCACCAACGACTACGGTGAGCCTTCAGCTAACGTTAGACACGATCCACCGCGTGGCGGCAGAGGCCGCAGACGTTGAGAGAGGATGACAATCTTATTTTCTTAATTTCCCAAGTCCTCTTGCAAGCTTGCGTATAATATATATATATATATATAAAGAACAATAAAAGTATTTTAAAAAACGAGTTATATATGTAATATCAGAGAGACTGTGTAATATATAACACCTCGTTTGCATTTGTGTTCTTCTATATCGTCTTCAACTTGTTATTCATACCTAGATTAATATATGTGCTACGTGTAATTTTATGTATATTTTTTTTTTTGGTTAATGTCGTCGTATTTCAGTCTATTTTATATATTGAAATTATTGTAAGGGAGATTTTAAATTGTTAAACATCTACTTTTACATCTACAAAAATATTATATTTGAAAAAGTGAGAGTAAAAACCCGCTTATATAATCTCAATTATTTTGCTGCCTAAGTTTTTGTATATCCGAAATGTTCAAATATGAGTGATATATAAGAGTTCAAAGAGGAGTTCACTCATATTCAAACATTTCGGATATGCAAGAACTTAGGCAGCATAATGATGAAGATTACACAAGCTGAATTTCGCTCCCTCTTATGTAATCGATTTAATGGATGAGGTGAGATGGTGATCGAACAAACTGCCTTTGCTCTCTCTTGTTGGATCAATTGATAGATGTAAAAGGTGGATCGAGGATCGCCACTCAAAGGTGTGAAAACCCTTGTGATAAGATCACGAATCAAGCCGAAGTAAATCCACACAAATACATTGAATTACACTTGTGTTAGAATATTATGTTTCCATTATTAGAAGATCCCAATATAATACTTAAGGGAACAAGATTATTTGACTTACCATTGTAATCTCTATATTACTCGATGGAATGTAAACACAAACGACATTGAGCTGGTGATTAATCAAATATGGTATCAGAACCTCCTTCTTCTTCGATTATTCTCTGATTTTTCTTCATCTTCTTCTTATTCACCTTTTTTTCTTCTTCATTCAAAACCTCTCTACAATTTATTTTCTTTGTCAATGGCCGCCACAGCTTCGTCTGCTGCAAGTCTCACCCAAATTCGGGCTCATATCCTCATTACCCTTGATATGAACAAGATGAACTACGATCAATGGCAAATCCTATTCGAAACCCATTATCAAAGCTTCTCAGTCACCGGACACCTTGACGACACTGCTCTTCCAACCGGACCGACCGACACAACATGGAAACAGCTCAACAACACTGTGAAGATGTGGATTTATGGAAAAATTTCCGAATATCTCCTCCAATCGGTCCTCAAAAATCAATGTACTGCTCATGATTTATGGCTCACCTTGGAGAATCTCTTCCGTGACAACAAAGAAGCAAGGGCCATACAACTCGAGAATGAGCTCCGCAATCTCACCATGGGCGATCTCTCTGTTCATACTTACTGCCAGAAAATGAAATCAATCTCCAATACACTGGCCAATGTGAACTCACCGGTGTCCGATCGTGCTCTCGTGATGCATCTCCTCAACGGGCTCAGTTCCAAAATCGACAACATCATCAACGTGATAAAGCATCGGTCTCCTCCGTGTTCCTTCAGTGATGCGCGCTCTATGCTCATGAATGAGGAAGACCGCCTCAAAACTCATCGGCGACCTGACGTGATTCATGCCGACAACCCCTCCTCTCTGCAAATTTTTCTCGCCTCCTCCATAGCATGGAGACAACCTCGCGATACCTACGACCAAAGGACGCAACACGGAGACCAGTGGGAGCACTCCGGCTCCGGCGGACGAGATTGGAGAGGCGGACGTGGCGGCAGAAAATCTCAGCCATAGAAAGAGGAGACACTGAAACCTAATTTTTCTTCGTGGGCCAACAATCACTCAAGGCCCAATTTATCTTCACACAATAATTCGTGAGTCAATCCTCTATACAATAATTATGTTATGGACCTATGGCCCACCAGTGACATCAACCCCACACTTTTCCTCTAATTGGTAACGTCCCCAGACGATTGCATCTACGCCTGGAATTCTCGGACAAGCACCCACAACTTATTTTCCCACACATTCTCCATCTCAATTGTCTGATTATATCTCTACAAATATTGCAAGCGCTTTCACCACAATGACTCTCACTAATCCTACCAATGCAGGCTAGTATATGGACACAGGTGCCACCGCTCATCTCACAGCTCAACCAGGTTCAGTTTCTTCTCTTAAATACAATCATCCTCTTCCTTTAATTACTGTTAGAAACGGTTCTCAATTACCTGCAATTGCATCTCTTCTATAAATACTCCTAATCGTCCTCTCTATCTTCAAAATGTTTTATTGTGCCCAAAATTTTTTAAAAATCTAATTTTTGTTCGTCAATTCACTGTTGACAATTCTTGTTCCGTTGAATTTGATCTTTTCGGTTTTCTTGTTAAGGATCTTCATACTCAAACTCCTCTCATCTGATGTGATAGTACCGGTCCGCACTACGTAGTCTCTCCATCATCTCAATCTTCTCATCATCATGCGCTTATTTCTTCTGCTCTTGCTTCTGTTTGGCATCATCGCTTAGGTCACCTAGGAGCCGCTGTTTTTCAATTTCTCGTTTCGCAAAATTTTTTAAAATGTTCCAAAAATGATATGTCTCCTTTATGTCATGTTTGTCAGTTAGGAAAACATATTCATCATCCTTTTCTATCCTCAACATCTTCTGTTTCCGAACCATTTGAAATAATACATTTTGATATTTGGACTTCTCCTATTTCTAGTGTGAGTAGAATTAAATATTATGTTATTTTTTTGGATCAGTTTTCACATTTTCTCTGGGTTTATCCCCTTCGTCAAAAGGTTGACGTTTTCAACAAATTTTTACACTTTTACAACTTTGTCAAAAATCAATTCCAAAAGCCAATTAAAGCTTTTCAATGCGACAACGGCGGTGAGTATAATAACAAAAAATTTCAAGCTTTCTTTCCGGCTCATGGGATTCAAAGCCGTTTTTCTTGTCCTCACACTTCTCAACAAAACGGTCGTGTTAAACGAACTCTTTGTACTCTAAACAATCTTGTACGTGCTCTTCTTTTTCATGTTTCTATACCACCCACTTACTGGGTTGAAGCCCTTCATATGGCTACTCATCTTTTTAACATCCTTCCATCTTCCACCATAGCCAATGAAATTCCCTTTGTTCGTCTCTTCCAGAAGTCAGTCTCTTACGATCATCTTCGTGTTTTTGGATGTTTTGTTATCTAAACCTTTTAGCAACATACCCTCACAAACTTTCGACTCGATCTACCAAATCTGTCTTTCTCGGTTATCCCTCAGAACACCGCGGTTATCATTGTGTCGATCTTCAAACTCGTCGGATAATCATTTCTCGTCATGTCGTTTTCGATGAGTCCTCTTTCCCTTTTAGTTCCGACTCATCTCCCTTTCTTCCTCTTGAAGCTGTTACACCCTCTAAACAACAAGATCCTATTCTCCACCCTTATTTTCTTCAATCTATTCATCTAGCCAATATCGGTCCTTCCATATCTACTTTCGCTCATCCTGTCACTTCATCTCTTCCTCTTCCCCTTACTACTTGTGAAGTTCCTACCGTCACTTCGGATACACAATCTGTTCTTCCTCAAACTTACTGTATGCAAACACGAAGCAAAAACGGTATTAATAAACCCAAACAAATATTCTTGCTTCACATGGATGTGATCTCTCCGCTTCCAATCTTGTACGTCCAAGCCGCTAAAGATCCGAATTAGAGCAAAGTAATGTAGGAAAAATATGACTCTCAAATTGCTAGTGGCACGTGGACGCTTGTCTCGCGACACTCTAATGCTAACATTGTGCATTCTATGTGGATTTTTGACATAAGTTTGATGTAGGTGGTCGTCTTTCTCGATACAAAGCTCGTCTCGTTGCCAACGGTAAATCTCAACAAGTAGGAATCGACTGTGACGAAGCTTTCAGCCCCGTGGTCAGGCCAGCAACAATACACATTGTTCGCCATCTAGCTGTATCACGACAAGGGCCGATACATCAACTAGACGTTAAAAATGCTTTTCTTCATGGAAACTTAGAAGAGACGGTCTACATGCATCAGCCTCCCGGTTTCACCGATCCCACTCAACCAACACATGTGTGCCTACTCCAAAAATCCTTATACGGTCTCAAACAAGCTCTACGTGCATGGTATCAACGTTTTGCACAATACGCAACCAAAATCGGTTTAACCCAAAGCAAATTAGACGCCTCTCTATTCGTATTCCGTCGCGACCATGACTTTGCTTACCTTCTCCTCTACGTAGATGACATTGGTCTCACGACATCTAGTGCCTCGCTCTTACGGTCGATCATAACCGCCCTCAGCTCTAAATTTTCTATGACTGATTTAGGCATACTTCACTATTTTCTTGGTATTGTTATACGCAGGCACAATGACGGTCTATTTCTTAGTCAACAAAATTATGCAGCAGACATCTTACATCATGCAGGAATGACCAACTGTAATCCATGTTCTACACTTGTTGACACATCTGCAAAGCTCCCCGCCAGAGAAGGCCCTCTAGTTACTGATCCAACTCTTTATCGTAGTCTTTGTGGTGCTCTTCAATATTTGACATTCACAAGACCAGACATTACATACGCAGTCCAACAAATATGTCTCCACATGCATGATCCTCGAGAACCACATTTTAATGCTCTGAAACAGATCATCCGCTACATTAAAGGCACCATAAGTCACGGTCTCCACATCACACCATCTACCACCACAACGATCACCGCTTACACAGACGCAGATTGGACTGGATGCTCCACCACACGACGTTCAACATCTGGATATTGTCTATTTCTTGGGGATAATTTGATTTCATGGTCATCCAAGCGTCAGCCAACTGTTTCCCATTCGAGTACCGAAGCAGAGTATCGCGGTGTCGCTAACGCTGTCGCCAAAGCCACATGGATTCGCAATCTTCTCCTCGAGTTTCATTGTCCCATCACTAGTGCAACAATAATCTATTGTGATAATGTTAGTGCGGTGTACCTTTCCACCAATCCGGTACAACATCAATGCACAAAACTTATCGAAATTGATCTTCATTTTGTTCGGGAACGCGTAGCTCTCGGTCAAGTTCGGATTCTCCACGTGCCATCCGCCTACCAATATGCAGACATCTTCACCAAAGGTCTCCCCAACAATCTTTTCACCTCATTTCGGACCAATCTTGGTGTTCATCCTCCTTACACACCGATTAGAGACTCAATCACGCAAAAATTCAAGTAATCATTGGAATACGATGTTGTACTCTTTTTCCCTAGCTTTGGTTTTATCCCACTGGGTTTTTCGAGCAAGGTTTTTAACGAGGCAACATCCCAAGGATTAACGCCATCTTCAGTCCAGTCTCTACGTCATTACCATCACGCTACGACTGCGGGGGAGTGTTAGAATATTATGGTCCCATCATTAGAAGATCCCAATATAATACTTAAGGAAACAAGATTATTTGACTTACTATTGTAATCTCTATATTACTCGGAATATAAACACAAACGGCATTGAGCTGGTGATTAATCAAACAGTAAAGCCACACAAATACATTGAATTACACTTGTATTTTAGAGGGGAATCCATGCAGTTAAAATAAACAAGCAAAACAAAGCCGAACCTTCGGAGGTGAAAAAATTCTTGGTTTTCTTCTTTCTTGTAAATTCAATGATGTCTTTTACAATGAAATGAGATAAACTTCTATAGACTCATACATGGTTAGTCTAAGACATTAAAAATAGAAAACAAATTAAATGAAAAATAAATTAGCATAAATTATAAATCAATCAAATGCTTAATTGATATGACTTTTATTGTTTGATTTTAGCTAAATGAAGAAAATTTGAGGTTCCTTGTATCTAGATATCTTGGGCATGAATCCAGGAAACCTTAGGAGTCTTTGCTCCATGTAGAAGATTTCCAATTCGTCGCTCTTCATAAAAGGAAGGAGTTGTTGGGGTTTGAACTCCATAAATACAATCGGGTCCAAATAAGAAAACTCAGGTATTGGAGAGATCCACTTGATCATGTGTATGAGGAAGCATATAAGGAGTAAGGACGTGTGTGAGAGCCTTAGGATGAAGTAGAGGATCTCTGGATTTGATGTCCACATCATCGGATGATAAAATATTTACCTTCATTATATACACATTCTTACGCCTTCAAATATTCACGAGATATATTGTGTAATGCACAATGATTCGAGTTGAGCATAGTTAAACTAAAATAATAAAATATATATACACTATGTATATATTGTTGTGCTTTGACTTAGGCTCGAACTTGTATGATGTATCATTTTTATACAATTGTTTTCTATCTACCATTTAACTCTTCTTTGTCGATCCAAACTTCATTTGATTGCTTCATAACTTATTCAAGTTTTCAATAATCGGTTTCTCAATGGCTCAATTCTATAGAATGGTGACTATTTTATTTTCAATTAAGTGTTTATCCTTTTGTTTGTTCATTGTATCTTATTTTGTTTTACATAATAAAAGTATGCAAACTAGATATTATATATCCGAACTGAGTATATCGGCTCCATGTCCTGAACCAATCAATAGTTTCAATAAAAGTAGAACATTCATTACATTACATTACATTACATCAGGAGGGTATGATAACACACACCTGTAAGAAATGGATACACATCAGAATGTACCTGCAAAAGTTATCATATACTAGTAACATTTTTATATGATTGGAATAAATAAAAAGTTCAATTTGATTCACGTGAATTATTTTTTTAATGGGCCATCTCTATTAACTAAAACCCACAAAAAGAACATATGGGCCCAAGACTTATTAAGTTCGTCGAGAAATTTTCAAATGCTCCCTGAGCTGAGGAGGCCAATTCTTAAACGGAATCTAGAACTTTTGACTGAAGAAGATTCTTCAAATACACACAACGAAGAAGAAGAAGAAGAACGATGTTCTTGATCAAAAACCTCACACGAATCTCACCGACTACATCCTCATCGATTGTGACCAAATTAAGAAACTCCGGGTCATCATCGTACACTCTCTCTTCCCGTTTCTGCACTACTCAAGAGACTCAGATTCAATCTCCGGCTACAAATTCAAATGGTGTGGATCGGAGTCAATACGAAGGTTTGAGACCGACGAGAGAAGGAGAGAAGCCGAGAGTGGTGGTTCTCGGGTCGGGTTGGGCGGGTTGTAGATTGATGAAAGGGATCGATACGAATCTCTACGACGTCGTTTGTGTTTCTCCGAGAAACCATATGGTTTTCACTCCTCTTCTTGCTTCTACTTGTGTTGGTACTCTCGAGTTTAGGTCTGTTGCTGAGCCTATTTCTCGTATTCAACCTGCGATTTCGAGAGAACCTGGTTCTTATTTCTTCCTCGCTAATTGCTCTCGTCTTGATGCTGAGGCTCATGAGGTAGTGCTTCACTTACTCTTTCGTTTATGGTTGTTCTGAATTTCTGAGATCGGGTGTTCAATTTGGGAGATTTTCAGATCAGATTGGTCATTGATGATGCAGGGACCTGTGAAATCATTTGATCCATGTTTAAGTTATTAGTTGCAAAAGCTCTGTTATATTTGTGAACAGCTGATACCCTTTGATGCAAATCTCTGAGTTTTTTTGTTAAGTTTTTGTTACTGTAACTCTTAGTTTTTAGGGAAATTAGCTATATTTGGAGAAGACTAAGAGTAGCTATTATTACGGTAGAAGAAGAAGTAATGGAGTTTCTTAATGGTACTAAAGTGAGAGATTCACTTTTGTTTTTGTGAAGCTCATGGGGTTTAATATGTTTGTTACATGTCTTGTTATTTGGTAATAGGTTCACTGTGAGACTATAACTGATGGCTTGAACACATTAAAGCCATGGAAGTTTAAGATTGCTTACGACAAGCTTGTGGTAGCAAGCGGTGCAGAGGCGTCCACGTTTGGAATCCATGGTGTCATGGAAAACGCGATCTTCCTCCGTGAAGTTCACCATGCTCAGGAGATTCGTAGGAAGCTTCTTCTAAATCTGATGCTCTCTGAAACTCCTGGTAAAAAGAATTTATTCCCTGAAGGATCAGATTTAGAATCAGTATTAGATCATAACAGTCTGCACAATTTCTTTTAACTAGGCATATCGAAAGAGGAGAAAAGGAGGCTGTTACATTGCGTTGTGGTTGGAGGTGGACCAACTGGGGTTGAGTTTAGCGGTGAACTGAGTGACTTTATCATGAAAGATGTTCGTCAACGATATGCACATGTGAAAGACGACATACATGTTACTTTGATAGAGGTTTGTTTTAAGAAGCTGCTCTTTGAAAATTTTCTTTGCAAAACTCTCGAAAATTACAACTGCTTTCTGTGCCATGTGATTAATACAGGCCAGGGATATACTTTCGTCGTTTGATGATCGTCTCAGACGTTATGCTATCAAGCAGTTGAACAAGGTGAACTCGTTTAGAAGTTGGAACATGTAAAAGTTTTGTGCTAACTTTTATAGAGCGTTTCTTCTTAAAAACTACTGGTTTAATTCATATTAGTCGGGAGTGCGGTTTGTACGTGGTATTGTGAAAGATGTGAAGCCTCAGAAGCTAATACTTGATGATGGCACAGAAGTTCCCTACGGACTCTTAGTGTGGTCCACTGGTGTCGGTCCTTCTTCTTTCGTTAGGTCTCTTGGTCTTCCAAAAGATCCCGGTGGAAGGTCAGTTCATCAAGATCACTCCATTAGACCCTTTTTTGGCTAAAAACGTTCTACAGCGGTCAAATTTTTGGATGTTTATCTCTGTAGGATTGGCATTGACGAATGGATGCGTGTACCTTCTGTACAAGACGTGTTTGCCATTGGTGACTGCAGCGGATATCTGGAGACCACCGGAAAACCGACCCTTCCTGCTCTTGCTCAGGTAGATAAATGTCATACTTTGTTTTGCCTCTTGTCTCTTCTTATACATTTCTTCTATGTCACTGATCAATTAAGGTAGCTGAGAGAGAAGGCAAATACTTGGCGAATCTATTAAATGAGATCGGGAAAGCCAATGGAGGACGAGCCAACAGCGCAAAGGAGATAGAACTTGGAGTTCCCTTTGTGTATAAGCACCTTGGAAGTATGGCTACCATCGGTAGATACAAAGCCTTGGTCGACCTCCGCGAGAGCAAGGTAACAATATTAGACTCAAAATTTCTTTCGAATTTCACTCTAAACATGTGTTTGAAGGGGGTTACTTGGGCAGGACGCAAAAGGGATATCAATGACTGGTTTCATGAGCTGGTTCATATGGAGGTCAGCTTATCTGACTCGAGTCATCAGCTGGAGAAACCGCTTCTATGTCGCCATCAATTGGTTCACCACTTTTGTCTTTGGTCGTGACATTAGCCGTATCTGATCTGTGTCCAAAGTGTTTCATCTCGGCCTACTTTAAACGAAGTCGTTTGTACAGAACCACATCAATAACAACCACCAGGTAAAGAAAAGGTTTTAAACTTGTTTTTTTTTTGTGTGAGTAATATCTTCTTTTTTGTTTTCTTTTTGAATATACGGTATTTTGGTTGTTAAGACTTCATTTGAGGGAGAAGAATTTTCAGAACGAGAATTTTGATAGTCATTTTGTAATAATGATTAATTTTTTTCCCATAATGAGCGATTTTATGGATGATTCCACAATGGACAGTTTTATATTTATTTGCACCACAAAAATATGTACCATGTTCATATTAGATTAGCTTTACTTATAAGTTATAACATACGAGATGACTATTATATTTACACTATGTTAGATACCTATGCTAAATAAAATTAGTTTCTATTAACTTGTAATAGTTCGCATTTTACAAAAAAATCGCACCTATAGCTAAAATAAAAACACTGAAAATCTTTGGACAGCAGAGTAAGAGGATCTCCACGAATCTGAAGTTAAGACATTAAGCTTCCAAAACAGAATAATTATTTGGTGCTATATTAAAAACATTAAGCATTCCAAAACATAATAATTATTTGGTGCTATATTTGTGGATTTTGTGGACAGACCCTGAAGAAGTTATTAAAGTTTCATTAAAATATTGAAGTTTGGATCTAATATTCACATGTTCATGTGAGTTGTCACGCATGCTCGTATATTCTCTCTCCAAGTATATGCCTCTCATAGCATACTTGTAATGCAATTCTATACATTAATGTCGTCGTATAAATTTTAAATAGTACTTGTAGTTATTTTCTTTTTATCGATCGTCGTCGTCTCGTCCTACTTTATTGTTTTCGTTTTGTTCTTTATTTATTATCGGTTTACACAGAAACATAATGCAAGACAATAATATTTTAAGAAAAGGTAATGTCATGTACAATTCTATACATTAATGTGAAGTGAGAAAATAAAATAATTGACAAGTGACAGTATCGTGGTTATGTCTTTAAAGTCATTTGATCTCTCTTCGTTTGGCTTTATGTCCGATTCCGATTTCTTCTCTATGGATTGCTACTAATTCGAAAACCAAAAGTATATGAATCCCATGCATAACCAATAATTGACTTCATAAATATCTTCTGGTTTCCTCATTTTAAAATGATAAATATATAAAATACAATTTTCTGGGAGGATATTTCGTTTAGATCCGATGTCAAAAGGTTTTTTATTTCTTATCAATTATATATGAAACAACACATACTTTTCCTATTAACACAAGGCCAACTGTATGAGACGTTATAATGCGTACATTGTAATAGTTATAATTTTTTTATCGTGAACAACTTATACACCCGAGTTCGGGTTCGGTTCGAGTTCTCGGTTTTTAAGTTAAAGTGCCATTCGGATATTTTACATATTCAGTTCGGATTTGGTTTAGGTTTAGTATATTTTTTGGACCGATCATAACCAGAACTAGCCAATCATATTTGGGTTTTTCAGATTCGGTTCGGGTTCGGTTCGGATTTTTTTGGGTTTTCGGATTTTCAGGTTTAGGCCTCTAGACCCATCCGGATATTTTTCAGTAATGGGTTCAGGTTTGTTTCGGATGTTTCGGATCGGGTTTGGCTCGAGTTTTTGGGTCCAAATATTTTATTCAGGCCTAATACAGGCACACCATTGAATTGAAATAGGGTTACGACACAACCAAAATATTAGTACAAAACTATTATGTTAGAAGCCGTATCCCGCAATAACTATTTAACTACGTATTTTGGTAGAAAAATACAGATATTGATTTTAAAACTGCAACTTATCATGATTTTATTTTTAAAAAACAATTACCTCGTGTTGAACATATATAGTGTATATTCATGAGTGTGACCAAATGTATGAAATAAGTATGCCAACAAAAAGTAGAATTATGACTTTACGGGAAAAGTACTTATTTATACCTCCACAATTTTACTATGTTTAATTTATATCTAGACTATACCACGGTGCGAAAATATATCCGATCTATCAAAAATTTGAATTTCAATATCCGACTTTATGTTTTGTGCGATTACATACATATCGAGTAACTCCGTGAATGATCCATTAATGAATTATGATGTGGACTCCGACGTGGTCAAAACGACGTCGTTTTGGGCAAAACCCAGAGTCCATATGTCTTTAAAACGACGTCGTTTCTCTTCTTCTTCATTACATATCTTCTTCTCCAAAATCGAAACCTAACTCATCGATTTCAAAGTAAAATTTTAGGAGTTTTTAAATCTGTTTGACAATCTTGTAATTAGATGCTACAACTAAAGAGAGACGTTTCTACAATTAAAGATGCTGGTCACAAGAAAGTGGAAGAAAGTAGCAAAGGCGACAAGGAAGAGAAAGAAAAGGGATGTGGATGATGATGGGAGTGGAGACAGAGAAGAGACTAAGAAAACCAAAACTTCGGATTTGGAAATATATATTGATTCAATTTTGTTAGCTTCACTGCGTAAAAGGGTATGCTTTTATGTTGAAAAGAATGCTGGAAATGGCGAGACCTCCACACAGTCATCAAAGAGAGAGATAAAGCAGAGCAATTACCTTTCGCCTGATCACTTGTTTGATTTTTCACGGAAAGGGAGAAAAGAGAGCAAAATCGAATCTGAATCTTCTAAAATTTCAAGTCAGAGCAGGTTGAGGTTTCAAAAATGGAGAAATGAAGAAGAAAATAGAAACGGTGGCGTTTTGGAAGACAATTTTGAGTTGGGAAAAAAAAACGGTGTCGTTTTTGGCCACATAAGCCACGATGTCATTTTTCTCAGTTTGGACTCTGAATTTTGCCGAAAACGACGTCATTTTGGCCACGTCGGAGTCCACGTCATAATCTGTTAACGGATCATTCAGGGAGTTACTCGATATGTATGTAATCGCACAAAACATAAAGTCGGATATTGAAATTCAAATTTTTGATAGATTGAATATGTTTTCGTACCGTGGTATAAATCAAACATAGTAAAATTGTAGAGATATGAATAAGCTTTTCCATGACCTTTACCTTTGAGCGCTATTACCTTTGCTTGTGTTTTCCCCCAGAGAAACCTTTGTCTACTTTCTTAGTCATTACTCTTGATCGAGTGTTTCAAACTCCGGGAAACAAAATCATTACTAAAGTATGTTATTAATCTTTAGTGATTGGACCCACTACTCCAGTAAAATTTATAAGTTTAACAGTTAGAAAAAAGAAAACTAAAAAAAATCTATAGCCGAAGATTCCAAACCGAAACATGGATGATCACTCGAATCTCCAAAAGATGCATCCGTCAATGAAAATTTCATAGTGATCAATGGGAATATCTCTGGTTGTAACCAATACACGACTTAATCATATATTTAACAAGAACTTTTTGTTTCCTAAGAAAAGTTTGGTGAACCGAACAAAAAAGAGAAACCAAGAATTTGTTGGGGTCGACCCAATTGTCACGGTTTAGGGTCAAGTAATTCAGTAAATAGTTGGATACTTTTAGAAAGTAGAGAACCATTGTGGGTTCACACGTGCACGGATTGTCCAAAGCATCTAATTAAACACTCTTATTGGTAGACAAACCCAACATTTAATTAATCATGAGGTTTTAATATTCTTCTTTTTATCAACAAGTAGCTTGATTTCCGGCTAATAGAGTAATAGTATCTTTGAAAAATATGCTTTTTTAGATATTAAACCATCCATATGCATGCTTTGTACTTTGTGAAGTTGTAGAGATTGTGTACATGATAGATCGTGATCTTTAACCGTTTTTCTTCTTTATGGTTGTATTTGTATATAAAAGAACGAATTAAAAATAAATAGTTAACAGTTTATTGATAGACCTAGCTACGTGTTTATTGTACTCACACAGATTCTGTCGATTATAATGACTTTGACTTTTCTATAAGTCTTGAAATTAAATTCGTGTGGCGCCTTTTTGATTTAACATCTAGTGTGTGTGCGCTTTTACAAGCAATATTTGTATAGCGGTACGTATACCGTATCTCTCACCCTATATTTACTTATTTATATAATTCATGATACGTATTTTAACTGTATACAACAGTTATTAAGTATTTTTTTTTTTCATTTTATAAGATGGCACAAAAACCACAAAACTAGATATTTAAAACTTTTTGGTTTGATATCACTCGTCATGGAGGAAACTAGTACTGGCCATACATGCAATGACATTTCGGCGAGTGAAAATCCAAAAATCCCCACATCACAAGTTTTAGAAAAAAATTCGTTTCGGGGATGGGTCCGTACGAAAAATCAAGCAAGATTGACAATTGATGGACCATTAGTTCTCTGTTGGTTATATTGAGTACGAACATGATCAATCTACTTTTTAACGTGTTATATTTCAGTTTTGAGATTGTTAAAGATCTTTGGGATGATATAAGTATATAACCGAACAATCTAAGATTGTTAATGGGTCTTGCATACAACAACTGAATCAAAAATTGGTAAAATACAAACAGAGGATCATTAGTATGAAGATGTCTTATTGGTAATTGATAAATGAAGAAACGTTAATAAGACTTTAGTTTATGATTAGTTATGATAGGTAGATACAACTCATCTGTGACACATGGGCCTAGATAAAATGGTCTCAAAGGCTAGGAATTCGAACATTCTTACCTATGATCCACCACGGGACCTGAATCAAGTGTACTCTATGGTTCAATGCAAGACAAGCTTGCACCAGTTGATTTGGTCCAGAGTCCCTCTTTTGGTGCTTGTGGTGATGACTCAAAATGTTGTCGTAAGGTTCATGCGCTACATGAAATCTTTGTTTTAGCAGGCGTCATGCACTAGATCCTTGTGCTTTGTGACAATGCATGATCACGTGAATGCATATTGAATTGTGAAAAACGTAGGTTTTTTTTTGGGTCAATGAATTTAGCATGTATGAAAACATAATTCTTATCAGTTCAGTGATCGCTATAACATCTCTGTAGTAATATTTTTATTCGAATATGTCCATGTTGCAATGCAAAATTTATGCGCATCTTCTCGACTAAGTTTTTAATCGGATAGTACAAGAAAGAATTTTAAAAATGTGAAAGTTTAAATTGAAGAGAGAACGTGTCGTGGGGTTGTTTACAAAAAAAAAAATGCGAGGTGCATGTTTGATGCACGAGAAGACATCCTTTCTTTACGACGTGTTCTACACCCACTCCATTCCCTCAACACTTGGTATTATGACATCATTTCTTTACGACGTGTTCTATACCCACTCCACTCCCTCGACACTTGGTATTATTTTTCACTTCTGTTTTTATTTTCTTTTGCCTCAATCAACGGTTGTGTTTTTATGCTTTTTAAAATAGTTGAGAATCCAAGATAATTGAGTAACGGGGAAAAATTTTGTAATGAACAAAGATTCACCAGTATCTTAGAATTTCTTAATCTTTTTATTGAGTTTTTATACGTAACGTTAATTTCTCTTATCTTATATCCTCCGCACGTTAGACATATTTCAGTTTAAATACTTTTTACTGTGCACCAAAGATTTATATTTCTTCTTAAACAGTTTAGGCATACAAATTTAAAGCCAATTTAGCCAAATTATCAGCTACTACGTTGGCTGACCTGGGAATAAATCGACTATAAATCGACCTAGAGAAGGCTAGAAACTAGATTTGAAAAAACCTAAATTCCAAAGCTGCTGGGCAAATTGGTAATGAAACAATAAATGAAGGATAGACTATGGCTCTTAACACCTGCAGCATGTTGCATTAACACTATTTGCCTAGCTTCTAGTTGTAGGCCAACTGGCAAAGCACCATTAGGGATTATTCAGAGGAACATCTTGACTTTAGGGGCAGTAGACACTAACCATACATCAGCAATCCAATTGGTAGTAGGCGGAAGGATACTAGTTAGCGGTGTGGACGACTCTTCTTTTGCTGCATGGTACCCTGATTTAGTGGAGTAAATTCCAAAGGGATGTTTAAGCTAGATTAAGCTATCTGCAGCTCCCATCCGGCTTGGTTTGATAGACATGATCTTAGAAACATGATTTGGGAATATGGAAGAGATTTAGCAACATCTCATTCCACTATATCCTGCACGAACAGATCATTATCCAGCATATTATGGGTCAAAACAGGAGCTGGTTAAAATCTGTTTAAAAACACGACCGTAAAAAATATTTAAAAACACTATCGAAAAAACTGAAAAGAAAAGTGGATAAGATCTATGAAACGCGTGCCTGAAAATATTTCTTCACTCTTATCTTTCCAGAAATTAACAGAAAGATACATCTAAAAAATCTCGGTTTAAATACAGAAGCTACTATTTGTTACAATAAAACTATAAAAAACCTACGGGAAGTATTGTAACATCCCCATTTTGCAAATTTTTTAAAAATTTTTTACTATGTGTTACTTCTCGAATACTACGAGGTTATACTCGAAGACTTAACAATTCTAAGTTCAGAACCTACGAGGTTATTTCGATTTCAGAACAACAATTTCAATTAACTTAAACAATATCCAGCTCAATTAACTTACAAACTCATGATTAAATTCAACAACAATTAATCCCAAATTAATTCATAAAATTCCAAGTAAAATCTATAACAAACGATTTGCTCACAAACTAATTCTCAAAATTTCTCAAAAATATTCTCAAATTATTCTTGCAATAATCCATACTCAAAATTCACCCAAATCATACCAATAATTTATCAAAATAAATTAAAACAAACACAACAAGCAAATAACCATCCAACCGTCCACAACACCACCATGTCCCGCGAACTCCTCATTCATTACAACCTGCATCCGTAAATCTGAATGTGTAAGCAAAAGAATTGCTTAGCGAGGTGGTCATCCCGTCTCACTAGGCTTAGTACAAAAACGATCAAATACAAAAGTGCGAGATATATCATGCTTAGTTAATGTAATGCAACGGTTCCTCAAACGTGAATGCAATGAAACAAGTCCAAAGCAGACACCAATCTCAAATTGAACGCAAACTTGTCATGACAACACTCAAACGCATACCCTTAACCAAACAAGATAATCAAGCACAAACATCCAAATCGAAACTAACACATAGCCACGATTACACACTCACCTGAATGTTCACGAATTCAAGTAAAAAAAATTCAGCAAGCTATCAAAAATACACGCCAATACCTAAACACAAAATGACCCGAGTTAACAACTCGATCCTCAAAATCCCTGCGGATTCACAAACAAACGGACCATACAAGGGTCCCTTACCAAACGATGATCAATCCAAATCTACCAAAGCTGGAACGATCTTCTCACAGCAATACCAACACACGCTGGTCACAAAAACAAAGCACAAAAATTGATCAAAATCGATTTCACAAAATCGAACACAAATGACCCTAAAATAAAGTCCTTACCAAACGATTTTAGAACTGAAGCTTCACAATCAGTTCTGACTTTCCACAGCAACCACAACACAATCTGGACACAAAAATACCAAACAAAAATCGATCACAATCAATTCCACCAAAACAGTCCCAAAACGACCTCAAAATAAGGCCTTTACCCAAACGATGCAAGAGACCTTCGACCACAGCAAGCAACGACCTCTCCTCAGCAAGAACAGCACACGCTGAAGCCTAAAATCACACCACAAGACTGCTTACAAAACGTCCCAACAGAAGCAAACGAAAACAATGAGAAATCGCTTATCCTTTCGCGATTTAACAAAAAGCCAATGAGCAACAAAGCTCAATTCTGGAAGGATCCTTTTGCTGCAGCTATGGACGATAAAGAATAGTCAGGAACAGCCCAAAAACAATTCGAAAACAATCACAAACAAGAGAGAAACACTTACCATTCGTGTAGTCTCTCTCACGGGCCAATCTCCTTCACGAAGCAGACGATCTCTCTCTTTTCTCTCTCAGTCAAGGCACAAAATTCTTTGTGTTCTTAAGTGTTTTTCGCAGCCAAGGAGGCACAAAGAACACTTAAATAGGCGCCCCTAGGGTTAAGGGTCCACGGGCCTAGCCTTTTAAGAGACATTTCCATTTTTCTCTACTTCCATTCGGCCAAGTTATATTTTCGACCAGCCCCTTAATCCTCAGCTTTTTCATGCCCAAAAATTCATTAAAAACCAGATATAAACAACAAAATTCACCTCCAACCAAAATTTCCTCGATCGGCCCCAAATTAGCAAAACCAGACCGCCTCGGGTCCCAACTGGTTCCACTCGGCCAAGTGCCATTCAAATAAACAAATTTGGGTTAAATAAACTTCCCTTATCTGAAAAATCCATTTAAGGAAAGTTCGTGTCCAACATTCCATATACGGACCCAAAAATGCCAACGATTGCGAAAACTGACCGACACAAAAAGCCGATGATAACACTCGATAACCTCACAAAATACCGACGATAGACGAATCCGAACATACAAAAACCCCGACGATCCGCACTGACCCGGTCCAGTCCAAGCATCGGTAAATCCGACCTACACAAAACATCGGTATTTTTGGACCTGCCCAATAAACTGACCGAGTCGACAAAACGGTTGCCCGAAGGACGGGTCTTACAATTCTCCCCGACCACAAAAGGATTTGTCCTCGAATCTATGATCTCGGCTTATAAGCCACTTGTTTCTCAAACCATTTTTGAAGTTAGCCTTCACAACTTCCTCGGGTTCCCATGTGATTTCTCCCTCTCCATCACGGTCCCAAACAACATGGATCCACTTCACAGCTTTCTTCTTAACCGTGTTCGATTTCGTAGCAATGATCCTTACGAGTCTTTCCGCAATACTGAAGTTACCTTGTAGGTCTGCCGGTACCACATGTAACACTACGTCTCGAGGGGTTATGCATTTTCTTAGCATAGAGACGTGAAACACCTTATGAAAAAACGAACATAAATTGAGCCAACTTCAACTTAAAGGCTACCGGTACGATTCTCTCCATAATCTTAAACGGTCCTATATACCTCGGCGACAACTTAGACTACATCTTCGTCGGATCTTTTCTCTTATAAGTGATCATCTTAAGATACATTTGATCTCCAACGGCAAACTCTAACTCTCTGCGATGCTTATCAACATAACTTTCTGATGATCCTGAGCTTCCTTCATCTTAGCTCTCACAACTCTGATTCGATCTGACGTCTCCAAAACAAAATCCCTGCCCAAGATGGTATGCTCCCCCACCTGGGTCCAACAGACGCAAGCGCATTTAAGGCTATCCATACACTCAAACGAGACATACCGATACTAATGATAACTCGTTGTGATAATCGACTCCGAAACTAACATTATTCTGCCCACTAATCACCCAATCCGTAACACAAGCTCGACCGACCATCTATCCGAGGATGGTGAGTCGGCTCATGTGTACTTGTACTCAAACTTCTTCTGAACTCTCTCTCCAAAACTCGATCAGAACTTAGCCTGCCATACAATACTACTAGGCCCGTGCAACCGTACGATCTCCTTAACATACAACTCGGCTAATTTCTCTGAACCACCTTTCTTGTTGATCGCAAGAAAGTGAGCGGACTTGGTCAACTGGTCCACGATGACCCAAATAGCATCCTTCTTATCACGGATCGGCAATCCCGTAATAAAGTCCATAGATATCATGTCCCACTTCCACTCGGAAACAGGTAGGCTCCTCAACAAACCACCAGGAACCTGATGTTCGATCTGAACTCTCTGACAAGTTGAGCAGCTCGTAACCCACTGAGCCACATCGCGTTTTATACCGTTCCAATGGTAATAACGCTTAAGGTCACAATATGTCTTCGTAGACCCTGGATGTATCGAAAACTTAGACTGATGTGCTTCCTTAAGGATCTCGTTAGGAACACACACACGATCATTAACCAAGATGGTGTTGTTATTAGAAGTTTGATACTCCGTCTTATCGTTCTGAGCAACATTCCGCAAATTCTGATCTTTTTCTTTGGCAATCCATACCCGAGTCAACAAATCTGCCTGGTCAGCAGCACCAAGGCCCAACGACTCTACCTCATTCGTCAAGGCACACAACCTTAAAGCATTAACCATGCCGACAAGACATTCCATGTCTTTCTCCGTGTCAGAACCTACTCGCTTCATGCTTAGTGCATCCGCCTCTAAGTTAGCTTTACCGAGATGGTAAGCTATCTCTAAGTCGTAATCTGCTACGAACTCCATCTATCTTCTCTGACAAAGATTCAACTCTGGCTGAGTGAAGATGCACTTCAAACTCTTATGGTCGGTAAAGACTTGCACTTTCTCTCCGTACAGGTAAGGTCTCCAAATCTTAAGTGCAAAAACCACATAAGCCATCTCAAGATCATAGGTCGGATAGTTTCCTTCATGCTTCCTCAACACACATCCAAGTCATATCCTTCAAGCATTCGTGTACACGATGTACAGTTCACCCGGTTCTGGCAACGCTAAAATCGGAGTACCAGTAAGCATTGCCTTCAGCTTACCAAAACTCTTATCACACGCCTCGGTCCAAACAAATGGGACATCCTTCCCAGTCAACTTAGTCAAAGGGTTGGCAATACTCACAAAATTATTCACAAAACATCGGTAATAACCGGCCAAACCCAAAAAACTGCGGATCTCTATCGCGTTTCGCGATCTCGGCCAACCCGCAATAGCCCGAATCTTTTCCGAGTCAATGGACACTCCCTTATCCGAGACTACATGACCCAAGAAACCGATCTCACGTTGCCAGAAGCTACATTTCTTCAACTTAGCAAACAACTTATGCTCACGGAGCTTACTCATCACAACCCTCAAATGAACCTCGTGGTCCTCACAAGTCTTAGAATACACCAAAATGTCATCAATAAAGATAATCACAAACTCGTCCAAGAACTCTCTGAACACATTGTTCATCAACTTCATAAATGCTGCAGGACCATTCATTAACCCAAACGGCATAACCACAAACTCTAAATGCCCAGAACGTGTCCTGAACGCAGTCTTACGAATGTTCAACTTATCTATCGGGATTTGATGATATCCCGAAGCAAAATCAATCTTGGAGAACCAAGTAGCCCCACGGAACTGATCCAACAACTCGTCTATCCTCGGTAAAGGATACCTATTCTTAACCGTCACTTAGTTCTGACCTCTGTAATCGATACACAACCTCAAGGATTCGTCCTTCTTCATGACAAACAACACCGGTGCACCCACAGTTAACGACTAGCTCTTATGAACCCTTTTTCCAAGAGTTCCTCTCGCTGCTTTTTCAGCTCAGCCATCTTAGCGGGTGCCATTCTGTAAGGCGCCTTTAAAATCGGAGCCGTACCGAGCTCTAACTCAATAGTGAACAGATCGAACCTCGACGAAGGTACTCTAGTGACTTCATGAAACACGTCCTCAAATTCTTATACCACCAAAATGTCCTTAGGGTCTGTAGTACGACTCTCCTCTACCATGGAGATAGTAGCCAAATAGGCCTCACAACCTTTCTCTAACAAACGGTTAACCAGAATAGCCGACACGATCAGGTTTCCAGAAGTCGGTCTGACCCCCTGATAGACTAGCATTTTCTTACCCCTCTCAAAGTTCACACTTCTTATGTGATAGTCTAAATAGGCTCTATACGTCCCGGGCCAATCCATTCCAAGGATTACAAAATAAGTCTCAACTGGGCGAATGACTAAGTCGGTTTTCATATCCTCACTACTGATCCAGGTAGACACGTTCAAGACCCTTTCCAAGGTTATCATAAGTTGTCCACCAGCGGTCTTAACAACTCCCTTATGATTCTTAGGTTCTTTCTGAAATTCACCCTTTCCGATCATTCCCGGGTTCACAAAGCAATGCGAGGCCCCCGAGTCGAACAAAACATGGGTTTCTACACCACCCATGCTTAAGGTCCCTACACAATGATTATTATGCTAAGAATATAAAGCATTCACAATAACTATAAACTTTCCACACAAACAAACAAATTTACAAAGACAAGTTTTTCCGAAACTCACCAGTGATCAGACGAGATGTGCTCGGACCGGTTTCATCTCCAGCCATAGAGTAAACTTGAGGCACGTTTCCAAGCCTCTCAGGAGGTGGTGGTGGCAATGCCATGGCTCCTTGCCCAGTTCTCTGTGCCAACTTCGAGCACTTATCTTTGAAATGACCCATGTCCTTACAGTATTTGCAAATTTTTCCCTCATCTGGCTTAGGACAGTAAGCAATCCTATGATCCTTGCTGTAACACCTGAAGCAACCTACACCTTGATAACCCAAACCACTTTCCACACTCGGCTTGCCCGAAAGTGTACCTTCCCATTTCTTTTTATGTCCCGCAACAGAGTTCCCGAACTTGTTGCCCGCGGATCCAGCCTGAATCTTACGGTTTCCATCGGCCTGGGCTTATCTCTTACTTTCCTCAGCAATCATACCATTCTCAATTATAGCCGCTTTCTCCACAAGTCCAGCTATAGAGCCATAGTCGCGCAACAGACAACGGTTACGCAACTCCAACCGCATACCGCGCAGAAAATGACGGATCTGGACCCTCTCGTCATCAAGATCCCTACCACCATACCTCTTGAGGCTATTGAATTCAGCCTCGTACTCACGAACATTCCTCGATCCCTGACGTAAATCCAAGAACTGACCCTCCAAATGGTCCATAGCTTCCTGAGGAAAGTACTTAGCATTGAACTCCTCACTGAAAACTCTCTAAGAGTCCACTCTACCACGACGTTTCACCACGTCCTGCCACCACAAATGTGTCTCTCCTTCCAGGAAATGAACACCAATATCCGTCATGTACGGTTTAGGACACCTCACTGTAGCAAAATTTCTCTCGACCCGAGATCTCCACTCATCCGCCTCCGCGGGTTTGATACTACCCGCGAAACGATCGGTACCCAACCTCTGCATATGGTCCAACACCTTCAGGTAAGATGAGGCATGAGGCTCTTGAACTCCATCTCCAACGTTCCATGCTGGTGCCTCAACACGGACTTTGTCCCATTCCACGTTCTCAGGCACAAAATTCTCTGCGGCCCCATCTTTTACAACCGGTGGTGCCACAGGGACCCTAGCCAACATCTCAGCCACCTGAGCTAACACAGGTGCCATTGCCGTCTGAATAGCATTAGCAAGCAACTCACTGTGATCATCAACACCATTCCCAGCAACATTCTCGGCCGTTTCCCCACGGACCGAGTTGTTTTCTGAGCAATCAGCGGTTCTCTCAACAGGACGCGAACTTCTGGTCTTTCTAGCCATCTGCAAAATCCTGGAAATTCATGCTCAGTTCACACAAACTTAATAAAACACCCACGCCAAACGGCTTCATAAACATTCATCATAAATTTTTACGACAAATTTAGAGAAACAAATGAGACTTACCGCGAGACTAGGTGTCGGGAGGATGGTTTTACTACATAAATACTCGCAAAATAACACAAATATCTGAAAAATCCTAGAATCAAGCATGCTTTAATACCAAACTGGTATTAGAGTATCAACAAAATCTCACACAATTTCTAAAATTCTAGAGCCGACCGCGCTCTGATACCAAACTGTAACACTCTTATTTCGCAAATTTTTAAAATTTTTCTTACTATGTGTTACTTCTCGAATACTAATCAGATTTTTACGCAAAATGGAAGACATAACAATTCTAAGTTCAAAACCTACGAGGTTATTTCAATTTCAGAACAACAATTTCAATTAACTTAAACAATATCCAGCTCAATTAACTTACAAACTCATGATTAAATTCAAAAAATTAATTCCAAATTAATTCAAAAAATTCTAAATAAAATCCATAACAAACGATTTGCTCACAAACTAATTCTCAAAATTCCTCAAAAATATTCTCAAATTATTCTAGCAATAATCCATACTCAAAATTCACTCAAATCATACCACTAATTTATCAAAATAGATTAAACACAAACGCAACAAGAAAATAACCATCCATCCGTCTACACACCACCATGTCCCGCGAGCTCCTCAATCATCACTATCTGCATCCGTAAGTCTGAATGCGTAAGCAAAAAAATTGTTTAGCGAGGTGGTCATCCCGTCTCACTAAGCTTAGTACAAAAACGATCAAATACAAAAGTGCGAGATATATCATGCTTAGTTAATGTAATGCAACGGTTCCTCAAACGTGAATGCAATGAAACAATTCCAAAGCAGACACCAATCTCAAATTGAACCCAAACTTGTCATGAAAACACCCAAACGCATACCCTTAACCAAACAAGACAATCAAGCACAAACATCCAAATCGAAACTAATACATAGCCATGATCACACACTCACCTGAATGTTCACGAATTCAACTCAAAAACACTCAGTAAGCTATCAACAATACACGCCAATACCTAAACACAAAATGACCCGAGTTAACAACTCGATCCTCAAAATCCTTGCGGATTCACAAACAAACGGACCATACAAGGGTCCCTTACCAAACGATGATCAATCCAAAGCTACCAAAGCTTGAACGATCTTCTCACAGCAATACCAACACACGCTGGTCACAAAAACAAAGCACAAATGACCCTAAAATAAGGTCCTTACCAAACAATTTTAGAACTGAAGCTACACAATCAGTTCTGACTTTCCACAACAACCACAACACAATCTAGACACAAAAATACCAAACAAAAATCGAACATAATCGATTCCACCAAAACAGTCCCAAAATGACCTCAAAATAAGGCCCTTACCCAAACGATGCAAGAGACCTTCGGCCACAGCAAGCAACGACCTCTCCTCAGCAAGAACAGCACACGCTAAAGCCTAAAATGACACCACAAGACTGCTTACAAAACGTCCCAACAGAAGGAAACGAAAACAATGAGAAATCGCTTACCTTTTCGCGATTTAACAAGGAACCAACAAGCAAGAAAGCTCAATTCTGGAAGGATCCTTTTGCTGCAGCTATGGACGACCAAGAACAGTCAGGAACAGCCCAAAAAAAATTCCAAAACAATCACAAACAAGAGAGAAACATTTACCAATCGTGTAGTCTCTCTCACGGGCCAATCTCTTTGACGAAGCAAACGATCTCTCTCTTTTTTCTCTCAGCTAAGGCACGAAATTCTCTGTGTTCTTAAGTGTTTTTCACGGCCAAGGAGGCACAAGGAACACTTAAATAGGCGCCCCTAGGGTTAATGGTCCACGGGCCTAGTCTTTTAAGAGAAATTTCCATTTTTCTATAAGTCCATTCGATCCAACTTATAATTTTGACCAGCCCCTTAATCCTCAGTCTTTCCATGCCCAGAAGGTCATTAAAAACCAGATAAAAACAACAAAATTCACCTCCAACCGAAATTCCCTCAATCGGCCTCAAATTCGCAAAACCGGACCACCTCGGGGCCCAACTTGTTCCACTCGACCAAGTGCCATTCAAATGAACAAATTTGGGTTAAACAAACTTCCCTTATTTGAAAAATCTATTTAAGGAAAATTCGTGTCCAACTTTCCATATACGGACCCAAAAATACAGATGTCTTACAAGTATCTTCCCCCGGCCCACCCTGTGATATTGTTTTAGGTAATTAACGTATTAATCTATGGTTTTTCTTAAAAACATAATTTTCTAACTTGGGTAATTGTTAAGGTTAATGGGCTTCCAACTCAAAATCAATTGGCAATGAGTGAATTGGGCCATATTTCTTATATAGTACTCAAGGTCTTTCCATCTTTCCGATGTCGAATTTTTCTTCACAGGAATATAGCGAGCATCTACGAAATGATTCCTTTATACGTACACGACTTTTCATGAAATACGGATGGCTAATACTTAATACAAATAATATACCATGTATAAACACGTAGAGGCGTGTATGATAAGCGCATTTAGGCGTCGTACTTAGATAGAGAAATATGCGAATCATATATCTATATTATTTCATAGGTCGTGTTTAAAATCTAAATCTTTATTATATTCGTACGTTAAAATTTTCAGACAAAACAAAATGGATACTATGTTACGAGTCATGTGCCAATGCATAAGTGATTACTGTTTTTTTTCTTTAAGATAGTCTTGTATATATAATGATATCGATTAGGTATACTAAAAATGATGGTAGCATAGAATATACAATTGTTGAATCACCAACAACAATGCAAACAAAAAAAAAAGAATAGGAAAGCAATTTATTTTCTCTTTGTAATTAAACAAAAAAAAAATCGACAAATTGTAATTATAACCAAATAAAGAAATTGTAAAATCATTTTCATTCCACTATTAAATGTTAATTCAGCGGATTTACCAGTCATAACTGTATTAACTAATGTGTATGTGTACATACTGAAAGGTTATATACTCCATGTTTTGTTCAAATAATGGTCGATATATGTAATGATTTATTCATTAATTGTTTTGAATTGTATAGTAGAAAAATATGGCCCTTCGGAAATCACGAGGAAATCGAAGGATGTCCTCCACCATGTGCGTCTGCTAAATAACAAACAAATACTTGTCTTTGCATTTTGGGGTTTATTCTCATATCTCAACACATATATAATAAAGTAGAAATGGTACGTAGCAAGTAGCCCACAGTAGTAAACATTTGTTGGATAGCTAGACCTGTCACGTGCACGCTCATGTCTATAACATACACACACACATCATTGTGTAACCTTTCCTTTTCCTTGGTTCACTTCATAAAAATTGGAAAAAATCCATGAAAATATAAGCTGGTATGCAATCTATTTTATGCAAATATACGAGCTAGTATTTAGGATTCTTACAAAATATATTTATAAATATATATATATATATATTGTCAACATATTTATAAATATATTATTTCAGTAATACATAACTATTAGCCAGCGATTTTATTAAATATAATATAATAAACATATTATAACTCTCTCAATATAAAATATATATATATATAAAATAAATTAATTAATGTAGCTAAGTTGGACCTAATAAAACTAGATGAGTTTAGAGTGGCCCAAATTAACTAGAATAAATTTAAAGATATTCTTAGAAGAAAATTTAGGTACCAGATTTCAACACGGAATTTAAAAAAACCGAAAAATTTTAAAAATCCGATCGGTTGGCATGTGCAACACATAAATGGTCAAAATATTTTTGGAATAGCGGAGGATTTCATCATATAGATCTTTTGATGTTAAGAAATAACTAGACCATTAGATTTTACAAAAACATTTAGTCGGGGTGAAAGAGAAACGTTTAGATTTGTATTGGATAAGTGTTATGATCAACAAGTTAATATGTCATTTGGGTAGCTTGATTGCTTCGAGTTTAAAACTTTACACTACCACATATGCATGGAAATATGAATGTAGTTTATAGGGATCGACGGAAAATTAAGACTAAATTACTAAATACGCGGGAAACTAATTAAACCTAAGCGAATATAGTTTTTTCGGATTTTCTACTTACAATGCATATGAAACAAAACAAGCAACAAAAAATGAAGAAAATCAACTGATTAAACAAAGAAAACAAAGGCATTAGCAACCAAACACTAAAGAAAGGAAATGGCAATTAGGAAACAAACATAAATTGATCAAATAAAGAAAGTTATGGGTCATGAATGAGGCAATTGATAATGATGGATCGCTAATCAATCCAAGATGCTATAAACACACAATCAAACTCAACTTCAAGAAAATGATCACACAAATCAAAAAGTCCAAATAGCAAAAGAAAGAATTGAAAACATGATACATCAAAGCTTTTTATGGAGTGAGGTTCGGTGGGATTGATTATTTGATTTCCTTGAGAGGTGAGTCCTTAAATAAAAGAACATTGAGTCATAGCGTCGATCCATGGACTCATCTTTGTGTCTAAAGGTTCAGTTCTTTTCACCTCAGATAGGAGAAAGGAGCGCTCCATTTGGTCGATACTAATTTCATTCGTCGCATCTTGATTAATCGATTTTAAAAATAGGGAATTTTTAAATATCCAACAAAAAAAGTTTAAAATATATTTGAAAGAACTCAATCGAATATTCATAAACAATTACCACAAAGAGTTATACAATTGTACCAGAAAAATAACGGAAACTCAAATATTTCCATAGTTAACAAGAAACACTAGATAGTATTTCAATTAACCGGCTTTATAACTAGATGTTTGTATAGGTGAGCCTATGCGAGGCAATCTAGGCTTAGATATTTCTCAGCAGAAGCTATATGACTGATTAAAGTCTTTCCTATGTTTCTGATTACTATAAACGGTACGTTTAGGTTGCCAACTCCAGTCATAGATGGTCGATATTCATGTGAAAATGTTTTTTTTCCAAATATTGAAAAAATTGTTTCAAGTAATTAAATTGCATATATAGTGAATTGTAGTAAAATATGTATATAGTTGTATAAAAAAATTAATGCTTAAATCGTAAATGCGTGTTGGAAAAGCAGTTAAGAGAAAAGAAGAGGTAGAGGAAACGCCTCAATTTGCTGAACAATTCAATGTCTCATCTGCTAACCATAAATGTAATGATTCAAGCTTTGAATTATGGCGCTGAACGAAGTTGATAACAGTGTACTATATTTTGCTATGAAAACAAGTTCATTAATTTGATGTTCCGGGTTTGTTTTTGTTTTATTTATAACTTTTCTTACAGAAATACAAAAATAATATGTTATTATGAATGATCCAGACAATTTGATTTATATTCAAAATATTTTTAAGTGCTTATAAAATATTTGTTCAAATTATCTAATATTCTCTCCATTTCACAAAAATAAATGTTTTATATTTCCTATGCGAAATTTATGTAATATTTCTACTTTTACCCTTATTAATTAGAGATAAAAAACCAAAACAATTAATATTTAATTTTAAATAAGAGTATATTAATTTTTGTTAAATAACTCTTAATATGTGTACATAACCTTAGATATCTATCTCCATCAAACATAGGGAGTATTATGCTATTTTCAATTTATCATTCAAAGCATCAAGTGCTTTTGTTTAATCCAACTGTTATAATAAAATGTGATGAAGAAAAAAAAAAGAAAAAAAAAATATTTCCACCAATTACGTTGTATAAATAGGTGCAGACAACTTAGAAAAAAAAAATCGGTGATGTTGGACCATTTAAGTGATTTAAAACTAATTAAAAGTTTGAAACAGTTACAACCTGTTTTTTTTCTAATTAATCAGCTACCTAATTTTTACTACTTTACTATATATTAATACTAGCCATTAGTTTTTAGATTTTTTCTTTTATTGCGAGTTTTTTTTTTTTTAACTATCTCTTGTCAAATTTTTAACTAGGCTTTTAGTATAAAAAATATTATATTTTTCGTCGGTTTCGATACAAAAAAATACAAGGTAGTTTCTCCAAAGTAAGAAATGAATATAATTTATTTGGTATACTTGGTACGTGCAAGGAAACACCAAAGAAAATATTCATCTTCCTTTCAGAATTGCCACTTATATAAAGAAATAAATCAGAAGAAAGATATTTTTAACTTACACGAATTGAAATGGTAAAACAATCATGGTAAAGTTTTGTTCTTCTTAAAATTTTATAACTTACTTTAGCGTTTAGCGTGACACTTTTCTCCAATTTGGTTTTTCATTGAACAACGTAAGAGACAGCAATTTTAACCCAAAAAACAGCAAAATTACCCTATTTATCCTTCAAATAAATAAATCTTTAAACTTAAAAAAAAAAAAAAACAAAAATTGGAGTTTTCTCATTTGTCTTCACACATCTTTCTCCCTTTATATAAACAAATCTCACAAACCCCAAAAATTCATCAAACCCTTTCTCACATTTTTTCACTAAGCCTATAACATTTTTGAGATTAGAGATTCTCTCTCTCTCTCACTTTCTCCGGCGATGGTTGTTGCTATGGACCAACGTAGCAATGTGAACGGAGATTCCGGCGCCGGAGACCGGAAGAAAGAAGAAGGGTTTGATCCGAGTGCACAACCGCCGTTTAAGATCGGTGATATAAGGGCGGCAATACCAAAGCACTGTTGGGTAAAGAGTCCTTTAAGATCAATGAGTTACGTCGTGAGAGACATTTGCGCCGTCGCGGCTCTGGCCATCGCCGCCGTGTATTTTGACAGCTGGATCCTTTGGCCTCTTTATTGGGCCGCTCAAGGAACCCTTTTCTGGGCCATCTTCGTCCTCGGCCACGACTGGTAAATTTTAATCTTACGTTTTAAAATTTCTAATTTAATTTAATCATTGTTTATCAAATTATTAATTTTCCAATTTTTTTTTGTTTTTTTTGTAATTGCCTTGAATTCTTAGATTACTTTGAATTGCACGCTCGATGAGTATTGTCGCTAACTTCGATATTTGTTCTTTTGAGTTTACTTTAATATTAAAAAACAAAAAAAAAGAGGATCCAAGATTACTGTTTTTAGATATTTATTTTTTTCTTCAATAACGACCGATGATTAGTCGTAAGACTCGTAACAAAATATCTAAGACTTTACTATTATTATTATTGATACCGCATTTCATGGATCTACGTTCGCACTTCCCAAATTATTATTTTTGTCCCACTAGATCTCTGGAACTTTAATAATAAATTATGTGTGTACCAATGTACTTTAGAGATTTAGAAACGTCATATATAGGTTTTCTTACCTTTCTTGAGGCGTTTAAAATTAAAACAAACATGGAAAATATCAATATTTTGCGGTAAGTGAGATATATATGTATTTATGAATAATGATGTGAAATTGAATGTGTAAATAATGGCAGTGGACATGGGAGTTTCTCAGACATTCCTCTGCTGAATAGTGTGGTTGGTCACATTCTTCATTCCTTCATCCTCGTTCCTTACCATGGTTGGTAAGTTGTTTATTTTTATTCTTTTTACTGATTATTTTTTTCCTTTTTACTGATTATTTTTTTGTTATTTATGGTGTATTGGTGCATGTTAGCAAATTAATCTGATAACCTTCATTTTAGTCGAATTTTTTGTTTCATTTTTTTTTGGTATCTGTAAATTTTGTAATTAAATAATGCATGTGACTATGTGAGATGGCTTTTATTTTTCCACTCCAAAAGCATCAAATCTTTAGTAACCAAAGAAAGAGAATCAAAACTTTTATTAAATGCTGTGGGCCAGTTTATGGCCCATTAGCCAACCTGAACTTGAAGAAATTCATGTACATTCGTCTAATTAAATTAAGTTTTTGAAAGCCAAATGGTTTTGATATTTTATTATGGTTTGAGATTGATGATTTTAAAATGTATTCATCGGCTGATATCATTAAAAAGTAGATTTGTATGCATCATTTTACGAAACATTATAGTATTATTTGTTTGTTACTTATCCCTAGTTATAATTTGAAGATTGTTAGAATCTGCCGCAAAACGACATTATTTGTATTTATAGAAAAAAGTAAGTAAGAATTAATTTTTGTGAATTATAATTGTGTTGCAGGAGAATAAGCCATCGGACACACCACCAGAACCATGGCCATGTTGAAAACGACGAGTCATGGGTTCCGGTAATATTTCCCTCTCTCATCTGTACTCTTGTCTTTTTTTATTTTTTTTTATTTTCCGATATTCGAATTCGATTTTTTTAATGTTTAATGTTTTAGTTTTAGTTTAGGCAAGTTGAATCCTAACAACGACCACTTGTCAGTTTTCCATTTTTCTGCTGTGGTAAAAAAATAAGATTCGCAAGTGTCGTTGTTCAATTAGTAATTGATTTTTTAGTGGTTTATATATACTATAGGACCAACTCTGTCGAAATATACTACTAATATATAGCTTTAATTCTTTAACAAAAAAACCTATATGACTTTAATAATGGACCACTTATATTCGAGTCCTTCGCATAGAACGAGTCTCCTCGAAATGCGAATACTTTTCTTTCATTATTTTCCCTTCTCTTTTTTTTGGCATTTTCGTGATATTTTGTCTAGATCCTAAATAACTAACAATAACAAAAAAAAAAAAGGATTAGAATGCATATGCAATGTATTGATAACGACTAAAAGCATAATGTAAATTTATCTGAGTATTTATAACAATAGTCATTTTAATTAAAACGTTTCAGTTACCAGAAAGGGTGTACAAGAACTTGCCCCACAGTACTCGGATGCTGAGATACACAGTCCCTCTCCCCATGCTTGCTTATCCTCTCTATCTGGTAATTTTTAATTGCCAGAAATTTTATTACATTTATAATTGATTTTTTAGATTTTTAAAGTAATATAAATTAATATTGGGGGATTTATTTTACAGTGCTACAGAAGTCCTGGAAAAGAAGGATCACATTTTAACCCATACAGTAGTTTATTTGCTCCAAGCGAGAGAAAGCTTATTGCAACTTCAACTACTTGTTGGTCCATAATGTTTGTCACTCTTATTGCTCTATCATTCATCGTCGGACCAGTCTCGGTTCTTAAAGTCTATGGTGTGCCGTACATCGTAAGTAATACAAAAATTCATATCTTATATGAGCAATTTTAGATATTTATATGTTTTGACATAAATTTGGATTTATTTGTTTTGCAGATCTTTGTGATGTGGTTGGACGCTGTCACGTATTTACATCACCATGGTCACGATGAGAAGTTGCCTTGGTATAGAGGCAAGGTAATTAAAATCAAATATTTATGTTTTTTTTTTATATAGAAAATTAGCAATGTTATATGATTTTTGGATTAATTGATTTGTTTGATTAATAGGAATGGAGTTATCTACGTGGAGGATTAACAACTATTGATAGAGATTACGGAATCTTCAACAACATTCATCACGACATTGGAACTCACGTGATCCATCATCTCTTCCCACAAATCCCTCACTATCACTTGGTCGATGCCGTGAGTGGTCATTTCATTATATTTTACCGAGATTAGTTAATACATAATCCTAATAAAGGAGTGATTAATTAGTGGTTTTAATTTGATGATTGACAGACGAAAGCAGCTAAACATGTGTTAGGAAGATACTACAGAGAACCAAAAACGTCAGGAGCAATACCGATCCACTTGGTGGAGAGTTTGGTCGCAAGTATTAAGAAAGATCATTACGTCAGTGACACTGGTGATATTGTCTTCTACGAGACAGATCCAGATCTCTACGTTTATGCTTCTGACAAATCTAAAATCAATTAATCTCTTCCTTTTTCTTTGTTTAGCTCTATTAGGAATAAACAAGTCCTTTTTTTGTTGTTGTTTTAAGTTAAAGTGTGCTCGTGAAACTTTTTTTTTTAAATGTATTTACATTACAAGACGTAGAGTTTTGTTCTTTCTTTTTCCCTTTTTTAGTTAACATAAAAAAAATTTGAATAGTTTTGTTTCAGACAAAAGAAAAGTGAAAAGAAAAAGACAGTTCCACTGAAAATACGACAAAATGCACGCCGTTAGTGGTCCCTATCATATCGACAATGTGTCACGGAGTTGTCGCTTTTTTAGTTAATAGGCTTACTTCACGGCCCAAATATAATATCTAAAGCCTCTTTAAATCCATATTTAGTTGTCTCTCTGGGTTGGGCAAAATACTCAATATCCCTATCTAAACCGGAATTGACCCAAAAATATCCGATCGAACCGAACTAAAACTTTTATCAACATCCAATCGGTACATTTTTCTTTAAAACTGAAATATCCGAACCGAACCCGAAAAAAATTCAAAAATACCCGAACGTTTCTAAATTTCTAGTACTGAAATACCTGAACCAAATCCGAGCTGAACCCAATACCCGAACCCAAAAAGTACATAACTAAACCCGAACCAAATTTTATAAATATCTGATTGGTACTTTTTACCTATACCCAAATTATCTGACCCGAATTATCCAATCCGCATCCGACCCAAATTATCCAATCCGGATTCGACCCGAATACCTGAATGTCCATCCCACAGTTTCTCTTAGTTTTGTTTTTCAAGGAAACAAAAGAAGTAAAGGACACCACCAGCTATAGAATCTGTTCTAATATTTTGCACCATGTAAACGAAACATAGTATAGCGTAAATTTAGTTAATTACATCCTCACATGATTCATTATTCTCAATATAAGTCGATTGAGTCATGAACACTAAAACTTCACAAGAGAGGGTTGTCGGAGTAATGGTTCGGAAATTAATTCAAGCAATCAAATCTTTACCGGAGTTCACTACCTTGTTTTTTTATATGTAGAGTTGTAAACAATGCAAGCGAGAATGATGAGTCCAGAGCCGTGCCTACTTTTTTGGAATTATAGGCACGGGAACTCAACTCAAAAACCCTTGGAAATTATCAAGGTTCTACGTACTAAACGTGAGAGTGATGAACTAAATGAGTATAAACTTGTTCATAATTGTCAACAGACTTATTCAAAACCCAAACAACAAAAATCGTTTGATTTTCACGGTTAAGCAAGATCTAGTATTATGTGTTTGTTAGTTTTTATGGGTATTAGAAGCTAGTGTAGTTTGTTGTTCTCACCCAAAAAAAAAAAAAAAAAGCCAGTGTAGTATTTGATTTTTATTCCTATATTTTGTTTTTTTTTTTATTCTAGTTTAATGTTACGATTATAAAAAAAAAATTCTAAGAAACCGTTTGGTCTTGATATCGCTCAAATTTTAGGTCGAGTTTTTTTTTCTTTTTCTTTTCTCATGTTTTAGGTCGAGTTTTAATAGTGGTGGACTGAGTTTATTACTTTGCGTAATTCATAGAAAATGTTAAAACTTTGAATGGTTTCGGATCCATCAGTAAAAATTGATGTAGTTTATATTGTCCGAAAAAACCAAGAGTTTTAGACCCAAGAGGTCCGTAGACCCAAGAAAAGATGAAAATGGCTACGGGCCTTCTTTCAAATCGCTGTCTGTTTAGCAACACGGAAATCAAAAACATCACAACTCTAATAGAGGTAATGCAAATCCATAATGTCAAAATTTCATAGACATAACCGTAAAAGTTTCAAACCCATTGACATCATGAACCACCAAAAATAGAATTCCAAACTCAGAGTCTAATAATGCTCTCAACATCCGTGGAAAATTTCATGCACCACCTAAATCATGATCTCATAATCCACCTTGCAAAATTGACGAACAAAAATTCTAGCTATTAATTAAAAAAAAGTAGCACACGATTTTGGACTTGGCGTTGTGTTACCACAGTAGTTAATTCCTTTTTATCCTCAGTTTCGTATTAATTGTAAAATTGTAGCACAGTGGATTTTTCAAATACAAATTCAGCACACTGACGAGTGCAGAAGCCTAATATGAAACTGATAGTAATAATTATACAAAATATGCAGAAAACGTTCAAATGATTGAATAATGGAAATTAAGAGAGATGCCTAAAAACAAAAGCTGTGGCAAATTTGGCCCTCCTTCAAAAGCTATGTACCACACTTAATAGCTCAGCTTTAAGCCTATAATATATACATTTAGTGACAAAGCACAAACTCAAACCAAACCGATTACAAAACTCTGAGGAAATCTATATTAACTATCATCACCATATATATATAGATAAAATTACAACAGCAATTATCATATCACTTTGACTCTTGCCGGAAACTGTATTCCGTCAGTTTCCTCTTCAGTCGGAGAATCTCTAGAGGCGACAAGTTTCACAATAAAAGGAGTAGCGAAAACATACTTTTGTAAGCTTGGAGCAAGAACAGTTTCCAGCCACTGATCAAATGTTCTCTCTTCATCTGACGACCATCTTAAGACAGCTAGAATCTGAAGAATCGCATCATTTTCGATCTCTAGATGTGTTTCAGGTCCAAAGGACCGATGAAAACACGAAAGAATGTTCTTTTTATGTTCTTGGCTAACCCATCAAAGTCAATCAGCTTGAACGTCACTTTCCCGTCTACTTGTTCTACAAAATCCTCAAGCCAAGCTTCCGTGTTCTCGGACAATGAATATGCTTCATATGCATTTGCTTCTGTCTCATCCACCGGAAGATTGAGATCAATAAACAAACGTTGAGACTTAAGGGCTCGAAGCTCTGTAACCACTGTTTCTGCGTCCTCCTGACTTCGCTTATTCAGACCATTCTTGTTAACATTTGAAGCATTGTCGGCTAGTTTTATCTGAAGTTTCCAGTTTTTTGCACTGAGAACTCTTTCTTCCGAATATTCGACTGGTTGTTCAAGAACATGACAATCACTGTCTTTATCAATTTCCAAAATAGTAGCAACAACTATAATATTTTTCATACTGATCTCTCCCATGCGAATCACGGAATTTTCCAGTTCTCATAGCATCAGACAATCTGATATGATTAGGAAACTTGGATTTTCCACGTTTTCAATGAAAACAACAGAATCCGCCCGCCTCGCCACTTCGCCAACAATGTAATCAACAACCGTTTTCCCTCTGAATCTATCGTCAAAACTGTCCTGTGACTGGAAATCCACACAGATGCAGTTGTCTTGGCCATCGCAGAAGACTTCAGTAAGAGCTGATGCTACTTTCTTCTTCCCGGCTTTATCAGGTCCAAGAAGAGCAAGCCAAACATTACTTGTGGTTGCAATGTGGTTTCTTCTCCTGGACTTATTATCTCTGTATCCACAAACGATTTCGCTAATGGCGTTCACAGCTTCGTTCTGAAAATTGACTTTCCCAGATAGTAATTCCCTGAGAGACTTGAAATCATTGCAATACCTTGAAGCCGCCAACAATGGTTTTTCTTTGATCACCTCAAAGTCTCTCCTTTCAACCGATACTTGTGTGCTTGATTCCTAGTTTTTCGATGCGTAGATTATTCCCAACCCTAAAGTTGTTGTAACACAGCTCAAAGGCGAGTTCGTTGTGCGATCCTCGGTATGTTTTGGCTTTGAGATTTTTACTGATAAACCGGGTTGGTGTGGCGGATTCTGCGCTTGAGCCATCCCCTGAGACCTTTCAGGCGTCCTCGTGCAAACAGTTTTCTCAGTTTGGCTTCCAAGACTCATCTTGGTTTGGCTAGAAGAAACCAGCTGAAGAGGCAACTGCGGCCTAACAGGCTGGAAACTGAGTTTAGGAAATACGGGAGTTTGATGGATCCTTTGGCAAATGTCGTCCTATTTCTTCTGCAAAGCGGGAATCTGAGAGGCTAATGCGTTTGGATCATCTTTAGTCTACACTGAATAAGAAGCAAATACTCTCAAGATACTGCCGTAGAAGCAAAAAATTATGAAAACAAGTTTTTGGTAGCAAACAATTTCAACAACACTTCTTCGAAAATCGAATTCAGAGAAGTATAGAATAAAGGTCATAAAAGTTGCACCTTTCGGAGAAGTCCTATGTCTTGTTCAGGCTCCACATTTCGTAACCAAGAAGATAACTTCTCCGAACACTAATCATCGATCAGTGACCCGAACTTGGCAAAGGCTGTGACTTCTAGCTCATACTTCTCGTTACAGAGATAACACCGAGGCAGAGTCTGATTCATTGAGTTACTAAACGATGCTCTAAAATCCGATGTTGATGAGAAAAAACCTCTAAATGGAACAAACGATCCCATCAAACTGTATATAACCATATAACATCACTATTTCAGCCCAAAAATTCAAAAAATTCAACATTGGATACAAAACAAGCAAACATAAAAATCAATCAATACCTGGATTTTGGATAAACCCCTTGACTCGAAGATGTAATAGGAAAAAGATGAAGATTCCATTCTTTATCTGATAGAGAAAACGTAATCTCAAAATCACAAGAACAAAACTGATACTGATTCAATGTTAATCAAAACAAAGAAACAGAAGCTTACAAGCAAAGAATCTTGAATTGAGAATAGATTCTAAAACTCGTAACCCAAATCCACCATGAGAGGTTCAAGCTTACAGAGAAAGCTTTGAAAAGAAAGAAGAGATACAATTTCACAAAATCAACATAATCCTTCTCTGCTTCTGTTTCTCGTTTATAAAGAAGAAACCAGAAACAAAACAACGCGTGAAACAAACGCTCACCCATATCCACGTGTCTTCTTCTTAAAGAGCTTAATCTCGACCGTCTATCATCTTCTAATCTCAGCCGTCGATTACTGTTCTGTATCAAATCTCCCCCATTCAACAGAACCTTGTCCTCAAGGTTCAAAGCTTGGAAAGCGTTGCTTAAGGGCATGTAACAGCTCCCAAGTAGCTTCATCTTCATTCTGATCAGCCCACTTAACCAGTACCATGGTTGCAGCTCGTCCTTGTCTTTGAACCATCTTTCTCTGCAATATTTTTTCTGGTTCATGAACAAATGCATCAGAGACACTTTCTGGAATGGCACTTGAACTTTGCACCTGACCAATCCTTAGCTTCAATTGGGATATATGAAACACTGAATGGATCTTACAATTAGCAGGTAGTTGCAATTTATAAGCCACTGCTCCACATCTGTCTATGACCTTGTAGGGACCAAAATATTTTGGAGCTAATTTCTGGTTGTTTCTCAACACTACTGAGTTCTGACGATAGGGTTGTAGTTTAACATAAGCATAATCTCCAATGCTCAGTTCTCTCTCAGTTCGGTGTTGATCTGCAAAAACCACCATTCTGTTTTGAGCCCTCATTAGATGAAATTTCAACAGAAGCAGCATATTTTCTCTATCTTGCAGACATCTTGCTACCATATCAACCTTAGCTTCTCCAGGTAAGTAAGGAAGGTGTTGTGGAGGTGGTTGTCCATACATAGCCTCATAGGGGGTGGTCTGGATTGCGGTATGAAAGTTTGTGTTATACCAGAATTCAGCCATAGGAAGCCATCTGGACCAGAGATGAGGTCTTTCTCCACACATGCAACGCAAATAAGTCTCCAAACACCTATTGACAACTTCGGTTTGTCCATCCGTTTGCGGATGATACGCACTAGAAGGTTTGAGTGTTACTCCATTCAATTGGAAAAGTTCTTGCCAKAAGTCACTCATAAACACCACATCTCTATCACTAATGATGGAGGTTGGAAATCCATGATGTTTGTAGACATTATCAAGGAATGCTTGTGCCACTGTTGCTGCTGTATAGGGATGTGTTAGTGCAACAAAATGAGCAGCTTTGCTCAGCCTGTCTACAACCACAAGAATCACTGTTTTTCCAAAAGATGGTGGTAGACCGTCTATAAAATCCATCGAGATCTCACTCCAAATTGTTTCAGGTATAGGTAGAGGTTGAATAAGCCCTGGATATGCTTGATTATCTCCCTTATACTGTTGACACACATCACAAGATCTTATAAACTGTTGGATGTCCTTAGTCATACCCTTCCAGTAGAATAAACTTTTCACTCTCTGACGTGTTACCTCTTTCCCTGAATGACCACTGCAGCTGGAACTATGTAACCATTCAAGAATCTGTTTCCTTAATGCTTCATCTTTTGGGATTACAATCTTACTTCTTCTTCTCAGTATGTTCTGCATCCAAGTGTATTGATGTTTAGCATCAGGTTTCTGCCTTAATGAAGTGATCAAACTCTGTATCTCTGCATCATGATCGTATGCTGCCTGAATATTTTTTAATAGATCACATTCCACTACAGTCAAAGCCATATGTAGTATCTCTGCTCCCTCCACTCTTGATAAAGCATCTGCTACCAGATTTTCTTTACCTTGTCTGAACTGTATCTCATAGTCAAACTCTAGTAATTTTGGCAACCACTGCTGTTGAATAGGTGTATTTAACCTCTGTTCCAACAGATACTTGAGACTTCTCTGATCAGTTTTTATGATAAAATGATCATTCAGCAAATAATGTCTCCACTTCTGTACTGCATACACTGCTGCTAACAGTTCCTTCTCATAAATTGAGTACAAAAGCTGTTTACCCTTCAACTGCCTGCTAATAAAAGCTAATGGGTGACCTTCCTGCATTAATACTGCCCCAATTCCACTTCCACTAGCGTCTGTCTCAACCACAAACACTTTGTCAAACTTAGGCAAAGCTAACACCGGCGCTGAGCTTAGAGTTTCTTTCAACAGTTTAAATGCCATTTCTGCTTCAATGTTCCATAAAAAACCTTCCTTCTTGGTCAGTTGAGTTAGTGGAGCTGCTATTGAGCCATAACCCTTAACAAATCTCCTATAATACCCTGCTAATCCCAGGAATCCTCTCAACTGCTTCACTGTTTTTGGAACAGGCCATTCTACTACTGCAGAAATTTTCTTAGGGTCTGTGGCAATTCCCTGTGCAGAGATAAAATGACCCAAATACTCCACTTTATCCATCAAAAACTCACATTTGGATCTTTTTGCAAACAGAGTGTTACTCCTCATCACCTCAAATACAGTTTTCAGATGTTGTAGATGTTCTTCTTTAGACGAACTATAAACCAATATATCATCAAAGAAAATTAACACATACCTCCTCAAAAATTCTCTGAAGACTGAATTCATAAGACTTTGAAAGGTGGCTGGAGCATTAGTTAAGCCAAAAGGCATTACTACATACTCATAATGGCCACTATGTGTCTTAAAGGCAGTCTTGTGAATATCCTCAGTTTCCATCCTTACTTGATGATATCCCGCCCTGAGATCAATCTTAGAGTACACACAAGAACCCCCATTCATCCATCAAATCTTATTAGGGGTATAGAGAACGTCGATTGTCACTGCATTTAAACTTCTAATCAGCATAATCTCCATGTCCCATCTTTTTCTTCACTAAGACCACTGGTGAAGCATAAGCACTGCAACTTTCTTGAATTGTTCCATTAACCAGTAATTCTTTGATCATTTTGTCGATCTTTCTTTTGTTGCTATCGATAAGGCCTATGATTTACTGGATTTGAATCTGTTGTAGTGTTATCTTATGGTTGTGGTGTTTAAAAGGTGGTAATTCTTTAGGTTCCTCAAAGATATCACTTATCTGATTCCACTAATCCCTTCACTGTCTCGTCTCGCATCTCTCTTCTTTCGAGATAGAAAATAAGTCTACATTCCTTTCATCGGTTTGTCTGATATCATAGCTAAATGAATTTGTTGTCTCATTATTTTTCATTTTAGCTGCCTTAACCTCTCTCGATCCTTCCTTGACCATGAAGCCTACTCTTCTATGTCCCACTTTAAACTCCATCACCAATTGTTTAAAATTCATAGTTATAGGACCAAGTTTAACCATTGCACCCCTAACACCACATCAACCTCGGACAAAGGTATTGTCATGAAATCAGCTTGAAATGTCTCATTCTGTAGAGTCCACCTAAGTCCACTCACCATGGCTTTAACTGGTAAATGATTGCCCCCAGCAACCCTTACTCTTGTATTACCTGCAGGCTGTAATTTACAGACCTTTTAGCCGCTTATGATCCAGAAAATTGTGTGTGGATCAGTCTATAAGAATGAATAACACATTCTTATTATACATCCCTTTCACCCTTATAGTTTGATAACCAGAAATTCCAGACATTCGAAATCGAGCAATATCCCCTCTATCACACTTCTTATCGGTTCTCTGTATCAATTCCGGTCTTTCACTCATCATCCTCACATCAATCATGTATAAGCGTTTTGATTTGTGCAACAGGGCATGCTCTTTAGAGTGTTTTTCATCACAATAGAAGCATAGTCCCTTAGCCATCCTCTCATTCATCTCTTCGTAGAAATAAATTTCTTTGCATCTGGTGCTCCGACCTTATCATTCTCTCTCTTGCCCAAAATTCCCTTAGAATTTGTATTGGTATTAGTGTTTCTTTCTTTTGACCAATTCACATGCTTCTTGGGATGTGCCTGCTCATACATTCTTCCTAGTACTAAGCAGCGCCTGATTGTAGTGGGGTTATGCATCCTGATATGCATCTGCATCTCCATTCTCAACCCAGCCAAGTAAGTACTCACCAAATATTGTTCTGATAGATCTACTCTTGTTCTTATCTGTTCAAATTTCTCATGATATTCTGCAATTCCATTTGTTTCTTGTAGCAATTTGAGTTCTGCTACCGGATCATCTAGAACCTCACAGAATCTATCCATCAAGGCAGTTTTATACTCTTCCCAATTCAGCAAGATACACCTCCCTACAGGAGTTTGTGTCAAAGTCTGGTGCCAATTAGCTGCTACACCATCAAAGTGAATAAAAGCAAGTTTCACCTTATATTCATCCGCCGTGTTATCCATTTCAAAGAATTGAGAAACCTTAAACAACCATTCATGCACCTTGGTTCCATTAAATCTTGGGAAATCAATTTTGGCTAATCTCGTTACTTCTGAAAAATACCTTTGTTCCCCTTCGCGACTACCACATTCGTAATCGTTTCTTTTTCTCAGATTAGAAGCTTCTTGATCGGACCCTCTCTGTTCTTGCGGACGATCTATTGGCACATTACCAGTCAAACTTTGCATTTGTCGCATCATCCGATCAAATTTATCTGAGATTTCGTTAGAAAGATCTTGAAGTTGTCCTCCAAACTTCTGCGACAATTCTTCAAATCTTTCGTTAGAGACATAGTTTCCCTCAGTTTCGCTACTGTGAGAGACGATTTCCTTTTGTTTTTTGCTTTGGTTCCGAGTTTCCGCCATAGATTTCCGAGGATAGACGTTGCTCTGATACCTTTGATAGAGAAAACGTAATCTCAAAATCACAAGAACAAAACTGATACTGATTCAATGTTAATCAAAACAAAGAAACAGAAGCTTACAAGCAAAGAATCTTGAATTGAGAATAGATTCTAAAACTCGTAACCCAAATCCACCATGAGAGGTTCAAGCTTACAGAGAAAGCTTTGAAAAGAAAGAAGAGATACAATTTCACAAAATCAACATAATCCTTCTCTGCTTCTGTTTCTCGTTTATAAAGAAGAAACCAGAAACAAAACAACGCGTGAAACAAACGCTCACCCATATCCACGTGTCTTCTTCTTAAAGAGCTTAATCTCGACCGTCTATCATCTTCTAATCTCAGCCGTCGATTACTGTTCTGTATCATTATCAATCATCGGAAACCTCTCAATCAGCTTCAAATACGTCTCATTACTCGAAACACTTGCAATAAACCAAAGTTTCTCACGGTGATGCTTCAACAAATCCGAGAGCTTCAATACAAACTTCTCAATAACATCACCTGAGAAAGTCTCACTGGTTAAAACCTT
Organism: Boechera stricta; assembly: GCA_018361395.1. Classification (NCBI taxonomy): domain Eukaryota; kingdom Viridiplantae; phylum Streptophyta; class Magnoliopsida; order Brassicales; family Brassicaceae; genus Boechera; species Boechera stricta. The sequence goes on along the minus strand of CM031541.1, from coordinate 12,283,922 downwards.
TAACTCTCCAAGATTTAAAACTATCCCTGACTTCAATCTTCCTAAATCATCAAGCTTTATATCGATCCTGGACCCTTCAATCAAAACTTCACTAATCGCTATACTAACTACACTTAACCCACTAATCTCCAAAGGTAAAAAACCAAACTTTCCTCTGTTTATCGAATCAGTAAAGGTTTAAAGAGCTTCTTCACCACAAACACCAACCACTACAAGAAAACAAAGGATTTGCGATGAAAATATTACTCGCATATCCGTCGCAAAACATGCATACCGACATACTAGCGACGTCGCTAATCGCTGGTCGCAAATCGAAATCAGTCGCAGTGCTGTCACAATATTTGCGACGGCAACTGATAGTAGCTTATCCGTCGCAAACTTCTTCTCGCAAATGCGTCGCAAATATTCGAGAGATTTGCGATGACTCCGTTCTTGTCGTCGTAGTTCCCTCGCAAAATTTGCGATGAATTTGCAATGACTGCGTTCTCGTCGTCGCAGTTCCCTCGCAAAATTTGCGATGGATTTGCGATGACTCCGTTCTTGTCATCGCAAGGCCATCACAAATTTTGCGAGGGATTTGCGATGTGTTTCGAATAATTAAATATGAAATCGTTTTTAATTATTTAATATTCATATCTAATTAAATTAAAAATAAATTATTAAAATCTAAATTAAATTAAAATTAATATTAAAATCTAAATTAAAATAAAATTATTAATATTCAAATAAAAATAAACTACAATATTTGTTGTTATCATAAAAAAAATAACTAAAAACTGTCGATAGTCGGTTCGGTTCGGTTCATCTAACTCTTCGAACAAGGCCAATTATCTTGAGCGTTTCTGACTCTTGAGTGGCGATAATATTGGCCAGGGCGAATGATACTCTGAAAACGAATCCATGGGATTGAGATGAAGCCGAAGATGACGAGTGCGAAGTCGATCTTCGATTGTAGGAGGCATAAATTCTTCCTTTTTACGAGGCGACCTGCAAAAAAATTTGATTGTAATTTATGATAAACATAATTAAAAACATTTACGACATTTTAAAGACATACCTCGTAAAAATTTTGTTCTTCATGGCGGAGAGCAGTCACGGTCTCTCGGGATCATCACCATCAGAATTCGAGTTAGCTCCTGCATCCGGAAGTACGTCATTGTAGACCTTTTCCGATTTTCCGTCCTGCGATCCATCCGATCTACGTTTCGTCTCCTCGAAGAACATTAGCAATCGGGAATCGCATCGTCTCCAGGTTCTCAGCCTAAGTATATAAATAATTAATATCATATTTAAATTAAAAATTAAAAAACATTTAAAAAACTTACTATCTTTCGTGCTCATTTTAAGCAAAGCATGGAACGATGCTTATGATATCCGTCTCCATCAGGATCGAGAGGCAGCGCTCGAGCATTTCCGCTCTTAGTCTCACTCGTGGATCCATCCATCGCCACGAGGCCTTTCGGACCTCGGATCAACCACAGACATCGCATTGTAGCCTCTTTTTACTTGCTCTTCCATCGGCCCATGGTCACATGCGACCCTTCAGTTGGCCTCAGCTCTTTCGAACCAGCGATGTAATCCAGAATCTCGGTGGTAAGTTTCTACAAAAAAAAGTTATGTATATAAAAATATAACAATAAAGATTTGAAATAAATAAAATTTTAAAACTTAAGGAAAATGTCTCAAACCACAGAGACACATATTTGGAGTTTGTGTCCAATTAGCATGCGGTTCTTTGAAGTCTCTTTCGAAGATCGATCATTCATGCGACCACACATCGTTATCTTTAAACCAAATATTTTTAAAAAGAAAATTAAAATGAAAATAGTATTAAACAAAATAAAAGTAAAAAGTTAAAAAAATAAAACAAATTACCATAAAGTCCCGAGGCGGTTTGGATCAAGTGTGGTGAGCGGTCATGGCCTGCTCAGAAGCGCTATGACCCGATCATGCTCAGTCGTCAATGTGATGGGCTGGAGGTGGTGTCGGTTGTCGGTGGGTCTGGAGGAATGTGATCGGGCGGTGACTGATGATGCGTGTCGAAATAGGTGTCATCGTGAAAGTAAACTCATCCCAGAGTAGCGGCGTTGATCGCCGTCTCGAAAGATATCTARTGTAATCGTTAGAAAATCCAGACATCTGCAAAAAAAATATTGGAAAACAAGTAATAAAAATAAAATTATAAATCTAAACTTCTTAATTAATCATTTTCAAATCCTAAAAACTATTTTAAAATTTAAAATTTCTCAATTTCTCAAAATCTGAATTTTTTAACTTCATGAAAAAGCATATTCAAATCCTAAAATCTAAAATCCTAAAATTTTAGAATTAAATCCTAATCAATAACACCTAATATAACAAATTAAAATTATAACAAATTCATCAACAATAATTTAACAAATTAATAATTTTTAAATCCTAAAAACTATTTTAAAATTTAAAAATTTTGAATTTCTCAAAATCTAAAATTTTTAAAATCTTGCAAAAATCATATTTCAAATCCTAAATTCTAAAATCCTAAAATTTTAGAATTAAATCCTAATCAATTAAACCTAATATAACAAATTTAAATTCGAATCAAAAATTTAATAACATAACAAATCCAATCAATAACACTTTATTTAACAAACTTAATCCAATCAATTACACTTAATTTATCAAATAAATCTAAAATTATAACAAATTAACCAACTATAATTTAACACATTATAAAACCTAATCTAAAAATCTAGCAAATTATTCAACAATTCAACCTAATCTAACAATTAAATCCACCTAAAATTTAAGCTAATCTAACAACCTAATCTAACAATCTAACACAAACTAATCTAACAAAACAAATTCTTCAGGTTACCGTCGGTTAAGGCTGGACGGCGTGAGCATGAAAGCAGCGGATCGGGAGGCGGCCTCTCGGCAGCGGCGTGAGAGGAAAGCCTTGGCGGAGCAAAGAAGCAGCGGCGTTAGAGGGAGAAAAGAATAAAAGGACGCTGGGAAATCGGAAAGATTCGCCGGAAAATTTGTCGCGGAGAAGGAGAGAAGCGAGTTGTTTTTTTTTTTTCGTATCAGTTTCGCGATGCGTCTGGGGAAGAAGGAGGGTAATTAAAATCCCATACCCTCGCAAATCCATCGCGAATCCGTCGCAAAACTAGGGTTCTCGAATACCATTTTGCGAGGAAATTGCGAGGAGCCCTCGCTGACTTCCGATATCGTTTCGAATAATTAAAAATTTGTTACTGCGTATTGAAATTAGATATTGCGAAGGAGTTGCGAGGCTCCCTCGCATTACATTTCTGAGGATCTGCGAGGGAACCCTCTGATTTCGCATACTTGCAGTTCCTCGCAAAATAATCGAAAAAAAAACAAAAACAAACAGAAATCTACATATGAAACACTGAACATACTGAAACATTTAATCGATTCATTTTCAGATACATAGGAGTTTTCACTATCGCCATCGGTTTCTTCTCGTCAAATCATGCTCCTCGAACTCGTCACATTCGGATCGTTCAGTGCCTCCATGATCATCTCTTCACTTCTCTATTTAGGTGGATCGTATGTAAGATATCTTACGTTGATTCGATTCTTCGGAGAGACTTCATCTTTCTTATTGCAAAGCCACATCATCTACTTCTCGACTATTCGACCTCTCGGATCCACTTTTATCACAGATAACCCGTCTCGTCTTTCCACTTATCGGGGATATGGAATGAAACACACTTGTTCTCTTGACATCTTAGGATGAGCGGTTCAAATTTGGAAATTTTTGCTGGCATTGACATCGTTACCTAACGAGTTTATGCGAACTCCTCGACCGACCGTTAGATCATGCAATGACATTTGAACAAAATGCATTTCAACCCGATAATTCCTGGATATGATACTTCCATAATTTGTGCAAAATACGTAGAAGTCATTTTCACGCACGTGAATTCCATAATTTGCGGTTGACCTCTTGGAGCCATACTCGTAGGTGTGAAAAGTGTAACCGCAGTGAAGTACATTGGGCCGTAGTGATCTTCGATTGGTTGTTGAACAATCTCGTGTAACCGGAGAGGCAGGGCTGGTTTGCACATTCGTCATTATATATGATATTTAAGAAATTAAGTTTTTAATTTTGAAAGATATTAAATATATATATTTGTAGTTCAAAACTTACATAGTATTTTAACCATCCTAAAATCACGTTCTTTGCGACTCGTATTCTTTTTCTTGCAAATCGGAAACCTTCGCATTTGCCTGTCGATCTACTTATAAAATTTTTTTGTAACCAAAACCATATATCGTTGTTAGATTTATATTAAAATATGAAATAAATGAAATTATACCTCTCTGTAATGTCTCACAATTTCGCAATATATAATTGTGAGCCTGCGAAATATTTGTGGTCTTCCCACCAAACTTCTTTCAACTACCACAAGTCTCCTATTTGGCAAATATATCATGATGAAGTGAGTGGTTTCCTCGGTCAAACTTCTGCGATTGATCCTTCCACTTTGCCATTTTTGAGTTTCTTTTTAGATGTCCCATATATTCGAGCAGACATCCATCGAAACTGCAGGACCTCAAGAGCTGCTTCATGTGGTAGGTGGATCGGAAGATGTTGCATCACGTCAACGATGGTGGAAATATTTTTAAAGTTACCTGATAACAACTGGGATATTATTGTGTAATTGCATTATGCCTCCTCTGTAAGTGTTCGGTATAGATCTCGAAAAATGTTTCAATGCCTGAAAATTGATGTATTGTTTTATTAGTAGTAAACACATATATAATTAATTAATCGGACTAGAATATAATAAACGTTCAATATTTTACCTTGCTTCGTGGGCGGTGTCGGTAAGAACTTCAAGTAATCAAGCGGTAATCGTGCATGAATACATGACAATCGTGGCTCTTCATACCAGCAATTTTTTCCTTCTCTACATCTTGAGAATTTGGACACATACCCATCAGAAAATTTTACTTAGCGGCAGTCGAACAGCGTTTGTTTGCATTCGACAAGCGAAAGATCGAATAGGTAATTTTCCATCCCTTGTAATATGCACTTCGCTTCTTCCGCATATTTCTCAAGTCAACCTTGATTTGAAATTGTCTTTACTTTGCCGTCCCTGCATTCAAATCGTCTCATGATGTTATCGAAATTTTTTTCGATGTGCGTCACATCGAGGTTGTCCGTTAGGTGATCTTTAGAAGCTCAGAAGATACTCTTTTTGTGCCAATTGTGACAACTCCCATATTCGTCGGGCATGTTTGCTGAAGTGTGCCAATTGCCCCACGTGTACATGTCTCCTACTGCGCATAATCAATCTTCTCAACACCTGTTCTTGACATATACCTTTGAGGGGAACACGCCTGACTTTGTTCTTCTTGAATAGTTTTATCTTTCGGTAAGAATGATGCAGGAAGAAGCGGCGATGTGATCGAAACCAGCATGGTTTCCTTCCATGCTTTAGTTGAAAAGCATATGATCGATCCATGCATATGGACAGATAACCTCCCATGTGTGGTCAGCCCGATAACATTCCATCGCGGAAAGTCACTTAATTGTCCACATTAAGTATTTTGAAATTTCGTTGTAATGAATAATCGAAAGTCGCATGTATACCTGATTGTTTGACTTCGTGAATCAAAGGTTGCGAAATACATAAAGAGATCGCTTTGGATGCTTCGGACCCGGCTAGAATACTCATAAATAAAATTCTCTTTGCATGCACATTTCGGTGGAAGATTGTATGGCGTCAATATGACGCCATAGAGTATTGTCTCGAACCAGGCAATGAAATTTAAAACCATCGGTCATGCGAGATAGACATTTACACTGTTAGCAAAGTCGAATGTATCGTCGAAAGTGTTTCCACTTTTGCATCGGCGGATGCTAACCTCCCATCCTCTGTTGTATGTTGTGCATGCCATCGCATTGTCGCCGATGTCCTGATTGGTATAACCGTTTCAATCTCGATGATTCGAAGTACCACATACGTTGGTATGGGACACGAGTCCTTTTAGTAATTGGTTGATATCTCGGCTTCCCAAAATCGACATTCTACTTATCATCGTCTTTCGAAAAATCATACATTATCAATGCACTCAATAATTTCGATGGTAAAGACCAGCCATAATATCGTATTTCAGTAACTCTCGTGAGAAATATTATCTTACGCAAATACTCTTTAAATAATTCAGTCCATTCGTCCATGCGATTCTCGGTTAGGTTATTATCACTTTTAATTGTCATCCTGATGCCGGTGAGTTTAGATAACCCTCTACACCCCTCATAGATAGGTTGATTTGCGAGTCAACATATCATAAAAGCTTTGTCTTCACGTTAGGTTCTTCCCAGTATCATCACAAATGCGAGGAATAGATTCATGAAATGCATCTGCCATATCATGATACCTATTTTCTTGTTGATACTCTTCATAATTTTCAAACATGTTTTGACCGTAGTTATCATTAGCGTATAAGCTGGTTGATCAACACCATCACCTAGCTACTACTTCGCACCAGACTAAAACCTCTCCATGTGAAAACCAGACATAATAGTTCGGCATAAATCCTATATTATACAGATGCGTCTTCAAAATATCAATTTCCAAATATTGAGTGTTCTTGCATGAGGACAAAATATATTTCGTCGTCATGCCTCGCATATGGGTTGTTAGTGGCCGTGGATGAATGCTCATGACCGACCCGATACTCGCCGTCGCTTCCCTCGTCTCGGATCTTTTCTATTATACATCCACTTTTGCAATGCATAAACTTCATCTTGAGGCGACATTTTTTACTCACGCTCAGATTCTTTTTTTCTCTCTCGAATGTAGAATATGCGTTTGAATTGTTGTATAACTCAAAACACGTCGGGCTTTTTATAGAGATTTGAAAAATTTGCGAGGGAATTGCTATGGAAAACTGCGATGGAATTGCTACGGAAACAATTTTGCGGCGGCTCTGCAACAACAATGCTACGAATTTGCGACATATTTGCGGAAGCGTTCCTCGCAAATGTTAGTACTGTCATTTAAGCGTGCTCCACCTACTTGCAAAACAGCGCAATTTCGCCATATTTTCTTGAATTTCCGACGGACGAATATCATCGCAGATTCTTGGAATATATCGCAAATATGTCAAATTGCCGGCGACTTTTCGTCCATAGCATCGAAATTTGCGGCAATTAGGATCATCGTTATCCAATATTATCGCAAAATTTGCGAGGGAATTCACTTCCGTCGTAATATAATTGCTAATTCATCGTATATAAGTCAGAATTTTAAGGCGTTATCCATCGTAAATTTCCATCGCAAATGGACTGATTTCTTGTAGTGAACTAGTAATGGATTCTTCTTATCTTTCCTCCCCAAAACTTTACCAATTCTCCTACAATTGTCGCCGTTATCAGCAAATGGAAACCCGAATAAGATTCCGATAGATTACTTAAAAACAGAGGAGGAATCCGAGATCTTGACGTAAATCTTGACGAGAATTGAGACGTCACCGGAGGATGAAGCACGTCGAGCTTAATGTCGGTGCTTCTAAACCCAGCTTCACCAAAGATCTTACTCACAATCGGGTCATCTAAAATGGATAGTAAAAAATACTTCAACTCAACTTTCGAAACCGACGTCGTTTGAGTGTTGTTCCCATGTATTTGATGAAGATGATAAGTCTCTGGATGACGTCGTTGAGTCGCCTAAGATCTTTTGATCGCGGCCATGAGCGAGTTCGATACCGGAGGATCTTCTTCCACCGGAGATTTCGAAGAAGGTAATCTGTCAAGAAAGCGTCGGCCAGCGAGCTGCAAGCGGAGATGTGAAATGCGGTGTGTTATAAGCTGCGCGTGAGATACACACTTCACTGAGAATCGATGAAGGCATCGTTAGAAGACCTAAAACAGTGTGAAACGACGTCGTTTGAGCGTGGCTACAACGACGCGCGACGGATACGGCGTCGTCTAATGCACACCGTGCATTACCGGTGTTACTTCTGTTAAACAATTCCTCACCGTGCTTACCGGTGTCGGCATCGCCTTCGGATTAGCGACATTCAAAATTAAACCACACCAATCAAATTCATAAAAAGAAACCAACCACAAGAAAGAGATGAATCAAGAAACTATAATAAACAAAACAAAGCGTGAAAATTTTCTGAAAATGGGATATTATATTACAAAGCTATCAAAACCATGCAGTCGCTTTTATGAAAAAGAAATAGTTTATTTTATAATATATGGTTTTATGTTTGTGTTTTGTTACTTTGGTTTCAATCCTCAGAAGCTTTGAAGATATGTGTAAGAAAGAAGAGTCGTTGTTTGGTGGTCTATTGACGATGGAACCCACTAATATATTTTATTTATATATATTTTGAATTATTATCACTTATTATGAACATTTTCTTTTAAAAAAAAAATTATTTCGCCGGTTTGAGAGTCTTAGTTTATTTCCGGATTTGTTTATGTTTGCGAGGTGAACAAGGGCTCATGGATAAGCCCCCTGACATTGAGAGCCTCCTCAACAACATCTAAGATCAGCTCCAACGTCTCCCGCAAGCCTCTGCCGGTTCAAGCGTCCGCTAGAGACGAAATGTTTGATGAAGTTGGGTTCCGATCTCCTAAACAAGTAATGCTGAGGTCAAGAAGATTTGATAAGGAGAGTTATGATCTAGACCATCATAGAACCCATACCTCAAGTCTCGAGCTTAATGGTCCTACATTCACGGAAAACGATGATCCTGAGATTTATCTTGAATGGGAACGATGAATGGACCGTGTCTTCAAGTATCATGACTATGAGGAGGTTGAGAAGGTCTCTTATGTTGTTTCTCTACTCACCGGCTATGCTAAACTTTGGTGGGATCGAGACATGACCCAATGGAAGAGAACTAGAGGCGAACCGGTTCCTTCTTGGGAGGTTATAAAGTATATGATGAAAAGGCACTTTGTCTCTCCTGACTATCACCGTAAGCTACACAATGAGACTAGAAAGATTACTCAAAAGATTAAGAGTATGGAGGGACATCAAGTGAAGAGGAAAGTTCCAAGTTACTACTGGTCTAAGACAACCACGAGTGCACCATGGAGTATACAAGATTCTGGTACAAACTATGTTGATGCCTCTAAGTTCATTGGTGATAAAAAAGCTCTCACGGTTGGACCTATGGCTAAGATCATGCTCAATGAGTCCCCGAAGGAAGTTGGGAATGGTGCTAAGAGAGATCATATTGACCTAAGAACTCGAGATGTAGTGTGCTTTGATTGTGGGGGCCGAGAACACAACGCTAAGGAATGCCCACACCCGAGAGTCATGATCATCGCTCCGACAAAATTGAGCCTCAAGATGAAGATAAGCCTCAAGAGGAGGATGAAAACCATGAGAGGAGAGAAAACAACCTCATAACTGAAATTTTGCCTAGGCGTTACAAGCTCACCTTCACCATGGGTTCGAGTTTGTCCGGTTTTGAGTCGCCTAAGGACCTGGATCTTGGAAAATGTTTTGCTGGATATGGAATTGGGTTTTATTGCTTGTCATATATTCAGGGAGGGATCTTGATCCATGATAGAAAACTATGTCTCACCCAAGAGTCCAATATAGAGTTGATGGTGAGAACGGCTCAAGTGGAGAACCAAATTGACAGACTCGGCGATGATAAGGTCTTAAGTGCACTAAAAAAAATATGTCCATGGGATTAAGCTTAGAAGTAAGGATGAGATTTACTTTGATAGGATCCTAGAGGTTAAGAAGAAAGACTTGAGAATGCACCATCATGAGTCTTGCTTGGTCGTAGTCCACTTCACGGTACCGTGGATTAATCTTTCATCGGGCTTTGCCTTAGAGTCATACATGGTGACGTTTGAGGAGTTGACTCTTGCTGAGATAGATGGGTTCTTCAAATTGATTCATTTCATGTCTTGCTCCAAGTTCAATGATGCCAAGCTACTTAGAGCCGCCAATGGAAGAAAACCAAAATTTTGGCACAAGTACGTCCCAAGACATCTCGGTGTTAAAGAGACTATAGAAGTGCTGAAGGGGAATCACTATGAACTTAGGCTGAGGAGAAAGAGCGAGGTCTACCATGTGAGTTACTTTGTGGTCAAAAAAATCTGGCTAAGGGAGCATCATCACGGTCTTCGCCCAACGTTTACCAATCTCGCGGCTCCATGGGTCAACACTTCGATGGGGCTTAACTTAGAGCTACTTGAGACTAAGCTTGAGGACTTGTTTCTTGCTGTGATGGATAGACTCTTCAAGCTGACTCACATCATGACTTGCTCCAATTTCAACGAAGCAATGCTACTTGGAGCCATCAACGGAAGAAAGCCGAAGTTTTGACTTTCGTTTACTCCTAGTTTGTTTAATCGCCATGTGAGGGGGCGACCAGTCAACGAACTACTCAAAGGTGTCACTCATCGCCACCCTGGATCTCTCTTGAGATTAATATCGATACACCCAGCTGAAGAAGATGACTGAAAGAGGACTTATATTGCCGAGATCACGAAGAAGCTTTTGGTGAGGATTTAGGGTTACCATGAGAAGAAGATCCGGCAAGTGGGGGAACTATTCAACCAGGAGACGAAGCCAGCTCTCTCTCATCCTAGGGGTTGGTTTTGGATGTCTAAAACATCTGAGTGTTGGTACAAGAAGAGGCACAAACTCGACCCGCAAAAAGACGAATCATTCAAAACTATCGAGAATCTCCACTACCGATCCAACCACTACAAGCTTCAAGGTAAGTCTCATTCTTTTTCTCTCTTCTATGAGCCTGAGTTGGTCTATTGTGGTGTAGTTACCATGGTCGTTTGGAGGTCCAAACCTTTTCAAGATGGAGGGAATGATGTGATCCTCACATCGGATTACATTCCCACTATGGAGCAAGAAGGACCAAAGCTTGGAATGAAGATGATCGGGTCACTTAAGGATGCTGAGAAGGACAAATGGAGCATGAATGGAGATCCTTGAGAGATATCCCACATGATCGTGTCAAACCCCGAGGTTCAAAAGACTCAAGATCGAGACAAGCTTGGATTGGATCCGACAAGTGCACCTTGGACCGAGAGCTCGCAGACACTTAGCTTTGGGAACAAAGCTTCTTGTGTCCTCACTCATCGTTAGTGAGGACACCCTTCAAAAACCTTAGATGAAATATTGTACTCTTTCCCTACTTCTACTTTTACCACATTGGTTTTCTAGAAAAGGGTTTAAATGAGGCAAGAAAAGTCTAAGGCATTACCTCTTGGTTCCATTGGATGTTTTGCTTGGAAACACTCTTATCTAAGAGAAGCCATTACAAATGTTTCTCTCTTTTTCCTTAGTTTATTTTTGCTTAATTAAGACTTTTAGCCTTTGGATTTTGTTTAGGGTATTTTCTTATGATATATTTTTAGGTCCAATTTGTCTTGGGTCCATTAGCACATAAATATCCTAATTTGTAGCCTATAAAGGCAAGACTCATTTCTCATTAATGGGGAAGCAATCATTAATCTAAAAGTTTACAACTTTGTTTCTAGCCTTGGAGGCTAGGGTTTTCTTCTGGATATTGAAGTTGGTCCTCTATCCTTGAGAGTGGTTGTATCAAAGGGAGATCCATTCCCTTTGTGGTGCCTTCATCTCCACCGGATTGCTTCACTCCTCCACCACCTTCTTCATACATCCATTCCATTGACCACCGTTCATCTCTCTCACTTCTCCATTGGTTCTCTTATTGTCCTTGTCCGTGTAGCTAGTTCTCAAGCTCTCCATCCACTCATCCACCATTCATCACGTCACACTCCCCATCATAGTCCACTCCTTCCACCGGAATCTCCCCCGGATCCACCAAATCACATAGATTCTCCACCGCCGGCTCTAACTCCTTCCGTGAGCTTGTGGAGTTGATTCGTTCATGCCCTTGTGAGTGTATCAAAGTGATTAGGCCCCAACCCCTTTCTAAATTCCACCACCACCATTTATATGCTTTTTTGTGTCGTAGTCATTCAAAAAGTCTTTTATTAATAATAATGAAGAAGAAAAATAAGACTTTACCCTTTTAAAAAAAACCCCTAAAACTCTCTTAAAACTCAGCGCCGCCGTCGTCCGTGAAGTTAATTGTTCTTGCTTCTCGGCTCCGGCACCGCTTGCCAGGGCTACGAGAGGGTCCTTTTTCCTTTATTTCTCGAATGATTCTCCCAAATTTTCCATTAGTTTCACCTTGATTGTAGATCTAAAAGCTTTACTCTTGGCTCATAGCGGTGAACAGAATCCTTCTCGCCGGCTACTCTTCAAAATGAATCCCTTTCTCTTCTCCAGTTTGATGTTGTAGTCTCCTGGTCCAGAGAAAGCAACCCATGGTGTTACTATGTTTGTCCGCGAAAGCCCTCGCCGCCTCATTCCTCGTCATACTTCTCGCGTCTTGCACTTTTCATTGTTGAGCCTTTCTTTGGTTACTCGGTGAGGTCCAACGGAATGATACGACGGGCCCTGTGTCTTCTCAAATGCTTTCGGATTTACCTTTCCTCAAGGTTTAGTCTCTCGGGTTGGCTCTTTTTACTTGTGGTTTTAGAACAAGATTAGATGTTGTGTAGGATCTTGGGATTAATTGTGGCTTTACTTAATTGGAGGCTTGGCTCTCCTCCTCACGACAATTTGCTCTAGTTTGAGCTGGATTCACAACATCTCTCCTTGTTCACCTTGGTGGTATAAACTAGTGGGAAGCGTGGTCGTTTGTGAGTTTATAATGTTGGATTGTTGAGTTGATTGTTATCTCTTATGATGAAAGCTGGTTCCCATTAATTATACTCCATCTCCTTTAGGTGGTAAGCATCTTTAGAGTCTTTCATTATATTAGATTCATGGATCTGAAGTGTTCTAAGTAGGGATTGAGGATGATAGTAGTGAATTAGGTGGGTCTCTTAGATCTCCTGAATCACTGGTCATTACCCTCTTCCTGGAGCTCTAATTGTCATCCTCATTCGGTATAGCTCCGCTCGATCTTCTATGCTTAACTTGGTGCCGATACTACTAGCCACGTTTGTGGTTAGTGTAGTCGTGTATTGGTTGGTTACTGGAAAGCACACGCCCTATGCTTTGACGATGATGAGCCTTATCCTGAAATTAAGCCTTGCTCATGTATGGTTGCATCTTCTTAGCTGAAGATAATATTTTGGCTATTTTGGGATGCTATGTTGGCAACAAAAAGCTGATAATTTGGGAGAAAACGGATTCAACTGACGCGATCAAGTACATTCAGATGTAATGCTAGATACCCCGTTGTTGGCTTTTTTTTTTTTTTCCTTTATTAGTTTTTCTTTCTTGTAAGTTGAGTTTGCCTTTTGGCATTGTTTTGGTAGTATTTTTGCTTTCCCATTGGCTTGTATTGCTTTTTGGTTTCTTCCTCCGTTTGTTTCCGAGTGGAAAACCGTGGTTCTCTTTGTGGATCTAGTGGCCCAAGTGGCTTGTATGGCCGTTAATGGCACATTTGTCATATGAATGAATGTGATGATGAGTTAAAAAAAAACTTCACTTTTTGTTTTACTTTTATCTTCCACATATTAATTCTCCGCCACAAAGGTCTCCTTTTGTCTGGAAAAGAAAATTTACTCAATGACCAATCATTATTACCACAAAATAGTTTATTATTTTCAGACCAATTAAGAACAAACAAACATTGATTATTGGAATACCGACGGCTATTAATTCAATTATAAATTAATAAATTTCGATTCAAGTGGGAGAATTTCAAAAATATTTATAGTTATGTTCGTATTTATTTCTTAAACACTATTTATTTTTAATTATACTCCTTTTAAATTATCCATGTTGCAAAAAAAAAAAATCACCATCCTCGCCTTCGTTTCGTCTTCCTCCTTCTTACTTATACATACACCTATATACAGAATTTTAACTTCTCTGTTACAGTTATTTTCCCGACTATCAATTGGAAGAGTTTTGCCATCATCGGCAACATAACCAAAGCCTATCAGTCGTCAATTCTTTAAACCAATACTCTTACTCTGTCGTGGCCATAACCGACCATCAAAGTGAAAATTCAACGATTACGCTCATGATTACGTCGTTGCTGAAATCCTCGAAAAGATGTAAAAAACACGAAATCAACTCAATTCTTATTGTTTTACAAGATTTTAAAAAGTTTTATAAACATAATTATAAAATATAATTTTTATTATTTTACACAGCATTAAAGTTTTTAAAGGATTTTTAAAAAAATTATAAATATTTTCAAAAATTTTAAACGATTTTATAAAGATGTACTCTAACCGTATTGGGTTGTAAAACAAAAACAAAAAAAAAATAGAGGTTGGGTTACGAAATGACCGTGTTCAAAATGTATTCTAACCGTGAGTTAGAGAATCCGAGTCGGAGTGTTTCAGTAAACCACTCTATGTTAAATTGTTTAACCACTTTTCCATAGTCTCAGCCACGATCTCGAGGTGGTGTGAATGATGGATCTCAAGTAAAGCATTAAGAGAAAACAATGAGAAACATATTTCTGGTTAAAAAGGCGTTGGACCTATTTGGGTTGTGAAAGCCTACAAAGAGTGTTGTTAATCTGGAAAGAGGAGACTGGAATTATTATCAACGATCATGTTTCAACCACTCCAAAATTTTGTGTATAACCTCTTATCCACATACGAAATTATCTTATATTTTTTGGGAGCATTTTTTTGACTTGGACGTTGAAAAGTATTACAGAAGCACAAGTTACAAGTACAACAATGTTTCTATTTTTAGATGAGTAAATGAATGTGAAATCGGTGTACGATTCCGACGATTGGACGTGATTGCTAATAGAACTATTACACGTAGATTTTTCTTTTGTCAACAGATATGTAAATCAAAGATGAGACGTAGCACAGAGGATTGTTACTTGATCGATGGAAGAGAAAATGTGTATTGATTGAGACTCAAAACTCTCGACACCACAGATGAATGACGCCACAAGACAGGAGTCGATTCTTTATAGACTCAAAATGTGTATTTTCCTATATTACTCTTTTCTTCAGAGCATCTTATTTCTGTTTTAGACAATTCTTTATAATTATACTTTTCCACCATCCACTGATTAAATTACACGGTACCAAAAACAAAAAAAAAATCCCCATCAAAAAAGAGAGTAGAATCTATTAGTTTCATCTTTTTGGATACGCAAATGTGCTAGAATCTATTAACGATCACACTATATTTCATAACTTAAGCATCAATAAGCCGTTTTAGAAAAGATGTAGCCAGTTATTTTAGAAACCATCCGTTGTATATAATAATACTCAACCTGGTTTCAACTGTAAATTCAGAACAAATGACATGATTTTATGTGTTAAGATAGTTTTTATTTTTTACTTTCGAAGTAATGTTGTTTATATCAGTATAAGTATATTCAACGTCTGAGCCATTCATAATATTAATCTACTAAAATTTATGCATAATATTCATTTCAAAATATTAAGTTTATAGCTCCAAACTAGTGGAGATGTTTTCTATGGTAAATCCGTGAGTGTATATATATCCCTCTGAGGTGAAAAATATCATGTGAATATTGGGCTTAAAAACTAAAACAAAGTGAAAGATTAGTTGTCCTTATAAGGATTGCAAACACTTTCAATTGTCAAAAGATAACGCAGTGTTTTATCTTTTTAAAAGTAGTCTGTTTTATATTAAAATCTAATGACTTTTTTTATGAGTAATTGATTCCAAGGACTCCAGCGATTACGGATGAAAAGCGAATGTTTCAAAAGTAAGTGGATCAACATGTAATTATGTCAGAATTTTGTAAATATTCGAAGAACATGTTGTCCTGACATGCGTCAAGTAATTAGTGATTTAAATTAATATGGAAAATAAAATGACGCAACGATGATTATGTTTAGTAGAGAGAGGTGGAACTTTTGGGTGATGTCGTTGTCGTCTTAGTGACACTACCACGACAATGTTGTGGTAATTGGTCAATTGTGGTGACCTACTTTTTTGTATGTCTTTCGTAAAGAGTCAAAACCATATTTAACATTATTGTATTATAAATTGAACTAAACTTACGGCTTTGATTGGAAGTATATTTAGACTCTGTTAGGACATGAATCGCCTATTCGTTTTGTTAATCACACATATGGATAAACAAACAGTTGAAACGAGTGGTTCAAATAAGTGCATGTTTAATACATGCGATTAGAATTAAATTGAAGTGATTACAAACCATTTGAATAAAAACTTGATGGTCTACAACCGCTAATTGTATTTCTTTTTTCTTATTTTTCCCCATTTCCTTTAAAATTGTATTTCTTTTTTATAATGCTTTTTATATTTAGGAAACATCAAAATTTACAATATAATTTATTGTAGATTTATTATACTTTATATTTTGTGGTCATACATGGTTTAAATCTTCATGTTTTACACATTTTTATCATTCAAAGGAAAAAGTACCAAAGCTTCGATTTAGGGGTGTTGATATTTGTTGTGCTATTATCATCTTTTAAATAAAATTTTATATTTTTGTGGATAACTTTGTAAGGTATCAGAACCCTAATTTGAAAATGTTGATTATTGGAAAAGAATCAATGGGCAAGCTTTTTAGTACTATATATCTCCCAAACTCTTATTCTGACTTAAATGTGTTCTTATATCTTTATTGTTATGTAAATAGCAATAAAAAGATTTAATTAAGAAAATGAGTTGTTATTAAGATATAACAAAAAGAGTTAGGTAATAATTGAGATGAAATTTAGCATGTTATTTTAATAAATATATTTTTGAAAATATATTTATTAAGTATTCTTTTGAATAGTTCTCTCAAAAGAGTGGCCGGTCTACCTTTTATCAATCTCTTTTCTATAAGGTGTTTATCTTTTGGTTTTTAGAATTAAGTTTAGTTATCAAGTTTCTGGGGATGGTTAAGTTTTTCCGTCGGTTTAAGTTTTCAGAAAAATTTCAATTTCTTTTCTGGTGGCTTTAGTTTCCAAGGAAATTTCAATTTTTTTTCCGTTGGCTTTAATTTTCGAAAATATTTATATTCGTCGGCTTATGTATTTTTAAAAAAATGTATCAGCCTGTTAATTCTAATAAAATTCCAGTTGACAAAAAAAAAATATTCTCTTGAATGTTGACAACAAGAAAAAAGTATTCTCTTGAATGGATAAATCAATATAGAACACTTTAAACAATAATATAAAACTTCATCTTCAAGATAATATATCACAAGCTTATATGCACAACAATATCTATTTTATAGTAAATTAGATCTTCACATAGAAAAATAACATGATACATAAACATCTTCTGATAATTATAGGAATAAACATGACTAAAACTTCAGTTTGATATATTATCATCACAGAGAAAAAAAAAATAGTAGGTTAATGAAAAGTAGGAAGCGAATAGAAAATTCAAGAGTCTTGTAGGCTTTGTAGCTACGGCTACTAAAAGTAGAGTTTCAGTTCCTTTCACAACAAAGTCATTTGTCTTTGTGGAAAACCACAAAAACACAGATACGCTAAGATTTTTCAGTTTCATGATGATGAATTTGAGAAATTTACATGAATGTTATAAAAACGGTGTATATATATATGATTATATTATCAAAATATGAAAAAAAAAGATTTTATCGATAGATCAGAATGATTGAATGCGTTTGATATTTTACATTTGCAGTTCTCTATTTATGTGAAACAACGAAGCATTACGCATGATAGACAATGGCTCCACACTAAAATTTAATTTCTTCTTCTGACTACCTAACTTCTACTTTTACAACACTCGGAATTAACGTCACTTCAAGGCTGCTGCTTTAGCTGTTGCCTCGTTAAAAACCCTTATGTGAAAACCCATGACAAAACCTCATAGCGTAAAAAGAGATAACACGCAAGCTCCCTCGAATGGGTTACGCCATCTCATATGTCTCGTTGATGACGATTCGATGTTATGAACATGTTTCTCGAACATCGGGCGGATTTCATGAAGAGATTCAGTTGCCGCACGATCCGACATATCGCATTTCAACTTTTTTTTTCAAGTTCTGGGTATATGGAAGAACTTCTGAGGATATGTTTGGTTCTATCACTTTGATGAATCCTTCTTTCGTTGTGACACACGCAAAGATTATCTTCATGAGAATTGCTGCTCTGTTTACGTGGATTCCGCGATTGAACGTTGCTCGATCGATCTCAACCATACACATTCTCTACTAGCTTCATAGTGCGATGATCTCAGATGATTTCAAGATACAAGTCTGCTTCTCGCGAACGCCATGATATTACAGCTCCGATCGAAATACGTGATCCTCCGTGGATCGCGCCATGAGATCGATAAGTATCCCGATCTGCAAAACCAATCATTTGACCATTTGAATTGTTAGGATGTAATAATCCTAAATCAATCGCTCAAGATATCGAAAGACATGTTTAATCCCATTCCAATGTCTTCGAAGAGGGATTTAACTATATTCTAAAAGGTTAACAAATGAATGTCTGCCTAAGACAAACAGATACATAAGAGCTCCAATCGCACTTAGATATGGCACTTCGCCAAGATCTCTTCATTTTCCTCGTGGTGAATGGATCATTATGAACATTCTGTTCTCACGACCATGTGGTGCCGGAGAGTCTTTATCCATGTTAAATCTTTTAACACTCTTTCGTATATGTGGATGATGTACAATATACCCTTTGATATCTTTCATTTGTGACCAAGACAATACTTTGTCGCCTCGAGATCTTTCATCTCAAATTCTCCTTTCAAGTAATTTGACGCTTCCCGATTTCTTGAGTTCGATCATATTTAGATCATCAACATATACCGCGATTAATACAACCGATGTTGTTTTTTGAAAACACATGGACATATGATTGTTTACATATCCTTCTTTCATCAAGTGTTCACGGGCGATTATACCATACGCCCGACTGCTTTTATTCATATAATGATCTTTGCAATTTTATCGCATAACTCTTTGGTTTAACTTAATGCTTCGCATTTTGAACCCATCGGGATTTTCATATGATATTGGTATCTAATGATCCATACGTAAGTCTGACAACATCCATGAGACGCATTTCTAAATTCTCTTTACGCTAGATTCATCAGAATCTAAATGTTATGCATCCATAACGGAGAATATGTTTCCTCGTAATCTATTCCGGTCGAGAAAACTCACTTGGCGAGCTTTATATCTCATAATCTCGTTTTCTCATTTCGCTTTCTAACGAATACCCATTTATATCCGACTGGTTTCACATCTTCGTGTGAGTACAATAGTCCGAATACTTTTCGCTTATCGAGGGAATCAAGTTCAACTTACATAACATCCTTCCATTTTGGCCATGTCTTTTCCGATTCGTATACGATTTTTCTAAATCATCGTTTTCATCACATATTTCCTTTGCAATAAGGTATATGAAAACGCCATCGATGCTATCAACTTCATGTCGATTCCATATTTTCCCATTGAGGCATAATGATGGAAATCTCATGATTATCTTCGTGATTATCATGATTATCTTCGTGATTATGAGTTTCCACGTTATGATCTGTCTCATGGTTTGTTTCTTCCAAAATATTTTCTGCTATTTTGGGATCATTATGCTTTTCACCTTCCTTTCTTTTCTAGATTTTTATCCTTAACCAACAGTCTACCACGCTCAGCGCACTTGACTCACGTGTATCATCCGCTTTTCCACCTTCATGTGGTATTTCAATTCGAGCAGGAGCATTTGCAGGGTATGTGTGATTTAGTTATCGTTTGTATCTACAAATGCATCGTAATGATTTGCAATGCTCTAGATGATGATCCGTCGAACTTCCAGCCGACGTTGTCGAGGATCAAAGTGTAACAATGATGGTACACACCACTTGATATCCTTCTCTACTTATTCTCCCCTGTAACCGGAATGTTTTCTCATCAAAATGACACCAAGAAACGTGCCGTAAAAACATCTCCGCCATGGTTCTAGTATCGTATGATGATGGAGAATCACAACCAATATATATTCCCAACCTTCAGGTCCCATCTTGTGTGGTGCTACAGCACATATACCGCACAACCAAAAATTCTGATGAGAAATATTCTGTCTCGACCGAACGTTAATCGAATGGGAATATTTATGGTACTGCACTGGTCTTATCCGACTAGTTTCTCGCATGCAAAATAAGCATGTCCCCATACGATGTTGGGAGTTTTGATCTCATTATCAATGGTCTCGCAATTAATCAGCTTAATCAATGATTCACCAACCCATTTTGAGTGTGAACATGTGCTACGATGTTCAACTTCAATCCCCGCTACCATACAGAATCATTAAATGTTTGGGATGTGAATTCACCAAGATCGTCTAACTCTTTAATGGGATAATCTGGGAACGTGTCTCGTTTGATTATTCAGTTAAATCTCGCAAATGCTATATTACGAGATGATAATAGACAAACATGTGACCATCGCTGATGCGCCAATCGAACCATAAAATATTAATGGTCCACACATTTAATCGGTCCATATATCACCTCAATTCGCTCAAGGAATTTTTGATTCTTTATCAATCTTGAGTGGCGAATGCCTTATGATTAATTTTTCAAGAGAACATGCAACACATGTCGCTTTATTTCCCGATCAATCTCCCGGATTTTGTGGAAACATGTGAGTTCTCTATTATTCTTCGCATCATCATGCCTCGACATAGCGATCATGCCACAATATGAAATCTTCTGATTTCTTTTAACCACAAGATGTGATTCTATCAGATCTATATATGATGCAAACCGTAAGGAGTTTTGGTAATTTTTCTTTAATAATCATTTTTCCCGATTCATCTGAAAATATATACATATACTTCTTTCCATTCTCCAGCAGATCGAGTATCATATCCTCAAGATATATGTCTTTAAAACTCAACAAATTCCAATTTGGAGCATATAAGGCGTTATCAATGGAAAATTTCGCTCCATTTCGCAACGAAAATCTTTACTCACCTTCTATCACGCCTCGGACCGATATCGTGTTAACAATTATATTTTTGGATTTTAAATCGGAGAAGATCTCTTGTTTCTCAAAATAAGCGTTGTTCCATATCGTATGCATATTTCTCTTACCATTTCATCGCATTCCTTTGATTATGATCCATTGTAACAAATATTATTAATAAAATCACAAAACAATTATTATTAATAAAAACACACAATAAAAAATTCATAACGAAATCATGATGCATTTATTTAAAAATATAATATTATTATTGAAAAATAAAAGTACATAATTATTAATGGCATTACTGAAACTTCGAGCCACTACAGCTTTACATATTCATGGTCTAGTCAAGCTCATGCAAAGTCGAAGAATCGAGGTACGTTGTTCCCTCAAGATTCTCATTTAAATTTACTTCCTTCCCTTTGCCTTCGAGTGACTCTTTGATAATTTACAAAGATGAGTGTACGACACACTCGAGACCAATGTGATCCGCATCGTAATGCATGCCTTCACGCCGGGTGGTATTTTCAATTTCTTTCCCTTGGGAAGATTGTTCGGTCGGATCCATTTAAAGGACTTTCTGGAGGTGTGAATCCACCAGGTCCACGCCCACGGCCACGACCACGCCCACGCCACGGCCACGCTACCACGACCAACCCGATTTGTTTGATATCCTCGCTTCTGATATTTTGTTTCCATTGCATTCATTTCAGTGGAATGCTTTGTTCCAGCCGAGCATGTTCTGAGCAAGAAGTTCATCGTTTCTTCTCGCTACCATAAGAGCCACAATCAACTCGAAAACCTTTTATATCCGCGGTTTTCAGATTGTTCGCAGGATATGTGGTTTTATGAAAGGTGAGATAAGTTTTCTCAAGCATTTGCTTCGAGTTTTCCACAATATTCCAAGGCCGCTATCCTCAACATATCGTAATTAAATGTCTCCACCTTTTCATAATCCTGAAATCTCGGTTTGCCCATTCATCCGAGCACGCGGAAGTTATCGCCTTTGATTATCGAACCTTTCTTTAAGAGCTTTCCATAACACCGCGGGTCTTTTATCTGATAATCGTGAATTAGATTTTCATCTAAATGTTTCCTCAGAATATCATGATTTCTTCGTGAGGTGAAGCGTTTTTTTATGGTATCGAAAGTTTTTCCGATCCAAGATATACCCATTCGTGGTCCACGTATGTAGTTTGCAGTTATTTTGAGAGGAAACGAAGCTTCTCAATATTTGCCATTATTTTCTAAAAAAGAACAAAACCAAGATATAATTTTATTAATTTATTAAATCGATATATTAAACAAACAAAGATTACAAAGAAAACTATCGCATAAAACATTAAACCCATGCATAAGCAAACTCTCCGCGGGTAAATTCTCCAACGAAGAGGCCATAAACAATAGAAATTATTAAACCTAAACAAAATACTAAAAAGCGATTCATTTTACAAAATGAAAACAAGAAATTTCTTAAACGAAAGAGAAAGGAATAAGAATGAAGTGATATGATTGAAAAACACTGTTCACTAGCTGAAAGCATATGACCGTTGGAGATTTTTGAAAAATCGATCGAAATTATCTACCATGCGATCAATTATTTTACCAAATTCAAATGAATGATGTATGATTAGTAATATGAACAAGTATATTACGATTTATGATTTAATTTATTTTTTATTACTTTTTCAACAAATCCTGATTGGTGAGATCTCCGCGAAACTCTCTGGTTTACGATTAACTTTTTGGTATTAACGTAATCCGATGGCCAGCCAAGATCGTTGGGAGACACGGATGAAACCGTTCCTTAAATCTCAAATAACTTTGATTTAATAAAACTTTAAATTTTATGAAGATTATAAAGCGGTTACATCAAAAAATATTAATCAATAATAAAGAAACATAAAATAAATCATTCGGCTTAGCGTCGGAATAAGGTGACAGTCATCCATCATGAATCGAAAATAAATTCAATTTCGTGGCATACCATCCCGAAAGAATAAACTTCCGGTGGTATAACCAACCCGGTAATATTGATGGGTAGCAGCCGCCTTAATAAATAAGGCGTTAAACAACCACTGTCAATATTAAATGAAGAGATGCCACAATACATTTTAGCTTATTTAATAAAGGACTTCCAGATAACCGAATGTCTTACCGCTTGATTTTAAGAAAATCGGTGAACAGTAATTCGGTGATGAAGCAGACCTCCGGCGTGAACAGTAATTCGCGTGAATAGACTCTGCAGAATAGCTTATCGTGGTAACGGTGAGATCGGATGAATAGTAACTTTGCCGTGAATAGTGATTCCGCCGGCTAACTCCCTCGTGAATAAGACCTATGGTATCGCGATATAACGATCGAGTGATCGCGATAACGCTATAAAAACGGTGTATATATATATGATTATATTACCAAAATATGAAAAGAAAGAGATTTTATCGATATCAGAATGTATGAATGCTGTTGGATGATTTTTACATTGCGAAGTTTCTATTTATGTGAAAACATAATGAAGCATTACGCACGATAAGAATATTCCACACTAAAATTTAATTTCTTCGGACGGTTACCTAACTTTTAGAATAAATTGTTAACTAAAAGTATATTTTGATTGTTGACCAAAAAAAAAAAAGAAGTATATTTTGATTTGATATTTTCTCACTAGACTGTGAATTACAAATTACTCACTGTAAAAATGATACAGCTTGTTCTGGATAAAGGTATCACGATATATTTATTATAAAGCCCACGCTAAACCCACTAAGAAGTCCAATAACAACTCCGGCGTATGTTAGCTTCTTTCTTTCAAGTGGATCATCAAACATAAACATTAAACCTTCAGCTACTACTCTGTTTTGATTGAGAAGATGACGAAGATGGCGAGAGCAAGCTCTATTCTATTTGGAACTCTCCTCCTTCTCGGAGCCGTAGCTTTAATCGAGGTAACCTTTGTTTATATCCTATCGAATCTGGATCCGTTCAAATGTTTTCGTTACCACAATGATCCAGATCTAGAACGTTCTAATTAAAGTCACCAGATTGTTTAAAGCTTCTAGTGTTGTCTATAAACATGTACTTAGGCTTTAAGAACGATGTGATCACTGTTTGGGATGTTCCTATAGATTTATGATGGGACAGTTCATAATGAACCAATTTGTGATTTTGGGGGTGGGGGTTTGTGGTTTTATTATGTCAGGCAAAAGAAGATCTGAAGGAAATTACTCACAAGGTTTACTTCGATGTAGAGATCGACGGCAAATCCGCTGGTATGATTCGATGAACTTAGTGAAAATGTTGTTCTTCAGCTTACAGATAAAGCTGATTCTTGGTTTCTTTTGATGTTTGATTGATTCTCTGATTACTATTTATGTCGCAGGTCGCGTTGTTATAGGACTATTTGGCAAGGCAGTTCCTAAAACTGCAGGTGAAATAATATGGTTTTGAAGTTTTTGATCATGGTTCTAGACTATTTTAATGTGTGCACATGAGTTTTTAAATCCAAGGGAGTAGTTCTTGAGTGTGTGTTTTCTTCTTGCAGAAAACTTCAGAGCTCTGTGCACAGGTAATCTACTAACTATAGTTTCACCATATAACTCTATATTATGCACAATCTCGTTTCAATATAACAAGGCAAACAGCCAGTGTGCCAGTGTCTGTCTTCATGAACATTTGTTATGATGGAGAATGGAGATGGTATGATTTGAGATCATATTTGGAATGTTTTCACATTGTGTAGCTGCATTTTTTTTAAAAGTTTTTCGGAACCGGGGTTGTGATAAAATGCTTAAATTTGACAGGGGAGAAAGGTGTTGGGAAGAGTGGGAAACCTCTACACTACAAGGGAAGCAAATTCCATCGAATCATTCCCAGCTTTATGATCCAGGGAGGTGACTTCACACATGGAAACGGTATGGGTGGAGAATCAATCTATGGTCAGAAGTTTGCAGATGAGAACTTCAAGCTGACGCACACCGGGCCAGGTGATTTATCGTTTTCTTCCTTCTCTTTAAGCCAATTTTGGCAAGTGTCATAAATTGTTGTGAATGCTGATGGTTGACATGTGAATCGACACAGGTTTGCTTTCGATGGCAAACTCGGGAGAAGACACAAACGGTTCGCAGTTTTTTATTACAACCGTGACAACAAGCTGGTTAGATGGAAGGCATGTGGTCTTTGGGAAAGTGGTGCAAGGCATGGATGTAGTTTATAAGATTGAAGCCGAGGGAAAGCAAAGCGGAACTCCTAAGAGCAAAGTCGTAATTGCAGACAGTGGAGAACTTCCTCTCTAAACCGTAAACCCTAAACCCTTCTTCTTCAGGAGAAATAGGATTTTAAAGTTACTCTTACGAGTTAGTTATAATCTAAACATGTCCCAAATGCTACAAGAACAGAATCACTTTCAGTTTCAAAGGTTGGTTTTTTTTTTATCAATAATATTTGACTTTTAGAGTTTTGATTTTGTTTTGATAATGATTTTCTGGTGTTGTTGTTGATGAGCTAAGTCTTGCCGGTCAAGAAATCCAGAAACGGGGATGGTTTTTACTTTTTAGGGATTTAGGTCACTTTCATGCTCATCCTAGAGTTTGCAACTATGTACCTCACAACTTTCTTTCCGTCTATAGTTGGCACTTGGCAAGTCTATACAATATATGAAATTATCTAATGACCCAAAATTATAGACGTGGATATAGAAGGTAATATCCCATAATTTTTTCTGGCCAATAATCTAATTAGTTCATGGTTCAAAATTCTAAATATTCAAAACGGTATGATGATGTTAAAAAAGAAAATGAGGTATGATATTATTTAACAAAAAAAAAAGTCCGATAATGTCGTTTATAATGTTTAGCATTGTGTCGGTATTGAACGGCAACGCAAGTCTCTTTCTAAGGAAAACATGAAATGTCCCTCATCATGAGATGCTCTCGCAGCAAAGGAAAGAGGAAGAGGAGCAGAACAAATCAAAACACTAGAACTCGACTACAAATGGTTGAATGATCACTTAGTTTCATTTATGCCCAATAATCTGAAAAAGTACTTTGGTAGTTGCTATATATATATATATGTTGCTATGTATATAATCTACAAATGGTTAAATGATCACTTAGTACATATATATGTTGCTATGGAAAATTTATGCCCAATAATCTGAAAATGTACTTTGGTAGTTGCGTCCACAAGAGATATTTAAAGAGACAAATATATTATCCGTAAAAGAATCAAGATATATTGTATTTCTACGAATATCCACGTAGCATTTCAAACTTAAACTAAACCAAATCTTACGAAATTTTCATTTGGATGTAACGATACGTAAGCAATAATGTAATCACAATTGTGGCTCTACAAGGCTCTAGCATTTCCAAAGAAGCCACTTCATATTCATTGCTCATTAATAGACACTTTGTGAGCAGATCTTAGCTGTAGAACTTAATCTATATATTCAAGAACTTAGCTGTAGAACAAACCAAAACCATCTTTTATATCTTCTAAGAGCTAATTCAATCCATAATACAAAAAAAAAAAAAAAGACCACTTGAAATGTATATAATCAAGTGATATGCTAATATGAATGAAACATGCAAAATCAAGAGCAGAGCCGAGAATTAAAAGCTGAATACAAAAGAAGCATAAATTACCTTAGAAACACATCACACCAAATCAGCTAAAAATCGGAACAGAACAGTGCGGACGGCATGAAATCAGCTAAAATCGGAGTTTGCTGTTACGAACTATGGTCAGGAACCGCAAGAGCTCCGTCTACCGCCGTAAGAACCGGTGATGGTAGTTGTCGTGTCGCCTTTCTTGGCCGTCCTCCGCCGCTGATCGAATTTTTTGGCGAAATGGACAGATAAATCAGAGTAAATCTCCATAACTCGAAAAATATTACAGTTGATTTCGTTGATCAGGCCAACGTTGCTAGCGACGTTATCTGGGATTCGAGAAATGTGGTTTTCGTTGACTCGTTGGATCAAATCACGATTCTTATCGAGAACGACCTGCGCACGCTTGAATCCATTACTCAGCGTATCCCACACCTCCATGTCTTCCACATCGCCGTCGTCTTCGTTCATCTCCAGAGCTCGGACGAGCGATCGATTTCTCGATGCTTCCATTATTTACAAATTCATCTAAATTCATTCACAGTTGACGAGATACGGAATTGTTCTCTAAAGATATATATATTTAAATTTGTCTTATGGAGGAAGAGAGATGAATCGGGGCGACACGTGGAAGAAACCGACCCGGGAAGCGATTGTTCGGGTCAAGAAGATGACTGTGACGGGATTGCGTGAAAGACCAATGGGTAATAATAAAAAGATGGGTTTGTTGGAAGGATATGATTGGATTGGTGACGTAGAGAATTGACGGTAGCGAATAATCGTCAAATATATTTATTTCCGGAAATAAAAAATATCTTAACCAGGGGAAAATAATAGAAAAAGTGAAAACCTCGGACCAAATATATCTGAGCTTTCCACATTCTTCGAGTTAATAATATATTTATTTTAGGAGGCTTCGTTGATTGTCTTAGGCCCAACTATTTTAGACCCAAATCTTCACGTGTTTTTGTTTCTTTCTTGGTGAGAGTGAGAGTTCAAAAGCCTCTTGTTGCCACATAGTCTTTGGTTCTGTTTCATTTATTATTTAACATCAATTGTTTTTTTTTTGTGTGTGTGAAGTCGTTGTCTAGCACCACCATATTGCAATATTCAATCGTAATTAATATGACTCTACTATAAATTTCTGTCCTCTAATTCTGGTAGTTCTAGTACCCTAAAACCCTCTTCCTGTATAGAGCCTTTTACTACTCCTAGTACTCTTAATTTTTATGATGTCTCAGCTATTACAGTTGTCTTCACGCAAGAACAATGGAGGAACAACCAAGATTACTTCATTAATACCGTAAATAATTTCTAACATGAAAATCGGAAACTACATTCTTTATGTGGTTCCCTTAAATATATTTAAAACACTTTTTTTCAATCTCGGAAATTACATTCTTTATGTGGTTCTCTATTTTCTTCACATATGTGCCCTAATTAATCGAAATTTTTAAATCACGTTTCTTTGCCACGCATTTGGAGATTGTAGTCTTGGGATTTAATTGGTTGTGAATTTTAGAACAAGTTTTGTGGTTGTACCAAAGTGAAACACTCTCCTACAAGCAACCTAACCGCAGATTCACGTAAATGTAATGAAAATAAGAGATCAGCAAAGTTTTTCATTACATTTCGTGAATTATTGCTAACAAGAATGTTCACTGAACTCAAAAAAATTCGATATAAATCAAGACAATCTGAAATGATTAAAAGATGTAAACTATGTGAAAATAGAATTAATCTGTTAATAAGTGTTCAACTGAGTTTTGATTGATCCTAATCTTCATTTTCATGTTTTAGAATTTTACACTATTATATATATACTATATTATATCCCGCGTTATAGCGCAGATTTATTGTTTTTTAAGATTTAAATTATATTCTAAAGTTTTGGTTATAGCAGTGCAATGATTTTAATATTTAAATAATAATTTTTAGTTAGATTATTATTTGTCAATCAAAAAATTAAACGTTATTTCTATATCTGAACTCTCAAAATATTTGTAAAAAGTAAAAAGATATAAATCTTTCATTTAATTTTCTATTGAAAAGAAAATTTTATTTTTCTTAAATGTTTGATTTTACTTAAAAATATTCATTTTAATATTTCTAAAAAGTTAATAAATTTTACACGAATGTTTTGAATTTTAAATAAATATCGTTTATGTTTGTAAACCAAAAGATTTTTTGATTTATTATTATAAATATTAAATTGTGTCTACTATTTTAATAACGTTTAATTATGTAGTGTTTGTTTATATGGGTAGTAGAGAAAGATTTATTAGATTATTTTGGCTATAAAGATATAGAACAAAATACTAGCACATTATTATCGTTAATAATTTTTTCTTGTTTGCTTTTAAGATCAATAATATTGTATGTAATTTTTTACAATTTAAATGTTTGTTTATAATTTGTAATTCTCAATTAATAGTATTATATATGTATTATATGATTTTTAAATTAATTTTAAATAGTAATATTATAGTGAAAATTTGAAAATTTTGTTTATAATTTTATTTATTATTTATTTTGGAATATATAGATTAGTTATTATTAATTTATATATTTACTATTTTTTAAATTAAATTTTTTTTTACT
Organism: Boechera stricta; assembly: GCA_018361395.1. Classification (NCBI taxonomy): domain Eukaryota; kingdom Viridiplantae; phylum Streptophyta; class Magnoliopsida; order Brassicales; family Brassicaceae; genus Boechera; species Boechera stricta. The sequence continues at coordinate 12,254,784 of CM031541.1, read as the reverse complement.
AATTTATTTATTTAGGAATATTTGAATAAAATTAAAAATAGATTTTGTGAAAATTTTATTTTCAATAGTAAAAATTAATTAAGTGGAATTTGAATACAATTGAAAATAAGTATTGTGAAGATTTTATTTTTAAATACTTATTTTAATAGTAAAAGTAGATTAAGTATTTAGACACTTTTACCCTTAATGATTTTTTGTTAGTTTTTAATACTAATGACATTGTATGTAATTTTTTAGAATTTAAATGTTTTTCAAATGGATACTCTCCAGGTATTAGTAAGGGGATATTTTGCAATACTAAATATAACCTTTTTATTAATTGATTTTTATTAGTCTAATTAAGATTACATGATACTGTATTTGATTGATCTAGGTAAATCGGGAAACAAAACATTAATTTTACATAAGAAATTGAAAACACTCATCATTGTGACAGGAAAAAAAAAATCTTAAAACATGCATTTTTTTTTTAGAACGCATGGAGTAATTAGTAATTACGAACAAAAATACAACAAATTGAAAGACGAAAACTGAACTACCATAGTCATGGATTAAATGTTAAACCTTCAAATAGAAAAAAACCCAGATCAACCAACATATTCAGTGTTTACTGTGTACAAAACAACCAAAAAAAACCCTAAACAGAGCAAAACAGAATCTTTTATTTTTTGGATTTGTTTTTTTCGTCAATGTCAAGAAAACTAATTATAGATCTCTGTGGTAACATAGAAAAGGATCCTAAGACCACCTCCGCAAGACTCTTAATGGGGGGTTCTTAACTATTAATTGTAATTTTAATAAATGAAAAAAATAATAATAAGCCAAGGTTCTAAAAATGCCTAATTAAGAACCCTCCTTAGAGAAAAAATGCCTAATTAAGAACCCTCCTTAGAGAAAAAATGCCTAATTAAGAACCTCCTTTAGAGAATTTATTATTAAAATATAGTTAAGAATCTCAAGAGGGGTTTAGGAATGGAGATGCTCTAACTACTCGTAAAACGGAACACCAATGAAAAAGGCCAAAAATATGAAAGTTAATCACGTCAGTGATATAACATAGGACTTCTATCTTCTCTGGAAATTGAGGTATTTGACTGAAAGTGCAAAGCAAGAGAAGAAGAGAGCGCAAAAACAGACAAGAACAGCAGCGGATACACCGATCATGTCTGGCTTGTAGCCGAAGTAATGTTCAATGAACTCCTTCACCGTGCCATGGAACATTGGCTCGTTTATGATGGTCTCCACGTCACCAAGCTGTGAGAGGATTACTCCTTGAAGTGTCCACGCCACTGGACAAATGTAGTAGAACCATATCCACCACACTGGAATCAACTGAAGTACCAAAACAAACACAAATAAAAATGAGTTAAGAGATTATAAGGGTCAAATATGGTAAAGCTGATTAGTCGAGAATCAAAATCTTTGATAGCCATAATCCATCAAAACTAAGTTCTCGATTGTTCGAATGCATTATAGCTACCTTTCACTTTACAGAGTGAAATACTTACAGGTTTTTGGACGAGGAAACCGGAGAGGAGATTCCAGAGAGAGTAAAACGCAGAGGAGATCACAGCGGCTAAGTGCTGATTTGGGGTGAAACCAACCGCCATCATGCCGTAGAAAGTGAAATAGGTGAATGTGAGGAACATGAACACCAAATACAGTACAAACTTGCCTGCATTTCAGTGTCATTATATTATTATATAGTTGACCCCGGTAGAGAAAGATTGAGTTTCATGGAATAAAGATCAATCAAAACTTACTGAATGTTCTTTCAAAACCAATGGTGAAGTATGTGATGACACCATAGATAATGGTTTGGGCGAGAATGTAAGGTATCTCCACAAGACCCTGAGCTGCTGCATATGGGATTGGAGCATACATTCCTGCGGCTTTCTCTCTGTAGAAAACTGTTCTTTCGATTGAAACGATTGGTTGCACCGATGAAGCGTTACTAACTCCAAGAAACAGACAAGCCGAGTAAAGAGCTCCCATTACAGTGATCAAATCCTGGGAGGAAGTCCTCTTGGAACCAATGTCCCAGAAAACTGTGCCGAGTATAATCGCAGCGATCGTTGTGAAGACCAATCTCACGAGATTGTATTCTGGACTTCTCCAGTACACAAGGTTCTGTTTCCAGAGGCAGAGTAGAAATTGAGATGGTTGGTTTTGTGAGTATCTTGAAGTAAAGCTTATTGGCTCTGAGCCTTCTGGTGGAACACTGAGTTGCTTGATATTTGCCTCCACTTCTCTGTATTAATACACAGATGGTTAGGATTTAAGTTTTTCATAGCGGATGTTAAAAAAAGTTGAAAATGTAGCTAAATGAATTGTGATAGTTACCTAAACTGTTCAGATTTCTTGTATAAATCTGCAAAATCCACGTTAAATTTCTCTTCCAAACCAGGCGTAGTTACTTCAAGCATCCAAGTTGCTGGATTGTAACCACTTGAGATTACAGGTACTCCATTAATCCCCTGTAGAGTGTTTAGGGTTTTTCATACTTTACTTGGGATACAAGCATCTAAATGCCAAGATCAAAGAAGAAGAAGAAGTACCTGAAAGTAGTCTACCAGAACCTGTGAATGTTTACCCAATGTCCCACCATATATAACCTGTCCTCCTCGTTTCATTAGAAGCAGCTGTATTTTTAAGGTTAAGCAAAAAAAAGCACACACGTAAGATCACCAATTGATAACAGTTCTTGTAATTCAAACAAACTTAGGGCAAACCTCGTCAAAGGCCTCGAAAATGTCAATGCTAGGTTGATGAATGGTGCAAACCACTGTTCTCCCAGTGTCAACAGTGTTCCTTACAGTTCTCATAACGATTGCAGCTGCTCTTGCATCAAGTCCAGACGTTGGTTCATCCATGAAAATTATTGATGGATTTGCTACTAACTCAACCGCAATTGTTAGACGTTTCCTCTGTTCTGTAGAAAGTCCAGTTGTACCGGGTAAACCTACTAACGCATATCTCAGCGTATCAAGCTCTACAAGTCTCATTACTTCTTCCACAAATTCCTAACAATGAAAACATATTTTCAGTAAAACTACCCAAATCAGAACCAAATGCAGTAAAACTTATTCTTACTGAGTTACTGACCTTTTTTTGTTCTTTGCTGATCTCTTTAGGAAGACGAAGGCTAGCCGAAAACCATAGGGACTCTTCAACAGTGACTTGAGGAGAATGTATATCGTTCTGCTCAACATATCCAGAGATTCTAGCAAACGTTCGTTGTTCTTTTGGGTGACCAGAGATTCTAATATCTCCCTCTATATATCCACCTGTCTTTCGACCAGCAAGAACATCCATCAGCGTAGTTTTTCCCGCACCGCTTGATCCAACTAAAGCTGTAAGAACACCAGGTGAAAAGACTCCACTCACATTTGATAACAGCTGTAGTCTTGTCTCTGGGACACCTTGAGAACGCATTTCCTGAGATTTAAAAAAAAAAAAAAAAATTCTTTATGTAAACATAGACAAGAGCTGATACGACGGAAGGGAAACAGAGAAGTGAATTGTTTACCTTTGGCATATCAACATAATAGTTGACATTGTGGAAAGTCATTGTTAATGGTTTGAATGGAAGGATCATTCCCTTTTTCTCAATTTTTCCTTGTTTTGTATCTGATACTAAAGCAGTTTGAGTTTCTTCATTGAGATCGTCTAAAATAACTGCTCGAGCTTTTCTTAGAGCTGCAAGAGAAAAACAAAAGAACTAAGCTTCATAATATTGTTACATAGATCTAGAAAAAAGAATCATTAGCAATAGAGACTCTCACGGTTAAGATAAGCCAAGGCGAGAGTGACTATGTTGTTGAAGAGAATTGCATAGCCAATGAGAACCGCAATCCCAATCCAATACCAATTGTCATTTGTAGGAAAGCTACGTAGCTTTAAAAGGTTGAATCCAATGGAAGTATCCGATATAGCAGATGGCTGCATGATATTAAAAAGTATATAGTTAAGCATTGTATATTCTAACAAAGTAATATTAGCTCGAAGAAGAGATTATTGAACACACCGTCATCCACCGTGTGGCTGTGAATTCATTGACCGCAATAGCACGTTGCCCATAGGATAATGGCGAAACCCAAAAACCCCAAACCCACCAGGGTTTAATATCAGCTGTAGAAAATGATAGAGTTTTATTATAGCAACTCGAATCAACAAATAAATCTCTTTTATTCAAGAAGTAGTGAAGTAGTAATAGTTAACCTTTTGGAATAACGAATCCACCAAGCAAGAACACTATTAAGATTGCTGCGGATCCGAATGTATTGGCAATGACCATATCCCTTGCTAGAGAAGCCATCATACGAAATAAACCGAGAGCCATTTGATGCACCGAGAAGAGGAGTAACATGTATCGGAAAAATCTAAGAGAACGAAAAGAGATTTTTTGTAAGACTACAAAACTAAAAAATCAACAAGAAGTTTAGAAAAATGTTAACATCCGTGGAAATGACAAACCTGCCTGGTGAGGGAGCAAGTCCCACACTGTAGTATACCACACAAGTCCAGACAACAGCTTCAAGGACAGAATAAGGCACACGCAACAGCCAGCTGGCTATAGACCAGGACCAAGCAGGATGAAACGAGTTATCCCTTTGCTTGTAAAAAACCGGGAGACGTGATATCATGAGAGGTAGTTCGGAGAAACCATTGAACATCATGTGCACTAGCCCGAAGAAAAGGCAAGATAGATACTCGTTGCCAAATTGTTCATTTGTTGGGTGTAATCTAGTTCTCAAGAACACAGTGGCTGTGACAAATCCCACAAATGCAACCTTTAAGGAACACAAAATGTTACAGATCAGAAATATAGAAGCTATATATAACACAAAGTGAAACTATATTCAAGTCATAAAGATAGCACAAATCTTACTATTCAACAGGTGATCTTAGAGGTTTAAGCTCACCTAATTCATAAGATAGTTGCATCACTCCAAATAATTCAAATAACATTCTTGACCATTTGGTTATTAAAGATTCAAAATGAATTTTATCCAAGGACATTTGAATAATATATATACGTCAAGGTATTCATATAGTGGTGCAAATTGGATCACAATGGCTCATATAAGAATGGAACTAAATTTAGAAAGGCAGAAACGAAGCAAGCACTGCAAAGCTCAAATGAAGATATAGGCTTGCAGTATAGGCAAAAAATTTTGGTTACTTGTTTCAAGATCCACACAAAACCAATGTCATGGAAACTTCAGAAACAAATCCAGCACTGTTAATGCTCTAGATGATGCCAAATTTACCAATGCAGCAAAAAGAGGTAATGACAATAGGTAGATATATACCTGGCATGTCCTAAAAGTGTAAAGAAATCTGTGCCGGTTGATCAATAGTATTTCTCGTTCAAAGCAAGCTTTAAGGTTTTCCCATCCTGATATGGCAAATTTTGTTCTGCATAAAGCTGAAGGATCCGCGGATGACTTATCAAATGGTGTGGCCAGCTTGGAATCCGCAGCATGCCCATATTTCGAGTTACGGAATGCAGCCGCTATGTCTGAGACAGGAATGAACTGATATGGCTTCGAAGGATCTGCCCAGTATTGAGCTTGATCTTTTCTGGATGTCACCTGCATGCCAACATTATAATAGATTAGAGAATAGGATTTTTGGGCTGCCATGTGAAAGTGTACTCCTAATTTATATCTTTGAATCATACCTATTGATGTTTTAGTAAATTACAAACCAAATATGCATTAAAATAAACAAGAATGTAAAATTGGGTATAACAAACTCATGCCAAAGAAAAGAGTTAGGATGTATACCTCTTGGAGAAAATCTGCAACACCTTTACGTGGTGGTAGACGGAATCCTAGAGACTCAAAAAAGCCCAACACTTCTTGTCGAGGACCTTGATACACCATGTAACCTTCTGATAGAAGAATTAAGTCATCAAACAGATCAAATGTTTCTGGTGCAGGCTGAAGAAGTGCCATGAGAACAGTTGCATCCATTAGATGGACGAAGTTTCTAATACATTTCACAATCTGGAAAGTTGTTGAGCTATCAAGACCAGTAGATATTTCATCCATAAACAACGTTTTTCTTGGTCCCACAGTCATCTCTCCTGCATTGCGTCAGGTTTATTAGTTAGCATAACAGAGCAGGTGCATAATGAAGTGAGATAGATAAGTTAAGAGAGTGAAAGAGACCTGTTGTTACTCTTTTTCTTTGACCTCCTGAAACACCTCTCATCATATCATTACCAACCATTGTATCAGAACATACATCAAGACCAAGAACTCTAAGCACATAATCTGTGGAAACACTATGCTTTCCACCACTGACAGAAGCAGCCTAAAACAAAGAAAAAGTGTCCATTATTGTAACTAACAAATCATACAAAATAAAAATCTTGAGAAATTAGGAGCTATATGATACTGACCTTCATAAAAGCGTCAATCTCAGAAGAAGGACGTACACCCCTCTCTTTCTCTAATCGGGTTAGATCTTTCATGTAACCTACAATTATATAACATAAAAACATAAATAATTTTAGAACATTCATGACTTGAAGAAGTTTATATAGTGACTGAGTAGTAACACCAAATGAAAAACCTGCAAATCCTTCACTTGCACCCTGACATCTCGCAGCAAAATCAAGCGTTTCGCGAACAGTGAGTTCAGCAATGTGGTTATCGGTTTGACTAATATATGCTGAAGTCCTTTTAACATGGAACTCATCAAAAGTCTCCCCATTGTAGTTGATGTTACCCGTTTTCTGTCATAAATACAAAAAAAAAAAAAGAATCTTTGAAGATCAAATTACAAACCTTTAAGACACATGCATGTGACTATTAAACTAAAACAGATACAAAAAAATAAGATGCATGTGATCTTATATATAAGAGCATAGTAAATAACTTCACATGTTAACAAACCTTTAAACTCTTATCAAGTTTCCCTGCGAGAGCAAGTAGCAACGTCGATTTTCCCGAACCCGGTGGTCCTAATAACAAAGTCATCCTTCACAAAAAAAAAAAAAAAAACCAAAATATAGTAACTTGTTAGTGTTTGTGACTATACACATATTGTTAAGTTATAATCTAAACAGTCTTTTAATTTACCTTCCTGGTTTGATAATCCCACTGATATCTTTCAAAATATTTAGCTTGTGTTTCCTAGGCTTGATTATTCTCAAGCTGCTTAAGCAACGCTGCAACAACAGAGAAAGATCCACAATTAGAAACAAACGTTAAAAAGGATTGTGTGGAACAGTCAGAAAAGAAAAAAAAAGACAAACCTCAACGAAATCACGAGAGACATTAACCAAAGTCGGCAAAGCTCTTGTACCAGCTTGAACATCAGCTTCAATATTCAAATTCTCGAACCGGACTTCGATTTTCGGAACCTCCATACAAACTCTACAATCATTAAAGATTTGTGTCAAATTCAAACGATCCATCGAATATTTAAAAAGTCAGATGTATATAAAATTACAGTTTAAGAAAAGAAAAGAAAAGGAAAAAAAATCCTAAAATTAGAAACAGAAAATTCGAAGAGTCGTCGTCACAAACCGATCAAGCCGTTCCTTAATAGCAGAGAGAAGCTTGTAATTATCTTGATCACTAGTCGCAAGAGCTTGACGAACCAACATCTCACGATCCGCACGATCCAATTTCTTCACATCAATAGTCTGAACGACGTTCCCATCAGCGTAACCAGAAGTCTGACTCTGCGTCTGAGACCGACGCAGAATCGTACCTTGTCTCTGAGACGGTAACCTTCCGATCGCCGCCCACCGTAGATCTTCTTCATCTTGCTCAACTGTATCGGCGTTCGACGGCCGCGCGAACGATTCTCTACCTGTCTCTACATCGAATTCGAAATACTCACTCCCATTCGAAGCGGCCGCCATTGTTCAGCCAACCTCCGACGAGATCGAATCGAGATTTGGTCTTATCTCTCCGATTTGAAATTTTTAGTTTTTCTCTCCTCCGAAAAATCAGAGAAGGAAACCTTTTTTTGTTTTTTCGGGCTTCTCTGTTAGAATGATTCAGTTAGGTGTCTACGCTGCATATAAAAGCGTGCATAATCCCCGGGCATATTTGAAGGTACTGTAAATGACCATATTACCCTCGTCATTAAATGACGTTGTTACCCTTGTGGTTTTGGGTGTTTTGGTTTTGTTTATCGAGGGTATAAAAGGAGTTTGAGTCCGTTTTGTCCTGTTCTTACTCTTTTGTTTGTTTTCTTCTAGATTTTCTTTTTTTGGTTAGTGATTACTATTTTAGATCGAATTTTTATTTGAATTCTGGTGATTTAAAGATACTTAAATAAGCAGTTAATCTTTTCCAATTAATGCAGTCAACTAAATTTATTTTTCCTATTTAGTGTTGAAATTACTTAAGGTTCTAGAAGGGTATTGGTGAAATTAATATTCCAAAGAGATTTAACGAAATGAGTTTTTAATATTTCATTAATTGTTTTATTACTGTTAAATTTTAATTTGTAACAAAAAAAAAAAAAAGAAACTTAATTAAAACGGTGATGTCTTGTAGAGCTGGAAATCTTCTGGAAGCAAATTTTTCTGTAATCTGTAATTTCCAAATATAGGATAGTTTTCGTGTCTAGTAATAGTATTCGTGTTGGGTTGTATTATTCGCATTTTTTCCCCGGTGAAGGAATAAATAGGTAGATACATAGTTTGTTTTATTGGTTAAAAATCTGGAAAAATTAGTCTTGTTGGTAGGGTTGTGTAATTAGCTTCTTCTTCATGAATTTTTCACTGTTCTCGAAAATATAACAAAACTCAAAAGGTAATGATATTGGAAAGAAAAGACTGTCATTACATCTGATTTAGTAGATGACCATTGCCTTTATACAAATTAATTTTATTATTGCAATACAACTCATATTATAGATAGACACGAATTTGTTTTTTTTATAAAGTCGAGATAGATACGAAATTGACGAGGATCACTTTCATCCGTACGTAGTTGTAACATTATTGTTTACAGATAAGTTCGACTATATCTTTTGGAATAATCTCGTTATATTGTCTCAAAAATATGTATTATATAAACATTTACGATTTGATATTATACAAATTCTATATCAATTGTAAGTTGTCCTAACAGCGTGAATGTACAAATTTTTACTCGCATTAGTACATATTTTTGATTTATTATCTAATAGCAAATCCCAAAAATGATTTTGATGATATTAAATTATTTTATTAATCAACTGACAAAGAGAGGACGAGGATGAGATCAGAGATGGCGGTTGGGTTGGTTGGTACAAATTATTTCATCACTTATGGTTCTTATTTGGTTCACTGTAATTACCTAATTAAATTTCTATTTTAGCAAAACTGGGACTTGCTCTCGAAACACTAGTCTTGGTGAGCTTGTAATATCTTTGGTCTCATGCTTATTATATAAAAAAAACCCATTATCAAGTGTATGATGTTTATCGACATGTCAAGTGAAAGTGCTAAATATTTCAGGGTATCAAGGTACTTGTCGAGAGCTGAAACAGATGAGGCATTTCTTGGGAAATTTGAAATGTCTTGAAACAGTCAAGGTTGGTGTTAAATTGAAGCACACAGAAGATAACAATGGTAATAACAAGTACCAGAGGGATCATCAATGCTGTTATGAAGCTTCCTAGAGTTTCATCAAACTGTCAAATCTATTTCTTCTGATTTCTCTCTTAGAAACTGAATCATTAGCATGCCAAAAAAATCTTTTAGAAGATTAACGTTTTTTTCTGCTAGGATAATCAATAATTTGCTATTTATTCAGGGAAAGAATATAGAGAAAGTGGTCACTGATGAGACATGATTCTCAATTTAAGATCAAATCTTTGTGTTATTTATTTATTTAATTATTAAGTCTTTGTTATTATGAAAATAAGAGAGCACTGCCATCTTAATTGATGTTTCCATCTACTTTATTTCCTATATAAACTTATTCATTAGTAAAGACAAATGAATAAAGGCAGAGAGAATTTTGCCTTAAAACAGTTTATTTTTGTTCATTTTAAGCTTATGATTGAGGCACATCAATAGTTTTATTTTTATTTTTATAAAGTAAAACCTTGTTGACTAAAATTGGAATTTTGTGAGGCTAGTGCTCTGTCATTACTACAGAGTCTTTCTAATTAGTTTGAGCCGCGATAGGGAGGATGTGTGCTCGAAGTTTCCTTAGGTCTTGAATTGAGGAAAACTTTAAGCAGTGTGATCATATACAGAAGATAACTCATTGGGAATTTAAGACATCCAATGATCCAAATCTTCTTCTTCTTCTTCCACACCTCTAGACAACTCTTCCCTAAGTCCTTGGGATTGCAACAGTCGAAAAGAGCTTGATTTGAAATCATGCGAGGACGAACACAGTATCATAGTTCGATGATAAATCAATCAAAACCAAAACAATTATTTTGACGAAACAAATGAAACTGTACTCAAAAGTTTACATCAAAAGCGCCCTTTCATTTTCGATATTCTTAAAACATCACAAGGTTTGAAGAACATTGCACAACAAAAACTTCAAGTAATAACCGCGCCAAAAAGTAAAACACAACGCCTAACATGATCGATACAGGAAGAGCTGGTAAAGCCTTCTGATACACAGACAATAGCATCAATGTGATCCCTAAACCGGCTATGATCGCCAAGTAACAAGCATAAACCGTCATCAGATCATACATCGCAGCTCTTCCAACCAAAACACTATAGAAGATGAAATCCCCAAGCCCCAACTTGATAGCACCTGATGATCCCAACCCAATTCCTTCAAGAAAAGTCTCTGAATTCTCAGTCTGATTAGGTCTACGATCAATCAATGGCACAGATATCTCTGATCTTTCACTTGAACCCACATGTTCTTCTTCTACTTCTGCTGATCTAACCACCCTTACTTCATTTCGATTAGCGTTGTTCTCAACGTCATTGGAATCATTCTGGCTAGATCTCCGTTCTCTCCAAACTCTCCTCTGAACCAAACGGGAGTCATTTCGGATCACAGGTCGTGCTTCGTAGACCAAAGCCGGGATATCTTCGTCTCTAGATATAGCCATTTCCACAAGAAGACGTAACGGACCAACAGGTAAAAGAACAGCAGCAATGTCATAAAGTGCCAAAGCTACGAGAAGAACCCAAGTTGTCCATTCAGGCAATAACGTGAAGAAGTAAGCAACTAAGACACCAATCCAAACTAAGTAACCTTGAGTGATCAAAATCGAGAATTTCGACATGAACACAGCGAATACACCAACGACGGAGAAATTGAAGAGAAGGATCAGAAACGTGATACAATCAATTGGGAATCTAAAACGATCTATCAATAAGACTAAGATTTCTCCACCTAAGTTCCCTAAAACGATGAAAGCTGAGAAACCCATGTAAAATTTCAAGAATTTAACACATCTGAGGTAAAAGAGAAGCACGAGAACGAATGTTGCAACAGTGATTGCAGCGACGAAGACGAGAGAATTCAAAAAGGCACCTACGAATTTATCCCATGAGGAATCTGAATCGCTCTCGACGTAAGCTGCGGTAGCTATGGAGGAGAAAGAAGCGGAGGAAGAAGAAGGGTCGGAGTTTAGGATACAGACCAGAAGAACAACGGTGAGCATACAAATCGAGACAGGTGTGAGGATTGCGATGAGTTCTTCGCCTAATGAATCCAGAATGCTTCTGGGTCTTTGGTTTCGATCCATTGATTTCAGCTTTGGCAAGTCAAATTGACAAATTCGATGAGGATGATGAAAGATCAGGATCAGGGGAAGAAGCAGCTAAAGGGCGTACCTTTTTCAGATTTTTTTAATAAGAAATTAAGAACTGATTTTTGTGAGTTTATTTAAGTCACTTCCCAAAATACGACATCGTTTGGTTGCAGTATGAACTAAGAAGTCACGTGTAGATGGGAGGGAGATTACAAGTTTATATCTTTCAGAAGTTAACATTTTATGATAGTTGTGATGGAACCACAAAATCTATATCATTTTTCTCCAACCACAATACCGTATTGAGTAAGGCCGAAACATTAATTTCTTAACCATTAGTAACTAAAACGATCAAGAGATACACAGTTGGTTCAATTTACTCAATAATATTTTAGGTGTCTCTTTGTTTGGTATTGTGATCTTGTAACAAACTAGCCTCAAACTTACATATCAGGAGGTCATTGCAACAAAGACATTACAGTTTACATTTGGTAAAACCCAAAAAAATTAGCTTTTCTCCAAAGATCTTACTCTCTATGGTGAGGCTTTTAGAAAAGATGAAGAGACATTTTGAGTTTATTCTGTTTCCATTTTGGAAGTGCATAGAACTCAGATTTCGCCATTCCAAATCTCTCTTCGAACTCTTTCTCTGTTAAGTACACCTGAGAGATAGAATTGCATTGAAGTGTTCATGTGTCGTAAATAATAGAACTAAATTTCTATATGGAATAGTAGGGTTACCTCTCTTCTTGTTGCATCTATATCTATCACTGGAACCTGAGAATCAACTCTAAGCTGTTCATATGAATATGCAAGTGACTCTAGACTACTAAGATCGCGATTGATTCCACCGAGTGGATTCTGTTTAGAAATGTCTGAGTTGGAGCTTGATTCTTGTCTCGCCAATCCTGCATCGGAAATCAGTGCTTTGATATTAGATTTCTAGAAACAAAAAATGCTTAAGTGCAATTATTACGAGTTGAGGAATCTAATAGTAAAGAAAATTGACATAGTTTGTTGTTTCTGCACTGCTTTCATCAATGAGTTATATTGAAACTGTGTCATACTTTTCTGATAATTATGAGTCATATAACCAAGAACTTCAATGAAAAGGATGACATATGAAACCTTACCATCACTAGGATCCACTAAAAGAGATTCTGAGAAAAGCTTTTTGACAACTGGAGTTGAGTTACTGCTGCTTGTCCTGTCTTCTGCAGAGCTCAAGCTCGAAAGCTTTTCGCTGGAGCAAGGTGATACTCCACGCTTCGATCCGTTTGAGCTCACCGATCGACTTTGTAAACCACGTGATGCATTATCCTTCGACTGTGATCTCCACGGATTTCCACTAGATCTCTGAAAGCACATATTTTGTAGCTACTTCAAAACACATTGATCATTCTTATATTTGGCTTGTTAATGATCATAACAATAAAGACATCAGACTACTCTCGCATGCCAAGAAGTCCATTGGCTTGTAATTTGTAGGTCATCATTGTAACACATCTCAAGTAACCAAGTTCTTTTTGATTGTGACTTACCTTAGTGCTTGTCTTCTTTCCTTTCAGACTAGCAAGCTTCCTTTCAAATGAATTACCATGCATCTGCAATGTTTCCATGCATATTATTAGAGAAAGTATATAAAACCCCAAAACTTGAAACTCAGTAGACTACTATCAAAACATTTTGGAATTTCCTAATGCTCGGTTTGAGGTGACTTCAAGATGGGAAGAGATGTCTTACGTTTGCCTTTTCAGGAACCCAATCAAAGAAACGGGTGAAGAATGGTGGCTCGTGGCCTTCTGTGACAACATATACAGGAGTCCTCACGGTTAAACCTTCTTCCAGAATATCCATCTCTAGGAATTTCTGCAATCTCACCAGTAGAATGGAATAAGAAACACTGAAAAAGGAAGCCATTTCGATAACACCGAGTTTGCCATTCTTAAAATTTATTTATGCAGCTAGATTAGTCTAATTATTTTTTTGAACTAAAAGAAGAAAGTAGCCCAAGAAATTGAAATAATTAAAACAAGTGATGTTTTGATCCCATTTAGACCATGTATCAGCCTAACACTGAAAAACAGCAAACATAGTACTTGGAAGGCCAAATAAAGAGGAAAAATTACCAGACCAAGAGTAAGAGCTTCTTGCTTGGACTTTATGTTTGAGTTTAATCCAATCCAAACATATACTTCACTTTGGCAGTCCAACAGTAATACATCTTCAGTAGTTAAATCGTCTTGCACAAAATTGTATATTTCTTTCACCTGAAAGTCATGCACATAGTGGGTATCAGATAAAAATATCCCCAGCTGATCTCTAATCATTTCAAAGATAGCATCAATACACACATGAATTGTACCTTGAGTGCATCTGAACAGAAGAGCCAAAGTCATGGACCACTCTTACGTTAGGCATAATTTATAGCTGAACCATGGCAGAACTAAACAATAATTTAAAGATGAAAAAAACGAAAATGGAAAGATGTTTACCATTACCTGAACTGCATGAACATGTAAATAAATGTGGTTCTTCTATTTGTTTTCTCATTTCCTTTTCTTTTGGGTACTCTGACTTCCCACCAAGGAAATCCCAAAATGTGTCTGGTTCATTACCTTCCCTGATGTATATGGGTTGACAAGATGTCTACAGATGGAAACGAAGAAATAGACTTGTTACTAGTAATGCTGAACATAACCCTAATAAACCAGAACCAATGTATGGCATGAACTTAGTAAACAGCAGCTGAGAGCTAAAAAAGTTTTACTTACATCAAGGAAATATAGCATTCTGTCAAGAACATCATGATCAGAGTCAGATGAAAGTTTCCCAATCCAAGTGAAGGCAGAAGCTCCATATTGTAAAATGTAAGAGTAGGATGAATTCAAAGAGGTTGCTGCCTGTGTGGGGACAATTTTCATTTGCTTAATAACAAGTGAAAGGCCTAAGAAATTACAAAATGTATTCTAACGAATCAGAAATGCAGAAAGTACGAAAGAACCCACTAGATTAACTTGGATTGCTTGCATGTTCCTTGGGCTTGTTCCTTCAACACGGAAAAGAGAAGCCTTGTTCTCATTATAATCTTCCACTTTGTTTGCCTTCTCTGCTAGAGACATTTTGTACCGTCTACTCAAACCGCCCTTAAAAACAACCAGCGACTGGAACATTGGAAAAAAACGAGAAGGTTCGTCTCCCTGATATATATGACACTGGATGAAGAATGTTGAATGAAACAGGTCAGTCGGTTTACAGTGTTAAACCAAAAAGAAGAAGAAAAACAGAGAAACCATGTGATTTATTTTTGCAGCCTGGCTAGGAACTAACCATTACAGATTCACCCTTGGTTGAACCAACAATGGCACTAGCATTGGATATGGCATCAGCTCTATCTTGCTGCAATGGAGTGAATAAACAGAATGACGCTCATAGTGGAACAACTCACAAATGATTGACAGTAAAAGAAATGAAAAAAAAAAAACAACAAGCAAAGGCTACAGCCTGCGTACCTGCATGCTTTCACAACCTATCCATACATATAATAGACGTTCACTTCTTTCATTATAAGTATATTTATACTGCACAATATAGCAATCGCCGCTGAATAGCTTTGTCTGTTCAGGAATGGAAAGAAGCGAGACCTCATCACCATCTACACGCCAAACCTGAAATTAGTTGAAGAATCCCATTAATCAGGCTTATGCTCAGAGATGTGAAAGTTTAATGACTTGTATTAGGTATGAGGTACCTTGAGTCGGGAGTTTGTATAGAGAGGTTCATCTTCTTCATCAGGAAGCTCCTCAACGTCATATCCTTTCTGTTTGAACATTGCTGCACAAAAGTATTCAGAGTTTTAGTTTAGTATCTGAAATCTGTAGTTTATTAAACAAATCTTCTTTACAGAACCAGAGCAGTAAGAGACAGACCTGCCACTTTTTCTCGACCTTCATTGTAAAGGCTAGACTCCACGGTCTGAGGCCACTTATTAAAAAATGACCTGAATCTGGCATTTTCTAGTCCTTCCGTCAGAAGTACTAAACTTGTGCTAGTCGAGCGTCCCTCCTTTTGCAGAAATTCCTAGAGCACAGCAACATCAAATCATATATTAAGAATGGCCTCTCAGATCTCTGGCAGAAACTAAGAAAAACACATGCAAAGCGAGAGGTTAATACTACATGTACAAATGTGCTCCCATTTCAATCATGTTATATTACCAATATTTGCTTACTTCTGAGAATGAAATGGATGTCTTCCTTTCTGTAAGTGATGTGTTTCTTCCCATCCAAACAAATATTTCACTGTAACAGTCCAGCATGTAGCATTTGTTCTTTTCAAGCATATCCTTGTCCAAAGAACTTGTTCCAGTTGGATATAGATTTCCCCGAGTATCTATCCTGTTGATAAAAGATCTTTAGATGATTAATAATGGTCTGTCGTTGACAGCAGCTCCTCAAAGTGCAGGAGTTTCGGCTATTACTGCTATATGTTGAAAAACCAAAACCGTTGTAAGTGTATAAAACCAAGTCTCACCAGAACAATTCTGCACATGTAGTCTGAGTCTGTTCTTGGATGGTAGAAGATGAAAGCTTGGGAATGGGAGCATAACCACCAAAGAAAGACCAGAATTCACCAGCATCTGAATCACCTGAAAATTTTCCATCCTCTACAAAAAAAAAAAAAAAAAAAGGGATAAAGAAATGATCAGCTGTTGCTTTCCTTTCAGTCCTTTGGTCTAAAAAAGGTGCTGAAGAGGAGAAAAATCTAACCGATAGTCGCCACCTCACATCTTCCGTCATGCTTGTTATCCTTTATATATTCCACAACCTCCAGGGCTTTAGCTTTTTCCTGAGTGCTTGAGTTGCAACCAGCAAAGAGAAAAACTTTTGTTGCAGTATCGAGAATGAAGACATCATCATGGTTCAGTGATGACCGAAGAAAAGGCACCTTGTTTAGATTAAAATCAAGGGAAACCAATCAAATTCAGATTGAAGAATAACCAAGAAACTGCATGAATGAATATATTGAAGCACTAGATTTGAAAAACTTAAACGGAATCATATATTTTCCATCCTGCAAAACATATCAAGGCTTATACAGCATAACGATAAAAGACAGAAAAGAATCCACAAATTAATACATCCAAGAAACAATTCTGAACCAGACAATGCACTTTTGTCTTCAAAGATTCCTAATCCAAACACATTTTACCTCTTTAACACGAACAACGTGATCTCCCTTGCACCTTAGCAAGGTGACTTGGTATGTCTCGCCAGCCAATCCAGTTTTTGGGGAATACTTGCCTTCAACAGGTATAATACAAGGTTTGAAGTACGAGAGAAACTTCTCTGTCTCTTGACCTTGAACTTCCCTGTATTGCACCGTACAACATCCAAGTGTTGCGTCTAACTCTAGTGCTTTGTCTGATGCCAAAACTGAGTCCACCTTCAGATAAAAAAGGGTGAAAAAACTCAATATGCTACCTTCAAAACACCAGACTTCAGTTGCCATATACAATGTACACAATTAAAACACTGTTTCAGAAAGAAGTAAAAACCTCATTTGCATCATTTCCCAGCCAATAGTGAATGTCATACTGGGGAGATCCGATCTTTTGCGAAACCATCTACAGATCATGGGGCAAGAACTAAAATTAAAATTAGGCACACTATTTCAAAAATCCTATATTTGTCACAACGTGAGGCTTACTCTGAGAACAAGGTATGCATTTCCAGAGTGGAATTTTCCAAAAGAAGACTTGGGGATAGAAATTAGCTGATTATTATAAATGCACCAGATCTCCAAGCCACTAAAACCCAAACAAAAATGGTATAAACATAAGAGAAACAAAAAAAAAATGTCCATGGATCTCATAAACGAGTAAAACAAGCATACCTTGCAGTTCCAACACCTTGAAATGCTGAATCAATGTCTTTACTTAGCCTAGACATTTTTTTTTTTTATCGTCCTATAAAAAAAAATCCAACACAGTCACGCTTAATTAATCAATCCTACAATTCATAAACCAAAGAGGAGAGAGCAAACATTCAATCACCAACAAACAATGTTGTTCCCAGAGATAAATTTGCATTTACGTTTTTTTATTTTTGTGTACTTGCTGCATATGCACACAATCTTCTCAGATTCAAATAATTTCTCAATTAATTATTATCCACCGAGAAAACAACTTTCCCAACCACAATTCAAAATAAAACCTCAAATTAGCCGAATATCGAAAATGTACCATACAGCTCGACTGTTCAAATCATAACCCAGAGAATAAGAACGCCAGAACAAAAGCAACGCCCAAAATCTCCAAACAATCGAAAGAGGAATTTGAATCGTAAGTAGAAAAAAAACATAGAAGGAACAATTACTCGAATCAACTGAGAAGATTGGAGATGATTGTTAAATGCTAAAGAAGAAGAAAACAGCGATTCGATTCGATTCGATCGTCTCCTGATTCTTTTATAGCGATGACAAAAAAAAAAAATCTGAAGAGTGAGAGGAGGAGTTTCGCAAAAAGCAATAAAGGAAGAGACAGAGTGCTCCCAAACGGATGAAGAAATAATTATATGCCTTTTCTCCAAGCTGCAACAGCATGTGGGTCCCCACTAGAGGTTTCCAATTCAAAGAAACAAATAGGCGCCTTTTTGTTTCTTGTAGCATTTTTTTTCCTTTAATTTCAGCTCTAAACGACGCCGTAAAAAGAAGGTCAATGTCATATATTCATTCACTCACAATCTCATCATTTCTTGGTTTGATGATTTTATCATCATCATCTATATGATATCCTTTTATATAGATTTATATCTAAATGTTGTATATATATATATATATATGTTTTCTTAATTGGCTAAAATAAATATTTTTTCTATTAATGTGTTGCCTAATTGATTGAGAAAGCAAAATAAAATTGTTTGCATTGAAAGAAATTCATAATTAATTTAGAAAAAAAAATCAACCAAAATTAATGTATATACTGAAAACACATGTATGTGTATTATACACTATGTGCATCTATATTTTTTTAATTCCCCACACGGCAAAACGATAGTGGCATGTGACTATCTTTAGGACATTGGTAAAAATAACAGGTAACTAGCATTTAAAACAACTGAGTATCTAATCTATCTGCATAAGTTTTCGATGTTGCTATCTGCTAAATTAAGTATCTTTTGGTCAACGAATTCAAGCACATCATTTTATGAGTTATAACCTGATCAAGACGATAGCATTCCTCTCATGGACATTCTGCTAGCCGGTTTAACACTCATGTTGTAGAGAGGAGGTCTGTATCACTACATTTTTTTTTTTTATAATCTTGGTACGATTGTAATTCATAAGCTGGAACAAATACAAATTTGACCAAGTTTCTTCTAGTAAATCTGATATTTCACCAAAAAAATCGTTACAGGAACACTGCCCATTTCTGAAATGGTGAAACCGATACCGATCCCTCACTAAAATCTCTCTCTCTATCATAGAACTGAGATATTAGCTTAGCAATTGAATGACAATCTCCACACACCCTTAGATTCTTAATAACCCAAATCGCCTTTTGGAGCCTCCGTTGATATCAGGCCATAACAGACCGCCAGCTTCTCGCTGTGCAGATCAAGAGATTGTTCCTTCGTTTCTTCTTCATCGATGATCTGCAGAACCTGTGACATCTCTGGTTCGTAAACATTCGATTTCAATCAACATAATCGAATAAAGTAAAACAGAGGAAGGCATTGAGATTACCGGAATGTGCGGACCTTAGAATCGATTATGTTGCCAAATCAGGAAAATGCTCTCTCAATATCCTTTTCATCAAGGCCCTAGTCGAGACGACGAACAAAGCACTTGAATTCAACATTTGAGTACGCCATTTGAAAGACAAATTAGGGTTTCTAATTAGAGAGAACAAAGAGACTTGTGAGCCAAGTAATCACGTCCAGAGACATTTGACTCAATTTTTATAGATTTTACCATTTGTTAATTGTTATTAAGGTAAAAAGCTTAAAAACAAAAAAAAAATAGAAACCTGTTGTTGAAATTAATAAGAGAAAAAAACTTTGCTGACATAGTTTCTTAAAATTATTGACAAATGGGGAAAAATGTCAATTAAATGCTAATTTTTAGACTTTGGATTTTTAACGCACAGATTTTGGCGTGGACCTAAAAACACACATACATTTTTCCGCGTTGCCGATTCAGACACGCCGTCAAGCCCTGTTTAGCGGCGTTAAACAAAACTTAACAGATCGTTAAAAATCTCTGTTGTTAAGTTAAACTCTGCGTTTAACAACACAAAAATCATCCCCAAATTAAAAACCCTAAAACAAAAAATCCATAAATCGATTTCACTCATTCATTATTCCAAAAACTGGATTCAAAAACTGCATTTCAGCACTTTCTTCCGAGAAGGATCCGTTACAAGAGATAACAAAAAGAACATTTAAAGAAATAATCAGAGGAAGGTCATCCATGAGACGAATTGGTAGATAACGATTCTTCGTTGGTTAACAGATTCGCGAGTTTCGCAACAAGCTGAGAGATTCCATGAGACTGAGATCCAGATCCAGGAGGCGGTACCCAATACGAAGCACCGGGAACGAAAGGGAGCCAATCAGGTGCAAATTGGCGTACAAATATTCGGTGAACGGCGTCCTCGAGCTTTTGAATCAAAGGTTTTTAATTTGGGGATGATTTTTGTGTTGTTAAACGCAGAGTTTAACTTAACAGAGATTTTTAACGATCTGTTAAGTTTTGTTTAACACCGCTAAACAGGGCTTAACGGCGTGTCTGAATCAGCAACGCGGGAAAATGTATGTGTGTTTTTAGGTCCACGTCAAAATCTGTGTGTTAAACGTCAAAATCAGACCTAGTCTCTCGGGTGCTAAGGATGCATATGAATGGCTGCCATGCCAAACCGGAGAATATAGCTCCAAATCAGGCTATTACATTAAAGCTCAGCAACGAGCAGATGCCCTCAATTCTACAAACTCACCTCAGTCGATAAAGTGGATTAGTGATCTCTGGGAACAAGCATACTCTCCAAAACTCAAAATCTTCATCTGGAAGATCATCCGCATGCTCTGCCTACGGGTGAGAACCTACAAAAACGCAATTTAACCCAGGCAACAAATTGCATTAGATGCGGAGTGCTCGAAACCTCAAATCGCATATTCTTCGATTGCCCTTTTGCTGAGAGAGTCTGGCACATCTCACCTTTCCATCCAGTCCCGAGCTTTGACTCGACGAACTCTTTTGAGAAAAACCTCCTACTAGGTTCAAGCCTCACAGCTCTGCCACCAACTGGAGTAGCGTTTGGTCCCCTTTTCCCTTGGATCTGTTGGTCAATTTGGAAGGCAAGAAACCTCCTGATCTTTCAAAATCGTCGAACACCAGAAGAAGATTGCGTCGCTTTGGCTGTATCGGAAGCGGCCGCATGGGGACGAGCTCAGCAAATTCCGGTTAGATTGTAAGGCAGACCTCAGAAGTCTCTAACAATGAGGAACCCGAGATCTTTCCCAATTCTAAGGACCGACGCTGCTTGGAACCAGAATATCTTGAAGGCTGGAACAGGTTGGTTTATTTCTGAATCGAACTGTGACCCAATTGTGCAAGGATCTGACTCCTTCAATTCCATTAATTCGAGTCTCAAAGCTGAAGCCCTAGCCTTACTGACGGGTCTGAGAGAAGCTTACCGACGTGAGATAAGGAAGATTTGTGTTTACTCAGATGCCCAAATGCTTATCAATGTTCTAAAGGAAAGACAAAAAAGGATGCAGATCTATGGAATAACGGAGGATATCCGATTTCTAGCCTTGAAATTTGAAGAATTAGAGTTTAATTTCATACCAAGGGAAGAAAACAGAGTTGCCGTTTTACTAGCTAAATCGACTCTCGCTTCCTCTATTTGTAATGAAACCAATGTGTAAGCTAATGATTTATAAAATAAGCTTGTTGCCCAAAAAAAAAAAATTGACATTTTTCCCAATTTTAAAATGATTTGAAAAAAAATATATATAATATTGTTTTTTTCTTCGTAAAAAATTGAAAATATGAGTATGTAGAGAAAAACACATTTTAGAAAACTAAATGATAATGTATTAGAAATGATGGTTTAAGAAGAGAAAAAATGATTTAATATCATTTTGGCTTTTTATCATGGACTTCTTTCCTAAAATGCCACATTTGACTGAAAATTTTCAAAAAATACCACACGCGGACAAATGTTCGAAAAATACCACATTTGGGACTGTAGGATGACTATAGCAGAACAGAGAAAGACTGTTTTTTTCCTTTTAGTAAAAGGACAAACAAATGAAGGCACAGAGGCGACGCTTCGAGAACCCTGTGGCACATCGGCTACTAACGCAATATTATCAGAGGAAAAAGAACCCAAATTTGAAATCCAAGAAACCTAAGGTTCACGAGTTGGGCATGGCAGGCGATGAAAGGAGCGGTCTCCCGATGCACCCAGAAGAAGATCCAAAAGGTAGTCACTGTTAGGATAGGAACAATATTCAAATTGAAGTGGAAAGTCTAAGTTATTTTGGAATGGGACTGGAAAAGGATAGTGAATATCGACGTTTTCGTTCATACACAAAACCGTGGACATAATTGGATGGTGGACATACCGTGATAATCGTGGACATAGATAATTTGCTACTCTATCAAATAACAAACTCGACTATAGCTAATACTCCCAACTATGCAGATCTGAGATCTCTACCGACTCTCGTGGCGCAGGGAATCTCTAATAGTACAACCACACCTACTGGATTCAGTTGTACACTTAAACATCTCCCATAAGAGAATACTTAGCATTAAGATGCATAGAAAGGTAGCTAGATCGATTAAGAACAATCAAACATATATTAAACCCTAAAAATAGATCCCATCATCGACCACCACCCTAGTGGTCTAAAAGATCTACTCTAAAACAGAAGAAAAGAAGTAAAAGAAAGAAAGAACTCTTTATTAGGGTTTTTAGAATTGGTGGCTACAAAAGTTCTCTATTCCAAGTTGTCTATTCCAAGTTGTGTTTCCTAGTGAGATTACAAGTGATTATATAGTCCTAGGGATTCTTAGAATATTCTATTTCGTCTTTATCTTGTTTCTGGAAGCTTAAAACTCGAGATGACAAGTTGCCCGAATCATGTCTTGCCACGTAGGAAATTTTTCAGCTTTCTCGAACGTCAGAATCGACCTTGATTGGTCGAATCTTGGGTCGATGTGAATCTCTTGGGCTTGACTGGTCGATGCATCCTCCGAGAGTATTCTCTGAAAATCCTTCGGACTCCATATCGACCCCTACAGGTCGATTCTAGGGTCGATATTGGTGCTCTTCGGTTTCCTGAAATCCTTCTCCGAATGTGCATGATTCAATTGGCGGTGTCAACTCTCCCATTGGTTCTAGCAAGCTCCAGAAACACTCTAAACATTAAGTTTTAGCTCCAAGTACCTAGAAACACATAAACACAAGCAAACACACTAAAACTATATTAAATGTTAGTTATAAAGCCTAAAACTAATTTATTATGATACATAAAAACATGTAAAATACGACGCTATCAGCGTCCTATATGGTGGACATTGGATACACAAAAGAATATCTCTTTAATGTAACAATTTCATCGATGACATTATAAGACTTCACCGTCAATATCGATGTTTTCGTTCACACATAAAACTTATGAACCATTTTCATGGTGTCCATACCATGATTTACGTAGACATTGATAAATTCTGGGGACATAACACATTTGACCACTGACAATGGTGGACATAACGCCATTCTGATGGACATAATAATATTACATGTGGACATACGTACATACTCGACGGAGGACCTAACACATTTAACGTTGACATAAAACCAGGATGGACATGAAACGCTTGTGATGGACAAGAAAATGAGTTGTGGACACATGACAAACGATGGTGGACATAATACATTTAGGGTGGACATAGAGTAGATATGTCGTATGAAATTGACATGTGCCCCTTTGAAAAGCAACAGACTTTGACTTAACCACTTTTGTCATTGACAAAAAACTGTGTGGACATAGGAGATGTCGTGGACATACGAATTATCGTGGACGTAGATGAATTATGTGGACATACGAACATCCATGGTGGCCATAATTGTATTTGGAAACAAATGAACTGACGGCCAAGGTTATTTGTAGGTCGACGGCGGAATGAAGAAGCAATAGGCACAAAAAAGGCGGTGAATGGAAGAAGTTGACGGGAAGGTCAGATGGGTAAGTAAAGTCCGTGATGGACGATTCCTGTTCATAAACAACAATGATGTTGTTCATAAACATAATCACAAACTATCTTCACTTAGCTATGATTCATCATTGTTGTTCATAACCAAAATTTATGAACATCTCCGATGGTTTAAAGAGATTTATGATCATCTTCTCCAACGGTTGTGGTGGCGGAGATCGGAAGCTAAACAAAACCCGAGGAAAATATATCAATCTTCAGCACCACAATAAATCGCCGGCGAAGGTTGGACGAACAAGGAGAGATGGAGAAAGATTAAAGGCCAGCACCCTTGCTTCGTCATCGGAGGATTCATTTCTTGATTAGTCGTCGGTGCTTTGGGAGGAGAAGAGATGAGAGAGAGAGATAAGAAGATGAAAATATAAAGAAGAGAAAATGGGATAATAAGAAATGAGAGAATAGATAGAGAGAGTTATGAAAGGGGCATAGTCTTTCTACATATGAGGCTTGTGAAAATCAGTAAAATGAGAGAGTAATTATTTATTTCATTATAAATACAGAACGTAACAGCTTCTTTCAAAAATCGAATTTAATCTCCCTTTCAGTTAATTCGTTGAATCTTCCTCCGATTCCTCAAGAACTTCCAGAAGAACTGATCGAAATGATCCTCTTACTCATCCAGAGATGTCATTACCCGACGCTATCTCTCATCTCCAGAGCCTTTCGTCACGTAATCTCTTCGCAGGAACTCTACGAAAGGCGCTTGCACCTCGGCCTCACCGAACCGGTTCTTTATACCTGGATCATGCTCTAAATCGGAGCAACATCTCTGTACGATTGAGCAGAATCACTTCACTTACTTACAAGTTGCTAGGGTCTACTGCCGTCACAATCGGACACAAGATCTACGTAATTGGATGCATCGGCTTAAATCAAACCGTAAACGCTGTGATTGTCATAGATTGCAGATTCCATACGTATCGCCAGCTCCCGAGTATGCAGAGGGATCGATGCTACGCAGCCGCCGGAGTAATTGACGGAAAGATTTACGTAGTCGGAGGTCGCAAGAAACGATATGATGATTGGGTCGAAGTGTTCGATGTAGAGAATGAGATTTGGGAAACTGTGCCTGGTCCATACTCTCCCGTTGCTAGTTCGAGTGGAGTGTTTATTATACATGTGGTACTGGATAATAAGATATACATTTGGATGGTCAGTATTGTTTGGCTTACGATCCAAGACGACGTAAATGGGAGGATTGAGGACCTGGAAGTCAACAGAGTTTTGTTTGGCACGGGTCGTCTTGTGTGGTTGATGATTTGTTGTATACCATTGATCCTACGCTTATTCTTGGATCTCCGATTGTCGTGTATGATCCAAGGGATATTGTTTGGAGACCTGTCAAGGGTGTAGATCCTTGGCCTAGTCTCGTTTATCATTATATTGAGTCTAGAATGGCGAATTATGGTGGGAAAATGATGGTTTTGGGCAGTTATCGGAGTCTGCATAGTTGTGACGTTTGGTGCGTAGAGGTCGCGTTGGAGAAACGTGAAGATGGTGATATTTGGGGGAAGGTCGAATTAATCTCGCTTGTGCATTCATTCCGCAAGTCGCCTTTCTTTGAGCTTTCTCAAACTATTACGGTTTGATGATTCGTTTGCAGTTGCAAGGTATGTTAATGTTTGATGAGTATGGACTATTGATGATGAATTATGATGTTTCAGACGTTTTCTTTATATCAGAGCAAAGTAGCTTGTTGATATCAGAGCAAAGTAGCTCAGAAGCTCTTACATCTTACACCTTAAAGAGTAACTCGTCCTTCTTGACCTTTGTGCACAATATGATTTTAATACTCTTACAGAATTAGCGTTGAGTATATTTCTTAAGCTGTGTAGAATAGGCCACTCTTTTAGCTGCCTTTATACAAAAACTTTTTACGAAACTTGTTGAAATGCATCTTCTGGGTTTTTGTGCAGTTGCACTAACATGGTCTCAAGTTCTTTCTGTTTGCTTTTAGATATATAATTATTCTGTAAGTAATCACAATCAGATTTAACGAAACCTAATCTGCTTCTACCATATGAGCAAATATAAAATTTTGGTAGAGATGAAGCAAAACAATGTGATTTTAGTTAACCGGTGATTTTGACTTTATGAGTAGCTACAATATCAAAATGAGAAAATACAAAAGTCCTGAAGCTATCTATATATATGCAAGGAGAAGATAATATTAATTATTTATCTACCGAAATCTTATGAAACTTTATTCTCTTTTTACATTAATAAGACCCACTGTGCTTCAAGTATTTTTATGAGCAATATGAAATCTTGGTTCAAAGATGTGAAGGTGTTCCAGGAGCAAAACAAACCGGTTTGCTTTAACTGGTGGTTACATGATCGTATTGATAGTAATTTACTTAGCTTGTTTCTCTCTCTAAAACTCTTTGTCTTCCTTCATACATATTTGATCATAGTATCAATGTATCATATATATATATATATATATGTGAATTGATATACATAATTTTGTTATGGTTCATAATAGTTTCCAATATTTTTTGCAAAGTTATTTATTTGTCATGTTAAACAACAACAATATCACTAATTTACTAAGGAATCGGAAAGAACTAAAATTACTATACTAATTTAACAGTTTTTTACGGATCACCATACGAGACATGCACTAATAACTACATACAAGTTATCTATATAAACCAACTGTATGTAAGGATTTCAAGTTTAACCATCAAATAACAAACAAAATTGTTTTGGATAAGAATATCACAAGAAATGTCATCATCACTTTTTGTTATCCTTTGCATCATCCTAATTTATATCGTTCCTCTACATGGATGTATGTTTATGAAAATATGCATATATATAAATAATCGTTTTGTGATCGCTTACAATCATCATATTTTCTTATATAATATTTTCCATATTATTTTCTAACTTCTATTTTTTTTTTCTTATAGCTGGAAACACACAACATCTTGACGCGAACAAGTCAGGTTCGGATTTCAACCATCACATATCAAAAAGAATTAACCCAAAAAAATAAAAATCAAAAATCAAAAATATCTCAAGAACGTCATCATCACATTTTGTTATCTTTTGCATCATCATAACTCTCTCGTTCCTCTACAAGAATGTATGTTTATGAAATTATGCATATATATAAATAATCGCGTTTTCATAGTTTACAATTATCACCATTGTAATCATATTGTTATAAATAATATTCTTCATTTATTTCAACTTCTAATCTTTTTCTTATAGCTGCAAACGGATCACAAGGTCTTGAAGCGAACAACTTAGGTTCATCAGTGTGCCTTATTGAAAAATGTCCAAAACACAAAGAAGATGTGTGTTATTGATGTTTCAGAGATCGTAGGAGGTGTTATCGTAATTTATATCTGTGTGCGGCTGCCCGCATGCGCCAACCTCCTACAATGGCTTAACTTAACTTAATGACGTTATATGATACAATATATATAGCTACATGTTTACGTAAAGGAAACAAATACCATATAATTATGCTCATCATAATTGTGTTTAGTGCCATTGAAAGTTTTCGTATATAAATGTATCTGGCTATTCATTTTCTAAAATAGAGTTTATTTAACAATTTTTTTGCCATTGAAAGTTTTTGTAATTTTTTTGGAAAATAACTAAATAGAGTTTATTTAACAATTTTTTCAATAATATTTCGTTGTTGGAATGACTTTATCTTGGGACTTTGACATTCTAATGACTTTATTTTTGGCAAAATTGGTTATAGATTTAAGCTTTAAAACATATGTCATTTTAATATATATATATATATTTGGATAAATGGTAAATATTTCATAAATCTGAAATTCATAATGTTTACGATCAAACATAAACCTACTTTAATTCTATACCAAAAAAGTTTAAAAAAAACATAGAGTTAGTTAAATGATGATACAGATATTATTCCGATCCAAAGTCAGTCCACTGTTTCTACCGTGTGAACGGTGACCAATGAAGTGAAGGGGTTTGTGATGGTTAAGGAGATGCGAGAAGAGACTGAAGGGAGCAGAGGCATAGATCAAAGGTCGTTACAACTCAAAATAGTCTCGAAACATGACGCGAATCTTGATCAGAGACTCGCATCGAGAGGGTTCGAAGAACTATCTCAGAACGAGACTTCTCGGAATGGAAGAAACCCCTAGTAGTTGATCCCTCTACCAAGCTCTTTGAGGACAGCTAGCACAGAGCAGAATCCTCCCATACACAGTCCACTAGGAAACCAAAGGGTTTTGATGTTTCACCAAAAAACCCGAGACGAGAACAACAACCAAATATCACACAACCAAAATTCCCAACATGAAATCACCAAGACAGAGCTCAATAACATTAGAAATAGACAGAAACCAATATACAGCTTCGGGAGAGGTCAAACACAAAGAGATGAAGAGACTAACAACCACTGGAAGTAGAAACACACCACCAATGCTAAAACCTACACTTGGAACCAACATGGTACAAATTAACCATCCTACACAACCTCCAGCAAGAAAGTATTACCTCGCAGAGCCACTCCAGATGATAGGAAGCCGAGAATCTAAACCCAGAAGATAGTCCTCCAAAAGCCTTCCTAAAGATTCATTGCAACAGAACATCCGATATGGCTTCGCCCCAACCAATACTTCTCGAAAGAGAGAGACCTATAGACCTGCAGATCTAACAAGGACAAGGTACTCAAAGGGAGGAGGGAGAAGGTCAAACTGAAGCGAGACGTAATTTGGTCTCTCGAGAAGAAGCCTCAGAACAGTGGCCAGTCGAGCAGATGAGGCATAAGAAAGCTTCAGGTGGACTTCGGTGAAACCGCCGACGCTCAGAGAAGCAGATCGTCGTCCGTTAAGAGATCGAGAAAAATCGCCTCCTCAGATCCAGAGCCCAGCTAGCCACCGTCCTCAAAAACAATTTTGATATTTTCTTTTATATTGGGATATCAATAACAATTACGACGAACAAGATTTAACTCTTCGCAGCACTTGAAAACAGGTTCCATTAACAACTTTACGACTACAGTTTTACAAAAGTACCAACTTATGATTGATAATTTTATTTTTGACAGACGGGATATCTATATCACGTTAACATTTTCAGTAAATTTGGTTTCATTAATCAGAATCAATCGGCTTTTGTTACTGATAGATTGTTGATGGAGAATGTGCTATTAGCATCTGAGCTTGTTAAAGATTATCACAGGGATTCAGTATCTCCTAGATGTGCTATGAAAATAGACATATCAAAGGCATTTGACTCGGTTCAGTGGAGCTTCCTACTGAATACCCTTGAGGCGATGAATATACGTTCTCGATTTATTAATTGGATCCGGTTGTGTATATATACAACAAGTTTCTCAATGCAAGTCAATGGAGAATTAACGGGATATTTTGGAAGCACGCGAGGGCTTCGACAGGGTTGTTCTCTTTCTCCTTATTTATTTGTGATTTGTATGAATGTCCTATCAAATATGCTGGATAAAGCTGCTACGTCTCGTCAATTTGGATTCCATCCGAAGTGTAAAAATATTGGTCTTACGCATTTGTGTTTCGTGGATGACTTAATGGTCTTTTTGGAGGGAACGAAAACATCAATCGAGAATGTTTTGGGTCTATTTACAGAGTTTGCCAATAGATCAGGATTAAGTATCAGTGTGGAGAAGTCGACTCTCTTCTTAGCTGGTATTTCAGATACAAAAAACAGGAAATAACTACAGCTTTTTCGTTTGCTATTGGTCAATTACCAGTTCGTTACCTCGGTTTACCTCTATTAACGAAAAGAATGTCCAAATCAGATTATGGGCCGCTTTGGGAAAGGATTCGGGCAAAGATAGGTTGCTGGACTGTACGCTCACTATCCTATGCGGGTAGACTACAACTAATCTCTTCTGTTATTTGTAGTTTATCGAACTTTTGGATATCTGTTTTTCGATTACCGAAACGGTGTGTGAAGGAAATTGAAAGCATTTGCTCGGTATTTCTCTGGTTAGGACCGGAATTAAATGCTAAGAAAGCTAAGGTATCTTGGAATGACATTTGTAAACCGAAGAAAGAAGGTGGTCTAGGGATAAAATCACTTGTTGAGGCAAATATAGTGAGTAGTCTGAAACTTATTTGGCGAATAATTTATAGGAAAGAATCGCTTTGGGTTGCTTGGAGGTGGAAATATCTTATTCGAAAGGGCTCTTTCTGGACAATAAAAGAGAACACAACTTTGGGATCATGGATGTGGAGGAAAATGTTGAAGCTTCGTACCCTGGCAGCTTCTTTTCATAAATCTGAGGTTCGAAAAGGGACAACTATATCATTTTGGTATGATAATTGGTGCTCTAAAGGGAGATTAATTGATGTGCTGGGGAGTAGAGGTGTAATTGATCTCGGGATCCCGTTCGACTCAACTATGGATGTGGTCTTAGCTTCACATAGACGACGGAACCATCGGCACTCTGAACTCAACGCTATTGAGGATGAAATTTGGATTATTCAGTCTCGTCAGCCAACAGAGGTTAATGATATTCATCTATGGAGAGCAAATATGACGGATTATAAGAAGAGATTTGTCACATACTCAACTTGGAATCAAATTCGAAAACAAGCAATGATCGTTCCATGGAGCTCTCTTCTATGGTTTTCGCATGGAACACCCAAATTTGTTTTCATCTCTTGCCTTGCTATGCTGGATCGTTTAACCACTGCTGATCGTTGCCAAAATTGGAATTTGGGTATTCAAGCGGATTGTATCCTCTGCTCTACTCATGCGGAATCAAGAGATCATCTTTTTTTCTCTTGTTGCTACTCTACGGAGGTATGGTATAATTTGACAAACTCGCTACTAGGAGCAGATTACTCAAACATTTGGCACAGGCTTTTGACTATTCTTCAAAATGGAAAGTTCCCAAGGATTCGACTATTTCTTCTAAGATATGTTTTCCAGGCTGTTATTTATCATATTTGGCGTGAGCGTAATGGGAGAAGACATGGTCAGCAATCGGTGGTTGATCGATAAGGTAGTACGGGATAGACTAAGTTCCATACAAAATATGGGTGACAACAGGTTCAATGAAGCTCTTCAGCTATGATTTTCATATCGTCGTTGATGCAAGCTTTTTCGGAATAAGTTTCAAAAACATTTAGCTTGATTCAATTTTAAATTTTGCAAGCATTTTATGTAAAAACGTTATTTTTTTGTTTGAATATAATTTAACATTCATACAAAAATAAAATCCTTGTTTTCTAAAAATCAAACTTCATGACTAATGCAAAAAAAAAAAACTAAACCTTTAATTAATCAACTAGACCATAAAATTTACTGTTACATTATTATACATAAACTACGATCGCTATAATGCTATTTCAATATCCTTTTTCTCAGTGCCTACGACGAACAAAACATTTGAATTCAACATTTGTGTACGCCATTTGAAAGACTAATTAGAGATTCTAAGTAGAGAGAACAGAGAGACTCTTGTGAGTCACGTTGAGAGACGTGTAACACATGTTAATTTTTAATAAGGTTAGAAACCAATGTTTAAGAACAAGAAAAACTTTGCTGATACAGTTCTCGAAGGAAAAAACAAAAAATCATATGCAAACTTTAGACTGAATTTCTTTTACCAATTATTTTTTGGAGAAACTATATATATATATATATATAATATTTCCGTTAGTATTATTGATCTTTTTTGTAAAAAGTGTGAAATTAAACAGAAGTAAGTGAAGGGAAAAAGGTGGACAAAGAAAAAAGTGAAGGGAAAAAAAACACATTATAAAAATTAAATGATAATGTATGAAAACGAGATTTAAAAAGAAAAAAAATTATTTAATACAAATTAATCTCTTAAAACGAAGTTTCTGAATCCATTAAATGAGAGAATATTTACCTACTCATTATGGTTTCATTATAAATACAGAACGTAACAGCTTCATTCAAAAATCGAATTTAGTCTCCCTTTCAGTTAATTCGTTGCTGCTGACGTTACACGGCGATGGCTTTAAGCTCTGAAACTTTTGACGACGACTCTAACGGTGGCGATCCAAACAAGAAACCCGAAGAACTCCACAAGAACCCGCAAGAAAAAGAAGAAGAAGAAGAAGAGAATCAAAACGAGAACCCGCACGAAGATGATCAAGAAGAAGAAGAAATAGAGAATCTTCCTCCGATTCCTCAAGAACTTCCAGAAGAACTCATCGAAAGTACCGTTGCACTCGTCCGGAGATGTAATTACCCGAGGCTATCTCTCATCTCCAGAGCCTTTCGTCACGTATTCTCTTCGCAGGAACTCCAATAGTGTATAGCTTTGATCCTTGGCGTGTTTTCGGACATCCAATAGTGGTATATGATCCGACTGACTTGTTTTGGAGACCTGTGAACGGTGTATATGGTTTGCCTAAGCTCAATTATTATGGGTCTACACTGGCGAATTTTGGTGCATAGAGATCGGGTTGGAAAAACGAGAAGGAGGTGAGATTTGGGGGAAGGTCGAATCAATATCGCGTGTGCTTAGATCCGTGAACTCGCCTTCCATTGATATTTGTCGCTCTGTTACGTTTTGATGATCTGTGGGATGGTTTCTTGCAGTTGCAGGTATGTTAATCTTTGATATGCATGGACTATTGATAATGATATATGACATTTTCTTTAGCCTCAAGTCTTAATTAGGCTTTCATGACCTTGCAGGTGAAGTAACTTTATTACATCTACTGTTTTAGCAGCTTGTTGATATGAGAGCACATATGAAGCGAAAGTGGTGCAGAAGCTGTTATATCTGTAACCTTATAAAGTAACTCGTCCTTCTTAACCTTTGTGCAAAAATGTGAATACTCTTAACAGAATTAGCCTTGTGTAGAGTAGGCCATTCCTTGTACTAAAATTCTTACGAGACTTGTTGAAATGTATCTTTGGTTTAGCTATTTTCTGGTTCTTTCTGTTGTGAGATATATAATTCTTCAGTAAGTAATCACAATCAGATTTAATCAAACCTAATCTGCTTCTACTATACGAGCAAATATGAATACATGGTTTGGATTGGAGATGAAGCAAAACAAAGTGATTTAGTTAACCGGTGGTTTGATTTTATGGGTAACTTACAATCAAAGTGAGAAAATACAATGTCCTGAAGCTATGTATATATATACTGTACAAAGAGAAGATAATATTATTTGTATGTAACGGAAATCTTATGAAACTTTGTTCTCTTTTTAACATTAAAAGACTCACACTGTGCTTTCAAGTACATGAGCAATATGAAATCTTGGTTCAGAGATGTGAAGATGGAGCAAAACAAACCGGTTAACTTTACCGGTGGATATTGATAGTGATTACAAAAACCTGTGCACTTAATGATAGAGAGGAGGTCCAAGCCACTAAACTTAACGATTGATCTTGCTATGATTGTAATAAACAAAAAGATGGAACAAACACAAAATTGACTTGAGTTTCTTCTAGTAAATCTGAAAATATCACCAGAAATCGTTACAGGAACACTGCCCATTTCTGAAATGGTGAAACCGATACCGATCCCTCACTAAAATCTCTCTCTCTATCATAGAACTGAGATATTAGCTTAGCAATTGAATGACAATCTCCACACACCCTTAGATTCTTAATAACCCAAATCGCCTTTTGGAGCCTCCGTTGATATCAGGCCATAACAGACCGCCAGCTTCTCGCTGTGCAGATCAAGAGATTGTTCCTTCGTTTCTTCTTCATCGATGATCTGCAGAACCTGTGACATCTCTGGTTCGTAAACATTCGATTTCAATCAACATAATCGAATAAAGTAAAACAGAGGAAGGCATTGAGATTACCGGAATGTGCGGACCTTAGAATCGATTATGTTGCCAAATCAGGAAAATGCTCTCTCAATATCCTTTTCATCAAGGCCCTAGTCGAGACGACGAACAAAGCACTTGAATTCAACATTTGAGTACGCCATTTGAAAGACAAATTAGGGTTTCTAATTAGAGAGAACAAAGAGACTTGTGAGCCAAGTAATCACGTCCAGAGACATTTGACTCAATTTTTATAGATTTTACCATTTGTTAATTGTTATTAAGGTAAAAAGCTTAAAAACAAAAAAAAAATAGAAACCTGTTGTTGAAATTAATAAGAGAAAAAAACTTTGCTGACATAGTTTCTTAAAATTATTGACAAATGGGGAAAAATGTCAATTAAATGCTAATTTTTAGACTTTGGATTTTTAACGCACAGATTTTGGCGTGGACCTAAAAACACACATACATTTTTCCGCGTTGCCGATTCAGACACGCCGTCAAGCCCTGTTTAGCGGCGTTAAACAAAACTTAACAGATCGTTAAAAATCTCTGTTAAGTTAAACTCTGCGTTTAACAACACAAAAATCATCCCCAAATTAAAAACCTTTGATTCAAAAGCTCGAGGACGCCGTTCACCGAATATTTGTACGCCAATTTGCACCTGATTGGCTCCCTTTCGTTCCCGGTGCTTCGTATTGGGTACCGCCTCCTGGATCTGGATCTCAGTCTCATGGAATCTCTCAGCTTGTTGCGAAACTCGCGAATCTGTTAACCAACGAAGAATCGTTATCTACCAATTCGTCTCATGGATGACCTTCCTCTGATTATTTCTTTAAATGTTCTTTTTGTTATCTCTTGTAACGGATCCTTCTCGGAAGAAAGTGCTGAAATGCAGTTTTTGAATCCAGTTTTTGGAATAATGAATGAGTGAAATCGATTTATGGATTTTTTGTTTTAGGGTTTTTAATTTGGGGATGATTTTTGTGTTGTTAAACGCAGAGTTTAACTTAACAGAGATTTTTAACGATCTGTTAAGTTTTGTTTAACACCGCTAAACAGGGCTTAACGGCGTGTCTGAATCAGCAACGCGGGAAAATGTATGTGTGTTTTTAGGTCCACGTCAAAATCTGTGTGTTAAACGTCAAAATCAGACCTAGTCTCTCGGGTGCTAAGGATGCATATGAATGGCTGCCATGCCAAACCGGAGAATATAGCTCCAAATCAGGCTATTACATTAAAGCTCAGCAACGAGCAGATGCCCTCAATTCTACAAACTCACCTCAGTCGATAAAGTGGATTAGTGATCTCTGGGAACAAGCATACTCTCCAAAACTCAAAATCTTCATCTGGAAGATCATCCGCATGCTCTGCCTACGGGTGAGAACCTACAAAAACGCAATTTAACCCAGGCAACAAATTGCATTAGATGCGGAGTGCTCGAAACCTCAAATCGCATATTCTTCGATTGCCCTGCTGAGAGAGTCGGCACATCTCACCTTTCCATCCAGTCCCGAGCTTTGACTCGAACTCTTTGAGAAAAACCTCCTACTAGGTTCAAGCCTCACAGCTCTGCCACCAACTGGAGTATGGTCCCTTTTCCCTTGGATCTGGTCAATTTGGAAGGCAAGAAACCTCCGATCTTTCAAAATCGTCGAACACCAGAAGAAGATTGCGTCGCTTTGGCTGTATCGGAAGCGGCCGATGCAGCTCAGCAAAGTTAGATTGTAAGGACCTCAAGTCTCTAACAATGAGGAACCCGAGATCTTTCCCAATTTAAGGACCGACGCTGCTTGGAACATATCTTGAAGGCTGGAACAGGTTGGTTTATTTCTGAATCGACCCAATGTAGGATCTCCTTCAATTCCATTAATTCGAGTCTCAAAGCTGAAGCCCTAGCCTTACTGACGGTCGAGAGAAGCTTACCGACGTGAGATAAGGAAGATTTGTGTTTACTGATGCCCAAATGCTTATCAATGTTCTAAAGGAAAGACAAAAAAGGATGCAGATCTATGGAATAACGGAGGATATCCGATTTCTAGCCTTGAAATTTGAAGAATTAGAGTTTAATTTCATACCAAGGGAAGAGAACAGAGTTGCCGTTTTACTAGCTAAATCGACTCTCGCTTCCTCTATTTGTAATGAAACCAATGTGTAAGCTAATGATTTATAAAATAAGCTTGTTGCCCAAAAAAAAAAAAAATTGACATTTTTCCCAATTTTAAAATGATTTGAAAAAAAATATATATAATATTGTTTTTTTCTTCGTAAAAAATTGAAAATATGAGTATGTAGAGAAAAACACATTTTAGAAAACTAAATGATAATGTATTAGAAATGATGGTTTAAGAAGAGAAAAAATGATTTAATATCATTTTGGCTTTTTATCATGGACTTCTTTCCTAAAATGCCACATTTGACTGAAAATTTTCAAAAAATACCACACGCGGACAAATGTTCGAAAAATACCACATTTGGGACTGTAGGATGACTATAGCAGAACAGAGAAAGACTGTTTTTTTCCTTTTAGTAAAAGGACAAACAAATGAAGGCACAGAGGCGACGCTTCGAGAACCCTGTGGCACATCGGCTACTAACGCAATATTATCAGAGGAAAAAGAACCCAAATTTGAAATCCAAGAAACCTAAGGTTCACGAGTTGGGCATGGCAGGCGATGAAAGGAGCGGTCTCCCGATGCACCCAGAAGAAGATCCAAAAGGTAGTCACTGTTAGGATAGGAACAATATTCAAATTGAAGTGGAAAGTCTAAGTTATTTTGGAATGGGACTGGAAAAGGATAGTGAATATCGACGTTTTCGTTCATACACAAAACCGTGGACATAATTGGATGGTGGACATACCGTGATAATCGTGGACATAGATAATTTGCTACTCTATCAAATAACAAACTCGACTATAGCTAATACTCCCAACTATGCAGATCTGAGATCTCTACCGACTCTCGTGGCGCAGGGAATCTCTAATAGTACAACCACACCTACTGGATTCAGTTGTACACTTAAACATCTCCCATAAGAGAATACTTAGCATTAAGATGCATAGAAAGGTAGCTAGATCGATTAAGAACAATCAAACATATATTAAACCCTAAAAATAGATCCCATCATCGACCACCACCCTAGTGGTCTAAAAGATCTACTCTAAAACAGAAGAAAAGAAGTAAAAGAAAGAAAGAACTCTTTATTAGGGTTTTTAGAATTGGTGGCTACAAAAGTTCTCTATTCCAAGTTGTCTATTCCAAGTTGTGTTTCCTAGTGAGATTACAAGTGATTATATAGTCCTAGGGATTCTTAGAATATTCTATTTCGTCTTTATCTTGTTTCTGGAAGCTTAAAACTCGAGATGACAAGTTGCCCGAATCATGTCTTGCCACGTAGGAAATTTTTCAGCTTTCTCGAACGTCAGAATCGACCTTGATTGGTCGAATCTTGGGTCGATGTGAATCTCTTGGGCTTGACTGGTCGATGCATCCTCCGAGAGTATTCTCTGAAAATCCTTCGGACTCCATATCGACCCCTACAGGTCGATTCTAGGGTCGATATTGGTGCTCTTCGGTTTCCTGAAATCCTTCTCCGAATGTGCATGATTCAATTGGCGGTGTCAACTCTCCCATTGGTTCTAGCAAGCTCCAGAAACACTCTAAACATTAAGTTTTAGCTCCAAGTACCTAGAAACACATAAACACAAGCAAACACACTAAAACTATATTAAATGTTAGTTATAAAGCCTAAAACTAATTTATTATGATACATAAAAACATGTAAAATACGACGCTATCAGCGTCCTATATGGTGGACATTGGATACACAAAAGAATATCTCTTTAATGTAACAATTTCATCGATGACATTATAAGACTTCACCGTCAATATCGATGTTTTCGTTCACACATAAAACTTATGAACCATTTTCATGGTGTCCATACCATGATTTACGTAGACATTGATAAATTCTGGGGACATAACACATTTGACCACTGACAATGGTGGACATAACGCCATTCTGATGGACATAATAATATTACATGTGGACATACGTACATACTCGACGGAGGACCTAACACATTTAACGTTGACATAAAACCAGGATGGACATGAAACGCTTGTGATGGACAAGAAAATGAGTTGTGGACACATGACAAACGATGGTGGACATAATACATTTAGGGTGGACATAGAGTAGATATGTCGTATGAAATTGACATGTGCCCCTTTGAAAAGCAACAGACTTTGACTTAACCACTTTTGTCATTGACAAAAAACTGTGTGGACATAGGAGATGTCGTGGACATACGAATTATCGTGGACGTAGATGAATTATGTGGACATACGAACATCCATGGTGGCCATAATTGTATTTGGAAACAAATGAACTGACGGCCAAGGTTATTTGTAGGTCGACGGCGGAATGAAGAAGCAATAGGCACAAAAAAGGCGGTGAATGGAAGAAGTTGACGGGAAGGTCAGATGGGTAAGTAAAGTCCGTGATGGACGATTCCTGTTCATAAACAACAATGATGTTGTTCATAAACATAATCACAAACTATCTTCACTTAGCTATGATTCATCATTGTTGTTCATAACCAAAATTTATGAACATCTCCGATGGTTTAAAGAGATTTATGATCATCTTCTCCAACGGTTGTGGTGGCGGAGATCGGAAGCTAAACAAAACCCGAGGAAAATATATCAATCTTCAGCACCACAATAAATCGCCGGCGAAGGTTGGACGAACAAGGAGAGATGGAGAAAGATTAAAGGCCAGCACCCTTGCTTCGTCATCGGAGGATTCATTTCTTGATTAGTCGTCGGTGCTTTGGGAGGAGAAGAGATGAGAGAGAGAGATAAGAAGATGAAAATATAAAGAAGAGAAAATGGGATAATAAGAAATGAGAGAATAGATAGAGAGAGTTATGAAAGGGGCATAGTCTTTCTACATATGAGGCTTGTGAAAATCAGTAAAATGAGAGAGTAATTATTTATTTCATTATAAATACAGAACGTAACAGCTTCTTTCAAAAATCGAATTTAATCTCCCTTTCAGTTAATTCGTTGAATCTTCCTCCGATTCCTCAAGAACTTCCAGAAGAACTGATCGAAATGATCCTCTTACTCATCCAGAGATGTCATTACCCGACGCTATCTCTCATCTCCAGAGCCTTTCGTCACGTAATCTCTTCGCAGGAACTCTACGAAAGGCGCTTGCACCTCGGCCTCACCGAACCGGTTCTTTATACCTGGATCATGCTCTAAATCGGAGCAACATCTCTGTACGATTGAGCAGAATCACTTCACTTACTTACAAGTTGCTAGGGTCTACTGCCGTCACAATCGGACACAAGATCTACGTAATTGGATGCATCGGCTTAAATCAAACCGTAAACGCTGTGATTGTCATAGATTGCAGATTCCATACGTATCGCCAGCTCCCGAGTATGCAGAGGGATCGATGCTACGCAGCCGCCGGAGTAATTGACGGAAAGATTTACGTAGTCGGAGGTCGCAAGAAACGATATGATGATTGGGTCGAAGTGTTCGATGTAGAGAATGAGATTTGGGAAACTGTGCCTGGTCCATACTCTCCCGTTGCTAGTTCGAGTGGAGTGTTTATTATACATGTGGTACTGGATAATAAGATATACATTTGGATGGTCAGTATTGTTTGGCTTACGATCCAAGACGACGTAAATGGGAGGATTGAGGACCTGGAAGTCAACAGAGTTTTGTTTGGCACGGGTCGTCTTGTGTGGTTGATGATTTGTTGTATACCATTGATCCTACGCTTATTCTTGGATCTCCGATTGTCGTGTATGATCCAAGGGATATTGTTTGGAGACCTGTCAAGGGTGTAGATCCTTGGCCTAGTCTCGTTTATCATTATATTGAGTCTAGAATGGCGAATTATGGTGGGAAAATGATGGTTTTGGGCAGTTATCGGAGTCTGCATAGTTGTGACGTTTGGTGCGTAGAGGTCGCGTTGGAGAAACGTGAAGATGGTGATATTTGGGGGAAGGTCGAATTAATCTCGCTTGTGCATTCATTCCGCAAGTCGCCTTTCTTTGAGCTTTCTCAAACTATTACGGTTTGATGATTCGTTTGCAGTTGCAAGGTATGTTAATGTTTGATGAGTATGGACTATTGATGATGAATTATGATGTTTCAGACGTTTTCTTTATATCAGAGCAAAGTAGCTTGTTGATATCAGAGCAAAGTAGCTCAGAAGCTCTTACATCTTACACCTTAAAGAGTAACTCGTCCTTCTTGACCTTTGTGCACAATATGATTTTAATACTCTTACAGAATTAGCGTTGAGTATATTTCTTAAGCTGTGTAGAATAGGCCACTCTTTTAGCTGCCTTTATACAAAAACTTTTTACGAAACTTGTTGAAATGCATCTTCTGGGTTTTTGTGCAGTTGCACTAACATGGTCTCAAGTTCTTTCTGTTTGCTTTTAGATATATAATTATTCTGTAAGTAATCACAATCAGATTTAACGAAACCTAATCTGCTTCTACCATATGAGCAAATATAAAATTTTGGTAGAGATGAAGCAAAACAATGTGATTTTAGTTAACCGGTGATTTTGACTTTATGAGTAGCTACAATATCAAAATGAGAAAATACAAAAGTCCTGAAGCTATCTATATATATGCAAGGAGAAGATAATATTAATTATTTATCTACCGAAATCTTATGAAACTTTATTCTCTTTTTACATTAATAAGACCCACTGTGCTTCAAGTATTTTTATGAGCAATATGAAATCTTGGTTCAAAGATGTGAAGGTGTTCCAGGAGCAAAACAAACCGGTTTGCTTTAACTGGTGGTTACATGATCGTATTGATAGTAATTTACTTAGCTTGTTTCTCTCTCTAAAACTCTTTGTCTTCCTTCATACATATTTGATCATAGTATCAATGTATCATATATATATATATATATATGTGAATTGATATACATAATTTTGTTATGGTTCATAATAGTTTCCAATATTTTTTGCAAAGTTATTTATTTGTCATGTTAAACAACAACAATATCACTAATTTACTAAGGAATCGGAAAGAACTAAAATTACTATACTAATTTAACAGTTTTTTACGGATCACCATACGAGACATGCACTAATAACTACATACAAGTTATCTATATAAACCAACTGTATGTAAGGATTTCAAGTTTAACCATCAAATAACAAACAAAATTGTTTTGGATAAGAATATCACAAGAAATGTCATCATCACTTTTTGTTATCCTTTGCATCATCCTAATTTATATCGTTCCTCTACATGGATGTATGTTTATGAAAATATGCATATATATAAATAATCGTTTTGTGATCGCTTACAATCATCATATTTTCTTATATAATATTTTCCATATTATTTTCTAACTTCTATTTTTTTTTTCTTATAGCTGGAAACACACAACATCTTGACGCGAACAAGTCAGGTTCGGATTTCAACCATCACATATCAAAAAGAATTAACCCAAAAAAATAAAAATCAAAAATCAAAAATATCTCAAGAACGTCATCATCACATTTTGTTATCTTTTGCATCATCATAACTCTCTCGTTCCTCTACAAGAATGTATGTTTATGAAATTATGCATATATATAAATAATCGCGTTTTCATAGTTTACAATTATCACCATTGTAATCATATTGTTATAAATAATATTCTTCATTTATTTCAACTTCTAATCTTTTTCTTATAGCTGCAAACGGATCACAAGGTCTTGAAGCGAACAACTTAGGTTCATCAGTGTGCCTTATTGAAAAATGTCCAAAACACAAAGAAGATGTGTGTTATTGATGTTTCAGAGATCGTAGGAGGTGTTATCGTAATTTATATCTGTGTGCGGCTGCCCGCATGCGCCAACCTCCTACAATGGCTTAACTTAACTTAATGACGTTATATGATACAATATATATAGCTACATGTTTACGTAAAGGAAACAAATACCATATAATTATGCTCATCATAATTGTGTTTAGTGCCATTGAAAGTTTTCGTATATAAATGTATCTGGCTATTCATTTTCTAAAATAGAGTTTATTTAACAATTTTTTTGCCATTGAAAGTTTTTGTAATTTTTTTGGAAAATAACTAAATAGAGTTTATTTAACAATTTTTTCAATAATATTTCGTTGTTGGAATGACTTTATCTTGGGACTTTGACATTCTAATGACTTTATTTTTGGCAAAATTGGTTATAGATTTAAGCTTTAAAACATATGTCATTTTAATATATATATATATATTTGGATAAATGGTAAATATTTCATAAATCTGAAATTCATAATGTTTACGATCAAACATAAACCTACTTTAATTCTATACCAAAAAAGTTTAAAAAAAACATAGAGTTAGTTAAATGATGATACAGATATTATTCCGATCCAAAGTCAGTCCACTGTTTCTACCGTGTGAACGGTGACCAATGAAGTGAAGGGGTTTGTGATGGTTAAGGAGATGCGAGAAGAGACTGAAGGGAGCAGAGGCATAGATCAAAGGTCGTTACAACTCAAAATAGTCTCGAAACATGACGCGAATCTTGATCAGAGACTCGCATCGAGAGGGTTCGAAGAACTATCTCAGAACGAGACTTCTCGGAATGGAAGAAACCCCTAGTAGTTGATCCCTCTACCAAGCTCTTTGAGGACAGCTAGCACAGAGCAGAATCCTCCCATACACAGTCCACTAGGAAACCAAAGGGTTTTGATGTTTCACCAAAAAACCCGAGACGAGAACAACAACCAAATATCACACAACCAAAATTCCCAACATGAAATCACCAAGACAGAGCTCAATAACATTAGAAATAGACAGAAACCAATATACAGCTTCGGGAGAGGTCAAACACAAAGAGATGAAGAGACTAACAACCACTGGAAGTAGAAACACACCACCAATGCTAAAACCTACACTTGGAACCAACATGGTACAAATTAACCATCCTACACAACCTCCAGCAAGAAAGTATTACCTCGCAGAGCCACTCCAGATGATAGGAAGCCGAGAATCTAAACCCAGAAGATAGTCCTCCAAAAGCCTTCCTAAAGATTCATTGCAACAGAACATCCGATATGGCTTCGCCCCAACCAATACTTCTCGAAAGAGAGAGACCTATAGACCTGCAGATCTAACAAGGACAAGGTACTCAAAGGGAGGAGGGAGAAGGTCAAACTGAAGCGAGACGTAATTTGGTCTCTCGAGAAGAAGCCTCAGAACAGTGGCCAGTCGAGCAGATGAGGCATAAGAAAGCTTCAGGTGGACTTCGGTGAAACCGCCGACGCTCAGAGAAGCAGATCGTCGTCCGTTAAGAGATCGAGAAAAATCGCCTCCTCAGATCCAGAGCCCAGCTAGCCACCGTCCTCAAAAACAATTTTGATATTTTCTTTTATATTGGGATATCAATAACAATTACGACGAACAAGATTTAACTCTTCGCAGCACTTGAAAACAGGTTCCATTAACAACTTTACGACTACAGTTTTACAAAAGTACCAACTTATGATTGATAATTTTATTTTTGACAGACGGGATATCTATATCACGTTAACATTTTCAGTAAATTTGGTTTCATTAATCAGAATCAATCGGCTTTTGTTACTGATAGATTGTTGATGGAGAATGTGCTATTAGCATCTGAGCTTGTTAAAGATTATCACAGGGATTCAGTATCTCCTAGATGTGCTATGAAAATAGACATATCAAAGGCATTTGACTCGGTTCAGTGGAGCTTCCTACTGAATACCCTTGAGGCGATGAATATACGTTCTCGATTTATTAATTGGATCCGGTTGTGTATATATACAACAAGTTTCTCAATGCAAGTCAATGGAGAATTAACGGGATATTTTGGAAGCACGCGAGGGCTTCGACAGGGTTGTTCTCTTTCTCCTTATTTATTTGTGATTTGTATGAATGTCCTATCAAATATGCTGGATAAAGCTGCTACGTCTCGTCAATTTGGATTCCATCCGAAGTGTAAAAATATTGGTCTTACGCATTTGTGTTTCGTGGATGACTTAATGGTCTTTTTGGAGGGAACGAAAACATCAATCGAGAATGTTTTGGGTCTATTTACAGAGTTTGCCAATAGATCAGGATTAAGTATCAGTGTGGAGAAGTCGACTCTCTTCTTAGCTGGTATTTCAGATACAAAAAACAGGAAATAACTACAGCTTTTTCGTTTGCTATTGGTCAATTACCAGTTCGTTACCTCGGTTTACCTCTATTAACGAAAAGAATGTCCAAATCAGATTATGGGCCGCTTTGGGAAAGGATTCGGGCAAAGATAGGTTGCTGGACTGTACGCTCACTA
This sequence comes from Boechera stricta, assembly GCA_018361395.1. Classification (NCBI taxonomy): domain Eukaryota; kingdom Viridiplantae; phylum Streptophyta; class Magnoliopsida; order Brassicales; family Brassicaceae; genus Boechera; species Boechera stricta. Next base: position 12,210,702 of record CM031541.1, on the reverse strand, counting down.
TCCTATGCGGGTAGACTACAACTAATCTCTTCTGTTATTTGTAGTTTATCGAACTTTTGGATATCTGTTTTTCGATTACCGAAACGGTGTGTGAAGGAAATTGAAAGCATTTGCTCGGTATTTCTCTGGTTAGGACCGGAATTAAATGCTAAGAAAGCTAAGGTATCTTGGAATGACATTTGTAAACCGAAGAAAGAAGGTGGTCTAGGGATAAAATCACTTGTTGAGGCAAATATAGTGAGTAGTCTGAAACTTATTTGGCGAATAATTTATAGGAAAGAATCGCTTTGGGTTGCTTGGAGGTGGAAATATCTTATTCGAAAGGGCTCTTTCTGGACAATAAAAGAGAACACAACTTTGGGATCATGGATGTGGAGGAAAATGTTGAAGCTTCGTACCCTGGCAGCTTCTTTTCATAAATCTGAGGTTCGAAAAGGGACAACTATATCATTTTGGTATGATAATTGGTGCTCTAAAGGGAGATTAATTGATGTGCTGGGGAGTAGAGGTGTAATTGATCTCGGGATCCCGTTCGACTCAACTATGGATGTGGTCTTAGCTTCACATAGACGACGGAACCATCGGCACTCTGAACTCAACGCTATTGAGGATGAAATTTGGATTATTCAGTCTCGTCAGCCAACAGAGGTTAATGATATTCATCTATGGAGAGCAAATATGACGGATTATAAGAAGAGATTTGTCACATACTCAACTTGGAATCAAATTCGAAAACAAGCAATGATCGTTCCATGGAGCTCTCTTCTATGGTTTTCGCATGGAACACCCAAATTTGTTTTCATCTCTTGCCTTGCTATGCTGGATCGTTTAACCACTGCTGATCGTTGCCAAAATTGGAATTTGGGTATTCAAGCGGATTGTATCCTCTGCTCTACTCATGCGGAATCAAGAGATCATCTTTTTTTCTCTTGTTGCTACTCTACGGAGGTATGGTATAATTTGACAAACTCGCTACTAGGAGCAGATTACTCAAACATTTGGCACAGGCTTTTGACTATTCTTCAAAATGGAAAGTTCCCAAGGATTCGACTATTTCTTCTAAGATATGTTTTCCAGGCTGTTATTTATCATATTTGGCGTGAGCGTAATGGGAGAAGACATGGTCAGCAATCGGTGGTTGATCGATAAGGTAGTACGGGATAGACTAAGTTCCATACAAAATATGGGTGACAACAGGTTCAATGAAGCTCTTCAGCTATGATTTTCATATCGTCGTTGATGCAAGCTTTTTCGGAATAAGTTTCAAAAACATTTAGCTTGATTCAATTTTAAATTTTGCAAGCATTTTATGTAAAAACGTTATTTTTTTGTTTGAATATAATTTAACATTCATACAAAAATAAAATCCTTGTTTTCTAAAAATCAAACTTCATGACTAATGCAAAAAAAAAAAACTAAACCTTTAATTAATCAACTAGACCATAAAATTTACTGTTACATTATTATACATAAACTACGATCGCTATAATGCTATTTCAATATCCTTTTTCTCAGTGCCTACGACGAACAAAACATTTGAATTCAACATTTGTGTACGCCATTTGAAAGACTAATTAGAGATTCTAAGTAGAGAGAACAGAGAGACTCTTGTGAGTCACGTTGAGAGACGTGTAACACATGTTAATTTTTAATAAGGTTAGAAACCAATGTTTAAGAACAAGAAAAACTTTGCTGATACAGTTCTCGAAGGAAAAAACAAAAAATCATATGCAAACTTTAGACTGAATTTCTTTTACCAATTATTTTTTGGAGAAACTATATATATATATATATATAATATTTCCGTTAGTATTATTGATCTTTTTTGTAAAAAGTGTGAAATTAAACAGAAGTAAGTGAAGGGAAAAAGGTGGACAAAGAAAAAAGTGAAGGGAAAAAAAACACATTATAAAAATTAAATGATAATGTATGAAAACGAGATTTAAAAAGAAAAAAAATTATTTAATACAAATTAATCTCTTAAAACGAAGTTTCTGAATCCATTAAATGAGAGAATATTTACCTACTCATTATGGTTTCATTATAAATACAGAACGTAACAGCTTCATTCAAAAATCGAATTTAGTCTCCCTTTCAGTTAATTCGTTGCTGCTGACGTTACACGGCGATGGCTTTAAGCTCTGAAACTTTTGACGACGACTCTAACGGTGGCGATCCAAACAAGAAACCCGAAGAACTCCACAAGAACCCGCAAGAAAAAGAAGAAGAAGAAGAAGAGAATCAAAACGAGAACCCGCACGAAGATGATCAAGAAGAAGAAGAAATAGAGAATCTTCCTCCGATTCCTCAAGAACTTCCAGAAGAACTCATCGAAAGTACCGTTGCACTCGTCCGGAGATGTAATTACCCGAGGCTATCTCTCATCTCCAGAGCCTTTCGTCACGTATTCTCTTCGCAGGAACTCCAATAGTGTATAGCTTTGATCCTTGGCGTGTTTTCGGACATCCAATAGTGGTATATGATCCGACTGACTTGTTTTGGAGACCTGTGAACGGTGTATATGGTTTGCCTAAGCTCAATTATTATGGGTCTACACTGGCGAATTTTGGTGCATAGAGATCGGGTTGGAAAAACGAGAAGGAGGTGAGATTTGGGGGAAGGTCGAATCAATATCGCGTGTGCTTAGATCCGTGAACTCGCCTTCCATTGATATTTGTCGCTCTGTTACGTTTTGATGATCTGTGGGATGGTTTCTTGCAGTTGCAGGTATGTTAATCTTTGATATGCATGGACTATTGATAATGATATATGACATTTTCTTTAGCCTCAAGTCTTAATTAGGCTTTCATGACCTTGCAGGTGAAGTAACTTTATTACATCTACTGTTTTAGCAGCTTGTTGATATGAGAGCACATATGAAGCGAAAGTGGTGCAGAAGCTGTTATATCTGTAACCTTATAAAGTAACTCGTCCTTCTTAACCTTTGTGCAAAAATGTGAATACTCTTAACAGAATTAGCCTTGTGTAGAGTAGGCCATTCCTTGTACTAAAATTCTTACGAGACTTGTTGAAATGTATCTTTGGTTTAGCTATTTTCTGGTTCTTTCTGTTGTGAGATATATAATTCTTCAGTAAGTAATCACAATCAGATTTAATCAAACCTAATCTGCTTCTACTATACGAGCAAATATGAATACATGGTTTGGATTGGAGATGAAGCAAAACAAAGTGATTTAGTTAACCGGTGGTTTGATTTTATGGGTAACTTACAATCAAAGTGAGAAAATACAATGTCCTGAAGCTATGTATATATATACTGTACAAAGAGAAGATAATATTATTTGTATGTAACGGAAATCTTATGAAACTTTGTTCTCTTTTTAACATTAAAAGACTCACACTGTGCTTTCAAGTACATGAGCAATATGAAATCTTGGTTCAGAGATGTGAAGATGGAGCAAAACAAACCGGTTAACTTTACCGGTGGATATTGATAGTGATTACAAAAACCTGTGCACTTAATGATAGAGAGGAGGTCCAAGCCACTAAACTTAACGATTGATCTTGCTATGATTGTAATAAACAAAAAGATGGAACAAACACAAAATTGACTTGAGTTTCTTCTAGTAAATCTGAAAATATCACCAGAAATCGTTACAGGAACACTGCCCATTTCTGAAATGGTGAAACCGATACCGATCCCTCACTAAAATCTCTCTCTCTATCATAGAACTGAGATATTAGCTTAGCAATTGAATGACAATCTCCACACACCCTTAGATTCTTAATAACCCAAATCGCCTTTTGGAGCCTCCGTTGATATCAGGCCATAACAGACCGCCAGCTTCTCGCTGTGCAGATCAAGAGATTGTTCCTTCGTTTCTTCTTCATCGATGATCTGCAGAACCTGTGACATCTCTGGTTCGTAAACATTCGATTTCAATCAACATAATCGAATAAAGTAAAACAGAGGAAGGCATTGAGATTACCGGAATGTGCGGACCTTAGAATCGATTATGTTGCCAAATCAGGAAAATGCTCTCTCAATATCCTTTTCATCAAGGCCCTAGTCGAGACGACGAACAAAGCACTTGAATTCAACATTTGAGTACGCCATTTGAAAGACAAATTAGGGTTTCTAATTAGAGAGAACAAAGAGACTTGTGAGCCAAGTAATCACGTCCAGAGACATTTGACTCAATTTTTATAGATTTTACCATTTGTTAATTGTTATTAAGGTAAAAAGCTTAAAAACAAAAAAAAAATAGAAACCTGTTGTTGAAATTAATAAGAGAAAAAAACTTTGCTGACATAGTTTCTTAAAATTATTGACAAATGGGGAAAAATGTCAATTAAATGCTAATTTTTAGACTTTGGATTTTTAACGCACAGATTTTGGCGTGGACCTAAAAACACACATACATTTTTCCGCGTTGCCGATTCAGACACGCCGTCAAGCCCTGTTTAGCGGCGTTAAACAAAACTTAACAGATCGTTAAAAATCTCTGTTAAGTTAAACTCTGCGTTTAACAACACAAAAATCATCCCCAAATTAAAAACCCTAAAACAAAAAATCCATAAATCGATTTCACTCATTCATTATTCCAAAAACTGGATTCAAAAACTGCATTTCAGCACTTTCTTCCGAGAAGGATCCGTTACAAGAGATAACAAAAAGAACATTTAAAGAAATAATCAGAGGAAGGTCATCCATGAGACGAATTGGTAGATAACGATTCTTCGTTGGTTAACAGATTCGCGAGTTTCGCAACAAGCTGAGAGATTCCATGAGACTGAGATCCAGATCCAGGAGGCGGTACCCAATACGAAGCACCGGGAACGAAAGGGAGCCAATCAGGTGCAAATTGGCGTACAAATATTCGGTGAACGGCGTCCTCGAGCTTTTGAATCAAAGGTTTTTAATTTGGGGATGATTTTTGTGTTGTTAAACGCAGAGTTTAACTTAACAGAGATTTTTAACGATCTGTTAAGTTTTGTTTAACACCGCTAAACAGGGCTTAACGGCGTGTCTGAATCAGCAACGCGGGAAAATGTATGTGTGTTTTTAGGTCCACGTCAAAATCTGTGTGTTAAACGTCAAAATCAGACCTAGTCTCTCGGGTGCTAAGGATGCATATGAATGGCTGCCATGCCAAACCGGAGAATATAGCTCCAAATCAGGCTATTACATTAAAGCTCAGCAACGAGCAGATGCCCTCAATTCTACAAACTCACCTCAGTCGATAAAGTGGATTAGTGATCTCTGGGAACAAGCATACTCTCCAAAACTCAAAATCTTCATCTGGAAGATCATCCGCATGCTCTGCCTACGGGTGAGAACCTACAAAAACGCAATTTAACCCAGGCAACAAATTGCATTAGATGCGGAGTGCTCGAAACCTCAAATCGCATATTCTTCGATTGCCCTTTTGCTGAGAGAGTCTGGCACATCTCACCTTTCCATCCAGTCCCGAGCTTTGACTCGACGAACTCTTTTGAGAAAAACCTCCTACTAGGTTCAAGCCTCACAGCTCTGCCACCAACTGGAGTAGCGTTTGGTCCCCTTTTCCCTTGGATCTGTTGGTCAATTTGGAAGGCAAGAAACCTCCTGATCTTTCAAAATCGTCGAACACCAGAAGAAGATTGCGTCGCTTTGGCTGTATCGGAAGCGGCCGCATGGGGACGAGCTCAGCAAATTCCGGTTAGATTGTAAGGCAGACCTCAGAAGTCTCTAACAATGAGGAACCCGAGATCTTTCCCAATTCTAAGGACCGACGCTGCTTGGAACCAGAATATCTTGAAGGCTGGAACAGGTTGGTTTATTTCTGAATCGAACTGTGACCCAATTGTGCAAGGATCTGACTCCTTCAATTCCATTAATTCGAGTCTCAAAGCTGAAGCCCTAGCCTTACTGACGGGTCTGAGAGAAGCTTACCGACGTGAGATAAGGAAGATTTGTGTTTACTCAGATGCCCAAATGCTTATCAATGTTCTAAAGGAAAGACAAAAAAGGATGCAGATCTATGGAATAACGGAGGATATCCGATTTCTAGCCTTGAAATTTGAAGAATTAGAGTTTAATTTCATACCAAGGGAAGAAAACAGAGTTGCCGTTTTACTAGCTAAATCGACTCTCGCTTCCTCTATTTGTAATGAAACCAATGTGTAAGCTAATGATTTATAAAATAAGCTTGTTGCCCAAAAAAAAAAAATTGACATTTTTCCCAATTTTAAAATGATTTGAAAAAAAATATATATAATATTGTTTTTTTCTTCGTAAAAAATTGAAAATATGAGTATGTAGAGAAAAACACATTTTAGAAAACTAAATGATAATGTATTAGAAATGATGGTTTAAGAAGAGAAAAAATGATTTAATATCATTTTGGCTTTTTATCATGGACTTCTTTCCTAAAATGCCACATTTGACTGAAAATTTTCAAAAAATACCACACGCGGACAAATGTTCGAAAAATACCACATTTGGGACTGTAGGATGACTATAGCAGAACAGAGAAAGACTGTTTTTTTCCTTTTAGTAAAAGGACAAACAAATGAAGGCACAGAGGCGACGCTTCGAGAACCCTGTGGCACATCGGCTACTAACGCAATATTATCAGAGGAAAAAGAACCCAAATTTGAAATCCAAGAAACCTAAGGTTCACGAGTTGGGCATGGCAGGCGATGAAAGGAGCGGTCTCCCGATGCACCCAGAAGAAGATCCAAAAGGTAGTCACTGTTAGGATAGGAACAATATTCAAATTGAAGTGGAAAGTCTAAGTTATTTTGGAATGGGACTGGAAAAGGATAGTGAATATCGACGTTTTCGTTCATACACAAAACCGTGGACATAATTGGATGGTGGACATACCGTGATAATCGTGGACATAGATAATTTGCTACTCTATCAAATAACAAACTCGACTATAGCTAATACTCCCAACTATGCAGATCTGAGATCTCTACCGACTCTCGTGGCGCAGGGAATCTCTAATAGTACAACCACACCTACTGGATTCAGTTGTACACTTAAACATCTCCCATAAGAGAATACTTAGCATTAAGATGCATAGAAAGGTAGCTAGATCGATTAAGAACAATCAAACATATATTAAACCCTAAAAAATAGATCCCATCATCGACCACCACCCTAGTGGTCTAAAAGATCTACTCTAAAACAGAAGAAAAGAAGTAAAAGAAAGAAAGAACTCTTTATTAGGGTTTTTAGAATTGGTGGCTACAAAAGTTCTCTATTCCAAGTTGTCTATTCCAAGTTGTGTTTCCTAGTGAGATTACAAGTGATTATATAGTCCTAGGGATTCTTAGAATATTCTATTTCGTCTTTATCTTGTTTCTGGAAGCTTAAAACTCGAGATGACAAGTTGCCCGAATCATGTCTTGCCACGTAGGAAATTTTTCAGCTTTCTCGAACGTCAGAATCGACCTTGATTGGTCGAATCTTGGGTCGATGTGAATCTCTTGGGCTTGACTGGTCGATGCATCCTCCGAGAGTATTCTCTGAAAATCCTTCGGACTCCATATCGACCCCTACAGGTCGATTCTAGGGTCGATATTGGTGCTCTTCGGTTTCCTGAAATCCTTCTCCGAATGTGCATGATTCAATTGGCGGTGTCAACTCTCCCATTGGTTCTAGCAAGCTCCAGAAACACTCTAAACATTAAGTTTTAGCTCCAAGTACCTAGAAACACATAAACACAAGCAAACACACTAAAACTATATTAAATGTTAGTTATAAAGCCTAAAACTAATTTATTATGATACATAAAAACATGTAAAATACGACGCTATCAGCGTCCTATATGGTGGACATTGGATACACAAAAGAATATCTCTTTAATGTAACAATTTCATCGATGACATTATAAGACTTCACCGTCAATATCGATGTTTTCGTTCACACATAAAACTTATGAACCATTTTCATGGTGTCCATACCATGATTTACGTAGACATTGATAAATTCTGGGGACATAACACATTTGACCACTGACAATGGTGGACATAACGCCATTCTGATGGACATAATAATATTACATGTGGACATACGTACATACTCGACGGAGGACCTAACACATTTAACGTTGACATAAAACCAGGATGGACATGAAACGCTTGTGATGGACAAGAAAATGAGTTGTGGACACATGACAAACGATGGTGGACATAATACATTTAGGGTGGACATAGAGTAGATATGTCGTATGAAATTGACATGTGCCCCTTTGAAAAGCAACAGACTTTGACTTAACCACTTTTGTCATTGACAAAAAACTGTGTGGACATAGGAGATGTCGTGGACATACGAATTATCGTGGACGTAGATGAATTATGTGGACATACGAACATCCATGGTGGCCATAATTGTATTTGGAAACAAATGAACTGACGGCCAAGGTTATTTGTAGGTCGACGGCGGAATGAAGAAGCAATAGGCACAAAAAAGGCGGTGAATGGAAGAAGTTGACGGGAAGGTCAGATGGGTAAGTAAAGTCCGTGATGGACGATTCCTGTTCATAAACAACAATGATGTTGTTCATAAACATAATCACAAACTATCTTCACTTAGCTATGATTCATCATTGTTGTTCATAACCAAAATTTATGAACATCTCCGATGGTTTAAAGAGATTTATGATCATCTTCTCCAACGGTTGTGGTGGCGGAGATCGGAAGCTAAACAAAACCCGAGGAAAATATATCAATCTTCAGCACCACAATAAATCGCCGGCGAAGGTTGGACGAACAAGGAGAGATGGAGAAAGATTAAAGGCCAGCACCCTTGCTTCGTCATCGGAGGATTCATTTCTTGATTAGTCGTCGGTGCTTTGGGAGGAGAAGAGATGAGAGAGAGAGATAAGAAGATGAAAATATAAAGAAGAGAAAATGGGATAATAAGAAATGAGAGAATAGATAGAGAGAGTTATGAAAGGGGCATAGTCTTTCTACATATGAGGCTTGTGAAAATCAGTAAAATGAGAGAGTAATTATTTATTTCATTATAAATACAGAACGTAACAGCTTCTTTCAAAAATCGAATTTAATCTCCCTTTCAGTTAATTCGTTGAATCTTCCTCCGATTCCTCAAGAACTTCCAGAAGAACTGATCGAAATGATCCTCTTACTCATCCAGAGATGTCATTACCCGACGCTATCTCTCATCTCCAGAGCCTTTCGTCACGTAATCTCTTCGCAGGAACTCTACGAAAGGCGCTTGCACCTCGGCCTCACCGAACCGGTTCTTTATACCTGGATCATGCTCTAAATCGGAGCAACATCTCTGTACGATTGAGCAGAATCACTTCACTTACTTACAAGTTGCTAGGGTCTACTGCCGTCACAATCGGACACAAGATCTACGTAATTGGATGCATCGGCTTAAATCAAACCGTAAACGCTGTGATTGTCATAGATTGCAGATTCCATACGTATCGCCAGCTCCCGAGTATGCAGAGGGATCGATGCTACGCAGCCGCCGGAGTAATTGACGGAAAGATTTACGTAGTCGGAGGTCGCAAGAAACGATATGATGATTGGGTCGAAGTGTTCGATGTAGAGAATGAGATTTGGGAAACTGTGCCTGGTCCATACTCTCCCGTTGCTAGTTCGAGTGGAGTGTTTATTATACATGTGGTACTGGATAATAAGATATACATTTGGATGGTCAGTATTGTTTGGCTTACGATCCAAGACGACGTAAATGGGAGGATTGAGGACCTGGAAGTCAACAGAGTTTTGTTTGGCACGGGTCGTCTTGTGTGGTTGATGATTTGTTGTATACCATTGATCCTACGCTTATTCTTGGATCTCCGATTGTCGTGTATGATCCAAGGGATATTGTTTGGAGACCTGTCAAGGGTGTAGATCCTTGGCCTAGTCTCGTTTATCATTATATTGAGTCTAGAATGGCGAATTATGGTGGGAAAATGATGGTTTTGGGCAGTTATCGGAGTCTGCATAGTTGTGACGTTTGGTGCGTAGAGGTCGCGTTGGAGAAACGTGAAGATGGTGATATTTGGGGGAAGGTCGAATTAATCTCGCTTGTGCATTCATTCCGCAAGTCGCCTTTCTTTGAGCTTTCTCAAACTATTACGGTTTGATGATTCGTTTGCAGTTGCAAGGTATGTTAATGTTTGATGAGTATGGACTATTGATGATGAATTATGATGTTTCAGACGTTTTCTTTATATCAGAGCAAAGTAGCTTGTTGATATCAGAGCAAAGTAGCTCAGAAGCTCTTACATCTTACACCTTAAAGAGTAACTCGTCCTTCTTGACCTTTGTGCACAATATGATTTTAATACTCTTACAGAATTAGCGTTGAGTATATTTCTTAAGCTGTGTAGAATAGGCCACTCTTTTAGCTGCCTTTATACAAAAACTTTTTACGAAACTTGTTGAAATGCATCTTCTGGGTTTTTGTGCAGTTGCACTAACATGGTCTCAAGTTCTTTCTGTTTGCTTTTAGATATATAATTATTCTGTAAGTAATCACAATCAGATTTAACGAAACCTAATCTGCTTCTACCATATGAGCAAATATAAAATTTTGGTAGAGATGAAGCAAAACAATGTGATTTTAGTTAACCGGTGATTTTGACTTTATGAGTAGCTACAATATCAAAATGAGAAAATACAAAAGTCCTGAAGCTATCTATATATATGCAAGGAGAAGATAATATTAATTATTTATCTACCGAAATCTTATGAAACTTTATTCTCTTTTTACATTAATAAGACCCACTGTGCTTCAAGTATTTTTATGAGCAATATGAAATCTTGGTTCAAAGATGTGAAGGTGTTCCAGGAGCAAAACAAACCGGTTTGCTTTAACTGGTGGTTACATGATCGTATTGATAGTAATTTACTTAGCTTGTTTCTCTCTCTAAAACTCTTTGTCTTCCTTCATACATATTTGATCATAGTATCAATGTATCATATATATATATATATATATGTGAATTGATATACATAATTTTGTTATGGTTCATAATAGTTTCCAATATTTTTTGCAAAGTTATTTATTTGTCATGTTAAACAACAACAATATCACTAATTTACTAAGGAATCGGAAAGAACTAAAATTACTATACTAATTTAACAGTTTTTTACGGATCACCATACGAGACATGCACTAATAACTACATACAAGTTATCTATATAAACCAACTGTATGTAAGGATTTCAAGTTTAACCATCAAATAACAAACAAAATTGTTTTGGATAAGAATATCACAAGAAATGTCATCATCACTTTTTGTTATCCTTTGCATCATCCTAATTTATATCGTTCCTCTACATGGATGTATGTTTATGAAAATATGCATATATATAAATAATCGTTTTGTGATCGCTTACAATCATCATATTTTCTTATATAATATTTTCCATATTATTTTCTAACTTCTATTTTTTTTTTCTTATAGCTGGAAACACACAACATCTTGACGCGAACAAGTCAGGTTCGGATTTCAACCATCACATATCAAAAAGAATTAACCCAAAAAAATAAAAATCAAAAATCAAAAATATCTCAAGAACGTCATCATCACATTTTGTTATCTTTTGCATCATCATAACTCTCTCGTTCCTCTACAAGAATGTATGTTTATGAAATTATGCATATATATAAATAATCGCGTTTTCATAGTTTACAATTATCACCATTGTAATCATATTGTTATAAATAATATTCTTCATTTATTTCAACTTCTAATCTTTTTCTTATAGCTGCAAACGGATCACAAGGTCTTGAAGCGAACAACTTAGGTTCATCAGTGTGCCTTATTGAAAAATGTCCAAAACACAAAGAAGATGTGTGTTATTGATGTTTCAGAGATCGTAGGAGGTGTTATCGTAATTTATATCTGTGTGCGGCTGCCCGCATGCGCCAACCTCCTACAATGGCTTAACTTAACTTAATGACGTTATATGATACAATATATATAGCTACATGTTTACGTAAAGGAAACAAATACCATATAATTATGCTCATCATAATTGTGTTTAGTGCCATTGAAAGTTTTCGTATATAAATGTATCTGGCTATTCATTTTCTAAAATAGAGTTTATTTAACAATTTTTTTGCCATTGAAAGTTTTTGTAATTTTTTTGGAAAATAACTAAATAGAGTTTATTTAACAATTTTTTCAATAATATTTCGTTGTTGGAATGACTTTATCTTGGGACTTTGACATTCTAATGACTTTATTTTTGGCAAAATTGGTTATAGATTTAAGCTTTAAAACATATGTCATTTTAATATATATATATATATTTGGATAAATGGTAAATATTTCATAAATCTGAAATTCATAATGTTTACGATCAAACATAAACCTACTTTAATTCTATACCAAAAAAGTTTAAAAAAAACATAGAGTTAGTTAAATGATGATACAGATATTATTCCGATCCAAAGTCAGTCCACTGTTTCTACCGTGTGAACGGTGACCAATGAAGTGAAGGGGTTTGTGATGGTTAAGGAGATGCGAGAAGAGACTGAAGGGAGCAGAGGCATAGATCAAAGGTCGTTACAACTCAAAATAGTCTCGAAACATGACGCGAATCTTGATCAGAGACTCGCATCGAGAGGGTTCGAAGAACTATCTCAGAACGAGACTTCTCGGAATGGAAGAAACCCCTAGTAGTTGATCCCTCTACCAAGCTCTTTGAGGACAGCTAGCACAGAGCAGAATCCTCCCATACACAGTCCACTAGGAAACCAAAGGGTTTTGATGTTTCACCAAAAAACCCGAGACGAGAACAACAACCAAATATCACACAACCAAAATTCCCAACATGAAATCACCAAGACAGAGCTCAATAACATTAGAAATAGACAGAAACCAATATACAGCTTCGGGAGAGGTCAAACACAAAGAGATGAAGAGACTAACAACCACTGGAAGTAGAAACACACCACCAATGCTAAAACCTACACTTGGAACCAACATGGTACAAATTAACCATCCTACACAACCTCCAGCAAGAAAGTATTACCTCGCAGAGCCACTCCAGATGATAGGAAGCCGAGAATCTAAACCCAGAAGATAGTCCTCCAAAAGCCTTCCTAAAGATTCATTGCAACAGAACATCCGATATGGCTTCGCCCCAACCAATACTTCTCGAAAGAGAGAGACCTATAGACCTGCAGATCTAACAAGGACAAGGTACTCAAAGGGAGGAGGGAGAAGGTCAAACTGAAGCGAGACGTAATTTGGTCTCTCGAGAAGAAGCCTCAGAACAGTGGCCAGTCGAGCAGATGAGGCATAAGAAAGCTTCAGGTGGACTTCGGTGAAACCGCCGACGCTCAGAGAAGCAGATCGTCGTCCGTTAAGAGATCGAGAAAAATCGCCTCCTCAGATCCAGAGCCCAGCTAGCCACCGTCCTCAAAAACAATTTTGATATTTTCTTTTATATTGGGATATCAATAACAATTACGACGAACAAGATTTAACTCTTCGCAGCACTTGAAAACAGGTTCCATTAACAACTTTACGACTACAGTTTTACAAAAGTACCAACTTATGATTGATAATTTTATTTTTGACAGACGGGATATCTATATCACGTTAACATTTTCAGTAAATTTGGTTTCATTAATCAGAATCAATCGGCTTTTGTTACTGATAGATTGTTGATGGAGAATGTGCTATTAGCATCTGAGCTTGTTAAAGATTATCACAGGGATTCAGTATCTCCTAGATGTGCTATGAAAATAGACATATCAAAGGCATTTGACTCGGTTCAGTGGAGCTTCCTACTGAATACCCTTGAGGCGATGAATATACGTTCTCGATTTATTAATTGGATCCGGTTGTGTATATATACAACAAGTTTCTCAATGCAAGTCAATGGAGAATTAACGGGATATTTTGGAAGCACGCGAGGGCTTCGACAGGGTTGTTCTCTTTCTCCTTATTTATTTGTGATTTGTATGAATGTCCTATCAAATATGCTGGATAAAGCTGCTACGTCTCGTCAATTTGGATTCCATCCGAAGTGTAAAAATATTGGTCTTACGCATTTGTGTTTCGTGGATGACTTAATGGTCTTTTTGGAGGGAACGAAAACATCAATCGAGAATGTTTTGGGTCTATTTACAGAGTTTGCCAATAGATCAGGATTAAGTATCAGTGTGGAGAAGTCGACTCTCTTCTTAGCTGGTATTTCAGATACAAAAAACAGGAAATAACTACAGCTTTTTCGTTTGCTATTGGTCAATTACCAGTTCGTTACCTCGGTTTACCTCTATTAACGAAAAGAATGTCCAAATCAGATTATGGGCCGCTTTGGGAAAGGATTCGGGCAAAGATAGGTTGCTGGACTGTACGCTCACTATCCTATGCGGGTAGACTACAACTAATCTCTTCTGTTATTTGTAGTTTATCGAACTTTTGGATATCTGTTTTTCGATTACCGAAACGGTGTGTGAAGGAAATTGAAAGCATTTGCTCGGTATTTCTCTGGTTAGGACCGGAATTAAATGCTAAGAAAGCTAAGGTATCTTGGAATGACATTTGTAAACCGAAGAAAGAAGGTGGTCTAGGGATAAAATCACTTGTTGAGGCAAATATAGTGAGTAGTCTGAAACTTATTTGGCGAATAATTTATAGGAAAGAATCGCTTTGGGTTGCTTGGAGGTGGAAATATCTTATTCGAAAGGGCTCTTTCTGGACAATAAAAGAGAACACAACTTTGGGATCATGGATGTGGAGGAAAATGTTGAAGCTTCGTACCCTGGCAGCTTCTTTTCATAAATCTGAGGTTCGAAAAGGGACAACTATATCATTTTGGTATGATAATTGGTGCTCTAAAGGGAGATTAATTGATGTGCTGGGGAGTAGAGGTGTAATTGATCTCGGGATCCCGTTCGACTCAACTATGGATGTGGTCTTAGCTTCACATAGACGACGGAACCATCGGCACTCTGAACTCAACGCTATTGAGGATGAAATTTGGATTATTCAGTCTCGTCAGCCAACAGAGGTTAATGATATTCATCTATGGAGAGCAAATATGACGGATTATAAGAAGAGATTTGTCACATACTCAACTTGGAATCAAATTCGAAAACAAGCAATGATCGTTCCATGGAGCTCTCTTCTATGGTTTTCGCATGGAACACCCAAATTTGTTTTCATCTCTTGCCTTGCTATGCTGGATCGTTTAACCACTGCTGATCGTTGCCAAAATTGGAATTTGGGTATTCAAGCGGATTGTATCCTCTGCTCTACTCATGCGGAATCAAGAGATCATCTTTTTTTCTCTTGTTGCTACTCTACGGAGGTATGGTATAATTTGACAAACTCGCTACTAGGAGCAGATTACTCAAACATTTGGCACAGGCTTTTGACTATTCTTCAAAATGGAAAGTTCCCAAGGATTCGACTATTTCTTCTAAGATATGTTTTCCAGGCTGTTATTTATCATATTTGGCGTGAGCGTAATGGGAGAAGACATGGTCAGCAATCGGTGGTTGATCGATAAGGTAGTACGGGATAGACTAAGTTCCATACAAAATATGGGTGACAACAGGTTCAATGAAGCTCTTCAGCTATGATTTTCATATCGTCGTTGATGCAAGCTTTTTCGGAATAAGTTTCAAAAACATTTAGCTTGATTCAATTTTAAATTTTGCAAGCATTTTATGTAAAAACGTTATTTTTTTGTTTGAATATAATTTAACATTCATACAAAAATAAAATCCTTGTTTTCTAAAAATCAAACTTCATGACTAATGCAAAAAAAAAAAACTAAACCTTTAATTAATCAACTAGACCATAAAATTTACTGTTACATTATTATACATAAACTACGATCGCTATAATGCTATTTCAATATCCTTTTTCTCAGTGCCTACGACGAACAAAACATTTGAATTCAACATTTGTGTACGCCATTTGAAAGACTAATTAGAGATTCTAAGTAGAGAGAACAGAGAGACTCTTGTGAGTCACGTTGAGAGACGTGTAACACATGTTAATTTTTAATAAGGTTAGAAACCAATGTTTAAGAACAAGAAAAACTTTGCTGATACAGTTCTCGAAGGAAAAAACAAAAAATCATATGCAAACTTTAGACTGAATTTCTTTTACCAATTATTTTTTGGAGAAACTATATATATATATATATATAATATTTCCGTTAGTATTATTGATCTTTTTTGTAAAAAGTGTGAAATTAAACAGAAGTAAGTGAAGGGAAAAAGGTGGACAAAGAAAAAAGTGAAGGGAAAAAAAACACATTATAAAAATTAAATGATAATGTATGAAAACGAGATTTAAAAAGAAAAAAAATTATTTAATACAAATTAATCTCTTAAAACGAAGTTTCTGAATCCATTAAATGAGAGAATATTTACCTACTCATTATGGTTTCATTATAAATACAGAACGTAACAGCTTCATTCAAAAATCGAATTTAGTCTCCCTTTCAGTTAATTCGTTGCTGCTGACGTTACACGGCGATGGCTTTAAGCTCTGAAACTTTTGACGACGACTCTAACGGTGGCGATCCAAACAAGAAACCCGAAGAACTCCACAAGAACCCGCAAGAAAAAGAAGAAGAAGAAGAAGAGAATCAAAACGAGAACCCGCACGAAGATGATCAAGAAGAAGAAGAAATAGAGAATCTTCCTCCGATTCCTCAAGAACTTCCAGAAGAACTCATCGAAAGTACCGTTGCACTCGTCCGGAGATGTAATTACCCGAGGCTATCTCTCATCTCCAGAGCCTTTCGTCACGTATTCTCTTCGCAGGAACTCCAATAGTGTATAGCTTTGATCCTTGGCGTGTTTTCGGACATCCAATAGTGGTATATGATCCGACTGACTTGTTTTGGAGACCTGTGAACGGTGTATATGGTTTGCCTAAGCTCAATTATTATGGGTCTACACTGGCGAATTTTGGTGCATAGAGATCGGGTTGGAAAAACGAGAAGGAGGTGAGATTTGGGGGAAGGTCGAATCAATATCGCGTGTGCTTAGATCCGTGAACTCGCCTTCCATTGATATTTGTCGCTCTGTTACGTTTTGATGATCTGTGGGATGGTTTCTTGCAGTTGCAGGTATGTTAATCTTTGATATGCATGGACTATTGATAATGATATATGACATTTTCTTTAGCCTCAAGTCTTAATTAGGCTTTCATGACCTTGCAGGTGAAGTAACTTTATTACATCTACTGTTTTAGCAGCTTGTTGATATGAGAGCACATATGAAGCGAAAGTGGTGCAGAAGCTGTTATATCTGTAACCTTATAAAGTAACTCGTCCTTCTTAACCTTTGTGCAAAAATGTGAATACTCTTAACAGAATTAGCCTTGTGTAGAGTAGGCCATTCCTTGTACTAAAATTCTTACGAGACTTGTTGAAATGTATCTTTGGTTTAGCTATTTTCTGGTTCTTTCTGTTGTGAGATATATAATTCTTCAGTAAGTAATCACAATCAGATTTAATCAAACCTAATCTGCTTCTACTATACGAGCAAATATGAATACATGGTTTGGATTGGAGATGAAGCAAAACAAAGTGATTTAGTTAACCGGTGGTTTGATTTTATGGGTAACTTACAATCAAAGTGAGAAAATACAATGTCCTGAAGCTATGTATATATATACTGTACAAAGAGAAGATAATATTATTTGTATGTAACGGAAATCTTATGAAACTTTGTTCTCTTTTTAACATTAAAAGACTCACACTGTGCTTTCAAGTACATGAGCAATATGAAATCTTGGTTCAGAGATGTGAAGATGGAGCAAAACAAACCGGTTAACTTTACCGGTGGATATTGATAGTGATTACAAAAACCTGTGCACTTAATGATAGAGAGGAGGTCCAAGCCACTAAACTTAACGATTGATCTTGCTATGATTGTAATAAACAAAAAGATGGAACAAACACAAAATTGACTTGAGTTTCTTCTAGTAAATCTGAAAATATCACCAGAAATCGTTACAGGAACACTGCCCATTTCTGAAATGGTGAAACCGATACCGATCCCTCACTAAAATCTCTCTCTCTATCATAGAACTGAGATATTAGCTTAGCAATTGAATGACAATCTCCACACACCCTTAGATTCTTAATAACCCAAATCGCCTTTTGGAGCCTCCGTTGATATCAGGCCATAACAGACCGCCAGCTTCTCGCTGTGCAGATCAAGAGATTGTTCCTTCGTTTCTTCTTCATCGATGATCTGCAGAACCTGTGACATCTCTGGTTCGTAAACATTCGATTTCAATCAACATAATCGAATAAAGTAAAACAGAGGAAGGCATTGAGATTACCGGAATGTGCGGACCTTAGAATCGATTATGTTGCCAAATCAGGAAAATGCTCTCTCAATATCCTTTTCATCAAGGCCCTAGTCGAGACGACGAACAAAGCACTTGAATTCAACATTTGAGTACGCCATTTGAAAGACAAATTAGGGTTTCTAATTAGAGAGAACAAAGAGACTTGTGAGCCAAGTAATCACGTCCAGAGACATTTGACTCAATTTTTATAGATTTTACCATTTGTTAATTGTTATTAAGGTAAAAAGCTTAAAAACAAAAAAAAAATAGAAACCTGTTGTTGAAATTAATAAGAGAAAAAAACTTTGCTGACATAGTTTCTTAAAATTATTGACAAATGGGGAAAAATGTCAATTAAATGCTAATTTTTAGACTTTGGATTTTTAACGCACAGATTTTGGCGTGGACCTAAAAACACACATACATTTTTCCGCGTTGCCGATTCAGACACGCCGTCAAGCCCTGTTTAGCGGCGTTAAACAAAACTTAACAGATCGTTAAAAATCTCTGTTAAGTTAAACTCTGCGTTTAACAACACAAAAATCATCCCCAAATTAAAAACCCTAAAACAAAAAATCCATAAATCGATTTCACTCATTCATTATTCCAAAAACTGGATTCAAAAACTGCATTTCAGCACTTTCTTCCGAGAAGGATCCGTTACAAGAGATAACAAAAAGAACATTTAAAGAAATAATCAGAGGAAGGTCATCCATGAGACGAATTGGTAGATAACGATTCTTCGTTGGTTAACAGATTCGCGAGTTTCGCAACAAGCTGAGAGATTCCATGAGACTGAGATCCAGATCCAGGAGGCGGTACCCAATACGAAGCACCGGGAACGAAAGGGAGCCAATCAGGTGCAAATTGGCGTACAAATATTCGGTGAACGGCGTCCTCGAGCTTTTGAATCAAAGGTTTTTAATTTGGGGATGATTTTTGTGTTGTTAAACGCAGAGTTTAACTTAACAGAGATTTTTAACGATCTGTTAAGTTTTGTTTAACACCGCTAAACAGGGCTTAACGGCGTGTCTGAATCAGCAACGCGGGAAAATGTATGTGTGTTTTTAGGTCCACGTCAAAATCTGTGTGTTAAACGTCAAAATCAGACCTAGTCTCTCGGGTGCTAAGGATGCATATGAATGGCTGCCATGCCAAACCGGAGAATATAGCTCCAAATCAGGCTATTACATTAAAGCTCAGCAACGAGCAGATGCCCTCAATTCTACAAACTCACCTCAGTCGATAAAGTGGATTAGTGATCTCTGGGAACAAGCATACTCTCCAAAACTCAAAATCTTCATCTGGAAGATCATCCGCATGCTCTGCCTACGGGTGAGAACCTACAAAAACGCAATTTAACCCAGGCAACAAATTGCATTAGATGCGGAGTGCTCGAAACCTCAAATCGCATATTCTTCGATTGCCCTTTTGCTGAGAGAGTCTGGCACATCTCACCTTTCCATCCAGTCCCGAGCTTTGACTCGACGAACTCTTTTGAGAAAAACCTCCTACTAGGTTCAAGCCTCACAGCTCTGCCACCAACTGGAGTAGCGTTTGGTCCCCTTTTCCCTTGGATCTGTTGGTCAATTTGGAAGGCAAGAAACCTCCTGATCTTTCAAAATCGTCGAACACCAGAAGAAGATTGCGTCGCTTTGGCTGTATCGGAAGCGGCCGCATGGGGACGAGCTCAGCAAATTCCGGTTAGATTGTAAGGCAGACCTCAGAAGTCTCTAACAATGAGGAACCCGAGATCTTTCCCAATTCTAAGGACCGACGCTGCTTGGAACCAGAATATCTTGAAGGCTGGAACAGGTTGGTTTATTTCTGAATCGAACTGTGACCCAATTGTGCAAGGATCTGACTCCTTCAATTCCATTAATTCGAGTCTCAAAGCTGAAGCCCTAGCCTTACTGACGGGTCTGAGAGAAGCTTACCGACGTGAGATAAGGAAGATTTGTGTTTACTCAGATGCCCAAATGCTTATCAATGTTCTAAAGGAAAGACAAAAAAGGATGCAGATCTATGGAATAACGGAGGATATCCGATTTCTAGCCTTGAAATTTGAAGAATTAGAGTTTAATTTCATACCAAGGGAAGAAAACAGAGTTGCCGTTTTACTAGCTAAATCGACTCTCGCTTCCTCTATTTGTAATGAAACCAATGTGTAAGCTAATGATTTATAAAATAAGCTTGTTGCCCAAAAAAAAAAAATTGACATTTTTCCCAATTTTAAAATGATTTGAAAAAAAATATATATAATATTGTTTTTTTCTTCGTAAAAAATTGAAAATATGAGTATGTAGAGAAAAACACATTTTAGAAAACTAAATGATAATGTATTAGAAATGATGGTTTAAGAAGAGAAAAAATGATTTAATATCATTTTGGCTTTTTATCATGGACTTCTTTCCTAAAATGCCACATTTGACTGAAAATTTTCAAAAAATACCACACGCGGACAAATGTTCGAAAAATACCACATTTGGGACTGTAGGATGACTATAGCAGAACAGAGAAAGACTGTTTTTTTCCTTTTAGTAAAAGGACAAACAAATGAAGGCACAGAGGCGACGCTTCGAGAACCCTGTGGCACATCGGCTACTAACGCAATATTATCAGAGGAAAAAGAACCCAAATTTGAAATCCAAGAAACCTAAGGTTCACGAGTTGGGCATGGCAGGCGATGAAAGGAGCGGTCTCCCGATGCACCCAGAAGAAGATCCAAAAGGTAGTCACTGTTAGGATAGGAACAATATTCAAATTGAAGTGGAAAGTCTAAGTTATTTTGGAATGGGACTGGAAAAGGATAGTGAATATCGACGTTTTCGTTCATACACAAAACCGTGGACATAATTGGATGGTGGACATACCGTGATAATCGTGGACATAGATAATTTGCTACTCTATCAAATAATAAACTCGACCATAGCTAATACTCCTAACTGTGCATATTTGAGATCTCTATCCATTCTCGTGGCGCAGAGAATCTCTAATAGTATAATCACACCTACTGGATTCAGTTGTACACTTAAGCATCTCCCATAAGAGAATACTTAGAATTAAGATGCATAGAAAGGTAGCTACATCGATTAAGAACAATCAAACATATATTAAACCCTAAAAATAGATTCCATCATCGACCACCACCGTAGTGGTCTAAAAGATTTACTCTAAAACAGAARAAAAAAGTAAAAAAAGAAARAACTCTTTATTTAGGGTTTTTAGAAGTGGTAGCTACAAAAGTTCTCTATTCTAAGTTGTCTATTCCAAGTTGTGTTTTCTAGTGAGATTACAAGTGATTATATAGTCCTAGGGATTCTTAKAATAKTCCATTTCGTYCYTATCTTGTTTCTGGAAGCTTAAAACTCGAGATGACAAGYTGCCCGAATCATGTCTTGCCACGTAGGAAATTTYCCAGYTTTCTCGGACGTCAKAATCRACCTTGATTGGTCGATTCTTGGGTCGATGTGAATCTCTTGGGCTTGACTGGTCGATGCATCATCCGAGAGTATTCTCTGGAAATCCTGCGGACTCTATATCGACCCCTACATGTCGATTCTGGAGTTGATATTGGTGCTCTTCAGTTTCCTGAAATCCTTCTCCGAATGTGCATGATTCAATTAGCGGTGTCAACTCTCCCATTGGTTCTAGCAAGCTCCAGAAACACTCTAAACATTAAGTTTTAGCTCCAAGTACCTAGAAACACATAAACACAAGCAAACACACTAAAACTATATTAAATGTTAGTTATAAAGCCTAAAACTAATTTATTATGATACATAAAAACATGTAAAATACGACGCTATCAGCGTCCTATATGGTGGACATTGGATACACAAAAGAATATCTCTTTAATGTAACAATTTCATCGATGACATTATAAGACTTCACCGTCAATATCGATGTTTTCGTTCACACATAAAACTTATGAACCATTTTCATGGTGTCCATACCATGATTTACGAGACATTGATAAATTCTGGGGACATAACACATTTGACCACGACAATGGTGGACATAACGCCATTCGATGGACATAATAATATTACATGTGGACATACGTACATATACGGAGGACCTAACACATTTAACGTTGACATAAAACCAGGATGGACATGAAACGCTTGTGATGGACAAGAAAATGAGTTGTGGACACATGACAAACGATGGTGGACATAATACATTTAGAGGGTGGACATAGAGTAGATATGTCGTATGAAATTGACATGTGCCCCTTTGAAAAGCAACAGACTTTGACTTAACCACTTTTGTCATTGACAAAAAACTGTGTGGACATAGGAGATGTCGTGGACATACGAATTATCGTGGACGTAGATGAATTATGTGGACATACGAACATCCATGGTGGCCATAATTGTATTTGGAAACAAATGAACTGACGGCCAAGGTTATTTGTAGGTCGACGGCGGAATGAAGAAGCAATAGGCACAAAAAAGGCGGTGAATGGAAGAAGTTGACGGGAAGGTCAGATGGGTAAGTAAAGTCCGTGATGGACGATTCCTGTTCATAAACAACAATGATGTTGTTCATAAACATAATCACAAACTATCTTCACTTAGCTATGATTCATCATTGTTGTTCATAACCAAAATTTATGAACATCTCCGATGGTTTAAAGAGATTTATGATCATCTTCTCCAACGGTTGTGGTGGCGGAGATCGGAAGCTAAACAAAACCCGAGGAAAATATATCAATCTTCAGCACCACAATAAATCGCCGGCGAAGGTTGGACGAACAAGGAGAGATGGAGAAAGATTAAAGGCCAGCACCCTTGCTTCGTCATCGGAGGATTCATTTCTTGATTAGTCGTCGGTGCTTTGGGAGGAGAAGAGATGAGAGAGAGAGATAAGAAGATGAAAATATAAAGAAGAGAAAATGGGATAATAAGAAATGAGAGAATAGATAGAGAGAGTTATGAAAGGGGCATAGTCTTTCTACATATGAGGCTTGTGAAAATCAGTAAAATGAGAGAGTAATTATTTATTTCATTATAAATACAGAACGTAACAGCTTCTTTCAAAAATCGAATTTAATCTCCCTTTCAGTTAATTCGTTGAATCTTCCTCCGATTCCTCAAGAACTTCCAGAAGAACTGATCGAAATGATCCTCTTACTCATCCAGAGATGTCATTACCCGACGCTATCTCTCATCTCCAGAGCCTTTCGTCACGTAATCTCTTCGCAGGAACTCTACGAAAGGCGCTTGCACCTCGGCCTCACCGAACCGGTTCTTTATACCTGGATCATGCTCTAAATCGGAGCAACATCTCTGTACGATTGAGCAGAATCACTTCACTTACTTACAAGTTGCTAGGGTCTACTGCCGTCACAATCGGACACAAGATCTACGTAATTGGATGCATCGGCTTAAATCAAACCGTAAACGCTGTGATTGTCATAGATTGCAGATTCCATACGTATCGCCAGCTCCCGAGTATGCAGAGGGATCGATGCTACGCAGCCGCCGGAGTAATTGACGGAAAGATTTACGTAGTCGGAGGTCGCAAGAAACGATATGATGATTGGGTCGAAGTGTTCGATGTAGAGAATGAGATTTGGGAAACTGTGCCTGGTCCATACTCTCCCGTTGCTAGTTCGAGTGGAGTGTTTATTATACATGTGGTACTGGATAATAAGATATACATTTGGATGGTCAGTATTGTTTGGCTTACGATCCAAGACGACGTAAATGGGAGGATTGAGGACCTGGAAGTCAACAGAGTTTTGTTTGGCACGGGTCGTCTTGTGTGGTTGATGATTTGTTGTATACCATTGATCCTACGCTTATTCTTGGATCTCCGATTGTCGTGTATGATCCAAGGGATATTGTTTGGAGACCTGTCAAGGGTGTAGATCCTTGGCCTAGTCTCGTTTATCATTATATTGAGTCTAGAATGGCGAATTATGGTGGGAAAATGATGGTTTTGGGCAGTTATCGGAGTCTGCATAGTTGTGACGTTTGGTGCGTAGAGGTCGCGTTGGAGAAACGTGAAGATGGTGATATTTGGGGGAAGGTCGAATTAATCTCGCTTGTGCATTCATTCCGCAAGTCGCCTTTCTTTGAGCTTTCTCAAACTATTACGGTTTGATGATTCGTTTGCAGTTGCAAGGTATGTTAATGTTTGATGAGTATGGACTATTGATGATGAATTATGATGTTTCAGACGTTTTCTTTATATCAGAGCAAAGTAGCTTGTTGATATCAGAGCAAAGTAGCTCAGAAGCTCTTACATCTTACACCTTAAAGAGTAACTCGTCCTTCTTGACCTTTGTGCACAATATGATTTTAATACTCTTACAGAATTAGCGTTGAGTATATTTCTTAAGCTGTGTAGAATAGGCCACTCTTTTAGCTGCCTTTATACAAAAACTTTTTACGAAACTTGTTGAAATGCATCTTCTGGGTTTTTGTGCAGTTGCACTAACATGGTCTCAAGTTCTTTCTGTTTGCTTTTAGATATATAATTATTCTGTAAGTAATCACAATCAGATTTAACGAAACCTAATCTGCTTCTACCATATGAGCAAATATAAAATTTTGGTAGAGATGAAGCAAAACAATGTGATTTTAGTTAACCGGTGATTTTGACTTTATGAGTAGCTACAATATCAAAATGAGAAAATACAAAAGTCCTGAAGCTATCTATATATATGCAAGGAGAAGATAATATTAATTATTTATCTACCGAAATCTTATGAAACTTTATTCTCTTTTTACATTAATAAGACCCACTGTGCTTCAAGTATTTTTATGAGCAATATGAAATCTTGGTTCAAAGATGTGAAGGTGTTCCAGGAGCAAAACAAACCGGTTTGCTTTAACTGGTGGTTACATGATCGTATTGATAGTAATTTACTTAGCTTGTTTCTCTCTCTAAAACTCTTTGTCTTCCTTCATACATATTTGATCATAGTATCAATGTATCATATATATATATATATATATGTGAATTGATATACATAATTTTGTTATGGTTCATAATAGTTTCCAATATTTTTTGCAAAGTTATTTATTTGTCATGTTAAACAACAACAATATCACTAATTTACTAAGGAATCGGAAAGAACTAAAATTACTATACTAATTTAACAGTTTTTTACGGATCACCATACGAGACATGCACTAATAACTACATACAAGTTATCTATATAAACCAACTGTATGTAAGGATTTCAAGTTTAACCATCAAATAACAAACAAAATTGTTTTGGATAAGAATATCACAAGAAATGTCATCATCACTTTTTGTTATCCTTTGCATCATCCTAATTTATATCGTTCCTCTACATGGATGTATGTTTATGAAAATATGCATATATATAAATAATCGTTTTGTGATCGCTTACAATCATCATATTTTCTTATATAATATTTTCCATATTATTTTCTAACTTCTATTTTTTTTTTCTTATAGCTGGAAACACACAACATCTTGACGCGAACAAGTCAGGTTCGGATTTCAACCATCACATATCAAAAAGAATTAACCCAAAAAAATAAAAATCAAAAATCAAAAATATCTCAAGAACGTCATCATCACATTTTGTTATCTTTTGCATCATCATAACTCTCTCGTTCCTCTACAAGAATGTATGTTTATGAAATTATGCATATATATAAATAATCGCGTTTTCATAGTTTACAATTATCACCATTGTAATCATATTGTTATAAATAATATTCTTCATTTATTTCAACTTCTAATCTTTTTCTTATAGCTGCAAACGGATCACAAGGTCTTGAAGCGAACAACTTAGGTTCATCAGTGTGCCTTATTGAAAAATGTCCAAAACACAAAGAAGATGTGTGTTATTGATGTTTCAGAGATCGTAGGAGGTGTTATCGTAATTTATATCTGTGTGCGGCTGCCCGCATGCGCCAACCTCCTACAATGGCTTAACTTAACTTAATGACGTTATATGATACAATATATATAGCTACATGTTTACGTAAAGGAAACAAATACCATATAATTATGCTCATCATAATTGTGTTTAGTGCCATTGAAAGTTTTCGTATATAAATGTATCTGGCTATTCATTTTCTAAAATAGAGTTTATTTAACAATTTTTTTGCCATTGAAAGTTTTTGTAATTTTTTTGGAAAATAACTAAATAGAGTTTATTTAACAATTTTTTCAATAATATTTCGTTGTTGGAATGACTTTATCTTGGGACTTTGACATTCTAATGACTTTATTTTTGGCAAAATTGGTTATAGATTTAAGCTTTAAAACATATGTCATTTTAATATATATATATATATTTGGATAAAT
Organism: Boechera stricta; assembly: GCA_018361395.1. Taxonomy (NCBI): domain Eukaryota; kingdom Viridiplantae; phylum Streptophyta; class Magnoliopsida; order Brassicales; family Brassicaceae; genus Boechera; species Boechera stricta. The sequence goes on along the minus strand of CM031541.1, from coordinate 12,184,120 downwards.
GGTAAATATTTCATAAATCTGAAATTCATAATGTTTACGATCAAACATAAACCTACTTTAATTCTATACCAAAAAAGTTTAAAAAAAACATAGAGTTAGTTAAATGATGATACAGATATTATTCCGATCCAAAGTCAGTCCACTGTTTCTACCGTGTGAACGGTGACCAATGAAGTGAAGGGGTTTGTGATGGTTAAGGAGATGCGAGAAGAGACTGAAGGGAGCAGAGGCATAGATCAAAGGTCGTTACAACTCAAAATAGTCTCGAAACATGACGCGAATCTTGATCAGAGACTCGCATCGAGAGGGTTCGAAGAACTATCTCAGAACGAGACTTCTCGGAATGGAAGAAACCCCTAGTAGTTGATCCCTCTACCAAGCTCTTTGAGGACAGCTAGCACAGAGCAGAATCCTCCCATACACAGTCCACTAGGAAACCAAAGGGTTTTGATGTTTCACCAAAAAACCCGAGACGAGAACAACAACCAAATATCACACAACCAAAATTCCCAACATGAAATCACCAAGACAGAGCTCAATAACATTAGAAATAGACAGAAACCAATATACAGCTTCGGGAGAGGTCAAACACAAAGAGATGAAGAGACTAACAACCACTGGAAGTAGAAACACACCACCAATGCTAAAACCTACACTTGGAACCAACATGGTACAAATTAACCATCCTACACAACCTCCAGCAAGAAAGTATTACCTCGCAGAGCCACTCCAGATGATAGGAAGCCGAGAATCTAAACCCAGAAGATAGTCCTCCAAAAGCCTTCCTAAAGATTCATTGCAACAGAACATCCGATATGGCTTCGCCCCAACCAATACTTCTCGAAAGAGAGAGACCTATAGACCTGCAGATCTAACAAGGACAAGGTACTCAAAGGGAGGAGGGAGAAGGTCAAACTGAAGCGAGACGTAATTTGGTCTCTCGAGAAGAAGCCTCAGAACAGTGGCCAGTCGAGCAGATGAGGCATAAGAAAGCTTCAGGTGGACTTCGGTGAAACCGCCGACGCTCAGAGAAGCAGATCGTCGTCCGTTAAGAGATCGAGAAAAATCGCCTCCTCAGATCCAGAGCCCAGCTAGCCACCGTCCTCAAAAACAATTTTGATATTTTCTTTTATATTGGGATATCAATAACAATTACGACGAACAAGATTTAACTCTTCGCAGCACTTGAAAACAGGTTCCATTAACAACTTTACGACTACAGTTTTACAAAAGTACCAACTTATGATTGATAATTTTATTTTTGACAGACGGGATATCTATATCACGTTAACATTTTCAGTAAATTTGGTTTCATTAATCAGAATCAATCGGCTTTTGTTACTGATAGATTGTTGATGGAGAATGTGCTATTAGCATCTGAGCTTGTTAAAGATTATCACAGGGATTCAGTATCTCCTAGATGTGCTATGAAAATAGACATATCAAAGGCATTTGACTCGGTTCAGTGGAGCTTCCTACTGAATACCCTTGAGGCGATGAATATACGTTCTCGATTTATTAATTGGATCCGGTTGTGTATATATACAACAAGTTTCTCAATGCAAGTCAATGGAGAATTAACGGGATATTTTGGAAGCACGCGAGGGCTTCGACAGGGTTGTTCTCTTTCTCCTTATTTATTTGTGATTTGTATGAATGTCCTATCAAATATGCTGGATAAAGCTGCTACGTCTCGTCAATTTGGATTCCATCCGAAGTGTAAAAATATTGGTCTTACGCATTTGTGTTTCGTGGATGACTTAATGGTCTTTTTGGAGGGAACGAAAACATCAATCGAGAATGTTTTGGGTCTATTTACAGAGTTTGCCAATAGATCAGGATTAAGTATCAGTGTGGAGAAGTCGACTCTCTTCTTAGCTGGTATTTCAGATACAAAAAACAGGAAATAACTACAGCTTTTTCGTTTGCTATTGGTCAATTACCAGTTCGTTACCTCGGTTTACCTCTATTAACGAAAAGAATGTCCAAATCAGATTATGGGCCGCTTTGGGAAAGGATTCGGGCAAAGATAGGTTGCTGGACTGTACGCTCACTATCCTATGCGGGTAGACTACAACTAATCTCTTCTGTTATTTGTAGTTTATCGAACTTTTGGATATCTGTTTTTCGATTACCGAAACGGTGTGTGAAGGAAATTGAAAGCATTTGCTCGGTATTTCTCTGGTTAGGACCGGAATTAAATGCTAAGAAAGCTAAGGTATCTTGGAATGACATTTGTAAACCGAAGAAAGAAGGTGGTCTAGGGATAAAATCACTTGTTGAGGCAAATATAGTGAGTAGTCTGAAACTTATTTGGCGAATAATTTATAGGAAAGAATCGCTTTGGGTTGCTTGGAGGTGGAAATATCTTATTCGAAAGGGCTCTTTCTGGACAATAAAAGAGAACACAACTTTGGGATCATGGATGTGGAGGAAAATGTTGAAGCTTCGTACCCTGGCAGCTTCTTTTCATAAATCTGAGGTTCGAAAAGGGACAACTATATCATTTTGGTATGATAATTGGTGCTCTAAAGGGAGATTAATTGATGTGCTGGGGAGTAGAGGTGTAATTGATCTCGGGATCCCGTTCGACTCAACTATGGATGTGGTCTTAGCTTCACATAGACGACGGAACCATCGGCACTCTGAACTCAACGCTATTGAGGATGAAATTTGGATTATTCAGTCTCGTCAGCCAACAGAGGTTAATGATATTCATCTATGGAGAGCAAATATGACGGATTATAAGAAGAGATTTGTCACATACTCAACTTGGAATCAAATTCGAAAACAAGCAATGATCGTTCCATGGAGCTCTCTTCTATGGTTTTCGCATGGAACACCCAAATTTGTTTTCATCTCTTGCCTTGCTATGCTGGATCGTTTAACCACTGCTGATCGTTGCCAAAATTGGAATTTGGGTATTCAAGCGGATTGTATCCTCTGCTCTACTCATGCGGAATCAAGAGATCATCTTTTTTTCTCTTGTTGCTACTCTACGGAGGTATGGTATAATTTGACAAACTCGCTACTAGGAGCAGATTACTCAAACATTTGGCACAGGCTTTTGACTATTCTTCAAAATGGAAAGTTCCCAAGGATTCGACTATTTCTTCTAAGATATGTTTTCCAGGCTGTTATTTATCATATTTGGCGTGAGCGTAATGGGAGAAGACATGGTCAGCAATCGGTGGTTGATCGATAAGGTAGTACGGGATAGACTAAGTTCCATACAAAATATGGGTGACAACAGGTTCAATGAAGCTCTTCAGCTATGATTTTCATATCGTCGTTGATGCAAGCTTTTTCGGAATAAGTTTCAAAAACATTTAGCTTGATTCAATTTTAAATTTTGCAAGCATTTTATGTAAAAACGTTATTTTTTTGTTTGAATATAATTTAACATTCATACAAAAATAAAATCCTTGTTTTCTAAAAATCAAACTTCATGACTAATGCAAAAAAAAAAAACTAAACCTTTAATTAATCAACTAGACCATAAAATTTACTGTTACATTATTATACATAAACTACGATCGCTATAATGCTATTTCAATATCCTTTTTCTCAGTGCCTACGACGAACAAAACATTTGAATTCAACATTTGTGTACGCCATTTGAAAGACTAATTAGAGATTCTAAGTAGAGAGAACAGAGAGACTCTTGTGAGTCACGTTGAGAGACGTGTAACACATGTTAATTTTTAATAAGGTTAGAAACCAATGTTTAAGAACAAGAAAAACTTTGCTGATACAGTTCTCGAAGGAAAAAACAAAAAATCATATGCAAACTTTAGACTGAATTTCTTTTACCAATTATTTTTTGGAGAAACTATATATATATATATATATAATATTTCCGTTAGTATTATTGATCTTTTTTGTAAAAAGTGTGAAATTAAACAGAAGTAAGTGAAGGGAAAAAGGTGGACAAAGAAAAAAGTGAAGGGAAAAAAAACACATTATAAAAATTAAATGATAATGTATGAAAACGAGATTTAAAAAGAAAAAAAATTATTTAATACAAATTAATCTCTTAAAACGAAGTTTCTGAATCCATTAAATGAGAGAATATTTACCTACTCATTATGGTTTCATTATAAATACAGAACGTAACAGCTTCATTCAAAAATCGAATTTAGTCTCCCTTTCAGTTAATTCGTTGCTGCTGACGTTACACGGCGATGGCTTTAAGCTCTGAAACTTTTGACGACGACTCTAACGGTGGCGATCCAAACAAGAAACCCGAAGAACTCCACAAGAACCCGCAAGAAAAAGAAGAAGAAGAAGAAGAGAATCAAAACGAGAACCCGCACGAAGATGATCAAGAAGAAGAAGAAATAGAGAATCTTCCTCCGATTCCTCAAGAACTTCCAGAAGAACTCATCGAAAGTACCGTTGCACTCGTCCGGAGATGTAATTACCCGAGGCTATCTCTCATCTCCAGAGCCTTTCGTCACGTATTCTCTTCGCAGGAACTCCAATAGTGTATAGCTTTGATCCTTGGCGTGTTTTCGGACATCCAATAGTGGTATATGATCCGACTGACTTGTTTTGGAGACCTGTGAACGGTGTATATGGTTTGCCTAAGCTCAATTATTATGGGTCTACACTGGCGAATTTTGGTGCATAGAGATCGGGTTGGAAAAACGAGAAGGAGGTGAGATTTGGGGGAAGGTCGAATCAATATCGCGTGTGCTTAGATCCGTGAACTCGCCTTCCATTGATATTTGTCGCTCTGTTACGTTTTGATGATCTGTGGGATGGTTTCTTGCAGTTGCAGGTATGTTAATCTTTGATATGCATGGACTATTGATAATGATATATGACATTTTCTTTAGCCTCAAGTCTTAATTAGGCTTTCATGACCTTGCAGGTGAAGTAACTTTATTACATCTACTGTTTTAGCAGCTTGTTGATATGAGAGCACATATGAAGCGAAAGTGGTGCAGAAGCTGTTATATCTGTAACCTTATAAAGTAACTCGTCCTTCTTAACCTTTGTGCAAAAATGTGAATACTCTTAACAGAATTAGCCTTGTGTAGAGTAGGCCATTCCTTGTACTAAAATTCTTACGAGACTTGTTGAAATGTATCTTTGGTTTAGCTATTTTCTGGTTCTTTCTGTTGTGAGATATATAATTCTTCAGTAAGTAATCACAATCAGATTTAATCAAACCTAATCTGCTTCTACTATACGAGCAAATATGAATACATGGTTTGGATTGGAGATGAAGCAAAACAAAGTGATTTAGTTAACCGGTGGTTTGATTTTATGGGTAACTTACAATCAAAGTGAGAAAATACAATGTCCTGAAGCTATGTATATATATACTGTACAAAGAGAAGATAATATTATTTGTATGTAACGGAAATCTTATGAAACTTTGTTCTCTTTTTAACATTAAAAGACTCACACTGTGCTTTCAAGTACATGAGCAATATGAAATCTTGGTTCAGAGATGTGAAGATGGAGCAAAACAAACCGGTTAACTTTACCGGTGGATATTGATAGTGATTACAAAAACCTGTGCACTTAATGATAGAGAGGAGGTCCAAGCCACTAAACTTAACGATTGATCTTGCTATGATTGTAATAAACAAAAAGATGGAACAAACACAAAATTGACTTGAGTTTCTTCTAGTAAATCTGAAAATATCACCAGAAATCGTTACAGGAACACTGCCCATTTCTGAAATGGTGAAACCGATACCGATCCCTCACTAAAATCTCTCTCTCTATCATAGAACTGAGATATTAGCTTAGCAATTGAATGACAATCTCCACACACCCTTAGATTCTTAATAACCCAAATCGCCTTTTGGAGCCTCCGTTGATATCAGGCCATAACAGACCGCCAGCTTCTCGCTGTGCAGATCAAGAGATTGTTCCTTCGTTTCTTCTTCATCGATGATCTGCAGAACCTGTGACATCTCTGGTTCGTAAACATTCGATTTCAATCAACATAATCGAATAAAGTAAAACAGAGGAAGGCATTGAGATTACCGGAATGTGCGGACCTTAGAATCGATTATGTTGCCAAATCAGGAAAATGCTCTCTCAATATCCTTTTCATCAAGGCCCTAGTCGAGACGACGAACAAAGCACTTGAATTCAACATTTGAGTACGCCATTTGAAAGACAAATTAGGGTTTCTAATTAGAGAGAACAAAGAGACTTGTGAGCCAAGTAATCACGTCCAGAGACATTTGACTCAATTTTTATAGATTTTACCATTTGTTAATTGTTATTAAGGTAAAAAGCTTAAAAACAAAAAAAAAATAGAAACCTGTTGTTGAAATTAATAAGAGAAAAAAACTTTGCTGACATAGTTTCTTAAAATTATTGACAAATGGGGAAAAATGTCAATTAAATGCTAATTTTTAGACTTTGGATTTTTAACGCACAGATTTTGGCGTGGACCTAAAAACACACATACATTTTTCCGCGTTGCCGATTCAGACACGCCGTCAAGCCCTGTTTAGCGGCGTTAAACAAAACTTAACAGATCGTTAAAAATCTCTGTTAAGTTAAACTCTGCGTTTAACAACACAAAAATCATCCCCAAATTAAAAACCCTAAAACAAAAAATCCATAAATCGATTTCACTCATTCATTATTCCAAAAACTGGATTCAAAAACTGCATTTCAGCACTTTCTTCCGAGAAGGATCCGTTACAAGAGATAACAAAAAGAACATTTAAAGAAATAATCAGAGGAAGGTCATCCATGAGACGAATTGGTAGATAACGATTCTTCGTTGGTTAACAGATTCGCGAGTTTCGCAACAAGCTGAGAGATTCCATGAGACTGAGATCCAGATCCAGGAGGCGGTACCCAATACGAAGCACCGGGAACGAAAGGGAGCCAATCAGGTGCAAATTGGCGTACAAATATTCGGTGAACGGCGTCCTCGAGCTTTTGAATCAAAGGTTTTTAATTTGGGGATGATTTTTGTGTTGTTAAACGCAGAGTTTAACTTAACAGAGATTTTTAACGATCTGTTAAGTTTTGTTTAACACCGCTAAACAGGGCTTAACGGCGTGTCTGAATCAGCAACGCGGGAAAATGTATGTGTGTTTTTAGGTCCACGTCAAAATCTGTGTGTTAAACGTCAAAATCAGACCTAGTCTCTCGGGTGCTAAGGATGCATATGAATGGCTGCCATGCCAAACCGGAGAATATAGCTCCAAATCAGGCTATTACATTAAAGCTCAGCAACGAGCAGATGCCCTCAATTCTACAAACTCACCTCAGTCGATAAAGTGGATTAGTGATCTCTGGGAACAAGCATACTCTCCAAAACTCAAAATCTTCATCTGGAAGATCATCCGCATGCTCTGCCTACGGGTGAGAACCTACAAAAACGCAATTTAACCCAGGCAACAAATTGCATTAGATGCGGAGTGCTCGAAACCTCAAATCGCATATTCTTCGATTGCCCTTTTGCTGAGAGAGTCTGGCACATCTCACCTTTCCATCCAGTCCCGAGCTTTGACTCGACGAACTCTTTTGAGAAAAACCTCCTACTAGGTTCAAGCCTCACAGCTCTGCCACCAACTGGAGTAGCGTTTGGTCCCCTTTTCCCTTGGATCTGTTGGTCAATTTGGAAGGCAAGAAACCTCCTGATCTTTCAAAATCGTCGAACACCAGAAGAAGATTGCGTCGCTTTGGCTGTATCGGAAGCGGCCGCATGGGGACGAGCTCAGCAAATTCCGGTTAGATTGTAAGGCAGACCTCAGAAGTCTCTAACAATGAGGAACCCGAGATCTTTCCCAATTCTAAGGACCGACGCTGCTTGGAACCAGAATATCTTGAAGGCTGGAACAGGTTGGTTTATTTCTGAATCGAACTGTGACCCAATTGTGCAAGGATCTGACTCCTTCAATTCCATTAATTCGAGTCTCAAAGCTGAAGCCCTAGCCTTACTGACGGGTCTGAGAGAAGCTTACCGACGTGAGATAAGGAAGATTTGTGTTTACTCAGATGCCCAAATGCTTATCAATGTTCTAAAGGAAAGACAAAAAAGGATGCAGATCTATGGAATAACGGAGGATATCCGATTTCTAGCCTTGAAATTTGAAGAATTAGAGTTTAATTTCATACCAAGGGAAGAAAACAGAGTTGCCGTTTTACTAGCTAAATCGACTCTCGCTTCCTCTATTTGTAATGAAACCAATGTGTAAGCTAATGATTTATAAAATAAGCTTGTTGCCCAAAAAAAAAAAATTGACATTTTTCCCAATTTTAAAATGATTTGAAAAAAAATATATATAATATTGTTTTTTTCTTCGTAAAAAATTGAAAATATGAGTATGTAGAGAAAAACACATTTTAGAAAACTAAATGATAATGTATTAGAAATGATGGTTTAAGAAGAGAAAAAATGATTTAATATCATTTTGGCTTTTTATCATGGACTTCTTTCCTAAAATGCCACATTTGACTGAAAATTTTCAAAAAATACCACACGCGGACAAATGTTCGAAAAATACCACATTTGGGACTGTAGGATGACTATAGCAGAACAGAGAAAGACTGTTTTTTTCCTTTTAGTAAAAGGACAAACAAATGAAGGCACAGAGGCGACGCTTCGAGAACCCTGTGGCACATCGGCTACTAACGCAATATTATCAGAGGAAAAAGAACCCAAATTTGAAATCCAAGAAACCTAAGGTTCACGAGTTGGGCATGGCAGGCGATGAAAGGAGCGGTCTCCCGATGCACCCAGAAGAAGATCCAAAAGGTAGTCACTGTTAGGATAGGAACAATATTCAAATTGAAGTGGAAAGTCTAAGTTATTTTGGAATGGGACTGGAAAAGGATAGTGAATATCGACGTTTTCGTTCATACACAAAACCGTGGACATAATTGGATGGTGGACATACCGTGATAATCGTGGACATAGATAATTTGCTACTCTATCAAATAACAAACTCGACCATAGCTAATACTCCCAATTATGCAGATCTGAGATCTCTACCCACTCTCGTGGCGCAGAGAATCTCTAATAGTACAACCACACCTACTGGATTCAGTTGTACACTTAAGCATCTTCAATAAGAAAATACTTACCATTAAGATGCATAGAAAGGTAGCTAGATCGATTAAGAACAATCAAATATATATTAAACACTAAAAGTAGATCACATCATCGACCACCACCCTAGTGGTCTAAAAGATCTATTCCAAAACAGAAGAAAAGAAGTAAAAAAGAAAGAACTCTTTATTAGGGTTTTTAGAAGTGGTAGCTACAAAAGTTCTTTATTCCAAGTTATCTATTCCAAGTTGTCTTTTCTAGTGAGATTACAAGTGATTATATAGTCCTAGGGATTCTTAGAATATTCCATTTCGTCCTTATCTTGTTTCTGGAARCTTAAAACTCGAGATGACAAGTTGCCCGAATCATGTCTTGCCACGTAGGAAATTTYCCAGCTTTCTCGGACGTCAGAATCGACCTTGATTGGTCGATTCTTGGGTCGATGTGAATCTCTTGGGCTTGACTGGTCGATGCATCMTCCGAGAGTATTCTCTGGAAATCCTGCGGACTCTATATCGACCCCTACAKGTCGATTCTGGRGTYGATATTGGTGCTCTTCGGTTTCCTGAAATCCTTCTCCGAATGTGCATGACTCAATTGGCGGTGTCAACTCTCCCATTGTATCTAGCAAGCTCCAGAAACACTCTAAACATCCAGTTTTAGCTCCAAGTACCTAGAAACACATAAACACAAGCAAACACACTAAAACTATACTAAATGTTAGTTATAAAGCCTAAAACTAACTTATTATGATGCATAAAAACATGTAAAATACGACGCTATCAGCGTCCTATATGGTGGACATTGGATACACAAAAGAATATCTCTTTAATGTAACAATTTCATCGATGACATTATAAGACTTCACCGTCAATATCGATGTTTTCGTTCACACATAAAACTTATGAACCATTTTCATGGTGTCCATACCATGATTTACGTAGACATTGATAAATTCTGGGGACATAACACATTTGACCACTGACAATGGTGGACATAACGCCATTCTGATGGACATAATAATATTACATGTGGACATACGTACATACTCGACGGAGGACCTAACACATTTAACGTTGACATAAAACCAGGATGGACATGAAACGCTTGTGATGGACAAGAAAATGAGTTGTGGACACATGACAAACGATGGTGGACATAATACATTTAGGGTGGACATAGAGTAGATATGTCGTATGAAATTGACATGTGCCCCTTTGAAAAGCAACAGACTTTGACTTAACCACTTTTGTCATTGACAAAAAACTGTGTGGACATAGGAGATGTCGTGGACATACGAATTATCGTGGACGTAGATGAATTATGTGGACATACGAACATCCATGGTGGCCATAATTGTATTTGGAAACAAATGAACTGACGGCCAAGGTTATTTGTAGGTCGACGGCGGAATGAAGAAGCAATAGGCACAAAAAAGGCGGTGAATGGAAGAAGTTGACGGGAAGGTCAGATGGGTAAGTAAAGTCCGTGATGGACGATTCCTGTTCATAAACAACAATGATGTTGTTCATAAACATAATCACAAACTATCTTCACTTAGCTATGATTCATCATTGTTGTTCATAACCAAAATTTATGAACATCTCCGATGGTTTAAAGAGATTTATGATCATCTTCTCCAACGGTTGTGGTGGCGGAGATCGGAAGCTAAACAAAACCCGAGGAAAATATATCAATCTTCAGCACCACAATAAATCGCCGGCGAAGGTTGGACGAACAAGGAGAGATGGAGAAAGATTAAAGGCCAGCACCCTTGCTTCGTCATCGGAGGATTCATTTCTTGATTAGTCGTCGGTGCTTTGGGAGGAGAAGAGATGAGAGAGAGAGATAAGAAGATGAAAATATAAAGAAGAGAAAATGGGATAATAAGAAATGAGAGAATAGATAGAGAGAGTTATGAAAGGGGCATAGTCTTTCTACATATGAGGCTTGTGAAAATCAGTAAAATGAGAGAGTAATTATTTATTTCATTATAAATACAGAACGTAACAGCTTCTTTCAAAAATCGAATTTAATCTCCCTTTCAGTTAATTCGTTGAATCTTCCTCCGATTCCTCAAGAACTTCCAGAAGAACTGATCGAAATGATCCTCTTACTCATCCAGAGATGTCATCTACCTCCGACGCCATTCTCATCTCTCAGAGCTCTCGTCACGATTAATCTTCACTTACTTACAAGTTGCTAGGGTCTACTGCCGTCACAATCGGACACAAGATCTACGTAATTGGATGCATCGGCTTAAATCAAACCGTAAACGCTGTGATTGTCATAGATTGCAGATTCCATACGTATCGCCAGCTCCCGAGTATGCAGAGGGATCGATGCTACGCAGCCGCCGGAGTAATTGACGGAAAGATTTACGTAGTCGGAGGTCGCAAGAAACGATATGATGATTGGGTCGAAGTGTTCGATGTAGAGAATGAGATTTGGGAAACTGTGCCTGGTCCATACTCTCCCGTTGCTAGTTCGAGTGGAGTGTTTATTATACATGTGGTACTGGATAATAAGATATACATTTGGATGGTCAGTATTGTTTGGCTTACGATCCAAGACGACGTAAATGGGAGGATTGAGGACCTGGAAGTCAACAGAGTTTTGTTTGGCACGGGTCGTCTTGTGTGGTTGATGATTTGTTGTATACCATTGATCCTACGCTTATTCTTGGATCTCCGATTGTCGTGTATGATCCAAGGGATATTGTTTGGAGACCTGTCAAGGGTGTAGATCCTTGGCCTAGTCTCGTTTATCATTATATTGAGTCTAGAATGGCGAATTATGGTGGGAAAATGATGGTTTTGGGCAGTTATCGGAGTCTGCATAGTTGTGACGTTTGGTGCGTAGAGGTCGCGTTGGAGAAACGTGAAGATGGTGATATTTGGGGGAAGGTCGAATTAATCTCGCTTGTGCATTCATTCCGCAAGTCGCCTTTCTTTGAGCTTTCTCAAACTATTACGGTTTGATGATTCGTTTGCAGTTGCAAGGTATGTTAATGTTTGATGAGTATGGACTATTGATGATGAATTATGATGTTTCAGACGTTTTCTTTATATCAGAGCAAAGTAGCTTGTTGATATCAGAGCAAAGTAGCTCAGAAGCTCTTACATCTTACACCTTAAAGAGTAACTCGTCCTTCTTGACCTTTGTGCACAATATGATTTTAATACTCTTACAGAATTAGCGTTGAGTATATTTCTTAAGCTGTGTAGAATAGGCCACTCTTTTAGCTGCCTTTATACAAAAACTTTTTACGAAACTTGTTGAAATGCATCTTCTGGGTTTTTGTGCAGTTGCACTAACATGGTCTCAAGTTCTTTCTGTTTGCTTTTAGATATATAATTATTCTGTAAGTAATCACAATCAGATTTAACGAAACCTAATCTGCTTCTACCATATGAGCAAATATAAAATTTTGGTAGAGATGAAGCAAAACAATGTGATTTTAGTTAACCGGTGATTTTGACTTTATGAGTAGCTACAATATCAAAATGAGAAAATACAAAAGTCCTGAAGCTATCTATATATATGCAAGGAGAAGATAATATTAATTATTTATCTACCGAAATCTTATGAAACTTTATTCTCTTTTTACATTAATAAGACCCACTGTGCTTCAAGTATTTTTATGAGCAATATGAAATCTTGGTTCAAAGATGTGAAGGTGTTCCAGGAGCAAAACAAACCGGTTTGCTTTAACTGGTGGTTACATGATCGTATTGATAGTAATTTACTTAGCTTGTTTCTCTCTCTAAAACTCTTTGTCTTCCTTCATACATATTTGATCATAGTATCAATGTATCATATATATATATATATATATGTGAATTGATATACATAATTTTGTTATGGTTCATAATAGTTTCCAATATTTTTTGCAAAGTTATTTATTTGTCATGTTAAACAACAACAATATCACTAATTTACTAAGGAATCGGAAAGAACTAAAATTACTATACTAATTTAACAGTTTTTTACGGATCACCATACGAGACATGCACTAATAACTACATACAAGTTATCTATATAAACCAACTGTATGTAAGGATTTCAAGTTTAACCATCAAATAACAAACAAAATTGTTTTGGATAAGAATATCACAAGAAATGTCATCATCACTTTTTGTTATCCTTTGCATCATCCTAATTTATATCGTTCCTCTACATGGATGTATGTTTATGAAAATATGCATATATATAAATAATCGTTTTGTGATCGCTTACAATCATCATATTTTCTTATATAATATTTTCCATATTATTTTCTAACTTCTATTTTTTTTTTCTTATAGCTGGAAACACACAACATCTTGACGCGAACAAGTCAGGTTCGGATTTCAACCATCACATATCAAAAAGAATTAACCCAAAAAAATAAAAATCAAAAATCAAAAATATCTCAAGAACGTCATCATCACATTTTGTTATCTTTTGCATCATCATAACTCTCTCGTTCCTCTACAAGAATGTATGTTTATGAAATTATGCATATATATAAATAATCGCGTTTTCATAGTTTACAATTATCACCATTGTAATCATATTGTTATAAATAATATTCTTCATTTATTTCAACTTCTAATCTTTTTCTTATAGCTGCAAACGGATCACAAGGTCTTGAAGCGAACAACTTAGGTTCATCAGTGTGCCTTATTGAAAAATGTCCAAAACACAAAGAAGATGTGTGTTATTGATGTTTCAGAGATCGTAGGAGGTGTTATCGTAATTTATATCTGTGTGCGGCTGCCCGCATGCGCCAACCTCCTACAATGGCTTAACTTAACTTAATGACGTTATATGATACAATATATATAGCTACATGTTTACGTAAAGGAAACAAATACCATATAATTATGCTCATCATAATTGTGTTTAGTGCCATTGAAAGTTTTCGTATATAAATGTATCTGGCTATTCATTTTCTAAAATAGAGTTTATTTAACAATTTTTTTGCCATTGAAAGTTTTTGTAATTTTTTTGGAAAATAACTAAATAGAGTTTATTTAACAATTTTTTCAATAATATTTCGTTGTTGGAATGACTTTATCTTGGGACTTTGACATTCTAATGACTTTATTTTTGGCAAAATTGGTTATAGATTTAAGCTTTAAAACATATGTCATTTTAATATATATATATATATTTGGATAAATGGTAAATATTTCATAAATCTGAAATTCATAATGTTTACGATCAAACATAAACCTACTTTAATTCTATACCAAAAAAGTTTAAAAAAAACATAGAGTTAGTTAAATGATGATACAGATATTATTCCGATCCAAAGTCAGTCCACTGTTTCTACCGTGTGAACGGTGACCAATGAAGTGAAGGGGTTTGTGATGGTTAAGGAGATGCGAGAAGAGACTGAAGGGAGCAGAGGCATAGATCAAAGGTCGTTACAACTCAAAATAGTCTCGAAACATGACGCGAATCTTGATCAGAGACTCGCATCGAGAGGGTTCGAAGAACTATCTCAGAACGAGACTTCTCGGAATGGAAGAAACCCCTAGTAGTTGATCCCTCTACCAAGCTCTTTGAGGACAGCTAGCACAGAGCAGAATCCTCCCATACACAGTCCACTAGGAAACCAAAGGGTTTTGATGTTTCACCAAAAAACCCGAGACGAGAACAACAACCAAATATCACACAACCAAAATTCCCAACATGAAATCACCAAGACAGAGCTCAATAACATTAGAAATAGACAGAAACCAATATACAGCTTCGGGAGAGGTCAAACACAAAGAGATGAAGAGACTAACAACCACTGGAAGTAGAAACACACCACCAATGCTAAAACCTACACTTGGAACCAACATGGTACAAATTAACCATCCTACACAACCTCCAGCAAGAAAGTATTACCTCGCAGAGCCACTCCAGATGATAGGAAGCCGAGAATCTAAACCCAGAAGATAGTCCTCCAAAAGCCTTCCTAAAGATTCATTGCAACAGAACATCCGATATGGCTTCGCCCCAACCAATACTTCTCGAAAGAGAGAGACCTATAGACCTGCAGATCTAACAAGGACAAGGTACTCAAAGGGAGGAGGGAGAAGGTCAAACTGAAGCGAGACGTAATTTGGTCTCTCGAGAAGAAGCCTCAGAACAGTGGCCAGTCGAGCAGATGAGGCATAAGAAAGCTTCAGGTGGACTTCGGTGAAACCGCCGACGCCCAGAGAAGCAGATCGTCGTCCGTTAAGAGATCGAGAAAAATCGCCTCCTCAGATCCAGAGCCCAGCTAGCCACCGTCCTCAAAAACAATTTTGATATTTTCTTTTATATTGGGATATCAATAACAATTACGACGAACAAGATTTAACTCTTCGCAGCACTTGAAAACAGGTTCCATTAACAACTTTACGACTACAGTTTTACAAAAGTACCAACTTATGATTGATAATTTTATTTTTGACAGACGGGATATCTATATCACGTTAACATTTTCAGTAAATTTGGTTTCATTAATCAGAATCAATCGGCTTTTGTTACTGATAGATTGTTGATGGAGAATGTGCTATTAGCATCTGAGCTTGTTAAAGATTATCACAGGGATTCAGTATCTCCTAGATGTGCTATGAAAATAGACATATCAAAGGCATTTGACTCGGTTCAGTGGAGCTTCCTACTGAATACCCTTGAGGCGATGAATATACGTTCTCGATTTATTAATTGGATCCGGTTGTGTATATATACAACAAGTTTCTCAATGCAAGTCAATGGAGAATTAACGGGATATTTTGGAAGCACGCGAGGGCTTCGACAGGGTTGTTCTCTTTCTCCTTATTTATTTGTGATTTGTATGAATGTCCTATCAAATATGCTGGATAAAGCTGCTACGTCTCGTCAATTTGGATTCCATCCGAAGTGTAAAAATATTGGTCTTACGCATTTGTGTTTCGTGGATGACTTAATGGTCTTTTTGGAGGGAACGAAAACATCAATCGAGAATGTTTTGGGTCTATTTACAGAGTTTGCCAATAGATCAGGATTAAGTATCAGTGTGGAGAAGTCGACTCTCTTCTTAGCTGGTATTTCAGATACAAAAAACAGGAAATAACTACAGCTTTTTCGTTTGCTATTGGTCAATTACCAGTTCGTTACCTCGGTTTACCTCTATTAACGAAAAGAATGTCCAAATCAGATTATGGGCCGCTTTGGGAAAGGATTCGGGCAAAGATAGGTTGCTGGACTGTACGCTCACTATCCTATGCGGGTAGACTACAACTAATCTCTTCTGTTATTTGTAGTTTATCGAACTTTTGGATATCTGTTTTTCGATTACCGAAACGGTGTGTGAAGGAAATTGAAAGCATTTGCTCGGTATTTCTCTGGTTAGGACCGGAATTAAATGCTAAGAAAGCTAAGGTATCTTGGAATGACATTTGTAAACCGAAGAAAGAAGGTGGTCTAGGGATAAAATCACTTGTTGAGGCAAATATAGTGAGTAGTCTGAAACTTATTTGGCGAATAATTTATAGGAAAGAATCGCTTTGGGTTGCTTGGAGGTGGAAATATCTTATTCGAAAGGGCTCTTTCTGGACAATAAAAGAGAACACAACTTTGGGATCATGGATGTGGAGGAAAATGTTGAAGCTTCGTACCCTGGCAGCTTCTTTTCATAAATCTGAGGTTCGAAAAGGGACAACTATATCATTTTGGTATGATAATTGGTGCTCTAAAGGGAGATTAATTGATGTGCTGGGGAGTAGAGGTGTAATTGATCTCGGGATCCCGTTCGACTCAACTATGGATGTGGTCTTAGCTTCACATAGACGACGGAACCATCGGCACTCTGAACTCAACGCTATTGAGGATGAAATTTGGATTATTCAGTCTCGTCAGCCAACAGAGGTTAATGATATTCATCTATGGAGAGCAAATATGACGGATTATAAGAAGAGATTTGTCACATACTCAACTTGGAATCAAATTCGAAAACAAGCAATGATCGTTCCATGGAGCTCTCTTCTATGGTTTTCGCATGGAACACCCAAATTTGTTTTCATCTCTTGCCTTGCTATGCTGGATCGTTTAACCACTGCTGATCGTTGCCAAAATTGGAATTTGGGTATTCAAGCGGATTGTATCCTCTGCTCTACTCATGCGGAATCAAGAGATCATCTTTTTTTCTCTTGTTGCTACTCTACGGAGGTATGGTATAATTTGACAAACTCGCTACTAGGAGCAGATTACTCAAACATTTGGCACAGGCTTTTGACTATTCTTCAAAATGGAAAGTTCCCAAGGATTCGACTATTTCTTCTAAGATATGTTTTCCAGGCTGTTATTTATCATATTTGGCGTGAGCGTAATGGGAGAAGACATGGTCAGCAATCGGTGGTTGATCGATAAGGTAGTACGGGATAGACTAAGTTCCATACAAAATATGGGTGACAACAGGTTCAATGAAGCTCTTCAGCTATGATTTTCATATCGTCGTTGATGCAAGCTTTTTCGGAATAAGTTTCAAAAACATTTAGCTTGATTCAATTTTAAATTTTGCAAGCATTTTATGTAAAAACGTTATTTTTTTGTTTGAATATAATTTAACATTCATACAAAAATAAAATCCTTGTTTTCTAAAAATCAAACTTCATGACTAATGCAAAAAAAAAAAACTAAACCTTTAATTAATCAACTAGACCATAAAATTTACTGTTACATTATTATACATAAACTACGATCGCTATAATGCTATTTCAATATCCTTTTTCTCAGTGCCTACGACGAACAAAACATTTGAATTCAACATTTGTGTACGCCATTTGAAAGACTAATTAGAGATTCTAAGTAGAGAGAACAGAGAGACTCTTGTGAGTCACGTTGAGAGACGTGTAACACATGTTAATTTTTAATAAGGTTAGAAACCAATGTTTAAGAACAAGAAAAACTTTGCTGATACAGTTCTCGAAGGAAAAAACAAAAAATCATATGCAAACTTTAGACTGAATTTCTTTTACCAATTATTTTTTGGAGAAACTATATATATATATATATATAATATTTCCGTTAGTATTATTGATCTTTTTTGTAAAAAGTGTGAAATTAAACAGAAGTAAGTGAAGGGAAAAAGGTGGACAAAGAAAAAAGTGAAGGGAAAAAAAACACATTATAAAAATTAAATGATAATGTATGAAAACGAGATTTAAAAAGAAAAAAAATTATTTAATACAAATTAATCTCTTAAAACGAAGTTTCTGAATCCATTAAATGAGAGAATATTTACCTACTCATTATGGTTTCATTATAAATACAGAACGTAACAGCTTCATTCAAAAATCGAATTTAGTCTCCCTTTCAGTTAATTCGTTGCTGCTGACGTTACACGGCGATGGCTTTAAGCTCTGAAACTTTTGACGACGACTCTAACGGTGGCGATCCAAACAAGAAACCCGAAGAACTCCACAAGAACCCGCAAGAAAAAGAAGAAGAAGAAGAAGAGAATCAAAACGAGAACCCGCACGAAGATGATCAAGAAGAAGAAGAAATAGAGAATCTTCCTCCGATTCCTCAAGAACTTCCAGAAGAACTCATCGAAAGTACCGTTGCACTCGTCCGGAGATGTAATTACCCGAGGCTATCTCTCATCTCCAGAGCCTTTCGTCACGTATTCTCTTCGCAGGAACTCCAATAGTGTATAGCTTTGATCCTTGGCGTGTTTTCGGACATCCAATAGTGGTATATGATCCGACTGACTTGTTTTGGAGACCTGTGAACGGTGTATATGGTTTGCCTAAGCTCAATTATTATGGGTCTACACTGGCGAATTTTGGTGCATAGAGATCGGGTTGGAAAAACGAGAAGGAGGTGAGATTTGGGGGAAGGTCGAATCAATATCGCGTGTGCTTAGATCCGTGAACTCGCCTTCCATTGATATTTGTCGCTCTGTTACGTTTTGATGATCTGTGGGATGGTTTCTTGCAGTTGCAGGTATGTTAATCTTTGATATGCATGGACTATTGATAATGATATATGACATTTTCTTTAGCCTCAAGTCTTAATTAGGCTTTCATGACCTTGCAGGTGAAGTAACTTTATTACATCTACTGTTTTAGCAGCTTGTTGATATGAGAGCACATATGAAGCGAAAGTGGTGCAGAAGCTGTTATATCTGTAACCTTATAAAGTAACTCGTCCTTCTTAACCTTTGTGCAAAAATGTGAATACTCTTAACAGAATTAGCCTTGTGTAGAGTAGGCCATTCCTTGTACTAAAATTCTTACGAGACTTGTTGAAATGTATCTTTGGTTTAGCTATTTTCTGGTTCTTTCTGTTGTGAGATATATAATTCTTCAGTAAGTAATCACAATCAGATTTAATCAAACCTAATCTGCTTCTACTATACGAGCAAATATGAATACATGGTTTGGATTGGAGATGAAGCAAAACAAAGTGATTTAGTTAACCGGTGGTTTGATTTTATGGGTAACTTACAATCAAAGTGAGAAAATACAATGTCCTGAAGCTATGTATATATATACTGTACAAAGAGAAGATAATATTATTTGTATGTAACGGAAATCTTATGAAACTTTGTTCTCTTTTTAACATTAAAAGACTCACACTGTGCTTTCAAGTACATGAGCAATATGAAATCTTGGTTCAGAGATGTGAAGATGGAGCAAAACAAACCGGTTAACTTTACCGGTGGATATTGATAGTGATTACAAAAACCTGTGCACTTAATGATAGAGAGGAGGTCCAAGCCACTAAACTTAACGATTGATCTTGCTATGATTGTAATAAACAAAAAGATGGAACAAACACAAAATTGACTTGAGTTTCTTCTAGTAAATCTGAAAATATCACCAGAAATCGTTACAGGAACACTGCCCATTTCTGAAATGGTGAAACCGATACCGGTCCCTCACTATAATATCTCTATCATAAAGCTGAGATATTAGCTTAGCAACTGAATGACAATCTCCACACACCCTTAGATTCTTAATAACCCGAATCGCCTTTGGAGCCTCCGTTGATATCAGTCCATAACAAATAGCCAGCTTCTCGCTGTGCAAATTCAGAGAGTGCTCCTTCATTTCTTCTTCTTCGATGATCTGCAGAACTTGTGACATCTCTGGCTCATAACCATTTAATTTCAATTTCTCCATAACCTCGTGTAACTTCCCGTAAACCTTCTCAGACATCGGGTGAGAGTTATCTCCAGAGAGAAACTCATGAATCATGCCATCGATTTCAATTGAGCTGCATCCTGGTTCTTTCTTCAGTCCAGTGACTCTCATATGCTTCCTCAGCTCAGAAACGTTATCCCACTTCCCAGATTTAGCATATATGTTTGATAGGAGCACGTGCGCGCCATCGTTCCTAGGTTCCAGTTCAAGCAAACGGGTACAAGCCATTTCAGCAAGATTCAGATTGGCATGGATCTTACAAGCTCCTAGAAGAGCTCCCCAGACAGAAGTGCTTGGAGGAATTGGCATCGCCTCTATGAACTTCACAGCTTTTTCCAGATAACCCGAGCGGCCAAGAACATCAACTATGCAAGCGTAATGCTTGTCCTCAGGGACAATACCATAACTCGATTCCATTTTGTTGAATAACGACTCAGCTTCATCCACCAAACCGGTATGGCTACAAGCACAGAAGACATTGGTGAAGGTAACACCATTAGGCTTTATATTAGCCTCTTGCATTTTATAGAACATATCAACAGCTTCATTTCCACATCCATGCATTGCCAGGCCACCAATCATTGCACTCCACACAAACACATCTCTCTTCTCTACAGAATTAAACACTTCACGGGCCTTTTCAAGATCTCCGCATTTCGAATACATATGAATCAGTGCGCTTGTAACATAAAAATTCATCCTAATGCCATGTTTTTTGATGTAGCTATGGATCCATCTACCTAATTCCAGTGCCCCTACCTGGGCACAAGCTGATAAAGTACTTACCAGGGTGATCTGGTTCAGCTTTATGTTCTTCTGAAGTTGCAGCTCATGGAACACTAACAATGCCTCATTAGGTTTACCATTCTGCTCATAAGCAGATATAAGAGCATTCCAAGCAACAATGTCTTTCTTAGGCATAGAGTTAAGAACCTCTCTAGCTGCTCCGTAGTCTTCTGAAATAGCATACCCATCAAGCATTGTTGTCCATGTGACGTTATCTTTCTCCTCCATCGCATCGAACAGTCTTTTTGCGTCCTCTAAGCTTCCACACTTTGTGTACATATCAAGCATCGCATTAGCCAATGTCAAATTCATGTTTACCCTGTTTTCTTCAATATAAGAACAAACCTGCCTCCCAAACTCCAGATTCCGTGTCTTTGCACAAGCAGACAAGACACCAACCATTGTGACATGACTTGCCTTAACGTCCTCTGACTCCATGTTCTTAAAAAGCTCCAAAGCCTTATCTGGAGAACCCTTTTGCACAAACCCAGTAATCATCGAATTCCACGAAACCACGTCTTTTTCTTTGATCGTAGTAAACACTTTACAAGCCGAATCTAAATCCCCGCAAGAGAAATAACAATGTATCAAAGAATTAGCAACGAAAACATCACATCGAACTGCGGACTTAATCGCCATTCCGTGAAGGGATTGACCCATAGACAAAGAGGAAACTTCAGCAGCAGCTTTAATGAGGAAAGGGAAAGTGTACTTATTCGGGTAACAGTGGCTCTCCGAAACCATATCCAAAAAAACCCAGATGCTCCGAACAGGGTCTGGTCCAGAAGCGTAAGCACGGATAAGGGTGTTCCAAGTGAAAGAATTTGGTTGAGGAATTTCATCAAACACCTTGCGGGCATACTCGAGACTCGCGAAAGAAGAGAGCGCAGCTATTGCGAATAGCTTGCTAGCTGAGTAAGGATCAGAGAACGTACCAGTACGGATCATGTGAGCATGGGTTTGCTTCAGTTGTCGAAGATTTGAACATCCGTCGATCAGAGAAATAGTGTGGCGGGAGCGTTCGTTATTGGTAATTGGTTGATTCGTATTGGAGAATGTTGGATGACGAGGCAGTGAGAGAGGTTGTGCTGTGGAGAAGATAGCCATATGAGTTTTTGTGACTCCCTTCTCTTCTTCCTTTTTTCTTGGGTTCTACAAATTATATACTGAGTAGCAAAATTCTTATGAATGACAAAAAATATCTCACTAAAATTCATCAAATAGTCTTTAAATTTTCAAAATAAATGGCTGTAACTAACTCATAATTTGCTAGAATAATTAGAGGCAAATTTTGGATGGATCACACTTTGGAGGAGGAAGACACTAATTTACCAACGGTTTTACCATGAGGAAACCGCGATTATTAATGTGTGATCCAAAAACCTCTTCGTTTTTTTTTTTTAAGAAGAGAAAAACATAATTATCACTTTGCATCACACATTTCTTTATTAATGTCTCTACGAGTTGATAGTGTGTCGCATTCATATTATGTTTCAATTCTTTATTTTCCAAATTTTTTTTTTTTTGTTCGTATTGCAAGATTCCTAGAGAAATACACCATTTTTTTTAAATATTCAATCATTAAAAAATTATGTTTTCATTTTTTATCAGTCAACTTGAGCGATTCCAATAGCTTACGTAACCACAAAGATTAATACATTTCGATAATACATTTTTCGATGTTTGGAATCTTTTAATAAAAAATTGTGTTTTATCATCGGGATTTGGTCGGAATGCAAAGAACGACCTCTCTACAAGCGGGACAGGTTAACCCCTCCTACCATTATTTATACCCCGCATATAGTTCTCACCGCGAAGACATTCATAAACCGCTCTACCGTAGTTTTTAGCAGATCATTTGATCAATGAATATTATTTCTTAAACTTCGAATTGATTCATTTTCGATCACATCGAACCTAATTAGATTATAGTTTGATACACTTTAAAGAGGAGAATAATTATTTTTGATCCTTAAATAGGAGATACAACATGGAAGCAAATATGGAATCATGGATTCCTACAGAAACATGGAATTGGGAAAGTTCAAAGTTGTGAGAAGACTTGAGTCTTCTATTATTAAAATAAAATTGTAATTACGCTTATAAAAAAAACAAAGGAAAAACAGGAACTGAGCCGAAGCATGGTGGTCGCTACACGCCCAATCACATACATGAAAACGACGGCGTTTCTAAAGAGTATTAAAACCATCGCCGATCAGGTCACCGATGAATCTTTTAACCGCAACAAACGAAGATCCACCGTCCATCACAGCCTCTTTTCCCGCCTCGGCAATCTCCTTCACTTTACTCTTGGGCACATCCTCACCGTCCATCAAAGATCGTACGGTTCCTGCGATTTCATCAGCTTTCACTAAATCTCCGTATTCCGACACGTAATCAATTCGCATCTCCAAGGCCAAACCAAGCTCCTTCACCAACGTAAACGCGTTTAGTTGCTGTTCCGCGTACATTGGCCACGTGGCGATTGGAACGCCGAAACCCAAACTCTCCAATATCGAGTTCCAACCGCAATGAGACACGAATCCTCCGACTGCTTTATGGGCCAGAATCTCAACTTGAGGAGCCCAACCACAAACGAGGCCTTGACCCATAACTCGGTCCATGAACCCGTCCGGTAAAACCTCGTACGGGCTCGCGTACTCCTTCGGGTCCGTTCGAATCGACCAGAGGAATTTGCAGTCAACGAGCTCTAAGGCTTGAGCGATCTCGTTGATCTGAGAAGCACCGAGAGTCCTCAAGCTCCCGAAGCAAAGGAACACCACCGATGACTCGGGCTGATCATCGAGCCATGTTATGATCCGATCTCGTTCCGATAAGTCCAGATTTGGACGATCGTTGGAGCAGAGTATCGGCCCGATTGGGTAAACGGGTGGGTAATTATCCGGACAACGATCGAAATATTCAAGTGCTTTAGGCTCGAGAGATGTGAATGAATTTACCAAAATACCCTTGGCTTCAGAAAACCTCTCTGCCAGTTCGACCCAAGGCTCGTAAGTCTCTCTCATGAACAGACCTGATGGCAAAACCTTAGTTGGAACAGATCTGACGAAACCAGGAACCGGGTTTGACTCCTCGTTGGAGCTCCGGTTAAATTCCGATTCAATTTTGCGGTGTCTCTCTGGAAGATACTTCATCATACCCAAGAATCCGGCGCTGCACGTCAAGAAAATGTAAGAAGGGAGATTAAACTCGTTTCCTACATCGATCATAGGGACGCAGAAGAAATCAAGAACCAGTCCAGCCACACGAACTGAATCCGATTCATCACGAGAAGACAAGAGAGTGGAGAGACCATCTCTCACAATGGGAACCATTTTCTTGACGTATTCAAGAATGTAAGCTTCAGCAGCTTCCACAAAGAGTTCCATTGGTGGAGGGTTTTCGACCTCGGGCAAGGTAACGAGACGGATACGAGGCTCATTTTTGACTAGGGATTGGAGGAAGGCGATTGTGTCAGCTTGAGGAATAAAGGGTAATCCCCAATAGAGAATGGTGATGGTGTGGATACGAGGATTGTCTTGACTGATGAGACGTTTCGCGAGTTCGATTGTGGCGAGAATGTGTCCCGAGAACGGATGAGGGATGATGACGAGCTCTGATTCTTGCTTCCCCATTCTACTCGAGATTTTCTGAGAAACTCAAAAGTCAATAGGAGAAGACAAAACTCAAAAAGAAACTGAGATTGTGCAAAGCAGTTGTCGAGAAAGTTTTGTTTTGTATTTATTGATGCTTATCGGCTATTCTATTCAAATAATAGTAAGAGACAGGCAAATAGTTAAATTTTAATCCAACATGTATTATTATTATTATTGTACATGCAGACAAAAAAAAAATAAAAAAAATACAACATGTATTAATATTGTACATCAATGCATATGGGACTAAGGTAAACAGATCACGACAACATGTGTCATATGTTCTATTGGTTTTAGGTAGATATAGTTAACTACAACATAATATCTAGTGACCTTTTCAGCCATTCGATTGGATTTAATTAGATCTAGGGTTATAAACACAGTGGTTGAAAGTGAAACACAAGAGAAATGTATAAAAACTATACTTGATTTTGTAAATCGTTTCTGTATTTGATTAAAAGGATGAAAAGAAACACACCGAATCGATACAATGATAAGAGCCTAATAAGACTCATTTCATATTAGTGTCGTGGATTTGAGTCCAAACAAATAATGAATATCCACCGTTTATCAAAGCTTTCCTTTCCATTTATAATGACAGAACAATTAAAGTTTAGAAAATATAATAAATATATCATTTTTATAAATACACATACGTTGATTCTGTTTTTAATTTTTCTTGTTAAAGGGTTTAATACGTGATTCTTTTTTTAAAAAAAAAATTGGTCAACACATACGTGATTCTTATACAAAGAGTTTGATGAACTAAGTGTGGCGGAAGCTTTCGTATTGGTGGTTGGTAGATTTGGATTGGAGAAGTTTGTATGACGTGGGACAGAGGTTGTGAAATATGATTTTTATCACAATAATGGATTTATGCTACACAATAGAATATTATTATGAAAAAGTTTCATATATATTCATTAAATCGTCTCAAACTCATAGTTTACAAGAATGATTAGAGGCAATAAAATTTTGTTTTATGTGTTGTTTAAATTTAACTGCAGCAAAATTTGTATACATAGCCGTTTGTTTTTTGACAAGAGAAAAACATAATTATCTCTTCGCATCACCTTCAGATCAAGACCAAATGTTGTCGATCGATTTCAAACCGATCATCTTCGAAGTCCTTTCGCAAGAGCTTCCGGTTATTTTCTACAGACTCAACCTTCTATCTTATCGTTTTCATGCTTTGTATTTCAATTGTGTCTTACTTACGAACATTCGACAAATAATCTATTTGGCAAAGAGCTTCCAACTTTGTTTGGTTGTTGTAATCGCAAGTTAACTTTAATATAATTATGGTTACACAAAAAAAAAACTAAACACGACAAGTAAAGTCTTGATTAGGCAAAGGATGTAACTAACACAATTGTTCTCGACGAATAATCAAATTTTAGATATAAAAAAATATATATCATTTGGTATACACATACGTTGATTGTTACTCACATAAATATCGAAATTATAAAGACGCATACGTTGACTCATGTATCGTTTCATCAGATATTGGTTTTGGTTTCCCCATTTAGAAGAGTATTTTTGTTAACCCACAAAATTTATTTTTCCTATTCACTATTTATAAAAATGTTTTCTATTTTTATAAACAATTTTTAATCTTTGACTATCTTGTGATCAAACACTTTTATAGACAAAATATTTCAGATAGTGTATTCAACTCTATTAGATTTTCTTCTATAATTTCTTCATTTTGTTCAAAACAATAGTACTACAAATATTTTTTTTGAAATATATTAACAGAATTATTTGATTTATTATATATATATATATATATATATATGAACACATATAATACTCACATAAATATCCAAAAGATAACTCTGAATTTTTATTTTCAGAAAAATGACAAAAATGTCACGGATGTTGAATCTCCTCTTCATCTTCCTATCTTCCATCATGATTCACTACTTTCCCGTAGCAAGCTCCACACAATGGTGTGTAGCAAGCTTCGCATCGACGAATGTGCAACTACAATCAAATATCAATTTTGGATGTAGTCAAGGAGTTGATTGTAGACCAATCCGACCAGGTGGATCCTGCTTTAGCCCAAATACTCTCATAAATCATGCTTCATTTGTGATGAACGCTTATTACCAAAGCCATGGCCGCACTACAGAGGCATGCAATTTCATTTTTGGAAATACCGGCATGTTCACTGCTAATAACCCTAGTTATGGTGGTTGTGTCTTTGCTTCTTAGAAATATGTAATTTGTTTTGATAAGTGATCCGCGTAATGAATAATTCCACAGTTCCAATGTGTCTTTCTACCAATCATATGTGATCAATCTTTCTTTCTTAGTCTCTAACAGATTTATCTGCATGTCAAATTTGCTTTTCTTTGAGTTTAATCAAGGACTTTAGAATCCGAACACTCTTCTAGTCTTCTTTATTTTGAGATCACGCCGCGTTGCATAGATTCAGCGTCGGCAACTGAAATGAAAGTTGAATAAACCCATATCATATCGGAAGATTGTGAAAGAGTTTATGTTTTTTTTTTGTTATCTTTGGGTTATAAATTTAGAAATGACTTCAGGATTATACTTAACCCGTTTCTGTCAGATGCGATGCGATGCGTTAATGATCGTTTAGAGACGGCGTATCATGTCAACACATGACGAACATTTTAAAAGGCGAGTGGGCCTGGCCTTACTTTGGCTTGGGCTTGCCCGTCAATTTTTGGAAAATCTCGATTCAACTCATCGAGGTTCTACCCAAACCAACAGAAGAAGATTAATTTATTAGAGTATATTCATATATGTAAAGGAAGATTTATAATTTAATATACTCAGGTAGATATATCAAATATGTAACTCTTTGAATTGAATTGATTAGAGTATTCATATATGTTATAGGAAGATTTATTTGACCAAAAAAAAAGAAAGAAGATTTTATAATTTACAATACTCACATAGAGATATTTAAAATATAACCCTTTGAATACTATTTGAATTTATTAGAATATTTATATATGTAAAGGGAAGATTTATTTGACCAAAAAAAAAAGAAGGAAATTTTCTAATTTACAATACTCATATAGATATCGAAAAACTTTTTGACTATCGTTCGAATTTGTTAAGAGTATTCATATATGTAAAGGAAAGATTTGGTAGACCGATATCATCTACAAATCCTTCTTATTTATGTATAAATGTATATTTTCCTCATATATTTTCCTCATTTTTTATCTTTCCTTTTCTTCGTACATTACTATTTAATAAATCTTCCTCATTTATTATGTACAACGTCTTTCTCACATATTCATATTTCCTTTCATTAGTACATTACTCTTGTATAAATATAAATCACCTCTCTCCATAAAAAAAATCATCACTTCATTATACAAAAAAAGCTTATAGAATTTTATTTTATTTTTAAGAGATTGAAAACATGTCGCCCTTGTTGACTCTCCTCGCCATCCTCCTATCATCCATCATGATCAACCACCTTCCCGTGGCAAGCTCAAAACAGTGGTGCGTAGCAATGCAGACGGCCAAGGATGATCAGCTAGAAGATAACATCACTTTTGCGTGTAGTAATGGGATTGATTGTAGACCAATCCTACCAAGTGGAGCATGTTTTAAGCCCAATACTATAATAAGCCATGCGTCATATTTGATGAATGCTTATTACCAAAGCCATGGCCGAACCAACGAGGCATGCATGTTCTTTTTCCCAAATAGCGGCATGCTCACTTCCACTGACCCTAGTTACAATCAGTGTATCTATGGATAGGTGATCCATGGAATACGTGGTAGGATGAATAAATCGACAGTCTTAATGTCATTTTTATTAATTATATAAACTATCGAAAAAAAGTCACGATAAATGTTTTTTTTTTTGGGTCATATTTGCAACTCCATGCGTAGATCGTTAAAACACGCACACCAAAAGGTCCCTGGCCTTACTTTGGTTTCGGCTTGCCCGTCAATTATTCGAAATCTTGATTCAACTCCTAAACTAAAAGAAATAGTAATTTGACAACGATATCCGAAGATTAATTCAACAATTAAAACAATCAAATCTCAGCATTCAAGAACAGAGTTTTAGTGTAAAATAACAACGTTATAAGTTATGAATGAGAAAAGGCTAAGGCTTAATTCCTATCACGTCCTGTATGAATTTCTCAATAGCCGAATAAGAAGATCCACCATTAAACGTAGCTTTCCGAGCCATCTTCGAGATATTCATCACTCTCTTCCTCACGATATTATTATCCTTGTTCATTACACAACGAATAGCAGTCTCTATCTCGTTTGCACTTACAAGCTCACCACTATGTACCCTGTAATCAAGCTTCATCTCCACTGCGAGCTTCAGTTCCTTCACCATCAGAAATGCATTGAGCTGTTGCTCTGCATACATTGGCCATGTTACAATCGGCACACCAAACCATAAACTCTCTACTATTGAGTTCCATCCACAATGAGAAACAAAACCTCCCACTGCTTTATGGGCCAGTATTTCCACCTGAGGAGACCAACCACATATCATTCCCCGTCCACTGACACGGTCAAGGAATCCCTCGGGAAAAAGTTCATCGTTTGTCACCTCTTCTGTGCGGAGTGACCAGAGGAATCTGTACTGACATAGCTCTAGTCCATGTGCTATTTCCTTCACTAGAGGACCTCTTAACTTGCCCATACTCCCAAAACAAAGGAATACAACTGATGCCTCGGGCTGATCGTCAAGCCATTTCTTCAACTTTTCACGACGGGCGAGGTCCTGATCTGGATGAGGATGGGCCTTGGGGTTAAATATGGGGCCAACAGCATAAACAGAAGGGTAATTCCGTTCATGATGAAAGTGATTCACAGAGTAAGGCTCAATATCAGAGGAGGAATTCACTAGGATTCCCTTAGCCTTGGCAAACAATATGGCCAGTTTAACGTAAGCGTCATAACCGTCTTCAATAAACAGAGCTGACGGCAGAACTTTAGCTGGGACAGGGTTTACAAAGCCAGGAATCGACAACGTTTCTCCAGAATTCCTTACAAAAACCGAGGTATCTTTACTATGTCGATCTGCTAGATACTGCATCATAGCTAGGAACCCAGAATTTGTTGTCAAGAACACATAAAAAGGGAGACATGCATCTTTTGCAACGTCAATCATGGGGAGACAGAAAAAATCAGCAACTAATCCCTTGACTGTAACTCCATCCAATGCAAGAGAAGTTAAGATATCCATGACTATATTTCTCACAAGAGGGATATTTCTCTCAATAACATCGTATACATAAGCTGCCACAGACTGTGTACCAAGTGTTGGTTTCTCCTCTAACTCAGGGATATCAATAAATCTAACAAACGGCTGAGAGGAGGCAATTGACTTAACATAAGTGTCCAGATGAGACTGACCTTGTAGTTTCATCAAGAGGATTGTGATACGGATCCTATCATCCTGCTCAATCAGACGCCTAGCAAATTCAAGAAACGGAACAAGATGACCAACAGTTGGTGTTGGGATGAAGATGAGCTCTGCATTCCTCATATCTGACAACAACATATAGCTTTTGATCTTTCCTCCTCAATCTACATATCAACAAAGAAGATAATTTTCGGATTTTAATTTTGGTTGTACTCTTCAGTTTTTCCCCACAAGGGTTTTCTGTCTTTAGGTTTTAAAGTGGCAACCACTGTTCATTAACAAATTTAGAGTCATTTTCAGCTATTTTTCAATCTCTTTTTTTCAGTTAAAGTTACATGATTTTTTTTTGTTTGAATATAATTTAATATTCATTCAAAAAAAAAAAACAAAAAAACAAAGAAGATAATTAGTTACCTTACGTTGATGATTACTGATGGGGTAGCTTCTACCTAACGTTGAGGTGGCCCTTGGCAAGCTCGAGAGGAAAGATAACTTAAAAAGTTTAAAACAAATTATTTCTTTTGATTTTCTGAATTGACATCAAGAAAAACAAATTAGTTTTTTCTTGTTTCCAATTATTATTATATCTAATTAGACAAAATAGATGTCGAAATTTGATTGATTGAATGACACATGTTGTGATAATGTCGTAATACCTTAATTTAATAAACATTTCTTAAACCCAAAGTGTGATTTACGCATCAGCCAACACCATGGTTTTCTTCTCGTCTTAAAACATTTATGTTGATAATCTAAAAACATACAATATCAGTCACTTATTTATAGTTGATTCATCGGCTTTGTCAATGGCTTCGGGAGTGAGAAGGCCATTTTGATGAAGACTTTAATACTGCCGCTGCCTTTCAGAAGTGTCTCGATATAAAATCATAAAACTTGGATATCCAGATGATATTAGAGATACTAGAATGGTATTCTCTCAACATGGGTTAAGCAGTTCCAGAACTCACCTCTAGCTATGTGATCTTTAGCCTGACATAATATCGCGTTTCCTAGAAACAGTGAGAGGTAAGGTCCGAACCAAATACAAGAAGGGGTTTAATTTCTCTATTTTAAAAGCATAATTTTGAATTTATGAAATGTGAAAGCAACAAAGGCAGCAAGAATCAAGAAGCAAGCAAAATTCCTAAACGTTAGCTACCACTTGGTACCAGTAACATAAAGATTTAGGGTGCTTCCACGGTAAACAACTCAGAACTTGGTTCCCAAATCTATGCAAAGAATACCATGTCATAATGAGAAACAAATGGGAAGTGATATCTGATAAAGCAAGGAGCATATCTCACTGCATGCTTCCACGTAAAACCAATAGTCACAAACTCAGCGATATCTCAATTACCATATCGAGTAAGATACATTGGGAGGTAAAAAGCTTCCAGTTCTATCACATTCTGTAGTGTCAACTGGTGCTTCTTCTGAAGATCTCATTTTTCGAATACCCTCTGAGCACCTTTTCCCAGTTTTCAGGTGGTCTGCCTATAAATAAGATTAACATCTTAGGGACATCCCATTTACATAAAGAATAATCGTAGCCAAATTGCCACTAAGAGTAGTAGTGTTTCGTGAAAGAAACAACATCTTCAAAACTAGTATTATCACGTATTGCAGGGGAAAAAGGACTCTCCGATCTCAAATTCAGAGAGAATCGGGGATGCTCATTTTTGTTCCGTGAACGTTAGCTTACTCGTTGGAGGAGTTTTAGCTTTCAGTAGAACCGTCACAGAGACCAAATCCTCCTTCAGAAGCCCGACATAGCTTCTAATTTTTCAGTCAACAAAAACACAATACATGAATCACAGATTTTAAAAACCTGATGAATAGAACAAGGTAACAACAAAATTTTCCCGGAGGGGAGATAAGAGGAACTCACTGAATCGAATAAGATAAAGATCATAATAAAGACATTTGATCTAGAACTTGAGGCATACATACATCACGTCAAGGTACAATAACAGCATAACTAAGCAGGGACACGTGAGTGTTACATTCCAGGAAAACCCTGAGCAGAGTGAGACAAAATCAAACATTGCATAGAATAGGAAGAATAAACTCTAGATTCTGTACCTTTGCACAAGCAGACAAGACCCCAGCCGTTGTCACATGACATGCCTTAACGTGCTCTGACTCCATCTTCTTAAACAGTTCCAAAGCCGTATCTAGAGAGCCCTTTTGTACAAACCCTGTAATCATCGAATTACACAAGAACCACGTCCTTTCCTGGATGAAAGTAAACACTTTACAAGATGGATCTAAATATCCGCAAGAGAAATAACAATGTATCAAAGAGTTTGCAACGAAAATTGTCTCATCCAACTGTTGATGCTAAATAATCTGCTTGCTAAGAGATCTACCCAATGTTGAACAAAATCCATAACAGAAGAAATGCAGCATTGGCTAACAAAGAAACTCACAGCTTGGTATATAAGGAACCAATACAGACATAATTAGAAGCAAACCTTATGACAAAAGAAAAGAAAATATTAATAGAGACAAAGCAGATTCAAAGGACTGTAGCATAATCAAGGTTATAGTTTATGGAGAATCCGATACGAAAAGGCTAAGTCCTGGTTCCTATCATGTCATGTATGAATTTCTCAATAGCAGCAAACGAAGATCCACCATTCTTCGTAGCTCTCTGGACCATCTGAGAGATACCCATCACTCTCTTCCTCACAACATTATTATCCTTGTTCATTACACAAGAAATCGCTGTCTATATCTCGTTTGCACTTACAAGCTCACCACTATGTACCCTGTGATCGAGTTTCATCTCCACTGCGAGCTTCAGTTCCTTCACCATCAGAAACGCATTGAGCTGTTGCTCTGCATACATTGACCATGTCACAATTGGCACACCAAACCACAAACTCTCTACTATTGAGTTCCATCCACAATAAGAAACAAAACCTCCCACTGCTTTATGGGCCAGTATTTCCACCTGAGGAGACCAACCGCATATCATTCCCCGTCCACTGACACGGTCAATGAATCCCTCTGGCAAAAGATCATCGTTTGTCACCTCTTCTGTGCGGAGTGACCAGAGGAATCTGTACTGACATAGCTCAAGTCCATGTGCTATTTCCTTCACTAGAGGACCTCCTAACTTGCCCATACTCCCAAAACAAAGGAATACAACCGATGCCTCGGGCTTATCATCAAGCCATTTCATTAAATAGTCACAACGGGCGAGGTCCTGATCTGGATGAGGATGGGCCTTTGGGTTAAATATGGGGCCAACAGCATAAACAGAGGGGTAATTCTGTTCTTCAAGAAAATGATTCAGAGAGGTAGGCTCAATATCAAAGGAGGTATTCACTAGGATTCCATTGGCCTTTGACAGCTTTGTAAACAATATAGCCAGTTTAACGTCAGCATCATAACCGTCTTCAATAAATAGAGCTGACGGCAGAACTTTGGGTGGGACAGGGTTTTCAAATCCAGGAATCGACAACATTTCTTCAGAGTTTCTTGCAAAAACTGAGGTATCTTTCTTATGTCGATCTGCCAGATACTGCATCAGAGCTAGGAACCCGGAATTTGAAGTCAAAAACACATAAAAAGGAAGACTTACATCTTCTGCAACATCAATCATCGGGAGACAGAAAAAATCAGCAACGAATCCCCTGACCGTGACTCCATCCAATGCAGGAGAAGATAAGATACCGATGATTAAATTTCTAACAATAGGGACATTTTTTTCAATAAAATCGTACACATAGGCTTCCACAGACTGTGTACCAAGTGTTGGTTTCTCCTCTAACTCAGGGACATCAATGAATCTAACAAAGGGCTGAGACGAGGCAATTGACTTTAACATACGTATCCAGATGAGACTGACCTTGTAGTTTCATCAAGAGGATTGTGATACGGATCCTATTATCCTGCTCAATCAGACGCCTAGCAAATTCAAGAAACGGAACAAGATGACCAACAGTCGGTGCTGGGATGAAGATGAGCTCTGCATTCCTCATCTCTAACAACAGACACCTTTGATTCTTTCCTCCACAGCCTCGCCTTCTGTTGAAAAGAACATCAATCTACATACCAAAGAATAGAGTTAGTAACCTTCCTCCTGTTGACTTTGTGTTTCACTTTGCCACATGTGATACGCGTTGCTCCTAATTCCTACCTAATGTTGAGGTGACCATAAACAGTTTGGAGAGAAAATATCATTAAAAAGTTCAAATAATGGTCGGCAGATAAAGAAGATAGAGTTTGATCCACAAAAAAAGGAAAGCTACTGTCCTGCATCTCTCTCATTCTTCATTTCAAAAAACTAATCTCACATCTCCAAAACCAGTGAAATGGAATGAGAATCCGGGAAGGTCGTTCTTGTTCTGGGAATGATACCTTACTGATCTAACTCATTGCAGAGACCAAATCCTCCTTCAGAAACCCTAAAAAGCTTCTACTTTTTGAGTCAAAACAAAAACAAAATACATCAATCACTTGTTGAATCAATCAAAGTTAAGCAAATAGATCGAACTTATACAAGCTGAACAACAAAATCATTCAAAAGATAAAAGGAACTCACTGAATCAAATAGGATAAAAATCATAACAAAGAGAGAGCATCGATTTGAAACTTGAGGCATAGATACATCACGATCAAGGTACAATAACAGCATAATTTAAAGACAAGAGAGTGTTACATTCCAGGAAAACCCTAAGGACAGAGAGTGAGACAACAAAATCACACATTTAGATAGTAGTAATAATCACCGCCTGTGATCGTAATCAAGGACCTCAGAATCCGTCACAGACCTCGAGTGCTGCACAATCGACCGTCCAATCGAATTAATCCAGTCTTCTTTCTCCTTCTCGTTATCAGCAATGAAGAACATCGTATAGCTACCACTAGATAGCTCAAACGCAAAAGGCTTATTAACAACATCCTCAGCTCCTTTCACGGTGAGACAATCACCAACGGAGATCACACCACGCGGCGTAGATCCGCGAGTTCCAGCAGCGGCTTGATCTTTGAACCAGAGAAGCTTCCCTCGTTTGAGAACGAACCAACGGCGACGCCAGGTTTTGATGTAATCGCCTTGCTTTGTGAGCCAACCAGAACGCTCGGGGTTGGACCAGAACTCGATCCCTTCGTAATCTTCACGGTTCGGATCTTGGCCCGTCGCGATTCGCCAGATACTCTCCATCAGGTCGTGTTCTCCTAAAATCTCACCACGACTTCTTCGTCTCTCGACTTCTCTAACTGCCCCAATCGCGCGATTCCTTTATTGCTTTTAATGTCTTTCTGTATTATTGATTCGGTATCTGTATCCACTATCAAAACGCAGCGTTTATGTCGCTCTTTCAATGAGGTCGGTCGCGCTTATGCTGGCTCTCTGCGTTTTCTCGGGTCACGCAAGAAGTGTTGGGGTCAAAAACTCCAAAATACGTAAAGATTAAACCGGTATGGTTAGATACGTGCAATTTTTGTATGAAATTTTATAAGTAAATGAAAATTTTGTAATATTTTAATCTGTGTGCAAAAATCTTAAACATCATTAAAAACGAAACAGATGGAATATCATTTATCAGTTGCACCAGAAAACTAAAAAATTATTGCCCAACCGCTTTTTTCGAAACGGATTAGATCCTCGTTTTAACCGCTCAAAATAATATGTCAAAATGTTTACTTAACCACCGATCTCAACCAAATTTATGAACTTTCATCAGTTGGTAATCACTAAAGTGGTTAGCCCCCAACAGCTGTGGTTGGTCGCTACTAGCTATCAGTCAAATCAGTAGTTTAACAAACTATATTTGTGTTGACCAAAACCTATATTTGTATGACCATATGAAATAATTTTGTAGATATATGCTACAAGCTGTAATGTTAAAAAGAACCATAAATCTAGCAACTTTTTGGTCCTGACAGACCTCAAACCTCGGACAAAGTCCTAAATTCTAATACTCAAAAGAGCCAATCTCACAATTTAAACAGCTATCTGAGTGAGTAAAACTGAAATCAAAAGTAAAAACAAGAATGCTTATGCTCAGACATTGTTGATGTGACGAGGTGTGATAGTTGTAACATCAGGTGACTCAAGAAAGGAAGACTCAGCAAGATCGATGGCTCGGGCTAAAGCTGCTGCTTTGTTCTCACACTCTCTGTGTTCATCATCAGGGTTACTGTCTGCAACAACCCCAGCTCCAGCCTGAATATGAGCAATCCACTCTCGACGTCTCTGAGGATGCTTGTAAGAGTACAATGTGTCATAACGCGAATTTGTTGGGAAGACCATTGTTCTGAGAGCCAAAGCAATGTCCATGTCTCCGTTAAATGAAATGCCTCCAAAGCCTCCACTGTAAGGACCACGTCTAGTTACTTCCAGTTCATCTATCAGCTCCATGGCTTTTACCTGTATCAGATGATTTTTGAGTATGGTAAATGTATTATGAGTTTGTGGTTTTGGTGAGAGAGAACCTTTGGGGCTCCGCTGACGGTTCCAACAGGAAGTGCAGCTCTAAGAGCGTCCCAGCTTGTTAGATGATCGAGTAGTTCGCCTTTAACCTGCGAAGAATGTGTTGTGAGACAAACAGAAATGGACAACGTATTGTTGAGCTTATGTGCATTACATGTGTAGTTTACATATTCATGGTTTCTCTAGTATAGACAGAACTAGGCTTCAACACCACATCTATTCACAAATTTCATTATTCAATTGTGATCTCTTATAAACTAACTATAGAGTGAAAAACAAAACTTATACAAAAATCCATTGAGGCAACAGGACTTTAGTATTTAAAGTTTTTTTCCTTGTAAAATTGCAATAGGAGCGTACCGTGGAGCTTATGTGCATGACATGTGAATACCGTTCTATATTCATGAGCTTCTCAACATCCACAGAACCGGGCTTTGAAACCTGAGTTCATAAGAAAATGCAGCAAGTTAGACTACAGCTTCAAAACTGCATCTTAGCTTCCAAAAGAAGAGGATAAGAGACTAAATATGGAAGTAGAGTTAGGGCAGTGATAAAGCGATGAACCTTGCCAACATCGTTCCTTCCCAAATCAACAAGCATAATATGCTCTGCGCACTGTTTTTCATCGCTTAAGAGCTCTTTTTCCAGCATTATATCTTCTTTGGGTGTCTTTCCTCTTCTGACAGTTCCAGCAAGGGGGCGATTGGTAATTTTCCTCTGTCGCAGAAGGAAACACACATTGAGCCATTCATTTACTTGTAAATGAAAAGATGGGGTTTACGGATTTAGGGAACCAAAGATAAGAGGAGAGAGTAGGTAACACTTACATTTTTCGAGCGTAACAATATTTCTGGACTTGAAGCAACTAATATGCACCCTCTAGCCTGTAAATTAAACAAACACAGAAAAAAGAAGAGAGAAATCGACAGATTAATAATATTAAATTTAAGGAAATATGCAAGGAACCAAGGACCAAATGAGTATACCTGTAGATAGGCCATGTACGGACTTGGATTTACAATCCTAAGGGCTCTATATATCTCAAATGGGTCCGCAAATGTTCGCCTTTCAAATCTCTGACTAAGAACTATCTGGAAGATATCCCCAGCCAAGATATGTTCTTTGGCTTCCAACACTGCCTCCTTGTATGCCTCACTCGTCATAGTTGATTTCTCCAGTTTAGGACCGAATAGCTGAGTGCGTAGTTTTATGAAACCGGTAGGCATCTTGGGGCTGCAATCAAAACAAATACGTAAGCTCAAACAGAATTTATAAACAAATGACAAAATTATAATCCAAATACTGGGAGAACGATCTACTCACGGTTTTTGGTCTTGAATTCTAGAGGTTAGAGATTCCAACCGATTCATTCCATCAGTAAAATTATCTTCAACAGAACGATCCTTATCTATCCGCACCCAATGGATCACATATGCTTTCTGTGCTCAACAGGAATTCAGCAGGAATAATTACTCTACCAAGGATGGTATCAAAAGCAAGACAAACTATTTCCAACTGTGTCTAGATAAAATCTTCTATTCATAATCCATAGGAAGATACAAGTACTAGGAACAACAGTATACCTTCTCGACATGATCAAACACGATCACATCATCATAAAGGCCCAAATGAACATCAGGAAGACTCCTATCATCTTCTGGAGCATTTGAAAAGGGCAGCTTCTTCTTCTCGACATAACGCACAGTGTCATATGAGAAGTATCCGACCCAACCACCTAGTTAACAAAGGAGAAAACCTTCACATTATCAATCATCCAAGGAAAATCAACACTACATTTTCGCATAATAACTACAGAGACAAACATCACCGTATTAAACTTAGCTTTAATAGATTTCTTCACTCACCGCAAAAAGCTTCAGGCAATTCATCAATGCCTTGTGGTTTCCATTCCTCCATGATTTTTTGAGGAACCATCATTGGATCTTCCACTTCCTCCTCAGTCCTACAACCAGCTCCATGGTCCATCACAGTAACTACATTTCCCTTTGCCACGATTTCTATTGTGGGCTGAGCACCAACTACACTATACCTCCCCTAAGAGAAATTGATATTTCAAAATTCAATTCATGGAGCTGAACAAAATGCAGAAATGGAAACATATCAAGGCTTACGATATTGGAGGATTGCAAACCAGGCTCCACTGACTCAAACAAGAAACTAGGAGCATCTCTATCATCTTCTTTCACCAAACATCGGTACGCAAGTATCGGAGTCAAATGATCCGAGAATACGCATCGGTATAGAGGAACTAAGTTTCCCTTCTCTGCTGCTTCTTTAAATTTTGTAAACTGGTCCTCCGATAAATCTATTGGAGAAGAAGTTAAACCTCGATGTGAATTTCTAACGTTCAATTGAGAGGCGCTAATGGAGGGGAAGAGTGTGAGTATACCTAACGATGGAGAAGATGAAGAAGAGCATTTGATAGAAGGTAGACGCGAGACTCGGAGGAGTTTTGATTGGGAGATAGATGCTCCCCCACCGTCAAAATGAAGAGAAGTAGCCGGCGGGGAAGTGAGCGACGACGGAAACCGGAGTGCAGAAGGTGGTGGCAGCGGCGGCCGATGGAGCGTTACGGCCTTAACGGCGGAGAAATCGGATTTGACGGAGGAGATTGAAACGGCCGACATCTCCGTGAACTCGTTGATTTCAACTCTTTCGCTAAAAGTTTAAAAGAGGACTGTGAGAGAAGCACTTTCAAAGCCGTAATGGTAAAATTTTTTCACTTCTGTTTTGTTTTATTTTCATTTTTAAAAACAAAATCCACCTATAATATCTTTAGTCAAATTACAATAAATCCCTATATATTAATTGAAAATCATTTTAATAAAATAATCTTGAGAATATATTTCATAGAACATTAATTACTAGACTAATTACATGTATATAAACTGTCTTTATATTAAAGATTACAATCTTACCTAAATTAGCTTTACTTATTTATGGAAAATCGAATAAGTAAATTTTTTTTTTTATGACTAAGAGGTTCAAGGGCATGTAATATAATGGCAGGCATTGTAGCCTCATATTTTTGTGAGAGCAAATTATAGTTTATTGTTTTATTTTTTATTTTTAAAAAGATATTGTTTTAACTAAATAATTAATTAGTAACATAAATATGTAAAAACCTTAATTTTAGATTTCAATTATTTATATAGTAATGTACTATTAAAATATTTAAAAATGTTTATTTAATTTATTAATTTTCTCAAAAAATATTATAAATATCTTATAAAGATTATAATCTTACCTAAAATTAACTTTATTTATTTATGAAAAATCGAATAAGAAAATATTTCATATTATAGCTGATTTTATTGTCTCATAAATTTTATTTTTATAATTTTATTTTAAAAATATATTGTTTTAACTAAATAATTAATTAGTAATATAATTATGTAAAAACCTTAATTTTAGATTTCAATTATTTATACAATAATATACTATTAAAATATTAGAAATGTTTATTTAATTTATTAATTTTCTAGAAAAATATTATAAATATCTTATTCCGCATATAACGCAAAAATTATCTAGTGACTGATTATTCCCCAAAATAATTAGGGGTTGCTGGATTCATGTGTAATTTAGCCAAATTTTTGGTAAAATTTAAATTTTCTAACTGAAAGCATTTGTTATTCAATCAATAATTTTTTAAACAAGTTAACAATATCCAATCAATGATTTTGAAATGTAAGCTATAGATTCATTTTATCAGTTTCTCAAAAGTTTTAAAAAATACAAAGAGAAACATTTTTAATTTTGAAGAAAAAAACATGTCCTAAAACTGCTAATATTTACGATAAATAAACCATGTAAACTCGACTTCTCTGCTTACTTCGACTATTAGAAGGATTATCTCTGGTTCAAAATATAAAAATATAACGGAAACAAAGTTTTTTTTCTTTCTCACTATGATGTATCACAAGAAGACTACATAATAAGAGTTCAACTTCTGCTCTTATTAGTAATCAAAGAAAGAGTATATTTTGTTTTGTGTTCCTACATTTACATAACAGAAGAAAACAATCGATGTGTACTAAGTTTTTACCCTAGTATTCTGTAAATAATGAAGAAATCCATCGCTATAACTCAGCAACTTCATCAGAGAAGACAGTTGCGGAAGAATCGAATTTCCTGTTGTGTAATAAAAATGGAAGGTGTTAGTTAAAATTAAGAAACTGCATTTTCGGTAATAGTTTGTAATTAGTAGGGAGTGTGCGTATACCTTAAGAGCATATGTGATGTCTGCTTCATCAACTCTAAGGCTCACTCTCTTTAACTTATAATCTCGAGCATGACTGAGTTTTAAAATCCCCTGTGTCAAACCAAAATGATTTTTCTATCAAATGTCTCTTTCAAGATTCTATTCATCTTTTGATTATATAAACTGATTATAAACCAACACAACATGAGAGTTATTATTCTAGCGTACACTCTTCTAGACGATGAATATACTGATAGGAGTTAGTACCTGGTCATTTAGCACTGTACACATGTTAGTGAACTCTGTAATTCCAGCTGGAGTTATCATCGAGGATTTACAGATTTCCAAGTATAGCTTATTTAACTGCATCAAAGTTCGAAAACAGAGATGAATATTATGCACAATGTCTTTAGTTATAACTTCATGAAGCTGTGTTTGTGTATTGTTCATTCAATGAAGATTTACCTCTGCAATGGTTCTATCCTTTTTGCCCCCTCTAAAGGCCTTTGCAGCAGAACAGATTATGATCTGCAATTTTTCGATAGAAGCATGTTATTTAAGTCCATTACATACTTTCAGATTCGGTCTTGTTAGCCACTAAGTTATATAACCAATTAAACACCAACCTGGATCTTAAGTTTCTTTGTGAATTTAAGTTTGTTCTCTTAAGTTTAATATATATTTTCAAACTACATGGACAATACCTTTAGATCACACTGGAAAACAAAACTAAAAATTTGCATAATCCAATGTAAAACATGTTGGTAGTATATCCTAACAGTTATTTAAGACTTAAGAACGAGAAGTACCAGATATCAATAAGTCTGTGTGTTGATATGCAACTTACTTGCTGGTGTTGAGGAAGAGACTGAATGGTGTCAACTACTGGAGATTTAAACGTTTTGGACAATGCAGCTACCATATGATCCATCTTGACCTATAGATTCAATGATAACAATTATGGAATAAGACAATGGTTTCTGTGGATCCTGGATATTTGCATAATCAGTAAGAGCATTGAGTAAGTGGAGTAAAATACTAACCACTTGACACTCTGGAACTGAACCTTGTAGTTCTTGATCTATTGATCCTCTAACTTCAGTTTCTAAGATTTCTAGAGCGCTCCTGGAAAACAAATTAATGTGAGTAAACTGGGATTGTCAACTTTAGTGTAATGACTTCAAGAGTAAATTACAATATAATGCCCGTTTCTATCTCATTCATCTTATGCAATACAAGAACAAACTCTATAGCCAAAAAAAAAAAAAAAATCATAAGAGAATTCACCTGCAGACACATAGAGCCTTTCTCATGTCTCCTGATGCAGCTGATACTTTCTGTGACAGTGCAAAAAGTATGAATACTAATAAAGAATACCAAAATGAAAACAAGGTTGACTGGACTGGGAGAGAAAAATGGCATATATATTCTTACTCTGGCACAAATCTCCAAGGCGTTTGACTGAAATGCAACAAATGGAAGTGCCTGTTACAACAATGAAAATAATAACTTAAAACCAACGTAGAAAGTACTTTGAATTCGATCACGGATATCATCATACAATTCCAAGGTTCTGAAGTTGGTCAAAATTTGTTACTGAATCCAATATTTCTTTTAACTCCATAATTCCTTGAATACCAACTGCTTTGAAACAGAAAAAATGGCATTGGCAATAGATTTATCCTGATATACTTAGTTTCATCCTAATATACTTGCATCATATTTTCACTAAGTTTATCAATCACTTAAGCAGCCATTCCTCTCTCATCAAAGACATCTTATACCACAAATTTGAGGTAGACTTACCACAAGCCTCTCCTGCAGTATCCTAAGGATCTGCTCCTTAGAATAAGCACGGAAAGTGACAACCAAAGGTTTGCCTGCATAATAGAGATAAAAGTTAAGGAGTAAACTCAACTTTTTATTCTTCATTAGGGATATATGGTGAAGACAAAAAAAAATGTTCCAACAGTACACAATGATGGAGAAATTCTTACAATTAAGTGACTTCAATTTAGGAAGGAAACGATCTGCAAGGTCTATCGCATTTGCTACACCTGAAGGACAATTTCGAAAATGTAAACATACAAATTTGTATAATCAGAGAATACGGATAAAAAAAATGAACATTAATAACGCAAAAGACGTTACCTATAAGTATAAACCTTGAAAATGGCAAAGTTGTGAGCATAAAAAGCTCATGAAGGACACCTCGATCTCTTGTGATTAAGTAATCCATCTCATCTGCAATTAAGAGCCTGCAGATAAAGTTTGAATGAGAAACAGCACAACGAATTTTAAATCCAGCAGGTCACCAATCACAGACAAAAAAAACAAGAACCTACATCATCTTTGAGCTGGATGGTTGTTGCTTTTTAGAAAACAAAATCTGAAGTTGTTGTAGAGGTGAAGAGGAGCCATTAGCTTTCTTCCCGGACTCGTTTTTACCAAGTATCTAAAAACATAATAACTCAATAAACAACTGTACTGAAATGAGACCAAGAACTTTGAGGTATTTAGATTGCATAAGGTCAGTCTTACCTTGGAGAAAATATCTGTTGTTTTTGTCAGTGATGTGCAATTAACAGACACTGTTTCAGGACAAGGCAAACCTGCCTGCAAGATTACATGAAAGATCAGTCCTTCTATTAATAGATTCACACTAATCACAAGTTCTGAAACAGACACAAGATTGATTACCTGCTTTGCCCATTCTTCAGCTTGTTGTCTTACTTTCTCCATCGATAGTGACTTTCCAGTTCCAGGGCAGCCACATATGTACAAACTCCCAGCCTTCTTCTGTTCCATACAACCTTTTACAAACTCAAAAACCCGTCTCTGCTCATCCTCACGACAAACAACAATTGACGGTGCCTTAGACACATGCAATGCCTCTTTCACAGCTTTCATTTGGTCATCATCTGTGCATTCAATCATATCAACTAAACATCAACTAACCAAGAACGATAGAATCAACAGAACAGTAAAGAATCAGAAGGCTTATATTTACCTCTAGGGTTCCACTTCAATTTAACATCTAAACAAACAGATAAGTTCTTCACGGCTGATAGACTTACCAAATTTCCATTAGAATCTTCCTTAATCTCCTGCAATCGGATAACCAGTGATAAATCATTACAAATTCCTGGAAACAAAACTCGATCTAAAAGTTGAGGAGATACAGACTAATCAATACAGTGGAGGTGAAGATAAATAACAAAAATCAATGAAGAACTACAATCGGATTGATTCTCTATCTAACAAACTAAGACTAGCCATTAGATTAAGAACAAGGAGCTCATAAATTACCTTATCAGACGTCTTAGGGATTGAAACACCACATCGTCGAGGAGATTTCCATTTCATCGGCGTAGAAATCAAATTCACAGGCAACACAGCCGTCGATGAAACCTCCGCAGCCGAATCCGATCTCAACTTCCGTTTCCGAGGAGTGTTGACTTCGGTGGATCTAAGACCTCCGATAATCTCCGACCTAAAGCCCACGACATGCTTCTGAGGGGAAGAACTAGGTCCAGCAATGGTAGGCATTGTAGGTTATCAGAAGAAGAGGGGAAAAAAGCGGGAGATCGAGATCGAGATTGAGATCCAATGGAACCGAAGTGAAGAATCAATCTCATGGTCGATACTGGGTTTTAAGAGGAAATCGGATAAGAAAAATAAAGGAAAAATAAAAAATAAACAAAAGAGGGAAAATGGAAGAAGCGGGAAAATGCAATAGAACAGATTTTTTTCGCCGCCCGGTTTTGTTCGGCTACCGTTTTGAACAATCGGCTTCGCGGCAATTTTATTGGGCCGCATTATGGCTGAACCATTAGGGGCCTCATATAAGACCTTTAAGGGCCCATCTTAGAACTTGTAAATAACCTCTCCTACAATTTTGGTTTGTATGCTGAATTACTTACCTCAATTTTTTGATCCTGCATTATTTGAGGCCTAATATGAAATTAAAAATTGGAGACTTTGATATATATAAAAAAAACGTTGAAACTCAAAGCTCAAATTTTTTCTATCAGATCTTTCTTTTTTAAAAAACGTTTTTTATCAAATATTTCTTTAGATCTTTCGTGCAAAGAAAAAAATATTATAGCGTAAAATTCTAAAATCAAATAATATTTTTTTTTATCTTTT
Organism: Boechera stricta; assembly: GCA_018361395.1. NCBI lineage: Eukaryota > Viridiplantae > Streptophyta > Magnoliopsida > Brassicales > Brassicaceae > Boechera > Boechera stricta. The sequence goes on along the minus strand of CM031541.1, from coordinate 12,139,277 downwards.
ATATAAAACCGATGATCGAAGATGAATTTAAAAATCAAGTAGAGAAAACCAAATCTTATTCTCTAATTATCTCAAATTCTAGACCCTTTCATTTCTTTGGTTTTAGCAACAATGATATTTTTTAAATTCAATTTATTGTTGGACTCTAGTGATATTTTAACTATAACATCTATAACTTGTTTGACAAAAAAAAAAAACCATAAATAACTTAAGACTCACAATTTTGGGGCTCATACCAATGTTTCTTTTGAATATGGGGAGCGCCGGACCTCTAACCAACTAGACTAGTTTTTCACATTTTACGTTTAAAATAATAAAAAAGTGAAGCTACTGTATATAGTTTTAGTCACCCTTAATTACTTGATATATCAGAAATTACATAATGACAACAAAAAAAAAGAATCAGAACAGAAGATAGAAAACCTTTATAAAAAAAGTATATATATACAAAAAAAAAAGAAGATAGAAAAGCAAGGTGGTCGGTGTGTCAATGCACTTATATTTATTTATTTCCTCATATATGATCGTTAAAGTATGAGATATCCACATAGAAACGACATGGAGATATTTTTTCATCTATATCTGGTTCATAAAAGGTTTTATGGAAGAAGTATATCCACATAAATCGATGATATATCATATGAAATGTAGCCAAAATATCAAGGCATAGATATATGAGAAGGATATCCACATAAAATCGATGATATATCATATGATATGTAGCCAAAACAATTCAATGCATAGATATATAAGAAGGATATCCACATAAAATGATTATATATATATGTAGCCAAAACCTCAATGCATTGATATACAAGAAAGATGTCCACACGAATCGATCATATCATATGATATGTAACAAGAAAAATAAAATAAAAAATCAATGCATAGAGATACATAAGAAAGGAAAATTTTGATAAATACTAGGTAGAAAGAAGATAAGCGATAATAAGAGTGGTGTCCTTTGTAATGTCTCTATCCATTTGATTTTCATATTGGCTCTATCCTCCTATCAAGAGCCAACATGAAAGCATTTCTTTCCTATATTTTTGGTGCTAATTTATTTCCTATATGTTTAGTTCTATATTTATTGTGTTATAAAGTAAATACGACTTGGTTATTAATTGACAAAATATGATTTGGTTTATATTTTTCTATTCAAAATTTGGAGCTTTCGAACTTTCTTTTTTTTTTTTTCAATTGAAGAACAAAGTAGTTAAAAACTTTTGTTGAGTAATCTCTTCTCATTTGTCAGAATTCATATTCTTGTTTTATCCAGTTTTAAAAGAAATTTCTGAGTTTCTGAAGCTAACGATGAATTATATATATGCAATGTAGCTTAAATTCGAGTGTATATGGCGGAGATGGTATTGTAATTGGCAACTAAATAACGACATGTGGATCAATCAAAATTAACATTGAGTGACATACGATTATACTTCCCAGATGACTAATATGTGAAGGGCTCCATTGCCTTTACCCACATGAAAAAAGGATATGGAGGCCGCGCTAACGGCTCGCCTCTTTAAATAATATATCAATAAAGGGTCAACATTCTCATTCATCAAGTAGTCTAACACATCCAAACTAAGAACAATTGCATATTATCTCATATGGTTGCTTCCTAACCTAAACTATTTCCGACTTCATTATGGTTTAACGTTGGATGGTATTCGTAAGATACCACACCGATGTTTTAGATTATCTTGATACCAAAAGATATTCGAAAACAAGCATTAAAAAGCAAAAACTAAATTTCTGCACCACATTTATTATTTAGAGTCATAGGTTTGTAAAACCATTGAAACACTTAAAATGTAGCATACCTCTATTCTAATATATAGTTGTTGTTTTTTTTTTTGTTAAAGTTGTAAATATATATATATATATTTGTTTATTGTCTAACATCAAGTAAAATCTCGATAAATTAATAATCACTATAAATTAATAAATTTATCCAGTCCTGAGTTGGACCAGTATAATATTTAACACAATTGGATAAGATAATAAGATAATATTTTTTTGAAAATTCTATATAAATATATGGTCCTATCAATATTATAAATTAATAATTGTATAAACTTATCAATATATATATATATATATATAAGAAAAAATAATAAAATATAACTCTAGTCTTATTTGTTTTATCGTCAATGCATTAATTTTTGTTAGAATTTATTTCTAATATTTTTATTGCATCGAAAGCTTTTAATGTTGTATTTTAGATATGATAATTGGTTCCTTACTTTTAATTGATTATAATGAAAATAATATTTTTAAATAGATTTTTTTTCAGAAATTATAAAATTAGTCAAATCTCTTTATAAATTAGTAATTATTAATTTATCTATAAATTAATATCTGTATAAATTAATAAAATATTTCAATCCATACATTATTAATTAATGGAAGTTTTAGTGTATTTTCTACAACCATGCTCATAATAATTAATATTATTAATTTTTTAATATTCCCACTATATGAAATGCCCATCATATCAATCTTCATAAACCCCTTAATATCACATGGTGTATTCTAATATTCTATCATTTTCTCTTTGTTTTTATTTACCCTCCATACGTTTTCGGACATTTAGCGTTTGATTTTCCAATTTGTCTTATTACTTTGGTCTTCCTTGTCGCTGCCCATTTAGCGATTACTTTCACCACTTGCATAATCGATAACCAAATTATTTTCACCTATTAGAATTGTACACATTCCCAACAAAAATACAAAACAAATAACCTACATATAATATATATTATCTCTCGCTAACTAAAAGTATATATATTACATAATTTGCTCAAATTGACGGGCATGGTTAGAATACGGGAACATTAGGTAATTCCCACGTTATATGGGGATAAAATATTTATAATATTTTGTAAAAAATTAATAAATTAAATAAATATTTTTAAATATTTCAATAGTACATTATTGTATAAATAATTGAAATCTAAAGTTAAGGTTTTTACATATCTAAGTTACTAATTAATTATTTAGTTAAAACAATATCTTTAAAAATAAAAAATTTACAAGTTAAATTTAGAAAACAATAAAACCAGCAATAATTTTATAAAATATTTACTTACTCGATTTTTCATAAATAAATAAAGCTAATTTAGGTAAGATTATAATCTTTAAAATAAAGACAATTTATATATGATTGATTTAATGATATATTATGTAATTAGTCTAATAATTAATGTCCTATAAAATATATTCTCTGAGAATCATTCTAGTGACGACACGTCATGACAGTGTTGTAATATTTTACATTGGGGTTTTAATAGAACTAAGTACATCCCACATCCTTAGCCTATAGTCCGACAATGGTCCACACACAAATTGATGATAGATAATCATTTAGAAAATATTTTTCTACCAAAAAAACACTCCAAAGTCATCATTTTTTTACAATTTTACCCTAAAAAAAAACAGGTTAATCTCGTGAAGTCAAAAATAATATGCAATATAACCCGTCTTCGTGACTGTCAAGTCTGTAAAATTTTGATAAATATTATATCAAATCGAAACCCTCACGACAAAAGTCCAAATCTATTTTTAGAATTTTAAAAATCTAATGTATATAGCATTAAAAACGTTTAGAAGATATATGTAAGAGATATTGTGTATTGTTTTTTATTTCGTATGGTTAATTTGCATTTTTTGAGATGGAGGGTATAATTACAAAAATTGGCGAGTTAGATGGTTTTAGAAATTGCAAAAATTGAAAACCCTTTAGAAAATGGTATTAGAAAAAAAAAATCTATGAACTCTCAAATGGTATTAAATCTTTTCAAAAGCATTTTATTTTTTAAATATTAAAATTCACACATATATAAATTTAATATAGATATTTTTTCTCTTTACTTTATTAGCCAAACTAATCATTTGATCAATTTTTTACAAACACACATCATCTTATCAAATTTCTTCAAGATGCACAATAGATGAATGACGAATATATGCTTGAAAACGTGAAATTAGCCTATATTATTCTGAGTAGTTTTTTTTTTGTACGAATGTTAAATTATATTCAAACAAAAAAAATATCGTTTGTAAAATGAATGCATTCTAATGCTGAGAGTAAAATAGAACTCATCTCCGTTTTGTAAATGAATAGGAGCCTCGTTAAAACCTAATAATAGAAAATTCGATTGGGACAAAACCATATATTGGAAAAAAAAGTACTACCTAATCATTTGGGATTGGGTAGAAAAAAGAAGAAAAATCTGAAACAAAATCTAAAAATGATAGAAAAATCCAGCGGATCATAGTGAGCCTTGTGAGGAGAACCACTCAGCAAAGCAACATCGGATAATCATTGGATTTTCTTTAAGATGTTTATTATTTAGTGTCTTTTGTTGATGAAAACGATTATATCTTGCTTTTTATATCTATGTTTTAATAATTTCACATTAATTATAGCACATCTCTAAACCAATCATTTCTAAATCATGATTAAATACGAAAAACAAATAATTGGTATAACAGTGATAATTTTGAAATTTGTAATTAATTTATTTTCAACACAATATGTTGTAAATGTGAACTCTATAACTTTTTATTAAATTTGATGTCTTTTGTGTCAAACATTTCATATGATTTTTCAATGGAATAATTTTGTGATAACATGGCGTTTAACTAACCTTAAATTTTAAATTCAGTTCCTTTTTCATGATCTATTTCGACGATGCGTAGTGATTTCAACAACACATTTCACATCCGATATTCCTAAAACCAGTCACGAGACAAGCTAATTATAACATATAATCCATGTGTCCCCAAAGTTTTTTTAACGAAATTTTCTCAATCGTCCAAAATATAGACCATAATAAATAAAGAAATTAGGACGGGGCAAGATTCCACCGTACAATGACATTGAATAATAAACTTGGGGAATGAATAAATGTCAATTTGGTGAGAAGAGTCCAATGAAAGAACAATAAAAAATATAAACCATTAAGAAGGACATGAGCCAAATATTAACGAGAGCCGTCAATTTTTCACCTTCTTCTAACGTCACTGTCTCAACGACGTCAACTTATGGCAAGTTGGTGCATACCTTTCCCTCAGATCTATTGCTCATTTGTCTTCAAAAATTGAATCTAATTATACTTTGCCCTAATTTTTTTGTATTTATTTTTTTAATCAAAAACGTTTAAATTACAAATATATCCAGTTCTTTTGATTACGACCAAGATTCCAAATAAAATCAAAATCAAAATCGAACCTGATAAAAGAATAATATTTTAAAAATAAATGCATTTAATTACCTTCTTTCTTCCTCCCTCTTCGTCCGTTACACGATTTCGAAAACAAAATCGAAACCGCCAAATTCTTTCTTAAATTCGAATCTTACTGCTCGATTTTTCGCTTTCTGCTCGCTTCTCCTTATATACCAACTATTTATCAATTTCTTCATCTCCAAATCGAGTTTAACAACGCGCTGCTTCTGAACTCGCCATTCAGGGCGAAAGAAGTGGAAGGATACAAGAAGGCTCGAACGGAGAAAGAGCACGCCGCCCCGGTTAACATAACCCTTTTCCGCCGTCCGCATGAAACGATTCGATTATCTTCCTCCTCCACGTATAATGAGGTAATTGGTCGCTAATTATGATTTTGGTAATCGAGAATTAAGCAAACTAAACTGCATAACCAAGTTTCTATGATATAACAGTATGATTTTAGATCAGTATCACTGTAAATAACTAAGCGATTTTGAACCGGTATAAGTAGAATAACTGCGCATATCAATAACAACGGTAACACTACGTCGTGATATCACCGATATCATTAGTATAACTGCTGCTTCGCATAATGTATCATTGACAATCAAGTATTAACATGTGTTTGTTTTGCAGATAATGGGAGGATACGTAACCTCTTCAACCTAAGAAGTTGTTCTTCCCACACACCGAAGGCAAGTCATTAAGATATTTCAAGTGAAGATTCCTCAACAATCGAATTTTTGGATAAATTACTGAATGATAAAAGCAAGGGTTTACTAACCACACTCAATTCAAGCATATCGCCGAGAAAAACCACAAGTCGATGGAACTCGTGGTCGCTCTTCTTCTGACCGTATATGAGGAGGGCCAAAATGTGTCGTTTCAGGGTAACAGCTCGATAAGGTATTCGCCGAGGAGCATGGCCTAACTAATGTTTAGAGCCAAGATTATCCATATACTTAGGTAAATTAGGGAATACACTGGCTCAGAAACGGATTTGGGAAAGTCGAGGATATTTCTGTGGAGGAAGAGAAAAGTCGAGACCATGATGATAAGATGGAGATAAAGAAGATGGCTACTTGTTCTAAGACGTAATGGAGAATGAGTATATGCATCGATCCTTTCTTCGTAAAGATTGTGGATGATCTTGGTGCATGTAAGACCTTTCCGTGGGTGAGATACACGTTTGATAAGTGAATCAAAGAGATTTTTCATACGATGGAGCATTTTAAGGGGAAGGTGAAAGCGAGAAAAACATGGACCTTTCCGGGTTTCATAATTCCTTTGGAGGTAAAAATTATTTCTTGTAATTTCAATGTGTATGAAAATGTAAGAGATATCTAATGCAAGTTTTTTTTGTAGCTTTTGGCGGCCGAGTGCATTCCGAATTTGCGGAAAAAGTTTCGAGAAGATATCTTAACGGATCGTGGCTGTCCTCGGATGTGCAAGCGAAAATGGAGACGTGTTTATATAAAAGTTTTCCATTGGAAGAAATTAACGATGCACTTGGAGACGATAAGGTACCAAAAATGTGTTTTTGTTTATCACTGGTTTACTTAGTCAGATCTGATACGTAGTCAGATTCCGGGTTACTTAGTTGTATCGTGATACAAATCAGATCCGTTACTTAGTTGATCGGATACGTATGTATATGGGTTAGTTAGTGGTACAACTGACCATTTATTTGACCGTAAATACATAGGAGCAGTATATCCAGAGCATCTTGGAACCTGAGGATGCAGAGGCACCTCTTATGGCTGGCATCTATGAGTATGATTCAGATGATGAGAGTGATGACCCAATGTTCAAGAGTTGGAACAAGTGTCTAGGGCAGAACAAGAGGATATGGTGGGAAGAGTTGTTCAAACTAGATGTGGCTGGTCGAGGGATGGTTGTTAGGAAGGAGAAGGATGTTCCTAACATTGACTTAGAGAGTGATAAAGAAAATCCAAGAGATATCTGATAGCATGCGAGAGGGATTTGATAAAATGGGTGAGAGGATCACCGCTTGTGAGGCAAGGATCACCGCTTGTGAGGAAGGGGTGAATGGTGGAGGTTATGGATACAGTGGTATTGGAGATGGTGGTGGAGGTTATGGATACAGTGGTGGTAGAGATGGTGGTGGAGGTTATGGATATAGCAGGTAGATGGTGGTGGGATGGTGCAGGGCCGAGAGCTTGTAAAGGCCGCAGAGCTTGTAAAGCAGAGAAGCCAGAAAGCCGCAGCAGCTGCAAAGGCCCCAGCAACCCCAAAAACAGAGGAAGAAGATTTAGGAGAAGAAGACTCGTACTCCTCAGAATCAGATGATGAAGAAAAATATGGAGAAGAAAAAAAAGATGAGGACAATGAGGACGATGAATGAGATGATGGTGATGATGATGGAGATGATGGAGATGATGATGGTGATGATGATGGAGATGATGGTGATGATGATGGAGATGGTAGAGATGATATGGAATTTCTGTATACAGCATATGGTAGAGAAACTGTTGAGGCGGCTAAGAAAGCAACAGAGGAGAAAGCTGCTGCTGAGGTGGCTAAGAAAGCAGCAGAAGAGAAAGTTGCTATTGAGGCGGCTAAGAAAGCAGCGTTGGAGAAGGGGAAGGGTGTTGTAGTAGAAGAAGAGGAAGAAGAGGAAGAAGAGGAAGAAGAGAAAGAGAAAGAAGAAGAGGAAGAAGAGGAAGAGAAGGAAAAAGAGGAAGAAGAGGAAGAGAAGGATGAGGAAATGCCTCCCGCTGTAGAAGAAAAAGACAAGGAAGAGAAAGGAGAAGAAACCATTGTCGCCATCCATCGAAGTTGCGGTAAAAAACATAGCTCCAATGTGAGTGCAAAGACACCGATTACGAAGAAGACCAAGAGGAAAGACTTTCCTTCGAGGTTCAAGAAAAGTCCATTCGTTTAAAGAAGTTTAAGAAGGTATTTTTAGTGTTTTGTGCTTGGTGTTTTCATATGTTTGGAATTTCATATGTTTATATGGTATGTTGGTGTTTTCAGAATATTTTTATGTCTTTTAATTGTTGGGTTTTTAAACTTTGGGAAAACTTTAAGTTTAGTATGTATTCGCAACTTTTTCTGTCTATGTATTACTAGGTATTACTACGTACAACTGTGATTATATGAATATTAGGCTAAAAACGAAAATATTATTATATTTTTTAACATCAAAATTAAAAAACAAGTGTGAACAAACGCGTTCACATTACAAATAATAATATTATTATTATTAAATTTTTAAAACAAGTGTCAACACACTGGTTCACACTACAAATAATAATATTTTATTATTATATAATTGTACTGTTTGCTAGTAATACCCACTTATCTATAGTTGTATTTTTGGTGTTTTTTAGATTTAACTAGTTATACTCCGTTGTTAAACACCTTTTTTATTTGTATAGATTACAATAGGTAATAAAACTAAGGTTAGTAAACTTTGATATAAACATATTTGTAAAATTGCGATTTTTATATGATTCACATCATAATGGCCTAAGTGTTTAGGAAATGATCATACATGTCTAAGATATTGTAAGACAAAAACAAAACATTTTGTTTTGTTTTTTTTTTTAGTAAAATAGATCTAAGAAACTTCAATTAGATCTAACCATATATATAAGTAACTTCAATATTTAAAATTAACCATATATATGTAATTTACCTTGGTAATAGTTATATCAGTAATACCGAGTTGTATTTTAATATATAGTTATATCAGTAATACCTTGTAATATATAGTTATATCAGTAATACTTAGTTGTATTTTAATAACCAAAAACCACAAACACAGACCAAAATACAGAGTTTTCAATAATACAGAGTTTTTAATCATAACCACAAACCACAAACACAGACAACACATAAATTATTACTAATACATAATACAAATTTTTCAATCACTCTCTTTGGATATTACTAGCGTCAAACCATGAATACAAACCTCCGCATGAAGATTTGCTTCTCCTTCGCCCATGTTCGTCAACTGATGTAAACCTTGTTAATTGGGGTCTTCCTTGTTTTCTGACATAAGCCGGAGGAAGGGCAACCATATCGCGTAAATTGTCAGGAACCATCCACTGAGACATATGAGGAACTGGATATATCGTCCTCTGGTAGGCCAATGCCCAATGCGTCATCAAATAACACTTGGAAAACAGATCTTGTATTTGCAATTCATTGTATCCTTTATTCCTTCCTTTCATAAGGGCAGTTATTGCATGCACACACGGATACCTGTCAATATCGAACTGCTTGCATGTGCACGTTTTCATTTTTAGATCAACCACATAACCATTTCCACCTCGGCCTACAACGTTGAAATGAAGCCAGAAACTGTTCAACACCGTCACCATCAAAAACTTCGCGTCGGCGCACAAAAGGTGCAATGTTTCCTCAATATAAGGCACCAACATCTCTCCTTTAGTAGAACTAATCCGATGCAAATTAAAACACTCAACTATCGTCTCAACAATCACATCGATCATCGGTAAAAGAGCATATTTCCTTGCTTCCTTCAAAACACGTTTAATAGATTCAACAATATTTGTGGTATAGACGTTGTATCTCTCTCCCGGGAAATAACATCTTGCCCATTTCCAAGTTGAATCGTTACCATTTTTATCTTTACAACTTTTATCAAGATACGCCTCTGCCGCAGGATACCTTGTCCAAAAAGCACCGAATAGTGTTTTGAACTCACACTCCGTGTACGCTTTTGCACATATCATGAACATTTTTGCAACGGTGTCTTTGTTGACGTTGGAGCAGCTATTCTTCACATTCTGGGATAAACGATATATACAATACCCATGCTTAGCCAACGGGAACACCTCACCTATTAACTTGATAAGACTCGAATTTCTATTCGAGACGAATACTAGATCGGGAGAATCCGGTACTACTGATTTCAACTTATTGAAAAACCAAATAAGACTCGAATCTTTCTCACCATCAGCAACACCAAAAGCAATCGGATAGTGGTGATGATCAGGATCTTACCCGGTCGCAACTATTAGCACTCCACCTATCACATGCTTAAGGTGAGTTCCAGCCACACGATCACTTTTCTCATGGCTACAAAGCCTTCAATGCTTGCTTCCAATGCGAAGAATAGATACTTAAACTTATTATCTTCATCCAATTCCACATACAAAACTGTACCCGGATTCATCTTCTCCAACATGTACATATAAGAATACAACATCTTATAACTATCCTCTGGACTACCGCATACACTAACAATAGCTTTGTTTTTCCCTCTCCACGCGGCAGTGTATGATACTTTAACATCATATCTTCCTTGAATCAAACCAATTAGATTCTTTGGCTTTGGGGTTTTCAATAACCCCTAGGAAATCATCATGCAAAATATATGCAACTAACCGTGGTGTGCCCCTTCTTTTCTTTTTACTTGTACTTGCAGATGAACGAGAACACGTATGAATCTTGTGGTACGTTTTTATCGAAAAGCAATCTGAATCATTATGCTTAGTAGCTCGTAAACCCCACTTGCAACCTTTTTTTTGTTCACAACATTTAACCACGTATCGCGTTTTATCAGACTTAAAAACATCAAACTCAAAACAATTAAGATGTCCGGCTTTTTTTAAAAATTCTTGCACGGCTTGCTTGGTTAAAAATTCTTGTCCTATTTCCACATTCATACCATCTTCTCATTCACGAATCGGAACCTGAACTCTTTCTAAAGAAGATGTGACCTCAATATCTTCATTCATAAACAAGTTATCCATTTCTCCTCGTTCTTTACATGCAATATTATCCAAGTCTCCCCGTTCTTCATCGTGGACAACCATAGCATAATGTTCGTACGGTTCACTTGCAGATTGATTCATGTTGCCATAATCAACTCGATAATTTTCTCTAGCACTAGAAATCATGTCCTCATTACTTGTACTAACTTGACTTACTATATCTTCTCTTAGAAGTTTATCACATCCCTAATTATTGACAATTTCCACATACAACACATTTTTCATATGCTCTTCATACAACTCCAAATAACACAAAAGATCATCATCATCGAAGATATATACTGGTTTCTTAGTATCCAGTGAAAGTGGAATGTAACTAAATTTCACCTCAGTCATATCTTCATCCAACCCCATCTTTTTGCATATTTGTTCAACCAATAACTCATAAGTAACCTCCTCACTCGATTTTTTTAACATAAGAGCGTGATGAACATCTTCTCTCAAAATCCATACCACTTCATCTCCTTTCCTTAAATAATATCCCCCATAATCAAAATGTATGAGAGTGCGCTGCTTTTTATTCATTGTACCCTGAAAATAATAAAATTAAACATTACTCAATTTCGTAGTAATACTAGTTATATTAATAATACATGTTTGCTTAGTAATACAAGTTATATCAGTAATACACAATATCTTAGTAATACCAGTTGTATCAGTAATACACACAATCTTAGTAATATCAGTTGTATCAGTAATACCTACAATCTTAGTAATACTAGTGATATATCTCGGTTTTGATGGCTTTTAACCATCATTTTCATAGGATTATCTGTGTTTTATCCTTGTTTTAGAGTTTTTTAGTTATTTATAAAGTTTTTACAGGTTTTAGGTTGATTTGGAAGAGAATTTGGAATTTTATGACTAAAACGTGGATTTGGAGATGTAGGATCGTGAAGAAAGGTCAGAAGTTTTCCATTCTTTGAATATCTTTCAGATGTCGGATTTAAATGAATTTTGGATACAATATAGCCCTCTGAGTTATATTTCATTTGGGACTAGTTTCATATCATTATCATCAGGGTTCAAAAGTTATGCCCGTTTTACTGAAGACATGTCAATTAAAGAATGAAGATACGCAGTAGTAAGACTGATCGACGATCCACTATCGATCGACGATCCACTTCTCAATACATTTAAGACGACTCAGCACCTGTGATCGATCGATCCACACCCAGATCGACCGCATATCATCCGCTGACTGATCGATCGATCGAGTCCAAAAACAAAAAATACAAAAGGAAAACTTCCAAATTGCCCTCATTGTCCTTATCTCTTTGGTTCACCAAAAAAAAGTCGGAACTATAAATGGGTTTTAAGTCATTGCTGACTATGCTTTCATCTATATTCCAACTTTTCATACCTCATCTCAGGGTTTCTTATACCCTTTTCTTAATTCAATTCAATGTTATGTAGTTTTATTTATTCATCGTTGCTCATCTCGCCATGTATGAGTAACCTCTAGTTTTTAGGTTTCAAAAGATTTCGAATCACCGAATTGTATGATGGATTTATCATGTTAATCTTCTCATATTGTGTTTCATTTTCATACAAAATTGATTATTTAGTCTATGATTTAGGGTTTAACCTATTCTCCAAAAGTTTATAGGCTGCTAGATAACATTAGAGATCGAATCGTCTCCAACAAACGAAAGCGCTGTTAAGGCATCAATTATCGAACGCTGTCAATGTTTTTCTGTAATTCTGAGTTCAAACGGCTTGTAGTCTTAGATTCTAGACAAAGTAATTGGTGCCACGACAGTGATTAATTATACAATCTGCTGAGTTCGAGATGGTGTTTAATTCATTCCCATAATAATTTCGATTCTCGATGATTTCGCGAATTTTCCTAAAGCCTAACGTTTTTTTATTCATTGTTTACAACTATTAGTTTTATTTTCCTGTTTGCTCAACAACCAACAATTTTATTTTGTCTTAGCTTCTCAATCATTCTGAATCTAGTAGCAACACTGATTCTCGGATTCGACCTAAGTTACAACATATTGTGTTATTTCAGACCGAGTGAAAACTCTAACTATCAAATGGTGTCGGATCAATAACGCGCTTCAGATTCGAGATCGATATTTACCAAGTTTTACTAATTTCGTTTTATTTTTTCTTTCTTGTGTGTTTCAGGTGCATGCTTAGAAGGAGTGAAGGCTCTGACAACCTCCTACAACTGACAAACCAAGAGTTAGCAAGAACAGAGCGAACAAACAGAAAAGCCATAAAAGAGTAGTCAAGGCTAGCTAACATGTGCGATAATCTTGACAACGGCACTACCTGACGAAACCGTTATGCGACAACATACGCATCATCAAGCAGCAGCAAAGAACGCGCTATCGAGATTTACTCTTCATGTCTTCTATCGAACAGCGCCATATGTCCACCGAGATTGCTAGGGTGAATGTAAGATCGCCACGATGATCGATCGAAGATTATCTATGCCATGGGTTACCTGCTGAAAACCCGATGGATCATATTGAGAACTTTGAGGAAAAAGATTCTAAAATCAAATGGGGTACACTGATTACCCAAGGCGTCTTTTCTCTCTTTCACAAAGCATCAAGATGGCTTGTCACTATCTGTGGTCATTGAGGTCTGGGCTGAATGCAGCTGCTCATTGACCATTTCTACACCAAGTTCAAGATAGCTTCTCTGAGGAACAAGATCACTGCTTTTGGGCAACACTCATGAGAGTCTTTCTGTGAAGCTTGGGAGAGATTTAAAGAATACCGAGAGTAACGTCCTCACCATGGGTATTCAGATAAGCAGATTTTGAGCATCTTCTATGATGGAGTCAACTAGGACTACATGTACGCTCTCAATGCTGCTAACAATGGAGATTTTATGACAAAGACCACAGCATAGTCATGATAGAAAATTTTGCAAGTTCTAACACCCGCCGCATGAGTATGATCGCTAACAAGGTCAACATTCCAATCTCGTAAGCTCACGAATAACGAAAGGTGAATATGTCAGGTAAATCGTAGGGTGCTCGTAAGATGGTATGAGGTCATTCGCGTGAGGACATCGAGGAGCTGCATGAAGTGAACTATGTGAATGGACATGATTTCGTGCAAAACAGATGTTTTAACCAGAATTACAAAAGCAACCCAAATCTATCTTACAAGAGCACGAACGTTGAGAATCCTCAGGATCAGGTCTACCCACAGCAGAAACAAACATTCATGCAAAATCTAGGCATCACTGGTATTCCACAGATTTTTCAAGAAAAGCAGTTTGTGCAAAATCCGGATTAGAATCAGTTTCAAGGTAATTTCTAGCAGAGTCAGCCATTCAACAACTTCCAGGCACCTGCAAACTCAGCCAGCGGTACTCAAGACAAGCTCGAAGCTTTTATGCGACAACTTTTACTCCAGCAATATAAATCTTCTAATGAGATCAACACAAAAGTGGACAACATGTACAATGATCTCAACAACAAATATGAAGCTATCGAACTCACTCAACTGCTTGATACCTAGGTCGCTCGACGCAGCTGAAGAGGCAAAGAAGGAGTTTTCCCAGAAAAGTGAGCAAAACCCACGCCCGAGATGGTTCTAGATCAAAAGCTCATGTGCATTATATCGGGATGAACGGCCGCTTCGAGAAAGCTGAGATCATGCCGCAAAGTCTTAGATGGATAAAGCAAAAAATCTCAAGCGATATCTGATCTTGCTTGGAAATTCGAATGTTTAAGTTGTGAGTTTCAGCGCGAAGTAAAGACCAAAGAGAATGCAGTAAATCCAGATCGATCAGCCTCTCAAAAAATCGATCGATCTAGCTCTCCTTAAAACTCCTGTCAACAGCCAGATCGATCGCCTGGGAAGAAACCTGAATCTGCGAATTATCCTCCATATGTTCCAAAGGTTCCATATCCCTGTGTAGTTAAGCCTCATCCATTCAAACTTCTACCAAAGCTTCTAGATCGAGAGAAGTTTGTGGTCCCCTGTTCTATTAATGGGATTGCTTTTGAGGATTCTTTGTGTGACTCTGGATCTATAGTGAACATCATGTCTATAGATATCGCACTACGTTTAGGGATTGATGATATTCAACCTTCTGACATGTCCCTCCAGTTTGCTGATGCCACAATATCATCATCACAGGGATGCATCCGTGACCTCCACGTACGAATTGACAAATGTTTGATACCTTGTGATTTTCGTGTAACAGAATGAAAGGAGCCTACATGCCTGATCCGGGAGATCATTCCTCGCCACGCAGAGCGCCGATTCTTGTCAAACAAGCATGTCTTTCAAGAATAGCGTATCTTTTATAATGTTGTTCCACCAAATATCAGCAAGCAGAGTGGGTCTTTTGTGGCTATAGAGGAGAATGAGCTGAATGTCACGCAGTACTCTAAGTTTGGGGGACTGCCTAAGGGTTCTCGTGTCACTTTAACACCTCTGAAACGTGTAGATGACACCATTGAGTAGAGGGTTAAGAGCAAAGGTATGTCTAAACCTTTCTTTTAGGTAAACACGATCATTACTCCAGAACTCAAGGCTAAATACCAAGTAGCTATTGATGAGATGATGAGAAAGGTCCTCTATTTAAGACCACACTCACCCCACCCTGATCCTCTTGAGGATCCACCACATGCTCCGAACAAAGACTCAAGTCGAGCTAATGACTTTAAACAAGCAGTGGGAGAACCCATTGGTAGTGCTTTTTTTTCTTTTTTTCTTAGTCTTCGACATTCTACTTCTAGACATAGTAAAACAAAAGCATCATACTTCTTCTTTAACTATCCATGGCCTCGTAAGTCCATATTACATTATTTTCGGTTCATCTTCTATGAGTTCTCCTTCAGGGTTATTTCCACACCGAGACGGTATGAATTTACCGGGGAGGGTACGTATGACTAATGTCGATTCTCTGCTTTGTTTTCTTTGCTTCTCGAGCTTGTTTTGTAGTTTTATCGCTAGTTTTGGAGAACATTGCAGACTCTTTTCCTTAAAAGTTTTTAATGACGCATCAATCAACTCAGTAGTCGCTTTTATTGAGTCAAAATCAGTTGAAACTATGAACTATTCTTGGAACTAGCCTCATTTTACTGACACTTGATGAACCATTGCTATAACAGTTGATTGCAGTTCTTACTAGGTGGATCAATCAAACTGAGAAGGTTTGAATTTCTGGGGTTTTTTAAAAAATCCAGCGTTGACTCCGCACCAAACGAACTTTAACTTCTCATCTTAGGGCTTGGTATACGTCAAACACGACTCTTTTCAAAATAAGTATGCTGCAATCTATCTCTATGTAATGATAATAAGATTTTAGTTTATGAACAACAACTTGAATTCCTTTAAGAACTATGACGGCAAGCCTCACATACGCGTCTCCTCACAAGGAACACGATAGTGAGTTCGCATACGCATCTCCTCACAAGGAACACGACAGTGATTAGCTTCGATTCTTGAGTCCAAGATAGGGTTGTTCAAGAGTGATTTCCTATACGCGTCTCCTTACAAGGAACACAATAGTGACTAACTCTAGTTCATCATGTGATATAAATGCTAAAAAAAGACTTTTAAAAGAGAAGTTGCATATGCTTGGAAGAAAAAAAGTCTATGTGTTCTTTGATCGATACTCCTTTGATGAGACTGCACGCTAAATAAATTACAAGGGTCAACAATGGAGATTTCATGTTGCTCTAAGGAGTTTAAACTGTATCTGGGGGATTGCTAAGCCTATGATTATTATGCTGACATATTTTCTAATTTTGGTTTTGTGGTATGTGGATTCAAGAGTGTTGGTTGATGAGGTGTTTTAAAGTTTGGTGAGTTTCTGTTTTCAAACCTCGACCATTTTCTCTGTAGTTTGCTTGAGGACAAGCAAAAGACTAAGTCTGGGGGAGTTGATATATCTCGGTTTTGATGGCTTTTAACCATCGTTTTCATAGGATTATCTGTGTTTTC
Source organism: Boechera stricta (assembly GCA_018361395.1). Classification (NCBI taxonomy): domain Eukaryota; kingdom Viridiplantae; phylum Streptophyta; class Magnoliopsida; order Brassicales; family Brassicaceae; genus Boechera; species Boechera stricta. The sequence goes on along the minus strand of CM031541.1, from coordinate 12,122,345 downwards.
TCCTTGTTTTAGAGTCTTTTAGTCTTTTATGAAGTCTTTACAGGTTTTAGGTTGATTTGGAAGAGAATTTAAAATTTTGGGACAAAAACGCGGAATTGGAGATGCAGGATCGTGCAGAAGGGTCATACGTTTGCCATTCGTTGAACACCTTTCAAATGTCGGATTTAAATGAATTTTGGACACAAGATAGCTCTTCCAGTTATCTTTCATTTGTGACTAGTTTCATGTCATTGTCATCAGTGGTTCAAAAGTTATGTCCGTTTTACTAAAGATAGGTCAATCTGGCCAGCAGCTAAAGCAGATGCAGAGTGAGACCTCAGATCAATCGATCCAATTTTGTGTGACACTTTAAGATTGACCACAACACCCAGGATCGACTGATCCACACCCAGATCGACCTGTGCAGCCCCATATCGACCGATCCAGTCAAAAAACGAAAAAATACAAAAGGAAAACTTCCAGATTTGTCCCAGATTGTCCTTATCTCTTTAGGGTTCGACCAAAAAAAGTTGAGAACTATAAATAAGGGTTTTTAATCCGCTTTCATCTCTATTCCAATTTTTCATACTTCATCTCTCAGAGAAGATTTCTTATACTATTTTTTTAATTCAATTCAATTGTTATGGAGTTTTATTTATTCATTGCTTGTTCATCTCTTGCCATGTCTGAGTAATCTCCTAGTTAGGTTTTAGGGTTTCAAAGGATTTCATGAATCACTGAATTAGACATAGATAGGGATTTATCATTGTTAATCTTCTCCTATTGTTGTTCTCATAGCTTAGACTAWATTGATCACTTAGTCTATGATTTAGGGTTTAACCTATTCTCCAAAAGTTTATAGGTTGTTGGATAGAACATTAGGAGAGCGAATTGTCCTTAACCAACGAAAGCTGATGTTAAGGCCATTCGTGAACAAATTGAACCTGCCTGTTGAATGCTTGTCTGTTATTCTGAGTTCAAACGATAGTTTAGAATCTTAGGTTGCTAGACAAAGTAATTGGTGCCACGACAGTGGATTAATTATACAATTCTGTTTGAGTTCTAGATTAGTGTTTAATTCATTCCCTGAATAATTGTCTGATTCTTAATTTGTGATTTCCTGCGAATTTTCCTAAAGCCTGACATTTTTTTATTCATTGTTTACAACTATTAGTTTTATTTTTCTGTTTGCTCAACAACCAACCATTTAATTTGTCTTAGCTTCTCAATCATTCTCTGTAATCTGTAGTGCAACACTTGATTCTCGTGGATTCGATCCCTAAGTACTAAAACGTGCTAGGGTTATTTGCATAGACCCGAGTGAAAACTCTAACTATCAACTAGTTGTATCAGTAGTACATATTTTCTCAGTAATACACAAAATCAAGCTACGATTCCGCAGACCTGTCACTCACCCACTATAATATCTCCAAATAGATGATGTACATTACCTCAAACGAGCTTCAATCAACTGCAACGAGCTTTACTCGAGCTCCAAGCTCCAAGCTCCAATGGCGGACGGAAGAAACAGAGATGGTTCGGAATCTTCAAACGCGGCGGCCTATGGATGAAATAGAGCTCCTCCGGACCTTCAATGGCGGACGGAAGTTCCAAAACCTAGATCTCCAATTTTTTTTCCTCTTCCTGATCTAATGAATGCGCTCGTATGGTAGTTGAAAAAGAAAAGAGAAATCGTTATGAAGAGAAAGAATGTCGTACGAGGTCGTAGTTGGAGTGGAGCCCAGTTTTGTGTTTTATTTAAGGTTTATTTAATTGTATTGAGATATTAATATTTTAAGTTGAGGGTAGTTTTTGGGTTTTGTAATTTTTTGAAAATGTGAGAGGTAGTTAGAATAGAAAATGGTAGTGAAGAATTTTGTTATAAACTTAAGGGTATATCAGCATTAAATCCCCTTTCCTTCTTTCTACTCCGTCGAATTTTTACCCCCTCCCTTTGGCACGTTCCAACAAGATATAACCATTTGTGTCTTCTACTTGACAAGATAAATATAACCACATGAGCCAAATACCACATTCGTTTGTTTGGTTCGGTTCAAGTTTTTTTGTTGTGTGATAGCGTGTCCAAAGTAGAACTTAGATAATTCCGGTCCAATCCGATTTAGATTGTTGAAAATTTTGGTTTAGTCTGTATTTAATAAAGAATTATTGAATTGAGACCGAAATTGTAATTCGGTTCGTTTTTTTGTTTGTAAATTTCAATTTCAATAAGTTTGGCTAATTTGCTTTACTTTGATTAATTTCAGTTTATTTTGGTTTCGCTCTTTTAAATTGTTTTTGGTTATGCAATTATTATATACATTCTGGTATTTGTTTAATTTAAAATAAATTTTGGTTTATTCAGCTTGGTTTGGTTGCATTTAATTTGGTTTCAAATGAGGTTCGGTTTGTTCAGTATAAAATTATCGCTATCGTTTTGTTTATAGTAATTTTGGTTTTAAATAATTTTAGTTTGGTTCGAATTGATTACTTCAGTGATTTTACACTATCACTATTCTTGAATTTTATTTTATTTTTATAAATTATAAACAGTTTTAGTTGTTAAATTGGGGACTTGCATATCTTAAGAAACTCGAAACATATCTCGAAAATACATGCATGCGAGAATTTACCAACTTAGTTATCTGTTACAATCATCATTGCACATGCACGGAAACGGTATCTTGTAAATTACTCAAATCAAGAAAAAAGTAGGATCCACTATATAGATTCTCAACTGTAAAAACATATAGAGAAACTGTGTAATCATAATCTCCCTAAAACGGAGAATTTTTTTTGTTTCACTACTTTGGTAACTTAATTTTCTATAAGCGGTTATATGATCCATTGCATCATTAGAAAATATTGATCCCACATTTCATGTACGATGTACAATTATTATTTGATACGATATATTATTTTTCAAATTTTGAATCAAACGTATTTCATTTCTATATAAAACAAAAGACCAAAAAAAAAAAAAGTAAATCGCAACACTTACCACACTTTCAAAGTTAACGCCAGATTACATGGACATTAGCCTACCTTATTGCAAAACTGTTATTTTCACACTCCTAATTGATTTTTTTTTATAGCATGTAAAACACCTACATGGCTTTTCCAAGACCGTTGATTGGTCAGGAGACACGTGGCATATCTTAAACCGTCAGATGTAAAAAAAATCCTAATGACTCTTTGTCACCGGCTTACTTGTTTGTCAGGTTCTTAACGTCGCTGTTTCACCGGGTGATATTTTTAAATTTTTTCAAAGATAATTTAATTTATTTCGATATTTTTGATAAACTCGTGCGTAACAGTTAACAAACCCTTTCATCGCATCTGTATATAAAGCTCTTCGTCTCACTCTCTCTCTCCGCGTTCTAATTAAAATAAAGTGAAGCGCCTTCCTCAGGATTTTCCCGAGAAAATTTCAGACGTAATTTGCGATTCTTTGCTGGTGAGTTTTTCTTTCTTACTGTACCTCTCTCTAATTCGTTGAATCCAAGACTTTCACAGTAATTTATTTTGAATATTCATAGATTCTCGTGACATTAGCTTTCAACGATCCGATTTGCCATCTGTAATGATTCAAGAGGTCTCTCTCTCCAGTATTGATTGTTCCATTTCTCTTTTGATTGACAGGAAATAGTGAATCTATAAGGAGAAGCCAGTGTTGAAGAAACTAGTCTCTGTGTTTTGAATCTTCAATTCAGATTTGATTTCGCATGGGGGTGAAAGTAGCTTCTTCGTCTCCTTTCCTTCAATGGACGACTCAGCCTATCGTTCATCATTCTTCTTCCCCTTCTCAAACCCTAGCTTCCGGAACTATAACATCTCCTTCAAAACGACGGAGCACTGGACACGACGGACGGTTTCTATCTTGTCGATTTGTGCCGCAGAGACTGAACCGTTCGGCTCTTTTAGGAACTCCGTCGACGAAGCTTCATCGTTCTAACTCCTGTGAACTATGGGAATCATCATCTAGACCGATTAAAACTCAGTCGATTCGAAGAGTTTGTAGCGCAAGCTTAGATCCATTCTCCGATGAGGAATTTTCGAAAAAGATCCAAGAGCTGACTCTCAGATTCAATGTCCCAAGCCAAGACGATTCAGAGCCTTTGATAATTCACAATTACAACTTAATGGATAAAGCTAATCTAATTGAGCCGCCATGGCACGATATGGTGCACTTATCGAGTATTGAAATGAAAGCAAACAGTGTTGATCTTCCTCTTTCACTTCGGATCATAAAGAAGAAGCGACAATGGGAACAAGGAGTTAAACAAGCCGGCGAATCAGCGTGCTGCTCTATGAATAAAGCCTTTTCGTCAATGGTGTTCATGATTAGGGAACTTCAAAGCTTCACTTTACATATGAGAGAGATTCTGTTCTACGAAGATTTGCAAGGGATCGTGCTAAGAGTGAGAGAAGAGATGCACCAATCGTTCGTTTGGTTGTTCCAACAAGTTTTCTCTGCAACGCCTACGTTGATGGTTTACGTTATGATACTCTTAGCCAATTTCACGGTTTATTCGATCAGTAGCAACTCCGCTTTAGCCGCCGCTGCTACTCCTCTTCCTCCGACGAGTACAGAGCTAACAACCACCAGTGAAACAGATGAAACAAACGTGAAGTTCGATTCCTCAATGGTGAAAACGTTCTTTGTATCATCTCCTAATGGGAGTACAACTTCAGTTGACGGTAACAACAATGGCGGCGGTGGCAACATTCGTCCGGTGTTAAGTGGAACAGATGGTGATGGATTCGATGGGTCAGAACAATTCAGAACAATCATACCTGAAGGAGTTTCTCAATTGTCATCATCTACTTTTGGGTCAACGACTACAGAGTCAGAGCCGTCAGTATCGGGACAAGATGAAAATAGGCTGTGGAATTCGATGGTGGAGGAAGCAGAACGAATGCAGTATTCAAAGATTGACGATTCGTTGGATCAAGAGACGAGGAAACGCTTTGTGTCTCATGTAGAGGCTCGAGTAGAAGCAGAGGAAGACACGGATTACTTCAAAACAGAGCTTATGTACCAAACAGGACTGTCTCAAGAGCCTAATAATCCTCTCTTACTCGCCAACTATGCTCAGTTCCTCTACCTCGTCTCTAATGACCATGACAGGTAACTAAACATTTTACTCCCACACTTTAATCATGTTTTTTAGTTAAATAATGTTAATCTTAGTTTAGCTTAAGTAGATTTGGTTTCAGAGTTAGGGTCGAATCTTCTTTTAGATTCTTTGGGTTGTGAATTCTAAGGCTGCAAGTTGATGCTAGGAGTCAAAAGTAGGCGCAGACCTCGATGATTTGTCTATTCACTAGTGGGACACAATGTGGAAATCATAACTATTGTCATAATAATCGCGTCAGCAGAATATAACAAACCAATAGAGTGGAACCAAATCTTTTTCTCTTCGAGGAAAAACGATTAAAAGACAACACATAAATATCTAACACAGAATATAAAAAAGAAAATTATAATGTACCTCTCAGTCAGTGTTAGGGATTAGTTCTAGACAATGAGCTTTGAGTCTTTGGGGTTTTAGTGATAGTGGAGTTTACGGTGGTGTTTTAAAGACCCCACCAGAACCCAACAACAAAATTCGCTGTTTCACAATTTGTCTTCTAGATTTTTCTCCTACCCAATTGAATTAACCCATGTTTTTGTCACTGGCTTTATTTAATAGCTAACATAGTATAATTATAAAGCTGGTAGTTAGTCTTATCTAGAATGTAGCATTCTCTTGCAATTGGGTTTAACAAGCATTATAGATTTTATTGACACGGTGAATGGTTTGATATCCTAACCAATCCTTTTTGTTAATATGACTAATATTGGCTATTTAGACAATTCTATCGCATTCTATAACCGTTACCCAATCATATCATCATATGGAAAATTTAATTTTCACACGCAACACTTTTGGCGTTATTCACTCATTTTTAATGCATTCCACATGTCTTACTTATCTCTATTGAATAAGTTCTCACGTGATTCCATATGATAATTGTAAAACAGAGCGGAAGAGCACTTCAAAAGAGCGGTAGGAGTGGAACCGAAAGACGCAGAGGCGCTTAGCAAATATGCCACGTTCTTATGGAGGGCACGGGGCGATCTTTGGGCGGCTGAGGAGACTTTCTTGGAAGCAATCGATGCGGATCCGACCAACTCTTACTACGCTGCTAATTACGCCAATTTCTTGTGGAACACTGGCGGTGACGACACGTGTTTCCCTCTCGACGAGTCTCAGGAAGACACCATGTAGATAAGATGGTGCAACAAGTAGTCTCTCTATAAATATATATATATATATATGATATACAAGTACAACTAATGAATATACAACATACGTGCATACCATGTATGTATTATGTATATGCCTGTTTGTCACCAAGGATCGATGGGTAAAAGAGTAAATCCCCTTATGGTCGCGATCAGTCTAGAGAAAAGGAAGAAAATCTCTCAAGGGATATTAGTTCGGGGACTAAATGCCCATATGTTCCTCGGGGCAAAACAATTCACATGCCCTCTTTTTAAATTAAAAGAGAAAATGATTATTTTGTCTTTTACTCGGGTTATATAATTGTAAATATACTAGTTTGAAACTTAAATTTGTGGTATAACGAAGTACAATTATGTGTAGTGGTATAATTGGATATAATTATGTACAACGGTATAATTAGGTACCACTAGATGCAATGGTATAATTAGGTGTAGTGATATAACTAGATACTTATTTATATCTAGTTGTATCCGTCTATAAATATTTTCGAGTTTTCTTTAAATTAAAAGATATGTAAAATAAAAAAAAGTATGTGAGAATAAGTTTTATTATTAGAGGCAAACGAGCAAATGATCTATTGGTTTGGTGGTAGTTGAGGGCGTGACTGAGTGAGATAGAGCACGTGAGATCGGAGCTGATCTCACCGCCTTGGTTGGGCCTATGTCATGGAACCAAGTGTCTTTCTATTTTTTGTTTCTTCTTAATATTCAATACGTTTCTTTTATTGATTTGCACATAGAGTACTACCCTACCTAGTCAAAATACTAAAATAGTAATGCAATTTCGGCAAATAAATAATAATGCAATTTTAGTATTTTGACTAGGCAAATAAATATCGCCATCTGAATTAGTTATATGGCAGGCAAATAAATAAAGTGGGACGAAAACATGCCGAAATTGCATTACTATTTTAAGCTAGTAAACGGATGGTGATATTTATATATGAAAAAACAAGAAAAAAAAACTAATTACACCATAGAATTAGTTATATAACTAAATCGTCCCACTTTATTTATTTTGAGTTTTACATGCGATATGTCTCTTGTATCAGAACTGATAACAACAAGACACAAACTCGTTACATTCATGTGGTTGGCGTAATGGAAAAAAGTTTCACACGGTTAGTCTTGTTGTTCTCATGGATCAAATTTTGGATTATGTAGCTAAAACTGAGTAACAAAGAAAATTTATAGCATAATTTTGTAACATAGAAAAATGTAAAGACTAACACAGTTTCTATAGTTCAAAAACAATTTTTTAAGGGTTTTTGTAATTTTATAAAGAACAAATTTTCAAGCATATTTTACCAATTGGTCTCAAAATGACATAAGTTTGAAACAAGGCTAAAAGATTTATATGTAAAACTAATCTATGGTGATTTGGTTAACATGATTTATCATATGAGTATAACCTATATTCGGATGGTGAATCCTATTACCAGTGACATATTCGTCAAGGCATATACTTCAAGATTTGTTTGAATTGATCAAATTTAGATGGGAAAGAATCCAATAGTAGGTTTGTATGAGCATCATCCAGGATTATTAGTCCCAAATTACTCAAACCCATAACAATTTTGAGAAGTCATTGGTATTCTATTGATTGCTTGAGACTCAAACATTCTAAACTTATTAAATCTCAATTAAAATTACGTACGGTTAGGGAAGAGATTTATATTTGTACAACATTGGGAAAACGTTTATTTTATTCTCCAAATCCCGAAAAAAGAAAAATTATTACCCAAATGTCATGATCGCAATTTTATTCCCCAAATGTGAGTTGACTTCTTTAATCGATGCCTCATTTTTGTCAACGTTAACAGACTTGGGTTTAGTTAGCTGCGGTGTTAAATTTTAAACTAGATCGTAACTAACTCCTTATCTGTTTGGTTCGTTCGAAACTTTAAATTTTTATTGTTTTGTTTTTTTTTTATTTCTTCTTCTTCCTCTTCTCTTTTTCTTCTTTAAAGTCGAAGTCGAAACCTCTCAAAACCTTACCCAAAATCAAAAGCTGAGATCTCTGTCGTCATGAAGAATGAGCGTAACAACCCAGAAGCTGGTCGCGGAAGCGTAGCTGCTGGAGGAGGAGGAAACGAAGTTGGACGCGGCGGAAGCTCAAAATCGGTGATTTTTTTCGATTTAGGTTTTCGCGTTTCTAAGAAATTCAACCTGAGTTTGTGTAAGTTAGGTATTTTTTATTTTGAACTTGAGTAACTCCATTTGGGAAGATGAGAGTTTTGATTTTGGTAGTTTCAATTTGGGTTTAGGGTTTAGATTTGGGTAATTTCGATTTCGAGTTTGAACTAGTGTCTTTCGATTATGTTTTATATTTTGGATTTGGCTATTGAATCGAGAAATTGATGAATGTATGGAGAGGAATTTCCAAGAAAGTGTGATTGCGGAAGTAATGTTATCATCTACACATCGAACTCCAAACTCAATCCCGGTCGTCCATACTTTCGATGTGGTTCTTCTAGAGAGGTAATTTTCAAACATTCCCAATTGTATTTTAGATGCTTACTAACGTCGTTGTACAATTTTCTTGATCATAGAGTGGTCACTTGTTTACATGGGTGGAAGAAGGAATGTATGAAGAAGTTCAAGAAATTTCACAGAACTATGCTTAAAATGATGAATTCATGGGATTGAATGAAGAGGTCTTAAGGTGCAAAACCGAGATAGAGAAGTTCAAAAGCAAGAAAATGGTGCTTATGGTTGGTGTTTGTGTTTTGTTTTTGGTCATAATGTACCACATTATGTTCCATAATGGTGATAGTTTAGGTTTCATGAGAATGTAGAACCTCTATCTTTAGTTTTAGTATATTCTTAAGACATTTCGGCATTGTAAAGCTTTTTGGCATTGTAAGCTTTTTGTAAGACTAAATAGTAAGACTAAATTATGAGACTTTTACTTTAATATGCTTTATTGTTGATATTTTAGTATGCTTTAGTGTTGAACGTATTGTGTAAGACATTTTAGTATGTTTTATGTATTGGTTTAAATTTTCTAACCATGTTATGGTCGGCTTTAAGTCAATTTTATGACATTTTTGAAGAAAATTACAAGTTATCAATGACAAAGTTTGAAGACACATTAAACACAACCATTAAACATAAAACTATAAAACACAACTATGATAGTTAAAACACACAACTTTAAATTGTGTAGAAAACCATAAAACATTGTCTAAAAAACCATAAAACACAATCCATAGAGGACAACTCATTGTCAACACAAACCATAAAGCATTGTCTAGAGAAGACAGTAAAAATGGAACTCTCCATAGTCATTTAATCAAACAGCAAATTCTCTAACCATGTTCGTGCTCGGTGTGATGACCTTACTTCTGATAGTCTTGCTTGGGAGCTCTGTGCTTGTGATGGGCTTACTTGAGAGACTTGTTGCCATGATCCAGCAACTGTTTAGGAGCCTTGTTGCCACTGATCCATCAACTGTTTGGGAGCCTTATTGCCATGATCCTTGTTGCCATGATCCAGTAGCTGTTTGGGAGCCTTGTTGGGATGATTCACCCTAAATCAAACAATCATATCGTTAGTATATAGAAAACACAGAGAAACAGAAAACATCAAAAGTGTCAAAACATATGTTGTTGCTTTCTTGGACGCCCTCTTGGTCATATCTCTTGTGGAGCAGCAGCTGGATTGGGACATCTAGTCTTATTATGTCCCTCTTTCTTACAGTTCGAACAAGTGCCAATTCTACCATGCCGTGTCAACTTGTTTGGACTTGATGAAGATTCTTGAGGACCTTTTTTCTTAGCATGACCATGAGGCCTTCCTTTGTTAAATTTTGGTGGTGGTGGTAGTATAGGTAGACGACCTAACCATCTCCATAACTTCATGCCTTGGACTGGCTTCATACTCTCAGCATACAATTGTCGCCATATTCTTGTCAAGTAGTAATCTGAGACATAATCATTGAGATCTAACTTTGTTGTAGTGATGACACACACATATCAACTGCCAGTACCGACAACCACAAGTCTTTGATGTCATATCAACAGAATAAGCACAACCATGAAACTCTACCTCATGCAAAGTCCCTATTGTCATATACCTTCTACAATCCTTTGCCTTTTGCCTATTGTTTTCAATCTCTTTGTCTACTCTTGGTGTGAACTTTTTCTTCCACCTGCTAGACAAGATTGCCCTCTTTGCATTTCTCTCCATAATTCTCCTCCTAACCTCTGTTAGAAAGTCAAGCAATGGTTTCTTCCTTGATTCCCTAATGTTCCGGTTAAATGACTCTGACTGGTTGTTTAAATTGTCATTGCAGGATGAACCAAGTCTAAAGAAAGTCTGAGACCATGATGCTGGATGGTAGCGCAGTAATGAGTCGAAGGCACCTTGGTTGTATTTCTTCAAGGCTTCTAAGATATCCTCAAATGCTTGCCTAGTGTAACTCTTAGATACCTTCCAAAACAGACGCTCATGCTCAATGTCCTTATTAGTCTTCTTCCAGTTTTCCAGAATATGTCTTGCACACATTCTGTGTTCAGCGTTGGGCAACTCTTCTTTAACAGAAGTAAGAATACCCTACAAAAAAAACTCAAACAATGTCTAATTCCAAAACACAAACAAAACCGATTACAAAAACACAAACAATGTATAAGATGATACCTGATGCTTGTCTGAGATGATGGTAACATTATCTCCATCTCCAAATTGTGAATCCTTTTTCAGAAGTTGCACAAACCATAACGAGTTCGTAATTCTTTCAATCTCCACCACTAGCCAACCTATATGGAAAATTCTGTTATCCCCATCTTTACCACAAGCACCTAACATTTGGTCCTTTATATCCCACTTCATAAAGACAGCATCTAGACCAATAATAGGTCTACACGAATTCCTCCAAGCTTTTTTCAATGCATCAAAACAAACATAGATACGGTAGAACCTCTGCTTACCGCCAGGAACTGGTCCATGTATAGTCTCTATCTCCATTGTTGATCCTCTATTTGATCTAAGAACCTCTTCTTGATAATCCCATATTCTTGCAAAATGAGCTTCATGACACAACCTTCTTTTCTCAGCTAGTAATATCTTTGATCTCCTACACTGATGATCCGACAATGTCATGTTGTACTCCCTCTTGATTTCATCAACCATTTCCTGTGCCTTGATTTTCGGATTGACTCTAGGTCTTTCCTCGAACAACTGTGCAATGGTACTACCTTTCAACAACTTAGTGTAACCACTCCTAACACATATATGCTCGTCTATGAAAACCTTCACCATTAACTTCTGCTTACCTTTCTCGAAAGAACAATAACACCTCCATGGACACTTTTCTTCAACCGATTTTGTACACTTAGCACCAATCCTATCCGCTGATGATTTGTAGAATTCAATATCGTACTGTGACTTAAGGGAATACCTGAGAAGGGCATATTTGAACTCCTCTTCGTTGTTGAATGTCTTCCTTAGCTGTAAAATCTTCTCTGGATCCTCCACAAACTTGAACTCCTCACCGTCTTCATTATCCGATTCTGAGAATGGATCCAGAACTTTTTCTTCTTCTCATACATCATGTCCGATATCATCATCATCATCATCCTTGTTTGCGTTATCCACGCCAGCTTCATCATCACCACTTGAATTATCCTCGCGACCTTCATCATCACCAATCTGAACTTCAAAAAATTCACCACCTAACTCTAACTCTTCAGCGATCTTGGAATACCTAACGTTGTCTTCTGTATAGATTGGACAGTCATCTTCTTCGACACTTCCACGATCGGAATCGATCCCCAAGTATTTCGGCCTAGATTCTTCTTCGCTCACAACCGGCTCCTCTGACTCTCTCCTTCGTCGTCGACTCTTCGGTACCGTGGGTCTTCTACGCCGCGGCATGGGATTTGCGATTTGGGATTTTAGGGTTCAGGGAATTTTAGGATTTGAGATCAGGGGATTTGGGAATGTAGGGTTCAAAGCAGAAATCGGTTTTGAGAGAAGAAGTTTAATCGATTTTAGTTTTTAGGTTTAGTAGAAGAAGAATCGATTTAGGTCGGGTTTGGCATTTTGTGATCTGGGTCTGGTTTGATAAAAATCGGGTTGGGTCAGGTACAGTTAAGGGATCAGTTACGATCTAGTTTAAAATTTAACACCGCCGCTAACTAAATCCAAGTTCGTTAACGTTAACAAAAATGAGGCGTTGATTGAAGAAATAAACTCACACCTGGGGAATAAAATTGCGATCATGACATTTGGGTAATAATTTTGCGTTTTTTCGAGACTTGGAGAATAAAAGGGTTTTGGGTTGACTTCACTATACTACACCAACTTAACTACCCCATACTATTTTCCACTATACTTTTAGATTCATCATTAAACTACATACAATAATATTATTCTTTTTCAAACATCACAAACTTATAAAACTCTCCAAAATTAGAGATATTCAATAATTAAGTGTAAACTCCGTTTAAAAAATCAAATTCGCGTTTTATTTTTGCGATTAGATAACCCGAATTTGATCCATTAAACCGATTAGCTAACCACGTTAATGAACCAAAGGGTTTATAATTGATTTAAAAATAATTCCCTCTCAATGGATAAAAAGGTTTCAAAACATGACCATACTCACGTTATAAGCATCTATTTCTCTAAGTTAAAAGCATCGGTTTCAGAGAAATCAAAATTTAGGGTTCCTCAATGAGTTTTGACTTGGGGAAAAAGGTGAACGATTTTGTCGGCCAAAGTGAGGAGCTCGATGATTCCATAACCAGCAGCAAGACCAACAAAAATCGAGAAAGGAAAAATCAATTCCAGGAAAAATCGAGAATGACGACCGAAGATTTGAAGTTCGATTCATGCAAAGTTTAAGTGTTCATCCAAAATTATGCAAAATAGATAAATTAGCTGTCTCCGTTATAGAAATAGGCAATTTAACTATTTTTCCATTAGAAACCCAAACGTAAAAGGAATAAAAAGGTTCTTAAACTAGGGTTTTAATCTAAATAATCGACCCATCGCCTTCTCTTCACCAGTTCACCTCTTCACGCTTGTCTCTATGTCATCTCTCACTTTCTTTCACGGTTTCATCACGTCTGTCACGTCTTTCACGTTTGTGTCTTAGACTCACTAGAACAAATATGCGTGTCTAATTGCTCTTCTTCTCTTTTCTGTTCCGAATATTATTTTAATGTAAATTAGTTTAATAATAATAAGTTCATAACAGCCCCATAAATTAGTAAATAGTCTACCGCATAATTTTAAGCTCTAATTGTGTGAAATAAGGTTGAACTTACTCTTGCTTCATCCAAAATTATGCTCTTGCTTGGTCCTTCAGCATTTGTTTTAGAATAATTGTAGGTTTCGATCGATATTATGGAGTTTAATGTGTAAATTTGGAAAAATGTTTATGTTGTTGCAGCGAGAGGAACAAGAAAACAGAATGTGGAGATGAAATAAGTGATGAAGGGAAACATGATGAAGGTGAGATTGATAGAAACGATTTTGCTGAGAACGAGACAGATGAAAACAAGAACGATGAAGACAACAAAGATAAACATGATGAGGAAGATGAAATGGAACGATTTGAGTATGAGGTTGAGGAAGCAGTAGCTCAGTTTGTGGATGAGAAGTCTATTCCTCGAAATACAATCCCTGACAGTTCTGATGAAGAAGATGAGGAAGAGTTAGTTTTGAGAAATCGAAGAATCCGTAAGGGAAAAGATGAGAAATTAAGTTTGGGGAGAGTCTACTATACTACCGTAGAGTTTAAAGAGGCGGTCTTAGATTATGCTTTGCGAACTGGAAACAACATTGTTCAAGATAGATGGGAGAAGACAAAAATTGGCTTCAAGTGTGGCATGAAAGGTAAATGTCAATGGAGAATTTATTGCTCGTACGATGAGCCAAAGAAAATGTTTTTGGTGAAGACTATCTACCCTAACCATATTTGTACTCCGAATGGGAAACGCAAGATACTAAAGAACCCGATTATTGGAAGACTTTTCATGGACAAATTGAGGCGAAACAAAGATTTTATGTGTGTTTTGACATCCTCCGAAGAGCTTAGAGAGGAAGTTTTAGACCAGTCATTGGGCTTGATGGCACCTTCTTGAAGGTGGCAGTAAAAGGTGTGTTACTCTCTGCGGTTGGTCATGATTCAAACAACCAAATATATCCAATTGTGTGGGCTGTTGTACAATCTGAAAATGCAGATAATTGGTTATGGTTTATCAAGCAAATTAAGACTAACTTGGCTCTAGGAGATGGTACTGGATTTGTCATTCTCTCGGATCGGTCAAAAGTAAGCTTATATTCAACTTTTATTCACTTTATAATTCTCTTGGATTGATCATCACTGACTTGGTTTGTTGTTACTATTAGGGACTCATCAATGCAATAAAATCAAAATGCCAAATGTTGAACATCAAATGTGTGTGAAACATATCATAGAGAACTTGAAGAAAAGTCATGCAAAGAAAGATTTGCTGAAACCATTAGTGTGAAATTTAGCTTGGAGCTACAGTCCCACTGACTATGAAGAGAATATCCAGAAGTTAAGAGAGTATAATATGTCTTTGTATGAGGATGTGATGAAAGAGCAACCAAAGTCTTGGCGTCGGGCTTTTTATAGACTAGGAAGCTTCTGTTAAGATGTTGATAACAATGCGACCGAGTCATTTAACTCCACCATTAGAAAGGCAAGAACAAAGGCAATGGTTCCAATGCTTGAAAACAATCCGAAGACAAGTAATGCAGCGTATCATGAAGAGAAAGAGGAAAGCAAATAATCACTTAGGAAAGATTTCTCTTTATGCTAGTAAGATTTTTGCTTTGGAAAAGGAGGATACAGAATGTTGTAAGGTCTGGACTGGTACACATGGATACTTTGATGTTGCTCTCGGTATGAATTCTTGTACAGTGAGTTTGCCAAGCAGTACATGTACATGCGGCAAGTGGCAAATCAGTGGGATTCCATATGAACATGCATATGGCGCAATGATGGAGGTAAGTTTGGATGTTGAAGATTATGTGTCCAATTTTTTGACTTTTTTAGTGCAAGAAAATTATGAAACATCCATCATTCCAGCTAGAGGACCATGTGTTTGGAAAAAGTTTCGTACATCTTTGATTACTGGACCACCAGAACCAATTCTGCCTGGTAGAAAGAAAGGAGGGAAGAAAAAGAAGTTTTCAAGATTAAAAGGCAAACTCGAATCTCCGAAGAAGAAAAAAGATTCACAGAAAGAAACACTTGGAAGGGAAGGACGCATTATCCATTGTTCAATCTGCAAACAAGTTGGACACAATGCAGCTGGGTGTAAGAAAAATCCAAAACAAAAGTTGAAGACAAAGGATAAACCACCAAAGAAGAAGTTAAAGACAAACACACAGGTTTTGTGTTATATTTTTTGTCTACTGTTGCAATCTGATCTTGTGTGACCTTTACATGGTCTTTTAATTATTGTTTTTCAGGATGGTTCAACATCTTTTCAAGGACAGGAGACTGTCATCTTACTCACACAACCGACACAGACAAGTGACGAGTGATCTAGTTTTAAGTTCGTAGTTTGAGTCACACTGAATCAACTTAGTTTTGGTTGTTTCTTCTCTTCTTAATCTCTACTTTTTCTCAATCTATTATGATTCATGGTTTTAATCGGTGATGCATTGTAAGATTCCAAGTTAGAAACCTGTATCTGAAATTGTGGAATTGATTCTTCTTCATCCGCTTCTCTTATTTTTTTCTTCTTGAATCAATTCTTCACTGAGCTATTTCCACAATTACCATTCAAGTAATCCTCAAAACCAAAGTCATCTATAGCTCATGTGTAGTCTGCAAATAAAGAGTATCCACTCTGCGTTTATGATTCTGAGTTTCGATATAACCATTATGATGATTCAAATACCCATATCTACCGACAATATGTCAAAATTCAGAACAGCAATTGATCAAATCAAGATAGATTGCTAGCACTAAGAAACCATATTTCAATCTTATCAGTAATTTATAGAACCTAAGGAAGATTCTCATATCTAATAATCAGAGTAGTTCAGAGAATTTCATTTATAATGCTACTAATTTAATATCCATATCGAGAAAGGATTTGCCTATCAAGATCCATCTTCAAAGGAAGAGCATGTCCATATGTATGCGTAATCACTTTCCTCTTCATTTCTTCTCCTGATTTCTTTCCCTGAAACAAATTCTAAGTTCAAAAATTCAAAAACCCAGTAAAATCCCAATTCTCAAACTTTTTGATTAACGACAACTGAAGATAGAAGAAACGAAGCTAATCAAACACACTAAATTCCGTTGTTAGACTAATTTTCACCTTATCAATGTTAAACATGAAAAAAGATATGGGAATTACTTACAGATTCGTAGGCTGATTCGAGAGAATGAGATCCAAGGATATCGCTCTTAACACCTCATGATCTATCTTCTTCTGCGACTCAAAGGTAAAGAGCTTGGACGAAATGATAATCAATAATTATTAAGATAAAAGCAGTGTAGCGAGTTACAGAAAATCTTCCTAAGCGAACAATACAACCACGGGTGAGATAGAAGGTGAAGACGAAGAAAAATGACATGAAATGGGGAAGGACGAGCTGCTTTGCTTTTGTTGCTCCCTCTTACTTTAATTTCTCTTTTTACTTTTGTTTTTGTTTTTTTATTTTAATTTAACATGAGTTTGGTTTTGAAACATTTTTCTCCGGGATTTGTTTTTAAATCAATTATAAACCCTTTGGTTCATTAACGTGGTTTGCTAATCGGTTTGCTAATCGGTTTAATCGGTCTAATCGCAAAAACAAAACGCGAATTTGAATTTTTAAACAGAGTTTTACACTTAATTATTGAATATGTCTAATTTTGGAGAGTTTTATAAGTTTGTGATATTTGAAAAAGAATAATATTATTTTATGTAGTTTAACGATGAAACTAAAAGTATAGGAAGAAATAGTATGGAATAATTAAATTGGTGTAGTATAGTGAAGTCAACCCAAAATAAAATGAGCGTTTTCCCTATAACATTGTCGACATTGGTCATGCAGTTTTACAGTTGATGATCTTAGCCTTTTGCTAGGGCTTTCAAAGCAACACTGTTCCCTGTCAAGTAAAGCAATAAGAGACATAAAAGGTGAAATGATGTTCACCGTAGCAATGCATATGGTCGTCTAATTAACCAAGTCGGTTCACTTCCATCATAGACAAAGAGTTACAAATCCAATTTGTTTTTTTTTTGTGTGAAAAAACCCAATCTCTCTTTGTTTCGTCTCGAAGAAGCTGAAATCCCATTTAAAAATTGGTCTTCATCTCATATATGCTAATTATGTTTACTTGTTATGTTGGCAAAATTGAAGTGACCTTTTTTAAAAAAGTTGAGACATTAAAATGTTTTTTTCGCTTCTTTAAAAAAAAAAATCAAACAAAAAACTAAAAAAAATAATAAAAAAAACAGTTAAAAATGAAAAAGAAAATTACATGTTCATAAACACAAATTTACTATTTGTAAATTTTTAATTTTATTTGTAAATTCAAAAAAAAAAACTTTGAAAAATGTGCAAAGCGGTCCAATATTTTTTTTCTCGTCTGTGGTATTCTAAAACTCATGACCATCTTATATAATATTGATATTGTGAGTTTAACATGTTTGTGGTTTAAACTACTTGGGATAAAGGCTCGTAGGATATCAAATTTGGGTTTTGTTTGAGAGAGCATTTTCTGGTAGAGGTAGTCTTTTGATTTCCGAAAATCTACTACTATATAAAAACCCCAATTTGGGGTGGAAATGTCCTCATAACCAGATTTTTTTTTTTTTTGTAGACCAATTATGTGTGGCAACGTTGAATCTATTTGAAAAACCTAAACTGATAGTTCATGTTTCTTACAATTATTCATAGGCTTAGTTAATATAGAAAGCCCAAATTCCTTGAGATTCTAATTCCTCTGCCACTTATCCTCTCTATTCATGGGCCTTAATTGGGTTCCCTGATAAAGCTTCATCTTTTTTTGGGGAGGAGAATGACAGAGCATCATGCGTACAAAAACTTCCAAGCAAGATCGTTTACCTCTATGGTTCTATCTTTCTCAATTTTTGAAAATTAAAATCTCATCCAAAATACTTTGTAACCTTTTTCATTTCTCTTTGCATATAGTCCAATAATATTTTTGCATGATCTCCTAAACTTTTTTTTTTTACTTTTTCTTCGCATCAGTGTCTCTAGACAACATATTCTAAACTCTGCATCTTTCTAGTATTAGATTTGAGATTGTACCCAAAAAACAAGAGAACAGATCATCAAAATTTTTGGATCTTTGGAGTGATGGTATCGTCCAACCATAATGCACGAAAATCTATGCTAGACGATATCTTTGTTACAACTTGCAATTTTGACTCTTTGAGATTCCAAGGTATACAACATACGATACTCAAATCTTTCACTCAATATCGTTTAAGGCTTTTTTGTACTTTAATTTACTCTCGTTAAGTTGGTGGAGCAATTGTTCGATTCATTGGTTTATTATTCACGTTCTTAGGCTTGTAAAGAAATTTCTTATTACATATTGTGTATGAGATACCTAGACGTGTTCTTATGTAATGTCCCACAATTTAATACGCTCTAGAATAGCTATGTAATTTGAGTTTCTATATCAAAATAGGGAACCATAAAAGTTACATTACTTCTCTAATCGAAATATCAACAAGAAAATAAAACTAAAATAATTTGTGCCTATAACGTGAGAATTCGCATGTCCATAATAAAATGTTCACGGGGTTTGTCTAAAAAACAGGTTTGTGACGCAACCGTGAGGGTCAATTAACACAAAACCCCAAGATTAAAAAATAAATTAAAAAATCACTAGTTGAATTTGTTGCCATATGCGGTATTTATGGATGTACATCTCATGGACTGTATGCTAGCCAACAAATGTTATTGTGAAACAAGAAAAAAAATCTTAAGTTAATTGAAAAAGCAACAAATGAAATTGTCTGTTTTCACTTTCCCGATTTTTAATAAAATGTCTCTTTCATTTCTTAAAAATAAGGGAATTACGAGAGATGTTTCTTTCAACATTAACTTCCTAATTAAAACACTAAATATACCATCTTTAAGTGTTTACTTTAGTTTGACCCCCAAAAATGTTTACTTTAGTTAAACCTTTTTTTTTTTTCACAACTTTTTTTAGTTAAACTTTTTTATATTCACATAGTTGTCTACCATTTTCTTCCTTTAATCAATTATTCAATAAAGGAACAAAAAAAGAGGATCACCTAGTGGTTAACCCCTCTATGATTTTTTCTTGTGCTAATGTTTTTAATTAACATATATTGGATTCAACGAAATAGACTATAACAAAAACAATTAGACTAAAAATTTCGTTTAGACTAAATTGCTTTGCTTAAAAGTTTCTCTGAATCTTTTAGTCACATTACCTCTCAAAACATGCCTAGATCATATTCAAAGTCACCACAAATTGATTTACCATTTTCCAAACAACCTAACCGTTCACACTTCACTAATAACTTGTAAACCACTTACCTTAATCAAACCCAAAAGCCTCGCGAGTTACCAAAAAAAGAGTAAACAAAATATAAACACACAGACGATCACAAACCGGTTACACAGTATAAACTATAACAAAACAAGGAAGCACGGCCCTTGGATTAAACACCAATAGCTCATCATCGTCGATCCTCAAAAGCGCCCCACTCTTGTTCCCACTCTGCCCAACCAGAGAATCATACCCTCCACCATCACTTTTATCCAGGTCATCATCTATCAAATCACACCCGACCCGACCCGCTACGACCCGACAAACCAACATGGCCCGTTTCACATTCATAAACCCAAACTCTTCTTCAACCTCCTCAGGAACAGCCACGTGTCCTCTCCACCCCGTCGCAAACGTCGCGATCCCGTCGAGCTTCGGCGAGAATCCAGACCCGATGATCCCACAGATGCTACAGTACTGATGACCACAGAGATTTGATTTACCGTTTTGACCTAGATCACACATAAACGTCGAGCAGTAAAATCTCAAAAGCTCGTTCCCGTCGGCGACGCACCGTTCATCGTCCCACCGTGATCGAGCGGCTTTAGCTTTGACGAACTCACGATACTCCTCGAATCTTGTGAGAATCTTTTGACTGTTGTGGATTTTTAAGATTCGATTGATCTCTGGAGATTTGTAATTACCTTGTTCCGGCCAACCTGATTTGAATATGATATTGACGATGTTCGTGCTTGATTCGCCGGCGATCAGCTCCGATACGGCGTGTTTGATCGCGATGTGGCTTTCGAGAAGGTTGATTTTGGGGAAAATCTCGCCACACGAGTTACAATGGAAAATCTCGTTTCGTAGAGGGAAAAACAGAGGAATATTATCGTAAGACGAGATCTCGAATTCGGTTTGTTGGATACGGGTTTCCGGGTCGGGTTGGTTTTTGGTATCCGGTTGGACGAGAGTGACGAGCGAGTTCTGTGATGATCTTGCGGATGTTAAAGTACCACCGTTAGGGTGTGTTTGGTTACGGGATTTAGATATCCTTGTAGTGGATAAGAAAACTCGTTTTAAATAAGTCCAAGAAGATGATAGAGCTGAACCAGAAGAAGATAAAGAAACTGTTCTAAGCTTCTTCTTCCTCCTCTTTTGTTTACAATCTCCGCCTTTCGGGAAGAAGAAGCAACCGAGGAAGAGGAAGCATAGAGAGAAAAAGTATTGACGTAACAACGAACCTAGTTTTCGCGCCGCCATTGACAAGACTTTGGAACTGGTATGCACAGAGAAATAGAAAGAGAGAGTAGCAGAGGAAGTTAGTAAATGGCAGATTCCACCATTGGAGGTGAGAGGTGTAAATGAAGAAGAAATGATGGAGGAGAGGAGTGTAAAGGAGTATGAAGACAGCAGAGAAACTAAAAGTGTAGAAGGAAGAGTAGGTGTGACGCTATTTTATGTATTTTTTTTTTTTCTAATTTTTTGTTAGAATATTTGTCTCCTCACCTTGATTTTATTTTTGTTTATTTACTCCATTTTGTATGTTTATGCGAATCTTTACCGATGCATTGGTTCGTGTGTGCATATGAGTGAGTGTACATTGTTGTTTTATATAATGATGATCTTAACTTTCAAGTAACGTGGCCTGTGTCCATCAGTAGTATCTCTTGCATTCTGAATCCAAAGGTTTAAACCAATTTGAATTGTGTTTCGAATAGTTTTTTTTTATTAGGTTCGTAAATTCTCCAAACCAGTAACTAGAGTGATGATCATTTTTTAAATCATCTCGTCCCTAGCAAGGTTCGAATATGGGTCTCGCAAGACACAACTGGCTTCGGCTACGGCTACTACCAGAGCCACCTACGTTGGGTGTTTAGAGGTATTTATCACACTGATATCTCAATGTTTTCACTCATGCAGATAAATGGATTTTTATGTTTCTTTCTATTCAGAATCTATTATCCATTTCTTTTTTCAATTATTTGTACGATGTTTATGTAATTACATTTAAATTATTGTTTACAATGTAAAATACAGAAGCCAAACTCGAAATTGTGAGGAATCCAAGGCTACACAGAATTATTTTATTGATATTAATATTTGGTTTCACAAATTTTGTTGCTTAGGATGCGGACGTAGACAGAGAAACACGTGCACATGTCTCGTTTCTAATCTGTGCGCCTCACTGCATATGTTTACTTAGATCCATGCACATATCCATGCATATGATCATAACCAATTAGTAAAAGAAAATAAATAAAGTATCTTAT
Organism: Boechera stricta; assembly: GCA_018361395.1. Classification (NCBI taxonomy): domain Eukaryota; kingdom Viridiplantae; phylum Streptophyta; class Magnoliopsida; order Brassicales; family Brassicaceae; genus Boechera; species Boechera stricta. Next base: position 12,100,327 of record CM031541.1, on the reverse strand, counting down.
TTATAAAATGTTTCATTCAGGGTAATTAGGCTTTTGTGTAGACAGAACAGGACAAAAATATGGGCTACGGTTTCGCTTTCAGGAAAAGAAAAACTAAATAATCAAGTGGCAGTTAGAGGTGTTAATTAAGTTTTTTTTTTTGTTCAACGTTAGAGGTGTTAAGTTTTTTCAAATGGTTTGATTCGTTTAGCTTAATATAAATGTAGTATATAAATGTCATCACCTTCTTGTTTCATCACAGTCAATCGTGGTTTTGCCGCATCAAATATATTTTTGAAAATGTATTTTGTAATTACTCTGCAAAATAAATACATTTTGATGAAACTCGTCAAATAACTACATTTAAAAAAAAAAACAAAACGCGTCAAATTTGACACTATGAGATTATATATACCATGTAAACTTTTGATTAATTAAAAAAGATGCGCCTATCAAAACTCAATTCATAGGCTCAACTAATACTTAATAGGATAACGATTGAAGGTCATAGGATTGATTACTACCACTTGGTTGGATAAATTAGATTCATCATATTGTCGGTAGAGAATACCATATTGTACAGATTAACAACGGATTTTTTTCTCCTATATCACCAAATCAAGAAAGTGTAATTTGGTTATATCATATGTCGTTTAGCTAATAAATGTAGAAATACAATAATAGAGAAAGGAGAGTTAGTGATGAATGATTGAAATGGTGAATGATAATTGAAGAAGTGGGCCACGTGAGAGAAGTATGTACTTTTGGAAAGTGGGTCATTTCGAAGCTCTTCCTGTCTCCATCCACATGAAGTGGACATTGTGTGTGTCTTACGGCCTAAGATTACGTTTTTAGCTCTTGAGAATCTCGCCTTCTTGTTTAGTGAGTGGTTCGGTCCTAAACTCTTAATAGTAAAATGACACAATCATTATACATATTTCTGAATTGGACGTCTTTGAATCGAATACCATAGCTTAGGTTTTGGTTTACACCTACAATACTACGTATTGCCAACAATAGATGGTAGATCGACATGATCCGTAGGATTAATTAGATTGTATTAGTTTAGTGATATCGTCGTTATATTGGTGAAAACCAGAAATTATATATATTTTTAGTTATGTATTACTGATATCAGCAATTTTTTACGTTTGGTTTAGATTTTAGAAGACTTGGTCGCTACAAAAGGTTAGATGTTGGTGAATGGATAACGCATGCAAAAAAAAAAATTATTTAACGATACACAATAATAATGACGACTTAAAAGAAGACTAAAAAAAATAAAAGTGGTAGTCATAACCCATAAAGCCCAAGCTAGGGAGCACTTGTGGTAGACAAGAAGGGACACCTTCGATGAGTAAATCTGCCTCACCACAATCTTACATCATTCTTATCCCAATTCTTGGACCTCCATTGATATATAAATAAATAAGAAAATTATTCTTCTACTAATTGTGATTTTGTTACGAGTTTAGATTCTTTATTCGAACTACATATGATTCATTTATTGTTCTTTTATACATTTGATTTATATTACAAAAAATAGTGGAAAAAATCAAAGGTTGTGACTAAGAATACAACTTGTCACCAATTTGATTGATATTTACCCTTTGTCTATTCTTCTTCATCACTATTCACTAATTTCCCATCCGTTTCATACAAAATGATATTTTACACTTAATTTTGTATTTCATGAGAATTGTTGTTAATTAGTAGTTTACTAGTTCATTCTATCCTTTTTCTTTTTGTACACTAACTAAATTAAGCCCGTTAGTGTTATTACATATTTCAGCCAATTTCCTTTCTACTGAATCAATTGTCGGATTAAATATTCTCTTTCGCATCTTTATGAACGCAATTAGTGGGGGGTTTGGGTTCCACTCCACCTTTGGATCCTGCTTTTATTCCACATAAAGTAGATCATTGGTCATATCCTTAAATATTATATTACGGATAATAAACTTTTGTTAATCATATTACTATCGTATTTCTTTTGTTTTGGTATGCCTACTCCATAATTCAAGAGATTTTATTTTATTTAGGAAGAAAAGTTAATGACAAAGCAGTGTTTATCCGGATCCGCGGTTGGACCGGTAAAACCGATGATCCGGACATTAATTTGGTTGGGGTCCAATGCAAAAATTCGTTAATTTTAAATATGGAAAACTCTGGTAAATCTAGCAAATTCCGTGATCTGGTATTACTGGTTGACCCGGTCGTATTTTAATTAAATTTTTTTTTTAATAATTGTATATTGTACATTGGATAAAATGTGTTATTTGTTATCATTTAGATTTTTATAAATATTTCACTATGCCGCTTGAAGAAACTATGTTATAAAAAGTTCACCAAAATTTGTTGATGTGATGCTTACTAGTTTATTTAATCATTGACAATTTACATCTTAGTGGTTTGATTTTGATTTAGAATGTTTAATCACTTTATGATTATTGTTTGACATCATAATTTTAAACATGGATTGAATTTTTTAAATAATTTTAACATAGAAAATATAATCATATATATAAAAGTAAGGTTTCACTCTTTCTGGTTCACTTGGGAATATAAAAAATAATAATATTTATTTCCAATTAACAAATACAAGACATTTATTCATATACACTAATTCACCTTTTAATACTAAATTGTAACCAAAATCATCCATCGCACAACAAGAAAATCAAGTTGAAAATATCCATCTCCATTCTCTACTTTAAATGTTTGATTTTTTTCTTACATATTTATGTATCTTCATTCTTCATAATGAAATAAATTATTGTAATACATTTATCAAATAATTTTTTCTTACTTCTTTCTTATCTCAAATATTTTTTTGTAACATTTTTAATATACTCATCATTACATTTAGTTTTTGCGATCCAATAGATAATTATATAAAGATCATTACAATATTTATTTTATTCAAGGTTTGTAGTTTTAAGTTTTTTTCACTTAAACAAGATGAATTAAATTAAAGCAATTTGATAATCCAACCTAGCAATGTTAATCCTACAAAGATGAAATCATTATAATGAAATCTACCATTATAAATAAAACTGATTGGAATATTAAAAATAGATTTTTAAAAATAGAATTTATCCTTGAGATTATTTTAAAGCTTTAGACTGTAGTTCATACGATTTTATAGGAAAATAGATTTGGTTTTGTCACTTACAAAAAATATATATATATAACAACACCAGACCTAGGACAAATTCAACCAATAAAGCAATCTAGGTTTAATTCCTCCTCAGTATATAACTGGAATCTCGATGGCATATCTGAATATAATATCCTAAATTTCCTTCAAAAAATGACGATGGCTGTGAATGCTGATAGAACACAAATAGGTAATGAAGATAAAACCGTAGCTGAACTCCTTATAGCTGGTTTTTCGAGACAATTAAAAAGATGGTGGGATAACTATCTTAATAATCAGTAACGAAGAGAAATTCTCGATGCTGTAAAAGTAGATGAAGAAGGCATGACAATTCTAGATAACTTTGGAAATCCCCAACAAGATGTCGTAGCAACTCTAGTCTTGGCCATAACCCTTCACTTCATAGGAGATCCCTCAGTCCTTAGAGATAAAAACACAGAACTCCTTTCAAATCTTAAATGTAAAAAACTAAGTGATTTCCAATGGTATAAAAACACTTTCTTTACTAGAGTCTTACTCCGACAAGATTCAAACCAACCTTTTTGGAAAGAAAAATTTCTAGCAGGACTCCCTACAATTTTAGGAAAAAAGGTTAGAACAAAAATTAGAGAGTCTAGTGGTATCCAAATAATAGATTATGATGATTTCACTTACGGAGAATTAGTGAGTCTTGTCCAACAAGAATGTCTTAAAATCTGTCAAGATTTAAAACTCCAAAAACATTTTAAATGGAAACTTAGAAGAACAAAAGTAGAGGTAGGTTCTTTCTGCAAACAATTTGAAATAGATCCTAGTAATAAAAAATCTTGTGTAGGTGACTGCAAATCATCTTACTACTCCAAAAAACCAAAGTTTACAAAACTTTTTAAAGAATATAGGTCACGAGAAAATTCTTGGAAAAAACCTAAAAATAAGTTTAAACCAAGAGAACATCAAAACAAACCTTTTTACAAAAACTTAACATGTTATAAATGCCAAAAAAAAGGCCACACTTCAAAATTTTGTCGTTTAAACAAGAAAATCCAAGAGCTCTTGGAGAAGAAATCTCAACTAAAATCTCAAATATTTTCCTATATTACTCTTCCTCATCTAGTAATTATGATGCCGAATCTTCCTCAGAAGAGGCCTTGCAAGTTCTCGTCATTTAGCTCGAACTCAGATGATAAGAAAATCCAAGTCCTCACAAAAGATCAAGAATTCCAACTAGAAATCTTGAATTCAATCTTAGATCCCCAACTAAAACAAAAATTTCTTGAAACAATCCTTTCAACCTTAAATGAAAATAAAAAAATAGAAAACCCTCCTACAAATAAAGATCCATCAACTTCAAACTCCTCCTATAACTTAACCACTATCCTTAACCAAGGAAGAAAAAATAATTCGAAAACTACTTTACAATCCCTTCAAACTGAAATTAAAGAAGTAAAAAATGAGCTGAAACATTTAAAAGAAAAACAAAAAACAGACTCCGACTATTTTCACTCAATATTATCTAAAAACCATGATGATTCTAATTCAGAAGAACAAGAAAACACGTGTTTAGAAAATATGGAAGCTGATCTCGGTCTTCAAGAACAAATACAATCCTTAAACACTATGCCAAATGATTTTATTTTTGTACTAAGAGAAATCACTTCTAGAAAATATAAAATTAAAATCACAGTTGTTTTTTCTGACAATTATAAAATATATACAATTGTCCTTTTTGATACGGGTGCCGACTTAAATTGCATAAAATCAGGATTAGTACCAAAATATTTTCATCACCAAACAAATGAAAAAATTTCTGCAGCAAATAACTCAAAACTTCGCATAACTTCAAAAACAGAAGCTTCTATACTAAAAGACAATATTCTTTTTAAAACTGCTTTTGTTCTCACAGATGATATATACCAAAATATCATCTTAGGAACACCATTTATAAATCTAATAACACCATACAAAGTCAAAAATGATTCAACCTCTTTCAAAACTCAAGATAAAAAAATTATCTTTTGATTTTATGGAAACCCCAAAAAAGAGGAGTTTAAATTTAATTAAAGCATGCTCAATACAAGAAAATTCTATAAATTCTTTAATCAATAGCAAAAAAATTCATTTAGAAAACTTACAAACAAAATTTCTTGTTGAAAAAACAAAAAAAATCATTAGAAACATTAATTATAAAAGAAAAAGTCACAAAATTAAACAAATTGTTTGAAGAACAACTTTGTTCAGATTTATCAACTGCCTTTTGGGATAGAAAACAACACATTGTTGATCTACCCTATGAAGAGAAATTTGATGAAAGAGAAATTCTTACAAAGGCTCGACCAATTCAGATGAACTCTGAATTAGAAAGTCATTGTAAGAAAGAAATTTCAGAACTTTTAAACAAAAATTAATTTCAAAATCAAGATGTCCATGGTCTTGTGCAGCTTTTTATGTGAATAAAAATTCCGAAATAGAAAGAGGAACTCCAAAACTTGTAATAAATTACAAGCCTTTAAATTCAGTATTAAAATGGATTAGAAATCCAATACCAAATAAAAAAGATCTTCTTCAAAAACTGTATTCTGCTCACATATTTTCAAAGTTCGATTTAAAATCAGGATTTTGGCAAATCCAAATATCTGAAAATGATCGATACAAAACAGCATTTACTATTCCTTTTGGGCAATACCAATGGAACGTAATGCCTTTTGGTTTGAAAAATGCACCTTCAGAATTTCAAAGAATCATGAATGACATATTCTCAGAATATTCAAAATTTTGTATAGTTTATATTGATGATATACTTATCTTTTCAAACTCTATTGACGAACATTTCAAACATCTAAAAACGTTTTACTATGTTGCACGAAAAAATGGACTTGTTATTTCAAAAACAAAAATGTCCTTGTTCCAACTAAAATTAGATTTCTTGGTCATTATATATCTAAAGGTATGATAAAACCAATAGAAAGGTCATTAGAGTTTGCCAATAAATTTCCTGACAAACTCTTAGAAAAAACCCAATTACAAAGATTCCTAAGAAGTCTTAATTACGTCCTAGATTTTTGTCCAAATATCAATAGAATAGCCAGACCATTACATGACCGTTTAAAGAAAAATCCAACCCCTTAGACAAACGAACATACCGCTATAGTTCAATAAATTAAAAACCAAGTCTTAGAAATCCCGTGTCTGCATATAGCAGACCCGAATTTAGTAAAAATTGTAGAAACAGACGCCTCTGATATAGGATACAGGGGTATTCTGGAAAATAAAGAAACAAATGGTCGTGAAAATATAATACAATTTACTTCTGCTCATTGGAATGAAACCCAAAAGAATTATTCAACTATTAAAAAAGAAATTTTAAGTATAGTTCTATGTATACAAAAAATTTAAAGTGATCTTTTAAACCAAAAGTTTTTACTAAGAATTGATTGTAAAAACGCCAAAGATGTTTTACAAAAGGATGTTAAAAATCTTGCTTCTAAACAAATTTTGCCCGATGGCAGGCATTACTAAGTATTTTCGATTTTGATATTGAATATATTAAAGGAGAAACAAATTTTATTCCAGATTTCTTGACTCGAGAATTTCTCCAAAACAGGTACGATGCCACCAAAGACTGACAAAGGCAAAGGCCTTTCCCTAGAACAAAACCCAGAAAAAACTCCAAACACTTCTAAACCCAAAACAGAACCCGAAACACAACCCTGGATTACAATTACGAAAAACAAGCTAGAAAAAGAAGAAATTTTGGATCAGATACGGAGTTTACAAAAAGCTTTTGAAAATAGTTTTTCAAAACAAGGGAAAGGTAATTTATCAAAAATTTTCTCTTCTCTTGCGATTTCAAAAATCTCTGAATCCCCTCCAAAAATGATTTCAAAACAAAATCAGACTTCGAAACAAATTTCAAAACCTTTGAACAATTCACAAATTGTTTTAAAAGAATTTTTACAAAATCCTCCTTCAGAATATTTTGAAAAACCGATTTATCAAAATATCATTACTGTTGAAAGAAACTTTTTTTGTGGAAAATGATCCATTTTCAACCATAAAGAAGTTTTTTGGTAAAAATCAGTTTTACAAACCTTTCAATACGGATAAAACAGTGTTGTTTTACCAAACAATTCTTGAAATCACTGGATCCGTAACTTTCAAACACAATTTTCAAGACGAAAGTCATACAACTCCTGCTTACTCTATTTTCAAAATCTATGATATCATTTCACCAAAAGACTGAGATTATGATCTTAATGATAATATAAGATTCCCAGAAATCTGTTCAAATCTTCCTTGTTTCGAAATCCCGTTCAATTACTGGGATTACTGCCAAATTTGGTATAATTCCTTCTTGATCCAATCTCCTAAACACAAACACACGTGGTTAATCTTTTTCGATACCACCTCTAGTCTCTCTAAATCACCCTTTTGGTTCAATCAATGGTGGAACAATTTCGGTTCCGTCATAAACATATTTAAACCTTAGACAAACAATTCCAAATCTTCAAAACCACGTGTATTTTTTCATGAAAAAAGATTTTCCGCTCTAACCCTTTTTCATTCCAAATTTCATTTACCTTGGGTTTTTTCATGGACTCTTAAATTTTTGAATGATTCAATACCAATCATCAGGCAAAAATTTAAAGTCAAATGGTGGGACAAATACAAAATCCCTTCACATCTATACCCTTCCAATATTCCTGAATGGATTCAAACCCAAAATTCTAAATCTCTTAACCGACCACCTCCACAAAACTTATCCAAACACCAGAAATGACCCAATTCTTAGCCCAAAAATAAAAAATGTTGTCTATGCTAGCAGCAACAAAATCGGAGGAAGAAATCAAATTAATCTCGATGCGATTCCTACCAACAACATCAACTCAGAACTCTCAAGCATCAGGAAGTGAGCCTGAGATAGACGAAGATGACTTGTTATTGTAGAAATATATAATAATTTAAGATTGCAAAAAAAAAAAAAAATCTTAACAGGTACAAACATCGGAGTACAAGAACAACACGATGAAATAATTTCAAACATCGGAGTACAAGACGAACACCAAAAAGATGAATATCAACAAAACGTACAGAAGGCTTTCAAATGTTCAGAAACAACTCAAAAACACCAGAAACGAGACGAGATTAATTACTGAAGACGAAGAAAATCGCTCTGCAAATTCTTGAATCAACTACAGTTATAATCATGGCGCGATAACCACTTTGAAAAATGAAGAAAAAATCTCCGCAAAATCCGCAATTAGATACAGTACATGTCGGCCACCAATTCAAAACATGACGAATCCAAATAAGCAACAAAACAAAAAACATCAAAATATACTTTAAAAGGCAAGAGACAAAAGGAAACTTGAAGAAGACTTATTTGTTTTCTCCTATTATGTCCCTGACACTTTTTTCGATTTCATATTTGTTTTTAAAATTATTTACTTTAATTAAGGGCACTTGTAAACTTCTATATAAGAAGTGTCATGCACTCCTCATTCCTCACCTTCTCATTTACCTTCTTATTCATCTCTCAAAAAACCTCTCACCATATCTCTTCCCTTCCATCTCGAGTCATGTAATCTACTTCCGTTTTAATTTGTAAGTTTTATATCTTTGCTTTGTGTTTTGTATTTTGAATTTCTTGAATAAATTTCAAAGTGTTATGTCTAAATTATATGCTTAAGTGGCTGGTTCTACCGCCCATTATATTCTAAATCTTGTTTAAATTTCATTCTAAATCTTATTTTAATGTTGTTTATTATATATACTTTGTTTAAGTATTGTTCAAATTATATATGTATAAACGATCCCCTTATGGAAATATGAAATATATATATAGAAAACTTAGAATATTTAGAGCAAGTTTTAGAACAAATAACAACTTGTTGAAAAAGTTTATTTGACGTATCTAGCAAATTTTTTTAAACAAACTTGTTTCAAATTCTACTTGAGTTCTAAAGTTTAGTCCTCCCGAGTGTTTTGCCAGTCTTGTTGTGTCCATGTAGTAAGTCCTGTAAGTGTAGGGCAATAAATCCTAGAGTTAAGTATGGATTGTAAGAAGTCCTAATCTTTTAAACCATAAAAATTTTAAGATGAGTTTGTATTTTAGAAATACGCTAAATAGGTCTGAGTCAACTTCTTCTTCAAGATCTGGGTATATATCTGCAAAAGAGTCTAAAAAAATTATAAATAGTCATGAAACTACTATAGATGATTTCCAAGGATCAACTCAAAATTGGGAAACCCAAGAGTCCATAGAGACCAGATTTATCAAATCTCAAAATAAATTTTCTAAGAACAAATTTTTCAATTAAAACCGAAGAACGTGATATTCAATTAACCAAACCTTTTGAAACAATTCATTTATTTTCGTAACATGCTTTACAAAGACATAGAGAAAAGAATTTCAAATATATACATATTGGTTTAGTCTAAGTCGGTATTAAACAACTTTCAAAAGAAGGTCATAACTCCTCAATACTAGTTATCTTAAGAGATACTAGATTTAAATTATTTGAAGATTCTTTACTTAGCTCTATAAAATCAAGTTTATGTGTTGGTCCAATATCTTTTGATTGCTATCTAAATTTTACTGTTTCTCTAAATGATAAAAATATTTTAAAATCTTTAGTCTTACAAGTTAAAACACATAATTATGAAATGATAGAAAGATCAATTCCAATTAGTTTAGTTTTTAGGTAACACTATAAAGCCATGATAAGTGCTTTCTCTTTAAAAGTAAAAATATCTAGCAAAAAGGGTGAAACTCTTTTACTCCAAACTGATCTTTCAAAATCAAACTCCATTATACCAAGATCAATTCAATGGAAAGATGTAAATCTTCCAGAAGAATGGATTCTTGAAGGAGTCACCCAACCAAAACCTCAAAAACCCGTAGAACCAATAGAGTCAAACACACATCTAAAAACTATTGAACAATTTAACGATGGAAAAGTAAAACTTTCCTTCCTTAGAAATCATAATAAAAATACTGAAGATGATATATCTTGTGAATCCTCTTCAACTATGGACACTATAGACTTGGGAAGAGTTTCTCAAATAGGTCGTAGTTTTCCAATTCACGAACCCAGATTTCAACCACGATTCTCAACTTCTGATATTCCAAATTCGATCTTGAGAAATGTCGATTTCCAAACACAAATTCCAAAACATGTTTATACAGCAGGTACTAGTTTTTCACAGGATTAATTTACAAAATCTGAACCAACTAGCCCAACGTTTTCAGCTATTACCGATAATATGGCTAATGAGTTAAACGTTCTAGAAAAAGAATTTGAGATTAATAAAATTTTCTTAAGGGAAGAATTCTACTCAAAACACAACCTACAAAAAAGAACTTGGTTTTTCAATAAATTCTAAAAAAATAGAAAAGACATCCAAGAAGAATATTATGAATATCTTAAAAAACACAAAGTTCAAGTTTTATTTTTCAATTGGTTTGAGGATTATGCCAAGGGAAATAATATTTATTTTCTTTATTCAAAAACAGCAAATCCTATTACCAATCGAAATAAAACTCCTGAGTGGGAAACGATTGCTAACGGGAAAATAGTCCGTTCAAATCACCCTCCTCAACAAGGAATAAAACTTGGTATATTAGGTACACCAATAGAAGCAATTCCTTTTAAACTTCCACAAGAAGATGATAAGACAAATGTCAAAAACATCATTCTTCAAAATAATTTTTCAAACACTAATCTTGGCACGATAAGTAAACAACTTGATAGGATTGTGAAAACTATTTTAAAACAACCAAACCTTCCAAATGAAGTTCCATCTAACAAAAAGCTAAAAACCCCGATGTTCAAACTTTTCCAAATCTCAGAAACTAGTGTCAAAACTTACCAGGACGCGAATATAGAATTCATTCGTGCCCTTCAAAGTCAATTAAGCAATATAGAAATAGGAGAAACTAGCAAACATCAAATTGATTATGTTCCTGACACTCCAACTTCTAATATTCAAAAACTCATCCAAACACATAATAATCCCGAAACGCAAAGCTCAAAAATTCGAATAAATACTTTATGTCACGAATCAGATACTGATACAACCTCGAATCAATTCCAAAACAATAGAATAAACCATCTTGATTGGAATAACAGTCAAGAGAAGCAAATAATAACTTGTTGAAAAAGTTTATTTGACGTATCTAGCAAATTTCTATATATATATATATATATTTGATATATATATAAAGCAAATTTCAAAGTAAATATATATATATATATATTTTGATAACCAGGAGGTTCGGAGTCCTTGCGGGCCAGTACATCCTCCCAGGACGGGGACAATACCATGTTGTTTTTCGCCTTTGGAAAATAACTCTCCTCCCAAGCCTCGAACCCTTGACCTCAGATTTACCATAACAACCCTCTTTGCCAAACAAAATTAAATATTATTAAATAAAATACTTTATATGTGAGTTTATATGAACAAACAAAATTAAATATTTGAATATCATAGTAATAAATATATGTGAGAACGATGTTTTATTCAACACAATGTAAAATTTCATTGTCATCATTAATATTCTTTTTTTTCACCTGAAATGCACAAAATACTAAAGAAAAACTTTTATCAAAGTAGAAGAATAAACAATTGAATAAATTCAAAAAATATGTATGTATGATCATATTTAAATAAATTATATATATCTTGATATTGTACAATTTGGATAAATTAAAGTGTAACAAAATGTTCTGTATATCTAGAAAATAAATTATTTTCTGAGTTTCGGTTTTTTTTATTTTTATTGTTTATTTAATAATACTATAATATCATCTTTATTTATAATTAACTTACATTTTAAATTCATGTGTAGTTCCTGCTAAATTTAAAAATTTAAAACTCATACTAAATAATTAGAACATCACTCAACCCCACTAAAATACATCTACTAATTGATTAAAATCATATTGACCAATATTTATAATTTGAATAAGTTTCGTACTAACTCTACAAAAATTGTAACTCCCTAAATGTCTTTATTTTCTAAATATAACTTCCACCGCTTATCATCCTATAAATAATTATTCTTTTATTCTCCTCCACCATATCTCAAAATTTGAATATATGCATAATGATGTAACATGTAGGTATATAAATATATGTTGTTGCAATATTTATTTATTCAAGATTTGTGATTAATTTTTTTTTTAAATAAAATAAATTTAATTAAAACGGTTTGATAATTCCAATTAGCGGTCAAAATCCTATAAAGGTTAAATCATTAGAATGAAGCTTATCAATATAACTTAAATTGCGTGGAATATGACAAAGAGGGAAAATAAAAATTATCTTTTGGGGTATTGTTAAAAGACTGAAATTTTTAATCAAATAGTTTTAAAATATAGATTTTGTTTTTCACTTACAGACAAACTAAATGCTTAAATACCATATTAATAAATATATATCAAAACGAATATTTTATTAAAAACAATATATAATTTTATTTATTAGTAATGATATTTAGTCGGACCAATTGACTTTTTGTATTATTATAAAAATTTATGATAAAAAAAAAATTGTGCAACAAGCTACGCGAAGCCACGCAACATTCACCTAGTGATATATAAATTTTTTGATTCGCGGTCTATTTAGATTGACCAACTACCGATGATTCGGAAGGTAGTCCGGTTAGCAGTCTAGGTCGGGTGAAAAACCTTTGCAACAAAGTTAATCTCGCAATTTTTTGGTCTGCCAGCTTAATTGGGCCTCTTATGGGCTTTCTGTTAACCTCAGATTTTTAGATTAGTTATTTTAATGGACCTCCAATAATTCTGTTAACCGTTACTTCCCGTTAGATTATGAGTTATGACATCCTCAGCCAACCAATCCCAAACCGCCACATGTTGTCACGTCAGCCACGACCTTCAAACAAATCAGTTTCTCTCTCATAAACGAAAAAATAAAAAACATAGAAGAAGTGGAGAGATAAAAAAAAAATTATCTCCGCCATGAACGTGAGAGCTTTTCTTTGCTCTCCAAATCTCCACCTTCTCTACACTTCTAATCTTCCACCTGAAAAAACCAATTCTCGCAACCTCCGGAATCTCAAACCAGCTCCTAAGTCGTTACGGGTATGGGTCTACCCGCGGAATCGGTCCCGCGTTTTCCGGGTATTAGTTCGGAGCTCCGACAAGAGAGAAAGCAGTAATTCGTATTATGTAGATGGAGAGAGAGTGAATAGAAACGGCGTCGTTTCTGATTCAACTAGCTCGATCGTCGTCCCATGGTGGGAAGAGTTTCCTAAGCGGTGGGTGATAGTGCTGCTCTGTTTCTCAGCTTTTCTTCTCTGCAATATGGACAGAGTAAGTAGGAAAAAGATTGAATTTTTATGGAAATTGATGAGTTTTCCGAATTGGGATTTGCTTAATTAGGAAATTGGAGTTATCAATTTGGGACAGATGATGTTTTAACAGGTGAATATGAGTATAGCTATACTTCCGATGTCAGCTGAGTTTGGTTGGAATCCGGCAACAGTTGGTCTGATTCAGTCTTCTTTCTTCTGGGGTTATCTTCTTACACAGGTAAGCTTTCTCATGTTTCCTTAATTAGGGTTTTCTTTGTCTTCATTTCATAGATTCCTAACGATGTTTGCACAAATGATTCTCTTTTATATTCACTTGCTATCACATTTGAATCAATAAGTGTGTATCTGAATCAGTGGTTTGTTGATATGATAGATAGCTGGTGGGATATGGGCAGACACTGTAGGGGGGAAAAGGGTTCTTGCATTCGGCGTTATCTGGTGGTCAGTCGCCACAATTCTCACTCCTGTAGCTGCTAAACTCGGTCTTCCGTACTTGCTCGTTGTTCGTGCTTTCATGGGAATTGGAGAGGTTTGTGATTACTTTTTATGATGTTAGATATAAGTCTCGGATTTGTGTTTGTCGATAAGGAGAAGTAAATCTCATTGGTGTCTATAGGGTGTTGCAATGCCTGCTATGAACAATATATTGTCGAAGTGGGTCCCTGTGCAAGAGAGAAGCAGATCACTCGCGCTTGTTTACAGCGGAATGTACCTTGGATCCGTCACCGGTTTAGCCTTTTCGCCTTTCTTGATTCATCAATTTGGATGGCCCTCTGTCTTTTACTCTTTTGGGTCTCTTGGAACTGTATGGCTGATTCTGTGGCTAACTAAGGTCAGACTTCTCTACTGCTTTAACTATTTCTAGATCCAAGTCTCAGACCATTAATGTGTGCTGTTACTAACTATAGGCAGAGAGTTCACCAATAGAAGATCTAACGTTGCTTCCTGAAGAAAGAAAGCTAATTGCAGACAACTGTGCCAGCAAAGAGCCAGTGAAGTCGATCCCGTGGAGGCTGATATTGTCGAAACCGCCAGTTTGGGCTCTCATCGGTTGCCACTTTTGTCACAATTGGGGAACATTCATTCTCTTAACCTGGATGCCAACTTATTACCATCAAGTTAGTTCTATTACTGTCTTTATTCAAGGAGCTTTGATGTTCTATTTTTCTCTGGTTATTAATCTCATGAACATTGTGAGGCAGGTGCTGAAGTTCAACCTAATGGAATCAGGACTTCTCTCAGTATTTCCATGGATGACAATGGCTATTTCCGCAAATGCTGGAGGATGGATTGCTGATACACTCGTCAGCCGAGGTTTGTCTGTCACGAATGTCCGCAAGGTACTTGGATATCACTTCTTCAGTCCATTTCAATGCAATCTAGTAAAAATAATTCATTCGATAATCCTTTTTCTCCTTTTTTATGTGATGGATGCAGATAATGCAAACAATTGGGTTTCTTGGGCCAGCTTTCTTCCTAACGCAGCTGAAAAACATCGATTCTCCTACAATGGCTGTTTTGTGCATGGCTTGTAGTCAGGGGACTGATGCGTTTTCACAGTCTGGTCTATACTCTAACCATCAAGACATTGCTCCAAGATACTCGGTAAGTGTAATCAATTACTCTCAAGTCTTATCAATCTATGCTACTCAAAAGCAAATGGATTAGCACGTTGATGTTGTTGTTGTTGTGGTCAGGGTGTCTTACTTGGTTTGTCTAATACTGCTGGAGTACTTGCCGGAGTTCTTGGCACAGCCGCGACTGGTCACATCCTACAACACGGTCAGAACTCTCCAACGCTTCTTGATTCTGACTATGCTTTGCTTAATCGTTTTAAAACTCTTCTGTTTTATTTTTTTCTGATCTCAATGAAATTAACAATGACATGAAATGCATCAGGTTCTTGGGATGACGTTTTCACGATTTCGGTTGGTCTTTATCTTATTGGGACCGTCGTTTGGAACATATTTTCAACCGGAGAGAAGATAATCGATTGATCCATTCCGAGAATAGTGATTTATCAGTGAATAATTGGGCTCCAAGACCTCTCATCAGGTGCAACTTCGCCTCACGCCAGTCTCTGATCATACATGTATCATTGCAGTCTGAGAGCTTGCCAGAATATTCCGTTTTTGACAGAAAATTCTTCAGGATCTTTCTGCTCGTTGGTTTAGGCCAAACGCATATGAATAAGAATACTATGTAGATGAAAGATATACAGATGATTTGTTGTACATATACAAAGCTCACACTGTCCACGATTCTCAAGGTTACTTAAAATCTCTCTTCGGCCCTATACATATTTTATTTCATGTAGATATTACACGCAATTCTCTAATATGCTATTGCGTGCCAACTAGTGACCAAGAAAGAGTTTCGAAACTTATGGGCATTACAAGCACTTATGATTTACCGCCACTTGACCTAGTGAACGAGGTCGATGAGTTTATAAACTGTATGCAGTCTTCTATCGCCTCTGATCTGTGAGTATCATTAACGACAGAGATGACCGAAGGCTGAGATATACCAGAAGAAGAAGCCTTCTTCAATGGTGGATATCTCTTCTTCTTCTTCCTCATCACCACTAGACGTAAGCCCTTGACGAATTTACAGCTGACATGTTTGATCAGTCTTGCTGCTGTGCATTCTGTTTTCCTTGGTAGCCTCAAACCACAGCTCGTTGTGCATCCTGGATTCTTACCATATGGTCTTTTGATGGACTGCTTACCAGAAGTTACCGGTCTAGTGTTTGCATTGAACCGTTTTGTTCCTGTAGCTGACGACATACAAGAGAGAGTGAGGTCAGTTTATGATCACAAACTTGAGGAGAGTAAGGGATTATATATAAAGGGATTGATGCTGATACAATTGCCTATAAGAGTTCAGGTAGAGACCAGAGAAGCCATGATTATTAATAATGACATGATAACACTTAAAGCCATGATTACTGTAGACATTTAAAACATATACAAATTAAAAAGTAGTAGGTAGGTTCAATTTCATACTTACTGTAGATACTTCATACTTTATGTCAAAAGAATTGTAACAGCTAACAGATTTAACGATATAAAGTAAACGCCGAAATTTTGGAAAACAAAGCTAGCCAAAGAGCAAAAGAAAACGACTTTGTTTAGTTTTTCTACATTTCCATTAGGGAAAGTAAGTATAAGATGGTCCACAAGGGAATTAAACCATTTGTTTAAGCGACAAGGGTTCTTTCTCTGAAGCAACCTTTCGGTATTGTTCCCATCACTCAGGTGTGTGCACAAAAGAAATGTGAACAAATTCTTTTGACTCCTGAAGAGGCCGAGATAAGCTAACCTTTATAGATTGCAGATACCTTACTTGAGCTTTGAGGCTACACAAAAATTAGAGAAAAAAAAAGAGAAAGAAGAAGAACGAAGTCAATGGTGGGCACAAGAATATCAGCAAGCAGATAATAACCATACATTTTCATGACATACATAGACATCAAACTCTGGAGAGTGATTTGTTACATGTGACAACATTCCACTGAGATCAGAACAATAATCAATGAATGATTAATTAGTCCGTGATTATATGCTCATGGAAGGTGATAGACATATATGGTAGGTTTCAAAATCCTGAAAAGGGCGATGAGGAATACAAAAACTACTCCATCAATTAGCATACCATTCAATCATAGACCTCAAAAGATATCTTACACTGAGATATGAAAACCATTGGTTCCAATAACTAACGAATGGATTAAATTCACTGAACTTTCTCTAACGTGATCAAACACTGTTGGAATTTAAACTACAAGACATGTACTATATATATTCACACTTGATATTCAATAACATACAGAGTAAAGTAAGAAACTGTAACTCACGTTGTTGATCTTTAAGCATTATTGTTCACTAGCAAAACCTCTCCACCTAAATTCAGATTTTGATCCAAGAACCCTCTAACTTCATCTTCATTTTTAAACAGCTGTGGCACAACGAGATCACTATCCAAATTATACCAAACTCCATTGATTTTTCTAACCACAACCCAATGCCTACTTCTCCAAAGTCCACCATATCGTTTAACCGGAACATTCAACACAATACCCATTAAAGTATCTGCATCATCAAGATCAATCGAAGAAGCTCCACTACGCTTATCATGCCAAACAACACTCTTGTCTTTTCCTTCAAGAGCTGTAATCATCACGTTTACGTCGTAATTACCAGTGAGTGTATTGTGATGAGGCTTGAGGAGTAAAGAGAGAGGTGTCCATGTTTCTTTGTTTGGAACATCGTCCACGAGCTTCTCTGCGATTGAGTTCAAGCTTTCTCGCGTGAATGCGTCTTTATCCTAAATCAAACAATAGCAATAAGCAAAAATCTCAATCGGTGATTCTTCGGGGTATTGATAAAGTAGTTCGCAGGAGGAGATTTTGAAATTGAAATAGAAACTGGATTACCTGAAATAGGTTGTTGAGGGAGTGCAAAAGGCAAAATTGCAATCGTTGTCGTTCATGATAGATCTGAGATTCAGGTTCCGCCATGTTCGGGAGCATTACGGTGAAGAAAATTAGGGTTTATATTGAGAGAGACTAAGCCAGGGGTTGGATTATTCAAGCAACCGTCACGGCCTCATGGCCCTCATCTCCCAATTTTCAGATGAAGACGACAGCGTTGGATGAGTACGACGAAACTGTGAGCCGTTTTGAAATTTTAAATATAACATACCTGCTGTTTTTTCTTTATCAGTCACAAAGCCCGCGAAAGAACATCAGAACGTCCAAGGTTCTCTAAAGGAAACAGTACGCCGTCTCTCTACCCTAAACTCTAAAATTCCAACCCATGGATGATGTATGATCAAACATGAGGTTATTAACAAATTAGTGACAAAGCAAACTAAGAACGGTGCAAGAAGAGGCTCACAAGTCATAATCCCGCAACATTATAGAAATAGTTCACATCTCTCATGGTTCATTTACATTTTAGTACAAACATAAACCATATGAAACAAGTTTACCAAAAAAATAAAATAAATAAACAATATGAAACAAAAGGCTGTTAAATACAACAGTTGGTAAATGAGAAACCTTCAAACCATTCAAGATAAAATGTAACAGGTCTAAAAATATTGGTATTTCAGAGTTTTAGGCTCTTGACAATTGTGTGGTTTCATATAGCACGAACATGAATACATAACCTTTTTTTTTTCCCTCCAGGCTCCAAAGCTTTCTTTAGCATTTGGTAAGTTCGTTTAACTTGTGTTCTACTTCCATATAACATAATCTTTCACGTATTGATGTGGAAACGTTTTCACATTTGTATGTGATGGAAGCTGAACAATGAGAACTACAGTGGAAAATTTTCATTGAGTGTAGCTGATTGAGCTTCACTTTCCCTACATCTGCTTGTTCTGGTCGATGCCATTCCATTACTCTGCGCTTCTGTAGTATGTAATAAAATGACAAAGGTTCATTTCTTTGCCCAGTATGTTTTGCTCAAAGTGATCAACTGATCATCCCGAATTTTGTTTTTTCATGGCTATTTGTGGACAACCCTCAAGGAAATAGTAAACAAAGGACTATAATTAGAAAACATAATCATAAGTTCTAAATCCGATTTGTGTTGTGGAGCTGTAGAACAAATTAACAGAGCAGATTGATTTTAGCTTATGCCCCAGTGCTGCAAAAGCTTATTTATCAATCTGAATGAAATTTTGATTGACTCATTCTTCACTGTTAGTGTGACTTAGTGAATCAGTTACTTAAGACTTTTTTATGGCTGTAAGCCTGTAAGTCAATTTAGCTGAAACTCTTAGCGCATGAGAATCATAACTGTGGGAAACAGTGGACTGAGACAGGAGAGCGGCAACAGTAGAAGCTTCTTCACCTTTAGAAAGCTACAGAAAAGAAAAAAAAAAACTGCACACTCCCTGCGCAGGCATTACCCTGTTCAGGTTCAAAGGGACTTTCTCAGCCTGGTCCCAGATAGCCCGCTCTTTCACGGGCTAGCCTGGTTCAAGCACCCCTGGTGCTTTTGCATGTCAAATCACACACAAAGTATTGAAAACATCAACTTATCTTGTCTTTATTACTGACTCTGGGTCGAAGGAACAGAGAGAAACAAAGATAGTTTTAAATTAAACAGGACATAGAGACTACTAAGCTTACCGACAGTTTGTGCTTTATCCAGATTAGGCACCAACACTTGCGTAAGCGAGGTCATGTTTCAACCCTTTCCCTGAGGAAACAGAAGAAAAATAAAGAAGACAAAAAATAGAGATCACGGTAAGGACACTTTGACCATATGTAATAAGCTTATTTTTGCAGAATTTAAGATAAAATTATACACCTGAATGCTTGTAAACTAGCAAGCAGTAACTATCATGTTTGTTAAGCGAACAAGGTCT
The DNA here is from genome assembly GCA_018361395.1 of Boechera stricta. Classification (NCBI taxonomy): domain Eukaryota; kingdom Viridiplantae; phylum Streptophyta; class Magnoliopsida; order Brassicales; family Brassicaceae; genus Boechera; species Boechera stricta. The sequence continues at coordinate 12,080,489 of CM031541.1, read as the reverse complement.
AAGCATACTGACCTTTTATTTCTGAGCAGCCTTGACATAGCTTTCTGGCAAATAGATTTCTCCACCTACTTCACCGTGCTGTTCTCCACTAATGGTTTTCTTGGCAATGTTGAACTCTTCACTCATAGCATCCATTCCCTGTCTGATGGCTTCTTCAGCACTGCCATAACCATTCTCCTCTGCATACTTTCGGATGTCTTCTGTTATCTTCATAGAGCAGAATTTTGGTCCACACATGGAGCAAAAGTGAGCAACCTTGGCTCCATCAGCTGGAAGAGTTTCATCATGGAAAGACATAGCAGTCATGGGATCCAAGGACAGAGCAAATTGGTCCATCCATCGAAACTCAAACCGCGCCTTGCTCAGCGCATCATCCCATGCCTGGGCATGTGGATGCTGTTTGGCTAGATCAGCTGCATGAGCTGCGATCTTGTATGCTATAACCCCAGCTTTCACATCATCTCTGTTTGGTAGCCCGAGGTGTTCTTTCGGTGTTACATAGCAAAGAAGAGCTGTGCCCAAGGCTCCAATATTGGCAGCGCCAATGGCAGAGGTAATGTGATCATATCCAGGAGCAATATCAGTAGTCAAAGGACCAAGAGTGTAGAATGGTGCCTCGTTACACCATTCCAATTGCTTCTGCATATTCTCTGGAATCTTGTGCATTGGGACATGCCCTGGCCCTTCATTCATCACCTACAAAAAATAATCAACCAGTATTGAGAATATGTATGCAAATACAAACTGGATGAACATAAGTGAATTAGATAAGTAGTTGTAGTATACCTGCACATCTTTTTCCCATGCTCGGCGAGTTAGTTCACCTTGAGTAAGGAGCTCTGCAAACTGAGCAGTGTCGTTAGCATCATAAATCGAACCAGGTCTCAGACCATCCCCAATTGAAAGAGCCACATCATACTGGTTACAGATGTCTAGGATATCATCCCAATGCTCGTAAGCAAAGTTCTCCTTGTGGTAAGCTAAGCACCATTTAGCATGAATGGATCCACCACGCGAAACAATCCCGGTCATACGCTTGGCTGTTAAGGGAATGTAACGCAGCAAAACTCCAGCATGGATTGTGAAATAGTCTACACCTTGCTCAGCTTGTTCAATCAGAGTCTCTCTGAAGACTTCCCAGCTAAGATTCTCAGCAATTCCATCCACTTTCTCAAGTGCTTGATAAATGGGCACCGTACCAACAGGAACAGCTGAATTCCGTAAGATCCACTCGCGTGTCTCGTGGATGTGTCGACCAGTTGAGAGATCCATGATTGTGTCAGCTCCCCACATTGTTGCCCACTGAACCTTGTAGACTTCCTCTTCAATAGAGCTTGCAACAGCAGAGTTTCCGATATTCGCATTGACCTTGACCAAGAAGTTTCTCCCAACAATCATCGGTTCCAGCTCCAAATGCTTCTTGTTGGAAGGGATAATCGCCCGCCCTCGTGCAACTTCTGATCTTACAAACTCAGGGTCTAGTTTCTCCCTCGTAGCACAGTAGAGCATTTCCTCAGTTATGATCCCTTGCTTAGCGTAGTACATTTGAGTGTATCTTGGTGCTCCTAGCTTCTCTCGGCGATCAATCCACTCCTTCCTTAGCTTAGCAAGCCCTGTTTAGAAAGTTTCATTAGTTATTGATACTCACATAGGAATCAGAAGAGAGATGAATATGTAAACACAAGGTAAAATCACATACCAATGTGTGGGTTAACATTCTGAGGACCACTAGTATCATAATTATCAAAAGCTGGCTCACCACCAGACAAATGAACACGTCGTAAAGGAACTTTAAGCACATGACCAGATTCTTCATGAATAACTTCCCTGGAAACAATCAAAACCAAACCAGTGATTTCTCAACTCGTCCAATATGAAAAAAACTGTGAATTGAATGAAGCAATTACTTGTGTTCTTTAGTGCTCTTAGGAAAACATTCTTCAAAAGATGGGATTGGTTGAAAATCAGGAGAAGAAGGATCAATAGTGTGCTTTCTCTGCTTGGCTCTCTCAGAATTAGTCGTTGGTGGATCAAATGTCAAAGTGGCTCGTGTACTTTTTGTTTCCTTCTTGAATCGAGTTGTAGCAGCTTGAACAACCACATCGAATCCAGGTAACAAGGACGAGTTTGGAAGTTTCGGCCAAGCAGAGTGAGTTTTGTTGTTGTTGCATACGACCGACATCAAAGTACTGTGTACGGAAGCCATAGCTGAAGATATACAAGGTTACTGGTATTATACCAACGATACGATCCATAGATTTAAACATAAATATCGTAATCGAAGAGCATGAAAACAACGAAGATCCGATTAATTGCATGATCTAAACGCAAAACCTAACAATAAACAAAAAGAGTTTCATGCACATAATCTGAAGAACAAATCGGAATTTCGCTGGGGAAAAATCAACAAAAAATTCCATCAAAAACATCGAGAATTGTTGGGACTACCATGCACATTCCTAGAGAAATCATGGAGAAGAAGGATTCGAACCTGGAAGAGGAAGCTTCTGGATCTGGTCTCGCAGACGGAATGAAGAAGAGGCTTAGCTCGTTTTTTAAACTGAATCGCGCACACTGAGTCACTCAGTGGTACTCAGAGTGATAATAAAAAAGGAGAAATGATTTGGGTCCTTTAAAAAAAGGAACGAACCTCCTGAACCGCCTGTGATATTTGTCACGGCCAATGCAGCCAAAAGCGAAGGCTTGCTGACGTGTCCCCTTCCCAAATATTTTGTCGTCCTTTTGAACAGATTGTAAGATAAGATACCTGAGGAGGAGAACGTCGTTTCACGAGTAAACCAGCTTTAGACCAATAAAATGTAAATTACTTGCATCCCGTCTTATTAATTATTGTAATTTTCGTTTTCTTTTGTTATAGAAAACACTTAAAAATATAAATAATTTTGTGTTATGAATAAAAGAGATTAGGGAATTGCTTTTGTTATTGATGTATTCCATAAAATACAATATATATATTTATATATATATAAATAAATATAATATTAGGGTTTAGTTTAGAGATCAAGTAATCTAGAATTTTCTAAAATCTACTAATGTAGGCATCCACATAATAACAAATATTCATAAAACTCCTCCTTATAATCTCAAATGCGCATATGAGAGATGCCATCTCATTAAAAATCTTACTAGAAAGACCATAAACCATAGTTAAAGAAAAAAAAGTGTAGCGCGCATTAGCGTACCAAAATTCTGTTTGCTCAGTCGGATAGGATCGTGCTGATAACGTATTATAAACAAAAGAGATTAGGGAATTGCTCTTTTGTTATTGATGTATTCCATAAGATACAAGATATATATATAGGAATACAATAATAGGGTTTAGCTTAGAGATCAAGTAATCTAAAACTTTCTAAAATCTACAAATGGGTTTATGGGTCTATCATGGACATCCACGTAATAACATAATATTCATAACATTTTGGTCTTTTTAATCCCCATAATGAAAATTAGTGAAACCAAAACTCAAAAACATTTTGGTCTCTCTTCTCATTTATGTCTTTGTGTAATTTATGCCAAGAACTAAAACAAAGATAAGAGAGTAAGAGAGAGCACCGGTTTCTTTTCTCTGTTGAAACAGAGGAGAGAAACAAAGAATGAGGGAACGACTTCAAAGAGTGAAGAGGTGAAGAATCGCAACACACCTGCAGTTATTAATCCATGTATAGTTTTCATTTCTAGGATGCCCACTAAAACAAATTTCAGACAATGATTATGAAAAATAAATAAATGTCTCTTGGACTCTTACTATGTAATAAATGTTGGCAATGACAATTGATAGACCATACAATTTGGTTTCTCAATATCTGTTGTTCAATCACTATGAGAGCGACATTGATATTTTGCTGTGTCCATATATATATTTATATATATATTGATATATGCATAAACTATTTAAGTTCATATATTGAGATTTAATATGTTGACAAAAAAAAATGGAGATTTAATATTTCACATTTTTTTGGACGTAAATATGTCTTTATTAGTATCAGTTTATTAAATCATATACAGTCGAAAGAACCATGAATTAATTGCTCAACCATATCTAGAAAAGCTAGAAAAATCTGAAAATAATTATAAAAAATTATCTTCGAAGAGACAAATTCTTCTTGGGCAGATATGTAATCTGACAAGCAACAACCATTGACGCATTTAAGTTGTATATTTAAATAATTTAATATTTCTTTATTTTATTCTTTTTCTCTTTTTTGCTAAAAACGAGTTTAAATCTGAATAGTGACACAACAACAAGACTAAAACAAGTTACTAATCTATATGACTATATCTAACCGTATTAAAAAAAAAAAAGAACATTTATATCAACTAATCATATTTCCAACAAAAATTGTCATGAATCGACCAAATTTTTTAGTTTAGTAGATGTAGAAGCCCAAAAATAAGAAATCTGAGAAATAAATGCAAAAATGATAAATAAGGGGACTAACCTGCAATTTGAAGTAAATATCATGATCAAAATTCAAAAGTGTAAAGAAGAAAATAATATCTTTGAAAAACATGTAAGCAACTAACTCCCTCGTTTTTTCTAATTTGTCTTCCCCGCACGATCCGATCCGTACATAAAGTATTCCCTCCCTACCACACCGACATGTATTTAAGAAAACAGAGAAAATTTTCTAAATCTGCAAATTAAACCCCTCCAAAACATTTTGACTGGTTATCGTTTCAAAGGTAAGCTTGACCTCTCTTCATCAATTTTTTATTTTTTTTCATTGTTTTCGAGGTCTTATAATGATGCTAAGTTTCAGGGTTGTTTGATCACTAGAAGAAGAAGAAGAATAAAAAATGGGAATTGATGCTAAAGATGTCTGCTTTATCATCTGGAGAATTCTTAGATTTTCAACGAATACCACTTTCAGATACGTGATGAGATACCCAATTGCTTCTGGTGTTTCTGCGTTTATGATCATCTTGTATACTTTTCTTCCTTGGGTTTTCTATTTCTTGCTCTGTTCTTCTCCGTTGATAGCTTTTTATCTACGGAATCATGATCTGAGTTCAAAGATCGGTGATTTATCGGAGGAAGGAAAGAGAACAGATCGTGGGTTATCTTCGATTTCTCAAGAGGGAAGGACGGAGAAGGCTGAGTTAAAGCACCAACGAAGTGTTCGACGGAATGCTCGAAGGAAAGTTGAAGAGGTTGGGAAAGATTGGGATTCGTCTCAGGCTAGTGAGGATGAGAGAGGAAAGGTTATTCTGAAAACTCTTTATGGGGAAGTATTACCGGAAACAATCACTCCAGATCTGGAGAAATTTAAGAGAGAGAGGACGTTGCTTGTTGCAGAAGAAAGCTCCTTTGACTCTGACGTTGACAACAATGAAGATGTTGTTGTTGTTGTTGATCCATTGGAGAGGGTAACAAGTGTTGGTGGTGATGGCGATGAAACTGAAGTAGAATGTTCATCATCATCAGAAGAAGAAGAGGAAGAGGAAGACGAGGAAGAAAGGCGTGAAGATAGAAACAAGGTCGTAGTAGCGTGGACAGAGGCTGATCAGAAGAATTTGATGGATCTTGGGACATCTGAGATCGAACGAAACAAGAGGTTAGAGAATTTGATTTCTAGAAGAAGATCAAGGAGATTGTTCTTACTGGCAGCTGAAGGAAGCTTAATGGATATGGAAGTTCCTCGGATTTGTATTGGTCGAAACTTTTATGGTTTCGATAAAGAAAACTATGAAATTGATGGACTTCTCATGCCAGGCTCTGCACCTTCCGTTTTATTACCAAGAAGAAACCCATTTGACCTTCCTTATGATCCACTGGAAGAGAAACCGAACCTGACAGGAGATAGCTTTCAGCAAGAGTTTGCTGAGGCTAACCCGAAAGATATCTTCTTTTCCCGCCATGAGAGCTTTCATCGCAGAATTCATCCATCAACATTTCAAAAGGAATCTAAATTGGCATCATCGTGGAGAAATGAAGTTGATGGTAGGCCTAGGCAACTACAAGGTATATATGCTCTTTCTTTCTTTCCATAAGTTGTTGTATATTGATAGTAAAAGATCAACAAATCTGTGTTTTAACTATTAATGGTTAGATTTGAATTCAAACAGAAGGATTAGCTCTGCTTTTGCAGAACTTCCTTTGACCTTTTACTAGTTTTGTTATTGCATTGATCAAGATTATGATCAGGAATTCTATATTTCTTGGTGATTTTTCTTGTTGATATAGGTAGCAATGATCAACCACCTCTACTGAAAGAAAGAGATCTTACAAGAGGAAAAGGAAATGATATGGAGGCAGGGGAGGTTCGGATAGAGACAGATTCCATCAGAAACGATGATAGTGACTCGAACGCATCGCTTTCTCCGCGAGAAAGAGAGAAAGATTTCAATGCCTCGGACCAATCAGATGCTTCTGGAACTTTCTGCAAACAAAATGATCATCTTGGAAACTCTGTTGCGGGTTTAGTGCCTAGAAGCAGTGGTTCGAGTTCACTAGCAACCGCAAGGCAAAGATACATGGAGCATTTTGGTTACAATACAAGAAAATTTCATATGGTGACACATTCCGTTGAATCTGATCTTCAGGTTGAGGTTTCTGAACTCGGATCACCTCCAACTTCAGTTGATTGGAATGATTCTGATTATGAGAGATCTCTGTTTGTTTATGAATCGGATATCGGAAAGGAAATGGGTTTCAGTGGTGGGGAATCTGAAGTCTTACCTGTGGGGAAAGATGATCAAGATCTAAATGAAACAGCTTCATTAGCTTCTCCGGAAAATGAAGAAGCAGGAAAGTTAGAGTCCATGGTTCCTCAACATAATGAAGTTTCCTCCAAAAGAGCAGAGGTCAGTTAATGTTGTTTTTTTCTAAATCTGAGTTCATGGAAATGGTTTGAATTTTTTTTCTTCTCAAAAATGTTAAGACATTGAACATAATCTTTGTAACTTTATTTCAGGAGTTAAAGGAACTTCCCGAGAACTCAGCTGATGAGATAAAGATAAGTTATGACTCTGACGAACCTCAACCATCTGATAGAACTGATCAAGAATCTGAAGAACCCCGTGAGAGAAATGATGGAGAAGAAATGCAACAAGTCGTGGAAGCTGAAGGTTCTGATGGAAATCATCATGGAAACTCTGAAGAATCTGCTACCTCTCCAAGATCAGTGTTACCAGACATGTTACATCTAGACCAGACTCATTCTGAAGATCTGGATCATACATCTGATGGTCAGCTGCGAAATGTGGATCCACCTGCAGAATCATCTCATAATCAATTACTTGTAAGTTCCAAATTTCGTAAAGCAAAATACAATTCTTGTATACATTCACATACATGTATGTTGTTTGACGCTTGGATTTGTTTTCTCGATCGCAGGAACATTCTGAGCCAACTGAGGAAAATACAGTAGAAACCGTTTGTTCGGATGCCATGGGAACAATTCAAGAGAAGCAAGAGGTGGGCAGTTATCCTTTTCCAATGCTCTGTATCTACTTGACCAAAAGTGTATAATTCTTTTTGTGCTTAATATTGAACATAAAACTATCAGGGATCTGAGGTAACATTCAATGATGAGTCTAATTCTGCAGAAGACCGCAGACAGTCCATCGATCCATTGGCTGTAGAACTTAAAAACAATAAAACCGATGGAATCAATTAATGAAATGGTAAGCTTAGACTAAGCTTGAGATGATTTCCTTAGATGAAATCGAATTGTTTTCTTTTGATATTCAAGTGGACTCTTATAAGCTTTTGGTTCTAACTTTTACAAGGAACACAATCTGATTCTCTTTCCTTTGTTCTCCAGTTCCGATGCAGAGAATTCATCGCATTCACGGAAAGTCAACAAAGAACCAAGTCATTTTGGTTTATAGAATCAAACACCAAATATAGCTGCAGCGACCAATTTTACAGTGCTCATATGCGTACAAAAAAGGGCGAAATGAATGATAAGATTTTTGTGTAGATAGGAACTTTATGTTTGTGTTGTATCATCAAATGTATGGTTCATACAAAAGTATAGTGAGAAAGTCTATAGGTTTATTGTGTGCGCTTTGCTTCCTTAGAGCTCACGGCAACTGAGGAGATCCTCTTAAACATGTTTGTTTTCTTCGGCTATATATTTTCATATGCCTTGTAGAAGAAGTTAAATATAAAGGTGATTTTGTCTTTACTATAAGGTAAAGAATGAAGTACAAAGAAAGAGGGTAAAATTTTATTCTAAGCTCAACCTCAATGCAAGTTAGAATATGAAAAGATTATGCATGATGGATTGTCAGTTGTAACTTGTAAGGCATTGGTAACTGATTTATAAAATGAGAAACGAGTCTCTGTGGATTTGGTCTTCACACTAGTCTACAACTTCAGATTCACCATCTCTCTCTCTGTACTAGGAACTGAATTGGGATTACATGATGGATATACTTAAATTTTGGAACATGTACAGGATCGTCATAGAAGCAAATGATGAATCTTTGATAGAAAACGAAGTTTAAGTGCCTCTTTGTTGAGTTTTTTTGTAAGGTCTTTGTAAGGTCTTTCTGAGGGATGTGTATGGAAGATAAAAGTTGAACTTCCTAAAGCTTATTCATTAAAATCTCTATCAGTAGGATTTGTTAACGGGTTATCACCCTAATGTAGCTGAATCGTAAGTGAGTGTAAACTATATTTGCCACATTCATTGTATTGCAAGAGTGGTAGTTACAAATGTTACTACAAATAATTTCATTTTATCTTTGTATATTCTATATATAGATAGCTTCAGGACTTAATCAACAATTGTGAAACCTTCATTGAATTAAAAATGTGTACAAGATAAAGCTTAAAGACAAGTTTCTAAACCAACATAATAACCGAACTGTACAACTGAATTAACCGATACTAAACCAGAGATATAATCTCTAATAGACTTCGATCGTATTTTCTCACTTCGATATTGTAGTTGTAGTTACCCATAAAGAAAACCCACCGGCCAAATAAATCATTTTGTTTTGCTTCATCTGATCATCTCTAAACCAATGTTTTTCATATGGCTCATATTGTAGAAAGAAGTTGAGACCATGTCAGTGCAACAGCACGAAAACCCAAAAGATGCATTTCAACAAGTTTCGTAAGAATTTTTCTATAAAGGCTTTAAGAATGGCCTACTCATCTACACAACATAAGAAATCTACTCAAGGCTAATTCTGTAAAAGTATTCACATTGTGCACAAAGGTTAAGAAGGACGAGTTGTTAATGTGCAGATAACAGTTTCTGAGTCACTTTGCTTTATATCAACAAGCTGCTCAATTAGTAGATGTAATAAAGATCCTTCACCTGCAAGTTAATGAAAGTCTAACTACGACTTGAGCCTAAAGAAAATGTCAACTAAATCACTTTGTTTTGCTTCATCTCCAAATCATAATTTCATATTTGCTCATATGGTAGCAGAATAGGTTTCGTTAAATCTGATTGTGATTACTTACAGAAGAATGTTAGTGCAACTGCACAAAAACCCAGAAGATAGCCAAGTAAAGATGAATTTCAACAAGTTTCGTAAGAATTCTTCAATAACGGCTAAAACAAGAATGGCCTATATATTTTACACAGCTTAAGAAATATACTCAAGGCTAAAACTAAAATATAATGGCCTATTGTGCACGAGTTACTCTTTAAAGTGTCAGAGATATAACAGCTTCTGCACCACTTTCGCTTCATATGTGCTCTCATATCAACAAGCTGCTAAAACAGTAGATGTAATATAAGATACTTCACCTGCAAGTTCATGAAAGCCTAATTAAGACTTGAGGGTAAAGAAAATGTCATATATCAATAGTCCATGCACATCAAAGATTAATATACCTGCAACTTGCAAGAAACCATCCCACAGATCATCAAAACGTAACAGAGCGACAAAGATCAATAAAAGGCGAGTTCACGGATCTAAGCACAAGCGATATTGATTCGACCTTCCCCCAAATCTCACCTCCTTCACGTTTTTCCAACCCGATCTCTACGCACCAAACATCTTTAATACCATACAGGCTGTAAGTACTGCCCAAAATCGCCAACTTCCCACCAAAATTCGCCATTGTACACTCAAAATAATTGATCTTAGGCAAACCATATACACCGTTCACAACTCGCCAAAACAACTCAGTCGGATCATATACCACTATTGGATGTCCAAAAACACGCCAAGGATCAAAGCTATACAACAAATCATCAATCACACTCAAGACAAGACTATAAAAGATTTTGATCAAGAGAATTAAGAAACAACATTTTCTTAATTTGCTTAGAAACTTCACAAAACTAAGTTTTTCTCTTTTACATTTGTGTTGTCATTGATCAACTCTCAAAGACACATATTTATAGTGAAACTAATATCTTAAATCACTAGCTAATGGAATACAACAACACCTAACATCTCCATTATCATTCTTGAGTGTTATCTTGGTGTCCACTTAACTCCACTAAAAACTCCACTAATCTTTGCCTTTCATATCTACCCTAAACCACCTCTTGGCTTTAGTAGATTCTTAGGCACTATCCTAGTTGGAATTATCCAACAATTTCCCCCTTAATTCCAACTTGAACTTGGGAAATCATTTGAACTCCGATGAGACTTCGCATCTCCTTGAACTTGGTTCGTGCTAATGGCTTTGTTAAGATGTCGGCCTTTTGATCAACTCCGGGAATATGCTCCACTTCAATCTGCTCATTCTCGACGCATTCTCGAATGAAATGATATCTTGAAAGAATGTGTTTGCTTCGCCCATGGAAGACAGGATTCTTGGTTAGAGCTATAGCCGATTTGTTGTCTATCCTCATGATAACTTTCTCGCCAACCGTACCTTGTATCTCACTCAACAACTCTTTGAGCCAAATGGCTTGACAAGATGCCGCCGTTGCCGCCATAAATTCAGCTTCACATGAAGATAATGCAACCGTGAGTTGTTTTTGTGAACACCAAGTGATGGGGGAGGACCCGAAGTAAAAAATATGGCCTGAGGTGCTTCTACCATCGTCAATGTCGATATTGTGACTACTATCGCTACATCCGATGAGTCTTTTTGTCCCATCACGTTTGAAGAACAAACCATAATTCGTGGTTCCTTTAACATATCTTAATGGCTTGTCCATGTGAATCTCTTGGACTTTGCATGTACCGGCTAAGAATCCCAACCGAATATGAGAGATCGGGTCTAGTGTGGAGTAAGTACCTTAGACACCCGATTGTTCTACGAAATCTTGTAGCTTCGATCTCCGCCTCATTTTCAGCTTTTGAGAGCTTCAAACCCGACTCCATTGGAATGTGTGTTAGATTGCATGCCTCCATGTTTGTATCTTGAAGAATTCTTTGAGCATATCCTCCTTGCTTGATTCTTATCCCTTCTCTCTCTTGCATAACTTCTATGCCAAGGTAGTATGTTAATTTTCCAAGGTCCGACATCTCAAACTTAGATGACATTCCATTTTTGAACTCGTTGATGATGTTGTTTATATTTCCCGTTACGAACAAGTCATCGACGTATACAGCAACAATGAGAAGACTTCCTCCTTCTTCCTTGCGATATACGGAGTTTTCCTTAGAGCATCTCTTGAACCTCAATCCTTTTAGAATCTGATCAAGTTTTGTGTTCCACGCTCTAGGAGCTTGACGAAGCCCGTACAAAGCCTTAGAAAGCTTATAAATTTTGTTTTCCTCTCCACGTTTCACAAAGCCCTYGGGTTGATTTACAAAAACTAACTCCTTTAGTTCTCCATGCAAGAATGCCGTTTTGACGTCTAAGTGGTGTATTTCCCAAGCGTTTGTTGCGGYGAGTGCTATGAKTAGCCTTATCGTCTCAATGCGTGCAACCGGTGCGAATACCTGATCATAATCCACTCCTTGTTTCTGTACRTATCCCTTTGCCACGAGACGAGCTTTATGTTTGTTCACCGTTCCATCCGCATTCTTCTTAAGTTTAAATACCCACTTGAGACCGATAGACTTGACCTCCTTAGGTTTGTCAACAAGACTCCACGTTTCATTCTTGTTTATTGAATCGATCTCAGCTTGCATTGCTTCCTTCCACTCTTTTGATTTTTCAGCTTCTTGGAAAAATTCAGGTTCACCATTGATCGTGAGAAGTAGCTTTTCACTTTCTTCTTCAACAAGTAAGACGTAGTCATCAAGATATCTAGGCTTTTTGTTTGTCGATTTGACTGTCTTAAGGCTGGTTGTACTCCGCCATTATCTTGCTCTGTTTCTGCTTCGATTTCGGGTTCAATTTCAGGTTCAAACGGCGGCGGTTCTGCGTCTGCTCCATTTTCAGTTTCCGGCGGCGGTGACTCTGTTCCGACGTCGAAGAGCTCCCCATGAAACATTTTAAACCTTCCTGGTTCACCATCGTCATGTTGCTGAACATCTTTCCAGCTCCATCCTTTGTCTTCATCGAACACAACATCTCGACTCACCACCACTTTTTTTTCCATCGGATCATAGAGTCGGTAAGCCTTAGAGCCTGGCTCGGTTCCAAGATTTATCACCACCCTCTGCCTCTAGTTTCTTTAGATGTGCAATCTCCTTTTTCGCATAAGCTATGCATCCAAATATCCTTAAATGCTCGATATTTGGCTTGTTGCCCGTGAGACTCTCATATAATGTAACGTCTTGTAACGCTCTTGTTGGGACACGATTGATGATGTAAGTAGCATGTCGAACGGCTTCTCCCCACAAGTAATTTGGTATACTCATTGATTTTAGCATACTTCTAGTCATCTCCATCAACGTTCTGTTTCTTCTTTCGACAACTCCGTTTTGTTGTGGCGTGTAAGGAGCCGTCAAGTGTCTCTCGATGCCGTTTTCTTCACAAAATGCATTGAACTCCATTGAAGTGAACTCTCCTCCCCTATCGGTTCTCAAAGTTTTAATTGTCATACCGGTTTGGTTTTCGACAATAGCCTTAAACTTTTTGAATCGATCGAAAGCTTCACTCTTTTCTTTTAGAAGAATCGTCCACATATATCTTGAATGATCATCGATTAGAACAAAGACGTAGCGGTTTCTTGCTGGTGTAATTGGTGTAATAGGATCACACAAGTCTCCATGAACTAATTCTAGAGGTTGTGATGCTCTAAAAAAAGTTTTAATAGGAAAGACTTGTCGAGTTTGCTTCCCGGCCAAGCAAGCATTGCATACTTGAGTTTCTTGTTCTATCTTGGACATTCCAACCACCATCTCTTTGTCCACCATTTTCTTCATCGCCCCAAAACTAACATGGCCTAGTCTTGCATGCCATCTCCATGTGTTGTTATCGATCTTTGAATGAAAACAAGCGGACCCYCTTATCTTCATTTTCGTTTTGTATAATCGATTTGGTGATCTTGTGACTTGAACGAGTACCTTTCCACTTGGATCCCAAAGTGTTAGGTAATCATCCTTCATTCTCACCTCACAACCCTTTTCAGTAGCTTGACTAAGACTCAAGATGTTATGCTTCAACTCGGGTATGAAGTATATCTCCTTTAGAAGTCGTTATTCTCCTGTTTTGTTGATAAAGAAGATCGATCATTTTCCTTCTATGTTGACGCATGAGCCATCTCCAAACCTCACCTTGCCCTTCACTCCTTCATTTATCTCAGCAAAAAAAGTTTTGTTTCCCGTCATATGGTTACTTGCACCATTATCCAAATACCAAACTCCATCGGCTTTGTTTTCGAGTTCGTACTTCTTCGGGTTAACTTTTTCTTCGTTTAAGAACACCAACTCATGCATATATAGTGCAACATCCGCTTCTTGTGTCTCCACTAGGTTTGCTTGTTGTTGTTGTCTCCTCTCAGGGCAAGAGGCTGCATAATGACCCGCCTTGTCACAACGCCAACAAATTACTTTAGATCGATCTTTCTTTTGTTTTCCTCCATCTTTGTTTTGATCTATGGCTTCATTGGTTTGGTTTTGGGTGTTGCTTCTCCCTTTTCCCCTACCACGGCCACGACCACGAGCTCCTCTCCCTCTTCCACGTCCACCACGCCAAGTTTGTGGTTCTTCATTTGTAAACAAAAGTTTACTTTGATCTTCACTTTGTGTTTCTCCTCCGATGCGTTCTTCATAGGCTTTCAAACGACCAACAATATCTTCAAAGGTGGTCGTGTTAAGATCTAACACTTGTTCTAGAGAAGCCACCATGTGGATGTATTTGTTTCGTGGAAGACTTGAGAGAAACTTCTTGACAAGTTTCGATTCTTCCATCGTTTGCCCAAGTGCAACAGATTTTGAAGATAATTCAGATAACTTGCCCACGAAGTTATCAATTGAATCCAAATCTTTCATTGTTAATCTATCGAATTCTGCGTTTAGTGTTTGTAACCTTGCATCTCTAACACGGTCAGCTCCCATGTGTCGAGATTTGATTGCTTCCCACATGCCTTTTGCCGTATCTTGCTCGCCAAGTTGCAAAATAAGGTTTTCGGGCACCGATTGAAACAAAAGTGCGGTGGCTACGTCGTTTTTCTGTGGTTCGTTGGATCCCGGGTCGATTGCTTCCCACACCCTATGTGCCTTAAAAGCCACCTTCATACGCATAGACCACACCGTATAATTTGTGTTGGTTAACATCGGGAAAAGAATCGATGATGGGGTTGATTCCTTTGTCTTCTCACGTTCAGCTGTAGCCTCCATATCTTGTGTTTAATGATCACCTTGTATGTAACGATCGCCTACCGTCACACACCTCTCGTGATAATCGAACACCACCGGATCTCCTTAAGCTTCCGCCGTGAGTCTCCACACCTTCTTCTTGTCACGATCGTCACGTTTTGGAGCTGACTACGTAGGAAGATTAACGTTCATTAATTAATGATGAACTCCCTACGAATAAAAAAACTCCACAGAACCTCTCTCTCTTTTCCTTGTCACGAACTTCTCACGTTCTCTCCTTTTTTTTAAAAAAAATGTGAAGCTCCTTCTTACGAACGTAGCTTGATAAATAGAAGAGACGTAACGACAAGACTATAAAGAGGCAACGTGGCTCTGATACCAATTCAAGACAAGACTATAAAAGATTTTGATCAAGAGAATTAAGAAACGACATTTTCTTAATTTGCTTAGAAACTTCACAAAACTAAGCTTTTCTCTTTTACATTTGTGTTGTCATTGATCAACTCTCAAAGACACATATTTATAGTGACACTAATATCTTAAATCACTAGCTAATGGAATACAACAACACCTAACATCTCCATTATCATTCTTGAGTGTTATATTGGTGTCCACTTAACTCCACTAAAAACTCCACTAATCTTTGCCTTTCATATCTACCCTAAACCACCTCTTGGCTTTAGTAGATTCTTAGGCACTATCCTAGTTGGAATTATCCAACACACACAAGACGACTGGTGCCAACAACTCTTCAATGGACTTTCAACACCCCATGACAGCCATGTATCTTTTCTTGGTTCGTAAGCCTTGATGTTTGGAAGTTAACTTTCTGGGCAGAAAGTTAACTTTCTCAAGTCAAGTTTGATGTTTGGAAGGCAAATCTCGGAGCATCGTAAGGTAAATCTTAAGAGTGTCTCGGGAATCCAGAATGAAGATGGGAAAGGCTTCTATCTAGGCTTGCTTGAAGCTTTCATTGGCTCCAAGACTAAGACTTTGGGGTATTTGAAGGAAGCAGTACACAAGAAGTTAAATTTTAGGAAGTCAAAGTTCTTATCACTGGTGGAAAAGAAACCCTCATCAAAGCAGTGGCCTTGGCTCTTCCCAGTTTCACAATGTCTTGTTTCAAGTTGTCAAAAGGAATTTTCACAACAATTACTACTAAATTAGCTCAGTTTTGGTGGAGAAATCAATCTACAGGGGATTCACTGGAAATCCTGGGAGAAGATTAGTATTTCTAAGAAAAATGGAGGTTTAGGGTTCAAGGATGTGAAGAGTTCAATCAAGCTCTGTTGGGGAAACAGTTTTGGCGACTGATGAATCATGAATGATCCCTTCTAGCTAAGGTGCTTAAAAGCACGTATTTCTCAAATTGTACTCCTCTTGAAGACAAGCTGGGCACAAGACCATCTTTTGGCTGGCACAGCATCCATGTAGCTCAACAACTCATGAAACTGGGGTTAAAGAAAAAAATAGGGAATGGACATGACTTGAGGATGTTAATGGATTTGTGGCTTGCTACAAAGCCGCCTAGACCACCTGTTCCAAGAGAAGGGTTTGACCAAAAGAGTTATAGCATTTCTCACTTCAAGGATCAGAATGTTGACGAGTGGAACCTGTATATGCTGAATGCAGGGTTCTCAGATCAAGAGAGAAGACTTATCACTGAAATAAAGCCTGGAGGTCAGCATTTTAGGTCTTTTTACTTCATGGGTTTATAACAAAAATGGTGACTACACGGTGAAGTTAGGGTATTGGGTTTGGAGGAATGTTTCTCAACCAGAAGATGACCCTCTTTTGGTTTCAAATCAAAGTACCAAGCCTCTTTTTTTAAGCTCCTAAGATCAAGCACTTCGTGTGGAGGAGTATGTCAAATTGTCATGCTACAAGAGATAATATGAGAAAAAAGAGATTGACAAAGCATGGTCATTGCTCTCACTGTCCGGATAAGGATGAAACAGTCAATCATATTCTCTTTTTCTGTCCTTTTGCAAGACTGATTTGGGCATTGTCTCCTCTGGGTCATAAGTTTTTTCTTGAGGCCTCTTGCTCTCTGTATGAAAATTTCAACTCACTCATGCTTCTTACAGGTATGGAAAAGGTGGAAAATCAATTGAGACATAAAGTTTGGCCTTGAATTGTTTGGAAATTATGGAAATGTAGGAATGACTTGGTTTTCTCTGCAGTGGAGCATCCTGCAAGCTCTATCATCGAGGAAGCTCAACAATACTGTCAGGAATGGTTTGGTTGTAACCCAAATCTTCCAGTCTCTGGTCTCTCTTCATTTGGTGATGGGAATAACAAGAAATGGAAGCCCCC
Source organism: Boechera stricta (assembly GCA_018361395.1). Lineage (NCBI taxonomy): Eukaryota > Viridiplantae > Streptophyta > Magnoliopsida > Brassicales > Brassicaceae > Boechera > Boechera stricta. The sequence goes on along the minus strand of CM031541.1, from coordinate 12,063,566 downwards.
TCAGTCTGGTTACCTCAAGTGTAATACGGATGGTTCGTGGAAGAAAACAGAGGAGAACTCAGGGATTGGATGGATTCTGCGGGATGACAAAGGCTATATCATTCACTTTGGAGCCAAGTGCTTGCCTAGAATAACCTCTCCTATGCACGTTGAAGTCGCGGCTTTGGTCTGGACAGTCCAATGTGTCAAGAATCTGGGTTATTCTAAGGTTCTGTTCGAGTTTGACTCCTCTAATCTCATTTAAGGTGTGAAGCAACCTCAGTTATGGCCAGGTCTTGCTTTCTCACTGATATTCAAGGCTTGTGTGAAGACAGGCGAGATTATGATTTCTGAATTTGTGTGTGGATGCGATCGCCGATGTTATAGCCATGACGCATCCGTATTTTGCGTTATTGCATTGTGTACCTCCGGCTTGGCTACAAGCCCTAGTGTACAAAGATATGTAGAATATTGTTTCTTTGATTGTGCCTTATTGAAGTTTCAGTTTTGCGTTAAAGGATTTTTTTTAAAAAAATTGTTTCTGACAAATAATTGTTTCAACTAATTATTACTATTTGTTTGTTCGACGTGTCAATCTATACTTCTATCATAATGCAAAAAAAAAAGATGGCTAAAATCTGCCCCCACTAAAGGGCTCCTGTTTAAACAAATATATATATATTGATATATAATTTCAGGATTCTTTAACATAATATATTAAAAAATGAGAAAATAAAAGAGGATTATATATCATGGATCAATCATACCGTTTGAAAATTTGAAATTGTATATATAGTAAATATTGGATTTCGTATTGGTAATGATTTCAATGCTACGTAAGTACGTATAAAAAGGAAATGGGTATCATGAAGCTTATCCTCCACCGTCTCACTGGCATCTATAGTTTTACAAAACTAACTATTTTCATGTAACAACAAGCATCTATATCAATTTAATTATCGCTTGGTTCAAATAAAAGAACTATGTGAAAGAAACGAGTAAGTTTAACGAGTTTGATAACATATGTGGTTAGCATACAATTGGTAGTCTTGCAGAATAAACAGATGAAAACTTGTAACAAAAAAAAAATCATAGATGTAAACTGAAAAGGTAACAACTTCTTTATTGATCATCAAACTTGTGAAACTTTTGGTAGTTAAATTTAAAGCACAACTTTTGTATAAGTGTATAACTGTATAACTGTTCTTTTCCAAAATATCGAATACTTATTTGTCAATTCTACGGATCACCGTCAAGAAAACCATATAAGTTGCAAATATGCAATCATCAAATTTGACCTATATATATGTTGTAATTTGTGAATGGCCTCAATGTGTGGGTTGGAGTTGGACTATTCAAACCCGTATTTTGAAGAAGCAGACCCCACAGATGATACGGATGCACTCTTTCTAATTTTCCAAATGGGTCCCGCCGGCATGCTAATAAGTCATATATGTCCCCTTTACAGGCTTTCTATATGTTCTCTTATCCACCAATCCATGATTACAATTCTTGCAGAATCGTCTATACAAATATCTAAATGCAGAGTATTCAGAGTTGGTCCAGTGTATATGCAGACCTACACAAAATTTAAAAATGTTCTAATTTCATTTCTTTTAATGTAGATAAAGATCCCCAAGAAATTGACAAAATTTGCTCGTATAGATTTGAACTCCAAAGTCTTAACTTCTTTTGTATGTGCTCATGACCGGCCATGCGAGTATGCCTTGGTGTTATTTATCGGAGTGCAAAACGTTTTACAGATACGTAGAAATTTGTTTTGCAGGAGTTGGAGACAAAACAAATCATGTGTTTTCAATTCTATAGAAGAATCTAGATAAAGGGTATGAGAGTACGTATCAAAATTAATATGCATAGCCAATTTGGAGCCCTGACCAGCCTAATTATGACCTTTTACCAAACAAATCATTATCACAAAAGAGAAAATCAGATACTTACCTACTGTTCCAGTGAGAAGTAGTAATGAGGTATAATGGGCATTAAGAATTATGTAAGGACCTATCAGAATGAGCATCATTACATCAAAGAATGAAACCGTGACCAAATATGTAGATGATAACACTTTTGAGGAAATCAACAGGCTGCGGCAAAGTAATCGTGGGTCCAACTATACTTATTCAAATTATTAAAATCAGATCAAATGTTTCAGGGAAAGAAGGATAGAAAGCAAAAGGAAGATATTTTCTGATGAATGTGGACTAAGGCGATATATGGATGGATACTCTCCGGATACAAAATCGGGTAGAAAATCCCCTCAAAATTAAGCAATCTCAATGGTCTACTGTTTAAGGGTCAATTTGGTAGTATACCGAACCGGGTTTGATGAACCAGCAGTTATGAAAAGTTATTGGTTCTACCAACTCCAGTAATTCATTTGCTTTTGCTGTAATTTCTCTTCATCATGCAAATGACCCACAAGCTTTGTTATTTATAAGCATCGCCCTTCAGTTGCCTCGAGCCTAATTAGTATTTTAAAGTGATTAATAAAACTATACTGATTCAGACCGGGTTGACCCGGTTAACACTACCTAAACCCAAAGCTCAGTGCAATAAAGAAACAAAGAATAACACTTCAAGTGCTGTTCACGTTGTCCAAAACAAATGGATCTGTTCAAAACTAATCAACAGTGTTTCTTTTTAGAGAGATGTAATAAAAATATTTCACATTAACATCAGGTTCCTCACTCAAACCTGAAATATTTTCTTTGGCCTTCTTAGACAGAAACTGTGACTTTGTGTCTCACTTCTTCTGTTCCATTTATTGATTTCCTGAATTGCTTGTTTCTGCAGCAAGACGAACACTTTCCTTCTCAAAGAAATCGAATTCTTGGTGAATCTTAGCAAGCTTGGTCGCGTTGTCTTCTTTTATATTTGCAGGGATCTTCTCTTCATAAGTAGACACACTCATCATCTTCTGCAACTTCTCCTTTTGTCTGATGAAACAAGAAATAATAATGTCAAAAGGAGGAAATCTCAGGAAACTAGCATGTGATCCAAACATTTTGTTTTGATTCAATTACGAATCTAGGGACTTACTTTTGTTGCTCACCAAGCTTGTTTCGGATTTTTTCTTGTTCAGCTTCTGTTAGGGCCCTACTTTTGTAGCTCACCAAGCTTGTTTCGGATTTTTTCTTGTTCAGCTTCTGTGTTAATGGCTCCATCCACTTTTAGATACACCTTGAGGTTCTCGTTTCCTGTCTCAACAGAAGATCCAGGTGGGGCTGCTTGTTCTCCCTTTGTAAAAACCTATACCAAATCCCCATAGAAACTCAGATAAGACACACGAAACAATAGATAAACCGTAAGAAAGAAACTGAAGATAGATTTTTACCTCTAAGGATGATAGATTTGCAAGGATTCTGATTTCCAACTCGTGAGATTTTACAATTTCAGATGTTAAGTTGTTCTCACACAGAGCAAAAGCAGGTAACCTGAGAAAAACGTACACAACGAAAAAAGTAACCTTTTTACTGACAATATATTCGGAAAAAAAATGCAGGATGGTTATGAAATGTCTCAAAGTGTTCCTTGAATGGGGATTTAATCATATACTCAGACCTTTCATTTTTCTGTTTCTCCAGCAATCCTGCTCTGAGTGCCCTCATGCATTTCACAGTCGCGAGAACAGTATCCATTTCGCTCTCCACTTTCTCATTTGTCCAATTCTGGGTTCATGACATCAGAAGAAAAGAGTTAGAAACCCCAACAATTATGACAAGTTACTAAGAAAATCTTACTGACCTCTATAGCAGTTGGGTAGTCACATATCATGATAGACGCCTTTCTTTCAGTGTCTTTGGGTGAGGGAAGCCGTTGCCATAGCTCTTCAGTAACAAAAGGCATAAGTGGGTGAAGCAGTCTCAACCCAGTCTCCAGACTTATCCAGAGAGCATGTTGTGCATGAGCCCTCTCTGAAGCAAACGTTGGGTTGTCACCAGCAAAATAAGGCTTGATTGCTTCAATGTACACATCACAGAGTTGGTATTGCCACCATGCATATACTGTGTTCGCTGCATCCGAGAACTCAAATGCCTCCAGTGACTCCACTGTCTTTGATATTGCCTTATTTAGAACAGAGAGAATCCATTGGCAGCTGAACGGCATGGTTTCAGGGCTTAGAGTCTGCGGAGGGGTATAATCATCGCCAAGCTTCATCATCGCAAATCTGACGGCGTTCCATAGTTTATTACACCATTGACGGTAACCAACAACTCGGAGGATGTCCAAGTTAATTCTATCAGACTAGAAAACAATCAAGAGTATAGCAAATTTTAGTTTACAAAACATACATTGAAGGAGGTTGTTAGGGATGTGTGCAATAAATAGTACCTGAGCAGTGTAAGAGACAAGCGCAAACCGAAGAGCATCAGTGCCACATTCTGGGATACCATTTGGAAAGTCCTTCACTTGTCCTTCTTTGGCAACAACCAGCTTTTTTCGATCAAAGTTACCTTCTTCTAATCTCCCATGAAGACCTTCAAGAGTTACTCCGTTTATTACTTCAAGCGGATCAATGACATTTCCATCAGATTTCGACATCTTAAGCCCATGAGCATCACGTATCATAGGATGCAAATAAACCTATAGCAAAGACAAGAAATGTTTTTGCATATAAGTACTGGTCACAAAGTAATACTTGCATCTAAAAGGAAGGAGGTTATGATCTTTGTTTTGATTAAAAATTTATACGTACCTTGCTGAATGGAACCTCACCACCTAGTTTCATTCCCATCATAACCATACGAGCAACCCAAAAAAAGAGAATATCATGTCCAGTTTCAAGAACAGAAGTTGGATAGAAGGCTTTGAAGTCGTCAGTTTCATCTGGCCATCCCAAACCAGATAATGGAAAGAGCCCAGAAGAAAACCATGTATCAAGTACATCAGGATCTTGAGTGAGTTCAAACTTCTTCCCAGCAAATTTCTGAGCAGCCTCTTTTCGAGCTTCTTCCTCGGTTCTAGCAACAACCCAATGGTCATTGTAAGCACCAAATTCCTTGAGCTGATCTCCCTCTAGAGTGGCATACCATGCTGGTATTCTGTGGCCCCACCAAAGCTGTCTCGAAATACACCAGCCACGGATGTTCTCTAACCATCTGTAAGGTTGTGATTGTTAATAGATGGTGTAATGACATCTTAAACAGCTATCACAGTTATCCATACAATTCTGCAGTAAGAATGATAATAGATGGGGTAAATGAAAGAACCAGAGACCTTCTCCATTCTGCTGTGTACTGCTTTGGTATAAACTCGAGCTTCTTGTTTTCATCAGTGATGGCAACATCAAGAGCCTCCTTTCCAATCATGCTGCAATTAAAATACCATTGAGGCTTTATCATAGGCTCGATAATATCATCACTTCTTGAGCAACGTCCAATCCTCATTTCATTGTTTTTGGCACCTCTGTATAGCCCCTGAGTAATATATATACACAAAACAATTAAGTTCTACAAGAAACTTACAAGAAAACACCAACATTGTAACAATGGGCTTTATTGGTTGTGGCTTTAAAATCTTTCTACAGCCATATTTTGATCTACAGCTCTAAATTCACAGCAATCATGTTTTACATATATTTTCCAAAGCTACAGCCACTTTTGTTTTTTTTTTCTTTTTTTTTTTGGCTGTAGAAAGATAAGAACGTACATCCATAAGTTTTAGGCTTTGGAGAATTATGGAAGGTTGGTTCTACAGCCTAAATTCTAAAGCTACAGCAGACAGATAAAATGCTACAACCAAAATCCACAGATAAAATGTTACAACCAAAATCCTATATCTACCGCCACAACCAATTAGGCTCAATATCTTCTCAAACCAACAATCAATAATAATGTCTTTTTATATGTTATGAAGAGTAACAGAATTACCTGCTTCTGCAGAGCTTCAAGAACTGCCTCACGAGCTGCAAAGCGTGGCATCCCTGTGAAGTCAGACCCGCCATTTGTGTTGATTTTTCCATCATCAGTGAATATGTTTATAAATTCCAGATTGTGGCGCTTTCCAACCTCAAAATCATTGGTGTCATGGGCAGGAGTAATCTACAAGACAAGAATAAAGTACCTTTGACACGAGAGAACAACTAAAAGGGGCAGAAACATAGAAATCAAATATATAAGAGAGAGCATGTGTACCTTAACACAACCAGTACCAAAATTTGGATCAACAAGTATTTCATCACAGATAATTGGTAGCTTCCGTCCATTAAATGGGTTCACAGCAAATTTCCCATGAAGATGCTTGTATCTTGCATCATCGGGATGAATAGCAATAGCACTATCCCCAAACATCGTTTCCAGCCTGGTAGTGGCAACAACAACCTCGCCCAAGCCTCCCTCCAGAGGGTAAGCAAACGAAGTAAGAAGACCAAATTCTACTGGCTTCTCATAGCCAGGAACTTCTAGTGGTGTTCTTTCTTTGATGTCGATATAATCAACCTACAGATATTAAACACTCTGCATAAAGAGGATGCCGTCCAGTAATCATAGTCTAACAGTTGCTGCTGACTTACCTCCTTGGCAGATATGGCTGTTCTCAAATCACAACACCAATTAACATGCCGAATATCCCTGCACAAGTCATGGTATGCCTTCAGTTAAATGTGCTTTCTTTTAACAAGGTAGCTGAAAATCGTAAAAGAGTACTATATTCCTGTTTCCATGGATCCTTTACAACAATAATTCTATAGCTTGCATCAAATAACAAAGTCAGACTTAAACATACCTATAGATAAGCCCTTCCTTATATAACCGTACAAAGGCCTCATTGACAGCTTTTGATCTTTGCTCGTCCAGCGTAAAACACTACAAATTTATAGGCAGAAACACATCAGTAAGATGGATAGCCCAGGGACACAAGTGAAGATAAAAAGTTCAGCTACATATAAGTTCATCTAGCAGCGAAATAAGTTGAATTTTCCATAAAATTTTTCTGAGAAAGGTAAGATCATTGAATTTGACCTCACGAGACCAATCGAGAGAAGCTCCTAAGCGGCGTAGTTGGGTTAGAATTGTACCGCCTTTCTCGTTCTTCCACTTCCACACCTTTTCCATTATCACAAGCAACATAAGAGAATTTTCAAACAATGGAAAAAGGAAAATGATTCATGAGCATATTTTTATTTTCAACTCACTTCCTTTATGAACTCTTTACGGCCAACGTCATGCCTAGTCATTCCTCTTTCACGCTTGATAGCTTTTTCAACCACAACCTAGAATGAACACCCAAGCAAAGAATATGATACAATGTGTAAAAGAAAAACTAAATGAAAGCAGCCAAAAGGGGATTCGCTCTATAGGCTAAAATTTATATTAATATCAGACATGAGATAGGGACGAACCTGTGTAGCTATACCAGCATGGTCAAGCCCGGGTACCCACAAAGCATTATACCCAGACATTCTCTTCCAACGAATAATTGTATCCTGCATCAGCAAATTTTTAGTCGCTAATCATCGGGAGGAACAGTAGACAAAAAAATAGCACCAAACAATGTGCTAATGAAACCTCAATTGCAGCTGTTAGCGCATGGCCAATATGCAAGACTCCAGTCACATTTGGAGGAGGAAGAACCTGCAGAATCAATCAAAGGATTGTAAATTAAGGAAGCTCAAGAATTTTCTCAACTGAATCTGGTTGCACAAATTAAGTATTCGAGAAGACAATAAAAAAGAAGGTCGAATCCAGAACGAACGAATTTAAGAATCGGACAAAGCCTTACCATAACAAAGGGTGGCTTGGAACTCTTAGCATCCGCCTTAAAAAAGTCAGATTTCTCCCACCAAGCATACCATCTGACCCAATTACAGAATAAAACGGTGATTATCCAGATGAAGTTTTGTGTATGAATGAACACGCTCAAATTTATGTCAAAGAAACAGCTCTACACACTTACGATTTCTCTATGGCAGCAGGACTGTATTGCTTGGCCATCTGTGAAGAAAGCTTTTTCCTCTCACCAAGAGGAGTTTCAGGATCCACAAAATCCTCAGGATTCTCTTCTGTCGCATCCTGTTTGGAACTCTTCTTTGCACTCTTTTTAGGGACATTGGTTCCATCTTTGGCCTGTTGGAGAGAGCAGCCTTTCAGGAAATTTTTTCTAGTTCCATGGAAAATTAAGGATGTGACTCGCACGTTATAGATACATATGCAGCAGGAGCCCGAAATGCATAATTGGTGTTCCTCAGAGATTACCTTCAGTTCTACCAGCCTCGCTTTCTCCAAAGCTTTTTGCTTCTTCAACTCCTTTTCTATATTCTATAAAAAAATTATTTACAAATTACTTTTAAAGTTGATATTGCACTGGAACAATAAATAATAACTGAAGTCCAACACGATATAATGAAATCAATGAGATTTTACAAAAGCAAAAACCGAATTAATATTTACTTACAGAAAAAATGAAGCGTAAGGCGTTTGCATTCAAAAGTATACAATTCCACAACAATACTAAAAGAAACGTAAACTATGGTTACACGAATTTGTGGCAAGTACTCAAACTATTAATGTAGAACACTTCTTCATTCTGATATAGTGAAGACGGTTTCTCTAACTTTTTAATTTTAAAAATAACTAAGGCATTCTATCTATCTACGATCTCATCAAATCCATTTTCCAAATGAGCAATCAATATTTGTCCCTACGTGAACATTGCCCACCATAGCCAATTGCATCACTATCGAATATCTCTAAGCATTCCATCGACTGAACAACAATCTCAAACACATTCGTCTATGAGATTTTCAATGCTAAAATTTTTAAAATCAAGCTCTACGAGAACAACATAACCACGTTGATTCTAACCAAGAAAATGTTTGTGAGCAATGGGGAAAAAAAAATCAGAAAGTCAAACCTTCTTTTCCTTCTTCTTCTTCTTCCGCTCAAGCTCCTCCTCTGTAAGGATCTTCTTCTCTGATTCGGACTGCAAACTAAAAAAAAAGTTCTTTTTCTCTGATTCGGACTGCGAATTTAAAAAAAAAAAACAAAACAAACAATCAATTCTCAGACTCAAACAGAAGAATTTCGAGATATGGTGAATGATCGGAAGTTACTAGCGTACCATGATTCTGGAACCGTGAAACGAACGCAGTAGCTGATTCGTAAGCTCCGGAGATATGAAGCTAGGCTGAGAACGAGAAGAAGCTGCACAGGATATAAATATTCTGAGGAGGCGCAGTGACATAATAAACAGCATGAGAACTTGCAAGGGCTTATTGATACTGCTTATATTTATATATTTAAAATAAAAAAATTGAGTCGGGTATTTCATTTTCAGCCAATGCTAACGTAGTCACCAAGTAATTCTCAGAAAATTTTTTTTTATAAGATATTAATTACTAGACTTACTACATAATATATCATTAGATTAATCATATATATAATCTATTTATTTTAAATATTATAATTTTACCTAAATTATCTTTATTTTTTATGAAAAATCGGGTAACTAAATATTCCGTAAATTTAAGCTGATTTTTAAAATTTAAATTTAAAAAGATATTGTTTTAACTAAATAATTAATTAGTAACATAAATATATAAAAACCTTAATTTTATATTTCAATTATTTATACAATAATATACTATTAAAATATTTCAAAATGTTTATTTAATTTATTAATTTTCTAAAAATTATTATAAATATTTTCTTTAGCATCTAACCCCCAATTCACCTGGTATATATTGTTAACCTGTTCCTGACTGATTTTTGAGTCTCTCGAACCATAGTTTTTACATCGATAGCCATCATTACTCTTTGTGGGGAAAGCAAACCGTGGATTTTTCATCGCCGCTCCATTTGGTGAGAACTGAGAAGGATCCATTTAAGAAGAGGAGATGTGATGAATCAAAAGAATGTGATTTCTTCTCAAGATTTGTGACGTGTATCGGAGAGATGTATAAAAAGGTTGAGAAAGAAGCCAACTACATTCAACTACTTCTGAATAAACTGTCAACAAAAAAAAAAAAAAAACTTTTTGACTTAAAAACCAGAGATGGTTTGTTTTGTCTGGTTGGTTATTCACAACATCTTGTTTAGATTAACTGTCTCAAAACCAGAAAGATCACAGGGATGAAGAAGAAAGGATTCAAATAGGACTTTTTCTGGTTGTGATGACTCAGCTAATGATCATCTTGTTGAATAATTCAGCTTGCTCAGGGAAGAATTCCAAAAGCTCGTCTTTGGTTACCCACACCAAATCCTCGCAGTTGCTTATGTTGTATTTTGATGCTGCTACTACACTGCATTTGAAGAAGAACCTCTACACAACAGCAAAAAAAAAAGACCCATTAACTTCAATATTTCGATGAGACCTATTCGATAAATCTCTCGAGCTTTGTTCTTAGTTATTACCTTGTAAGATGGCAAATCAGGCGTTTTTTTTTCTGTAGATTGTATAACCATGTGAGCCATTGGAGCATTTCCGACAAAGTATGTGTGAGTGAGGTCTCCTAAGACTGACTATTCCGCGCACTGCAAATACCGAATTCACATAACAACAAAATGCAGAGGAATGAAATTTCATGGTGTTATGGATTAAAACAGAGCCATCAAACAATCACCTTGCGAAGAGTTGGCTCAGAATCATAGACTTTCTCTGGGAAATGCCAGACAGGTTTGTCACTTGTAGCTCCAAATGGCTTGGCCGAAGATCAGAAGATACAACTTTTTGTCTAGAGCTCTATATAATGACCTATAATAGCTGCATTTTTCCAGAAGTAAGCATCAATCTTCAATCGAAGAGAAACACAACAGTGCAAGAAACTTTAAGAGGTGCGAACAACTTACTTTCTATCATTTTTTCTTGTCAGCCTCTGTAATTCTAGGAGCAGGTACATAGTCCATTTGGTATTCACCCTTGGCTCTGTATTCACACATCCAAAGGTCAACCAAAGAAGAAATGGAATATTCAGGAAAGCTTCACTACACTTGGAACAAAATTAAACTGTTCTAGAAAGTCACAGAAACGTCCCTATATATCTATGAGCATAGAACAGTTCTAAACTTTCACTGCAGCCAAGGTAGTGCTGCTCAGGTTACTCAATAACTAAGCAACTTTAACTCACTGAGCTACACGAAAAAAAACACGAAACTAACATTCTCAGCTATTTACATTATGAGGATGACACAAAGTCGAATGAACAAGAAACCGTTGAGCAGATTATATGCTTGGACACATCATGATGTCAAAGAAGATTGACAAAAGCAGAAATTTTTTACCTGTTCTTAGCGATGTCCAAGAACTCATATGGGTTATCTACGACGAAACTGCTGTTGCCAACTGAATCTGCAACAAAATGTTTCCGTAATCAAAATCAGGTGAACCATAGTGTAAAATCAAAACTTCACTGCTCAATGACTCTTATCTGATTTCGCCACATAAAAATCGAGTTCGAGCTACATAAAAAATAAAAAAAGCATTATTTGAAACGCATCGCTTTCTCCGCGAGAAAGAGAGAAAGATTTCAATGCCTCGGACCAATCAGATGCTTCTGGAACTTTCTGCAAACAAAATGATCGTCTTGGAAACTCTGTTGCGGGTTTAGTGCCTAGAAGCAGTGGTTCGAGTTCACTAGCAACCGCAAGGCAAAGATACATGGAGCATTTTGGTTACAACACAAGAAAATTTCATATGGTGACACATTCCGTTGACTCTGATCTTCAAGTTGAGGTTTCTGAACTCGGATCACCTCCAACTTCAGTTGATGGGAATGACTCTGATTATGAGAGATCTCTGTTTGTTTACGAATCGGACAATGGAAAGGAAATGGGTTTCAATGGTGGGGAATCTGAAGTCTTACCTGTGGGGAAATATGATCAAGATCTAAATGAAACAGCTTCTTTAGCTTCTCCAGAAAATGAAGAAGCAGGAAAGTTAGAGTCCATGGTTCCTCAACATAATGAAGTTTCCTCCAAAAGAGCAGAGGTCAGTTAATGTTGTTTTTTCTAAATCTGAGTTCATGGAAATGGTTTGAGTTTTTTTTTCTCAAAAATGTTAAGACATTGTACATAATCTCTGTACCTTTATTTCAGGAGTTAAAGGAACTTTCCGAGAATTCAGCTGAGGAGATAAAGATAAGTTATGACTCTGACGAACCTCAACCATCTGATAGAACTGATCAAGAATCTGAAGAACCCCGTGAGAGAAATGATGGAGAAGAAATGCAACAAGTCGCGGAAGCTGAAGGTTCTGATGGAAATCATCATGGAAACTCTGAAGAATCTGCTACCTCTCCAAGATCAGTGTTACCAGACATGTTACATCTAGACCAGACTCATTCTGAAGATCTGGATCATACATCTGATGGTCAGCTGCGAAATGTGGATGCACCTGCAGAATCATCTCATAATCAATTAGTTGTAAGTTCCAAATTTCGTAAAGCAAATTACAATTCTTGTATACATTCACATACATGTACGTTGAACATTCTGAGCCAACTGAGAAAAACACAGTAGAAACCGTTTGCTCGGATGCCATGGGAACAATTCAAGAGAAGCAAGAGGTGGGCAGTTATCCTTTTCCAATGCTCTGTATCTACTTGACCAAAAGTGTATAATTCTTCTTGTGCTTAATATTGAACATAAAACTATCAGGCATCTGAGGTAGCATTCAATGATGAGTCTAATTCTGCAGAAGAACACAGACAGTCCATCGATCCATTGGCTGTAGAACTTAAAAACAATAAAACCGATGGAATTGATTAATGAAATGGTAAGCTTAGACTAAGCTTGAGATGATTTCCTTAGATGAAATCGAATTGTTTTCTTTTGATAGTCAAGTGGACTCTTATAAGCTTTTGGTTCTAACTTTTACAAGGAACACAATCTGATTCTCTTTCCTTTGTTCTCCAGTTCCGATGCAGAGAATTCATCGCATTTACGGAAAGTCAACAAAGAACCAAGTCATTTTGGTTTATAGAATCAAACACCAAATATAGCTGCAGCGACCAATTTTACAGTGCTCATATGCGTACAAAAAAGGGCGAAATGAATGATAAGATTTTTGTGTAGATAGGAACTTTATGTTTGTGTTGTATCATCAAATGTATGGTTCATACAAAAGTATAGTGAGAAAGTCTATAGGTTTATTGTGTGCGCTTTGCTTCCTTAGAGCTCACGGCAACTGAGGAGATCCTCTTAAACATGTTTGTTTTCTTCGGCTATATATATTTCATGTGCCTTGTAGAAGAGGTTAAATATAAAGGTGATTTTGTCTTTACTATAAGGTAAAGAAAGAAGTACAAAGAAAGAGGGTAAAATTTTATTCTAAGCTCAACCTCAATGCAAGTTGGAATAAGAAAATGTCAACTAAATCATTTTGTTTTGCTTCATCTTTAAACCATAATTTCATATTTGCTCATATGGTAGCAGTATAGGTTTCGTTAAATCTGAATGTGATTACTTGCAGAAGAATGTTAGTGCAACTGCACAAAAACCCAGAAGGTAGCTAAGTAAAGATGCATTTCAACAAGTTTCGTAAGAATTCTTGTATAACGGGTAAAACAAGAATGGCCTATATATTTTACACAGCTGAAGAAATATACTCAAGGCTAAAACTAGAATATAATGGCCTATTGTGCGCGAGTTACTCTTTAAAGTGTGAGAGATATAACAGCTTCTGAACCACTTTTGCTTCATATTTGCTCTCATATCAACAAGCTGCTAAAACAGTAGATGTAATATAAGATACTTCACCTGCAAGTTCATGAAAGCCTAAATAAGACTTGAGGCTAAAGAAAATGTCATATATTATTATCAATAGTCCATACTCATCAAAGATTAACATACCTTGCAACTGCAAACGAATCATCAAACCGTAACAGTTCGAGAAACATCAAAGAAAGGCGACTTGCGGGATGAATGCACATGCGAGATTGATTCGACTTTCCCCCAAATATAACCATCTTCACGTTTCTCCAACGAGACCTCTGCGCACCAAACGTCAGAACTACGCCGACTCCGATAACTGCCCAAAACCACCAACTTCCCACCAAATATCCGATATTTGGGGGAATAGATAGAGATTATTATTATAACCTTAAGCTTTGATCTTTCTTCTTTCTCCTTTCCTTTAGCTTTGATCTTCAAGACCGATATTTATTTTTTCTTCTTCTTCTTCTTAATGATGTCATTTGTTTTTACCAACTTCAATGTATGAATATTCCGAATGTTTCCAACCTCCCTGATACTCTCTATTCCATTTTCGATTATCTGTTTCTTATTATAATAAAAACAATGTGGGTTTGATTCTAATTTTGTTCTGCAATTTATATTTACCATTTCTCATGATGTCTTTCATTGATTTTGAATCTCTGTTATGCATTAAACCTGTTTGATCAAATGTCTAAACGTTCTTTCATTGATTGTTTGTTAGCCAAAGAATAATACATAGCTCTTGATGATATACTGAACCTTTTTTCTCTCCATAATCTCTTTGATGAAATTAGATTGGATTCTGTGGATCTCTTAGTGTTTCAGAGATCATTTTTAAGTTTGTTTATTTTTGACAACAGAAAGCTTAAATCTAGACTATTATCATGACGGATACGATACTGCATGCTCATATGGATCGACATAATAAGCTAGGTAAGGAGGAAACTTTGTTCAAAATCATTTATTTCTGCAATGGAGGAGAGATCTTTCAGCAAAGATTTTGATATCTTTAGGTTCTTTGTTTTGCAGATTATGAGGGCTCATGGGATGAAAAGAAGACAAAGCTTTGTTCCCTTAAGAAGAAAGCAATCAATGCCTCCAACAAATTCAAACACTCTTTTACCAAGAGAACTCGAAGGAACAGCCGAGTGTTGTTTGTCTCTATCGTTGACGACATTGATCTTGACGAGCCTTTAAGATTTAATTTTAAAAGAATTATAATAATACTTTAAATAAATATTACAATAGTATTTTTAGAATATAACCTTAAAATTGTTAAAAACTATATAATAATATCATTGAAATAAATTATTTAAAGAATAAAATGAATTGAGTCATTAAAAGTATTATTGTCATTGACATTGTGTAAAAATAACCGAAAACCTTAATCAAAAATATTTATCAAATTCTAAAATTTTATTTGATATAACAAAAATATACTTAATTTAGATAAAACTAATCTAAAATATTTAACTTAATTGAATACATATTTTTTGTTTTTAAAATTAAATATATATAACACTTATCTTATTAATTTATAATTTCAAATCTTAAAATACATTAGTCCGTGCTGTAGCACGAGACAATTTCTAGTATAAAGTTTCTTTAAAAAAACAATTGGTAAAAAAAACACTTTAAAATTTGCATATGATTTTTTTTCTTCAGAAACTATGTCAGCAAAGTTTTTTTTTCTTATTATTTTCAACAACAGGTTTCTATTTATTTTATTTTTTCTTTTAAGCTTTTTTACCTTAATAACAATTCACCAGTGGTAAAATCTATTAAAAAAATTGGGTCAAATGTCTCTGGACGTGATTACTTGACTCACAAGTGTCTTTGTTCTCTCTAATTAGAAACCCTAATTTGTCTTTCAAATGTTGAATGCAAGTGCTTTGTTCGTCATCTTGACTGGGGCACTAATGAAAAGGATATTGAGAGAGCATTTTTCCTAATTTGGGAACATTATCGATTCTAAGGTCCGCACATTCCGGTAATCTCAATGCAAACATAAAGAACTTGAGAGCATGTTAGTGCAACTGCGCAAAAACCCAAAATCAACAAGTTTCCTAAAAGTTCTTGTATAAAGGCAGCTAAAAGAGTGTATACACAGCTTAAGAAATATACTCAACGCTAGTTCTGTAAGAGTATTAAAATCATATTGTGCACAATGGTTAAGAAGGACGAGTTACTCTCTAAGGTGTAAGATGTAAGAGCTTCTGAGCTACTTTGCTCTGATATCAACTCAAGCTGCTCAAACAGTAGATGTAATAAATATCTTTCACCTGCAAGTTCATGCATGAAAGCCTAAATAAGACTTGAGGCTAAAGAAAACGTCTGAAACATCATAATTCATCATCAATAGTCCATACTTATCAAACATTAACATACCTTGCAACTGCAAACGAATCATCAAACCGTAACAGTTCGAGAAACCTCAAAGAAAGGCGACTTGCGGAATGAATGCACAAGCGAGATTGATTCGACCTTCCCCCAAATATCACCATCTTCACGTTTCTCCAACGCGACCTCTGCGCACCAAACGTGACAACTATGCAGACTCCGATAATAGCCCAAAACCACCAAGTTCCCACCAAAATTCGCCATTATATACTTAGCAGACTCAATAAAAATGAAACTAGACCAAGGATCTACACCCTTGACAGGTCTCCAAACCATATCCCTTGGATCATACCTTGGATCATACACGACAATCGGAGATCTAAGAATAAGCCTAGGATCCATGGTATACAACAAATTATCAACCACACAAGACGACCCGTTCCAAAAACGCCTCTGTTGACTTCCAGATCCCCAATGCTTCCATGTACGTTGTCTTGGATCGTAAACCATGTTAGAATATTATTAATATTATGAAGGTGACATGTATCACATTTGTATGGGTAATGTTTTGTGTAGTGAGATGATGACTCATTGTCATTACAAAAACAATATGGAATGACTCATATAACACAAAACAATAAACAATTATATGTGTATATATATATATGTATGTAATGAATATTGATACGTGGGTTTTTATATATATGTGTTGAGACAATACAATGAACACATATTAAGATAACACACATAAAGATCATTACAGTCAAGAATTGAGATTCCTTCTCCATCAAAAGGAATCATAAGGGCTTAAAGGTCTAAGAGAGGAAAACATCAAGTTTTTATTTCCACATCAATTTCATACTAACATGGATCAAGGTTAGTATTTCTCTTTATTTGATTAATAGAATGTTTTAAGGTTGAATTAAATCAAATCTAGATGATCTTGGGGGTTAAGATTTCATAAATAGAAATCATTAAGGTTATTTAATTTATCATTTGGTATCAGAGCAATCTAAATTTGTTTTAGTTCACCATAATTAAACATACCGAATATGGTTTCGCCCATAACTCTCTGTAGATATATCGAAATGAAATGATTTTGGTGCCTGTGTGTAGATAATGAAATTATCTTTCTATCAGTATATAGAACGTATTTTTTGGATACGTATACAGAGAGATATGGAGGACGAAAGTTTTGACTGAATAAATGCAATCATATTGAGTAAAATGTCAAAATATAATTTTGCTCATAACTTTCTGTAGAAGTTTTAGATTTTCATGATTTTGATGTCCGTGCAAAGATATTGAAATTATCTTTCCATTGATATACTGCATGAACATTTTGGTTAATCATATAATAAGTTATAGGGATTGAAAGAATTAATGTCATCATGGATAAATTCCTTTTATATATCCTGAAAATAATGATACCATGAGAAATAAATAATAGTTATTGGAAATTTATTAATGCACCATTCAATAATGATGATTGTAATGATTTAGCCGAATGATATTGTTTAATCGGTTTCTATTAAATAAAATTGGTGCTTAAAGCTAGTAGTGTTTATAGTGGTGTTCGTAAAGTTAGTGATGTTTATATTAGTGTTTATAAACGTTAATGGCTTCATGAACGTTGATAATGATGGTTTTATTTTAATAACTTATGTAAGTGGAGTAATTAATCACTACTTAATGAAGTGACTCATGGTTCTCATTATGGGTAAGAGAAAAACACAATAAAGAAATCACCACTAAAGGTGTTTATTAAAGTTAATTGTGTTTTCATTATTAGTTGTGTATAAAAGGAAAAACACAATTATATAAACCGGTGACGTAAAGGAAAGTCTTTGTATAATTAAATTACTTATGCATAAACGTGACTGACCTTATGTATGACAATGCATATAGTATATATATACCTACGTCTATAAAGTAAAATGCTTCCGCTGCATTTTAATAAAAGAGATGTGTTATGAAATATTAACACAATAAAAGATTAATTATATTAAAGTTTAATGTTTATATTGTATATAACTTGTTAGTCACCAAAGTGGCCTTGTTATATACATATAGACATTGAAAAATAAAATCGGTAATTGTGTTATGAAGTATTAACGCAATATAAATATAATTTTACGCATTGAAGATTTTAATATTTGATTACATGTAACATGTTAGTCACCAAAGTGGCCTTGTTACATATTAATTAAATATTAAAATAATAAAATTTATTAATTGATCATGATTAAATTGATGTTAAAAATGACATAAAATTATAATTGATCAATTATTTATTATTTATATTCTTGGAGATCACCCAAAGGTAGATCATTGAATATAATTAATAAAATGTAAAGAATTAATCAATTCTACTATAATCAATATATATGCTTGCCCAAAGGTAGCATATATATTTGATTTATGTATGATTTGATTAATTGTAAAAGTAAAATTTAGGCATCAATAAAAGATATATGAGTTTAAATATTGCCCAAAGGTTGTTTGAACTCATATTTAAAATTTAAAAATATAAAATACGAATCTGAATTAAAGTCTCAAAGCACTAACGAGTACGTATGTATAAATGTTGCAGCTTCATCAAATGTAGTTGCATCCGCTAATTCTGTCACAAAGTTCAATGGGTTGAATTATGGTGAATGGTCCGAACAGATCCGGTTTGTACTGGGTGTAATGGGATTAGACCGTGCCATAATATCAAATGAAAAGCCCCCAGCCATAACAGTTGATAGCTCTGAAAGTGACAAGACTCGTTATGAAAATTGGGAGCGATCTAACCGGCTAAGTTTGAACTTAATGAGAATGTCGATGGCGGAAAGTATTAAGCCATCAATGCCTAAGACAGAAAATGCAATGGAATTTTTGGAAAAGATCAAAGAGTGTTCCCACTCGGATTTAGCTGATAAGTCAATTGTAGGAAGCCTAATGAATGAGCTAACTACAAAAAAGTATGATTGGACTCAGCCAATCCATGATCATATAACCCACATGTCAAACTTGGCGGCAAAGTTATTGACCTTGGGAATGGAAGTGCATGAACTTGGTCTAATTCATCATGAACTCCTTGCCTAATGAGTTTAGCCAGTTCCAGGTGAATTATAACACCATCAAAGACAAATGGAACTATAAGGAATTAAAGGCTATGCTCGTTCAAGAGGAAGGGAGATTAAAGATGATGAAGGAGCAAGTTGCCAATCGTAGGTCTTAAGTACCAGGCAGCAAAGGAACACCAAATGCAAAGGTCAAAGGAAAGGGAAAATCTTTCATCAAAGGACCTGAAAGACAAATTAAGAAGGAAATAAAGTGTTTCTTTTGCAAGAAAACGGGACACTTTAAGAAAGATTGTCTGAAAAGAAAGGCGTGGTTCGAAAAGAAAGGTAAACATTACAGTTTTGTTTGCTCTGAATTGAACCTAATAGAAGTGCCTAATAATACTTGGTGGTTAGATTCTGGTGCTACTACTCATGTGTCAAATATTAAACAGGGATTCAGTTCGATCCAGTCCATAAGAGGAACTGAACAGTACTTGTTCATGGGAAACAGAATGAAGGCATTAATTGAAGGCATTGGGACTTATAGATTGATCTTGGACACTGGCTGTCATGTAGATCTTGAAAGTTGTCTCTATGTACCTGAATGTGCTAGAAATCTTGTTTCCATAAGTAGATTGGACAACTTCGGTTTTAATTTTAAGATTGGACATGGTGTTTTTTCTTTGTACCGGAATAATTACTTTTATGGTAGTGGTACTTTGTTTGATTCACTTTATAGATTCAATCTTGATGCAAAGTTTTCTGAATCCTTATTTAATATTGAAAGTCAAGGCATTAAAAGTAGTGCATCAAATGAAAATTCCGCTTTCTTGTGGCATCAAAGATTAGGTCACATTTCCAAAGAAAGGTTAATGAGGTTGATAAAGAATGATATTCTTCCTCAATTGGATTTTAGTGATTTAAACGTGTGTATAGACTGCATTAAAGGAAAGCAGACTAAACACATTGTAAAGAAATTAGCCACAAAAAGCACTCAGCTTCTTGAGATAATTCACACCGATATATGTGGCCCTTTTGACGCTCCTTCTTGGAGTGGTGAAAAATACTTTATCACCTTTATTGATGATTACTCACGTTATGGATATATCTATTTACTGCATGAAAAGTCTCAATCTAAATGTCTAGAGATATTCATACGAGGTGGAAAGCGATTAGATAGAAAAGTAAAGATAGTGAGATCGATAGAGGTGGTGAGTTTTATGGAAAATTCACGAAAGTGGACAATGTCGAGTCCATTTGCAAAGTTACTTGAAGGTAAAGGCATTTTGCACAATACATACTATGCTCACGGAATGGCGTTCTGAAAGGCGTGTCGTACATTAATGGATATGGTTAGAAGCATGTTAAGCAATTGTTCATTACCCATTTTTCAGTGGATATATGCATTAAGAACTGCAACATATGTGTTAAGGGTTCCTAGTAAGGCGTTCCTAAGACACCTTTTGGGCGGAAGGAAACTGTCTAAAGCATCTTCGTGTGGGTTGTCCAGCAAAGTTAAGTTATATAATCCACATGAAAAGAAACTTGATTCAAGGACTGTCGTGGATTTTTCATTGGCTATCCTGAAAAATCAAAAGGGTATACATTTTATTGTCAAACCATAGTATGAGAATAGTTGAGGCGAAACGGGTTCATTGAAAATATAGAAACTAGTGGGAGTGGTAAACCAAGAAAAGTGGATATTCAAGAAGTCCAAATTAAGGTTCTTCCACCTGTTATTTAATGTAGTTGTACCTAATGTACAACATGATATTGTGCAAGCCACTAAATGAAAATAATGTTAATGAACTCCCAATTGAGAAGAGAATAGTGAACCCAAGTAAATTTAAGGCGATCTATAAGGGAAAGAAGATCTGCCATTCCAAGTGATTATGTGGTCTATGCTATTGAAAGTGAATGTGATTTAAGCCTTGACGATCCGATCTCATTCAAAAAGCCATGAAAAGTGATAGTTCGAAAATTGGTTGATTCGCTAAAGAAGAAATGAAATCTATGGGTGATAATAAAGTTTGGGACTTAGTAGAGTTGCTAATGGTTTTAGAACAGTTGGTTCTAAATGGATCTTTAAGATAAAGCAACTCGAAGGTAACATTGAAAGGTCAAGGCTCGCCTTGTTAAATTTCACCCAAAGGATGGCATCGACTATAAAGAGACTTTCTCTCCAGTTTCAAAGAAAGATTCTCTAAGGATTGTTTTGGTTTTGGTAGCTCATTATAATTTAGAGCTTCACCAAATGGATGTAAAGACCGCCTTTCTAAATGGAGAACTTGAGGAAGAAGTATATATGGACCAACCTGAAGGGTTTGTGGCCTGAAATGAAAATCTGTGTAAGCTGAGAAAATCAATATATAGACTAAAACAAGCTTCTAGACAGTGGTATTTTAAGTTTAATGATATTATCACGTCATACGGTTTTGTAGAAATCATCGTTGATCGGTGTATCTACTATAAAGTCAGTGGGAGAAAGTTTATAATTTTGGTCTTATATGTTGATGATATTTTGCTTGCTGCAAATGACATGGGAATGATATATGATATAAAGAAATATCTCTCTAAAAACTTTGAAATGAAAGATATGGGTGAGGCATCTTATGTGATCGGAATAGAAATCTTTCGAAATAGATCACAAGGATTGTTAAGTTTGTCTTAGAAAGGATATATCAATAAAATCTTAGAGAGATATAGAATGGAACAATGCTCTGTAGGGATAGCTCCAATTCAGAAGGGAGATAAATTCAGCAAAATGCAATGTCCTAAAAATGAATTGGAGCGTAAGAAAATGGAAAAGGTCCCAGATGCATCAGTGGTTGGGAGTTTGAACTATGTTCAGACATGTACACGACCAGATATCGTTTCTGTTGGTATCTTTGGTCGGTATCAAAGTAATCCCGGAATGGACCACTGGAAAGCTGCAAAGAAAGTTCTCGGTACGAGGCACCAAAGACCACATCTTTACATATAGAAGAACGATCATCTCGAGATCATTGGATATTGATTCGATTATCTGGATGCGTTGATAGCGAAAATCGGCGTTTGGCTATCTGTTCTATTAGGAGGGCAATATCATGGAAAAGTGGAAAGCGATCATCATTGCCACTTCCACTATGGAGGCCGAATTGTGGCATGCTTTGAGGCTACGGTTCATGCATTGTGGTTGCGAATTTTATCTCGGGGCTTAGGATTGTCGACTCCATAGAGGCCGAGAATTTATTGTGATAATTCAGCTGTATTCTTCTCAAAAATGACAAGTATTCGAAGGGTGCAAAGCACATGGAGTTAAAGTACTTCTGAAAAAGAAACGACAAAGTGTCATTTGAGCACATTAGGACGGACATGATGATAGCGGATCCGTTAACTAAGGGATTGCCACCCAGGCGTTCATTGGCCATGTTGAGCGTATGGGTATAATAGATAAAGCTTGTTATTTTGATCAAAGTATGCTTTATGTATATGACACTCGAATTCAATTAAAGTCGAGTTTACTTTTTATATCAAATATGTTATTATTAAAGTATATGTACACTTGTTAAAATATAACATACGATTATATTGAGAATTAAGGTTCATCTCAATGTAAAGAATTTTGAGAGTTAAAGTTCATCTCAAATGTAAAGAAAAATGTAAAAATTGGAATTGGTTTGTGATACATGGAAGGGAGCATGTCATGAAAATGAGGTGTAATGCCATTCGATCATTCTAATTTTATCTAAAGGTTAAAGAATTTGATATAAGCGCATTAAATCATTAAATATCAAATTCATATTAAGAAGATTCTAAGATAAAAGCGATTAGTGATGGATCGGTTTCGATTAAATAATTAGAATATGGGTGTATTGATAACCCTCTCTCTTACCTCATTATATTCAAACACAATTAAGTTTATGTGTATATATAATAAATATTTATATGAGTTTGATTTTTTTTGTGACATATGTCAGTGGGAGAATGTTAGAATATTATTAATATTCATGAAGGTGACATGTATCACATTTGTATGAGTAATGTTTTGTGTAGTGAGATGATGATCATTGTCATTCAAAACAATATGGAATGACTCATATAACATAAACATTATATGTCATATATATGTATGTAATGGATATTGATACGTGGGTTTTTATATATGTTGTTGAGACAATCTGATGAGCAATATATACATAAAGATATTCTGATCGAAATTGATTCTTAAAAGGAATCATAAGGGATTAAAGGTCAGAGAGAAAACGAGTTTTTATTTCATTTCATACTAATGGATCAAAGTTAGTATTTCTCTTTATTTGATTAATAGAATGTTTTAAGGTTGAATTAAATCAAATCTAGATGATCTTGGGGGTTAAGATTTCATCATTAAGGTTATTTAATTTATCAAACCAAACAATACTGATCATCCAAAATGTAAATCTTATTATCCATATCCACATGTGTAGAAAACACTCCTCTCGAACTAGCAACGCGAGAGTCTGGACCAGGCACAGTTTCCCAGATCTCATTCTCTACATCGAACACTTCGACCCAACCATCATATCGTTTCTTGCGACCTCCGACTACGTAAATCTTTCCGTCAATTACTCCGGCGGCTGCGTAGCATCGATCCCTCCGCATACTCGGGAGCTCGCGATACGTATGGAATCTGCAATCTATGACAATCACAGTGTCTACTGGTTGATTTAAGCCGACGCATCCACCCATTACGTACATGTTGTGTCCAATTGTGACGGCAGTGGATCCTAGCAACTTGGGAGGAAGTGAAGGGATTATGCTCAATCGTAAAGAGATGTTGCTCCGATATAGAATGAACCAGCTTGGGTCAAGCCGAGGCGCGAGCGCGTTACGAAGAGTTCCTGCGAAGAGAATACGTGACGAAAGGCTCTGGAGATGAGAGATAGCCTCGGGTAATTACATCTCCGGACGAGTGCAACGGTACTTTCGATGAGTTCTTCTGGAAGTTCTTGAGGAATCGGAGGAAGATTCTCTATTTCTTCTTCTTCTTGATCATCTTCGTGCGGGTTCTCGTTTTGATTCTCTTCTTCTTCTTCTTCTTTTTCTTGCGGCTTCTTGTGGAGTTCTTCGGGTTTCTTGTTTGGATCGCCGCCGTTAGAGCCGTCGTCAAAAGTTTCAGAGATTAAAGCTATCGCCGTGTGACGTCAGCAGCAACGAATTAACTGAAATTCGATTTTTAAAAACAATGCTTTTGTGTATTTAATTTATAAGGAACGAGGACCCTAACGACGTCGTATAAACGATTGTAAAATGGGGCCTAAGGCCCAAACAAAGTACCTGAAACTGAAAAAATGAAATGAAAAATTTGTTTTATTTATCCAAAATAAATAAAATTGGAAGTGGAAGAAATTGGAATGACGACGATGGAGAAAATTCGGGAGTATTTGCAATTGAACGATGAGGTTGACGACGGTGAGGCACCGCGAGTGGAAGAGTTTTTAGGGAAAGGAAAAAGCTTCTACGAGGATTTTAGCCTCAGAGGAATCCGAGTCAACCGATTCGACCCGGGTTTCATTTCCTGCTCTTTCAAGGTCCCTCTTCGTTTGACGGTTCGTCTTCCTCTCAATCCTTGACTTGCGATGGCTGTAGAATCAAGCAGAAGATCTCCTTGAGTATAAATATGGTAGCCCGGACTTGTTTTTGTTGTTTGTATTTGAGACGTAATTTTAATTTGGTTCTTTGATACTTGCGCAGAATCATGAAGATATTGTAAATATAGTATAGTTTGGACTGTTTTTTTCCTTTGAGACGGTGTTGATCTCTTAAGGTTTGATAATGGCAGGATAGAGACGGTAAATTAGCTAATGGTGCGATTGCAAATCTTGTGGATGAAGTTGGTGGAGCACTTATACAGGTCGAAGGCTTACCGATGAGTGTTTCAGTGGACATGTCTATTGCATTCCTTTCAAAAGCTAAGCTCGGTGTAAGCCTGCTCAAGTTTTTTCAATCTTTAGTTTGGACCGGTTGTTGTGATTTTGTTGAAAAAGTCAAGAGAGATGATTTTGAAATGGAAACATATTTTCAGGAGGAGTTGGAGATAACTTCCAGATTGTTAGGAGAGAGAGATGGTTATAAAGGAACAATCGTTGTACTGAGAAACAAGATGACCGGAGAGATTATAGCGGAAGGTCGACATTCTATGTTTGGCAGACAAGCTAGTAAGCTCTGAGTCCAACTTTCTTTTGGCATTATAACACTCATCTTAAAGTGTTTATCACTCATATGTCTGTTTTCAACGATAGGGTTATGGTTAGGTAAAATTTGGTTTGGGATATGTTCCTTTGTTGATAGTTTATAAAGATTAAACTGAACCACCATTCGGTAACTGTTGTCTATGGTTTCAGCTATGGTTGAGTTATCAAAATTATACAGTCAATAAGAATTGTAACAATTCTCTTCTCTTACTTCCATAGCAAAATTTAACACAAACAAATTGCAGAACAAGAATTGTCGATAGATTGGAAACTAATTAAGTAGCAGAAGCAAAAATTCAGAAGGCAGATATAGCCAGAAATTCGCACTACATTTCAACTGACAGCGGTTTCTATTGAGACAAACCAGTAGTAACAGCAGCATCAGCAGATTTCTGAGAGGATCCTGAAGGTGCTTCAGACATAGAGTGAGGTGGTGGAGCAGCGACTGAGGTTGGAGGAGGAGCATTAGGCTTTGAACCGGTACCCGGTTGTTGCGCGTAAGGACGAGCAGCTTGCGGTGGGCCATGTTGGTAAGGAGCATACTGCTGGTAAGGTGGCTGCATATATCCTCCATATGGTGGTGGCGGGTATGACTGGTGCTGCGGATAGTGGCCATGTGGTGGCATCGAGTAAGAAAAAGAAGCTCCTCTGTTGTCACTGGTGCTTGAACCGCTGTCTTGGGACGAAATGACTGCACCCATTCTCTGAGGGTCCATTGATGGGTAAAAGGGTCTGTCTTGATGAGGAGGTTGTGGTGGTGGTGGGTGCATATTGTATTGCTGCATTGGTGGAGGATGATTCTGCTGCTGAGATATAACTGCTCGAGGTAGTAAACCACTATGAGCCACACTGCCCTGTTGGTTAGAACCATCTTGATCAGGTTTGGGAACCTGAGGTCTTCCCCATGTGAGTTTTAGCCTCTGACCATTGACAACTAGCCTGTTACTGAGCTCTTCTGCAGCCTTTTCTGCTCCTTCTCGGGTTGTGTATGTGACAAAGGCACATGCTTTCTCGGCCAAGATTCTGATTGATTCGATTTCTCCATAGGCGTAGAATTGATCGCGAATGTCTTGCTCAAGGACTCTTGAGTTTAGCCCACCGACATAAAGCGTTTTGATGCTTTGATCCTCTGGAGCTTCCAAAGTGCCCATCTCACCAGCCTTACCAAGTAACTTCAACGCAACTGGATCGTTTACACTGCAAAATGTGAAGAATAAGATGTGAAAAGAGTTCCAAAATTACCAATATGACTAGACAATATGAGACGCAAGTTAGCAAATTTAGTCCCACAAACTGATGTAATAGCATAACTCTCTGTTGGGTGATACAAAAGCATGAAATTGAGGGGTAGCTCAACGTTATCAAACTTAAACATAATAGAAGAAAATGAAAGACAGTAGTTTGCTTACCCATAGTAACGGTCTTTAATGTTCTGCTGGGACAATTCTCCTGTTTCAGGCATCTCATGCCGGTATGGACACTCAGCACCTCTTGTACACTCTCCCCTAATGAAGAAACTACAAATATGTGCTCGGTTTCTTTTGTAGTACGGTGTTGTTCTTTGAAGCATACGAATGGTATCATTAGGTCGAATCTTCCCAAAAGAAGACTCATAATCTAGTCCAGCTCTCGTCTGCATAAGAAAGCAACATCATTTCAGTGAGCCACATTAATCAAGCATTTCAACATATCTCACACCAATCAATACTCAAATAATAACTAGTTTGGACATAGAGTCACCCTACCTTTCGATCATGCTCTTCAGCAAAAAACTCCCGGTTCACATCACTTTTTGGGATAGAATCATGAGTACTAATGTTGAGCGCCGTGTCTCTGACCTGAACTGGAAGGCCATACTCAAGATCCAAGAGACAAACTTGACACACATTCTTCAGCTTGCAACATGTCTGACAAACTTCAGTCTTCTTGTACCTAGCATCACGGCCAGGCCGCCACCTAAACACCGTGAAAGGTCGGGTACAGATCTTGCATTCCTTATCATAGTCCGCCTTTGTCTGCATACCAAACAACAACAGTGCATCAAATCAAACATGAAGCACATCACTACCAGACATACAGTAATCAATGAATTACAACATTCTCTATAAGCAAATTTGGGATCTTAACATAATTTACAGACGTCAAACAATGAGAACCAATCGCATATATCAATTCGAACTATAAGTAACCAAAGGTTAGACTTTTCCTCGAAATTGCCTAAACCCTAAATTCCGAAATCACTAAATATATAGCTCAAACACTCAGATAGAAACATAAAATAATCAAACCAGCACGC
Source organism: Boechera stricta (assembly GCA_018361395.1). Lineage (NCBI taxonomy): Eukaryota > Viridiplantae > Streptophyta > Magnoliopsida > Brassicales > Brassicaceae > Boechera > Boechera stricta. The sequence goes on along the minus strand of CM031541.1, from coordinate 12,036,019 downwards.
ATATCGAAAAAGAAAGGAGATCCTAATGAAGATTCAGGAATTTGCTAAAAAAAATCAAGCTAAAAGCAAAAAAAAAAAAAATCGAAACTTGTTCGAGGAAGTGAAGAATTTTACCATTCGTACGTAAGGATTGTCACCGAGACAAGACTCACAGATGATTGGGAAATCAGAACGTTCCCATCCATCAGCCTCGTGATCTCTCAGTATTCTATGAGCCATTCCCTAATTCTCTTTACTTTCCTGAATGATTTTCTCGATTTCAGTCTCGAACACGAAGATGACCTCAAGATTTGCTTTCGTTTTGATTATTTTTCGGGAAAATTAAAAATATCTTCTTATTCTTTCTCCTAGTAAAATCCTATTTTTATTTCTCCTAAAACAAATGATACATAAACGGTTTATGATAAACCGAATCAAACCACAGTTAAATTTAAAATAATAACGTAAGAAGAAAAAGAAAGATGAGAATATATGAAGTATTAAACTTTGCCCCATTTTGAAAAGGCTTAAGTGGTGGTGTACCGAAATAACTATACGGGATCACACAGGTGATAATTCGTCGTCAACCAATAAATCTCATAGGCGGGAACAAAATACCCTAAATTTGCTAAATGGCGCCACAAAATCTCGGCTTATAATATCGATTCCCGCTACAATTGCCATCGTCACTCAGAAATTTCAAGAACCCTAATATCCCTAACCGAACGATTCAGACTCAAACCTTCGGATAATTTCTCAGAGGAGAAGAAGATGTTGGAGCTTCGTTTAGTTCAAGGTTCTCTACTGAAGAAGGTTCTAGAAGCGGTTAAGGATCTGGTGAACGATGCGAACTTCGACTGTTCCAGCACAGGGTTCTCGCTTCAGGCCATGGACTCGAGCCACGTCGCGCTGGTGTCTCTTCTGCTGAGATCTGAAGGGTTCGAGCACTATAGGTGCGATAGGAACATCTCTATGGGGATGAATCTTGGTAACATGTCCAAGATGCTAAAATGTGCTGGAAATGATGATATCATCACCATCAAAGCCGATGATGGTAGCGACACTGTCACTTTCATGTTCGAGAGCCCCAGTAAGTTCTTCATTTTACCCAAATCGATTTATGTCTGTTAGGGTTTGTTTTTGTTGTTGATGAAGCTACTTGTGACCTAATTCTGTAGTTTGTAGGTATCGTTTGGTAAAAACTAGAAGTAGATTGAAGAGAATGATTCAGTCCATTTCTTGAAAACTAAAGTATGAAAGTGAATTGGGTTTCTTGGATTAGATTTACGTTTGTTAGGGATTTGTTTTTGTGTAGTTGATGATGCTATTAGTGACCTGATTCTGTAATTTGCCATAAACTAGAACTAGATTGATGAGAATGAGTTCATTCCAATTTTGTTTTCAGAACATGTATACTCTCAAGCTTTAAAACTATGGTTTGAAAGTGAATGGGGTTTATTGATTTAGAGAAAGATAACTGAAGAAGTTATTCAATGTTGACTATGTTTAAAGCTTGCATAATCTCATGATTCGAATGTATCTATGATGCAGCACAAGACAAGATTGCAGACTTTGAGATGAAGCTGATGGATATCGACAGTGAGCATTTAGGAATTCCTGACGCGGAGTACCACTCAATTGTGAGAATGCCCTCTGGTGAATTTTCCAGGATATGTAGAGATCTCAGTAGCATCGGTGACACAGGTAAATGTACTTTTTGTTTCTGCTGGTGTGTCACACAGAGGATTCAAAAAAAAGGTCTTTTGAGTTTTATCTAATCATGATTCTGGTTTTGATGTTATGATTATCAGTTGTGATCTCTGTGACAAAAGAAGGTGTGAAGTTTTCCACAGCAGGTGATATCGGGACAGCAAACATTGTACTGAGGCAGAATACTACTGTCGACAAAGTATGAACAGTCACAAGTTATTTAGAAAGCTTTTTATTAAACATCTGTCTAATACAATGTTGAGATGACCTTATGTGTGTGTGTTGTTTTCAGCCTGAAGATGCTATTGTGATAGAGATGAACGAGCCTGTTTCACTTTCATTTGCATTGAGGTACATGAATTCCTTCACAAAGGCTACTCCATTGTCGGAAACTGTGACCATCAGTTTGTCCTCGGAGTTACCGGTTGTGGTGGAGTACAAGGTGGCTGAAATGGGTTACATTCGATACTATCTGGCGCCTAAGATTGAAGAAGAAGAAGACACTAAACCCTAAAAATGATGAATGTTTTTTAGTTTTTGTTTGAGTCCTTCATTGAAATGTCTGTCTTGATTCAGTTGTATTCTGGATTTACTATGTTAAGGCAACGCTAATATTAGATAATTGGATGACAAAGTTTGTGTTTTTTCAATTTGGAAAAGCTTGTTTATAACTCTTTACATCTATTTGTTCTTAAATATGGCCAAAATACAAAAATATTTGAAGAAATTTGTCTGCGTGAAAAAATAAGATTCAGAAAGATTGCCTCCAGGTGCGATAGGAACATCTTCATGATGATGAATCTTGGTAGCATGTCCAAGATGCTGAAATGTGCTGAATCTTACTATCAAAGCTGATGGCGGTAGCGACACTGTCACTTTCCCAGTAAGTCCTCGATTTATGTTTGTTAGAATTTTGTATTTGTTGTCGATGATTTTGATGCAATTGATCACTTGGTTCTGTAAATTATAGGTTTCATTTGCCAGAAACTATCGTTAGATTGTAGAGAATTATTCAGTCTATATATTGAAATCTAATAATCTATAGTGTAAAAGTGAATAGGGTTTCATGATTTAGAGAAAGAAAACAGAACTTTTATGCAGATTATGTTAAAAACATGCATAATCTTATGATTTGAATGAATTGATGATGCAGCACAAGATAAGATTGCAGACTTTGAGATGAAGCTGAATCTGATTGATATCGTCAGTGAGCATATACGTATACCAGTTCCTGAGTACCACTCAATTGTGAGAATGTCCTCCTGGTGAATTTTCCAGGATATGCAAAGATCTCAGTATCATCGGTGACACAGGTAGATAAGTGGACTTTTCTATATAACTGTAATGTTGTTTCTAAATTTTCTAAAAACATAAATCTGGCTTTGATTGCAGTTGTAATCTCTGTGATGACAAAAGAAGGGGTGAGGTTTTCAACAGAAGGTGATATCGGGTACTGAGGCAGAATACACATGTGGACAAATTATGAATAGTAATAAGTCATCTAAAGTATGTGTTTTTGCAGCCTGAAGATGCTATTGTGATAGAGATGAACGAGCCTGTTTCTCTTTCATTAGCATTGAGGTAAATGAATCTCTTCACAAAGGCAACTCCATTGTCATAAACTGTGACAATCAGATTGTCCTCGGAGTTACCGGTTGTGGTGGAGTACAAGGTGACTGAGATGGGTTACATTCGGTACTATTTGGCACATAAGATTGAAGAAAAAGAAGACACAAAGCCCTAAAACAAGTTTGATTGTGGCTTCAGAAACCTTCGAACTAGTGTAGATGGATGTTTCTTTACTTGCTGGGATCCTCTTTAAGATTCAGCTGTTTTCTGGATTTTACTGTATTAAGGCAATGCCAGATTACAGTTTGGGTGTTTTTGCAATTTGAGAAAAACCTGTTTAACACTCTTTACTTCTGTTTGTTCTTAAATTTGGCCGAAAAAACAAAAAATTTGAACTTTCAAGACACAGAATTGTCTGCGTGAGAAATAAGACTCGAGCACAATGAAGTAAGATGAGAAGTGTAACAATTATATCACATGTGCATTTGTTTAGAGAATTAGCTTCCAATCTTCTCCAGCATACACTGCTTGATCCCCGAGCTCTTCCTCGATCCGAAGCAACTACATGAAGATTTCAACTGCGATTTTCAGTGTTTATATAAAGTACTTTCTACAGTATACATCTAGCAACTAAATGTAAATGGCTGCTTCAAACTCAATCATTACCCACTGAGGGAAATTTTTGTATCAATAAGCTAAGGCTGCATTATCCAAAAATTGAAGAAACTTAAACTTAGCCTAGGTTGCTAAAGATTCACATACCACAACATAACTCAGCTACTTAAAAGCTAAAAATAAGCTGATGATGAGCTGATGAAAGAGAAAGTCCAATGCAGTTTACTCGACTTAATGTATCATGTTTTAGAGTAATCGCATAAGAGGTACTGTGAATATTAGTTTGGAAAAAGATCCAGACCTGGTTATACTTCATAGTACGTTCTCCTCTGCAAGGAGCACCAGCTTTTATCACACCTGTTGCGAGACCCACGGAGAAGTCAGCGATGAAAGAGTCCTCTGATTCTCCACATCTATGAGATGTCACCACACCCCACTGGGCATCCCTTGCCATTTTCACTACTTCAATGGCTTCTGTTACTGTACCAATCTGATTCACCTGTATCACCATATGCACATAATGTCTTTGTCATTCTTAAGCAATAGCATATCTATCATACAATACTAGCACAGATAATTCATGTACATAAAAAATAATTAGCACAGACAATATACCTTGAGAAGAAGGGAATTACAAGAAGACTCCTGTATTGCCCGCTCAACACGTTTTGAATTTGACATCAATAAATCATCACCTACCACCTGCAAGAGTTCAACACTGAGAATTTAGACAAGGAAAAATGATCGTACAGGCATAATTAAGCGTCTCTCTCTTTAGACTATTGATTATATGAAAAGAATCAGAAGACGGTTTGATCTGAAATAACACAAAATCTATGTTAACCATTTTTAGTACGGGAACCGAGTTGGACCTGACATATTCCAAGACTGGAAAAATACTTGGTGTGTTCCCAGTCCTCCTTGTCAAAAGGGTCTTCCATAGACACAATTGGATACTCTAACCCAACAAGGAGACCAAACAGAGGATAAGGTCGTTAGAATACTAAAATATTTGACCGAACACATACTCAACACAAGAATACTAAAATAGACACACAAAATATCTTGCAGACAAGCACAGACATACCATCACAAAGTTCTTTGTACATATCTATCATATCGTCCGCTGACTTGAAATTCTTCCCAGATTTAGTTGGAGAGTTGACATCTAGATCATACTTGGTACCTGTTCAGGAAATAACCGTTCTCAAGGTAAGAAAAATCCAGGAAAAGTAAAACATAGTGAAAATTTGCAAAAAGCATGATATTGATAGGTTATACATGTGATGATTTAACATCTTTTTCGTGTCACCAGCCAATTGTGAATGACAGTGCCTAGAACCAAATAAAGACTATCCATGACTAAAAGTAGCCGCACAAAACCAGTTTACTAAGAAGCTGAGTATTACCTATACAAAAATTAGTGGCGGCAACATCAATTGCTATCTTTATCTTATCACTGTACCCTGTTCGATTGATAGCTTCTTTTACAAGCTCCAAACCTTCCTTGAGGCTGCATACAGTTGCAATTAAGTATATAAGGCACTAAGCCATGAAACTATAACATGGGGTTCTAAATTTTAACAAATGACGTCACAAAAATCTATAGATGCAAGCAAAGACATCACAGAGGAAAAAGTATATACCTCGAGATATCTGGAGCAAGGCCACCATCTTCACCAACATTACATCCCAAACCACCATTTTTTTCTGTAATGACAGCCTACCATAAACAGCAATAGATCATTCCCACCTTTAAATACAAATTTACATATGCAAATAGAAAAATAACTTCCAGAAAGCCGTATATCATTGAAAATTGACCTTTAAATGATGATACGTCTCAGATCCCCATTGTAGGGCCTCCTCAAATCTACTTGCTCCAATTGGGAGAATCATAATTTCCTAACAATATATGAACAAACAACAATAATTGACATATGTAAATAAAATTAATTGAAAACCAAAAGCATTCTTGAAGATCTTTGAGGAGCAAGACTAAAAGATGACAAAAAAATATGAATAGAGACAACAATCATCACATATGTAAATGAAATTACTTGAAAACCAAAACATTTTTGAAGATCTTTGAGGAGCAAGACTTAAAGATGACAAAAGATATGAGAAGGAGGTAGAACAGAAACGTTAATAGTGAACTTAATGTTTCATACCTGAATGGCAAAAGTATTCGATGCATGCTTCCCGCCACTCAAAACAGTGAAGGCAGGTACAGGTAACACCATGTTTGCTCTGCCACTAAGATCAGAAAGGTGCTTGCACAGAGAGACCTGATATATAACTTCAATCAGGATCTCTTAACTAAAGTAGGCATGAAATACATAGGATAAGAGAAACTGTCGTGAAGACTTCATACTTCTTTCTCAGCAGCCCCAGCCTTGCATGCAGCAATTGAAACAGCTAGTATTGCATTAGCCCCTAGTTCATTCTGCAAGATATTTAAATCAAATAAATTGCAAGAAAAACAACAGAAAATATACAACATAGTCCATTAACTTGATAGAGTCCATTAACTTGTTCCAATCCTAATATTTCCAAATACAAAGACAACATAGTTCCCACCTACCTTCTTTTCAGTTTTGTCCAAATCTATCATTGCCTGGTCGATTTGACCTTGAAGTTTTGGGTCCATACCGATCAATGCCTCTGAAATTTTTTCATTTATGTTCTTCACAGCTTTAGCCACACTGTTTCCAAGATACATTCCTTTGTCCCCATCACGTAGTTCAATAGCTTCATATCTGGAAACAATAAATCAGATTATTCTTAGCAGACTTATCAGTTTAGAATGTCAATCGACGATTCAAATATACCATCACCAATAGAGGAAGAAGCAACATATGAAATGTTAAATACCACAATAGATATAGAACAAACGAGAGCTAGAATCTATAAGGAATTCTCACGTTCCAGAAGAATCACCACTGGGAACAGAAGCACGAAAAACGCCTTTGTTAGTGTGCAGATCCACTTCAACTGTTGGAATTCCTCTGCTATCAAGGATCTGCCGTGCTTTAACCTTCGTTATCACAGATGAAACAGCTTTCTTCATATGATTAGCCTGCGCTTTTCCCGATGAAGATCCAATGAGTCAAAAAGGAAAAATTCAGAATCACAAAGTGAAGCGACACAATTGCACATCGATGATGTAAGCCTAAATCAACACTGGAAAAATCTAAGGAAACGTACGATGAAGAGAACGGGATCTGAGGTTTTAGCCCTAACGGCGGCATTAACGGCGTCTTCGATTTTCCGAGAAAGCATGTGCTTGTCTAGGTACTCTTGCACAGACATCTTCTTCTTCTCACTTCGTCAGATATCTTCTTCTTCTTTGATTCGAATCTTGAAGAAAATTTTCGATGAAAAATCTCACCGTCAAGCAAGTTTGAATCTGACATTCATTTCCCGATTGACTGTATTTTGGTTCGGCTCCGGTCCAGGATCTAAGAAGCATATTCAACTTCAACACGACGGCGTTTCGTATTAACCAAGCATGCGTGCCGTCTGAGGCTTTTGCTAGACCACATCAGTCCGTTTTTTTAATATCTAAGTCAATACGACATGTTTTTCTGGGGAAGAATAAAGCTCATTCTAGAAATGGGCCCATAGGAAGCATATTAAGGAGGGGGTATTGGATGTTCGTTTTAAATCCGCGTAACGTTTTTGCTGGAGCACATCACTCCGTTCTTTAGTCCATAGTCATTACGGTATGAGTTTGTTGGGAAGAATAAATTAAAGCCCATTATAAAAATGGGCCCATAAGAACTCTCACGTGCGTTTGCCAGGTTGGAACGGCTTTTATCTCTTTCAAAGCATGTGCGGAGCCGTTTTAGTAACTGCTCCCTTAATAGAATCCAGCTGTCATTCACACAAACAGATTTTTACGAAATTCAAAAAGATTTAAAACTTTTTTTCACGAGCCATTAATTTTTGAATTTGCCACCCGTTGCCACCTCGATTAACGTGGCACTTTCTCCACCGTCGATCTTATTTTGAATTACCAAATATTAGCCGTTAAAACCTCCTTTTCTTTATAAATGGACCCTTCGCGTCCTCTCTCTCTCCCCTAAAAAGATCCTCTCTGCTTCTTCTTCGCTTTTTCAAAATCTCTCTCTCTCACTTTGTAGATCCAGTTTTAGGGTTTTCTCTGTGAGCGAAGATGCGTGAGATTCTTCATATTCAGGGAGGACAGTGCGGGAACCAAATCGGTTCCAAGTTCTGGGAAGTGGTTTGCGCCGAGCATGGGATTGATCAGACGGGACGGTACCAGGGAGATTCCGATTTGCAGCTTGAGAGGGTTAATGTCTACTACAACGAGGCGAGTTGTGGAAGGTACGTTCCGCGCGCTGTCCTTATGGATTTGGAGCCTGGAACCATGGACAGTGTTAGATCTGGTCCGTACGGTCAGATCTTTCGACCGGATAATTTCGTCTTTGGTCAGTCCGGTGCGGGGAATAACTGGGCTAAAGGTCACTACACTGAAGGTGCTGAGCTTATTGACTCGGTTCTTGATGTTGTTCGCAAAGAGGCTGAGAACTGTGACTGCCTTCAAGGTATTCTAACCCCTTAATTAGGTGTTTTGTATAGTTAGGGTTTTGGATCTGTATATTAGGTTGATCATCGCTAGTGTTTGATTATTTACGGTTATATTTCTGATTTGGAACTGTATGGATTTTGGTAATTACGGGTTAGGGTTTTGTTTCGTTTGCTCATGGTTGCTTTGTTTGGATTTCAGGATTTCAGGTGTGCCATTCCTTGGGAGGAGGAACTGGTTCTGGAATGGGGACTTTGTTGATATCGAAGATCAGGGAGGAGTACCCTGACCGTATGATGCTGACTTTCTCTGTGTTCCCATCTCCTAAGGTGTCTGACACTGTTGTGGAGCCATACAATGCAACACTATCTGTGCACCAGCTTGTTGAAAACGCTGATGAATGTATGGTTCTTGACAACGAAGCCTTGTATGACATTTGCTTCCGTACACTCAAGCTTAGCACCCCGAGTTGTAAGTATCCCAATCTGCTTCAGTTAAATATCAATATTGTTACTGTTACTCTGTCTCTGTGGTTTTACTGTTTTCTTGTTTGATGCTTAGTTATTCATAAGTATGATGTGTAATGCTCTAATTGAACATGGGTCTGTACATATGATCAGAGTTAGATTAGTCCTTCTAATGTTTTGAGTCTCAATCTTCTTCAATCAATATCAATATTGTTACATTGTCGCTCAATATTGTTTACATTGATATCAATATCAATATCAATCTTCTTCAATCAACCTTCTAAGGTTTTCTTGTTTGATGCTTAGTTATTCATAAGTATGACGCAGAATGCTCTAATTTGAACATGGGTTTGCAGATGTCATCAGAGTGAGATTAGTCTTCCTTGATGTTTCAAAATGCTTTAATCAGCTAAAGTCCTTTTGTGCATTTTCTATATCTACTTTGAAACTTCACTCACATACTCTTTTTTTGTTTATTGAATTGCGCAGTTGGTGATCTGAACCACTTGATCTCTGCAACCATGTCTGGTGTAACCTGCTGTCTTAGGTTCCCTGGTCAACTTAACTCTGATCTTCGTAAGCTAGCTGTGAATCTGATCCCATTTCCTCGTCTTCACTTCTTCATGGTGGGTTTTGCTCCTCTCACCTCTCGTGGATCCCAACAGTACCGTAACCTCACTGTCCCAGAACTGACCCAGCAAATGTGGGATGCCAAGAACATGATGTGTGCTGCTGACCCAAGGCACGGTCGCTACCTCACTGCTTCAGCTATGTTCCGTGGCAAGATGAGCACAAAGGAGGTAGATGAACAGATGCTGAACGTACAGAACAAGAACTCCTCCTACTTTGTGGAATGGATCCCGAACAATGTCAAATCAACCGTCTGTGACATTCCCCCTACTGGTTTGAAGATGGCTTCAACGTTCATCGGTAATTCAACATCAATTCAAGAGATGTTCAGGCGTGTCAGCGAGCAATTCACTGCTATGTTCAGGAGAAAGGCTTTCTTGCATTGGTACACAGGTGAAGGTATGGATGAGATGGAGTTCACTGAAGCTGAGAGCAACATGAACGATCTTGTCTCTGAGTATCAGCAATATCAAGATGCCACAGCTGATGAAGAAGGAGAATATGAAGACGAAGAAGCTGAGTACGAGCAAGAAGAAAATTATTGAAGAAACAGAACATAAAAACACCTCAACTTCCTGTTGCTGTTTACTTTTCAACTTTCTACTAAGTTTTTATAGTTTCTGTAACTATCGCTTGCGTTATTAGTTATATACTCTGCGTAGGCTAAGAGGATTTATCAATATTTAAACATCTATTTTGCTAAAGCAAGATGCATCCATATTATATTCTTTGTTAATTTTACGTCTGTGGTTTGTGAATTCGTCAATTACAAGAAGAAGGTTCAATTTTGACCTGCTGACACGTTGCACAGCTTGCAATCCACTGAGCAACATCACGCTTCATACCGTTCTAATAGTAGTAGCATTTAAGGTCGTCGAGATAAATCTTGGTAGCTCCCGGATGTATTGACTATTGAGAACTTATGCGCATATATATATATTTGGCTAAAACAGAACAAGGTATCATTTTCTTGGTTAATTTGCTGGATAGTGAATTCGACAATATATTTGTTAATTACGAGAAGATTGCATATTTAACATCTATTTGGCTAAAACAAAGCAAGTATTTTCTTGGTTAATTTTGCTGTGGATTGAGAATTCAACACTAGTTATAAGGACAAATCTTGTTATAAGATGAAAACAGTACAGACTCCATAATAGGGAATACAATTGTATATTTTTATAAATTCAGTTGCTTTCAATGTCCATGGATGCCATTTGATCCCTCTGCTTCTTAAGCTCTTCTACAGCCTCCTTACGCTATTTTTCAGACTCCTTGCGCTCTCCTTTGAGCCTCCAAACGCTCTTGTTCAGCCTTATACTCAGTAACAGCCTTATCAAAAGCGTTTCTCACATGTCTGTTCATCTGCATGAGCTCTTGACATGCATCTTTGAAAACCTCCCTCGCTGGATCGCCTAAAAATCACAGAGCCAACAAGTATTTCGTTGTTAGACACAGACGAAAAGCTTAAATCTGATGAGAACAGGGCTTTCAAAACGGTTACCTGTTGTCTGGACCCGGATATTGACCCGTTCAAGGGAAGGATGTGGGATGGTGTATGCAGCCACGGTTACTCTCGGACTACAGAATTAACAACAGCAATGGTTAGTGACATAACCATTCATTACACACAAGCAAACAATGCAAGATGAAACATCATTATCAACTCCAACAACCTCATTAATAAAGATAATGGAGGATGAATAGCAATTAAAAACCTTTTTTCATAATCCTCTGAGACAATTTGGCATACAATGAGAATCTCTTGACCACATAACATGAATGTAAACCAACATTTAATCAAAATCACAATATAATGGCACAAACATACAATACGCACAACTGATTGTTCAATCATAATTTGAAATCTCTTCACCTATAACACGAATCTCAAACTGATAACCTCAACGATAAGATGATGAAGGTTGAATAGAAAGTAAAGACTTCTTTCGAAATCCTTCGATACTATTTGGCATACAATGAGAATCTCTAACGACATAACATGAATGTAAACCTACATTTAATCAAACTCAAGTTCACAATCACAACTTAATAGCACAAACATACAATGTGCACCAACATTGGTTCAATTACTATCTGAAATCTCTTTGCCTATAACTCCAATCTCAAACTGATAACCCACGAGATTATCTTCACAGTGACTCCAACCAAATTGGCAGGCTTATGCTACATACATGTAACAGATTCATTCTAAATGAAAGAAACTATGAACTAGTAAGCATTATAGAGTCAACAACTAAGTGTGAGATATGTAACTACTTCTATATATACATTAAAAGGATTGAAAGAGGACACTAACTCTTGGTTTAGCACGAATCGAACAGCGTTCGCAAGTGTGTGATCTTCTTCCGATAAAGTAAACGAAGCATGGCTATCATTCGTGAACGAACCGTGCTCCATGTCTCAGCTTCTTGCTACTAAATTTCTCTCAAACTCAAAATCAAAATCCACCACCAACTAGAAAACAAAGAAAGTGAACAAATTCAATTAAAATCTTTGAATAGTTAAACAAACCCACAAAAAAAAATTCGAAACTGAAGAAAATTTCTGCAAAAAAAGTTGTGCGAGTAAGAAAGAAGATGCCTGCAATAGAAATTTGCTAAAACCCTAAAAGCTCCATTAGGGAAACACTCGGCGTGTTTTAATCGTAGAGAAGCTCCGATGTTTTAGCGTAATTACATATATGCCCTTCTTCTGATGACGTGTCGTTTTATGTCTCTTAAACCCTAATTCGGCTGTCTAGCAAAAGAGAAGCCTTTGTGTTCTTTACCTCTCTTCACAAAATCCCATTTGAGAAAGTAGGGATTTTTGATCTTCATGTTCAAGTCTTCAATTATAAAGTTTCGATTTTTACGAATCTTTAATTTTGTATTCAGGTACTGCAAAAAGATGGCTTCTCCCAGTCCTATCCCCGCCGGCGTTACTAAGGAACAGGTTCGGTTTTTTGTACATCGTAAAGCTCCGATCTTTGATCTAATTCGACAATGGAAGCTTAAGATTTTAGCCGTCTTTGTAGCTGGCATATAGGTTTCAATGTTTTTGCAATGCTTAGGGTTGAATTTGCATCTTGATTCAGATCTTTAAGTGTAGGACACTGAAAATTCATGATGCCATTTATTGTTCAAGTAGATTTGAATTGGTGTTCTCAAGTTTCTCATTTTGCTTTTTTCTCTTGGATTGAATCAGGCGTTTAGTATGGCACAAACGGAGATGGAGTATCGGGTGGAACTCTTTAACAAGTACTTAATTAAGACCCATTTGGTTTATTTTTCATTCTGAAATTTGCTTGTCTGGTATAAGATTAGAGATTGATGCACTCACCTTTGATTGGAAATCTGATATTGGGTTGAGTTTGTTTTGATCACATTGTGTGGGATTTCTCTTTTTTGTTCAAATAGTGATATAGCTAGAGAAGTATAAGTTTGTGACTGCTTTCATACCAAACACCGTTACAATGCCTGAATTGGTTTTCTTGTGGGTGAAATCTAATATCTTTCCTTTAGAAATTCTCGATTTAGGTAGACATGTATTCTGCTGTTATGTAGAGGTTAAACTTGGATAGCCTTGACTTGGTGGTGTATTGTTAATTTGCTATGCCCTGTGTCATTTGTTGATATACCAAGTTCATGGTGACTGATCTCTTGTGATTCCTCGGGTTAGAGATTATGCAAAATGTCGCATCTTTTTATGTGTTTCCTTCTAATAGGCCTTGTTCTTTAATGCAGGCTTGCTCAAACATGCTTTAATAAATGTGTGGATAAAAGGTAAGCCTTTTCTCTTTTTAATGTCCTCTATTGATCTCTTGGTTCTTGTCTGCATTGTTGGGACCTTTTAAGCTGAAATTGTTTAAAATCGATCTGATTCCCAGGTACAAGGAAGCTGAGTTAAACATGGGTGAGAATAGTTGCATTGACCGTTGTGTTTCCAAGTACTGGCAGGTAAGGCTCTTGTCTTAGTTAAGTTAAAGAAAGCAATTAACAGTTCCATACTTCAAATCTTCTCATAGTTGACCACAGTTATTCAAAATTAATACGGATGTTGTCTTCATATAATCATTTTCAGGTAAATGGAATGATTGGACAGCTTCTAAGTGCTGGCAAGCCTCCGATGTAATCCAGTTTAAAGACAATTATTATAGACCAAACGATCATGGAGGGAACAAAAGTCTGTTCTTTTGTTTTTCTATAGCTCAAGGTAGTCTTGTTTTTGTTGTCAAGTGAGTTGCATCTCATTTTTGGCACTGATTTGGACAAATTATGCAATTCTCTGTGAACCCATTATTTCTAAAGGGATGAAATGAAATAACAAAATCAAAATCCACAAAACACATCTATTAATGAGTTGTATAATTTGTATTTTCACTTTGAACAGAGAGAACTATGTATCCTAAGGCACTATAGCTCGAAAGTGGGAAATTTCTGTTCAGTTTATGACTAACATGCGCACAACCAGCATAGTTTCTAACTAAGATTCTGCTCGGATTTGAGATTTTGAGATTGTAGAGATAACATCAATGATCATCTGCTACATTGTTCTCGTTTAGAAGTCTCTGATGACTTCTACTCAGTGGAAGTAAAGGCGTCTGAGAAGGTCCACTTGAACGCTCAGCCATTTCTGCAAAATATACGTTCACAGTTTCTTCAAATAAGGACAGACTGACCAAAACATGTGTCGGATTTATAACGCTATTACTGGCGAATAGCAGAGCCTAAACTGTAGTTAAAAAAAAAAAGCAGAGTCTAAACTAAGAAATGGTTTGGAAATCTGGGAATAGCTACGACGCTTATTCAGCACTCTAATGATCTGATTTTCGGTAAGTAACAAGGTAACCATTACAGTTTGGCACATAAATTATCGAAACAAATAGCAGTCTCAAGTTTCTGCAAATATCTATGTGACTATGTGCACAGAAAACAAATTGGGAGAGTAGATATTGCAGAGAAACAATCTGATATTCTTATCTTTTGGGAGAATGATTGAGTTCTTGAAGAAATACCTGGAAGTTTGCTGTCAACGAAGAACATCACAAGGTTCACAGTATACCTGCAGAAGAAAATGTTAAAATGCTGAGACAAATTAAGAGATTCAGTTTTGCAAAAAATGATATTCGGTTTCTTCTTTTTTCTGACCATGCAACAACAATGTCAACTGTGTAATGTTTCCTTGATGCTATAATCAATAGGCTCTGTATAACTGCCATAAGCCAAGCCAGATGCTTGATCCACCTGGGAATTTTACATATATGAGATGCAAAAATCTTGTGAAAAAGGATGAACTTTTGTAGAATGATATACGATACAGTACCTTTGTGTGCCGTATCTTTGATATGTGCGTACAAAGACTAAGGTGAATATCGTATGTGATGAAAATATTAGATCTCCACAACCATATATCACTCCATCAGGAACTGCATTTTGAACACAAACCTTAATCAAATGCCACTTCATGAGTTATTCTATACCAACTAAGAAAATTGCAAAAAGATGCAATTCAAACTAACAGTTAATCAAGAATACTTCAAGAACATTCTTTGGAGGCGGAATCTTGGCGAGCTTGGAGCCCTAATAAAGAAATTTGATATACCAGGGAGAAATCAGTACACAGCCAAAAAAAAGTCACAACTAAGAAACTGAAGCCTAAACGCCTTGAGAATCTTACCTCTCGACAATGATAATTCGGCCCAGGAAGCTGTGTTGCAAAGAATGTGATGATCCTCAGACTTTGAGAAGCCTGAAAACATATGAAAGCTTAAACACCTCGACCAAACTAAACTAAAAACAGATTCTATCTTCTGTGTATGTACAAATAGAAGAATCAATGTAGTGGAAGTGCAACTTACTGCTAAATAAACAAAAACTCTGCACCATATCAAAACTGTACAAATCTTTTTACTGTGGGAAACAAAAGAATGAAAGGTCCACTGCAATCAAGGTAAACCGCATATTAGGACTATTAATCCATTACAGCGAGTTAAAGGAAAAAAAACAGATACTTTAGAGTGGAAACTTACCAAGACAAATGATCCAAAGATAGTGACAAACACAGTTTCACTGACAAATGCTTTATCTTGCCCAAGTGCCTGAGGAACACATATCAATTACCAAATAAACCAGAGCTATGACACAGGACAGAAATGATGGGAAAAGTCAAAAGAAGCTACTGACTGGGAGAATAAAGAAACCAGCATCTTGAAGCGTTGGACCAGGTCGGTGTAAGTAGTGAACTCCATGAGCAGCAAGTCCATGAAAGTACTGATTTGAGAGGGACCAAAAGCAATGTATATAGAATTTATAAACTGACCTAATATTAAAGCTTCCACATATAAGCAAATTACTGAAACAAAATTCAGCATAACTAGTTGATCTATCACAACTTAGATTTAATCATATCAACAACAAAATTTTGAGCTAAAACCACATTGCAAGACTATAATCTGAACACAAAGCATGGATCATAAAATGTTCGAGCTCGGATAGACCTAAAACAACATTATAAGCCATAAATTCGGTGGATGAGCTAGAACCTGAAATGCAAGTCCAGCGAGAACAAGCTTCCATTTTTCGGCAAGGAGAAAAGCTTCTAATGTTGCTTCTGAGTAAATTCGTCTCCATAGCTTCACATATACACACGCAAACCATTGACGCAAAAACTACTAAACTAAACAATTTCAACAATTTTTTGTTCCCTTTCTAAAACAAAGTGACTGGAAATAACGCAGGAAAAAACAGAGAAACAAAAACCTTAGGAGCCTCGCGATCAACGTAAACCGGCATGCTTAAGATTGAGAATGAACATTAATCTATGCAGCACGACCAAATGCAAGTGCTTCTATAAAAACAGAACTCGATCGCAGATGTCACAGAAACAAAATCAAGAGGTAATCACGAATCGAGTTTGATTCACCTAAATCTACGAAAATATTCCCAAAAATCAATAATTTTAAGGAATCGATTCAAATGAGTCTCTTTTGTGTTGTCGGAGAAAGGACTCAGCTTTTTGTGCAATCTACGCAAAGAAGGAAAAGGCAAAATATTTGTTGTGAGAGAGCCAATTCTGCCCAATTGTTTTCCTTAAATATTACCTATATATATATTTAAATGAAAATGTTGTCTACGAGGTGCTGTGGTGTAGTGGTTATCACGTTTGCCTTACACGCAAAAGGTCTCCAGTTCGATCCTGGGCAGCACCATATGTTTTTACTTTTTTTTTTTTTTGGTTTTTTTTAACAAGAAGCCATATCGGATTTTACTATTTTTCTTTTGAAGAGAATATTTTCACTAACACACACTTGGGCACTGGACAACCTTTTCGGTTTTTCATTTTTTGTCTTTTCTTTTTGCGTAAGTTTGCATTTAATGGTTTAGGGACATGAGTAGAGCGTGTGAAACTATGACTGGCTCACTTTCGATCGGCCACGACATTACTTATGGAAAGATAATATTCGTGGTCCGAGCGGATAATGTCATATTAATTTCAACATCTGGAAGCTGATTAAAAAAAAAAAAAAACACCATATACATTCTGATTTGAGTACATGTCAAGAAAATTTCACAGTTCAACAACACTAAACCAAACTAACACGAGGAGTTAACGAAGACATCACCGATAGTGGAACTGTAGAAGAAAGAACATATAGACGCAAAACAATAAGAGTTTTTATTTGCTTAAATATTAATGGGTGGATATTCGATTAAAACAAGTTTCACAAATTTCTATTTAACGTAATCTACTTCCACGCCGTAATTACATTGAAAATACGAACCCCATCAGAGACTAAAACATATATAGCCAAATTATTTGAAGAAGCAACTAAACCCTCCCCACAGGAGACAAAGGTGGGTGGTGTGAGAGATACCTCGCCGGAGCCTCGCCTTCAATAGGACCTGAAAATGACTTCAACCTCTCGTTTTGAACCGATGACATCTCTCCGTTAGCTTTGTTGTCTACACATGAAGTATTCGGTTCTGTGGTCTTTGACGGATTCCGTCCCTCGTTAACTGCTATACAAATGGAGAATGCTTGCAAGAGTGAAAGTGATGTATTGTACTCAACCGCGTAAACACCTTCTCTGTATGGAGTGAAACTCAAGAATGGTTGGTTGTTATTATCCTGTAATCCTCCCTGCAACAAATTTATATTAGTTTCATAATCGAGCCAGAGGTTAATATAGTATTCACAGATTTTTTATGTTATTGAAACCTGAAAGAAGAGCTTGAAGGCATCTGAAGTAGAGGGAGAAGGGATTCGGGGTGTATTATTCTGATTTGTGAGGATTCTAAGGTTGCAGCCCATGTCCCAGCCTCCACAGTCACATGATCCACCTGATTTCCATCGTTGGATCAGCGATGAAGGCCCTCCTTTGTGTGGGAGACTGTGAATTCCACTTGGAAGTACCACTGTTGCGACAACGTCTGCAAAGTAATCTCCAAGTGTGGTGTCTTTTGTTGAGCTTGTGTCAGCAATATTTGGGATCTTGATCACCATGGCAGCTAGCTCGTTAGTCCGCTGCGATTCAGATGCGAAGAGTACAAATTCTCTGGTTGTGCAGTTATCGACAGCATTTTCTCCAGCGGAAATCAGAGGCTTAGAACCCGAGACTCTCATCTGAGCGACAATGTTAGATGTATACTCTTGGTTTTGCATCTTCCTGCCGTGGTTCATCCATTTTCCATTTTTCTTCTGTACTTCCTGAACAGTGAAAAACGTATACTTGTGTCCATAGTCTTCCTTTTCTGGGGGAGTCTGTTTTCTTATCGTGGCTGCTGTAATACTTTGTTCCTTTTCAACCGCAAAAGTGAAAAGTGGTTGATCATTCTTAGATGTCACACGAAATAGAGCCTGAACAGTTGAAGTTTTTCCATTTCTCGACAGAAGGGATGAAGATGGTTGACTGTCAGAAAGAATATGCTTTTGGTGACTTGAAGGTGCATCCATTTGTGATGGCTCAGGAGATCTACATGAGTGGCTTGATTTTGGTTTTATTAAAGGATCGAGTAACCTTCTCAACGGACTAGACCTGCCTCTGTTTACTGCACTGGTTTTATCAAAAGAAGAGCTGTCACTGAAAGAAGAGGCAGATGGATTGTCTAAACCAGCTCGTGATGAAATAAGTGCTGTGCTTAAGTGGGGAGGAGTCTGAGCATCTTCGGCGTTGGAGTTTTTGCTGGACTTTCCAATGCTGAAGCTGAGTCGGCGAAACGGTGAAATGCTCCTTGCTCTTTCTGAAACAACTTTAGCTGGTTTCTGATCTGACTGTTTGGGCAATGTTTCTGTTGACCTTCTATCTAGAGTCCTGCTCCTAGAGGGACTAGATTCAGCTTTTCTTGATCGTGGAGCTGAACATGATCTTTCTGAACTTAAGAAGCTGATACGCTTTAAGAACGGCTTACTTCCATCAGCTTCACGTCCAGAGTCCAGGACTGCACCTTTCCCATACGCCAACTTTTCTGAGAACCCCTTTGTTTCTGCCACTCGCTCAGCCAGCAACACTTTTGAATCATAGAACTTGGACAAACCAATAATCTGTTTCTGAGAAACAATTCCTGGTACAAATACAGCAGCAGGCTTTACTTTTCCATACAAATCATGAACACGAGGATTTCGGATTCTCTCCTCCATCTTCTCTCCTTTTTTCTTAAAATCCTCGGCTAGATTCCTTGATATTATCCTTGTGGAAGAAGGACTATCTGGCTTTGATGGACTCAAGAACGTTCTGGTTTTTGGAGCAATCTTAAAATCAGAATCTTTCTTCTCATTCTGTTGGAATGCAGTTGCACGAGGGCTATGATGAAACTGCCCATCTCTTCTAGTGGAATCTCTTTGTCTGTCCGTGATATTTCCTGGCAAAAAGCTATGACTCTGGGACGTATCACCATTATCTCGAGGTGGATCCAAAAGTGAAGTTGAGTTTCCTGCCTCTATCTCTTGAAAATTATCTCCAGGCTTAGATGACATCAGATAATACTGCAATGGAGGGTGATTGATTCTTTTACGAAAAGGAGAAGCACAAAGACCTCTGCTGGAGTCAGTCGATGATTCATCAGTCCAGAGTGACGACGATGTGCTTGTGTTAGACAACGAAGACCTTGTATGCTTATCCATTTGTTTATCACCTGATTGCCTATTTCTTAGGTCCAGTAAACCAATGCCACCAGCTTTAACATCCTTCTCTTCATGTTTTTCACATTTCTTTATATAACTCGGAACATAGGACTTGAATTTCACAAGGTCTCTTTCTCCTGACGCAGTTCTACCTATCCGTGACTTCAAACGATTCTCCAAGCGTTTAGGACAGACGTCTTCAACTTTTTTCGTAATCTCGCGGTGGAAATCGGAATAAGATAAACCGCGTTTGTCATCTCTAAACTTATCCGGTGTAAATGACTTTGAGCTTTCCTTACTCAATACTTTCTTCTCAGTAGCCACAAAAGGCGGTCGATCACATGAACCCTTCTTCAACTCCAAACGGCACTCCATCGTTTCTCGGCCAAAGCACTAACGTTTAAACTCAGATGATTCCTTAGCCTTCCATTATACTCCAAAAGCTTAAAATACTCGAAACAATTTGGAGTGTTTTCTGTAGAGAGACAAGAAAAATGTTCAGAGGTCATAACAAATACAAAAAGTACTTCTTATCCACACACACACACAAGGTAATAAAATCCATTGACGAATCTTCAACATTTTGAGATGGAATAAACAAAAAAAAAAAGCCAAATAATCGTAGAGAGAGCTCATGACCTTTAGATCCTTTAGAATCCATGAGATCTGACAAGAATCTCTACAAGATAAAGCTGAGAGAAAAGGCAAACCTAGACCCAAAATACAATCACATTCTTCCCAATATTACTCTCTACCAAAGAACCACTTCAAGAGAGAAGAATAGAAACTGGAAGTGAGTGTACAGAGGCCACAAGTAGAGAAGATCGATGAATTTTCGCAGTGAAAAAAAAACACAACATTAACACGAAAAACACAAAAATTTCTTCGCAGAAGAAACATTTAGGGGCAAATGAATAACAGTATTAGCAGTGTCGGAGAGCCAAAAAAAAAAGCTTCAGAAATGGAACCGTACCTCGACGAAATCAGTGCGCCGACGAAGCATCCATCGAATAGGAGAGTTAAAATCAGATCAGCAGAGAAATTACAAGGAAGAACAGATCTCAAATCCTCCGTGAAATCCGGCAAAAATAGCGCCGAAGAAGCTGACCCTATCAGCTACAGAGGTAGAGAGATGATTTTTGAGCTTTGTTAATTGTGTGTAGATAGAGAGTGACAAGTAGAGAGAGAGAGTTGTTGGAGAAGAGTGTGTTTTTTGCTCGCCGAGTCTTTCGTCCTAAGTTGTTTTTTTTTTTTTTTTTTGGGAAAATGAAGAAAAAAAAAACATATATTTTTGTGGCCGACGGATTAAGTAAAAAAAACAGTAGAATTTTTAAGACTGGGCCCAGGTGTAGAATCGTAATCGTACGATCAAGATTCCGTAATGAACGCGGGAATTACGTCATCAGTACCCTACTTAGTGGATCTCAAAGTCTCTTTACACCGTTGGATTAAAAAAGCTGCTTCTTTTTAGCCCCAAAGATTATATAATCTGACAATTAAGATGGGCCTATGTGACAGAATAATAATAATAAATTCAGCCTGTTTTAGACTTGCCTTTTAAAGCCCATGGCCCATAAAACCCAGACAACCTTTAAATGCTTCAAATTATGTAAGTATAAATGTTTTAGAAATTTCGATATTGATTAGAAGTGTAACTATTTGAAATTTCATTTAGGTAACACGTTTCGGATAATATGTACTGATCTCTTATATATTAATTAAAATTATTTTAATAAAATAACTTTATATTTATGTGAAATATTACAATACTGTCATCTAACGTGTCAAGATCTCACTAAATTTAAATATAAAAATATTTTATTTAATAGAAAAATTATTTTGGTTACTCAAATTTTTAAAAAAATTTATTACATTTTTTTTAGGGAATATATATATATATGATATAATTAAACATTATTATTACTATTTAAAAAAAAAAGTTTACGATATAAAAAAAATATATATAATCTTAAAATTTTATAGTATGTAATTAGAAACAAAATAGATTTATAAGTAACAAATGTGATAACAAATTTTAAGATAAGCCCGTTATGGACATACTCAAAGCCCATTTAGGCCCATAAAAGTCAGGTACCCTTAAAATCTCCTAGATTGTTCTGGATTCACCTGATATTTTTCATTCACGTCCTCTACTAGATGTTTCTGTATTCTCGTAAAATTCGAGAATTTTCGGTTCGTGCCTTTAAATAGATTCGCATATCCTTTGTGTTGTTCATCAGAAGTCGAAAACTCAAAAATTCACAAAAAAAAGAAAAAAAAGATCAACAAAAGTTTCTCAAATCAACGAAATCAAATTCCGAAAAAATGTCGATGATTCCAAGCTTCTTCAACAACAACAGACGAAGCAACATCTTCGATCCATTCTCACTAGACGTTTGGGATCCATTCAGGGAACTAACACCATCTTCACTTTCTCGAGAAAACTCAGCGATCGTTAACTCACGTGTGGACTGGAGAGAGACGCCGGAAGCTCACGTGTTTAAAGCTGACTTGCCGGGACTGAGAAAGGAGGATGTGAAGGTCGAGATTGAGGAAGATACTGTTCTGAAGATCAGTGGAGAGAGACACGTGGAGAAGGAAGATAAGAACGACACGTGGCACCGTGTGGAGAGGTCGAGTGGACAGTTTTCGAGGAGGTTTAGGTTGCCGGAGAATGTGAAGATGGATCAGGTTAAGGCGGCGATGGAGAATGGTGTGTTGACTGTTACTGTGCCTAAGGTTGAGACGAAGAAGGCTGATGTTAAGTCTATTCAGATCACGGGCTGAGCAATGGGTTCGACTTTGTTGTGTGCTGTTGGCTCTGGTTCATGTTTCACTTAAGAGTGTTTATGTCTATCTAAATTATAATAATCACTAATCAGCTAGAGCTATGATGTATCTTAATAAAGTAATGAATAATTAAGTATTGTAACGCTTCGCATAAATTTAAAATAGTTTTTTTTTGGCAAATCATTTAGGTGTATGTAAATTAGCAATGCCCAAGAAGCATGTTCTAAATCTTCTATAAAGCAGAAGTGGGCATTTTAACGAACTTAAAGATTTCTCGTAGGGTTAAATTTTAATTTTACTAAACCAAATTAGCTGGAACCGAACTCATTGAATTAATGACAGAACCAAAACCAAAACTAAAACAACAAAGATAGAACGATATTACTTTTTATTAATAGGCTTAACATTTTGTTTGATAATTGGATTCTTCTGTTTTGCAATGTCAGTTTATTTTCAAAAAGTTCTTGTTATGCATGTCATCACAAAACAAAAAGAAATCATATATAATCATAAACATATAATCAACTACATTATAATATTTCATTCTATCATATCTAACAGAACGAATTGAAGTTGATAAAGTTTTAAATTTTTACAAAAACAAGTTGCCAAAATTCATAAAGAAAATGTCCAAAATTGACTGTACCGAACCGAGTCCTGATCGAATCAGAAAATACCAAAATTCCGATCCCTAAAAAAGTGTCCAAATGACGTGTTTAAAGTGATCCATTTCCAAGTTTATCCTCAAAATATCAGTGGACAATGGATACGAAAAGAAGGCAAACGGGCCCCTTTTATTATTTCACGACGTCGTTTTAACACAGTGATCAATCATGATAACAAATTCAAAAGAAAAAAACAAGTCAAAAGACTAAAAGAAGGAGAAAGGAGTTAGAGAAAAAGCAAGTGAGATCCAATGGTAAATAAGACACATAGTTTCAAGACTAGTTAATGATCGACGATTCTTCATTTATGAATTAATTGTCTGAAGATTAGAAATGCTAAGTGCTGGTACAATATCACAAATTGTATTGTTAAAAACATATTTTGTAATTTAGAACAATATTAGAAATATGGTGAGTTTATAAAGTATGATACGATATGCTTTCAAAACTAGTTAATGATCGATGAATAAACTATGTTATGGTTCGTTGGACCAAAAAAAACTAAGTTATGGTTTTTTTTTTTGTCAGCAATAGGATTTCATTAAAAAATTAAATCAAAGGTTCTGATTAAGCCATAAATATTTGGATGATAGATTAATATCGTTTTTGCTAGGATCGATAGAGAAAGGATTGAGCTACAAAGGCCCATCCGAGAAATACATAGATTAACATGTCCGGTCCAAGGCCCAAAGGGATCGAAAGAGTTTGCCCTAGAATCCTCCAGCGGTCGACGGCGGCGACGAACCCTCGACAGCGACGGCGAGGGCTCGGAGATGGGACGGGTAGGTTCTCAACGATGAAGATCTTCGGGAAACGAGAGGTAGAGACGGGAACAAGTCCTTACAGAGACTCTTGGAGTAAGACAGAGGCACTTCGCTGTTACAGTGTAACACGTCACTTACATATCACTCCACGTTGCTACCCATATCTTTATATTATGTTTATCTCATGTTTTCTTATTTCCTTTAATTAAAATGATGTAAGCGGTTATCTGTCAACCGTAGTGGTGAGTTTATATAACTCCCTTAGACCATTATGTAAAATCATCATCTTAGAAATCAAACTATCTCCTTTCTATGCACTCTCTATCTTCTTAATACTCAAGGAATTGCAAGATCTTGAAGGTGAGGTTCTATTATTCAATCATCTTCTGGTCTGTTTTTCCCCGGATTCCTGAATTTTCGGTGAACTCTTGGATTTGGATTTACTGATTTATTGTTCGATCACATTGGTATCAGAGCGAACGGTCTCTCCGACCCAAATTCTCGATGGATACAAGAGCAACATCATTGATGGAGATGAACAAACAACTTGAGGAGTTAAATGCAAAACACTGTGAAGAGGCCGGAGCTGTGCGTTCCGAACTATCGGATCTGAAATCGGGTTTCAAGAAAAGATTTTTAGAGATCGAAAACGGTATGAATGAGAAACTTACCGGGATTACAAACATGCTAGCTGAATTGTTCCCGAAAGACCCACAGAAGCGCCCGATGAACCAAACACCAACCCACTAAACCACCGATTCATCCCTCTTCTCACCCTCCCACCACAAGCTAAACAACCCACGACCACCCGAGCCCCCAAACCAATACCAATTTGACAATACCCCTCACCTCAATTGCTCTTTCAATGGTGGAACCAACATCAATCATGGAGGAATGCTCACACGTGTATCCAAAATTGGTTTCCCCACATTTGATGTAACTCAAATGCGCGAGTGGATGTACAAATGTGAACAGTTTTTTCTGATGGATAACACACCACACGAATCAAGAGTTCAATTGGCAATGATCCATATGTCCGGGAAAGCTTTGAAGTGGCATCACAATTTCATTGCGAAACAATACGGCGTGTTTCCATCATGGTCGGAATACGTCATCGCATTGGCTAAACGATTTGGTGAGCCTTTCGATGATCCGCTGTCTGAGTTAGTAAACATGAAGCAAAGAGCCAATCTAGTTGACGATTATCTGGAAAGTTTTGAATGTGCACTCACAAGATTATCACTGCCACCGTCGCACGCTTTGAGCATTTTTCTGGCAAATCTCAACCCCTAATTAGCCTAACATGTGCGACAATTTGAGGTTACTAATGTCGCAGAAGCTGCAAGACTGGCCAAACTACATGAAAATTAGCTCACTGCCATACCATATTCAAAACCACGAGCCCCCTTCAATCCATACCACCAAAAACAAACCACTACCTATAAAAACCCAAATACCACACCTTTACTCACTTACCAACAACCAAACGACACTACCAAAACCCAGCCATCCAAACCCTCATTCATACCCCGACATTTACCTGATAGACAGCCAAGGAAATTCTCATATGACGAGATGCAAGACCGTAAAAGTAAAGGCTTGTGTATGTTTTGCGACGAGAAATTTACACCGGGTCATCAATCAAGCATCGACGCTCACAGATATTCATAATGGAAGGCGATGATGACGCTTAGCTTCAAGCATCTGATGAGGAAATTGAACTTGCACAACAACAAATTGAAGCTTTGCTAGAAGCTGCAAGCTGCAGGTGATTCGCCAATCTTGTCCCTTAATGCTTTGAGTGGTTCCACTACATTCGATTGTATGAGGCTAATGGGGCAATATGGCAAGAAGAAGCTACATGTACTTATTGACCCGGGAAGTACACACAATTTTCTCGATTTGGGAATCGCAAAGGAGATTGGAGTGAAATTACAACAGACCAAACCTATGGCCGTAGCGGCGACACATGGTGATACTATCGTCACAAGCTACAAGTGTGATGACTTTGAATGGTCTATGCAAGGATACGATTACAAGGCACAAATCAGAATGATACTATTAACCTGTTGTGATTTCGTTCTGGGCGTGCAGTGGCTCTCAACATTAGGTCCCATCATCTGGGATTTCTCTAATTTACGGATGGAGTTTACACTGGATGATATGAAGCATGTTTTACGAGGATCTCCAAAATCTAGTGGGAAATTGGTAAAAGGAAGCAGTCTAAATAAGATCCTCCTTCAGACATCCTAGCTCGCGATGCTCAATGTCCGTGAGATGACGAAATTAAACGGCGACGAAACATTATTGCAATCAGAGGCAAATTTTTGTCATATCTCCGCAGTACAACGAGAAGCATCAGTTCCCGCTGATATCCAATTACTACTTAACGCATACTCTGATCTCTTCACAATACCGAACGCATGACCATCTTTTAGGGAAGGATTTGACCATGCAATCCCCCTACTCGCAGGCTCTGATCCAGTAAACAAGCGGCTTTACAAATACTCAACCCTCCAAAAAGACATTATCGATAATATGATCAAAGAAATGATGCTTCAGGGTATTATTCAAGATAACACAAGTCCCTATGCCTCTCCGATTGTTCTTGTCAAGAAAAAGGACAGCTCTTGGCGACTTTGTGTGGATTATAGAGGATTGAACAAATAAACGGTGAAGGATGAATACCCCATACTACTGCTCGAGGATCTGCTAGATGAATTGGGCAGATAAACTTTTCCAAACTCGACCTCCGCTCGGGTTTTCACCAGATCAGAATGTCGCCACAAGATGTTTACAAGACGGCTTTTAAAACACACGCATGTCACTTCGAATACTTAGTTATGCCGTTTGGTCTGACTAATGCGCCTTGCACATTTCAGGGTTTGATGAATCACGTATTCCAAGACATAGCTCGCAAGTTCGTACTCGTTTTCTTCGATGACATACTTGTGTACAGTAATTCTTGGAATGAGCATCTCACTCACCTCGAGGTCGTGTTCTCAATCCTCTGCCAGAAGCAACTTTATTTCAAACCCTCCAAGTGCACATTTGGCGTTACCACTATCGAGTATTTGGGTCACTTCATCTCCGCAGCCGGTATTAGTACTGACCCAGCAAAGATAAGCGAAATCAAAGATTGGCCAATCCCAACAACACAAAAACAGTTACGAAGCTTCCTCGGTCTCGCCAACTATTACCGTCGATTCATCCATTCATACGATATTATTGCGAAACCACTTTTCCATCTGCTTACAAAGGAAGGATTCTCTTGGGACGCTAATGCACAACATTCTTTCCATGCTCTAAAATCTGCACTTTATTCGTCTCCTGTTCTGCCTCTACTGAACTTTGACAAGACTTTTGTCATTGAAACCGATGCTTCCAACAAAGGAATCGGAGCAGTCTTGATGCAAGATAGCCGCGCGCTTGGACCTCGTCACCAACAACTCTCTGTTTACGAGAAAAAAATGATGGCTGTTGTTTACGCCATTCAGTCATGGAGCGCTTATCTTACGCATCGACGATTCATGATCAAAACTGACCAGAAAAGTATCAAATTCCTCACAGATCAGAAAGTCAAGACCCCTTTCCAACACATGTGGCTGTCAAAACTTATGGGCTATGACTTCGAAATACAGTATAAACAGGGAAAAGAAAATTTTGTTGCCAATGCACTGTCCCGCGTCTCTGGTGCTCAATTGCTACATATCACCCTGTCCAATGCTCATGAAATTTTTTATGATACAGTGAAGTCCCTATGGACAAGCGACCAACGCCTCAGCACATTAATTGCAGACTTAAAGCGCAACGACCAATCTCACCCTCATTACACCTTCACTCGAGATGAGCTTAGAAGAAAAGGAAAGCTGGTTATCGGCGATGATGCTGCAGTCAAACTCCATATTTTTAAGTGGTTGCACGACTCCACATTGGGCGGCCATTCAGGACGTGATGCTACCTTATAGCGCATCAAGTCTCTCTTTTTCTGGCCTAAAATGAGTTTGGAGGTGCAGAATTATGTTCGCAATCGCAACACATGCCAGCAAAACAAGTTTGATAACTCGGCCAAACCAGGTTTACTCCAACCATTACAGCTGCCTCAAGGTGTTTGGGAATCTATTGGCATGGATTTTATTGAGGGTCTTCCTCACTCGTTTGGAAAACATTGTATTTTGGTGGTAATTGACAGGTTTAGCAAAAACGCACATTTCCTCGCCTTATCACATCCATATACGGCTCTTGATGTGGCGCAAGTTTACATGGACCAAGTCTTCCGGCTTCACGGCATGCCGAAAGACATCACAAGTGATCGGGACCCCACCTTTTTAAGCGAAGTTTGGCGTGAACTGTTTCGCGTACACGGAGTGGACTTACGATATTCGACGTCTTACCACCCATAAACCGACGGGCAAACGGAGATCACGAACAAAACTCTGGAGACGTATTTGCGTTGTATGACTTCCGATGCCCCACACACACGGTCCAAATGGCTTCCATTGGCAGAATAGTGGTACAACACCACATTTCACTCGGCAGTACAGGCTACTCCTTTCAAAATCATCTATGGTCAAACACCGCCAATCTACCTGCCATACTTACCAGGTGAGAGCTCATCAGTTGTTGTAGACTGAAGCCTTTGCAAACGAGAGGAGCTGATCCACCTGTTGAAGTTCCACCTCCTTCGCGCTCAGAATCGCATGAAGCAATATGCGGATGCCAGGAGATCACATCGGGAATTTAAGGTTAGTGACTATGTTTTTTTTAAACTTCAGCCCTATCGACAACACTCTTTAAAGGGCCGACACACACCACATAAGCTGTCACCTCGCTACTACGGGCCATATCTTGTCACGGATCGGATCGGGAATACTGCTTACAAGCTGGAATTACCACAAGGTTCAGCAATACACGATGTCTTTCACGTCAGTCAGCTCAAAATCTGCCACAATCCGACCACCACTAGCTCAGCTCTTCCTCAGTACCTGTGGGACGCAGGCGAAGACAAAGAACCAGCTGCTATACTCGACAAGAAGATGACCAAGCGCCATAACAAAGCTGTTACAAAGGTACTTGTACACTGGAAAGGGGAGCCGCCATCCACCGCAACCTGGGAGTTCTATCAAGATTTCGCCAATAAGTATCCACACTTTGATCCTTGAGGACAAGGATCGTCTCGACGAGGGTGTATTGTTACAGTGTAACACGCACTTACATATCACTCCACGTTGCTACCCATGTCTTTATATTATGTTTATCTCATGTTTTCTTATTTCCTTTAATTAAAATGATGTAAGCGGTTATCTGTCAACCGTAGTGGTGAGTTTATATAACTCCCTTAGACCATTATGTAAAATCATCATCTTAGAAATCAAACTATCTCCTCTATGAACTCTTTATCTTCTTAATACTCAAGGAATTGCAAGATCTTGAAGGTGAGGTTCTATTATTCGATCACATTCGCCGTTTGATGGCGGTGGTGTCCGATGATGCAAAGTTAGGGATATGGTGGCTCCGGAGCGTCACCTTTCCCGGTGGTTCTTCACAGCCCTTACTCGAGAGCTTTGGAGAGTTCTCAGAGACTGGAGTGATTCCGGCCTTGGAAGAAACAAGGCGGTTAGCCGATTGAGTCGGCGATGGTAAACCGATGAGAAGCATCGGGATGTTTATTGGAGAAGGCAAATCCAAGGCGAGATAAAAGCAAAGAGTAAGCTCGGAGATTTACTGGTGGCCATGCAAGCCGAAGTGTTATTCTTCTCTGGAGAAGAGCTCCGAGAGAGAGATGATGGAAGTGGAGAGATGGAACTGGATATTGACGGTGGCACATAGCTTCCGGCGTTCTCACAGTGCGGGTTGTGAAGGCGATGTTCCTCCGGCATGTTGGAGATGGTCCGTGATCAGCGAACACTGATGGCGGGGAGAAAGTCGATCTCTTGAGCGGCGGAAACATCGAGGGCACGAGGAGCAGATCAGAGAGAGCAGAAACCTAGAAGAGGAGGAGACAAGGGCGACGCCGTCGGCGACAGACGCCGCCCAAGGCCGGCGGCCGCAATCTTGACTTCAGATTTAGGGTTTCTTGAAGGATGTGTCCGAGAGCTCAACACCTCTATGATATTTTAATTAAATCCGAAATTATAGTTATGGTTCTTAAATTGTGTAATAATTGTCTGGGAGATTAGAAACGCTAAGTGCTGGTAAAACATTTTAAAAACTAAGATGGGTGACGTTTGCAATGACGCGCATACCTTGACATTTTAGAAATTAACCGTTTGATCTTCAAGATAATTCTTGGATACCAAGAGAAAGCAAAATGGACTTCTTCATTATTTTATTTATTAGTCAAAATCTTCGTTTTCATTACCCATAATCTCATTTATATATTAATTAGTAATCAATCAAGGGAACGAAACAAAAACCTATTGAAAGAAAAACAGAGTCAGATAACTTTAGAAACAGAGGAGTTGTCCAATGGCGGAGAAAAAAGAGAGTGTGAAGCTTCTAGGGTTTTGGTCAAGCCCTTTCGTTCGTCGAGTCGAGATGGCTCTCATACTCAAAGGCGTACCATACGAATATTTGGAGGAAGACTTGCTCAACAAGACCCCTTTGCTTCTTGAGCTAAACCCGGTTCACAAGAAAGTTCCGGTTCTTGTCCACAATGATAAAGTTTTACCAGAGTCACATCTGATCCTCGAATACATCGATCAGACATGGAAGAACAATCCAATTCTTCCACAGGATCCTTACGAGAAAGCCATGGCTCGATTCTGGGCCAAGTTCATCGATGAGCAGGTATATTGATTTGCAGGTTAAATGATAAACATTTAAATCAGGATCTTATGGAGATAAAAATATATTGTTCTTTTGCTTATATATTGTTCTTAACTTGCAGATTCTAACACTAGGGTTCAGGTCCCTGGTGAAAGCAGAGAAGGGAAGAGAAGTTGCTATTGAAGAGACTCGAGAAATGCTTACATTTCTTGAGAAGGAACTCACTGGAAAAGATTTCTTTGGCGGCAAGACGATCGGATTCTTGGACATGGTCGCAGGAAGTATGATTCCATTTTGTTTGGCTCGGCTTTGGGAAGGTTTGGGAATTGATATGACTCCAGAGGAGAAATTTCCAGAATTAAACAGATGGATCAAGAATTTGAAGGACGTTGAGGCCGTGAGGGAATGTATTCCTCCAAGAGATAAACAAATTGAGCGAATGACCAAAATTGCAGAGAAAATTAGGTCTGCCTAAATTAAAGACAACATATATGCTTGCATCGTTTTTTTTTTTTTTTGGACAAAATAAAGATGGAATGCAGAAGCATTGGTAGTAGAAATTCTGTATGAAAATTGATATCTTAAAAGCTTGATTTCATTTAGTATAATAGAATAATTTACACAATAACCATATTTAAACTTACAATCATCTTTTATATATAGGATTTTCAAAAATATTTTTAATCAAGTAGCCGTGAAATTTTTAGATAAAATCGAAAAGTGTGGAAAGTTCATACTAGCAACAAGTCATATTATTACCATTTAATTAATTTCAATGTCTTTTATAACCATCTGTTTAATTAACCGATAAAACTCTATGAAACAAACAAAGGCAAATCATCGAAAGTATTAGCAATAAAAATAAAATACTCCATAAGGCTCGTAATTCGTAAAAGGAACAACGTGGTAAGTGTCTATAAAAGCCAGTTGCTAGTACGAAATAAGAATAAAATAACTGGAGTGGCGTCAGCAATGACTTGATTTATAGAGACATTAAATTAGTAATCAAACAAGCGAATGAACCCGAAAAACCAAAGAGAGAAGAACAGAGGAGTGAGATAATAAAAACCAAAAAGTGATAGAGAGAGAGAGAGAGATCTAATGGCGAAGAAAGAAGAGAGTTTGAAGCTTCTAGGGTTTTGGATAAGCCCTTTCAGTCGTAGGGTCGAGATGGCTCTCAAACTTAAAGGCGTACCATATGAGTACTTGGAGGAAGACTTACCCAAAAAGAGCACTTTGCTTCTTGAGCTAAATCCGGTTCACAAGAAGGTTCCGGTTCTTGTCCACAATGATAAAATATTGTCCGAGTCACATGTGATCCTCGAATACATCGACCAAACATGGAGTATTAATCCAATTCTACCTGAAGATCCCTACGAGAAAGCCATGGCTCGATTCTGGGCCAAGTTCGTCGATGAACAGGTAATCTAACTAATTAAAGTAATTTATAATATTGATTGCATATTAAATGATAAAAACGCATAAGACTTACTAGAAGTCCCATACCTTCAAGCATATCAGGACTATTTGTAGAATAAAGTATTTTTTCCAAGTGTGGGAGTCAAGTGGTCATCTCTGAAAACTCATCACATTAAGTTGTAAGTTGCAGGTTTGGGGTTCAAACTCTGCTCCCTACGGTGTTAAGGGACTATTAAAACCATTAGGCTGTTGACAAAAAAAAAGTATTTTTTCCAAGTATTTTTTTCTTATAGCTTGATCACTTGCAGATCCTACCAGTTGGGTTCATGCCTCTAGTAAAAGCAGAAAAGGGGATAGATGTTGCTATTGAAGAGATCCGAGAACTGATTACGTTTCTTGAGAAGGAAATTACTGGAAAAGATTTCTTCGGCGGCAAGACGATCGGATTCTTGGATATGGTTGCAGGAAGTATGATCCCGTTTTGTCTAGCTCGGGCTTGGGAATGTATGGGAATTGATATGATTCCAGAGGAGACGTTTCCAGAATTAAACAGATGGATCAAGAAGTTGAATGAAGTTGAGATTGTGAGGGAATGTATACCTCCAAAAGAAAAACATATTGAGCGCATGAACAAAATTGTAGAGAGAGCTAAGTCTGCCTAAATTAATGACAGCATCATAACTTTGTGTTCTGAAATAATGACCATGTGCTTGTATCGTTATGTTATTGAAATTTTTGAAATAAAGACGGAATGTAGCTGCCTTGGTAATAGAAATCTTTGTGTGCAAAGTGAAGTCTTAAAAGCTTAATAGATATTTGACAATCTATTTTAACTATAATAACAAATTTTGATTTATAATTTAGGGGGGAAAATGGCAAAGATGGTAGATTGATAAGTTCGATACGATGAGTTAATTCATTTCATGATGAGTGGTACTGACTACATGAAGTTTGAAAAGAACATCACTTGTTGGCTAATATTAAGATATTAACGTATGGTTGGTTAGTATTGGCTCATTGTGTATGGTTCAGTTTAGAGTTATTCTGGTTCTATTAGTCTTAACCAATTGTATTGACCTTGTAATTCATTTTCTTCAAGCAATAAAGTAACGAATAAGGTATTAGAGCAATTTTTCTGCTATCCCTCTAATTATTCTTTCACCTTCTTTGCTTTTCTTTACCGTTCATTTGTCTCGTGCCGTAACCTTCAACAACAACTAACATTTCTCGATTAATCGTGGAATATAATGTAATTATTTCTTCACACCACAAGACAAATTTGTTGACTTTTGAGGATTTACAATTTTTATGAACTATATATACTACCAAAATTATATACAAAGAATGAAAGAATTGCTGAGGCGTGAGGATAAATGATGAACAAATTTGAAAGTGACGTCAGTGATGATGTAAATACATTCTAGATGTCCTTGGATGATACGCATGAATGTTGTACATACATTGTACTAGGTAATTAAGTGGTCCTCACAACTTTAAGAAAAGTATGCTTTAACTATTGGAGTATAAGGCCTAAAAAGGACTTTTCTTTTCCTTTTCCTTTTGCCTTTATAATCAAAGCATAATTTACATAAGAGAATAAAGAGTAGAGGAGTTGTGTGACAAAAAAAAAAAAAAAAGTAGAGGAGTTAAATAGAAAAATAAACAGCAGGAAAGAGATTGATTCAATGGCCGAGAAAGAAGATGGTGTGAAGCTTATAGGGTCTTGGGCAAGCCCATTCAGTCGTAGAGTCGAGATGGCTCTCAAACTCAAAGGCGTGCCATACAATTACTTGGACGAAGATTATTTGGTCGTCAAGAGCCCTTTGCTACTTCAACTCAACCCGATTTACAAAAAGGTCCCTGTTTTGGTCCACAATGGTAATATACTAATCGAGTCACATCTGATCCTTGAATACATCGACCAAACATGGACAAACAATCCAATTCTACCGCAAAATCCGTACGACAAAGCCATGGCTCGATTCTGGGCCAAATTCGTTGATGAACAAGTAATTCTAAAAACTAATATCTTTATTAACTAATTGCATAGGTAATTTCTAGAAATTATAAACACTTAGAACTACCTGTTACTACAAGTTCAATACCTTTTCAATAGTGAAATCAAGATTCTTGCTCCCATTGGTAAGCCACATTATGCCGTGATAATAATTGTTACGGAATCAGGATTTATATTTATATCTTACATTCAACGATACACATGTCACAAGAATGATGACCATTTTGGCGCGACTTTTCAGTTAAATTATAGTTATAAGACTTAGAACCATAGGTTAATGACAGTACTTAAGTTTTTATCGTTTTGTTATGAAACGTTTGCTATATATCACTACCTTGTAGGTAACATCGATAGGGCTCAGGTCTCTGGCGAAATCAGAGAAGAGAATTGATGTTGCAACCGAGGAAGTTCGACAACTTATTATGTTTCTTGAGAATCAAATCACGGGAAAAAAATTATTCGGCGGAGAGACAATAGGATTCTTGGACATGGTCGTGGGAAGTATGATCCCGTTTTGTCTAGCTCGGGGTTGGGAAGGTATGGGAATTGATATGATTCCAAAAGAAAAGTTTCCAGAACTAAACAGATGGATTAAGAATTTGAAAGAAATTGAGATCGTAAGGGAATGTATTCCTGATAGAGAAAAACATATTGAGCACATGATGAAAATTGTAGAGCGAATCAAAGCGGCCTAAGAGACGACATGTTACGCTTTTGATCCGGTGATGTAAACTTTATTTCGTATTGTCATGTCATTTAAAAGTTTATGAACAAATCTACTAAATAAAGATGAGTAATACATGTATCCGCAGTGGTAGTGGAATTAGTTTGTATGAATATCTAGTTCTATCTTAAATTATTGATATATGATTGTATTTTATGACAACATATCCCCTATATATTATTTGTGAAGTACATTTATAAAATAAACCTTATAAAGTGTAAATAATTACATCACATTGTCATTACATCAAAGAACAAATTAAAATCTCTTATTAAGGGTATTTTAGTCATTAATTATTATGTGATCATTTAATTAAATTATGACTATCGATATTTATTTCCTTAAAAAATAGATATATCTAGATTACGATTTAAATATTTCCTTAAAATCTTATTTTAATCTTAAAATCTTAATCTACATCAAATCTCTTATTTTTGGAAAATTAAATCAATACTTAGTTTAATTTAATTAGTTTATTTAATTAAATCAACAAAATCTTCACAAAATCTATTTTTAACTTCTTTTCAAATAATTTAAAATAACATAAATTTATTAAAACGAAAAAAAAAATCTAGAAAAAAATAAATAGATTAACTATTATTAAATAAACTATAATTTCAAAAATAAGAAAAATAAAAATGATTTTTAATTTACATACTAAAAATCATTTCATCAAAAGTATATTATCATATTTAACTAAAAAATAAAATTGATATACATATATTAAACTAAAATTTTTAATTAAATAATATTATAATTTAATAAATTATTAAATAAATTTTTAAAAACTTTTTAGAATCTAAACTTAAAGTTTTTTAAAATATATAGTAATATTATTATATATATTTGATTGTTTTAAAAAATATCCTCTTAATAATATTACAAAAATACTTTTTAGAATCTAACCTTAAAGTTTTTCAAAATATATAATAATATTATTGGAATAAATCATTTAAAGAACAAAATTAATTGTTCCATTAAGAGTATTATTGTAATTTTCAATGGGTAAAAACAAGAGAATATCTTAATAAAAAATATTTATCAAATTTTAAATTTTTATTTAACATAACTAAAATATACATAATGTTGATATAACTAATCTAAAATATTAAAATTAATTAAATACATATTTTTGTTGATAAATTATCTATATATATATTTAGCATTTATTTTATTAATTTCAAATTTATAAATAAAAAATTTATAAGATCGAATCTTCAAAAAAAAATCAATCCGTGCTATAACACGGGACCAGTTCTAGTTGTGTTTTATAATTTAGTCGATAACCAATTTAAATTACTACTGACAAAAAAAAAACAATTTGAATTACTCATACAAAAATCTTTTGGTTAAGTGGTACTTTAGTAGATTAAATTGTAATTCACATTCGGGCGAAACACTTAACATCACGTATAATTTAGTATATAAACAACTTTTCAGCATAATGTGTAATTTAACCAAATAAAGTAGAACCAATTTCCCTCAATTTTATAGACTTTCACATCAGTTTTAAAAGGTGGTTGAGTCCGGTGGTACAAAGTCATACATAATTCGATAGATCAGGTGAGTTTCACTGTTTCAGATGTACTCTCTAAACGATTGGTTATTTGGCGACGTAATTTGAATTCACTAAGAAAAATTTCATATAATACCAGCAATAAAGAAAATACGAAAAACATGAATAACCATGAAAAATCAAAATAATAAATAAAATCAAAAATAAAAAGATAAAAATGTACAGAAAAATTTAAAATTTTGCCTTATCCGCTTTTAATTTTCAATTTATTTTGATTTTTTCAGATTTTTCATGATTTTTTATAAATTTTTTTACTAGTGGAAGATGCTTGCTGATGAGTAGTCCGATATATCAAAATTATATTAAATTTCGCACATAAAGTGATATATTATTTTATTGAATATTAACTAAGTAACTGTTAGAAAACTAGAATGTCTAGGCATGAGGATTAGTACACACACCAAAAATGATGAACAAATTTGAAAGTGACGCAAGCCATGATATTACCTTCTTGATGTCCTACGATGATACCCATGAATGATGTACATGCATTGTATTTATAGTTCTTCTTCATAACACCAAGGAAAATAAACTATTATAGTAAAAGCCTTAAAGGGCCTTTTCTTTTCCTTTATAATTTATTTTCAGATTCAAAAATAGTACTTTCAGTACTTAAAAATTATGTCACATATCAATTTATTTAATAACGTACCGTATATTTAAGATTTGTATTTCATCGGACTTTGGTTTATGTCTAATTTTTAAAGTAATATTAAATTCTGAAAGTTAAAATTAGGTATATCAAGAAACCAAAAATAGTATTTCAATTTATGGAGAGCTAGATGATAATGTGTTCACGGTTCATTGGATACTTTGCACTTTAGGAGCGCATATATTTCAATTTATGGAGAGATGATAATGTGTTCACGGTTCATTGGATACTTAGCAGCGAATATATTTCAAAATGGTCCTTTCCTTCTTGCCACGAAGTCGTTTTCATATAGTACTCAATCATGAGAACGGAACCACAAAAACTACTAGTCAAAAAAGGAAGGAGTTAATGCCTAGAGAACAAAACCATATAAGCTATATACATGAACCGATCAATCAATCACGAGAGCAAAACCACATTAACTAGTCAAGGAAGAATAGAGAGGAGTTAGATTAAAAAAAGTTAGAGAGTGACTGAGTGATAGAGAGAGGTCCAATGGCAGAGAAAGAAGAGGATGTGAAGCTTCTAGGTTTTTGGGCAAGCCCTTTTAGTCGTAGAGTCGAGATGGCTCTCAAACTCAAAGGTGTGCCTTATGATTACTTGGAGCAAGATATAGTGAACAAGAGCCCTTTGCTTCTCCAGCTAAATCCGGTTTACAAGAAGGTCCCGGTTCTTGTCCACAAAGGTAAACACATACCCGAGTCACATCTGATCCTCGAATATATCGACCAAACATGGAAGCAAAATCCAATTCTTCCACAAGATCCTTACGAGAAAGCCATGGCTTTATTCTGGGCCAAGTTCGTTGATGAACAGGTCATTTCCCCAAATTTCTAATATATATATATTTCTCATTCTTTTTTGAAATACCGTTTCCGTATACATCTTAATTCCAATTAATTTTGTGATGAAACCGTTACTATACTTTGTAGGTCGGACCAGGAGGGTTCAAGTCTGTGGTAAAAGCAGAGAAGGGAATAGAGGTTGCAATCAAGGAGGCTCAAGAACTCATTACTTTTCTTGAGAAGGAAGTCACCGGAAAAGATTTCTTTGGCGGCAAGACAATCGGATTCTTGGACATGGTTGCAGGAAGTATGATCCCGTTTTGTCTAGCTCGAGGTTGGGAGGGTATGGGAATTGATATGACTCCAAAAGAAAAGTTTCCAGAACTAAACAGATGGATCAAGAATTTGAAAGAAATTGAAATCGTGAGAGAATGTATTCCTCATACAGAGAAACAAATTGAGCACATGAAGAAAGTTGCAGAACGAATCAAATCAGCCTAAGAGACAACAATCATACTCTTCGATCGATAGATGTTAACTATATGTTTGTATAATCTCGTTTTACAAAAGTTGTATGAACAATTATTAAAAATCTCTATGAACAATTAGTGTTTTTACTAAATTCTAATATCAATTAATTATTATAAACATTTTAAATGTAGTAGTATTCATATTAGCTAATTGAATTAATTTGTGGTTTAGTTGTACATAACAAACCGGTTAGCTATATACAACTAAACCACAAATTAATTCCATAAGCTAATAAATTTATTGCACATCTTTAAAATTAGTTTGGAATTTTGTTCATAAACCTCGAGTTTTTCATATGAAAGAAAAATAGGTAAAAGCTATAATATGGTCAAACTATCCGTCTTAATACACCATAAACTATGATTTAATGTGAACATATGTTGGTTGACCAAAAAACAAAAAATGTGAACATATGTTATTTCGACACGCCAAAAGTTGTCGAAACAGTGAAAACTAGTAAACTACCATGGACATGTGGGTCTAATTGTTGTGGCACAATATTAATATATTTATTTAACATATTTTTAGTATTGTGAGGTGAGTAGCTTATCGCCTACGGTTTTGACCCGAACCGGATTTTTTGGTTTTAGGTTTGAAATCGGTTTAGCATTCAGTTCAGTTCGGTGGGATTTTGAATCATGTTCCGTACGGTTCGTCGAACCGATCGGTTATCCTTTTTTTAAACTAAAAATATATCAAAATTAAACCAAATTATATCAAAATTAAACGGAATCAAACCAAAAAATATATAAATCCGACCTGTTTTAACCGGTTTTACCCGAGAAACTCCAAAAATTTGGTTAATTTCGGTAATATTTCATTAACCAAAATAAACCGAAATCTGAACCGAACTAAACCGATTATTTTCGACTAATTTCCGTATAATTTCTAATAACCAAAAAAACCGAAAACCAAATTGGTTCGGTTTCGGTTAACCGAATTCGCAGCCTACTTTTTTTGTGGTAAAAAAAACTCGCAGCCTACTTGTAACCATAGAAATATTGACCGACACTTTATAGTTACTGGGGCAAGAATCCGCTAGAGCCTAGACGTTATGTGGTGAGCAAAATCAGCAAAGAAGTTTGTAGATGGAGGAAACGGCAAAACCAACTCGTATTATATAATAACATTGATAATAGATGTAAAAAAGAACATCAATTAACAGACTAGTACTACTTTCTTTTTCTAAAATTTTTTTTATAGCTCAGACTATAGAGTTGTTTGTTTTCTTGAGCATCAATAACAAACGAGAATGAAAAATGGTTTTTACTTTTAAAGCTGTTAATGTTTCATACACAGTTCTTCAACAGACAAAATCATTACAATTACTTTCTAAAAGTACGAAACCGCATGCAACAGCAGACCATCTAAATATGGTATTCAACAAAAACGCAATATACTAATTTTGATATTATTTTGTCTGTCCGTACCTTTTCCGTTCCGCATTGAACCGTCTCCATTTGGAGTCTAAAGTTACATTATATCTGATTGGTGAGAAATTTTTTTTTTGAGGATAATAAAAAAGAAAAGTATTGAGGGGGGAAAATTGATGGATATAGGAAATATATTTTCCAATAGAAATACTATTGAATTGGGAAAGGTCTTTTCTGACAACAATCTAGCAGAAACTAGGGTAAATCTTTATTAAACGAAGAAAATAGACAGAGAGAGAAGAGAGAAGAGAAGAGATCTAATGGTGGAGAAAGAAGAAGTGAAGCTTTTGGGGATATGGGCGAGCCCTTTTAGCCGGCGAATCGAGATGGCTCTCAAACTCAAAGGCATAAATTACGATTACGTGGAAGAAAAGTTGGAGGACAAAAGCTCTTTGCTTCTTGCTCTTAACCCTATTCACAAGAAGGTCCTTGTTCTTGTCCACAATGGTAAAACCATTCTTGAGTCTCATATGATTCTTGAATACATCGATGAGACTTGGGCCACTTGGCCACACAATTTAATTTTCCCTCAAGATCCTTACGAAAGATCTAAAGTTCGATTCTTTGCTAAACTAGTCGATGAACAGGTATGTATACATAGTGTCTTCACTAACTCCGGTTCAGTTCTGTAATTGAATTGTTTCAAGATTAACCAATTTTAAAGTTTGCACGTCAAATAATAAACAATTGGTTTTGTTTGTGTTCACGTGATTTCAAGAAAGCTCAATACCATAATCAGTTGAAGCCAAAAAAGTGTAAATTTTTATTAGAATTAGCCGCTAAAACTATTGTTATTTCTCTGACATTGTAGATTACGGATTTGAGTTTTGTATCAATGGCAAAAGCAGACAAGAAAGGAAGAGAAGTTGTGGCCGAGCAGGCAAGAAAACTGATTATGTATCTCGAGAAAGAACTTGTCGGAAAAGATTACTTCGGTGGTAAGAATGTCGGATTCTTGGATTTAGTCGCCGGAAGTATGGTTCCGTTTTGTTTGGAGAGAGGTTGGGAAGGAATAGGATTGGAAGTGATTACAGAGCAGAAGTTTCCAGAATACAAGAGATGGGTATTAGAGTGTATTAGAGTTAACCGGGTTTAATTAACTCATGGTTTAGTCTTAGATTGATTTCGGTTTAAATTAAACCGTTAGTACATTTTGTATATAAGAGACTTGTACAGATTCATTTTTGTTTAATCGAATGAAAATATCTTTTAACAAACTTTCTTCATTGTTCTTCGATTGAGCTTCGATTTCGCTTTTATCAAGCTCAGTTTATTTCCTTGATCGATAATTTCAAACAATGGGAGTCACGATGAAGAAGATCCCTCGCCGATCTACTCGATCCTCCGCTTCGACAAGTTCAGCTGATGTAGCTTCACCAAAAACTCAGATTCCGGTTCCTCAAGCTCAGTTAGCTCCTGTCGTCACTCCGGAAGCTCCAGATTAGTCTCCGTTCTATATGCACAGCGCTGATCATCCAGATTTACAGATCATCTCTATTCGCTTAGATGGAACTAACTACGATGATTGGAATGCTGCGATGCGTATTTCTCTAGATGCAAAGAATAAAATAGGATTCATAGATGGAATTTTACCTCGTCCGCTTGAATCAGATATGAATTTCAGAGTTTGGTCTAGATGCAATAGTACGGTTAAATCTTGGTTGTTGAATTCGGTCTCACCTCAGATATATCGTAGTATATTAAGGCTTAATGATGCTGCGGATATTTGGCGTGATCTGTCTAGCCGTTTTCATATGAGTAATCTACCAAGAACCTTTAATCTGGCTAAAGAGATTCAGGATTTACGTTAAGGATCCATGTCTCTCTCAGATTACTATACTACTTTGAAAACTCTTTGGGACAATTTGGAAAGTTCTGAGGAACCAGGAGAACCTTGTACTTGTGGAAGGGGTACTCAATTACAATTAAAAGCTGAAAGAGCTAAGATAGTCAAGTTTCTTGCTGGTTTGAATGAGTCTTATGATATTATCAGAAGACAGATTATTATGATGAAAGTGCTGCCTTCTCTTACTAATGTCTACAACATTTTAGACCAAGATGATATTCATAGAGGTTTCTCAAACAACACTCCTCCTACTTCTTTCCAAGTTTCAAAGTCTGAAGATCCAGAAGATTAAGCTGCAATTTGCTATGTGACTTCTGGAGCAAACAAAAGAAGACCAATATGTTCATTCTGTAACAGAGTTGGACATATTGCTGAGAGGTGTTATAGAAAACATGGTCTTCCTCCTGGTTTTACTCCAAATGGAAAGG
Source organism: Boechera stricta (assembly GCA_018361395.1). Lineage (NCBI taxonomy): Eukaryota > Viridiplantae > Streptophyta > Magnoliopsida > Brassicales > Brassicaceae > Boechera > Boechera stricta. Next base: position 11,993,977 of record CM031541.1, on the reverse strand, counting down.
TTCCTGAGAAATTTCAGAAGGCAAAACCAATGGTTGCTCAAGTTGCTCTTTCAAAGGATCAAATTCAACAATTCATTGCATTCTTCAGTTCACAGCTTCAGACTCAACACGTTAGTCATGTTAATGAAGCTAGTTCTTCACAGTCTACACATGACCACACTGGTATCTCCTTTTCACCCTCCACATTCTGTTTTATTGGAATATTGACAATATCACAGCATACACTATAATCTCAGACATGGGTGATTGACTCTGGTGCAACTCACCATATCTCCATGATATATCTCTGTTCATGAACCTTGATACAAATATCAAGAGTACTGTGAATATGCCAACAAGGAACACAGTTAAGATCAGTGGAGTGGAAAATATTCAGCTAAACAAACATATTCTTCTTAGAAATGTTTTGTTCATTCCTGAGTTTAGGCTGAATCTTATCAGTGTGAGTTCATTGAATGATGATCTTGGAAGTAGAGTTATATTTGATCCTGCTTCTTGTGAAATTCAGGATCGTATCAAGGGGTTGATGATTGGAAAAGGTAGAAGAGTAGCAAACCTATATGTGCTGGATACTGAAGAGAAAATACAAGTTAATGCAGTGGTGGATGTTGTTATGTGGCACAATAGGTTTGGACACCCTTCATACTCAAGATTGGATGTGATTTCAAAGGTTTTGGGGACAACCAAACACAAGAATAAGGAGTCAGCTTATTGTCACATCTGTCATTTGGCTAAACAAAGAAAATTCTCTTATGTTTCACCAAATAATATGTGTAAAACTATCTTTGAGCTGCTACACATTGATGTTTGGGAACCCTTTTCTGTGATCACAATTGAAGGTTTTATATATTTCTTGACAATTGTTGATGATTGTTCTCGTGTAACCTGGGTTTATTTGTTGAAAACGAAGAATGAAGTGCTTAATGTGTTTCCAGTGTTCATCCAAAAGGTTGAAAATCAGTATGGTGTTAAAGTTAAGACATTAAGATCAGATAATGCACCAGAGTTGAGATTCACTAAGTTCTATCAAGAAAAAGGCATACATCCTATCATTTTTGTCCTGAAACATCAGAACAGAACTCAGTGGTTGAGAGAAAACATCAGCATTTATTCAATGTTGCTAGAGCTTTGATGGTTCAATCACATATTCTTTTGATATATTGGGGTGATTGTATTCTTACAGCTGTCATCAACAGAACACCTGCTCAATTGTTTGGAAACAAGACTCCGTATGAAATCCTCACAGGAAAGCCACCAGATTACAATCATTTGAAGATATTTGGTTGTTTGTGTTACTGTTCAACGTCTCCTAAACAGAGAAATAAATTTCAACCAAGGGCAAGAGATTGTGTGTTTCTTGGTTATCCAGCTAGATACAAAGGGTATAAGTTGATAGACTTGGAGAGTAACAGTATTTTGGTTTCAAGAAATGTTGTCTTCTATGAAAATATCTTTCTATTAGCTAAGAAGATTTCACAGAAGAATCTTCTGAAGATTTCACACCCATAACTTCTGAGTTGTTAAGTTCTATACATTCTCATCCTTCTTCTATTATTTCCACATCTTCACCTCAAATTTCTCCATCCTCTCATCTATCATTAGAAATTTCTTCTCAAAGACAAAGGGTTAGAAAAGTTCCAGCTCATTTGCCAGATTATCACTGTTATAACATCACAAATATAGATCATCTTATTTCTCATAATCTCTCATATTCTCAAATTTCTCCATCACATCTTTCTTACATCAATAATATCACCAAAATTCATATTCCTTATTCTTATACTGAAGCTCAGAAGTCTAAGGAATGGTGTGAAGCTGTTGATGCTGAGATTAGAGCCATGGAGAGTACTGATACATGGGAGATTGCATCTTTACCTGCTGGTAAGAAGGCTGTTGGGTGTAAATGGGTGTTTACTATGAAATTTAATGCTGATGGTAGTCTTGAACGGTATAAGGCAAGGTTAGTTGCTAAAGGTTATACTCAGACTGAGGGCCTAGATTATACATAAACTTTTTCACATGTAGCAAAGATGGCCACAGTGAAATTGTTGTTAAGTTTCAGCCTCGAAGCAATGGTCTCTCACTCAATTGGATGTTTCAAACGCTTTTCTCATTGGTGAATTAGAAGAAGAGATATATATAAAATTGCCTGAGGGGTATGCATCAAGAAAGAGGGACACATTGCCTTCTAATGATGTTTGTAGACTTAAAAAGTCGATTTATGGTTCAAAACAAACCTCAAGACAGTGGTTCAAGAAGTTTTCAGAATCTTTATTGAATCTGGGGTTTGCAAAAGGCCATGGAGACCACACTTTGTTTATACAAAATTGTGGAGAAGAGTTTGTAGCTATACTGGTCTATGTTGATGACATTATCATAGCTAGTACTAATGATGAGGCTACTTCAATTTTGACTACTAATCTTCATAAATGTTTCAAGCTCAGAGATCTTGGTCCTTTGAAATATTTTTTGGGATTAAAAGTGGCTAGAACTGCATCAGGAATTTCCTTGTGTCAGAGAAAATATGCCTTGGAATTACTTACTTCTACTGGTATGCTTGGTTGTAAACCATCCTTTGTTCCTAATCTCAAGATGTCTAAAGAAGATGGTGACTTGATTGAAGATGCAGAGATGTACAGGAGATTAGTAGGAAAACTGATATATCTGACCATCACGAGGCGAGACATTACATTTGCAGTGAACAAATTGTGTCAATATTCCTCAGCTCCTAGAACTTCTCATTTGAAAGCAGTCTACAAAGTTCTTCAATATATAAAAGGGACAGTTGGACAAGGTTTGTTCTATTCTGCTTTAGATGAATTGGTTCTTAAGGGCTTTGCAGCTGCAAATTGGGCTTCCTGTCAAGACGTTCCACTATAGGTTTTGCTATGTTTCTTAGCTCTTCCTTAATCTCTTGGCGGTCCAAGAAGCAGCCTACAGTGTCCCGTTCTTATGTTGAGGCAGAATACAGAGCTTTAGCTCTCGCCTCTTGTGAACTTGCCTAGTTGAAAGCTTTACTTACAGATTTGCAGGTTTCTCAGGCAATGGTTCTCGTTCTTTTCTCTGATAGTACAACCCCTATACACATTGCAACAAATCCAGTCTTTCATGAGCGCACTAAGCATATTGAAGTAGATTATCATACCGTGTGTGAAAAATTGGATAAAGGTCTGCTTAAGATGTTACATGTGGGAACTGCAGATCAAGTGGCTGATATATTGACTAAACCATTGTTTCCTTCTCAGTTTGACTATCTTAAATCCAAGATGAGCATTCTAAATATTTTTTGTTGCTCATCTTGAAGGAAACTATTAGAGTGTATTAGAGTTAACCGGGTTTAATTAACTCATGGTTTAATCTTAAATTGATTTCAGTTTAAATTAAACCGTTAGTACATTTTGTATATAAGAGAATTGTACAGATTCATTTTTGTTTAATCGAATGAAAATATATTTTAACAAACTTTCTTCTTCCTTCATTCGTAATAATGGGTTAAAAATTTGGAGATGGTTGAGATTGTGAGAGATTGTATTCCTCCAAGAAATAAACATGTTGAACACATGAACTATATGACATAGATAATCAGATCTTAAGACAAATCATCTTAGTCTTTGTTCCAATGTTGTAATTTAAACTTTGTTCGTAACATGTTTCAATGTTTGTAAGATATCCCTTTTTTTAATTCTAAAAAAAAAAAATTCTTTTGAAAACTACCTTTACGACTTTCTTGGCACCAACGTCTCGTATTAGTAACAACAGTTGATTAGATGTGAAAAAAGAAAATTGAATAACATACGAGTACTATTTTTCTTTTACCTCGGACTAAAAAGTTGTTTCTTGTCTTGGGCGTCAATAACAAACGAGAATGAAAAATGTTTTTTGACGCTGTTAATGTTTCATAGACAGTTCTTCAACAACATTTCCACAGACAAAATCATTACAATTATTTTCTAAAAGTAAATTGAACCGACCATCAAAATATGGTAATTCAACAGAAAGGCAATATACTAATTTTGATATTATTTTGTTTGTCCGTACCTAGCCTAACCCGTTTCGCATGGAACCGTCTCCATTTTGGAGGCTAAAGTTACATTTATTCTTAATTACTAAAGTTACATTAGTGATATAATTAGGTGGAGAAGAAAAAGAATTGAGAGTAATAGAAAGGAAAAAAAAATTGAGAGTTAAAAACTGATGGATAGAGGAAATATATTTTTCCAATAATAATAATATGAATTGGGAAAGTGCTCTTATTTTTAAGACAAAAATCTAGCAGATACTACATTATCTTTTTTTTTTTCGTTTATTTTTTTCTTATTAGTCAATTTTTAAGAGAAGTCACGGTAATTTCTTCTTTTTTTCTCTTTTTGTTTTGTTTTGTGCATACAGTCACACCGTAAAAGAAAATAATAAAACAAAAAAATTAAGACTCACAACAAATAAAACTTAAAAGATAAAAACGATAAAGTATATATATTTTTTAAACGATAAAATATTTTAAAGCCAGATAGTAGAGTTCAGACCTGAGAGTTGAGACTACATACATTAACGTTCACCGTTCAGTTACTAGGATGTTTATAATATATCACACGTCATTTGAATCAATTCATTATAATTTTGTTTCTAAGACTTAATCTTTGCAATTCATGTCTTGGTAAAAGTTTATTGCTAACCTTCCACCGCCTTATAAATATAAAACCACTAAATATAATCCTATTTTTCATTAATAGTGAGTTTTTGATACGCTTTGAAATCATATTATAATTAAATCAAAAATTTTCTTTTAGAAAAAAATAAATACCCAAATGTTTAAATAATATCAAGAACATGTAGTAAAACTTTTGCACTAAACGCAATTAAGCATATTTTAACAATCATCTTAATTTATGTTCGTGTTTTTGAAGTTGGTTAGACTAAGACCAAAACATTTCTTGTCCCGATGGACTGAACTAAAAAAAAAAGTCCGATCTTTGTTCAGGCTTGAATATATAGCTCTGAATTATGCCTTTTTTAAGGGTCGGACCGGTGTGATACATTTGGCATTGGTCCTAATTAACATATTTAGTTTCACTTACTGTTGACTAATGTAAGTACTTTAAATTTTATAGGTATAAATAACCAGCTGTAGGGATGGCAGGAGTTAAGACTTAGACCCCATCTCCCCTTACTAAAAAAAACTAAATGAACGATAGAAATAAGTTCTACAGTCAACATCAATTGCCTTCTAGATTCTTCGCATTTACACCACATGATCCACATGCCGACCAGAAAAACGGCAAAATTCTTCGTCGTTTTACCACAAGACCATTAAAACCCTAAGCCTATAAATCTAAGCTAAAAGCACTGAGAAGTCTACAAAACAAGAAAAACCATTTCTAAGAAGTCAGAAAGCACAGAAAGAGAGCGAGAGAGAAAGAGAGAGATACCCCTAATGGCGGAGAAAGAAGAAGTGAAGCTTTTGGGGATATGGGCGAGCCCTTTTAGCCGTCGGATCGAGATGGCTCTCAAACTCAAAGGCATAAAGTACGATTACGTGGAAGAAAAGTTGGAGAACAAAAGCTCTTTGCTTCTTGCTCTTAACCCTATTCACAAGAAGGTCCCTGTTCTTGTCCACAATGGTAAAACAATTCTCGAGTCTCATGTGATTCTTGAATACATCGATGAGACTTGGCCACACAATCCAATTCTCCCTCAAGATCCTTACGAAAGATCCAAAGCTCGATTCTTTGCTAAACTTGCTGATGAACAGGTATGTATACGCACTCTCTTCTCTAACTCCAGTTCTGTAATTGAACTGATTCAATATTAGCCAATTTTAAAAGTGCAGGTCAAATAATAAACAATTGGTAATACTTTAATCAGTTGAAATCCAAAAAGTGTATATTTTTTATTAGAATTAGAGACTAAAACTATTGTTATTTCTCTGACATTGTAGATTTTTAATGTGGCTTTTGTATCAATGGCAAAAGCGGATGAGAAAGGAAGAGAAGGTTTGGCCGAGCAGGCAAGAGAACTGATTATGTATCTCGAGAAAGAACTTGTCGGAAAAGATTACTTCGGTGGTAAGAATGTCGGATTCTTGGATTTAGTCGCCGGAAGTATGATTCCGTTTTGTTTGGAGAGAGGTTGGGAAGGAACAGGATTGAAAGTGATTACAGAGGAGAAGTTTCCAGAATACAAGAGATGGGTTAAGAATTTGGAGAAGGTTGAGAATGTGAGAGATTGTATTCCTCCAAGAGAGAAACATGTTGAACACATGAACTATATGGCAGAGAGAATAAGATCTTCTTAATCGAAAAGACAAATCATCTTTAAGTCCTTGATCATCCGATGTTGTAATTTAGTCTTTGATTATCACATGTTTCAATGTTTGTAAGATCTTCTCGTTTTTATTGTTCTGTGGTTGAGAAGGTGAAGATTGATTACCCTTATCCTTTCTCAAGTCATCTGGATTTTCAGACATTTCTGGTTAGAAATTTATGATATAATAAGCATTAAAAAACTTTGGTCCCAATTTTGGTCCCAAAATATGACAGATTGCGACAATTCAATCCAAGGTCGGTCCAATCAATTTAGAAGCGTGAAGCAAATATATTAAAGCGTGAAATTTCTATTATATATATATTTTTTTAAATACATGTATAACTTAATTTTTTTTAAATTAAGTTTATAATTTCAAAATTTAATTATTAAATTATTTGTGGTACTTTTAGTGGGTTATAGTTTTTTAAAAGTAAACTACTATTGTAGAATTAATTAAAATATGACATGATTTATTTAAGATTTTAAAACTAATATCATTTAATATAATAATTTATATGTAGGTTTGATACTAATATTTATTTATAAAGATAGTATCAAAGATTTTTTTTTAAATAACAAGAATTCAAAAAGAAAGAATATAAAGGAAAGATAAAAAGCAACAACAAAATTATTGCCCCATATTTGATTTGGTCACCTAACATCCTTACGTATTCCTCACGTGTAGGTAACCTCAAGGCTATAACTGCTTTTCAGAATTATTGCCCCATATTTGATTTTGGTTCTGTGGTTGAGAAGGGAAAGTTTTATCATCCTCTCTTAAGTAATCTAGAAATTAGAACTTCAAGAGATACGAAAGACTTTGGTCACTTCTCCCGGAATAATTCAGAGCCGTGTCTCAAGGGCATTTGCCCTAGGCCACACAATTATTTAAGATCAGAAGGCCACATTTAAAAAAAATATATACAGCCTTAGTTATATTTTTAATAGTGTGTTTGGACTCCTTTTGTTTTAAATACACAAAACATAAACTTTTTAGGAACGAACTAGTTTTGGTTTTAAAATAAATTTCACTTTATTTTATTTAGAGGACCATCTTTACTTTCTTTTATTTTATATAATTTTTTTTGTTTCAAAAATAGACTATTCAAAGACCACATCTTTAAATTTTGCCTCAAACCTCTAAGGACATTGACACGGCACTACTGAGAATATGACAAAAATATGACGGATTTGCGATAATCCTATCTTCTCATTTCCATCACAAAATTTTATAACATAAATAAAACTAATTTTTACTGCATAACAGTTACAAGTATATCGCAATTTGTTTTTTGCAAATACTTTAAAATGAAGTTTATGGCAAATTTAAAATGAATTTTGGGCCAGCTTTTAAGAAAATTTCTCATAACTGCGAATATAAGACAAGATGTATGTGGCGTTACTTTTGGCTTGAGAACCGAACAAAAATATGGATGAAGAGAGCTTGTCTTTGGGTTTCCACATCCTTCACGTGTTTGCATTACAAAATAGGAAACAAAGAAGAAGAATATATAAAAAAAATTCTTCAAAAATAAATAAATAAATAAACCACAAGTTTGTATAAGAGTAAAATTTAGCAAGAAAATAAAATAGAATTAAATTCTATATACTTAATTATTATGTAAAACATTACTATAATAGTATATTTATATTTTTCTATCAATTATACTGTTTATTTATATGTATTTCAATACCACATACCTACGAGGCTACGACTCATCAATTAAATTAAATTAAATTAGTGAGTGAGCTCGTAGAGACATCTTCCACCTTCTTGCTCGTGTCATGATGTCAACCAAATTTTGAAAACTTAGAGCATGATTAATGCAGTTTCTTAGGTGAGTTTCTTAAATATATATATATATATATTTTTAAGAGCTGGTTCTTAAAATTCTTATTTAAAAACCGTTTCTTAGATGAGTTTCTTTTCTTTTTCTTCTTTGTACTCTCTTTCTTCTTTTTTTTATTTAAAATTTATAATTAAATATTGTTAAGAAACTCAAAATGGGATTCTCCCTATCAATGATGGTCTTAGTGACTGAGTGATATGCATGAGAAATAATAAAACAAGTTTTGCATGGTCAAACTAAAACAACACCTACAAAAAAAATAGTGTGAACAAATTTATGTCGGCACGCAGATTTATCTTAAAATTTATTTATCGCTTGACAAGAAAATATTATTCTAAGAAATTTAACACATATTGCCATTATTTAAATATAATTGTATGCCTTTAATTACAGAGAAGTTCCAGAATATTACAGATGGGTGAAGAATTTGGAGAAGGTTGAGATTGTGAAAGATTGTATTCCTCCAAGAGAGAAACATGTTGAACCCATGAAGTATATGGCACAGAGAATCATCAGATCGGCTTAATTAAGAAGATAAATTATCTGTTGTCCTTGATCATCCTATGTTTTAAGTTACTGTAATGTTTCAGTGTTTGTAAGCTTATCACGTTTTTTTTATTAATAAAGATTTCTTCTAAACTCACCATCATTGTTCGTTGTCATCCTTTGTCAAGTCATCTCGATTTTGAAGATCATTTCCAGACCTTACTTGTTAGAAATTTAAGATATGATAAGCATGGAAGACGTTGGTCTCCCCTCTCCCATAATATGACAGATTTACGATAATCCTATCTATGGCATGTCCTATCTGTTTCAAAGCCTAAAGCTCCTTTTTTTTAATATGAAATTTCTATTCTTTCATTTTTTAATTTTAAATACATTAACAACTGACAATTTTTTTAATACAAAATCAGTTTATAATTTCAATATTTAACTATTTATGTTATTTTTTGTAAAGAATAAAGAGATTTTTAAAATTTTTAAACTACTATACATTGATTTAATTGAAATATGACATGATTTAGTCAATATTTTCAAAACGAAAATCATTTAATCTAATAATATATGTGTAGATTTAATATCATATTTCTCTTAATATTCAATAGTATAATTAATATTATGAATTTCTTTTTTTTTTGGGAGTGGTTGGCAATTTAAAGATCTTTAACAAGATAAGAAGAATTAAAAAGAATCGAGATGAGAAAAAAAATGAAAAGAAAAAGAAGGAAAATTTTGGGAGTAGATAAAAAGAAAAGATGAAAGCGAAAACAAAATAGAGATTGGTTGGGAAATTTGTACCTAATTACTTTCTGAAGCATTCCACAATCCACACGAGCACGAGTAGTTAAGCCTCAAGGCTACAACTGCTTACCAAAATTGTTACCCAACTTTTTGTATACATTAGAACTTCGGGAAGACACGAAAGATAAAATATGCTTGCGACAATCTTATCTTATCATTTCCGTCATGAAATTTTATAACGGAAATTTAAAATGGATTTTGTGAGAAAATTCTAGGCAATACCTTGTATCTGCAAATACGAGTTTTTTATATATAAAATGATAATCTTCTGAATGAAAGACATGAATTACAGAAATCATAAAAAAATCAAAAATATCAGTTCATGTCCATCCTTAAAACTAGAAAAATGCGGTTACAAATCACTAAACCTTCATTTTATACTGTCAAAAGAGCCAATATATTAGTTTAATCCAACAATCATATTTAGAAAGGCATATTAAAATCCACTTCTTCCTTTCAAAATTATCAGATTTCAGTTTTGTTTTTTCAGAAATATAATTTTTTTTGGTTTAATAAGAAAGTGTATTAAGAACTAATTAGAAATTCTTTTGAAATTTAAGAAATATATTTTCTGAAAATACTTCCAAAAATCAATTTTCTTAAACAACACATGAAATATATGACAGAGAGAATCAGATCGCTTAATTAAGAAGACAAATCATTAGTCCTTGATCCAATGTTTTAATTTGCTTTAATGATTCAATGTTTGTAAGCTATTTTCGTTTTAATAAACAAAGTTTTCTTTTGGAAAATATCTTTTTGTTCTGTGGTTAGAAGGGCAAGGTTTACCATCCTTTCTCAAGTCACATTTTGATCTGCTCTCGAGGATGTTATTTTATCTTGTTCCAAATACACTACAAGAAATAGGCTGATTTGCGAGGACAGTATTCCTCTAAAATCTGTCGCAAACAGGCTATAGCGATCATTTAGCGACTCCTTTCCACCGATCTGATGCTGTTCGATTCTCGATAAATCGTCGATAATATCGAGGAATATGCGAGGAATTAGAAAGACAAATTTTGAGAGGAATTAGCGAGGATATTAGTTTCGAGGAAATAGCGAGGATATTATTTTCGAAGAATTAGCGAGGAAAATATTTACGAGGAATTAGCGATTAAAGTTCGAGGAATTAGCGAGCAAATTATTTGGAAAGCGAGGATATTATGAGGAATTAAAATATTTGAGAAAATATTTGGAGGAATGAGGATATTATGCGAGGTGCGAGGAAAATATTTGTGAGGAATTAGCGAGGAAACACGGAAATAATATTTTAAATATTTTAAAAATAATGTTTTAATTTTGTTGTTTAATTAAATTAAACAAAACAAAAAATATTGAATAAAAACAAAATTATAATTCTAAACTGATCATATAAACCAAATTAAAAGTCAAAGAAAATATTAAAAACATTAAGTCAAACATTAAGCAAGATATAAAGATCATTAGTTCGCGGGAGGAGGGAATGCGACTCACAATACCACTCGATACTCCAAAGATGACTTGAGTTGCGTCTGCATCTTTACGCAATTTTTCGTTCATGCATCTCTACATCCTTCGCCAATCTCTTCGCGAGCCGTTCAACCATTTAGACGATATGAAGAAGAGCTCCCAGCGTAATCTAGCGAGTCAAGAACTGCCTAAACCGTAAGGGCGTCCTTTTTAGTTTTCGGCATTTCCATGGAGATAAAATAAAGTTATATTTGGAAAAATTTATATGAATAAAGAAATACTAATCTACAAAAGTCTTAGTAACCTCAGGGCGAGGCGTTAATCTCATGTGGGCAGGTCACAGAACATGAACTCCGACACTCTCTCGAAAAGTTGGGTTAACAGCTCGCTTCTTCACCTCGACATTCTCGATAATCTCTAAATACGTTTGTCTTGGATTTGACCGGTTTTCTTATTGGTGTGTGTAACACGATAAGAGTCAAGTGGTCGGTGGTACACCACCGGCCTCCTCCGCCTATTAAAAAAACAAAACCCAGTGTGTAGTAACTTAAAAAGTTAGATACTGAAAATAACATCTAAATATAATACATACCATCACGAGCATCAAATGTCGCGAACCGTTGTTATGAGCACTCGTATCCCCACGTACTCAAGCGGTTCTTTGAGTTCGTGTCGGAGACCTGGTAACAGATGCTGAGCTCGATCAGTATGAATCCAAGCCGACATCCTCGTTTAGATCAGGCGGTTTTTCTTCTTCTTTTCAACACTTCTTCCATTTGTGCATATGATTTTTGAAATGATCCTTGCATTCGAATCGAACTCAGCTCTCACCATCTCATGAGATTCATGCCGTTATGCGATTGCTACAAAAAATAATGAAAATGGTCATTGATTAGATTAAAACAAACATCATTTTTAATTAAATACTTACCGCAAAAGATGTAAACCATGATTCCTTCTCATCGAAGGCATTTTCCTACGTCGGATATGGATTCGCGTATGCGGAGCATGTTGTAGATCGTTCTTTTGATGGCCTTACTATGTCGAAACCTTGTAAGATAGACTCGATAGTTTGATGTAGAAAATAAAAACTTAATGAAAAAATTATATTAGAAATGGTTGTGTACCAATGTGTTCAGGAGGTCTTCTAGGATGAAGGATCGGAAGAACTTCTCTCTCCTGGCTGGCTGAGCTGCCTAATGTTGATGTTCATACGAGCCGGAGTTCTGCGACTCGGAGCGGCGAGGATGTCGTACGTCTTAGCAGCACCTTGTTGTGACCTAAAATCATTGTAGGAAAACCTAGACAAAAAAAAAAAAGTGTTACAGTTTCAAATATCAATAAAACATAATTCATAATCAAACACTAAAATTCGTAATCAAACACAATCATTTCATTAATAACTCCTAATGAATCACAAATCAAATACAGTCTTAATCTAAAATTTATCAAACTAATATTTTAGTGTACATTTTATTAAATCCATATTAGTACACCAAAACACTAATTAAAATCCTTTTTATTCCTAACAAAATCTTAATTAACATAAAATAAATATATCAAATTAATCTAATTAAATCCATAAATAATTAAACTATTTACTAAATTTCCATCAAACAACTAACTACCATAAGCATAACACATAATCGAAATCAAACCCAAATCATATATTTACACAATTTATCATAATCTAATCACAAATTATTATCTAATCACTAATCCAAAATTCCCAATTCCTAATCAAACTCACATAATACAATTATAAAATCAAATATCCTAATCAAATCCTAATCAAACTCAATTATAAAATTCCAAAATTCCTAATCAAATTCCTAATCAAACACTAAATCAAATATCCTAACAATAATACAAACTTTAAATCTAACCTAATTGAAACTAACTTAGGCGAGAGGAGGGCAGAGCGGAGGCGGCTGGGTAGTCACGGCGGGAGCGGCAGACGTGGGGCGGTGACGGCAGAGAGCGGCGAGGGGATCCGGAGAGGCGGCGAGAGTGATGGCGAAGGAGCGGCGGGGAGGCCAGCGAAGGCGGAGCGGCGAGAGCGTGTGTTCGAGAGCGGCCAGCGAGGAGCCAGCGAGGAGCGGCGAGATTTGGCAGCGTTAAGCGGATGAAGAAAGGGATTATCGATTAGGTCTTATATTGCCTACCGAGGAAAATATTCCTCGCTATTCTCTCGGAAATTAAGTTTTCCTCTAAAAATCATCGCTAAATAAAAAATATTATTCATCTTTCCTCGCAAATCTCTCGCTAATAAAGTTTCCTCTAAAATTCGTCGCTAAGTTTTAGATATTTATTATTTTAGATTTATTATTTTAGATCTTGCAAGTTCACGGCAAAATAGATCGATCGGTCGGTTGTGGGTCGATCGATCGATCGTAAGTTGATCGGTCGATCTTCGGCTCCCATTTCGATCATGGTGAAACCGCTCGATCGATTTGACTTTCGGAAAATACTCTCATGAATTTCTTTTCAAAAACATAATTGTATAAAATAATATAATTGTAGATCATATTAATATAATTGTAAATTATAATTGTCTGAAATTTGAACGTTTAATCTCAAAAAATAAATAGGGACATATTAATCAAACAATTAATAAACTCATGCTTGGCATATAAAGCAAACAAGTATTAAACATAGCTATATAAAATAGAACGAAAATCACAAACTTCATAAAAAAAAAAACTAATACATATATATGTCAAATATCTATCCCACTAATCTTCTTCCGATGAATATGATTCTTCTGATGGTATTGCATCAGAATCTTCCTCAAATTTGCGATGTTCCTCTTTCGAATCATCATAAATATCATTTTCCCGTCTTCGTTACGACCATTTCTGCTCCTCTACTACAGTCATCAACGTGAATTTAGATCTTGTGCATAGGCTCATCGAAATTCCTAACACCCTGTTTCAGGAGTGATAGATGTTACAGTAATCCAAGGATCATTTCTATTGTCAAACGCGGATACCCAATATAGCAAACTTGGTCTGCGTGATGCGAGGATAAATGGATCGCTTTTGTAATCTTTTCCTTGAATGTATCTGGTAACTCCAAATTCATCATAACGAACACCGTTCGATTGTTGGGTCATACCAATCCGCTAAAAACATAGCATCGAAGGTCGAGCATCCCAGGTAATGAATCTCCAAAATTTCACGGAGAATGCCGAAGTATATAATGTCACCGGATTTTGAACATATACCGTAATCGCATGTTCTTTCTTTTTTCCCATCGCTCAGAATTTTGTAAGCATATCCCGTGTACAGAACATCGGATATGACTTCGCAACAAAAATAGGCGTCAATGTAATCTCTTAACCAAGTTGGCATTTGGTGTCCCAATGATGCTTCATTTTTGACTATAGCATACATAAAAAATTTCATATATCATCTTAGACACATTTGTAAGCTAAAAACTTAATATATGATTAGAATGGTTAAATCCACTTACGAAATATGTGAGCCAATCTGAAAACTCTGTCTCTTTTAGGTGATTTAGTTCTTGCTCAGGTGTAATTGGGATACGTGCATGCGTATTTGACTCATATATATCCTGTGATAATTGAATTGGTCATTAGTAGAGCGTAGATTAAATAAAATAAGAAGAAGACAAAATTATTAAACTCATTATAATACTTACCTTTCAAAGGGAATAATCTCTTCGCATGATTAGTGAGTATATACATATGGACGTGCTTATGTTCATCAAGTGTTAATCTCCTTCTAGTACTTTTACCGTAGTGCCTGAACTAAAATCGATGGTGGAAAAACAAAATGTTAGTGAACATAAATTCATCAGTGTGTCCTTGTTAAAAAATTTATTTGAAATTTATTTTGTATTTAATTTACTGGGTAAACAAGTTGGGAACAAAAAGCAGGTATAGCTTTTTCCCCTCGATCATCATGGCACGTGGTGGCCTTGACTTCTAGTCTGAATTTGCGGGAAAATAATATTCAGAGAAATGCACGGCCCTCTTCATTGATGCTTTGTGCCCAATAGACCCTTAAACGACGACCTTCTTCTGAGTGCGACATATATCGCTGAAATGGATACAAACGGTGAACTGGACCCCCAAGTAATGCTTCTTTCGGAAGATGCAGGAAGATGTTCCATAACATAAAAAATGAAGGTGGAAAAATCTTCTCAGTTTGAGATAATTAGGATTTGCTATCTAAATGATGAAAGGCTCGCGAGTGATCTTGTACAAAGATCACGGAAAAAATCACCAATAACTGACAAATTATTCATTATTAGACAGATTTTAATAATCTAAACTTGAAAATTAAAATTTACTAATTTACAAGAAGTGATTTGTGGGCGTTTTGTGTGCATGAGTTGCAAAGCAAAAGGTAAGAACGCTGCATTATAACATGGCAATCATGACTTTTAAGTCCATAAAATTTTCCTTCCCATAATCAATACAATGTCGGAGATTTGAGGCGTATCCGTCAGAAATTTGACACTTTCACCATCCATCTGAAGAATTCTTCTTTTTCCAGGGAGACAAGCGAAAATTGGGAGTAGGACCATGACCGCCACATGAAGATGAGACCTCGCACAAATATCGGCAAATCAAATCGGTTGATTATCCTTCGTTCTCTCTTGCATTTAGAAGTGTATTATGTTTTCAAAGAAATCTTCTCAATGTGCATAACATCAAGGTTATGTCTTAACAGATGGTCCTTCCAATAAGGGAGTTCCCAAAATATACTCTTCTTATGCCGCTTATGGTCGACACCACATCCATATATAGGCTCATGCCTGCCTCCCACAAGTAACCGTCTCTCGCTCCAAATTCACTCAACGACCAACAAATGGTTTCCATCAATTTCGGAGGGCCATAAAATATTTTCTTATTTCTCCTAAATAAGGTGGTGTCTCCGATAAGGATGGTCACAGGTAAAACCTCCTATGACAATCAAACCAACACGACTTTCGACCATGTTTCAGTTGAAATGCATCGGTGTCGCCTGACAATGCGGACACGCTAACCGACCATGCGCACCAACCCGACAACATACCGTAGGGGAAAATCACTGATCGTCCACATAAGACGCCGCATAACAAAGTTTTGCTTACAAGATATGTCAAACGCAACTCCATGTTCATAACATGCGCATCATATATCAACGGTTGTAAGTATATATCAAGTGATCTCTTCGGATGATCAGGTCCAGCACCGAATGTATACAAGAACAAGAACTCCGCTTCGCACGATGGCGGTAAATGTAAGGTGTCACTATCACCGCCACAAAGAATATTTCCTCCCGTGTTTCCCAAAGGGCTAAATCCATCTGTTGACAACCCTAAATAAACGCTTCGCTTTCCATAGCAAAATCCGGTATAATTCCTGAAAATGTTTCCAAGCCCGTCGATGGATGAGCAATTTCTCCGTCACGCTTATGCTCGCATGCCATCGCATGGATTCAGCCGCCCTCGCATCGAGATAACCTCTTCAATCTGCGCTAGATACCACATTCTCTTAAATGGTACTTTACCTCCACCTCTCAGCCTCGCACGTGGTTTCCCACGAATCTACATGATAATCGATTAGAATCCTCTCTCCAAAATAACATACAATTGTCGATGCACACATCTATGACTTCATACGGTAAACCCAGCCCAGCCACCAACTGCTCTCATAGTATGTGGATGCGCAACATTATCTTCGCAAATACTTTTAAAAAATCAGCAATCGATCGACACAATTCTCGATAAATTATAACTGCTTGATTGACATCAATCTTGTCAGCTGATAAAGGAGAATGGCCCTCCCTACATCCGGGATAGAGCCGCTTTGCTGCATCTAACATATCAAAGAACCTTCTTGCTCTAAGTTAGGCTTTCTAGATTTTTGATTGCTTCACGATAAACATCATTTACCATCTGAAATGTCCCTACATCCACTTCTACTTCCCGGTATTAATTCTACTCTATTTCCGGTAGATGTTCCATGGTACTACCAAAATCTATCATCGACTCATTTTCACCATGAGCATTCATACTTTGTAACCAGCCATAAACCGCTACTAGATGTTTTCTAACTTGAAATAACTCTAAATCTATTATTGTAACATTTTGAACAAGGACAATAGAGTTTACCAGATTGCATTGTCGGTTCCTGTTGCAAATTCCATGAATTGCCTTACTCCTTCCATAAACTCTTCCCGCATTCGCCTCGATTCGATCATATCGTGGAATATCCATCCAAGATCGAAAATATGCATACATTTGAGAGTCACTCATTTGTAAGCGTTTTATTTTTTTTTTGCTAGAGAAAATCAGAATTTGTGGAAATAATGTGTTACTCGTAAGAGATTTATAGATGTAGAAAACATATTTAGCACTAATTTAAGCATTTTACTATTTTCGCAAAATCGCTCTAAAGCGAGGATTTTATGAGGATTATAACGCTATGTGATGTTATTCTGACTTGTCGGCCGAGACGATTTAGCCGCTTTCAAACTATTTTCCTCGCAAAGTTTCGTAATATTTGTTGCTAAATCCTAAACTGAAAATATGAGGATTTTCCGTGGCCAACAACGGCTAAATGCCCCGAGCAAAAATTTTAATGCTTAAAAAATCGGACCGTTGGCATATTCTCGAAAATTCCTCGCTAAATTTTCTCGCAAAGTCGTCCCTATTTAGTATTATCGATTTAGCAGAAATATCTAGTTTCCTCGCAAATTGTCGCTAAATAACATCTATTTTTTAAAAAATATTCATATATAATTAATAATTATATTAATATAGGAAAAATATACACAATATTTGTTACAAATTAGTCATAGAATTTAATTTTATTCATTACTTAAAAATAGGATTACACAAATATGAAAAACACATTAATTTATTGCAACACCATAAAAACACACTTAATAATTATAGATTTTAAGTTTTAAAATAAACATTGAATCAATTATCGATTTCGTTCTGAATCAGAACGATCCAATTCTTCTCTCATCCGGATCAATGCAATGTTCTTCTAATCATTTGGACTTTGGGTTTCATCGAATAATCCGGATATAATTTTCTTTTGTGACACCTTGTCTACATTTGCAACCGTGATGTTTAAAACATTCTTTTCGAAACCTACAAACACTAACCTGAGAATGAATGAAATTAAAGTTCATACGAAATAATTTTCTGATATTTTTTAAATACATTAAACCAAATTTAAAAAGCATTAACTTACCTTCAGTAATATAACACAGCTCCAACTTTTATGTCATTTCCAGTGGAGAAAACTTTTTGAATGCTGGCACCAATAGTTCAGTAGATCCTTTAATGTGGTCATCATATCTCCTAACCCATTAGGTTCTAACGATTTTATCATTACGACAACCTACAAAAAAAATAACAAAATTTTCCATAAAATGTGATATTAAATATTATGAATAATTAATAAAATTAAAATATATTTTTTACCTTATGAATCTTTCCCCAATTTTTGGTTCCATCAAATATTTCTTTATCGGGTCCAAATAGAGAAAATCTTTCGAATTTTTGTAACATCGCTACAGGAAAATAATTATATTTAGTAATTTTATTTAAACATATGAACAAATTCAAAAACATTTCAATTTTTTCTAACCTTCATTTAACATCTTTTATTGTTATCCATGGTTCCACCTCAAAATCATTGCCTCCATTGTCCTCCGTGAATGACGTTAATCACCTCCTGTGGAGTGATTCTCCGAGGTTGTTGTGGAAGGGTGTTTGTCTTCTTCCTTCTAAGCGCCACTTCAATCTGAATTTTTCGGAATTAAAGGACTTCCACCGAACTTTCTCCGGATATGTTGGTTGTTATGCACGACATCGTTCTGAAAATTGTTCTTCCTCAGCAGCCCTCTCCGCATCCCACCCCGCTACAACCGTCGGAGTTCGACATCGTTAAGTCCACGCCTGTAATTTTTCTGTCTCAACTTCTTCGACCAAGAAAAATTCGACATTATCGATAAATACAAGAAAATTTAGAAAGAAATTATTTAAGAAAATTTCTATGCTATATCATCACTCAAACTTAAGAGAGTTGTATTTATGGAAAACATAATTTTTTTCGACAATTTGAGGAATGTGTATTTGTTTTCATCCATGTAACTCTCATCAGAACGGTCATATTACTCAGTCTTAAATTGTCGCAAACATTTGCGACAAATTACGAAGAAATTATTACCTAAACAAGTTGTCGTGCTAAGTCCTCAAACGCATTACATCGCATACATTTTCCGAGACAAATTATGTGTCCACGCTATTTTCTCAAATTTAAATTATTTTTCAATTTAGCGAAGTATCTATCCTCGCTAAATCGTTTATATTTCCCGCAAATTAGACAATTTAGCCTCTCAAAGCCCTCGCTACCATTTTCAGAAGTGATAAACTCTCGGATAATGAATCCTATCTTTTAATTTCCGTTGCAAAATATTATCTGTATCATAATATATATATATATATATATGTATATAAAAAAATCAGTTACAAATTAATCTCGATTTAAATTCATTTTGCAACTAATTTGATTTAAAAGCTTTCATATGTTCCATCGTAAATATATCTTAAAGTTTGTATGGATTTTATTTAGGAAATAATTTTTCTTAGAATTATCCAAATATGAGTATTTTTCATTAAGATTTCCATCCGCAAATATATTAGAATAACACTTTACGTACATCTACAAATCCATTGAACTACATTTTTTTTCTTTTTTTCTTTTTGTCTTTGAATATGGAGGTCAGGCATGCTAAAGATGCATGTGATGTGGCGTTACTTTTGAGAGCCGAACGAAAAAGAATTGGTGAAGAGCTGGTCTTGTTGGGTTCCACATCGTTCACGTGTTCACAGTACACAACTGGATACAAAGAAGAAGAAGAATACATCAAAATATATACGTATTTTTGTTAAAACTAGAATACATCAAAATATATATGTATTTTTGTTAAAACTAGAATACATCAAAATATTCCTCAGAAATTTAAAAACTCACTAAGTTTATACAAAAGTAAAAATTAGTAAGAAATAAAATATAACTACACTAAGTACTTATAAAAACATTTATACAAACAAAAATAGTATATTAAAACAGAAAAAAAAACATTGCGTGTAGGTTTTACGCGCCCCTTTTTTCACAACCGAGCGATCTACCTAACTTCCATTTCTTACGTTCGTCTCTCTGGGCACCGGCGCTCCTCGTCGTGGCCATGAGAGGGCCTCTCATGCTTTTTTCGTCGAATAGACGCTTCCCTCGGTAATTTGGTGGGTATTAGGCGGAGCTTTGTGGCGTGGTGTTTCTCGACGGCTCTTTCTGGAGCTGAAAAAGCATCGACTTGTCATGGATCCTCTCGGTGAACTCGGCAATTCCACCTTCCCGGCCATCTCACTCATTTTCTGGCTCACTCGAAGATGACATATAGTTTTCAGCAAGGTTTCCCACGGTGGTTTTAGCAGTTTATTTTCACTCCGTTTTGGGAGGCGACGCTGCTTTGTTTAGTTCAGGTGGCGGTTAGGATCAGGGACGGCCCGTTATAAGGCACATGAGACATTTGCCTTGGGCCACAATATTTTAGGGCCCTTTTTTATTAAGTTTAATTTTTTTCATCAAACCTAATTTTTTTAGTATTGAGAAACATGGCTTTTAATCTTCTTATGTTGATTATTAAAAAAAAGAAAAGTGACTCCTCCCTGTTTTCTCTATGCGGCTATGCCTGTTAACTTTTGTCTCCAGCATCTTCGTCTCCTAAAACTGGTATCGTTTATAAAATTGTTCGTTTATCTGAAACTGTATTTTAGTGTTGTGTATTATTTTTCCATTACGACTCACTTTTGTGTATGTTAAAATTAGAATTACACTCTCATATTTCCTAATTTGGTTTTTTCTTTTTGCAGGGAAATGCCTTCGATAAGTACTAGAAAACATTTTCCAAGATCGAAAAAAAGAAAAAAAAAATAGATGAAGAATTTGTTAAAGCAAGCTAATTATATGCTTAAGTTTGTTAGAAGATTTGTGGTTGTTGAAGATGAGATCAATGAAAATAGAATTGAGATTGATGCTTGTGGGAGGTAAAGAAGATGTACATGTCGATACAAAATATGAAATTGTTGATGAAATTAAGGGCCACAATTTTTTTAAATGTCTTAGGCCTCTAATATCGTCGGACAGGCCCTCTTAGGATCTTTTCCGACAAGTGGTTTGAAGAAAGGTGGTCATCAAATCTTCTTTCTTTTTCCTTAAGGCATACGACGGATCTCCTTAGACAGTGGCTCGGCGGTGTTTTTCTCTCCGTCAAGTGTTTGTGACATATGTTTCCACCTTTCCTCCGTGCCTGCTACATGTCCTCGTTTTATCTTCTTTGCCTCCGCTCTGGGGTGGCATCGTTGGTCTCCCAGTTTCATCGCCGCTTCTCCGATGGGGTATGTCTTTTGCTGTTTGGTGATTTGATGGTTCTAGCTGCTAGCGATTATGTTTCAACCTCCGGCTTTTCCGAGTTTTAGCTCTAGTCTTCGCTGGAAATTTTGTTTCTGGAGATTGATGAGGTTTGTGTGGCTTGGTAACTAGAGTTGGCTTCTTTGGTTTTTGTGGGTTACCTGATAGCCTTGTTATACAACTCAACTCCCAAGCCAAAGGTATTGACTTGGTATGACTAATTTGTAATTGTCCGAGACTTGATTTGCAATTGCATGTTTACAAGTGAGTTACGCCTTGGGAGGAGTTGAAGGCTCTACTTGATCATAGGATTAAGGGATGCCTTAGATCGTGGAAGCCATTAACAACTCCACGCATCTCCAAGGCATGTCGCACTTGTTGGAGATAATTGAGTTTTTAATATTTTTAAGTTTACACATTAAGAGTCGTGTTATTTAGTTAAGAGTCACAAGTGTTGTTTCGTAAGAGTTACACTTGTTGTAAGAGTCATAACGCTTCGTTAGTGTCTGTTAAAAGTCTATATAAAGACTTTTTCTTTTTGTTTGTAAACACTGTAACCAACAATATCTATATCAATAAAAGTTGTGTTGTGTAAGAGAAAAACGTGTCGAGTGTTATACAAATAAGTGGAGCACTCTGTTTTAATAAATCATTTTGTTGAAACAGAAGTTACGTACTCTGCATTTTCTTCTTTCTTTCATCTGTTTCTTGAATACGAAGAAACACAAATAAGAAGTGAATACATTCAAACATGGTATCAGAGCCTAACGTGACTAGGGCCTAACGAGAGAAAAGAGAAATGGAGGGAACACCCCAACAAGTGATTCCCATATTTAATGGGGGGAAAGATATGATTTCTGGCGCATTAAGATGACAACCATCTTAAAAACCAGAAAACTGTGGACGGTGGTGGAAGAAGAAGTTCCAAACCAGCCAGCACAAGGAGATCACAGTCCAGAAGCCGTGCAATCAAACCGCAGTTTTGACGGCGGGAGGAAGCATCTGAAAAGGATTTGACGGCGCTGCAAATTCTTCAAACCGCAGTTTCAAATAAGATATTCTCTCGCATAGCACCGGCGGTTACTTCGAAGGAAGCGTGGGATGCCTTGATGTCAGAATTTCAAGGATCTCCACAAATACGGATGATCAACCTGCAATCGTCGAGAAGAGAGTATGAAAACTTGAAGATGAGTGAAGAAGACAACATCAAAGTTTTCACAGAAAAGTTAATTGATTTGGGAAATCAATTAAGGGTGCATGGAGAAGAGAAGACGGACTACCAAATTGTCCAGAAAATTCTCATATATCTCCCTGCACGATTAGACAACATAGTGGCTGTGATGGAGCAAACAAAGGATTTGACTTCATTGTCGGTAATAGAGTTGATAAGAACTCTGAAGGCACATGAGAAGCGTGTGTCGTCTCGTAATGTAAGCATGAACGAAAGAGCGTTCAATGTTTTACGAGAAAGAGAAGTTGTCAAACGTGACAACAAAGACAAAAAATGGTGTGGGTTTTGTAAGAAGGAAAACCACACGGAATCGACTTGCTGGAGAAAACCCAAGAAGGATGACAGCAAAAATACTGTTAAAGAGATGTTCCAATAAAGTTGGAAATGGAGAAGTCGTTATGACTGCTGGTAAAGGAGACATCACAGTCTTCACAAAGAAGGGAAAGAAAGTAATAAGGAATGTATTCTTGGTGTCGGGGCTAGAGAAGAACCTTCTAAGCGTTCCGCAAATTATATCCGTCGGATACAGTGTATTGTTTGAGAACAAGTGTTGTAAAATTTTGGATCCAATGGGAAAGAAGATCATGGAAATTCAGATGGTGAATAAAAGTTTTCTAATCACATGGAACTCTTCACAAGAAAGTGTGTTGGTGACCCGTGAAGAGGAGTTAATGGAGTTATGGCATCGAAGACTAGGCCATGTGGGAAACTCAAGGATGGAACAAATATAAAACAAGAAGATGGTAGAAGGGTTACCAAAGTTTCATGTAAACAAAGAAGTGTGTGCAGTATGCAAACTTGGAAAGCAAGCAAGAGAAACGTTTCCAAAGGAGTCTCAAACAAAGACAAAGGAGAAACTTGAAATTGTTCACACCAATGTTTATGGTCCAATGCAAACTATTTCTCTTGATGAAAGCAGATACTTCTTATTGTTCATATATGACTTTACTCACATGGCGTGGGTATACTTTCTTAAGAAGTCTGAAGTATTTTCAGTGTTTAAGAAATTCAAAGCCTTGGTAGAGACGCAATCAGGTAAAAAGATCAAAAAGCTTCGATCTGATGATGGTGGTGAATTTACTTCAAGTGAATTCAATGAATTTTGCGAAAAAAAGACATCAAGAGAGAAGTAACTATGCCATATTCACCACATCAAAACGACGTTGCGGAACGTAAAAACCGATCGTTGATGAAGATGGCACGAACCTTGCTTGCTGATAAAAGTATTCCTCACAAACTATGGGCAGAGGCGTTATATACGTCAAATTACTTACAAAATCGTTTGCCTACAAAGGCAATAGAAGATGATGTCACACCAATCGAGAAATGGAGTGGTAATAAGCCAACGGTTGAACATCTGAAGGTTTTTGGGAGTATATGTTACATACATATACCAAAGGAGAAGAGAAGTAAGCTAGATAAAAAAGCCAAGCGGGGAATTTTTATTAGCTACAGCAGTAAATCTAAAGAATACAGAATACTGCTACTTGATAAGGAGGAAATTGAGATATCTAAAGATGTGGTATTTGAAGAAGAAAAGAAATGGGATTGGGTAAGGCAAGAAGAAGTCAAGAAGACCCTTAATCTTCCGGTAAGTACTTCTCAACCATAAGAAGAACAAAGGCAAGTCATCTCTAGTCCTGTTCTGTCTCAACTTAGCGACCAAGCTAACAATCAAGGAGGAGAAAGATCTTTGGAACCACCAAAGAAATACAAGTCAATGACTGAGATTATGCAAACTGCTCCTATGGTGGAATTCGAAGAAACTGAAACATGCTTTGTCGTATCCGACGAACCACAATCTTATGATGATGCATGTGGAATCAAAGAATGGCAAAAAGCTATGAGTGAAGAAATCGAGATGATAGAGAAAAATAGAACATGGTCACTCGTGGAGAAACCGGAAAAGAAAAATGTCATTAGCGTAAAATGGATATATCACATCAAAACCGATGCAAATGGAGTTCCATTCAAGTATAAAGCAAGATTAGTCGCAAGAGGGTTTTTGTAAGACTCGTCCTTCGGGCAGCCATTTTGTCGACTCGGTCAGTTTATCGGGCAGATCTCGAATCATCGGTGTTTTGTGTACTGGACGTATGTGGAGAGATCGGATTTACCGATGCTTGGGCTGGACCAAGGCAGCGTGAATCATCGGTATTTTGATGTCCTGAATGTTCGGATTAATTTCTGTATCGTCGGAGTTTTTGTGTTCTGTGAGTTTGTCAAATTTTGGAATCGTCGGACTTTTTTGGTCGAGCCGGACGAGCGGACGGAACTGCTATCATCGGCGTTTGGTGCGAGTCGGACGTGCAGATGGATCCGCTTTCATCGGTATTTGGGATGGACGGTATGTCCGGATGGGAGGTTAAGGGCGGATGGTACGGACGTGCGGACAGCGTCCGTACGGTCGAGAGAACACGTTCGGATGGGTCGACCGGATGTCGTCCTGCGGACGGGCGATATGGAGCGTGGTCGCCCCGGTCGGAGAGCCGGAGGACGCGCGATACGGACGATGGATACGGACATGAGCCAACTTTCCTTATATGGATTTCTCATTTATGGCAAGTCTAAAACTCAGTAAATTGGCGTGTTTTGGAGCTGTTTAGGCCTAAGGGTTTTGCGATTTTTGGAGGCTTTTTGGAGTGTGGCCTAAGGCTTGGCCCGTGAAACATTTTAACCTAATGTCTCCTATTTAAGCTCTCCTTTTGCACCTTTGGCTGCGATTTTGGACTGCTGCATCAGAGAATTTCGTGCCCCTTGCTGAGAGAGAAGGAGAGAGAGAGCTTGGCCGCGTGAGAGAAGAAGCTTGGTCGTGAGCCCCTTTGTGTGGTAAGCGATCCTCCCTTCTTGTTGTGGTTGTTGTGGCTGTGTTTCTGGGCTGCTTCTGATGTTTTCCATTGTTTCTTAGCATAGAGAAAACTCTCCTTCGTTCTTGAGAAGAGCTTGCTCATTTGGCCCATTGTAAACGTGAATTGATAAGCGTTTTCTTGGGTTTTGTTGTGTTTTTGTGGGGACGTTTTTGGTGAGCTTGTTGGGCATGTATTTGTAGGTTTCTGAGTGTTGTTGCTGAGCTGAGAAGAACTCGTTTGGTGGTTGTGGCTGTTGTCTTCGAAATTGTTGGTAAGGGCCTTCGATTTTGAGTCTTTTCGGTTTGTTTTGGTGCATGAGTTACATTCTGGATTTTCGTGTGGCTTCTGGACAGAAGCTTGTGCGTGTGTTAAGGGAGCTTAGAGTGACCGTGTGTGGCCGTGGGTACTGCCTTTCACACTCGTTTGGTAAGGAAAACCAATTCTGGTCATTTCGGCACAATTTGGTGTTTTCATTTTGATTGAGTTGTGATTGTTATTTCTGGACAGAAACTTCAGCGTGAGTTTGGTGAGCTTCTGAGGCGTTTTTGAGCTTGCTTTGGTGTTGGTTAAGTGATCGTTGGGGTAAGTGATCTGTGTGGTCATTTTGAGATCATTTCGTGATTGTTTTTGTGAATCGATTCCTAATTGATTTTTGTGTGCTATTTTTGTGTTCAGGAGTGTGTTTGGTTGCTGTGAGAAGTTAGGGCTGAGTGTGTAACCTCAGTTCTATCATCGTTTGGTAAGGGACCTTGCTTGGTCTGTTTGTGGATCCGTTAAGGGTCATTTGAGGAATCGAAGATTTCGCTTGTGTTGTTAGGCTATTGGCGTTTGTTGTTGGCATATTTAAGTGTGCTTTTGAGTTCAGGCCAGTAGCATTTGAGGTGAGTGTGTGATCGTGGCTATGTATTAGTTGTGTTTTGAGTATTGTGCTTTGATTGTCTTGTTTGATTAAGGGTATGCGTTTGTTGAGTGTCATGACAAGTTTGGGTTCCGTTTGAGGTTTGTGTTTGCTTTGAATTTGTTTCATTGCATTCATGTTTGTGGAACCGTTGCATTACATTAATCATACTTGATATATCTTGCACGTTTGTATTTGATCGTTTATGTACTAAGCCTAGTGAGACGGGATGACCACCTCACTAAGCAATTCTTTTGCTTACGCATTCAGACTTACGAATGCAGGTAATGAGGATTGAGAAGTTCGCAGGACGTGGACGTGTCGTAAGTGGATGGATGGTTTTAGAGTTTACAGATTTTACTATTAAGTTTTTATTGCGTTATCATGAGTATTCTGGTGAACTTGGTTGGATTCGGGGACGGTGTTGGTACCGCATTGTTGTTTTTGAGCTTTGATGAATTTGAGAATTTGCTAGAATTGTTTAGGCAATTGTCGAGAATTACTTGGTTTTATTTGGAATAATTGCTGAAAAAATGTTGTAATTTGATTTGCGAAATTTTTTGTTGGATTTAATTCGAGAATTTGTAAGTTAAATGGGAGTAGAATCTGTCTAATTAACTTAGGGAATTTTATTAAGTCTTCCGCTTGTGCTTAGAACCTGATTAGTATTCGAGAAGTAACACATAGTAAGGAAAATTTTAAAAATTTACGAAATGGGGGTGTTTCAGTTTTCTCAAGAATACGGTGTTAATTATCTTGAAACATTTGCACTCGTCTCAAGACATGACATAATTCGAGCGATTCTTGCTCTTGCGGCATAAATAAAGTGGAAGCTTTATCAAATGGATGTAAAGTCGGCGTTTCTAAATGGAGAACTCAAAGAGAAGATTTACGTCGTACAACCACCTGGATTCATTGTAGAAGGTGAAGAAGGAAAAGTCCTAAGGCTACAAAAAGCCTTATATGGCTTAAAACAAGCCCCTCGAGCTTCGTATGGGAGAATCGATGCATATTTTCTCCAACGTGGATTTCAAAGAAGCATGAATGATAAAGCCTTGTATGTGATGAAGAAAGACAAGGATATTCTGATCGTAAGTCTCTACGTGGACGACTTAGTGATCATTGGCAACAATTCTCAACTCATTGAAAAGTTCAAGGAAGATATGAAAATGGAGTTTGAGATGACATATTTGGGGTTGTTGAATTATTTTCTAGGCATGGAGATAATTCAAGATGCTCAAAGAGTTTTTCTTTCACAAGAAAAATACTCATGTAAAATGATTGAGAAGTTTGGCATGAAAGGAAGCAAAAGTGTAAGCACTCCACTTACACCACACGGCAAGGATGTTGAGGATGATGAAGAATATAGTGAGCCAACGAAATATCGAAGTATCATCGGTGGATTATTATATCTATGTGCATCAAGACCGGACTTGATGTTTGCAAGTTCATATCTCTCACGGTACATGTCAAAGCCGCTGAATAAGCACTACCAAGAGGCCAAGAGAGTTTTACGGTATGTCAAAGGCACATCTCACTTTGGAGTTCAGTTTACAAGCGTCAACAAACCGGAGTTATACGGTTATTCGAACAGTGATTGGGGTGGATCAAATGAAGATAAAAAGAGTACCTCTAGGTACGTGTTTACTCTAGGATCTGGTGTGTTTTGTTGGTAATCCAACAAACAACAAACTGTGGCACAATCAACGGCAGAAGCGGAGTATATCGCAGTTTGTGCAGCCACAAATCAAGCAATTTGGTTACAAAGACTTATGGAAGATATTGGTTTTGATTCTCAAGAGGGAGTTCCAATCTACTGCGATAACAAGTCAGCAATGGCAACTGGAAAAAATCCGGTGCAACATCGTAGAACAAATCATATTGAGATTAAGTACCATTTCGTTCGAGAAGCAGAACACAAAGGTCTTATCAAACTCAAGTACTGTGAAGGTGAAGTTCAACTTGCTGATTTGTTTACCAAAGCACTTAGTAACAAAAGATTTGAAGAACTGAGGAGCAAACTTGGAGTAAGACCGAAACTCAATTAAGGAGGAGTGTTGGAGATAATTGAGTTTTTAATATTTTTAAGTTTACACATTAAGAGTCGTGTTATTTAGTTAAAGAGTCACAAGTGTTGTTTCGTAAAAGTTACACATGTTGTAAGAGTCATAACGCTTCGTTAGTGTCTTTTAAAAATCTATATAAAGACTTTGTCTTTTTGTTTGTAAACACTGTAACCAACAATTTCTATATCAATAAAAGTTGTGTTGTGTAAGAGAAAAACGTGTCGAGTGTTATACAAATAAGTGGAGCACTCTGTTTTAATAAATCATTTTGTTGAAACAAAAGTTACGTACTCTGCATTTTCTTCTTTCTTTCATCTATTTCTTGAGTACGAAGAAACACAAATAAGAAGAGAATACATTCAAACAGCACTTGTGTGTTTTGTTTTGGCAATCAGATTTATGGATCCCTTGTTGCTTCTACCTCTATTATTGCTCTCTTTCGTAAGCTAAGTGAAAGAGTAAGTGATTTGAGAATCTTTAGTTAAGAGTCGAGGTATTTTCTGTGATTGTTTTCTTTTGCGATTGGAGGTGTTAGTTATGATATTAGGAGTCGAGGTATTAGAATCTCCTCTTTGAGTTTACACTAATCTTTAGTTTTGCGATTGGAGGTATTAGAATCTTTAGTTAAGAGTCGAGGCTTTTAGGTGATGTGATGTTGCTAGGTTTTGTGCTACTGATATTAGGAGGACCTTGGTTGAGTGTAAAAGCATTGCTTGCCGCTATTCTCTCGTGTAGTTCCACTATGTTTTTTTTGGGATACCGTTGAAAGTACTTCCACTTTGCTATATCGTCGATCCCAAATATATCTCTTTTTTTTTTTTATCTGTTCTTGGTTCTTGTCACGGTTTCATTTAGGAGATTCTCTATATCTAGTTTTTCTTTTTCTATCAAGTACGTACTTTTTGTTTTGTTAAAGTTTTCTATCAAGTACTGTTTATTTATTTTTATGTATTTCGGTACCACATTCACATACCTCCGTATTACGATATATACTCCATAATTAAATTAAACTAATGTGTGAGCTCGTAGAGACATCTTAATTGCCAAGTCTGCCATGCAGTAAATGGACATGTACCACAAAAAAAAACAAAAAACGATTATGGTAATGAAGGACACTCGTGTGGACGTGTGGTGTCTTCCGATGAATGTGATTAATGTAAAGAAAAGAGAAAGTGTTAAAATGTGGTTTATGTATATCAAGTGAGTTTTGTTATATTAGATTTTTCACCGGATCCCTTATTATGAAGCATAAAATGCTTATTTATAGGGTTTATCTTAACCAGATTCGGATATGAGATCACTAATTTTGTTTGTCTACATTTGAAAATAGGACAATTAAGTGACTCACACTTGGCGGAGAAAGATGAAGCGCATGCACCCCATTACCAGCACATAAGGTATCATTGTCCTAAAGTTATATTATTATAATCAAATGTCATAAAATGAACGTGATACATGTCTCTGACGTCAATGTCATTGCCATCTATTTTTTTCATATATTACATCTCATTGCCCGGCAAAAAGTTGATAAATTCGTCGTCGTTTCTGCCACAGCGACATCAAAACCCACCAAAACCCTATTTATAGCCATCTATTCTAAGGCTATAAATAGAATGTGAGCCCATTCAGGATTCTAAAAACTACCTGAGAAAAAAATAGAAATTATAATGGGCAAGAAAGAGGAAGTGAAGCTGCTTGGAATATGGGCGAGCCCTTTTAGCCGTCGGATCGAGATGGCTCTGAAACTCAAAGGTGTACCGTATGAATACTTGGAGGAAGATCTGGAGAATAAGAGCTCTTTGCTTCTTGCTCTCAGCCCTATTCACAAGAAGGTCCCTGTTCTTGTTCACAATGGTAAAACCATTATCGAGTCGCATGTGATCCTCGAATACATTGATGAGACTTGGAAACACAACCCCATTCTTCCTCAGGATCCCTTCCAAAGATCTATGTCTCGAGTCTTTGCTAAACTGGTTGATGAACAGGTACTATATTCTCTTAATTAATTTCAATTCTTCTCTCTTAAAGTTTACTAATTGTTTAGTATTGATGTAGCTTATAAAGTATTCATTTTAAGTAGTTTTTGTTTTGGGGGCTAAATCTGGAAAACTCACTGTGTTTCTGAGTTGAGGAGTGTCAATCGTAGGTCGACAAATAATAAATAAAATTGAATTTGATCATTAATTTATCTAACTTGTGTTAACCAGATTTCTAAAAGCTCAATACTTAAATCAGTTAAAGTTTTAAAAGTATATATCTAATAGATTAGCGGATTAATCAATGCCACTTATATATTTTTAATCCTTAATAGCTAAACCTTTGTTAATGATCTCTGATATTGTAGATAGTAAATGTGGGGTTTACCTCACTGGCGAAAACAGAGAAAGGAAGAGAGGTTTTGATCCAGCAGACAAGAGAGCTGATTAAATGCCTCGAGAAAGAACTTGCCGGAAAAGATTACTTCGGAGGCAAGACTGTCGGATTCTTGGACTTTGTCGCTGGAAGTATGATCCCGTTTTGTTTGGAGAGGGCTTGGGAAGGAATGGGAGTGGAAATTATTACCCAGAAAAAGTTTCCAGAATACAACAAATGGGTGAAGAAGCTGAAGGAGGTTGAGATCGTGATTGACTGTATTCCTCCAAGAGAGAAACATATTGAACACATGAACAATATGGCAGAGAAAATCAGATCGGCTTAATTCAGAAGACAAAGCATCTCTACTACTTGTGATCCAATGTTTTAATTTACTTTTACTATAATGTTTTCGATGTTTGTTAGCTGTCCTCATTATGATAATCAACTGTTCCAACTTCCATTACTTCTCCAGAGAACATGATGATCCTGTTATGATTGATGAAAAAACTTGTACCATGGAGAATAGGCTGATCATGTCTTGTCACCCCAAAATATTTTCCCAAAGTGTAACTTGATCTTGAACAATAAACCAAACAAAAAAAAAAAAGCAAACAAGTATTCCCAATAGTAATTTTCAGGGTTTAAAGCAAAAAAAAAATATATATATATATTACACCCATATCGAGCAATATCGATGATTCACCACTACTCCTCATCGCTGTCGGTACCATAGCTGTGGCATAGAGATTCAATTCCTATTGGTAGATTTGCAGTCTTCTTCGAGATTACGCGAAGAGAAGATATTTGAATGGAAGATTTAGAGCAATCACGTCGTCTCTTATAAGGCTTCTTCTCATCATACGCCTCATGGTTTTTTTCTTCATCAACCCTGATCCGCTTACCAAATTTAATCGACTTTATGAGCAATTCTTCTTTTTGGTTCTCTTCTTCTTCTTCCTTTTTTCTTCTACTTAAAGCCTCAAGCATAGAGTCTATGCTCATCAAGCGCAGCCATAACATCAATCTCTCTTTTAGAAATGATAGTTCTATCCTCTAATGACTTCAATGCGTCTTCTATTTCCTCATGTTTCTTCTCCTTGTCCTCTTGTCCATTATAAGGGCAAGTTGCACCAGATAAGACTATATAACCTTCGTTTTTTGGATCGGTCCTAATCGTCACCTCAGCCGAGCAGTTAGTGCACTTGATGTAGAACCTATGGAGCTTAATCCCTAGGTATGTCTCGCCAATGAATTCTTCTTCACGGCAATTGAATTTAGTGCCCTGCGACATGTAATTACCGCATGTGTTGCACCGAACAAGCATCGCAAGCATAAATCGGATCTTTTTCTGATGGTTCTTCGGTCTTCGGATCCGAGGTATCTTCTTCGGATCAAAGCTTGGCGGATAATACTTGTTTAGGACTTTGCGTTCTCCCATATCTTCAGAACACACGATCGATTGACTGAACAGAAAAAAAATATAAAGATTTGCAGTTTTGGATCGATGTGCCTCTCGCTTAAGACCTTTTTATAACGAAAAACTCTCCGTGTTTCCTTTTCTCTATTTCCCTTTTTTTAAGGTCAAGCTCTGTCCTCCTTCGACGAAAAATCCTTAAGATTTTTTGCCTTTAAATTAATAATCGCACAAGGAGATAACTTGCATATCTTATCACGTGATAAACACACGTGAGAATCACTTAAGTCATAAGTAAAACCCTCTACACCGATTAGAGTATTTACCAAACTTAAGCAACAACTTCGGAAAAACGGCCAAATAAATCCTCAACTTTTTCAATTTAGCAAACTTATTCCGAACTTTGTTGTTTGCAAAATTATTCCTCAATTTTGTGTTGACTTTGCAAATGTAGGTACACTTTTAATAAACATTTACATACGTTAACCAAACGTTAGTCTAAAAGGAAAAGAGAAAGAAAAGAAAAAAAAAATCAATATTAATCTTTGTCTTCTTCGTCACCCCTTTTCCCATTTCTTCTTCTGCTTCTTTGACCTAAATCTTGGTTTAGTGTTGATCTGCTTTTGGTCATGGAATCTTTTAGTAACTAAAATATAGATTTGCTTTCTGATAATTATAAATTTCAAGTCGTAGCTACAAGGAATTGTGTTTTGCAATTTTGTTTTGATAATTATAATTATGCATGTCTAGCTGACGTCTTATTTGATTATGCTGGCGGTTTCTTTTTATTCTATTTTGCTATTTTATCTGCTAGTTTGGGTGATTAATCTTGGTCATGTGATGATATCGTCATTAATGTTAACCATCATTTCATGATTTAACAATCGAAAACAATGAATCCTGATTCTAAGAACAAAAACGTATCTGAACTTCAGCAAACACCTGCAAATGCCGAGATGTTCACAAATATTAGACAAAAATAGCATTAGACCTTGAGATGTGAGACCTTTGAAAAACCGAGATTCAAAGGAGATGCGATCTGGCTTGAGATTGTGCTTGTGATCCACCTTGAGATGGTTCTTGTGATACACCCTGAGATTGTGCTTGTGATCCTCTAGGACGTCTACGACGTTTTGACTTAGGAGGTGCGGTAGGATCAGAACATCTTGCTTTGTTGTGCCCTTTGTTGCAATTAGAACGAGTCATAACACGGCCATCACGTGTTAACTTGTTATTATTAGATGCTGACTCATGGCACTCTTCCGTCTTCTAGCATGCAAATTAGGTCTTCCCGGTTGACTCTAGATGGAGGTGGCAAAACAGGTGCCCGATCTACACGTGGCCATCGAAATGTTCTTCCAGATTTTCACAAATTTCAAAATTCACAAACCCATCTTCCCCTTCATAAAAAACTGGATTTCCTGCATTGTCTTCACAAAACGCCTGACAATCATCACTCTCGTCACTCACCATTGCATCAGACGCATCCCTATCAACAGGTTCGTCTTCAGCTTCACATCCCGAAGTCCTATCTTTTAAATTGAAGTTTTCTGGTTCCCTGAAATTATCTAAATCAGTCAAATACACTAGAGACGAAACAAATGAGAGGTAGAATTAGATATGTAAGGAGCAATTTAAAGGTAAAATATTTAGGTTACCATTCAAAGAGCACAACGCCAGAGAAAGCAAATTTCAGTTCTTTACAGGATTAGGTTTCAACATCAGACGCAAATCATCTTATTCGAAATTGCAAAACCAGACAAACTCATAACCTACAGAGATTACGAAACACAAAGAATTCCACAGAGAAAAAAACGCTGCCTCAGTGACTAGAACACCAAATTGGAATCTATGGTTCTTACATTGAAAATGGAATCGGCACTGGGACAACCGCGGATGAGACTACATGTGTTTCCGCCTCCACCGGGATAGATCTCTCAAACGAAGTGGCGTGAGAAATAAATTGGCCTCCACGCCGGTATCTCATCTTTAGGCGATGACCTCTCATCTTTGATTGTGTGTTTTTTGAAAAGAAAACTATGGATTCAAGCTTCGATGCTCAATTGAGAAAGGCGTTCTGCAAAAAAAAAAATTGAGAAAGGCGACACACACAAAGAACAAGAAGAAGAGTAACTAGAAAAAGTTTTTTTTTTTTTTTCTCTTAACTTAATCAGGGTTTTAGTAAACTAACGGATGATTAACGTAGGTAAACGTTGACTAAAACTGTGCTTACATTTGCAAAGTCAACACAAAATTGAGGAATAATTTGGCAAACAACAAAGTTCGGAAATAATTTTGCTAAATTGAAAAGGTTGGAGATTTATTTGGCCGTTTTTCCCAACAATTTCTGTTTTTTCTTCTTTCTACTTCAATTCCGATTCCTTGTTGGGATCTTTTATCCTTCTTCAAGATGCAACTTAATGAGCTTTCAAATGGGATCATGTTCTCAAACATAATTTATAATAATACTCAAAATCGGAAATAGACATTAAACCTGAGGTTTATAGAGACACGAGCCAAGCGAAAAAAAGGTGATTTAACTTTAAGCTAACTATATTGTTTCTGTAACCTGAACATGCTGTATCATTCAACTAACTGAACTTACTGATCTTCATAAAGATTCAGCTTACCAGTTGAAAGTTGTAAACTTGTAAACTTCTATATACATTTGCAACATATATCAAAACAAGCATATAAGGGCTAGAAATATGAAGTAAGGAAAAATCGGAAAGATCACCAATTTTTTGTTGAAATTGCAGGATCAGTGTCAAGTGTCAATTCAGGAAGAATTTTGTACTTGATACCAAATTGCTGGAAAAGAAGCTTATTTCTCTGTTGTTTCTGAGTATTATGCAGGTATCAATAAGAAGTAGTGTGATTGAACAATGAAATATGATTATATCAAAGTGCTAAATATCTAAGTTGAAACCAGGTGAAGGCGAATGACCATATTGACATCTATATCAAAGTGCTAAATATTTTCCATGGCAAAATAAAACAGACTAGTTTATCACAAAAAAAAAAAGCATAGACAATACACCTTCAGAATCTCCTGTGTTTAACTTAATTAAGGTCTTTGCACTTTTTACTAACATCTAGAAACAAGTGTTATACTGATTACTGATGTGTCCTGTGACCAAAACAATGTCGGTTTTTAGATGTTGTAGATGATAGCGCCAATAAGTTATCCAGAGCATACCTAGGTGAAATTTCATAGTTTATAAATCATAATGATGTTAGCAAGACTTACAGCCATGTTGTTTCTAGGCAAAGATAAGCTTGAAGAACATCTTACTCATAAAAAAAGTTTTTACCTTTGAATTTCGTCATGTTCTTCTCTGAGTTTATTGCAACTTTCAATATGTTTACAAACTCATACAGAAGACAATTTTCAATATGATCATAAACAATCTTTCTAATATATGTCTGAACTGAGCCTCTCTAATTCTGAACAGAAACTCAGACAAGAAGATATTACCTTATTATCCCACTGAAACTTTGACTAGTCAAAAAATAATAATACCTCTCTTCGTTCCCAACAAAACCTCTTTTGTATTGATAACCTGTATCAAAATTGTCAACTTGACAAATCTGTTACGGAGAAAATGTCTTAAGAAATCTCTTAGTTTCAAATCTAACTGTTTTAAAGCGCAAACTTTCATGAGGACGAGATTAAACCCAAACTAATATTGTTTTCTAAATAACATCAAATTTATCACAATTAGGTCGATTTAGACACATCAAACATCAAATCTGACAAACAGAAGGTTAGTTTTGATATTATTTGACAAATTCTGATTATTATTTTGATGTGCAGGAGTTAGTTAAAGTTGTCCACAATATCCTATTTAGAAAATGTTGTGTCTAAATCGATCTAATTGTGATAAGTTTGATGTTTTAGAAAACAATATTAGTTTGAATTTTATCTCGTCGTTTGCACATTAAAACGGTTAGATTTGAAAGTAATGAACTTTTAAGACATTTTTCTCAATCTGTTACAATAACTCTTTCTTTATTAATTTCTCAAATCCCGGGAAAATGGGAAATGCTCCTTGCTCTTTCTAATACAATTCACCATTTTACTGGCTAATTTTTTGGTGAAATGCTCCTCGCTCTTTCTAATACAACTTTCTAATACAATTCACCATTTTGCCGGCTCAATTTCAGCATTGGAAAGTCTAGCAAACATACTAACTCTGAAATTGATCAGGCTTCTCCAAACATAAGCACAACAATTGTTTCATCACAAGCTGGTTTTGACGACAAATCTAGCTCTTTCTTCATTGATTATTTTTCTGTTGAAAAAACCGGTGCAACAAACAGAGACAAGAGGTTATTAAACCTTGCAAGCAATCTACCATTTAATCTGGTTGACGAAATTCTCCTCAGGGTTCCAGTCAAATCTCTTGCTCGTTTCAACTTAACCTGTGGAGGATGGAACTCCTTTTTCAGTGGACATAGATTAATCTACAAAAATTTGGTAATCCGTCAAAATCAATTTCTTTACTTAGGCAGTCTGAAATTTGGGTGGTGAATTCTGGAGCTCAACCATCGTGTCTCCAAATTCGTGTTTTTAGAAGTGAGACAATTAGAAGTATGGTACAATGCAATGGTTATATGCGCAGCAGAAAATTAGAAGGTAGAAAAGTCACTTGTATATGCACCAACAGTACAGATATATGATCTGTCATCAAAATGTGCACCAACAGTACATATATATGATTTGTCATCAAAATGTTGGAAATGTATAAATATTTCAGTGGATAGAAATTCTAAGTGACTTTTCTGGCTTCTAATTGCAGTGTCTAAATAACATGAATCAAATAAAGTACTCACTCTTTATTTCACTTTTTGATAAAAATATACTTATTTTTTAGTTGATTGAAATGATATCTTATGAACATTGACACAAGTGACAAACCTAATTTGAAATTAATGAAATAGAAATTGCTTTTCATCATATCCCAATTCAATTTTACTTCATTAAAAATTTAGCAATATAAAAAAAATGTATAGATATATGATCTGTCATCAAAATGTTAGAGATGTGTAGATATTTCAGTGGATGAAAATTCTAAGTGACTTTTCTACCTTCTAATTGTAGTGTGTAAATAACATGAATCAAATAAAGTACTCACTCTTTATTTCACTTTTTGATTAAAAAAAACAAGATACGATCCCGCACTACAACGCGGGATGATATTTTTTTTATTAAGTAATGTAAACATTCTTTTGAAAGAGTTACAATTGTAATATTATAAAAAATATTAAAATGTGTTGTAATATTATAAAAAATATTAAAATGTGTAAGTATTATTATTCTCAAATATAAAATCATGGAGGCTATTATTTGATGTATTGTAGTATATTGATAATTGTGAATTTGGTAATTTTATTGATACAATATTATTATTAGTGTAAATTTGATTTAGTCCATATTAGTAGAGTTTAAGGTATAAATATGATTTAAACGTAACATGAAATCTATATATACTTCACATGTAGCATTTTGAAGGTAATTTGTTTTTCCAAAAAAATAGTATGATAAAATTATATAATGTTCTCAAATTTTTTTTGTTAAATTTTTTGTTTACTATTTGATTTCATAAGCAAAGATTTTTTTTTTCATTGCATAGTATAATTAACCAAGAAAAACAATTTAACATAATAAAAATCCTAACATATTACTTTGCATAAAATATTAGTAAATAATTAGAAAAGAAAACATATCTCAACGAAATCACTTTTGCGTCTCCATTACCATCTCCACACTACATGCATGAATAATAATAAAAAAAAATACATACCTTTTGAAGAAATATAAATTGTAGATGGTTAACCGTAGACACCCAGCTTCAACAGAACCACCTACGAACCAAACCCAATCCGTTGGTCCAGTAGCCCAATCCATGTAGCATTTTGAAGCTAATTTGTTTTTCCAAAAAAATAGTATGATAAAATTATATAATGTTCTCAAATTTATTATGTTAAATTTTTTTTTACTGTTTGATTTCATAAGCAAAGATTTTTTTTTTCATTGCATAGTATAATTAACCAAGGAAAAAACATATCGTAGACACCCAGCTTCAACAAAAGCTCCAACGAACCAAACCCAATCCGTTGGTCCAGGGTTTACATTCCCATCGTAACTATGGGAGGGGTAAGGGTTCAGTAATTCATAAGCAGACTCATCTCCAAGATTCCCACCCCGTTGCCATATTTGACCAAATCCTTCTCTATTTAAACAACTCAACATCAATATCTACCGTCCGATGTGGGACAAGTTCCAATTACTTTTATGTTTATTCTACCGTTCGTCACTCATGACGTCACATTTTCCTCATAATAATCACAACACTATAAGTAGAGACACATTAGTCAAAAAAAGAAACTAACGAAGCAAAAGAGTGACAATGGCTGAGAGATCAGAAGAAGTGAAGCTCCTGGGAATGTGGGCGAGTCCTTTTAGCCGTCGTATCGAGATAGCTCTTACACTCAAAGGTGTACCGTACGAGTTCTCGGAGCAAGATATCACCAACAAAAGCTCTTTGCTGCTTCAACTGAACCCGGTTTATAAAATGATTCCGGTTCTTGTTCATAATGGTAAACCGATCTCGGAATCACTTGTGATTCTGGAATATATCGATGATACTTGGACAAATCATCCAATTCTTCCTCAAGATCCGTATGAGAGAGCTATGGCTCGATTCTGGGCTAAATTCGTCGATCAACAGGTATGAAATGAGTATGATTTCCAAAAAAATTCAATTTCAATAACCGGTTTTGGATTTTTAAACCGGTTTAAAAATCCGGTTATTGGGGAGTTTTAGATTTATGTGACGGCGATGAAAGTGGTGGGGAAGATCGGAGAAGAGAGAGACGCGGTGGTTAAAGCGACGAGAGATTTGTTGATGTTTTTGGAGAAAGAGCTTGTTGGGAAAGATTTTCTTGGTGGGAGAAGTTTAGGGTTCGTGGACATTGTGGCGACGTTGGTGGCGTTTTGGTTGATGCGAACGGAGGATATCGTCGGAGTTAAGATTGTTCCGGTGGAGATTTTCCCGGAGATTCATAGATGGGTTAAGAATTTGTTGGGAAATGATGTTATCAAGAAATGTATCCCTCCTGAAGATGAGCACCTCAAGTACATCAGAGCTCGCATGGATAGCCTCAATATCAAATCGGCTTGATAAGGATTATAGAGAGTTCTAATAATCAAAGTATGTATCTTTGTTCTTGTCTCAGTTGCTAAGTTCTGTGAGATTATTAAGTTGAAAGTTCTTAAATTTCAGACAAGTAGTTGGGAAGTGTGAGGTTGTTGTATTATATTGTGTGCAAGAGATGTGAAGCAGAGATGTAATTGTTAGTTCTTGTGTTGTTTGTGTGAGACATTTTTTTTGAAATTTGTCTGAAAATCTTAAAGTTTAGCAATTATTGAATGTGTTGGAGACTTGAGATGTGAATGAGGTAAGGCCTGAGATTAGTTTGTGGCTTCATGTCCCTTTGTTCTTATTTCATGTCATATGGGATCATTAAGCTCAAAGTTCCCAAATTTCAGAAAAATAGGTGGAAACTTTGAGCTTCTTGTTGTAGAGATGTCGTTATCAGTTCTTGTGTTGTTGATTTGTTTGAAATCTGAAAGTTTAGCAATTTTGAGATCTGAAAGATGAACATCTCAACTACCTCAAAGTTCGCATGGAAAGCTTCAATATCAAATCGGCTTGATAACGATTATAGAAGTTCTAATAATCAAAATATGTCCCTTTGTTCTTGTCTCGATTGCTAAGTCCTACGGATCATGCTCAAAGTTCCCAAATTTCAGACAAATAGTTGGGAACTGTGAACTTTTTTTCCTTTTTTTCAATCCGGGAACTGTGAACTTCTTGATGTATTATTATTGTCTGCAAGAGATGGAAATCAGAAAGTCATTGTCACTTCTTCTGCTGTGAGACTTTTTTTAGAAATTTGCTCTGTCTCAAAGTTAAGCATTAGGATGTGTTAAGACTTGAGATGTGAATGAGGAAGGCCTGAGATTAGTGTGTGTCTTCATGTCCCTTTGTTCTTGTTTCAGTTGCTAAGTAATGTGGGATCAAATTCATTAAGTTCACAGTTCCAAAATTTCAGAAAAATAGTTGGGGCTCTGATTTTGTTGTTTCTAGTTTTGTTAGAGATGTGAATCAGAGATGCCAATGTCAGTTCTTGTGTTATGTGAGACTTTTCCTTTGTTCTTTCTTGTTTCACTTGCTAAGGCCTATTGTGTGATGAAGTTCACAGTTCCCAAATTTCAGACAAATAGTTGGGAACTGTTAGCTTCTTGTTGTATCTGGTTTTGTCTGTAGAGATGTCAGTGTCAGTTCTTGTATGTTGTGTGAGAGTTTTTCTTAGAAATTTGTATGAAATCTGAAAATTTAGCAATGAAAATGTGTTGAGATGTGAATGAAGAAGGCTTGAGATTAGTCTGTGACTTCATGTTGCTATATTCAAACAGCAAATTCAAAATTTCTTTCTTGTTCTATCTAAAGATGTTCTCAAGCAATAAACAGAAGAAAACTCTCTTTTGTGCTACTCTGATTCAACCTGAACAGTTACATGATAAATCCCACAAGATTTCCTACAGAAATTTCTAACACCAGAAATGATCTCCTTAGGACTAGCTCCAGGCTCGGGTAAGATATGACACGACAATACGATTCTCCCAACTGTTATCTCCCATACATGAAGATCATAAACAATCTTAACTCCATCGATACGCCTAAGTCCTCTCTCGAGATTGTCTATCTCCATATCACGCGGTACGCGTTCCATCAGTATTCCGAATATATTTTTGAGCATTGGTAGAGTAGCAGCAAGAGCAAAGACAGAGAAAACAAGAGTACATATCAAATCAACCAAAACCCATCCCGGTTTCACCCAAATGATGCCCCCACCGATCATAACACCAAGTGCTTGAATCATATCAGCCATTGCGTGAAGATAAGCTCCTTGTATGTTAATGTTCATCTCCTTCGATGACGATTTCTCACCTTTTAAAGAATTCATTTCCTCCTCCTCTTCCTCCACCACCACCTCCTTGTGACAATGTTGATGATGTTGATGGTGATGGTGATGGTGATGGTTATGGTTATGGTTATGTCCTAACCAAATGACCATAACCAAGTTCATGAAAAACCCGAAAGCCGAAATCCCAAACATGATTTCACCATTCACCTGTCTGCTTCTACTAAGAAGTCTTTGAATGGCTTCATGGATTATAACTCCAGAGACAAGCCATATGAGCTGGACAGACAAGAACGCTGCTAAAACTTCGAGCCGTTTAAACCCAAACGAGTTTCTCGGATTCGCTTCCCAGCTCGAGACCTTGATCGCCAACAAAGAGACGCACAAACCCGCCACATCTGACAACAAATGCGCAGCATCCGTCATTACCGCGAGACTATTTGCTTTAAAACCTCCCACAATCTGTAATGACATAACAATCAGGTAAAGAAAGATAAGGCTGCTTAGTCTTCTAATCGATTCTTCGCGTTCTTTCGTCTCGGAAACACAATGTTCTTGTCTCGTAAACGCGCAAGACAGAGGAACCACGCCTATAGTGTCCTCTGTTTGTGATGTTGATTCGATTTCTTCATCGTCATCAGGTTTCAAAATGCGGATTTGCTCCAATTCCATAAGCTGTTTGAACGTTTCAAAGGTTTTCATTAGGGAACTAAAACAACATTTTGATCATTCTAGAGGATATTTTATGATGAAGGATTCGAATAAACCCATTTTATTTTTTTCTTATAAGACAAGAAACAAACCTGGGAATCAGATGGAGAGGCAAAACGCATATGAATTCCAGAGCTGTCTTCTTCAGAAATCTTGAATTTCATAATTTAATCTTTATGGTTAGAGATTAAGACAAACAGCGGTTTTAAAAAAGAACAAGGATGATGATCCAGCAAATATGGAAGGAGATGTTTATAGATGTAATCCAAATCGACGGTCGTTAAGGTTAACGGAATGTGGAATTTTCTTTTTGGTATGGAATCTAAAATATGTCGCTCTGGCTTGTGACGGGTGAAGAAGATATATATATATATATATATATATATATATATATATATATATGTTTTCAATAAAGGAATAGCGACCTTGCTAAATGGGCTCCTTTTTACAGTTTAAGGGAATGACTTAAAAAGCAATAAATATTAATATTTGTGTTGTTAAGAAATAAATTTAATTTCGGTAAATTTTGTGCTTCTTTTGATGTGTGTGTATGTGTATGAGATTTGTATGATTGTGTATTACCATCCAAAGGTGGCGTTACAGTTCAGGCGAACAAAATGGACCGACTCTTCTTGTTCAAAATAAGGGGATTCAACTAATTTTCTTGGATCTTTAGCGTGTTGTTTTATTTGTTTCTTTGTTTTATTTCATAAAATAATATCAATTAAGAATTTACATCAATATTATTTTAAAAGTTTGGTTAGGTGATGTAATTTGTCCATGTTTTTTTGTTTTTAATACAGTTTTATTACCTTCTTTTTATTTTCTCCAGCCAAATGGTTCGAGAAATTAATATCACTTAGAATCCTCTCCCTCAATCATCAAAGGTGACTTCAATGAGATTCTTTGGTGACAAAGAACTAGTCCATCCGTTCCACAATATTTGATTTTACAATTTTTTCACACAGATTAAAAAATATTTAATGACCCTTATTTTTAGCTAATTTTTTACTCAAATTACTAAATAATTAATGTTTTCCAATAATTATAACAATAACTCACCGTCTACCATTGGTCTTTTAGATTTAATGACCTTATTTTTAGCTATCTTTTCATTAAATGATGCTAAAAATCAATATTATGGAACAATGAAAAAAAATTAGAAAATCAAATATTTTGGAACGGAGGGAATATTTCACCTATAAGATGATCAATTTCCAAAACTGCCTTCAAACCCTGGAAGTGAGAGATATGAGATACTATGGTCCAACTTTCACATGAACTAATAAAAAGGCCTTCCAACCATATAGAAAAGAAACTAAACAACTTTTTAATGCAATTCATACCTTACTTGGTTTGGATGGAATTGCAGCTTCCTTCCCAAAAGCAATTGGAGAACTAGATGCCAACATCTTTACTTAGTTACGAAACGAATAAAATTTGATTGGAGTCGGTCGTTACTAATAGCTAACAAATTGCAAAAAGCTAATAAAAAACATGTTTGTTGATCTTTGTTGCTATTATTTTCTTCTAGAATATTAGGCCCAAAAGGCCCATTAGGTCGATTCAAAACACTCCATTCTCTCGTCGTAATAAAGACTATAATCAAATAAAAAATGAACCAATCAATCAAACTGACTCATCTCATCAACACCAGTCGTCGGGTCTCGTCTCCTCCTCGCGGCTCGAACGCCAAGGCAAAGTGCTTCACGCTTGAATTCTCCGTTCGTTTTCTACCTTTTTGGATCGGAGATGGCGGATAAGCCGGCGCAAGAGGAGGAGCAGAAGCGAGCGATGGAACCGGGGGTTCTAGACGATATTATTCGCCGTTTGGTGGAGTTTCGGAACACGAGGCCTGGATCGGGGAAGCAAGTTCATCTCAGTGAAGGTGAAATCCGTCAGCTTTGTGCTGTATCAAAAGAAATCTTTCTTCAACAACCCAATCTTCTTGAACTCGAAGCTCCCATCAAGATCTGCGGTCAGATTTTTGTTCTCTTTGCTCAAAAAAGTGTTTTTTTTTTTTGGGAGTGGGGTTTTGGTTGATTTCGGTTCTAAATTAGTGCTTGTTATCACGCTTAGGTTATTTCAGTAGCCATGAATTGAATTCTTAGAACTATGTTCATCTTGAAAAAGAGAATCTTTGAGCTCTTTGCAAGCTGTAAGTAGGTCAAACTTGGTGGGTTTTTGGTTGTAATTTCGAGCATAAATGTTGTTTTGGACCATTAAGTGACTTAAGAAATGTGTGATGTTGACAATTGATGGTCTTTGAGTTCAGAGCGATAAAATCAAGTGAATGGGTGGTATAAAGTGGGAATTTTTATTACTAAAAGTCTTAGATAGGATTCATAGTTTTGACCGGTTCTATGAGGTTTGTTTCTTTTATCTTAATGTTGACTAGTCAAGTTATGTGTAATGATTGGGTCTGATAAAACATTTCCTGCAAAAGTTTGGTTAAGCTCGCAATTGTTCATTCACCATTCTATTTATGGAGGTTGGAAGATAGCTCTTCTCAAATCAAAGAGAAAGTTTTCAGTTTTAAGATTTATTTGGCCTGCATAGTTGGTCTCCATCATGTAAATCTTCTGAGCTGCACGGGGTTTTAGTTTCTACTTTATATGCCATGTTTTCTACCAGTTGTTGTCTTCGATCTAATTGTTTCTCGTC
This sequence comes from Boechera stricta, assembly GCA_018361395.1. Classification (NCBI taxonomy): domain Eukaryota; kingdom Viridiplantae; phylum Streptophyta; class Magnoliopsida; order Brassicales; family Brassicaceae; genus Boechera; species Boechera stricta. The sequence continues at coordinate 11,949,447 of CM031541.1, read as the reverse complement.
TCTTACTTTTACAGGTGATATTCATGGGCAGTATTCAGATCTATTGAGGCTGTTTGAGTATGGAGGCTTCCCTCCCGAAGCTAATTATTTGTTCTTGGGTGATTATGTCGACCGTGGCAAGCAAAGCTTGGAAACAATATGCCTTCTCCTAGCTTACAAAATCAAGTACCCTGAGAACTTCTTCCTGTTGAGAGGGAATCATGAATGTGCCTCCATTAATCGTATTTATGGATTCTATGACGAGTGCAAACGCAGGTTTAACGTCAGACTCTGGAAAATATTCACCGATTGCTTTAACTGTCTTCCCGTGGCCGCCTTAATTGATGACAGAATACTATGTATGCATGGTGGAATTTCCCCAGAGTTGACAAGTTTGGACCAGATTAGAAATATTGCACGGCCAATGGATATTCCGGACTCTGGTCTGGTATGTGATTTATTATGGTCTGATCCTAGTGGAGACGTCAAAGGCTGGGGAATGAACGATCGTGGTGTTTCATACACTTTTGGACCTGACAAAGTTGCAGAGTTTTTGGAAAAAAATGACATGGACCTTATCTGTCGTGCCCACCAGGTTTTAACTCGAGTTATATATCTGTCATTGAGTTTATTCTAACACTGTGCAACCTTAATCTGAGTGTTTTGACTCTCTGTTCAAAGGTTGTTGAAGATGGGTACGAGTTCTTTGCAGAAAGACAGCTTGTTACGGTATTTTCAGCTCCCAACTATTGTGGGGAATTTGACAACGCTGGTGCAATGATGAGCATTGACGAGAGCTTGATGTGCTCATTCCAAATTCTTAAGCCGTCAGAAAAGAAATCGCATTTTCTATGACGACGATTGTCTAGTGACCACCATGCTTCAAATTAACAATTCTGCAAAAGGGTAAAAACTCTTCCTATGTTATGGTAGCACCACATAAAAGTAACCCTGGCTCTACATTTTTTGTTTCATGTTTAGCTTGTTCACCGTATTTAGCTCTTAGTCTGTGTGGTACATATTAGCTTCAGGAAAGTGAAATGGAAAATATGAATAATCTTTAAGCTATCCTACCACTTTCACACAGTAGATTTGAAAAGTCTAGGAATATCTTAGTTGTTCCCAATATTTGAGTTTATTTCTTTCTTCTTTTACATTTCTGTGTGTGGAATTAGTTCTTATTTTGCTTATAATTTATCATCAAGGACAAAGATTTATGTGAATTACATAAAGATTTTGGTCACTGTATGCTGAATGTTCTTTTGGCTTTTGATCATCTTTTGGTATTTTGACTATATGCTGCAGCTGTATTCTGGAAAGAGGATCCACAGAACGGAAACTGCTCAATTGTGACCTTAGTGGTTCTGATAATAGAGCATTAGACATGTAGCTGTTGAGTACTCAAATACAGAGATAGCGAAGACAAGGGAACAACTCGAAGTCTCTGCTAATTCTAGTATTCTCTCACATCTATCTTTGTCTAAAATGTGTGTTTTCTTTGTCTTCTCTCTGAATAATATTAGATTCTCATTTGTACCCTCTATTTATTATGAGAACTAAAAATCAAAACTTTTTAGTCTCTTCACAACCATAAAGCCATAATCACCAGCTTTTGAGAGTACTGTTTACTTAAAAAAAAAAATCAATCATGGGGAGCCAATTGTCACATCTAAAATCATATGGTGTTAAAAGTAAAAATATCGAAGTAATGAAGGATTAAAATGAAAAATGTATGTGTGTGCACGTGTGATGGAGAGAAGAATACAGAGAGTGGCCTCAGAAACAACCAAATCAGCCTTAGATTTCAGATTCCTTCTTGTCACACAGTTTTTGGCTTCTCTCTCTCTCTTTCTCTCTCAGTCTCTGCCTATCTCCGCCGCAGAGATCCATCGTGTTTTTCTCATTCTGTAGCCATGGATTCTCTCGTTGAATCCGGTTGGAAGGTACTTTCACCATCTCCTTATACCTTTATATCGTACCTTTTTTTTGCGATTCCTATGGATTTTTTTTTTTTTGTGGTTTGGTTTGGTGTTTCAAGCGATTTCATTGTGTTTTTTTTTCGTCTCCGACTTCAGTTTACTGCATTGATGATATAGGTGTTGTGCGTACGAGAGTAGTATCTGGCTGTGAGGTTGATTTTGTGTTTATTGTGGTCCACCGCATTGTATTGTTGTGGTCCCTTGTGTTTGATTAGATTGGTTTCGTGTTGTGGTTTCAGATCTGGATTTGACTCTGCTTGTTCCACATGAATAGCGTATATGATCTCAGTTTGTGCTTGAATTTTTTTATTTTTTTTATTTTTTTGGGGAATTTGAGTGGATTTAGGTATTCCTGCTATTGGACCATAATGCATAATAATTAGTCTAGGCTATCTTGTATTCTCTGTTCTGATAATAGACCAAACGAACGGACTCAATTCGTTAATTAGCTGATTACAATTTTAAGGTAAAAGTAAGCCAGAACTATGCTGATGTAGATTGTGAACTGTTTGTGTACACGCTTCTAGCTTAGAGGATTTGTGAATGTGATAGGTGTTGATCTAGCAATAGTTCTTCCTTAGACGTCTTTTTAACTCTCTTTGACTGTGGATATACAATTGCCTTCAGATTGATTTTGGTGGAATTGAACGCATTTTCTCGTTCCCTTTGGCTATCATTGTTTGGCTCGTAGCTCAAAAGGTATATCTGTGTTGCTGACCATTTTTTTAATGGTGATGATACAGTATCTTGTTACACATTTCAGCGACTTTCAACTGGCGTGCATTGGGAGTTTTATCCTTCATGAAAGTGTGTTTTTCTTGTCTGGCCTCCCTTACATTTTCCTAGAAAGGACCGGTTTGCTGAACAATTACAAAATTCAGGTTTGTGTTCTCTCATGTTTCAAGGATCTTCTATGTATAGTTGTAGCTTTGTGTGACCGTTCAGAAAGGAATTGAGTGAAAAGAGATCACCAAGTAATCAGCACATGATTCTGCTTTCAAATCTTCAGTGATAAAAGTATATGTTCTCATTTGGCCTACTATTTATGAATGTCAATGTAATAACTGTTTTAGCTTCTCTTTATGTTAAACAATTACTCTTGTTTGGTCTTCTGTAGGCAAAAAGTAATACTCCTGAAGCCCAAGGAAAATGCATTGCTCGACTCTTGCTTTACCATTTCTGTGTAAATTTGCCCCTTATGATGGCATCTTATCCTGTCTTCAGATTCATGGGCATGCAGAGCAGTTTTCCTCTGCCGTCCTGGTATTATCAGGTTCTTTAGTGCTGAAGCTTTTTTTCCGTTGGGTTCTAATGTTAAACTCTTCCAATTGGCAATATATATAAAATGTCAGTGTTGAGCTGCATGAGAAGAACCTGAATTATGTTTGATCTGGTTTATAAAATCATTTTGGTGATGCTCTTGCAGGAAAGTGGTGTCTGCCCAGATCTTATTCTACTTCATCATTGAGGATTTTGTATTTTATTGGGGTCACAGGATCTTGCATACTAAATGGCTGTACAAGAACGTGCACAGTGTGCATCATGAGTAAGCTTCAGTACTCCATCTTTTTTCTTTTTGTTGACAATGTTAGCTCATTTACTTGGCCATAACTGATCTTATGCTATTACTCAGATACGCCACACCATTTGGTTTGACATCAGAATATGCTCATCCTGCTGAAATTCTGTTCCTGGGTTTTGCTACCATCGTTGGTCCGGCTCTCACTGGGCCTCACCTGATCACTCTCTGGCTATGGATGATGTTGAGAGTTATTGAGACAGTTGAGGCACATTGTGGTTATCATTTCCCATGGAGCCCTTCGAATTTTCTTCCTCTGTACGGCGGGTAAGATCAAACATCTAATCTGTAGCCTTCTTGAATTAGCAACATCTTAAATCTATCAGATCATTAACATGAATGAGTGTACAATAATTTGCTTGCAGTGCTGACTTCCATGACTACCATCATCGATTACTCTACACAAAGTCTGGCAACTACTCATCAACGTTTGTATACATGGACTGGTATATATCAGAATTCTGTTTATTACTTTAACAGAAGTCGTAATTGACCGATTCCAACAATGTTATCATGTAAAATTTGTTTCTCTACATTACTTCAGGATCTTTGGTACCGACAAGGGTTACAGAAAACTGAAGGCCCTAAAAGAAACCTGACAACAAGCAAAAGTGAAAGTTGGATTTCTCAAGAGAGGTCTTGTTCTCAAAAACGCTCCTTTCTTCTGTTTTGCCTCTAAGAATTTCTTGAATTAAAACTTTAGTCCTAAGAACAAAATTTATTTGCAACACATTGGGTTGTACAATCAAAGATGTTGGTCTGAACATAAGTTGATACGATGTTGAACCTACTGTCTTGTCTTAATCTTTAGATACTGCTAGTGCTTGCATTTAGCCCCTAGGATCTAATCTCGTTGTCTTTACCTTGCGGCACAGACAAAGCACATTCTCAAATATATCTAAAAGCCTAAAAAGTGGAACTTCGTCCCTTGACTATTCACCTTTGTTGTTTTTTTTTTTTTTATCTTTTAGCAAGTTTAAAAAAATCTTTCTTAAAGCAAAATGTTTTTACATGCGGAACTTAAAAGTTTTGAGAACAAAATGTACACAATTAGAAGAATGCATGGGAGACACGGATCGCTTTCCTCAGTTATAGTAGTCAGTCAATCAAAGTGGAACTTCCTTCAGACTTAATTTTGATTTGTTTTTCTTTAATAGTCATTACACGAAAGATGATTAGGGTTAAGAAGAACTAATCATTCCTATAAAAGTATTAACCTTTAGTCGGATTGATTTGTATACCCTCTAGTGGATCTGAGAAAGCAGCTCTGAGCTGCTCTAAAAACAACCACGCATTCCAAGAAACAACCAAAAAGAAAAACTGAAAAATACAGAATGTTAAATCTGTGTCTTCGCCTTGGATTAGTGTCCACTTACGTGTCTTTTTCTTCTGAGATCAATCACAACGACACTCACATTGTCACTACTGTGCCTTGCCAACGCCAACTTCGTCAGCAATACAGACGCTTCCTTACAAGCCTTGTCCGAGATCGCCGGATCTTCAAGACTACCTCGCCATTTCTGACCACCACGGAGACACATACGAGCCACCGAACAGGCGGTCTCGTTTGACACCACATCCCATAAACCGTCGCTTGCTAGTATGAGGCAATCGTCGTCAGTCCTGTCCGTTATGGTTACCTCTGGCTCGCAACTCACATAAGGTTTCAAATAGTTGTCTCCTATTGCTCGGGACATTGCTAAGACCCCCAAAACTCTTGGGCAGTCCCAGTATATGACTCGTCCACCGGCTCCTTCAATTCGATCCAATTCGTCTGGACGATCAGGCTGTGTTTCAATACAAAGAACACAATCTCCGAGTAAATCGACAATTCCAATAATTTCTTTATTGAAATTCAAGAAAAAACAACTAGGTGATATGTGTTGCTTGAATGAAGAATTCGAGACTATATGTTTGTTAATATCTCACATCGGAAGTTATAAGCTAAGGTAAATATATGAGAATGACCAATTGATTTTAAGTTAGAAGCCTTGAAACTTAAACATGTTTTGAGAGAGACTGACCTTGTGGTCGGTGGATAGAGGAACTGGTTTTCCATCTCGGCAAAGAACTGCTCTAGAATCGCCACAGTTGGCAACGATGATCTTATCCGGCGTAATGACTGAAACAACTGCGGTCGATCCGACGGAATCACAAGCCGGGGATTGAAGATCACACTTGCAACTCGCACTCACGACGGATTCACTACACGACACAACTTCTTTATCCATGCGCGTGAAGCTGCGCTTCATCGTCTTTTTCCATTCTTCTTCCTCTTCTCCATCTGAGCTCATTTCTTCTTGCACCAGCTTGTGAAGCCTCTCCTTACACATCGATGCAACCTAGAGAAAACAAACGATGTCGTATCAGCTAAAACTGAAAATATAGAATTTTGAAATAAGGGAAAATATGCATGAAAACGACTTCGTACGTGGGAACAACCATGGCCGTCGTACACTCCAAAGTAGTGTTGAGAATATTCCGAATTCTTGGTAGAAGAAAACGAAGGATGAATCGCCACCGCGTCTTCCATTTCTCTTCTTCTACCGCACACCGAAGAAACACCGTATCTCGGAGACTCTCCGGAGACGTAGACATTATCCTCATCATCTCTCACAATTTCCGTTTCAACTACTTTACTCCCGGAAAAATCCGCCGGAGAATTTCGAGAAATAGACGAATAGCTCCTACCTAGAGCCTCTTGTTTAGTACGCTTACAATTCTTCTCCCAATCTTTTTGTATCACCGTCTGAAACCTCTGCCTCCGCCGTGAATGTGGCGGCATAGATTCATAAACCGACGACGGAGATGCGTCGGTCACCACTTTGTAACATATATCCGCCATATCGAAAAGAAAAACTCAAATTACGATCGCTTTATATTGGATCTTGCTCTGTTTTTCCGATGCTTCAAGAAATGCTGAATCCTGTTTTGGTTACTTCACTGGTGGATTACAAAAACTCATAAACCATTCAATTAGAGAAAATAATATCATTACACGTTACTACTCGCACTCTATTTTATACACAAGCCTGCCTCTTCAGAAATAATTTTAAATTCTTATTATTAAAATAATAATTCACGTAAGAACGAGTGCGAGATTCGTGGTCTAATGAAATTGAGACAGCATGGATCATAGGAAGTTCCTTTCGCGCCACGATTGTACGTTGTTTTAGCTTTTCCTCGCAATGTAGGTTTTGTTTTCTCTATTTAATATACTTGAGGAATTTCATTACGTTAGTTTTCATGTTTGATTACATAAATAACTTAAATTTTCATATAAATTATGTACTTTTAAAAACCTAACAAGGTTAGTGCTGATAATTTATATATTTGCTACTAGACAGTAGACACGTTAACAAAGAAAAACTTAATATATATGTGACAGATTAACTTATATCTCATTTTTTTTCTATTATTATTGTCTTTAGAGTACAGATAATCATATCGGAAATATAATAATATGTAGGACAGTAATCAACTATGTTGTGATGGCGGTATGAACAATTTATAAAACAAGTATATCAATTGCAAAGGCATTTGTGTCCACACCTCGTCGAATTCAATTTATGCACGAGATACAAATTTAAGCTTCGCGCAATCTGAATTCTTATCGTTCTCCTCTAGAGCTAAATGATATATGAATATTTAAGTAGAAATGCGATAAAGTTATACCCAAGAAATTTATATTATATAGTTTTGTTTTCACCAAGTTACATAGTTTAAATTAAAAAAATATGTTTTGTTCTCATATTCTTTCATTTGTAAACTTTCTTCTTTTTTGCTTTAATAAAAATTAATCCGTTAGCAAAAAGAAAATATGAGGGATATTTTGTTTACTTGTCTAATATTTTGAAGAAATATGATTATGTTCGCACCTACATGTCTTTTAGTTTAGTTGTGTATAGAAAACTTGTTTTTTGATATGCTTGAGAATAATAGATTATAAAAAATAAAGAAATTTATGAAGATAATCCTTGGTATGTAGATTTTAGCTCATTAAGCATATAACAGAAATGGAAAAGAAACTAATATTTACAAGATTAGTAAACAACCAAGATGTTTTTTTATGAAGAAGAAAAAGGGAAGAAAGAGAGGTTACACAAATGGCAACCCTAGTTGTTTTTCATTGATGTTCATAATACATATTTTGTATTCGGATTTCTATGTGTGGTTGTGGAAGTGTGGTTCAACAATTTTGTGTTGTGGCGTAGGAACAACCTAAATAGAAAGTAAAATGCGAAAGTGTAATCAAGATATAATGTCAAATTATTCAAATTTTGCAAATATAATGTAATATTTTAAAATAATATTTAATTATTTGATCTGTGTTCTGGTTAAATATATAGTCACTAAAGTGCCGACAAAAAAAAAATATAGTCACTAAAGTTTAGGGAAATCACTAAACGTACACGTACTTTGAGCTTATGTGAATCTCGTAATTTCGTAACGCCAATTATTAGTTTAACTCTTTATTCTTTGGATCGGTTCTTAGAATGATTGGATCGAAATTACAAAGATTCAAACAATTTGAGAGAGAGTATACCATTTTCTGCTTTCGGCTATATATGCTTTCTATATATATCTTCTCTCATTTCTCTCACTATTACCAAAATAACCTTTATTTTTATTTAGAAAATACGTATAAGGGTTATATTGCGTATTATATTTGAGTTCGCGGATTAATTTGTATTTTTTGGAGGAGAATGGTAAAATTGTAAAAGTCGGCGAGGTGAAGTTTTTTCAGAAAAACCTATATTATACATACGTAGAGACACCATACATTATTTTATTCATCCCAAATCACAGCTTGATTGGAAACAAACAAAAAATCGAATAACACCACTAAAATCTTATCTGATAGATTAGTGATTGAGTGCCTTCGAAGCATTAGAAGGCATGAACGGAGTGAGCTCCATCAACATAACTTACATATATAACTTGTATAGATTAAAATATTAAACATATTATCCAACAATTTGGCACTTAACTAAACCAAAAATCACATATATTTAAGCATGCATATATACGTGTTTAAGGCAAAGAGAAACCGTTAATAGTGAAACCTCCATCAACGCAAATAGTTTGACCTGTTATATAAGACGCTGCAGGAAGACATAGAAATGCAACAAGCGATGATACTTCATTCGCCTCTCCAATACGCTTCATTGGTGTCACGCTCTCCACCTTGTCTTTTACATCACCACTGAGAAACTGAAACATTTTCATATAAACTAAGATCCATCAGCAACTAGTCATATCATTTTTTTGGTAGTATTAATGAGATTTATGTTTGTTCTTTGTCTTACATCTTTACTTGACGGAGTTGTGATGAACCAAGGACAGACAGAGTTGGTCCTTATGTTATCACTCGCCCACTCGCATGCCAAATTTCTCGCCAGCTGATTCATTGCTCCTAAAATGCGTACATTTATGTAAGTATCAATAAAAGCAAAGGATCATTAATTGTTTAACTATGCATATGAACATATATATATATATATATACCTTTGGTTGCTCCATAGATGGATGTACCACTCAAATTCACAACCCCAGCAGCGGAAGACATGAGCACAATGTTCCCTGAACCAGAGGCTTTCAACAAAGGGTGCGCGAGCTGTGAGAGATGGAAAGTTGACTCCAGATTGGTGGCCATTATAAATGAAAATTCCTCTGCAGTACACTCTGTGGTCGGCTTTACTACAGCCGTTCCCACATTGGGTACCTATATACACCCAAACAAACCAAACACATGTACAGCATGATTTGGTCACTGTGGATCCATGCTCGACGATGAGGAGGAGCTTATATAAATATACACTTACGAGGATATTGAGTTTTCCGTCATATTCATTTCCATAACGTGATTAAGAAGCTTCAACAAGAAGGCGCGGCTGCAAAGGAAGCCGAAGAAGAAAGAGCAGAAGAAGAAGCTGGAGCAGAGGCAGAGACAACTGATGTTCCCGAGAATGTAAAATCCCCTATTTTAGTTGGCGCCAAAATCTGTTAATTTTTGTTAAGGAAATTTACTAAACGTTAAACCGCTGTCGTTTTTGTATGTGTAGGAGGAGCTGGAGAAGTCTGAGGAGATGGAGCGAGCCAGTGATGGAGAAACCGGGGTTAAGGAATCGGACGGTGGAGATATTGGGAATGGCGTGAGATCGGACGGTGAAAATGAATCTGACGGTGATGATGATTTCTGGAATTCTTATAAAAGTGACATGTAGAAATGGCTTGTAGGTCAACAACAACTCTTTGTTGTTTCTTTAATGTCTGGTCTCTTTCTAACCAAAAGCAATGTATATAAGAGGTGGTCTCATGATTTCAAAATCTAAATTTTCATTATTGGATACACTTTGACAAAAGCCTCACTTCTTTTCTTAAAAAGGTTGAAATGAAGATTCATTATCGGTGTATCATTATTATTTATAACATCTACAAGTGATGAAACGTCTCTTCATATTTTGATCGGATCTTTCGTATCTTGCCTTATTAATGCCGCAGTAATAAAAAAAAAACAAAAACAAAATTTGATCACTTATTATTTTGGTTAGAATTGATCACTTATTTCGCCCAATTTTCTACAAAGACTACAACATTGCTTGCTTTTATCGAAAGAGCTCAAGGAGAGATGGAGGAATTTCACGAGCCGAGATGAGAAACAGAGAGGAGGAGGGTGAAGCAGAGCATAACCGAGAACAGAGCATAACTGAATGAATGTAACGCGCGTGTTGGATGACTGATTGATTCTTATACAAGGAACCGGAACAGAGTTTTCATTCGTTTGATTTGTGATCAAATAGGACCTTAAATCATGGCGGATACAATGGTTTCTCATAAGCTGAGAAAATTGTCAATCTTTCTCCGTCTGTAGACATTTGTTTAAACCAAGAATCTTGCAGATGTTGAGATCTCAGAAGATGACAAAAGATTAACAAAGCTTTGCTCCCTAAAGAAGGCGGCAATGAATTCGACAAACAAGTTTTAAGACGACATAAATTATTTTATTCATCACAGTCATTGAAAGAAGCAAACATGAAATTTTTATGTGAGCAAGACCAAAATTCTTGTCTGATAAAAGATTTGCCTTGGCGGAAGCCTTACAAGGAATGAACGGAGAGAGCTCCATCAACAGTAACAATCGACGCCTTAAGGCAAAGGCTTGAAAGAGAAGCCATTAATAGTGACACCTCCATCAACGCAAATGGTTTGACCTGTTATATAAGAAGCTGCAGGAAGACAGAGAAATGCCACAAGCGGTGATACTTCATTTGCTTCTCCAACACGTCCCATCGGTGGTCTACTCTCCACTTCTTTTCTAAACTCTTCATTACTAAGTACCTGAGATAATTTTTTCATTTATATTAAAAATTACAAGTAACAATATGTATATAACTTTTAATATTCATATTTATTGCCTTACTTCGGCTACTAAAGGAGTTGTTATGAACCATGGACACACAGAGTTAACCCTTATGTTGTCACTTGCCCACTCGCATGCCAAGTTTCTTCCTAGCTGATTCATAGCTCCTAAAATACACTTACATTTCATAAGTCTCAGAGCGCGATGCATCATTAATTGTTTGAATATACATACAATATATATACCTTTACTTACTCCATAGATGGATCCACCATTAACATGCACAACTCCAGATACGGAGGAGATGAGCACGATATTCCCTGAACCAGAGGCTTTCAACAAAGGATGCGCGAGCTGTGAGAGATGAAAAGCTGACTCGAGATTCGTAGCCATTGTAAATGAGAAATCTTCCTCTGTATACTTCAAGGTCGGCTTGGCTATACACGTTCCCGCATTGTTTACCTTATATATAGATCAAAAGCAAAAACATAAGAAAGCACAACAAAATCACTTCCTATATGGATCAAAGCTTTTATATATATATATACTCACGAGGATGTTGAGCTTTCCTTGGAAGATAGAGGAAACGGTTTCCATGAGTTTCTCTCGTTGGTCACGAGAAGAAACGTCGCAGACAGAAGTGGTGACCTGAAACCCTTTTGCTTGCCATTCACGTAAGCTTTCTTGAAGTTGAGTTTCATCTCTGGCACATGTGTGGACTCTTGCTCCCAACATAGCTAGTTCGTCCACCACAGCTTTTCTATTCATAGCACACATATACATTTAGGTTTTACATCATCAAACTATTCTCTTTTCCGGGGATGTGTTGATTAATCATAGAAATACAATCAAAAGATACATATAAATCGAAAACTGAACTGAAAAAGAGAAATCTAAAATTGAAATGAGATCTCAGATTTGATATTGGACTATTAAGAAAATAGGTAAGGTAGGAGAATTGGGACTGACCCGATGCCTTTGGAGCCACCGGTTACAAGAGCGGTCATGCCTCCAAGACTCCATCTAGGATTCTCTCTCAAGCTTTCCCCTGTTTTAGCCATTTTCTGATTTATGAACCACAGAGCCAAAGATCTTTGCATAGAGATCTGAATGTCTGGTTAAGAAAAATTCATAATGAATGAATGATAGTGACCGTTCATAAATACTAGGCCACATGGAACGATGTAAGCGCGTGTAGGAAAGGCTTTCTCATGTTTTTGTTAGGTTAATCAAAATAATGGGCCTTTGTTGAGGGTTAGGCCCAACTACATGGGATCGAGTCTTGTTTCACTGTTTCAGAACATGCAGGTTTCCTGAATCTCAGTTCAACTGGTGAAACTGTGAAAGAGACCGGATTGATTCTTTTCGTTACGTCATTATACATATCTTCGTTTGGGTTTAATAAGAGTCATTATAACTAAGTATTTGATACAGACGTAAATCGTAAGGCAAAAGACAAAATTGCTTTTATTCATCAAACTCACTCAGATGGTTGGAAACAAAACACAGAATGTATCAAAATGGATAACATAAAATAGAAAGAACAAATATCGAACGTGAACATGACCATATTCTTGTCTGGTATAAGATTGACTTCAATAAATCCTTTAGAAGGCATGAACGGAGAGAGCTCCATCAACACAGATGGTTTGACCTGTAACGTAAGAAGCTGCAGGAAGACACAGAAACGCAGTCATTGCAGCCACTTCTTCTGGCTCTCCAGCGCGCCGCATTGGTATATTTGGCGCAATATTCTTTGCAAACTCCTCTCCTTGTATAAACTGAACAAAAGAGAAACCAATTAATTTACATGAAGATAAAATTTTTGTTAAAAGAGTGTTTTAAAGAGTTTACAGTTTTAGCTGTAGGAGTTGCAATGACTCCAGGAGCAACGGAGTTAGCCCTAATATTGTCACTAGCCCATTCGCACGCCAAGCTCCTCGCCAGCTGGCAAATAGCTCCTTTGGTTGCACTATAGATGGATCCAACGCTACAAGATACAACTCCAGCAGCAGAGGAAATGAAGACGATGCTTCCAGATCCAGAGGATTTGAGTAGAGGATAAGCAAGCTGGCACAAATGGTATGCAGACTCCAAATTTGTTGAGATTTGATGCGAGAAATCCTCTGCTGTGGATTCTGTGGTTGGCTTTGTCACACACGTCCCTACATTGTTTATCTATATAATTCCAATAATTAGTAGGTCATGAGTTTTTGCACGAATTTGGTAGTGAAACAGAGAAGAGAAGACATACGAGGATGTTGAGTTTGCCTTCAAACAGAGAGGAGACAGTTTGCATCAGTTTCTCTCTATCGGTATGGGACGATATGTCACAGACTGATCCTGTGACGTTAAAGCCCTTCGTTTGCCATTCTTTTAAGCATTGGTTAAGCTGAGATTCGTCTCTTGCACACGTATGTATTGTTGCTCCAAGTCCTGCGAGTTCCTCTGATATAGCATGCCTAGAGATTCATCAACAACAATAAATCTGTAAGCAAAATAAGAGTTATTTGATGCTTATAACGCAAGGAAGATGACTTGGAAAATGAAGACAAACCCAATGCCTTTGGTTCCGCCGGTGACTAGAGCGGTCATGCCTTGAAGACTCCATCTGCTCCTCTGTTCTGCTTTAGCCATTGTTGTGGATGTTTCTGTTCTTGTTTGATGAGAAAAGATAATGAAAATAATGGCTATTTATAATGAATAAATGATACGAGGTTATGAGAATCTTCAAAGGAATTAAGAAAAGCTATCGTATGTAGTGACGTTGTGAGTCTTGTGACGACTGGTGTGGTTGGGAGACAAATTAGAGGTCAAAGTAATCATAGGACTAAAAGTAGTATAGTTTTAGATATTTAATGGGGCAATTATGATGACGTAACTAATGATGTGTTTTCCAATTTTAAAACAAAAAGGGTTTAGCTATGATGGGGGGAGATATTTTGTTAATCAAAGGCTAATAAGTAATAATACCAGGTTTAGTGAAATAAGACATCGAGCTGTCGCATATGGCCTATAATTAAAGGAAAAACTATTTTACCACATTATATAATTTTTTAATAAAAATAAAATAAACAGGGGCTTACAAATAGTTCAAAACGGTTATGAATAACAAGAAGTTTAGAAGTCAATCAAATCGAGAGGTACTCTGTTTATAAGTGAAATTATTAGATAATAACAGTTTATTTCTGGATTTTTAGTTTAATCTCATGTAATAAATTTGGGTTTCATAAAACAAAATACCATTTTTTTAGTCTAAGACAAGTTTCGTTTGACGTTTTATACGAATATCTCATAAAGTATGAAAGGATTTAAATGATTGACTCATGCTATTTTTAGTTTAAACCTTCTGATCAATGCATTCATTATTAGTTTAATCGATTGGATGTTTTATTTATCGTCTAATTAGTAACTAAATCTCTTTCTATTCTTCTTGCTTGTTCATTTGTTTTAAATTTAGTTTCTTGTTTAAATATATTCTTAAAGAAATTTTGGGAAGCGGACCAAAAAAAAATTTAGGGAAAAAAAATCGAATGTAGAATAAGTTGATCCCATAAGTTTGATGCGTGAATCCTTTTTAGTTTATTGGATTCGATTTTCATCACTAGTTTGGTGTGTAAATATTCTTTGGCCTCATGGGATTCGATACCCATGTATTAACGTATACTTCACTGTAAACTTATGGTTTTGCTTTTTGACGAATATGTAGTTTATATAGTATGAACACAAAGTATAAAGTATAACTCACTTTATTAATGTTTAGAAAACTTTCTCAAAAATTTAAAACTTGTATTCTCTTGACATTTGACACATCTCATCGAAAACTATTTATAGATTTTGCTACTCCTAATCCTATTAGGATTTAGATAATAAGATTAGGATTTAGATAATAACTCCAAATCTAAATCTATAATAATAACTCCTACTATTATAGATTTAGATAATAGGATTAGGAATAAGATTTAGCTACTCCTAATCCTATTATCTTATTCCTATCTTATCTCAGCACCTTATCTCATGTTGGATATATTTTAGGAAATAAGTAATTCCTAATTTGGGAATTACCTAACAGAATATTCTAAGTATCAGTAGTTTCATTTGTCTTGGGGATAAATACTTTAAATATTAGTCTAATGGTTTGTGTCAATGTCTTTATTGCATAATCATTTACATTAGATTCGCATGTTGTTATAAAACAATGTCCAAAATTATATTAATACATTTTTATTTCATAAAATATTTTAGGAAAGGAAACATATGTTTGAATATAATAAATGCTTCTATAGTCAACATGTAATAAATGCTTTGTATTTGGCAATTTCATAAAATACCTTCTATAATATGCCAATGTCTTTAGTTATAAATAGATTTACCATTGACAGTGAAATACATTAACAAAAAAAAAAATCAAAAGTGAAAGGAAGTTTAAAAAAATGGTGAAGCTCATCGTTGTCTTTGTTGTATCCATTTTGTTGGTTGCTTCTCAATTTTCTAATGTAAAAGTTCAAATACTTGTTTTTATGCTTTTGGTGTAAGAATTCTTAGAAATTTAGTTTTCTTATATTTATATTTTTTTTTGTACAGGCTGAGGAAGTAGAAAGTCCAGCTGAAGCAACTGCAATCCATAAGGTATATATTTTTGTTTTTTATATAAAATCAAATTATGAAAAAAAAATACATTACAAACAAGAATATCATATATATACACACACACATATATATATATTTTTATTTTTATTTTCAAACTATTTTAATTTAATATATTTTATTGACAAAAATATGTATAATTTTATCGTAACCATTTTTTGCATCACAAATTGATGTGCGGCATCCAAAAAAATTAAGATGGGAGGGGAAGGCTCAGTTCGACAAGAAGGTAAATTGTTAAAAAAATCACTTGTTCTCTCATTTATATATACGATTAATGGATCAAATCATAACTTAAGCAATTTTTTTAATATGTTGTTCTTTATTTTTGTGAAGATTGTCCAAAAGCATGTGAAGTTCGATGTTCAGCGACATCTCACAAGAAACCATGTTTGTTTTTCTGCAACAAATGTTGTAACAAATGTTTGTGTGTACCATCGGGAACATATGGACACAAAGAAGAATGCCCTTGCTATAATAACTGGACGACCAAAGAAGGTGGACCAAAATGTCCATGATAACCAAGAATAAAATAAAAATAAAACAAAATATATATATTTTTTCTTTATTTTAAATAAAATCTATGTTGATTTGGGGATACAATCGAGAATTTTTTAATGAAGCTTCTTATTTTAAACGGTATCGTTAACTAAACAAACGTTGATTTATGTTGAGAACAAATTAGTTAAGTCAACTTTGACATTAGGAATTAATTTGCAAACACAATAGTTCAAGAATAAATGTGTAAATTTAAAAAAGTTGAGGAATTAAATGAGTTTTTCCCGAATATAATATGAAGTTTTCTCCTATTGCAAAATTAAATTAATGCACACATGGATTAAAGGGAAATTGGTTTTGGTGGAGTTGACCAATGGGGTCAAGGTCTCTTATGAACATACATGTAAGAGCAGGAAAAATACGATGGGAGAAGGAAAGGGGGGTGTTTTCGATGATGAATTCTCGATTAATAACCAATACACTTAAACCACAAGAGCACGGTGAAGTGCGCGGTAGTATATGCGGGGTCGAATCCACGAGGACCGAATGATTACACTAGAGATTTCCGAAAGTAGATTAAAGATAAAATGCAGATAGTTTGGTTTATGGTTATCAAGTAGTTTAAAAATAAAGTGCAGATAAATTTTTCAGGGATTAAGGAGCAAATGAAAGATAATCAATTAAGAACCGTTCTAGAACATGGATCACGGAAATATACTATTCAAGCGAGATTAGCATCTCCCCTATGGAACTGTGAACTCGTTCATATTTTCATGCATACACTCATTGTGTGAGAGTTTCATTAAAGTGAGAACATTGGGAGTTTAAGAAAAACAAACAGAACGAGACAAGGCCATTCTTATGGCTGATAAGAACAGCCATTAACAGTGATACCACCATCAACACAAATGGTTTGACCAGTGATATAAGAAGCTGCAGGTAGACACAAGAAGACCACTAGTGATGCAACTTCATTTGGCTCTCCAACACGACCAAGTGGAGTCCTACTCAACAATCCGTTCTTGAAACTGACGTCCTCAAGATACTTGAAGAAAAACAATTGAGAGATGATTAGAAGAATTGTAGTTGTAAAATTGACCAAACAAAATGTTAAAAGATATGTCTTTTCTCTTACAGCTTCAGCTAGAGGAGTCCTGGTGAAATTAGGCGCAACAGCGTTTGCTCTTATGCCGTCTTTTGCCCATTCACATGCCAAATTTCTAGCTAGCTGATTCAAAGCTCCTGAAAATATATCAACAAAACATTATTATTATTTTAAATAGAAGACAAAACTCCTTGTAGATTAGTCAGTCTTGTAATGAACACTAGATACCTTTCGTTAAACCATAAATAGACCCAACGCCGGTTGATACAATCCCCCCAATAGAGGAGATAAAGACGATACTTCCATAGCCTGAAGCCTTGAGGAGAGGATGTGAAAGCTGGCTAAAATGGAAAGCAGCTTCCAAGTTTGTGGAGATGTGGAATGAGAAATCATCTGCCACATATTCTGTTGTTGGCTTGGAGCGAACTACTCCAACGTTGTTTACCTATATTGTTAAACAAAATACTCTTTAAAACATTTTCTTTAAACGAATACGCTTAGTCGTTTCTATGTTAAGAGCATTGACTTACTAAAATGTTGAGTTTACCATCGAACATCGAGGAGACAGTTTGCATCAGTTTTTCTCTCTCGGGACGAGAGATCACATCACAGACTGAGCCACTCACTTGAAACCCTTTTTTTTCCCATTCACTTAAACTTTGAGTAAGAAGAGTTTTGGATATATCGCATACATGGATTCTAGCTCCAAAACTAGCTAACTCCTCTACTACGGCATACCTAAACATTCCAGAAACATAAATTTCTTGAAATCTTTGACCTTTTAGGATGTTAAAACAGAAGTAGAACAATGGGTAAAGTAGCTGATATAGAGGGAATATAGAAGAAAGACGAACCCGATTCCGCTGGCTCCACCGGTCACAAGAGCAGTCATACCTTGAAGACTCCATCTTTTATCCATTTTTCTTGTATGTTATTACTTGCAGTGACCAGAAATGCTACATATGATATATATTCAACAAATGTGTTTCGGATAAGTGTGGATTACTCAATATGTTTCTATGTGTGGTGGAAATATTATGTAGCCTTAAGAGAGAACATGAAAAAAACATGTAAGATAATATTATAGAGTGGTCCGGAGCAAAATTGACATTTTAACGTCTCTGCCGTTAATAAAATGATGATGTAAGTGATGATGGATCTTGAGATTTTAATGATATATATATATATATATATATATATATATATATATCTTGACATTTTAATGATGTATATATATATATATATTTTTTTTTTCTTTTTTTTTTTTTGGATAATATGTGAATTTATATACCAAAAAGGAACGATTGTTTACAGCAGCTCGGCGAAGCTAAATAGTTGTGAGGGGCCCAAAAAAAAGTAAAAAAAGCCCAATCGGAACAAGAAGAATATCCAAAATCATTTTAGCCGGTTACTCATAGGAGAACCAGAGGGTAAGAAGGTTCTTGAAGTTTTTTCCGATGGATGCGATCATGGGAACAAGGATGAAGTCTTTGATGCATTGGTCAATTTGCTTGAACAAGGCTGAGGGAGTGGTTGCGGTACCGTTGTGGAGTCGGGTGTTTCTCTCTTTCCAAAGAAAGAATATCATTGTTTGGGCAGTTAAGCACTTCAATGTTGTGTTTGATGTCCCTGCCGTGGAGAGCCAAGACATGAAGCTCGACCAGTCGCTGAAGCTGAGATTAGGCTGTCCAAGGCGGCTAAGAGTCTGGTTCCAAATTTGAACACTAAAGCTGCAATGAAGCTTAACTTGATCACGAGTTTCTGTTTGCTGATTGCAAAGGCAGCAAGATGAATCCGTGGTGACACCCCATAAGAAGCGGTTGCATAAGCTCTTAATGTCTTTGATGCAAGATTTTGGTAGAATAAACACAGAGATCCAGAAATTCGCCATGCTATAGATAACTGAAGAGATGAGTCTGTCTCAGTCCTTTGGTTCCTTTGACGTACCCGCATAAACTGCCATTTACATAGATGGAGAAACTGGTTGTTGTTAAGCATTGCCTGATCCAAGTGACTCTATATTTCAGCCTTTCTCAGCTGGTGAAATCCAGGTCGGATTGGGAAAGAACCTGATGATGGATTGCCCATTCACATGCAGTAGTGTATAACAAAAAGTGATGATGGACTTTGACTTTCAATGATATCTTTTGTAAAACAAAAAATAAAGGAAATAACTTTCAAGATTTTGCACTCACTTTTGGATACTTACAACGATGGTTTGTGCCATAGAGACGCGCCATCTCTCCATTGAGTCATCATTACATAGGGATTGTAAATCATAGTGTGATGTCACACGATTTTGTCTTTGAGAATGAGCATAGTGTCCGAGATGGAGATCAAGTGTTACTAGGATTCAAAATTCAGTAAAGAAGCTGCTCTATACAAAGGCAAAGTGGAATTTTGTCAAGTATGCCTCTTTCTTTCGAAACAAAGACTCGCCGTGAGTCCAAAGGTTTGAGCTTAAAAGCTGATCAAGTACGTTTGGTTCACGTCAGATAATCGATTATGAATCTGTTTTTGTCTTCCTTTTTACTTAGTAATAATCAGAGGATGGACTATAACATTTTCGATGAATGAGAGTTATACATTGCTGCAAGTTGTTGGCATTGCGAGTGTAATCAAATCTTCTATCCAATATAGAGATTACCATCTCCACAATGGAATTGTGATATCATTTCTGTTTTTGTTAATAAACTCATAGTTTGTGAGTTTTTATTAGAGAGAAAACATTGAGAATTTAAGACTAACAAACAAAACACCACAATGCCATTCTCAAGCCTGTGGTTGACAGGAGAAACCATTAACAGTGAGACCTCCATCAACACAAATTGTTTGACCTGTGATATAAGAAGCTGCAGGTAGACACAAGAAGACCACTACTGATGCGACTTCATTCCAACACGACCAAGTGGAGTCCTACTCAACAATCCGTTCTTGAAACTGACGTCCTCAAGATACTTGAAGAAAAACAATTAATAGATGGTTAGAGGGAACTATGGTTGTTACAATCACAAGAATGTTAAAGTTGTTTTTATTACAGATTGAGACAGAGGAGTATTGATGACATTAGGTGCAACAGCGTTGGCTCGTATGCCGTCTTTTGCCCATTCACATGCCAAATTTCTAGCTAGCTGAATCAAAGCTCCTGTAAAACAAATCAACAAAACATATAAAAATAAAAAGACAAAACTTGGTGTTGATTAGTCAGTCTTGCAATGAACTGCATCTATGCTTCTAGTAGTAACTCTGTCTCTGGTTACCTTTCGTTAGACCATAAATGGATCCAGCGTCAAAAAATATAATCCCTGCAACTGAGGAAACAAAGATGATGCTTCCATAGCCTGAAGCCTTTAGGAGTGGATGTGAAAGTTGGCAAAAATGGTAAGCAGCTTCCACGTTTGTTGAGATATGGAAAGCGAAATCGTCTTCTGTATATTTTGTTGTTGGCTTTGAGCGGATTCTGCCTACATTGTTTACCTATGCATGTTGAAAAAATGAGTCTTTTAAGAGTTTTCCCTCCACGAATATGCTTAACTTGATTAGTATCTATCTTAAAAGAACAATTTACTTTCAAGAATGTTGAGTTTGCCATCAAACTGAGAGGAGATGGTTTGCATCAGTTTTTCTCTCCCGGGACGAGAGGTTACATCACAGACTGAGCCACTCACTTGAAACCCTTTCTTCTCCCATTCGCTTAAACTTTGATTGAGCAGAGCTTCAGAGATGTCTCATACATGGATTCTAGCTCCAAAACAAGCTAACTCCTCTACTATAGCATAGCTAAACAATCGAAAAACATAAATTCCTTCAAATCTTGACCATTTAGAATGTTAACTAGAAGCAAAACAATGTGTAAAAGAGGTGATATAGAGAGAACAGAGAAGAAAGACGAACCCGATTCCGCTGGCTCCACCGGTCACAAGAGCAGTCATACCTTGAAGACTCCATCTTTTATCCATTTTTCTTGCTTGTTACTTGCAGTGACCAGAAATGCTACTTATGATATATACAATGAATGTGGATGAGATTCTATGTAGCCATAATAAAGAACATGACAAAAATATTTAAGTTAGTGCCAATTACTACTTAATAGTCATTTTGACTATTACAGTAATAGTTAAAATCTTGACCGACACTTACTCATTTTGTCTTTTTTTTCAGTAATTTCACTCAGAAAAGGCAACTGAAACTACAAGTCACATTGGACAACAACTGTTGGTAAATATTCCACGTGTTTAAGTAACAAAAAAGCAAATGGTTCTTTCATACTTTCGATGCTTATCTTCTCGTTAGGTTTCCTGTTCATCCCACTTTACCAAATATTCAAATTTTAACCCATTGTATGATTTTAAAAGGGATCTCATTTGTTCATTTCTCTCTTCTATTGACAGAGTTTTTGCTGAATATTTGCTACACATGGGAGGTTGTAATTATTTGCTCTCTTGATTTCTACCCGTTTTAGGATCGTATAATTACTTGCTCTTTATTTCCTTTCGCTTCTATAGAAGAAGTAGAGCTCATGCATGAATTTCAAGGATATATAGATACAATTGAAATTGGTTATTGCAAGGGAAGAAGATAATTTCTTCTCATGCAATATATAAACGAAGACCCAGCTGATCAATGATTTCAATCCTCAGAATGCTAAAAAACCTTTATTCGAGGAATCCAAACACAAACAACATTTTTTATGACCCATGTAATTTCTATTCCATATGAGAAGCAGTGTCTTGGAGAATGCATGCCTAATACTGAACTAGCAAAAAGAAATTGCATTACTGAAAACAATTTGTGCCCTACTCCTCAACCCACATATTCATGGATTATTGATTATGGAGCTACTGACCATATGACATTTTAAGTGAATGATTTTACTAAATTTACGGAATCCCGAAGAAATTTTATTACTAATGCTAACGGTGGTTTATCGCTGGTATTTCTATTGCCCTTGATATTTCTATTGTCCCTTCTTTTAAGTCATAAAAGTTTATCTCCATTAGTTAGATTACCCAAAGAATCGAATATTGCTTTGTTCTCTCTCATTCACTCTTAAGTAAATAATATTGGTACCGAGAGAGATCGATTACTACGTGGATGATTTTAAAGCTGGACGTAGTCACTTAGCTCATGGATCTATGCAACAACAAATGTGGTTATGCATGGGACATACGGTTATAAAATCCTTCCTATATGGAATACTTGTTTCATTTTTATTTTGCTATTTAAATATATATACCCTCAAATGTGAAACATGGATAGTTGCAAAGAATCAATGACTCTTTTTTTTGACCAAGTTTGTCTACAACTAATGTTCCTTTCAAATGATAATTCATTGTATTGTTTGGGGTCTTGGACCTGTTTCTAGTCTCTCCGAATATCGATGTTTTGTCGCATTTATCGAGGATTGCACTCACATGACATGACTATATGTTTGAAATATAATCTGTGGTGTTTAATATTTATAAATTGTTTCATACATGATTAGAAACTACTCTAGTACTACTATCATAAAGTTCTTAGACTTGTCAGTGGTGGAGATTCTTTTAGTAAAATGTTTCAGGAATATTTGCTCAAGTGTTGGAAAATTTGCGTGACAACATGCTCTAATACACACCAACAAAATGGAGTCCCCGAATGTAAGAATTGTCATATCTTGGAGATTACTCGGTCGTACCAGTTCCACGTAAAAAAGAGAAAGCATTTTTGCATGGATAATTAGAGAAAGAAGTGTATATGGATATTCCACTAGGTTATCTAGCTAACATGGGATCGTCAATTGTATGCTAGCTATAACATGGGAAGTGTTTATGTTTGGAGAAAAAAATTATAGTATGATGATGATAAGGTTGATGATGATGGTATGATGATGATGATATGATGATGATAATATGAAGATAATGATGTTGTTAGTATGATAATTTAATGGGTTAATGATTAACTTATAAACCATTACAACCCAATCGATGTGGTCCATCTACCCATTGAAACATTAACTCATTTGACCCATCAACTTATTAAAATCTAAGTATTAAAATCAAAATTAAGTCGGGTACCCATTGTGACATACCTAGATAATATGAATAAAAATAGTAATTTATCTTTGGGATTGTTTTAATTTCATGTAAGTAATTTGGATCGCCAAAGCAAAATACTGTTTCTCGAGTCTAAGACAAGGTTTTCTTCGATAAAATCTGGTACACGAGAATACATCGTTGTTGGACGTTCTTGATGAGACCAACACACAAAGACAAGACCCAGCTCAAGCATGTGGCTGATAGGAGAAGCCGTTAACAGTAAGACCTCCATCAACACAAATTGTTTGACCAGTAATATATGAAGCTGCAGGTAGACACAGAAAAGCCACAAGTGATGCAACCTCTCTTGGTTCTCCAGCGCGACCAAGTGGAGTTCTGTTGGACAAACTCTCGTTAAAACCGGCGTCTTCGAGAAACTGATTGTTCACAAGATCGTAAGAAACAAGAATAAGAAGTACTGGATGATGTTAATTGTAAAAGACAAATAAATGAAAAAAGCGCGAGAATGTGTATTGATTACAGATTGAATTAGTGCAGTGTGGATAAAATTAGGAGCAACAGCGTTGGCTCTTATGCCGTCTTTTGCCCACTCACAAGCCAAATTTTTTGCTAGCTGATTCAAAGCTCCTGTACATATACACACAGGAAAAATATAAACTACTAGGAGACATCTATTAGGAATCCCAAAGAAAATTAGACCTAAAGTTCATGAGATACAAAGCTTTTCTAGAAATGGATAATATTAATTAGGACAACCAATTAGCCGTCGGAAGTAGCTTTTGGACAAAGATTATGAACCATTTAAATAAAAAGTAAAGATTACTGATCGATCGAGATAATTACATAGCTTAATATAATTAGTCTTGTTTGTGTGAATATTCTCCTTATATATGTTATTGAATATGAATGAATATTCACATAAACAAGACTAATATTAAGCTATGTAATTATCTCGATCGATCAGTAATCTTTACTTTTTATTTAAATGGTTCATGATCTTTGTTTGTCTAATCATATATTTCTGAAACAAAAAGTGTTTTGTTTACTATGTTAGAAATTTCATATCTGAACTAAAATGAAACCGATATATATATAAGACATTGGTCAATCCAATCATCCCAACTATTTTGAGTTATAAGATCATGAATTTTGCATACCACACTAAAATAATTTATTAATTTAGCTCAACATTAGATTCTTTTTGTTTTTATCAAATATTAAACGTAATTAAAGATTCTCCTATTTAGATATATAAAGTTCATATATACATAATGAAACTTATAAATCTACAATACTATTTCGTCTAGTATAATGGATAATCTCTCTATTGATTAGTCAGTTTAGCAATGAACCCTGGTTACCTTTCGTTAGACCATAAATGGATGCAGCATCAAATGATACAATCCCTGCTATAGAGGAAATAAAGATGATGCTTCCATAGCCTGAAGCCTTTAGGAGTGGATGTGAAAGCTGGCTAAGATGATAAGCAGATTCCAAGTTTGTTGAAATATGGAATGAGAAATCGTCTGCCTCATATTCTATTGTTGGCTTTGGGAGAATTGTACCAACGTTGCTCACCTATGTTAAACAGATAAGAGTAAGAAAAATCCTACGATATATGTCATTTCTTAATAGCCTAAAAGAATATTCTTAGCTTCTTAAGTTAAGATTAACTTACAAGAATGTTAAGCTAATTGCCATCGAATATCGTTGTGACAGTTTGCATAAGTGTTTCTCTCTCGAGACGAATGGATGCATCACAGACAGAACCACTCACTTGAAACCCTTTCTTCTCCCATTCGCATAAACTTTCATCGAGAAGAGTTTTGGATATATATGTCACATACATGGATTTTGTCTCCAAAACCGGCTAATTCCTCTACTATGGCATGCCTTAAACATTCCAAAAAAAAAAAAAATTAGCGACATCTTAACTAAAAGCAAATCAACAAGTAAAGAATATGACAGAGAGAAGAAAGACGAACCCGATTCCGCTAGCTCCACCAGTTACAAGAGCGGTCATACCTTGAAGACTCCATCTGTTGTCCATTTTTCGTTTGCTTTGTGCTAGCAATGACCAGAGATGCTACATATCATATATATATAGAGTCAAATAAAATATTAACGGAAAACAGTAAAGCATTTTTCAATTCTAGTAAAACATCGAATCCATCAGGTTTGGATAGTCAGAATCATATTTGCTTTTAAAAGACATTTAACGTATATATTGTTGCATATATTAGGTGATTCTTATATAACTACATAAAAAATTATTTAAAATATTTTGTAATATATTAGATTTTTTATTTTCAATTTTTTTTTTTACAAATAGAATTATATAATTGTTTTAAGACTTTTTAAATACTTTATCATTATTTCAATTTTTATGGATCCATATCCGAATATCTGAAGATATCATGATGTTTATATAGAGATCCAAAATTTTTATCCAAAAGCTATGGATACGGATACTGATCCGGATAGTTGTAGCACGAATCCCTTCCGTTTCAAGACATCAAAATTTATTTCAGCCCTATATGTCACGTGAAAGTTAAATAAAAAGTAAAAAATCATCCAAAGTTGTCCAAAAGTAAACAACAAATATTTTGCTTGCTTCCATTACTATTTTCTTAAATACCAATCAACTTATTTGCTAGTGAGTGAAAATATTCCTTAAAAACAAACGTGACAAAGTGGGGTGTTCCTTGATAGTATTTGTTGTTGTTGGTCGTCAAATGCATTTCTATTACTCATTATTTGGGAGGACCCAAAGCTGGGATTAAAGTAATGGCGAAAGAATCAAGAAATCACGAGATAAAACGCGACATAATCAAATAAATCACAAGACAAAACACGACAAACCGTTCTCGTCGTGAGAGTTTAAGGCAAACAAATAAAACGCGGCAAAGACGGAACAACAACAAAAAATAAGTGTAATCATGTTGTATTAATTACAATTAACATGTAAAATCAGTGACAGGCGTAACAACAACAGAATAAAACAAGCATAATCATGTTGTGTTACAATCATTTAAAATCAGTGACATTGACAGAACAACAAAAAAAAAATAAGTAAAATATAATCATGTTATGTACCAAACGCAACAAGGCCATTTGTTGTTTAATGAAAATTTACTCATTTGTTGTTTTCATTAGAGAAAGAACTTTAAGAGATTAAGAAAATTACAGACCAAACGCAACAAGGCCATTCTCAAGCCTGTGGTTGATAGGCGAAACCGTTAACCGTGATGCCTCCATCAACACAAATGGTTTGACCTGTGATATATGAAGCTGCAGGTAGACACAAGAAGACCACTACTGATGCAACTTCATTCGGCTCTCCAACACGGCCAAGTGGAGTTCTACTCAACAATCCCTCCTTTAAACCGACGTCCTCAAGAAACTTTTGAAAAACAAAAATTTAGGTTATTAAATTCACAACAACCAAAAATGTAAAAGTTAATTTTTATTTATTTATTACAGATTGAGACTGAGCAGTCTTGACAACATTAGGTGCAACAGCATTGGCTCTTATGCCGTCTTTTGCCCATTCACATGCCAAATTTCTAGCTAGCTGATTTAGAGCTCCTGTAAAATAAGTCAACAAAACATTTTTTTTATAAAAGAAGTGAAAAATTCTTTGTTGCTTAGTCAGATTTGTAGTAATTGTGGTTACCTTTTGTTAGACCATAAATGGATCCGCAGTCAATTATTGATACAACCCCAGCAACAGAGGAAAGAAAGACGATGCTTCCATAGCCTGAAGCCTTTAAGAGAGGATGTGAAAGTTGGCAAAAATGGAAAGCAGCTTCCAAGTTTGTCGAAATATGGAAAGTGAAATCGTTTGCCACATATTCTGTTGTTGGCTTTCCACGAAGTACGCCCACGTTATTAACCTATGTTGTAAAAAATAAGTTCTCTCTTAAATTTCTTTTTTTGTTTATAGAATATGCTTAGTTGTTTCTATATAAAGATCATTTACTTACAAGAATGTTGAGTTTGTCATCGAACAGCGATGAGACGGTTTGCATCAGTTTTTCTCTCTCAGGACGAGAGGTTACATCACAGACTAAACCACTCACTTGAAATCCTTTCTTTTCCCATCCGCTTAAACTTTGATTGAGCAGAGTTTCGGACATATCGCATACATGGACTCTAGCTCCAAAACCAGCTAACTCTTCTACTATGGCATACCTAAACATTCCACAAACTTAAATTCCTTGATATACTGACCATTCAGAAGCAGAACATTGGGTAAAAGAGGTGATATAGAGAGAACAGAGAAGAAAGACTAACCCGATTCCGCTGGCTCCACCGGTCACAAGAGCAGTCATACCTTGAAGACTCCATCTTTTATCCATTTTTCTTGCTTGTTACTAGCAATGACCAAAAATGCCACATAATATATATACAATGAATGTAGATTAGATAAAGTCTGAATTATTGAGTATGTTTGTATTGTGTGGTTGAGAAATTATGTAGTAGTCAGAGAGAACATGGCTAAAATATCTAAGTTAGTGGTCGTGACCAAAAATGACACTTTTTTGGTCAAAATCGTCGTCCAAGATTCACTCACAAAAGACAACTAAAACTAGAAGTCAGAATGGAGAACATAATTTAGTAAAAGTGTTTAGATAACAACATTCTCGTGTGTTCCAAAAGTCTTAATACATCGATATAGGCTTCTTCCTTAGTTTGTATACAAGCTTCTATATGTAAGTTACCTTCTATTTTATCAATATTTGAACCATTTCATGCTTTAGAAATGCATCAAAGTTGGTATGATTTTCTTTCTTTTCTCTAATGGAGCAAAAAAGCGAATGTTTCTGTCTAATTTTGGTGTGACAAACGATGATTTAAGTGATGATGGACTTTATGATGTCAACAAAACAAAAAAAAAAAAGTGATGATGGATTTTGACTTTCAATGATATCCAGAGAATAAAAGAAAGAAATTCAAGCTTTAGCATTCACTCTTGGATAATTACAATGATGGTTTCTGCCAGAGAGACGCGCCATCTCTCCACTGAGTCATCATTGCATAGGGATTGTAAAGCATGGTGTGATGTCATATGATTCTGTCTTTGGGCTCGATCGTTGTGCTCTGCTTTTACCTGCTCTGTTTCTGTTAGGTGTACTCTTTGTTATCGGGCAGCATCCTCTTGTTAGTTTTCATGTTCATCCCGTTTTACAAATACTCAAATCTTAACCATTGTATGACTTCAGAAAATGGTATGCGTAGTTTCTTTAAATTAAGATTACCTTACAAGAATGTTGAGCTTGCCAATGATCGAACATCATTGAAGCGATTTGCATAAGTGTTTCTCTCTTGTGAAAAGAATTCGCATATAGGGAGTTTAAGATATTTATTCAAAACGAAACATGACAATTCTCAAGCCTGTTGCTCATAAGAGAAGCCATTAACAGTGAGACCTCCATCAACACAAATGGTCTGACCAGTAATATATGAAGCTGCAGGTACACACAAGAAAGCCACAAGTGATGCAACTTCATTCGGCTCTCCAACACGACCAAGTGGAGTCCTACGAACCGCTTCTTTTTTAACCTCTTCTTCATTAAGAAACTAACATATTTTCACAATAGTTGAAACTTAAAATCAAAAGTAACAATGGACAAAATTAAAATTAAAATCAATAGTACTAAGGAGAAAATTGGCCTTACATCGTTAACCAAAGGAGTTACGATTAACCATGGACAAATAGCGTTAGTCCTTATGTTGTCGCCCATTCGCAAGCTAGGTTTCTAGCCAGCTGATTCATGGCTCCTGAAATGCGAGGAAACATTGTTTTAAAGAGTATATACAGTACCTTTGGTTGCTCCATAGATGGATCCAATATTGACATGCACTACTCCAGCAACTGAGGACATAAGGACGATCCTCCCTGAGCCTGATGCTTTCAACAAAGGGTGTGCGAGCTGTGAGAGATGAAAAGCTGACTCGAGATTTGTAGCCATTATAAACGAATATTCTTCTGCTGTAAACTCCGTAGTCGGCTTGAATATAAACGTTCCCGCATTGTTTACCTACATATGTATAGATAGATAGATACAACAAAAACCCTATATTTGGTTCTTGTACATCCCAAGCCCAAGGAGGAGAAGCTTATATATGTATACTTACAAGGATGTTGAGTTTTCCTTGGAAGAGAGCGGCAACGGTTTCCATGAGTTTCTCTCGTTGCTCACGAGAAGAAACATCGCAGATAGAAGTGGAAACTTGAAACCCTTTTGCTTGCCATTCACGTAAGCGTTCTTGAAGCTGAGTTTCGTCTCTTGCACATGTGGGGACTCTTGCTCCCAACATTGATAGTTCCTCCACCACAGCTTCCCTGTTCATGACACACACAAACATAGTTAGTTCTTCCAGAATTGAATATCACAACACAATAAAAGAGCATATAAAATGGGGACTGACCCGATGCCTTTAGTGCCACCGGTCACAAGAGCAGTCATACCTTGAAGACTCCATCTTTTATCCATTTTTCTTGCTTGTTACTAGCAATGACCAAAAATGCCGCATAATATATATACAATGAATGTGGATCAGATAAAGTCTGAGGTATTGAGTATGTTTGTATGTGTGGTTGAGAAATTATGTAATAGTCAGAGAGAACATGGCTAAAATATCTAAGTAAGTGGTCCCGACCAAAAATGACATTTTACATGAAGTGACCAGAAATGCCACAGATTTTATGTATACAATGAATTTGGATCAGATAAGTGTGAATTTAATATGTTTGTATGTGTGGTGGAAATATTATGTAGTCGTATGAGAGAACAATGACTAAAATATCTAAGATCTTGGTCCTGACCAATACTTACTTTACTCCTTTGTCTTCTTCCTTAGTTTCTTTGGGAAAACTTCTCTTACAACTTTTATTTACGGAAATACTTCTATTTTATTAATATTTGAACCATTTCATACTTGAGAAAAGCTTCAAAGTTTATAAGTTTTTTTTTTTCCTCGAATGGAACAAAAAGAAATTTTTTTCTCTCACACTTATGGCGAGACAAATGATGATGTAAGTGATGAGGGATCTTAACTTTGCGATGATATGTTTTGTAGAACAGAGAAGAAAGGAAAGAACTTTCACTTTTGGATGATTACAATAATGGTTTGTGATGGCTCTTTTACAAGAGAGACGCGCCATCTCTCCATATCATTGCTAGGGATTGTAAAGCACTGTGTGATGTCACATAATTCAGTCTTTGGGCTTGATCGACTAAGATTCGTAAGTTGATGAGTGTCGAATCCCATCTTTCTTATTTGAGTCTAAGTTGTGCTCTGCTTTTATCTACTTTGTTTTTACAAGGCTTACTCTTTGTTATCGGAAATATCTTCTTGTTAGGTTTCTTGTTTTACCAATAATCAAAGCTAACCCATTGTATGACTTTATAAAAAGTTATGCTTAGTTTCTTTAAATTAAGATTGACTAACAAGAATGTTGAGCTTGCCATCGAACATCGTTGAGGCGATTTGCATAAGTGTTTCTCTCTCGTGAGAAGAGTATGCATCACATACCGTACCATTAAAACCTGTTCCCATAAAATTTGATAGAGCAAAGTTTTAGATAGGTTACAAGGCCATTAGAGAGCTTAAGACATTTAGAGAAAACGCAACAAGGCCATTCTCAAGCCTGTGGCTTATAGGAGAAGCCGTTAACAGTGAAACCTCCATCAACACAAATGGTTTGACCAGTAATATATGTCGCATACATGGACTTTGGCCCCAAAACCAGCTAGCTCCTCTACTATGGCATGCCTAAAACATTCCATAAACATAAATTACCTGAAATCTTGACCATTCTTGATATCAAATAGAAGCAGAGCAAACCCGATTCCGCTGGTTCCACCTGTCACAAGAGCAGTCATACCTTGAAGAATCCATCTGCTGTTATCCATCATTATCTATGACGTACCACTAACCAGAGATTCCACAGATTATATATAGGATGAAGATAGATCACTAAAACTTTGTAAATTAGGTGTATACATTAATCAAGTATAGGATGAAGATAGATCACTAAAACTTTTGTAAACTGGGTGGATACATTAACTAAGCAGCCATGGGAAACATAAAACGTGATAAACATTGGCCACCTCCTGATGATAGTGACAATCTGCATAGTTTGACTGACCCGTAGATTGCGGAAAATACCACCCAATGCTGAGGACAAAAATCTCTCCACATCAATTCTGACAGTACCATGAGAGCTTGTTGATAAATTACGGTTTTAATGGTTTTTAACCATCATATTAGTAGGTTTTTGTATGTTTTCTTTGTTTTTTAGAGTCTTTACAGGTTGGAAAACATCTAAGTTCGCAAAGAGCAATGGATAGAGAAAAGATCAGCGGGCGTTTTGAGATGCGGGATTATGCGAAGTCAAAGTTTGTCATTCGTTGATTGTCTTCCCTATACCGGATTTCGATGATATTTTGACCAAGATAGCTCTTTGAGTTAGCTTTCATTTGGGGAGTTTCATGTCATTATCATCGTGGTTCAAGAGTTATGCCGTTTTCAAGGCAGTCAATAAATCTGACGAGATGGAGAAATAAGCGTCTGGAAACAAACGATCGATCCTCGAAGGAGCGATCGATCCTGACTACCAAAACATCCAGAAACTTTGAGAGAAAGCAAGAACGATCGATCCTCGAGGCGATCGATCTGACCCGACTGTTTTAGATATTTGTTTTAGATGCGTTTTTGAAGATATTTAATGATAGTTTTTCGACCTTTGGTCGAGATATGGATGTTACGTAACTCATTCTCTCTAGAGAGTGAAAACTTGTAAAAACTCTCCATTTATATAATCTTGTAAGCTTGGAAGAAGACACATCTTGATTATAAATCATGAAGATTTCATCCAAAGCAATCTTGTTCTTGATGTTTATGAATTTACTTTTGTCTCTTCTTGCTTTCTCTGTAATTATGTGAGTAGTATCCTTGTTAGGTTGGGGGTTTTTGAAGGAATTATCATTGAAGTAGGCATAGATAGGGTATTGATATTTGATCTTATCTTATTGCTTTGAATTAGATTAGATTGAATCTTGTATCTTAACCATAGTGTTTATTGCTTAGACTAAGCGATCATTTAGTCACATGAGCGAGGTTTAATCATCCACCAAAAGTGTTATAGGTTCTTGATAGAACATAGGTGAAATTTGTCTAACCCAAAGGTTGATGTTAAAGGCAAACTTGTGAAACAAATCCTTTGTTAGTAATCTTTGTTTAGAATTCGAGTTTGAAGCAAGTTTTAGAACAAGTTCTTAGACAAAGTGATTGATACCACGAAAGTGGATTGGTTATACATTTATGTTTGAGTTAGATTGGCGACAACGATTGAAAATGCATCTTTGATCTTAGGTTGATTGATACTCAAAAGCGATATATTACAGGTTTAGTAGTTTTTCATCATATTAGTAGATTTTGTGTGTTTTCCTTGCATTTTAGAGTCTTAACAGGTTGGAACATGTCTAAAAGCATGAAGAGGTCGAATCGGGAGCAAAGGATCGTATTAGGGCGTTTTGAATCATCCGATCGATCGATCGAGATGATACGATCGATCGATCGTAACAATTCGATGTCACGCTCTTGTCGACAAAGCGACCGCTCGATCGATAATTCCATCGATCGATTCGCGTCTTCGATCGATCATAATGAAAGCATTGTATCACATATGATCGTGATGGACAAATGCTTGCTCGATCAACAATCTGTCGATCGATCACGCGTATAATCGATCGATCATGATGCGAAAGAATGCCGTATCAACATATGATATTGCGGGGCAGGACGATCGATCGATCGCGAACCATCCGATCGATCGGTCGTATCGATCGATCGATCGAAGGATTGACCTGAGACTCTAGATTGAGCGATCGATCGATCGTACCACGATCGATCGATCACGCGCCGACATGTTTTAGATATTTGTTTTAGACTCGTTTTGAGACATATAAAATCATAGTTTTACTTTTTGTAAAGGGAAACTCATTACATAGCTTATTTTCTCTCTAGAAAGGGTGAAGAGACTTGAAAAACTTTTGTTCTTGATTTTGCTTCTTCTTTAAGATTTCTTTGATGAAACTTTGTTGAATCTTGATTATCTTAAGGATGAATACCTTTCTCTTATTCTCATATGTTTTCTTTGTTTGTATGGCTATATGTGAGTAGTTTTCTAGGTTGACTATGGCTAGGTTGATGGCTTAGGTTGATGGTTAGGAGTTGTGTTTAGGTTTGATCTTTGTAGATCCTTACTCTTAGTTGTCTCATCTAGATTAGGAAGAGTAGAATCTAGATTTTAAGAATTTCACACGGAAGGTGTTGATGAAATTCCATATTTGTGAGCTTTGTGATCCTAACTCTGGAAGTAGTTGTTTAGGTAGCTTGTGGTAAGTTGAGATGATTTTGAATGCTTTAAGTTCCAGAAGCGGAAGTTTGTTCGATTTGTTCTTATTGTAGGGATTTATAGCATGGAAATGTGTAAGTCTACTTGTGATCTCAAGGCCTAGTTAAGTTTGCATAAGTCCTTTAACAGCAATAGCTAAGCTAGAGTTTAAGCCATCAATTGTCTAGTAGTTAATCGTTTTTAGTATAAGAATCAATATCGTTTTCGTTTTCGTATTATAACACTTGTTAAATTGAATCTTTGAATTGCTTTAACTTATTAAGTTTTCTTCATAGCTTATTGTGTTGCTGCTTCCTTGTGGTTCGACCCTTAGTTTACTACACTTGCACCTTGCCTTGGGGTAGATAAAGGAATTTTAAGCTAAGAAACCTCTTATCAAGTTTTTGGCGCCGTTGGGGAAGCTACTTCTTGATAGGTTTTAGAAATCGTTTAAGATTAAAGCTTTGTTTTACTTTTGTAACTGACTTTCTCTTGAGTTTTCGTTTTTGGCATGCATCTGAAAAGAGAAAAGAAACTTTTAGAAACACACCTTGACCAGTAGAGCGTTTGGGTGAGAGATCGAGCAAGACAAAAGAAAGAGAAGAGTTCAGCATTTATTAAGGTTAGGCATGGATCAACAAGAGAGCTGTGTTGTTGCGCATGGACTGAGGAATTCACCTCCACCACTGTGGGTGCACATCCCAATGTTGCACCAGAAGAATTGGAGCATTTGATGAACCGGGAACAAGAACTTCCAGCTTTGGTATTGACCTCCTACTTATCGTACAAAATGATTTTGAGATCAAGTCGGGCCTCATCAATATGGTACAAAACTCCAGTTATGGGTTGCAGGTGAGAACCCATTGGATCATCTTGATCAATTTGATAGGCTTTGTAGAATGGTGAAGATTAATGGAGTTTCTCAAGATGCCATCAAGATGATATTATTCCCATTCTCACTTGGAGACAGATGTCATGGAAAAAATCCCAACAGAATTTGTGGGCACATGAATCTTTGTAAGAAGGAATTCCTCACCAAATTCTTTCCAAAGCAGATAAGGGAATATCACAACCTTCAAGCAAGGGCACAGATAGTCATTCTAGAAGCTTGGGAGCGTCTTAAGAGTTACATTAGAGCTTGCCCACATCATGGAGTTGAACAAGCTCTTTTGGGAATTTTTCACCGAGGATGCTTGGAAAAATACTGCTTTAGATACCGCAATGGAAGCTTCGCAAATTTAGATGTGGTACAAGGTGAAACTCTAATTGAGAACTTGGCAAAGTGATCAATGCTACTGAGGCGATTATGATAGATCATCGGATACAAGATTCGAAGATCAACGTCTCAAGGAGATAAATGAGAAGCTAGACCGGTTAGACAAGTCAATGCGTATCCAACAAAGAGCTGTAAACTTTGTGGATATGAATGATGGTGATAACCAAATGCAAGATGGGCGATGACTAATGAAGGTGGTAATGATTACGAAGAGATGAATTATGTTGGAAACCAAGGTGGATATCAATACAAGTTTCCAAATCCAAACCTTTCATACCGAAGCACAAATGTGGAAAATCCTCAAGACCAAGTCATCCAAATGTGAATGCCCAGGTTTTCAACCAAGAAATCCTCACAAGGTCGAGGAACTTCCACCTCCATTCCAAGGAAACAACTTTCGACAAGGAGGTTATCAGGTCAGGAGGCTATCAAAACAAAAGCTTTACAACTTCAACAACCAAGGGCCTTCCAACAACAACTATATTCCCGATCACAATTCAACAACTTTAGACAAGGAGGTAATTTCAGTCTTCAGATGATGACGTAAAGATATGTTGAAGCAAATCTTGGAAAGAGGAAGTGAAAAGAATGAGATACGAGATCTCAACTCTAAATTTGAGGGTTTGACAACACATGTGAAGGGATTGGAGAATCAAATTGCTTAAGGAACAATGGGAAGGGTATTTTACTGAGGTAATCCCAAAGAATATTGCAATGCAATCACATTGAGAAGTGGAAAATAGCTCCCTACTGAGTTCCTAAATCAGTAGAAGAAGTTAAATGATAAGGCTGAAGAGTTGGATTTAGAAGCCGAGAAAGTGGAGATATCAACAACGATGAAGATGTAGTTGTGAATGAAGAAAGAGAAAGAGGTAAAGGAAATGTTTCATAAAAAGGATATGTTTGTTTCACCTCCTTATGAACCTAAACTTCCTTTTCCCGAAGATTCAAGAAAGAGATCTTGGAGAAACAATTTCAAAAATTCAAAGCTATTATGGGAAAGGTACAGTAGTATACCATTCATGGATCTTATGCTTGATTGTCCATTTCAACAAGCTTCTTAAAGACATCATGACCAAGAGGAGGATTTTTGAAGAATCAATGGTGATGGTGAATCATGAGTGTAGTGCTATCATTCAAAACATCTTACCTAAGAACCTTCAGGATCCAGGAAGTTTTACCATTCCTTGTGTGATGGGTCCAATGTTCTTTGAGAATTGTTTGGTTGATTTGGGAGCAAGTGTGAGTCTCATGCCTTTGACGGTTTGCAAGAAGCTTGGATTAACAAATTTCAAGAAGACCCGCATTTCTTTGGTGTTAGCGGATAGATCGGTAAGGTATCCAATTGGTGTTATTGAAGACTTACCATTGAAGGTTGGTGAGTGCATTATACCTACAGATTTTATTGTGCTTGAAATGGATGAGGAGCCTAGAGATCCTATTATTTTGGGAAGACCATTCTTAGCCACCGCTGAGGCTATTATTGATGTGAAAAGGGGGATGATTACCCTGCATTTAGACTCATTAACCATGAAGTTTGATATAATGGAGTCTATGAAAAAACCCACCATTGAAGAAAAGGTCTTCTACATTGAGACATTAGAAGATATGGTGGATGAGTACTTGGAGGAGCTGAACATGGAAGAAGATTCTTTCTGTTGACCTTAACAAAAGGGAATGAGGATCGTTTGATGGAAAATGAGAAGCAAATAACTATGAAAAGACTCTCATAAAAGCTTGAAAGAAATTTGCATGTTTGAGAAGATAGAAGAAATAACAGTTTGCGGATTGGAAGA
Organism: Boechera stricta; assembly: GCA_018361395.1. Classification (NCBI taxonomy): domain Eukaryota; kingdom Viridiplantae; phylum Streptophyta; class Magnoliopsida; order Brassicales; family Brassicaceae; genus Boechera; species Boechera stricta. The sequence continues at coordinate 11,912,782 of CM031541.1, read as the reverse complement.
AGCTAGCAATGGTAAGACTAGCATAGATGAGGATTGGAGTGAGCTTAAGGCACCACATGTGGAACTCAAACCTCTTCCCAAGGGGCTAAGGTATGCATTCTTAGGTCCAAATACCACTTATCCGGTCATTGTTAATGATGCTTTGAATGATGATGAGATGGAATTGCTGTTGCATGAACTAAAAAAATATAGAAAGGCTTTAGGTTATTCATTGGATGATATTAGAGGTCTTTCACCATCATTATGCATGCATAGAATCTATTTAGAAGACGAGTCTAAATCTTCAATTGAGCATCAACGAAGACTAAATCCAAACTTGAAAGAAGTGGTAAAAARGAAATCTTGAAACTACTTGATGCTGGGGTCATTTATTCTATCTCTGATAGCACTTGGATTTCTCGTTCATGTAGTTCCCAAAAAAGGAGATAACGGTAATTAAAAACGATAAAGATGAATTGATCCCAACAAGAACAATTACGGGTCATAGAATGTGCATTGATTACCGAAAACTAAATGCATTAACTAGAAAAGATCATTTCCCTCTTCCTTTTATTGATCAAATGCTTGAAAGATTGGCCAATCACTCCTATTATTGCTTTCTTGATGGATATTCGGGGTTCTTTCAAATCCCGATTCATCCTCAAGACCAAGAGAAGACGACATTTACATGTCCTTATGGTACCTTCGCCTATCGAAGAATGCCATTTGGGTTATGTAATGCACCAGCAACATTTCAAAGGTGCATGATGTCAATCTTCTCAGATTTAACTGAAAATATAATGGAAGTGTTCATGGATGATTTTTCCGTATATGGTGCCTCGTTTTCTTTGTGTCTTTCTAATTTGTGCAGAGTATTAAAGCGATGCGAAGACAACAGTTCTAAATTGGGAAAAATGTCATTTCATGGTCAAGGAGGGGATCGTATTGGGACACAAGATTTCTAAGGAAGGGATTGAGGTTGATAAAGCCAAGATTGATGTGATGGTGCACTTGCCTCCTCCAACAACGGTTAAAGGGATTAGAAGCTTTTTGGGTCATGCGGGGTTTTACCGAAGATTCATTAAGGATTTCTCCAGCATTGCTAGACCTTTGACACGTCTTTTATGCAAGGATACCAAATTCGTCTTTGATGAAGCTTGCTATGAAGCATTCTTGAAGCTGAAAGAAGCATTAGTAAGTGCTCCCATTGTCCAACCACCAGATTGGGACTTACCATTTGAAGTTATGTGCGATGCAAGCGATTATGCCGTTGGAGCTGTTTTGGGGCAAAGAAATGAAAAGAAACTTCATGTAAATCTATGCAAGTAGAACGATGGACGATGCTCAAGTAAAGTATGCACAACGGAGAAAGAACTTCTTGCCATTGTCTCATGCCTTTGAGAAGTTCAGATCTTATTTGTGGGATCCAAGGTCATAGTACACGGATCATGCTGCCTTGAGACATTTGCTAGCGAAGGCAAGCCAAGATTGCTTAGATGGATCCTTTTGCTTCAAGAATTTGATCTAGAGATAAAAGACAAGAAGGGAATTGAGAACGGAGTTGCGGATCATCTTTCAAGGTTGAGGATTGATGAAGATTTGGCTATTAATGACTCTTTGCCCGAAGAGTGCATCTGATGTCGAAGCGGTCAGAAGGCTACATTTGAACTAGATGAGATTGTGGAAGAACAACTTTTCGTTGAGAAGGAACTTCATAGTCTCCGGTATGCCGATTTGGTCAACTATTTAGCATGTGGAAGGGAGCCTCCCAATTTAAAAGGCTATGAGAAGAAAAGTTCTACAAAGATGTCATAACTACTTTTGGGATCAACCGTATCTCATAGGCGTTGCAAAGATGGCATTTTTAAGTGTATCGCCGAAGAAGAAGCTTGCGAATTTTATTCCATTGCCATGGTTCGAGTTATGGAGGTCATTTGGCTACTTTTAACACGGTGCAAAAAGCAAGCTGGTTTTTGGTGGCCGATGTTCAGGATGCTCGAAATTCATCTCAAGATGTGATCCTTGTCGAAAAGGAAACATAAGCAAAAGGAATGAGATGCCTCAGAATTTTATTCTGGAAGTTGAGATCTTTGACGTTTGGGGAATTGACTTCATGGGACCTTTCCCTTTATCTTATGGCAATCAATATATATTGGTAGCGGTGGATTATGTGTCAAAATGGGTAGAAGCCCTAGCTAGTCCTACTAATGATGCTAAGGTGGTGTTGAAGATGTTAAAGCGATAATATTCCCAAGGTTCGAATACGAGGTGATAAGTGACGGAGGATCTCACAACAAGGTATTTGCAAGCTTGCTGAAAAAGCATGGAGTGAAACATAAGGTAGCCACACCWTACCATCCAYAAACTTCTGGCCAAGTTGAAGTCTCTAACCGGCAAATCAAGGCAATTCTCGAGAAAACGGTTGGGAAATCAAGGAAAGATTGGGCGGCAAACTTGACGATGCTTTATGGGCATATAGAACCGCTTACAAGACACCCGGAACTTACAGCTTGCTGAACTTACTTTATGGGAAGTCTTCATCAGGCGTTTGATACAACTAGAAGGAGGAGTTGAGGCGAAAATTCTTATGAAAAGCAAAAAATCTATAAGGAAAGAACAAAGCGTTTCATGAGAAGATCTAAAGCGGGAATTCAAAGAAGGGGATCAAGTCTTGCTTTTCAACTCTCGTTTGCGATTATTCCGGAAAGCTTAAGTCAAGATGGGCGGGTCCTTTCGTCATTAAAGGAAGTTAAACCATATGGGGCTATCATTTTATGGAACAAGGAGGTGAATTCTCGGTTAGAGGACGAGATGCAAGCCTTATATGGCCGATCTTGAGAAAGGGAATACAACAACGGTTTCTCTTGACGAACCTCCCGGCTAAAGATTCTCAACAACGTCAAGCTATTGGCGTTAAGCAACTTAGTGGGAGGCAACACTGGTAAGTATATGTATATATAGTATATTTTCTTAATTTTTCTTGAGTTTTCTGAGAATTAGATAGGGATCAACGATCGATCCGATTATGATCGATCGATCAAAACAGAAAACAAAAACGAGTAGGCGATCGATCGATCGTAGTTATGATCGATCGATCGGATCTGAAACTTTAAAATAAACAATCGACCGACCGATCGATCATTATCCCCAATCGAAAATCTCATAAAAATTTCCAAAAACCTTCTTCAATTCTCAGGATTTGAGTGATTTTGGGTCCATCTTGATCGGATTTTGTCCTCTTTTCGATTAGTACTCGTTCAATCGATCTACAAAGGTATGACCTTCGATTTTCAATTTTTCGATTCGATGTTCTTGAGGAAAAATGAGAAATTTGGGTTTATTTTGATTGATTCTTGCTGTGCTTTTCGATTGTTTGTGATTCTGGGCTAATTGACATCTACATACCTTATTTTGTAGATTTCGTGTTGAATTTCCGTTTAGGGATTTTTGAAAAATTGTTAGATTAGTGTTTTTGTGATTGTTTTTGGATTGTTTGTTGATTTACGCAGATTTTAGGTTGATTTTGAGCTACAATGCTTGATTGAAGATTTTATGATAGATTTAGAAATGGAAATTGTTTGAGAAATCGAGCGAGATCGTTCGCGATTTAGGTTTATGATCGATCGATCGCTATCCATGATCGATCGATCATCGTTCTCAAACCAGATTTTGCAAGCTGTGATCGATCGATCGTGTTATGATCGTCGATCGATCATATGTCAAATTTTCTGAATTTTTGTTTGTTTTGGATAATCGTCAATATTTGCATTCTAATTTCGTTTTATTTTTATCTTTCGAGGAAATGGTTAAAACAGGTACTTAGTACTAAAAGAAGGTACCTCCAGCGATAAGAAAAGCGGCCATCACATCCTATGACCAGGTGCGGCCAGGCCCTTGGCTGGCCGGATGGCAGCAGTGATGGATGGGCGAAGCGTTCGGATACGCATGGCATAGCGAATCTGCGAGAGATTACGAGATACACAACGCAGGTATTCATGGGATTGTTGGAATAGTTGTTCCTGATGTGTACAGTTGAGATGGTCCAAGTTAGGATCTGGTACTCTGCGAGAAGATGGGGATTATGGAGGGCGTTTACGGTATCTTGACTAACATGGGTATAGGCCATTTCGCGAGCCAAAAATACCCATTATATCCAGAGTTGGTTCGCGATTCCTCGCCTTGAGGTATACTCGAGGATCTGAGAATCCCGGCGAGCCAGAGGGACACTCACATTTCTGTCGGCGGTTTTACGCAGAGGTATCGATCGAGAGATCTCTGCGGTATTCTGAGTTCGATAAGACTCCGAGGGCTGTAGCTTTCTTCCCAGGAAGATTGCAGGAGTTGGGTAAGCTTTGGGGTTTGATTGGTAAAGGAGGATTGTGGCTTTCACGCAGTACAAGCTTACTCTTATCGAAACCAGTCCCGTATTGTAGCCAAGATCACAGGGCATACATTTTGGGCTAAGGAGGAGACAGGTTCGTTGAGGTTTGATGAGCTGATTATGTTGCTTCTACGAGGCCACTGTATTTGCAGTAGCATTTATCTGAGAGCCTCCTCCCTATCGTGGCCCGACCTTGGTGCCGTCCTCCATTTTGGTTCGGAGAAATTCCGTGCTGAACACTGCGAGACGGAAGGTGGAGTCTATTGGGGTCTCTTGACCCCAATCTTCATACATGCGGGATAGATCAGGAGGAGGCGGATAGATAGGCGAGACCATATAGGCGAGGCTACTGAAGAACGTAGATTTTCTTTCCGGGCGGTCTATACAGGTTCACCGCTCGCGATGGCGATCTGCGCCACTGCAGTTGCCCATCACCTCTCGACATCGATCACGAGAACATCGAGTTTACTCGGAGAGGAGCACGGCGAGGTAGCTACTGCACAGAGGGATTTTCTCGGCACAACGGGAGGATGCCCCCATGCGAGCAAGGGCAGCCATCTTTTTCAGAGGAGATGAGAGGAGTACATAATCCCCTCATATGCGAGTCGATACGATTTACCTCCTTACCTGCGATACATCGATGATGCGGAGGTGGCGGAGGCGATGCAGCGAACATGCACTCCATGCTGAAGATGATGTGGACGAATGCGAAATACAATGCCCTCGTCCACCGTCTATTTGAGGGTTCGAATGCGTCACGAGTCTGATCGACCTTGTCATCTTTGGACAAGGGACTACGAGGATACTCTTGAGGAGCGACAGCGACCGGAGCGTTTGAGCGAGGAAGGCGCAAGCCCAGGGCGAGCCGCGTGCCTCTTCGAGCGGCATCTGATTAGGGTTATTTTATAACCTCGATTTTTCTTTTTCCCTTTTATTTAGTTATGTTGTATCTTTCTACATATTTATTCTCACGAGACGGTGTGAAGTAAATCTGAGGGAGGGTACTTATTGGAACTAATGGTTTATTTGTGTTGTTTTTGTTTTGTTTGAATATTGTGAAGTTTGATGTCTCTTTTTCCGAAAGGTTTTTAGTGAGGCATCAATTAAACTTGTTATTGATTAATGTCTAATTTTGAATGACTATTGGAATTATACGAGATTACAACGAGGAAAATTGGAAAACCCATCGTGGATCGACAAACGAGCAGAACCATTCCTTGAAATGACAATTCAGGCTAATTTCTTGATGAAAATGATCCTTTCGATTTGGGGCTTGAGATGCATCGAACATGACACCTCCATAGAGAATCTGAGCATTATGCGTATTGGTACAATTCCTTCTTCCCTTGAATAAAAAATAATTATTTTAGTTAGGGGAAAGAAGCGAACCGAGGCATTGATAGTTACACCCATTCTTGCGTCTCGGAAATCTATATAACTAAGAAAATAAAATAGTATAAGGAGAAGACATCGATAGAAAAAATAAAATGATACCTAGAAAAGTAGGGAAAAATCGATTGTCTTGAAGTGAAAAAAGAGAAAGGGATTGTATAAAGACTGCTTGAACTTACGAATTCACAAGGAGTAAGTGTCTACGTTCTTTGATCGATAATCCCAAATTGAGTAATTTAAATGAAGAGGAGTCAGTAATGAAGAGTTTGAACTTGATGTTGGGTGTGGCTTCAGAGTAAGGTACATTGATATGCTTATGGTGAAGTACATGTAGTACGTTTTAATTAATTCATTTCCATGTTGTTGAAGATTGTTAGCCAATGCTATTACGAGGGGAACAAGTTCATTCTCCTTAAACTTAGGATTTCTTCACTTTAGCTTTTGTTTGCTTGAGGACAAGCAAAGATAAGTCTGGGGATTGATATATTACAGTTTTAGTAGTTTTTAATCATCATATTAGTAGATTTTGTGTGTTTCCTTGCATTTTAGAGTCTTAACAGGTTGGAACATGTCTAAAAAGCATGAAGAGGTCGAATCGGGGCGAGGATCGTATTAGGGCGTTTTGAATCATCTCGTCGATCGTCGATATACGATCGATCGATCGTATTTCCACAATTCAGCGTCACGCTCTTGATCGACAAGAAAGCGACGCTCGATCAACAATTCATCGATCGATCGTCAGCGTCGATCATCGATCATAGAATTCGCCGTATCAACATATGATCGTGATGGACAAATGCTTGCTCGATCAACAATACAATCGATCGATCGTCACATAATCGATCGATCATGATCGAAATTCCGCCCGTATCAACATATGACGGGCGATCGATCGATCGCGAACCATCCGATCGATCGGTGTATCCGATCGATCGATCGAAGGATTGACACGAGACTCTAGATTGAACGATCGATCGATTACCTGATCGATCGATCACGTGTTTTAGATATTTGTTTTAGACTCGTTTTGAGACATATAAAATCATAGTTTTCGACTTTTGTAAAGGAGACTTATAACTTATTTTCTCTCAGAAAGGGTGAAGAGACTTGTAAAAACTTTTGTTCTTGATTTTGCTTCTTCTTTAAGATTTCTTTGATGAAACTTTGTTGAATCTTGATTATCTTAAGGATGAATACTTCTCTTATTCTCGTATGTTTCTTTGTTTGTATGGCTATATGTGAGTAGTTTTCTAGGTTGACTATGGCTAGGTTGATGGCTTAGGTTGATGGTTAGGAGTTGTGTTTATGGTTTGATCTTTGTAGATCCTTCACTCTTAGTTGTCTATCTTTGGTTAGAACTTGGAAGAGTAGAATCTAGATTTTAAAATTTCACGGAAGGTGTTGATGAAATTCTATAACCAGTATTTGTGAGCTTTGTGATCTAACCTCGGAGTAGTTGTTTAGGTAGCTTAGTGGTAAGTTGAGATGATTTTGAATGCTCCTAAGTTCCAAAATTGAAACGGAAGTTTGATTTGTTCTTATTGTAGGGATTTATAGCATGGAAATGTGTAAATCTACTTGTGATCTCAGGCTAGGTTAAGTTTGCATAAGTCCTTTAGACACAATGAGTAAGCTAGAGTTTAAGCCAATTGTCAGTCAGTTAATCGTTTTTAGTATAAGAATCGATATCGTTTTCGGTTTTTACGTGTTATAACACTTGTTAGAATTGAATCTTTGAATTCTTTAACTTATTAAGTTTTCTTCATAGCTTATTGTGTTTAGAACTTCCTTGTGGTTACCCTTAGTTTACTACACTTGCACCTTGGGGGGTAGATAAAAGGAATTTTAAAGCTAGTAAAAACCTCTTATCAAAGCTTATAGGATTAGCTGGATAGGACTTTAGATGAGGCGGATTGTCGCTTGACAAGCGAAAGTGATGTTAAGGCGATTCGTGAGCGAATTAAATTTGAGCCGAAAGCTTATTGACAATCATAACGGCAGATTAGGTTGTTCGGTAAAGATATTTGATGCTGACGGTGATTGAATTCATTCGTGTTTGTAGTTTAAGATGGTTCAGTTATAAATCTCGAATAATTGTTTGGTTCTCGGCTGAATCCTTGCGAATTCCACGATCTAGCGTTTATATTTATTAATTCTTAGCGTTTTTATTTACCGCTTTTGTTTTTGTTTACAATTGTTATTATTACAAACTCTCTTTATTCTTGGCTTAGCTAATTCTCATAATTTGTAGCGTGCAACGATCACTGGATTCGATCCAAATGCTACTGCGTCTTTGGGGTTATTTGTGTAACTGGTCAAAAACCGAACTATCACTTGTTCCAAAAACCAGCTAGTTCCTCCACAATGGTATGTTTTACATGAGGATTGCATTTTCATAAGCAAAATAATAATAGGGAACTGGCAAAACTAACATATTTTGGGTGCAAAATTAAAAGATGTATGATATCGATATAAGAATAATAAAACCAAAAGGGAAGATGACGTTTTAAGACTCTCGTATGTTTTGTGCACTAGCACCGACGCTATTATTTGTTTTACTGTGTTCCATTGGACAACACACAAGACAAAACCTGGCTCAAGCATGTGGCTGATAGGAGAAGCCATTTACAGTGAGACCTCCATCAATACATATGGTCTGACCAGTTATATATGAAGCTGCAGGTAGACACAAAAAAGTCACAAGTGATGCAACCTCTCTTGGTTCTCCCGCGCGACCAAGTGGAGTTCTACTAAACAATGCCTCTTTGTAACTGGTGTCATCAAGATACTTCAAGAAAAAAAATTAAGAGATGATTAGAGGGATTGATGTTGTTAACTTGACTAAAAATGTTAAAATTTATGTTTTTTTAATATTTATTACAGCTTGAGCCAGAGCAGTGTTGATAAAATTAGGAGCAACAGCGTTGGCTCTTATTCCATCTCTTGCCCATTCACATGCCAAGTTTCTTGCTAGCTGATTCAGAGCTCCTGTACATACACACACAAAAAGACATTTATAATAATGAAACACATATATAGATCCAGTATTGCTATGAACTGCATGCGTCTAATAATACTTGGAGCAGTCTATGTACCTTTGGTTAAACCATAGATGGATCCACAGTCAATTGATACAACCCCTGCCATAGAGGAAATGAAAACAATGTTTCCAGAGCCTGAAGCCTTTAGGAGAGGATGTGAAAGCTGGCTAAGATGATAAGCAGACTCCACATTTGTTGACATAAGGAAGGAGAAATCATCTGCCACATATTCTGTTGTTGGCTTTGTGAGAATCGCGCCAGCGTTGTTCACCTATGTTGAATCAAAAGAGTTAAACAGCAATACTGTTCACTCCATATAACTTAGCTTCTTGAACTTAAATTTACTTACAAGAATGTTGAGCTTGCCATCAAACAGCGAGGAGACTGTTTGCATGAGTGTTTCCCTCTCCGGACGAGAGGATACATCACATTTTGAACCACTCACTTGAAACCCTCTCTTTTCCCATTCGCTTAAATTTGCTTTGAGCAGCGTTTCAGATATGTCGCATACATGGATTTTGGCCCCAAAACTGGCTAGCTCCTCTACTATGGCATGCCTAAATCATTCCACAAACATAAATTCCTTGAAATCTTGATCATCTTGGATGTGAAATAGAAGCAGAACAATAGGGTAAGAATATGGTAAAGAGAAAAGAAAGACAAACCCGATTCCTCCCGCTCCACCAGTCACAAGAGCAGTCATACCTTTAAGCCTCCATCTGCTGCTATCCATCATTATCTATGACTTATCACTAACCAGAGATTCCTCAGATCATATATATAGGAAATAGGATGAAGATAGATCATTGAAACCTTTGTAAATTAGGTTGAAACAATAATTAAGCATCCATACGAAACATTAAATGTGATAAACATTGACCAACTCAGTATAGTGACATCTGCATAGTTTGATTGACACGTATACGTAAAAGAAGACAAAAATCTTGACACCAATGCTGAGGACAAAAATCTCTCAACATCAATTCTGACAGTACCGTGAGAGCTAGTTATTCCAGTATATTTTCTAGGAATTGGGTCACAATTCTAAATAATCAAAGACCACTCGTATAATGCATATGAATATTGCATCATTGTAATAAATCTGCAGAAGCAAATAAAAATTGCCTCAAGTCCTAGGATTTCAAACCAAACCAGACACTGCATCACATGTTGAGAACCTAAATGACACCATTAGGTATTGGCCAAAGTGGATAATGAATTCAGATATTGAACTCTCATTCACTAAAAGCATAAATTTTTAAGAATCTTCAAGAAACAAACCATAGAGAATAACGAGAAGAAGACGGATCCAATCCCTCTGGCACTGCAAGCGAATTTAGAAAGAAACTTATCTAAACTACATTTATTACATATTGAAAATATGATCCAAACACAGGCATATGTGTGTTTTAAGGCAGAGGCCTAAAAGAGAAACCGTTGACAGTGGCACCTCCGTCAACACAGATTGCCTAACCTCTTATATATGAAGCTGCAGGAAGACAGAGAAATGCCACAAGCAAGGAGACTTCATTAGCCATTCCAACAAGCCCCATGGGTGGCCTAGTCTCCACCTTTTCTTTTGAGTCTTTCTCACTGAGGAACTAAAACATTTTCACATAAGCTAAAATTGAGAAGTAGTAATATATTTATTTATTCTCATAGTACTAAGGAGAACTTTTGCTTTTGGCCTTACATTGTTAGTTAAAGGAGTTGTGATGAACCAAGGACAAACAGAGTATGAGTGCAGGTTCAAGACACAATGAAAGTCAACACCATGAAAGGATAACCAGAATACAAGCCACTGAACACTCATGGACGAAACATAAGATTTTGTTATCATAAAAGTCATGACATGAAAAGTTCCTCGACAACTTTCCACCACATGAACAATCAAAATAATAATTAATAGATACGGCCCGCCATCTGATGCTAAATTATCCTTTTCATTAACAGTAGATTTAGTAGCACAACTTAAATACTCAGTAAAGCAGAAGGCAGAAAGCTGTTAAGTCTCATGTGACGAATTGTCTTTCACGGGAGAAACAAGATGTACTAAAGATCAAAATAAGGATCCCAAGGAAACTAGTAAAACGACAGAGTGGCCTAGTCATGTTGTGGGAAGAAACCATTTATTGACATTCCTCCATCAACACAAATAATCTGCCCTGTAATATATGATGATGCAGGTAAGCATAAAAAAGCAACTGCAGAAGACACCTCTCTCGGTTCACCAAGCCGACCAAGAGGAGTTACTGAGTAGACTTCTTCAAGGTAATCTTTGTTGCTAAGGACCTGAGACCAAAAGGTGTGAATCATCAATCGAGCCTTTCTTAGATAAGTTGCAAACAAATTCGCTTAGTCTTTATCATTTTGAATTTCAGCTTTAAGTGCTTATGTTTGATTGCACGATAATATATATATAAGGCTTATGAGACCATAGAAAATTACTTGCTCCACCATAGATGTTTTGATATACCACGGGGCAACAGCATTAATCCTTATATTGTCCTTAGCCCACTCGCAAGCCAAACTTCTCGTAAGTTGATTGATTGCTCCTAAAACACAAATGGAAACGAAAAGATTCAAAGTCTTATTGGTTTATTGCTCCTTGTAGTATCTAAACATCTTAGCAAAAGCTGAATATATATAATACTGCATCAGAGGAGATCTCTCTTTGTTTTCAGGAAAAATAAATACCTTTCGTTGCAGATTGTACCGACATATTCTTGAGCGAGACAAAACCAGAAACAGAAGAGATGGACACAACACTTCCAGCCTCAGATGCTCTAAGCAGCGGATAAGCAAGTTGGCATAAATTAAAAACCGGTTCAAAATTCGTCGACATAAGAGTTGAAAATTCTCCAGCCGTGAACTCTACCATTGGTTTTCTAATGTTTGTCCCAACATTGTTAACCTAAAAGCATAAAAAATTACAAGATATTATTTTTTTAGAATTGTTCTCACAGACAAACTAACGAACACTATGTGTGCATTATCTCCGAGCAACGACATTGGATCCATACAAGGATATGGAGCTTCCCGTCAAAGACAGATGACACAATCTCCATCAAAGCCGCTCGCTGAGCTTGATCAGAGACATCGCATACCGAGCCAGCAATTCGGAAACCAGAACTGTTCCAATCTCTCAAACAATTCTCTAGCTCGCTCTCATTCCGAGCGCAAGTGTGCACTTCTGCTCCAAGACCAGCCAGTTCCTCCACAATCGCACGCCTGTTACTTAAACACACACTCGTCTGAGAATTTGCGTTTGATAAAGGCTCACACTTGTTGAAATTGGAAAGACGTGAAGAGAGACAAACCCAATTCCACGAGTGCCGCCGGTGACAAGAGCAGACATTCCCTGGAGAGACCATTTTTTGGAGGTAACGGAAATGGAGCTCTGCGATGCGCAACGGATAAGGACGGAGGAGGATGTGGTTTGGGGTTGTAGTTTTATGCGTTTGAAAGAGAGGTACAAGTGAGGTTTAAGGGGAGAAGAAGAAGAAGCAAGAAAGTGAAGGACTTGAGGTGGATTTGTGTACAAGTGAGAAGCCATGTCCAGCACCACTGATGCAGAGCACAGTTTATGTTTCAGCTTTCATAGTGTTCGTTCACCTTTATGTGAAGCATGGTTCTGAATTCTGATTGGCCTAACTGTAGACAACTGAAAAATGGAATCACACTTACATTTTCAAAAATTAAGTGCATAATAAAACCTATAATGGCATATAAAACCATTACAAGCAAATTAGTTGAACAATGAACCCCTAAATCATTCTTGTAAAATTGGAACTAATAATTTCTGATTTTGAGAAATATTCGTTCGAACAATAACTTATGTCCTAACAAAAAAATAGTGTTAAACAAGGAACTTTAAATATAAATATTCATATAAACGAAATTGTAATCTTATAATATTAAATTTCTAATGTTACTGTTGCAGTTATTTTTATTAGAGAAGAATATTGGAGGAAAGTCTGAGTGAAAATTTCTAAGGATATTAATAAAATGATTTGTTTAGCAATGTATACAAATTAAAAAGTCAAATACTCACCAAACGTTTTAAAAGCCTTTTGTTTTGGTTTGAAAGACTCAGCAAATTTCAATTAATTTTTCTGCTCAGGTTTTTGAAATTTCGACATATGCTAATCAGGATCTCAAACTTCTGTTTGTGGTGTATATCTTTGTTAGTTAGCATTTTGAATCCTAAATTGTCTCAATTTGTGGCTAACAAATAGAAAAAAAAAATGTATGTTTTTTTAATCCCTTCTTGTATTGTATTGTTGTTTTCTTTATAGAATGACTTTTAGTTTTGTTTTTCTTCACACTTAAATCAATGTGATTATTACAATTTCCCTACAAACTTTTAAATTTATTGATTGGAAACATTTTTGTGATGTTATATTGCTGATAAATATGACTATCTTAGTTAAGAGGCTACATGTACGATTAGACCATAAACCAGTTTATACCTTTGACGATTTTGACGAAGATGGCTTTGTTCTAGAAGAGGATTAGACCACTGAACATGTTCAGTGATTTGGTCTTGTGTTCAGTGATCTGGTCATGTTCTAGAGCAAATTCATCTTTTTCGGAATCATTTGAGATATAAATTGATTTACGACCTGATTGGACACGTAGCCTCTAAATCAAAATAGCCATATATGCCAGCAAATAAAACACGAGAAATATATTTTTAGTCAACAAATTTAAATTTTTTTACAAATGTAATAATCATCTAAATCTTGATGTAAGAGTGAAGAGAAATAAAACTAAAAATCAATTTATAAGAAAACATAATACAATACAAGAAGAGATAAAAAGCATAGCTTTTTTTTTTTCAAATTGTTAACCAAAATGTGAGACAACTAAGGTTTCAAAATACTAAATAACAAAGATATACACCACCAACAGAAGTTTGAGATTATAATTATAGTATGTCGAAATTTTATAACGCAAAAAAAATCAATTGAAAGGTGAGTCCTTCAAACCCAAACAAAAACGGTTCTTGTTTACAAAATCATCCATAAAACCCATCAAAATTCCAGATTCATAAATTTAAAATTAAAGAGTCGTTCTCACAATTCCATATCTCGACAAAATTAATATATGTTGCACTTTTGAGTCGAGCATGAGAAGAACAAAACCTCAAAACCACATATTTACAAATTCAACTTTGATAAAAGCATTGAAAACATGAAGCAATACAAATCATAGGCAAGTAAGAACTGCACATTGCAGCTTGTCTAACTATTAGAATTCGAAAAACAAAAAAAAAAACTATATAATTATCATATTGTGTTCAGTGAAAATAGTGTAAAAAAAAGTTGACTATAGATAAGAAAAGAAGACTAACCTTGCTTTTAATTGACACCCGCAAAATACTTGCCTTGACTTGATACCATTAGTTACAGGCGAAAGTCAAATATAAACCGGTTTCGGCTTCTATTTTTGATTAAACAACCCATAATAAAAGAACCTCCCAACTGTAAGGTTCAACTTAATAAGCATTAATATGCAGCTGAAGTCTGTATTTATGAAGAAAAATTTCATGTCTTATGTAGTCTTTTAGTCAATGTGGGACATAAGATTTTTTTTTAAAACAAACAAGGCTACATCCTCATTTAATCGAATGCCCAACCCTAGTTTACCAAGCCTTTTTCTTTTTTTTGTCAATTCGTTATATTATTAAGGGCTTAAAGCCCAAGCGGATCTATAGAAATAAAATAGGCTGAAGTTTAACAGCAACGGAACACGTCCAAGCGTCCGACTCAACATCCCAAACCCAAAAAACACGAGACCTTTTTCTATTTTAATCAAAATACGATTATATTATAATTGTTTTTATTAAGTAAAAAGCAAAAACGGGTAACAGGTAACGGATATCTAACAAGGCCAAATAATAAGAAAATAATATGAAATTTGATATTGGCAGATATTTTACTTTTGTTATTTGTTACCTTGCTTTGAATACTTTAGATATTTACTTGTTATCTGTGTTGAGTACATCATATGCTTGTTTTTTCGAGACGAACACGAAATAAGTAACGGGTACTAGATCGGTAGCAATTTTTTTTTGTCTAGCTCTAATAGAAGTGTTATTATTAAACAAAATAACGAGGATTTATTAACAAAATCGAATTGTTATAAAAAAAGAATTGTTATAATATAAAAGAGGGTATAAATGGATGGGGATAGTTGTCGTTGTCCCAACTAATAAGCCAACAACATGTGACGCGCGTTTCGTCCGTGTTTGGTACTATTAGCGTAGTAGCGACCTCAATGCTCTCAATCTCATCATTTACAAGTCGCACACCTATTTTCATTATTTTACTCTTTTCATTTTTCTATGTTTTATTTATTTATTATTATTTTATACCATGTCAATCGTACGCAGATTATTTACCGAATCCAGGATTCGAGACGTGATCATATAAGTTCTGTGAGGTTTGAATTCATATTATTTGATACCATTTGCATGTATTTTATCAAGGACAGAACATATACGTTCAAATCTCAATCAGCTCTACAATATCATTCTTCTTGATTAGACTCAATCACCTCTACAATATTATTCTCGTTCATTACTCAAATATTATAGTTTCTATACTTAATCATTCCTTTGTATATATAAATATGTAGTCATATATCAATAATAATAAAATAATACAATTCTAAACCTACATGATATTAGAGTCTTTCGATACCTAGAAAAAAAAAAACACAATTCTTTTTTTTTTTGTACGCCGCTCTTTTGTTTACTTCTTCTTCTTCCACACTACCTTCCCATCAATGGCTACCTCTGATTCACCAGCCACCTCCAACGAAACTGTCCTCATCTCTGAGAACTCTTCACTCCTCAACGTCAACATGATGAACGTGACGAAGCTCACCACCTCCAACTTCCTCATGTGGAGTCTCCAAGTGCATGCACTTCTTGATGGTTACGATCTCGCCTAGGCCTGGCCATTCGGATTTCGGATCGGATTATTAGGATGTTGGATTATTCGGATAGGAGCTTATAGAATTCGAATAGAATCCAAAGCTATTCGGATCGGGTTTAGATCGGTTTTTTGTCGGATCGGGTTATCCGGATTTTTTTCGGATTTTTCGGGTTTTTTTCCGATTCGGATCGTGTTATTCGGATTTCAGATTATTCGGATAGGGGCTTATAGAATCCGAATAGAATCCGAAGCCTTTTCGGATCGGGTTCGGATTGGATTTTTTGGATCGAATTCGGATCGGATTTTCGGATTCGGATTTTATGCCCAGGCCTAATCTCGCCGGCTACATCGACGGATCTGTCTCCGCCCCACCACCAACACACACGGTGAACGGTGTCACCACCACCAACCCGGCATACACCATCTGAAAACGTCAGGACAGGCTGATCTATAGCTCGCTCTTGGGTGCCATCACCAATGCTGTCCAGCCACTTCTCTCCACTACAACGACTTCCCACCAGATCTGGGACACAGTCACATCCACGTACGCTAACCCAAGTCGTGGTCACGTCTAGCAACGACGCCAACAAATCAAACAGTGGACAAAGGGCACCAAAACAATTGGTGAATACTTTCAAGGCTTAACAACAAGGTTTGATTAACTTGCTCTTCTTGGAAAACCCATAGAACCATAAGATCAAGTCGAGTACATACTCGAAGGCTTACCGGAAGAATACAAACTAACCATTGATCAACTAGAGGGTCGCGACACCACTCCCTCTCTCATTGAAGTCCACGAACGAGTTCTCAACCGTGAGGCGCGTCTCCAAGCCATGACACCACCTCATTCGGCCCTCCCTCTGACGGCCAACACTGCCACTCACCATGGGAACAACCGTGGTCCTCACCCTAACTACAAACAAAATCGCTCTCAACAGAACTAGAACCACCAACAACATTTTTCACCACGTCCTGAATCCACCTCAAAGCCCTACTTAGGCAAATGTCAAATCTGTGGCATCCACGGTCATAGAGCCAGGACATGCTCCAAACTCCACACCCGTGGAAACTACTACACATATCAACAACCACCCTCCAATGTTTCTCCAACACCGTGGCAGCCACGAGCCAACATGGTCTTCGCTCCTCCCTACAATGCCAACAATTTGTTATTAGACAGCGGTGCAACACATCACATTACCTCTGATCTAAACAATCTTTCATACCATCAACCCTACGTTGGCGGAGAAGACGTGTCCATTGCAGATGGCTCTAATCTCATCATCTCCCATACGGGTTCCACCTAACTTCCCACACCATCTCGCTCTCTTGCATTAAATGATATTCTTTGTGTCCCTAATATACAAAAAAATCTTCTATCAGTTTATAGAATGTGCAACGCTAATCAAGTCTCTGTTGAATTCTTTCCAACACATTTTCAGGTGAAGGATCTCCACACGGGGACCCAGTTGCTCCAAGGCAAGACTAAGAATGAGTTATATGAGTGGTCAGCTGCAAATTCGGCGATCTATCATGTTTCCCCTACCCCGAAAGCTAGCACTCAAATTTGGCATTCCTGTTTGGGCCATCCATCTTTCTCAATTTTACAAACTATTGTTTCCAAGTTTTCTTTACCTATTTCGAATTTTTCCAAAGACAATTTCTACTATTCTGATTGTCTTATTAATAAAAGTCATAAAATTCCATTTCACTCTAACTCTATTTCTTCTTTTCAACCTCTTCAATATCTTTATACAGAAGTTTGGTCATCCCCACTAATCTCCATCGACAACTACAAGTACTACCTAATCATTGTAGACCACTTCTCTCGCTACATTTGGTTGTATCCTATCAAAAAGAAGTCTGATGTCAAACAGACCTTTATCGCCTTCACCAAGCTAGTCGAAAACAAGTTCAAGAGGAAAATAGGCACCTTGTATTCTGACAATGGCGGCAAGTTCATAGCACTACGAGAGTTTCTGTCTTTTCAGGGCATTTCACATCTCACCACATCGCCTCACACTTTCGAACACAATGGGATCTCATAAAGAAAACATCGACACGTTGTGGAAACCGGGTTAACACTACCCACACAAGCATCAATTCCAAAACACTACTGGAGATATGCTTTTGTTACAGCTGCTTACCTGATTAATCGGATGCCAGCACGGACGTTATGCAATGCATCGCCTTATGAACGACTATTCGGGAACACACCCAACTATGGTAAACTCCATGTCTTTGGCTCTCTCTGCTTCCCATGGAGTCGACCTTACTCCACACAAGCTTGATTCACGCTCGTGCCAGTGTGTCTTCCTTGGCTATTCAACCACTCAAAGTGCATATTTGTGTCTCGACAAAGAAACTGGGCGAATATATGTCTCACGACATATTCTATTTGTGGAATCCATCTTCCCGTTTGCAGCTCCTTCGTCAACCTCATCCTCGCCGGCGGACACACAAGCTGAGATTGCGACTCTGTTTCTCGTCACCACCAAAATCCAGATACCATCAAACGCTGCTCCACTCCTGCGACAGATCCAGTGCTCGAGACATCTCCCCAACCTCATGCCGGCGCCGCCGCGATCCTCATCACCACCACCGCCAAACTCGTTGTCGGCGTCCCTCCAGCTGGTCAGTACATCGTCACCACCCACAGCCATGTTCCCTGCATCGTCTTCTCTCCCTAATCAATGGAAGAAAGCACCGCCGCCGCAATCCTCGTCACCGCCGCCGCCAAATCAGTCGTCAGCGTCCCTCCAACCGGTCAGTGCATCGCCACCACCCACAGCCATGGTCCCTGCATCGTCTTCTCTCCCCAAGCTACCTCCTTTTTGGGCCAGGTACTTGAATTAGGCCCATCAAGAAATCCAGTCCAAGAAACAAGACAAAAATCCATTAATCCATCTATAAGAAGCCCATGCAATCTCCAGGCCCCAAACTTCACTTTGTCTTTGTCCACACCACAACCAGCAGGACCACGTCACCCTATGAAAACCAGATCGCAAAACCACATTGTCAAACCAGTCAAGAAATTAAATTTCACCGTTTTGTCTCCTAAAACACACGATTCCCACCAAAGATTCCTAAAACTGTTGCTGAGCCCTTACGTGATTCAAACTGACGACAAGCGTTGTGCTCGGAGATCAATGCTCTCATACGCAACAACACTTACGATCTAGTCCCGCCCCACCGAAATCAGAACATCATCGGCTGCAAATGGGTATTCACTCTCAAACACTTACCTAACGGTTTAATTGACAGATATAAAGCGCGATTCGTAGCAAAAGGATTTCACCAACAACAAGGACTAGATTATCAAGAGACATTTAGCCTGGTGATTAAAGGAACCACAATTCGACTTATCCTACACATCGCTGTTACCAACTCGTGGCGAATCAGGCAACTCGATGTCAATAATGCCTTTTTACAAGGAAAATTTGATGAAGAAGTGTATGTTGCACAACCACCCGGATTTGTCGATAAAGACCAACCACATCATGTTTGTCGATTGAAGAAGGCACTCTACGGTCTTAAACAAGCTCCACGAGCGTGGTATCACGGACTTTGGTCACATCTCTTATCCCTTAGTTTCACAAATTCATTGGCCGATACATCTTTATTATTGCTAAGGAGGGTTTAAATCTAACATATATTTTAGTCTATGTTGATGATATAATTATTACAGGAAGTAGTGAGACAAATGTAAGCAGATACGTAGCGGAGCTCTCCACACGATTTTCTCTCAAGGACCTCGAGCAATTGAACTACTTCTTGGGCATTGAGACCACAAAAACCAGCAACGGACTTTACCTCACACAAAAAAGTATGTTCTTGACCTCCTCACTAAGATGAACATGTCCAATGCCAAACCAGTCTCTACGCCAATGGCTCCTATTGCAAAGCTTTCACTCTTCACCGGCACCACTCTTGACAACCAAACAGAATATCATATGGCGTTAGGAAGCCTACAATACTTGTCACTAACACGGCCTGACATCGCCTTTGCCATTAACCGATTTTCCCATTTCTTACTTAGTCCAACAGATGTTCATTGGCAAGCCGTAAAGTGGATCCTTCGATACCTTGCAAGTACAATAAATCATGGGATCTACCTTAAGAAGTCCACACAAACGATACTTCATGCCTTCTCCGATGCCAACAGGGCTGGTGACACCGACGACTTCGTCTCCACCAACACTTATGTTATCTACCTTGGCGGAAATCCAATCTCATGGTCCTCAAAGAAATAACGCGGTGTTGCTCGTTCATCAACCAAAGCTGAATACCCAACTGTTGCCAACACAACGTCTAAACTCTGCTGGATCTGCTCATTACTCTCCGAACTCTACGTCAATGTACCATCCACACCGGTGATTTACTGTGACAACGTTGGTGCCACATACTTATCCGCTAATCCGGTGTTCCACTCCCGCATGAAACATATTGCTATCGACTACCATTTCGTCCACGACAACGTCCAATTCAGAAGACTGCGTGTCGCTCACGTCTCCACACATGACCAACTCGCCGCCGCATTGACGAAGCCCCTACCACGTCCCCGCTTCGGCCAGATCACAAGCAAGCTTAGAGTCACACAAACTCCACACAAGCAAGGATAAAAGATATACGTCAAATCTCAATCAGCTCCACAATATCATTCTTCTTGATTACACTCAATCATCTCTACAATATCATTCTCATTCATTACTCAAATATTCTAGTTTCTATATTTAACCATTCATTTGTATATATAAATACGTAGTTGTATAAATAATAAAATAATAAAATATTATTTATAATTCTAAACCTACAATTTTTGGTCTCTTGGATCAATTAACAAAACATATATGGTTTTGGGCTTATGCACATTTATATTAGAGAGTTATCACATCACATGTCAAGCTCACAAGTCTTTATTGTTTACTTTTCTTCTACTTGAACCCGATTTTCATTCTCAAATTGAAAATTTTTGGACGCTGGCAAAGGATACCGATGAAATAAACGGAAAACACTTAAGACTTTTATGCCATAAGAAGTTATTTTGCAATCTACCCAAAACTTGTAACGTGTATTGTCGTTCTATCACCATCTATATTCAAATTCGCATATTTTATGTAATTGGCGAAAGAAAAATATTTCGGAGTCATGTGTAATGGAGCTCTCGTACATAATGGGTTTGGTATATACACTTTTAAAAACACAATTCTCTTGAACTTTTTTCAAGAAGTTTGTATATTAATAGAACGGTTTTAAATTTAGCACCTACTCGCCTTCTTGGTATAGACAAAAAAGGTTTAAATATGAATAGCTTGAGTTTTCAGGAAGCTCTATAAAAATAGATAGCAATGAACATAATGGCATTAGTAACATCAACGTAATCTTAGACGTAAGACTTAAACTCTCGACTAGGAGACTATGGACAAGGAAGCAGACACAGCACCACAGGACATGTTGCACCAGAACTAGTCGACATGGGAAACGTTACTTGTGACACAGATGTGTTCGCGTTTGGAGTGTTAATGATGGAGATTGTTTGTGGAAGGAAATCCATAGATCCGATAAAGCCACCAGAAGATATCAGTTTAGTGAACTGGGTGCTTCGAGGGGTCAAGAACGGCAATATGTTAAAGAGATGCGATAAAAGAATTAATACAAAAGATTTGGTGTTCCAGTAAGTGTTATTGGTTCTGAAAAAAAAAAACACTTCTCTGCGTGAGACGATCTCCAGAAGCTAGGCCAATGATGAAGAAAGTTTTGCAGTATCTTAACGGTACCGAACGTCTCCCTCATGACAACCGCGTCTTTGGTGGTCTCGAAACGTGGTCGTATTAAAGCGTTCACGTGTTGAGATAGTGTGAATTAAAGATTAGACCAATTAAGACGCATAATTAATGGTAGAACCCCTCATGGGTTCTTACCAATATTTTAATTCTAAATTTTAAGAATCTCATGCTAAGAATCTTTAAAATGGTTCTTAAATAAGAACTTTTAGATCCCTCTCTCCTCATGCTAAGAACCCCTATAATATTTATCATTATTTGTCATTATAAAATTTTAAGAACCCCTCCTCTAAGAACCACCATCGAAGATGGCCTAAGCATGAGGTAAATATAATTACCTAGGTTAGAATGGTATACTCAATTTGTAGAATTGAAAATATGAATTTCTAGTTTTGAGAAATATTCTTGTCGATTGACAATATTTGTACTCTTCCGGGAAATTTAGTATTTTAAAATATTTCTGTGATCTAGTCTAAATATGTGAGAAATAGTTGTATTGTTAAAGAAAAAGATAAGCAAATATATATGATCACTTATTGTTTAATTCAAGGATCTTACAGCAGAATGATTCCATTGATAATAATTTGGATACACTAGACATAATACATGGAAAAAGATCGGTAAAGCATGATCCATTGTAATATCAAGCATCCTAGCCTATGTTTTCTTTACTTGTTTACGAATCGTCTTGTGTTTTGAGACTAACTAATGACTAATTTGCGGAGAACTTATTTTAATATATATCCCAAATTAAACAATTCTTACAAGCCCAGAACATTAAAGAAACTATATTGGCTTTAGGCCATTTGGCAGTTATTTTGTGGCTCACCCCACTTCTCCTGACAAGATGAAAATATGGTAAATCAATGGATCCGGTAAATAAAACCTAGAATTGATACTCAGTTAGTAATTTAGAGGAGTGTATAATATTTGATAATTTTTTATCCTAGTTTTGCTTGTAACTTCTTGAACCATTATGCAAATTAGGTTACCAATCAATCCCTAGAATCATTTTTGTAAAATTGAAACTAATATTTGAGAAATTTTCGTTCGATCAACAATCACAGTCATCTTTACAATATAAATAAATTTTGTTAGTCATCGTTACACATATTTCTTAATGAAAGTTGAGATTTTCTCGTTTATATAATCTGTGGAACTTTATGTGACTACATCTACATATAGAATTTGCATAAAAACTTCTCTTAATTTTGTAATTTATATTTGTTTTTGGATCAAACTCCGCAAGTTTTCAATAAGAACAAGACTAAGAATTGAATGGTCAAGTCTTCTTTTTCTTCGTTTTCAATTCGAAATTATTAATTTGATAGCCTATTCCTTTATAATAAAATTTTTTGGTTATTGTTTAATATGAATATTAATATTTAAAGTTCATTGTTTTATACTTTCAAGGAATGTACGTTCATCCATTTTTATTTAGGATAATGGCTAACACCAAGACCAACGCCTTCGTCCACTGACCACGTTATATATTGTTGCAATTGTTTAGGGGATTTTTAACCATATTTAAATTGTATATAAAATTTTAAACTTCTCTTGTAATTGTTGGAATTATTTATATTAGGGAGGCATTTTGAAGGAAAGTACGTCTTTGTCAAAAAAAGAGAGAAAAAACAACTTTTGGAGGAAGTCCAATGAAAGTTTGAAGTATATTATTCAAGATTTGTTTAGAAATTTATAGAAAGTCAAATACTCAACTCAAGTTTGTATAACTTCTCAGTATAAACAAAATGGTTTGAACATGTAACGGTCAGAGTTTTTTGAAGCTATAAAAAGGATAGCAATTAACATATATTGATATAAGTAACTTCAAACTCTAAAACCCTATTAATGATGATTACCTCCAAATCTATAGCTCTAACAATAATCTTCCTATTATATCTAGTTTCTTGCGTCTCAAGTCAACGACAAAGCAACTTTCTTAACCATGGCTTCCTCGGGGCTAATCTCCTCAAGTTCGGCTCCTCCAAGGTTTACCCCAGTGGCCTCTTGGAGTTGACGAACACTTCGATGAGGCAAATAGGTCAAGCTTTTCATGGTTTTCCCATACCCTTGTCAAACCCTAACTCCACAAATTCGGTTTCTTTCTCCACAAGCTTCGTCTTTGCCATCACTCAAGGACCCGGCGCACCGGGCCACGGCTTAGCCTTCGTCATTTCACCCTCGATGGAATTCAGCGGGGCTTTTCCCAGCAATTATCTGGGCCTCTTCAACACCTCCAACAATGGAAACTCCTTGAATCGCATTCTCGCAATTGAATTTGACACCGTGCAGGCCGTTGAGTTGAACGATATTGATGATAACCATGTTGGTATCGACCTAAACGGAGTGACCTCCATTGAGTCTGCACCGGCTGCATATTTTGATGACCGAGAAGCGAAGAATATAACCTTGAGGCTGGCAAGTGGGAAACCAATTAGAGTCTGGATCGAATACAACGCGACGGAGATGATGCTCAATGTCACACTGGCTCCTCTAGATCGTCCGAAGCCAAGTTCACCTCTTCTCTCGAGAATACTGAATCTTTCCGGTATTTTCTCCCAAGAACATCACGTTGGATTCTCTGCGGCCACCGGAACTGTAGCGAGCTCACATTTGGTTCTAGGTTGGAGCTTCAACATCGAGGGGAAAGCATCAGACTTTGATATCACGAAGCTTCCTTCTCTTCCAGACCCGCCGCCTCCATTGTCTCCGTCCCCAAATCCTCCGGTTTTAGTCAAAAAAGATTCGAACAACACGAAGCTGATCGTTATCTGTGCTGCATCAGCAACAGTCGCAATCATGATTCTGATTCTTTTAGGGGTTTGGGTATTCCGTAGAAAGCGAATATTCTTTACAGCAGGTGCACGTAAATTCTCCCACCAGACGATTTCAAGCGCAACCAGAGGTTTCGACAGCTCTAAACTCTTGGGAGAAAGAAACTCTGGGAGTTTCTACAAAGGGCAGCTTTCTCCCACAGAGATAATCGCCGTAAAGAGAATTACTTGCACCACAAGGCAACAAAAGACAACCCTAATAGCCGAGATCGATGCAATCTCCAAGGTAAAACAAAGAAACCTTGTTGATCTATATGGTTACTGCAGCAAAGGAAACGAGATCTATCTTGTTTACAAATATGTCCCCAATGGAAGCCTAGACCGGTTCTTGTTCAGCAACGACCGACCAGTTCTCACATGGGTAGACCGGTTTTGTATTATAAAGGGCGTTGCGTCAGCACTTCAACACCTTCACGGCGAAGGTCAAAAACCTTTAATTCACGGAAACGTCAAAGCCAGCAACATACTCTTAGATGAAGAGCTAAACTCTCGACTTGGAGACTATGGACTAGGAAGCAGGCACAGCACCACGGGACATGTGGCGCCAGAACTAGGCAACACGGGAAAGGCTACACGTGACACAGATGTGTTCGAGTTTGGAGTGTTAATGATGGAGATTGTCTGTGGAAGGAAAGCCATAGAGCCGACAAAACCACCAGAAGAGATCAGTTTAGTAAACTGGGTGCTTCAAGGGTTCAAGAAAGGTGATCTGTTACAGAGATGCGACGCAAGAATCAATAGAGATAATTTGGTGGCTCGAGAAGTGGTATTAGTTCTGAAAACGGGACTTCTCTGCGCGAACCGATCTCCAGAATCAAGGCCAATGATGAAGCAAGTGTTTCGGTACCTCGACGGTACAGAACGTCTCCCTCATGATGACTACCTCTTCTATGGAGTCTAAAATGTGAATCTCAAAACGCGGTTGTATTGAAGCGTTTGCGTTTTGGATAGTGTGATTTAAAGATTGGACCAAGACGCATTAAGCATGATGTGAATAAAACCTAGAATGGTATTACTCTATGTAAATTTGAAATAAGAATTTCTGGTTTTGAGAAATATATTCTTGGTAATGGACAATCTTGCTACTCTTTCGGCAAATATAATATAGAAAATATCCAAATACATCTCTAATCAATCTAAGTGATGTTTTGTTATGTCATTTTAGGGTAAATAGTTTGTATTATGATACAAAGAACATATATATGTGAGTTAATGTTGAACAATGGATACACATATTTCTTTATGAAATTTGAAATTATTAAATCTTTTATAATTACGAGACCAAAAGTCGTTTTTCGTTTATATACTACCGAACTTTATATCTACAAAATTGGAATCTCCATGAAAACGTCTCTTGATTTTTTTATTAATTTTTGAAATTCCGCAAGTTATCAATATGAAGTCATGAACTTATAAACGCTCAAATTAAGAAATTTAGTTTGATGACAAAGTAAGAATTAAGTCTGACCATTCAGTTCTTAGTTTCGTTACTACTGATTTCTTGCTAAGTTTTTTTTGCAAAAATACTATGATTAAACTCCGCAAGTTATCACTATCCTATTATACATATGTATAAAAATTCACTGGTCAGTGTTTTAAGAATTATTCAATCATTTCTTTATAGGATAGTGGATAATTAACACCAAGGCCAACGCCTTCGTACACGATTATTCCATACCATTTTCCCGCGGTTGTGATTAATAATGAAATAGTAAAGACAATTAATAAATTATAATTTTAAAAAGTACCCATTATGATAATTTTTTCATTAGTTAATTATGTCAAAGAAAATTATAAAGTGGTTAAGTAACCCTAAAGTAAAAGCCAAATATGACGTTTTTTGTTCACTAATATATATTTGTACCGCATACAAATGTTGGATACACTATTGGTAACTTTTAACCATATAAAGATTGTGTAGAGAATATAAGGGGAAATATATTTCTCACGTTATTGTTGCAATTATTTTTATTTTAGAAAGAAATTGGGGAGGAAATTCCTAATGAAATTTTCAAGGATGTTAATAAGAGGTTTGCTTAACAATTTATATAAGTCAACTTAAGTTTGGTTAACTTCTTGGTATAAACAAAAATGTTTGAATGATGTTAAAGAAAAATACAAATATATTTTAATATGAAATGGTCGAGTTTTTTGAAGCTATAAAACAAGAGAGCAATGGTTCCCCGCTGGAAACGGAGGCCACGCTGGTATGGGCTATAACATGTCTTTCCCGACAAGGTATCTCTAATGTCATGTTCGAAATACACTGTAGAGACTTAAAAGAGGCAGTCCTTAATCCTGATTTATGGCCTCGGCTTGTTAGTTTTACTCCGGATATCTTGGGGACGGTTCGGTAAGATAGGAATTTCAGCTTCTATTTTGTTCCACGTGAAGGGAATGTTTGCGACGACGCAATAACCAAACATGTCTCTGAGCTGCCTCATTTATTTCGCTTTAATTGATGTCTCTTTACTGTTTTGGATAAAGTCATATGTCGACTTTGATAAAACTTGTAATAACATTTCCATTTAGATTTCAATGAATGTGTTTCGTGTTAAAAAAAAAAAAAAAGAGAGAGCAACGAACTATAAACATACTGACATAAGTAACTTCAAACTGTAAAAACATCAATGATAATCTTCCTATTATTCTTAGTTTCTTGTGTATCAAGTCAACGAGAAACCAAGTTTCTAAACCATGGCTTTCTCGGGGCTAATCTCTTGAAGTTCGGCCCATCTAAGGTCCCCCCATGGCCTCTTGGAGCTGACGAATACTTCGACGAGGCAAATGGGTCAAGCTTTTCATGGCTTTCCATATCATTCTTAAATCCTAACTCCTCAAATTTGGTTTCTTTCTCGACGAGTTTCGTTTTCGCCATCACTCAAGGACCCGCCGCAGCAGGCCATGACTTGAGCTTCGTTATCTCTCCGTCAATGGACGTTACTGAATCTTTCTGGGATTATCTCTGACGAGCCTTATGTTGGATTCTCTGCAGCCACAGGAACTCAGTAGCACACATCGTGTTCAAGGCTGGAGCTTCAACATCGAGGGGAAAGCATCAGACTTTGATATTACGAAGCTTCCTTCTCTTCCAGACCCGCCACGGCCATTATCTCCGTCCCTAAAAATCCTCCTGTTTCTGTCAAAAAGGATTCGAACAACACGAAGCTGATCATAATCTTCGTTGCATCAGTAACAATTGGACTTGTTATCTTGATTTTCTTAGGAGTTTGGGTTTTCCGTAGAAATAATATATTCTTCACAGGAGGCGCAAGGAAATTCTCCTACCAGACGATTTCAAGTGCAAATCTACTTGGATACAGCACGAAAGGAAACGAGATCCTATCTTGTTTATGAGTATGTTCCCAACAGAAGCCTTGACTTGTTCTTGTTCAGCAATGAGCGATCGCTTTTAAACTGGTCAGATCGGATCGCTTTTAAACTGGTCAGATCGGTTCAAAATCATAAAGGGAATCGCCACAGCATTGCAGTACCTACACGGCGAATGTCAGAGAACTCTCATTCATGGGAACTTCAAAAGCAGCAATGTGCTCCTTGACGAAGAGCTGCTCGCTCGGCTTGGAGATTATGGGCAAGGAAATAGGCAAAGCAACACAGGTCTTGCTGCAGAGCTTGTTGAGACAGCGGCAGCACAGACACGTGACACGGATGTATTTGCATTTGGCGTGCTAATAGAGCTTATTGAGATTGTCTGTGCACGGAAAGCTATAGAGCCAACAAGGCCACCAGAAGAGATCAGTTTGGTGAATTGGGTATTTCAAGGGTTTAGGAAAAACAAACTGCTCGAGTGCTGTGATGTACGAATCAATCAAGAGGAATTGGTGGCTCGGGAAGTGCTGCTCATTCTTAAACTAGGACTTCTATGTATTAACCAATCACCCCAAGTCAGGCCAGTTATGAGGAAAGTGGTGCAGTATCTTGATGGTACTGAACCACTCCCTCATGATGACTATATCTTCCATGGAGTCTAACAAGAAAACTATACAAACAACTCATAAGGTGACCTTGTAACGTGTTGTGTTGCAGCGATAATGTTCTGCGTAGTGTGAATAAAGATTGGACCCAGACGCAAACGCATAATTTATATGATATTCTTTCTTCTACTGAATTGCTATTTTAAATAAAAAAGGGAACAAATAAATTGTTATCGCAAACCCCGAACCTTACACTTTTACAGTGGTATACATAAACAAGGTAAAGCCTTTGCTAATCTAAGACGCACAAGAAGAGACTGTGTACTTCACCTGAGTGACTCCATGCACAAATGAGGGATCCGCAATGAGGTTGACACTATATTCATCTAAAAACAAATCCCAGTGGACAACCAAGTTTCAGTATAAAATGGCATTTCATTTAATCCAACATTGTACCACAAGCAACCACAAAAGTTGGTCAGAGCATGACCATTCTTCTAACAACTCGAACACAATAATTCCAAGACAATCACAATACCATATTTTCATAAGAAGACTACTCAATGCAAGAAACTATTACCAGAAGATCAGCCATGAATGTCTGCATAAAGTCTGCACTCAAGAATAGCAGAGTAATTGTCACTTGTCCAATTTTGCTGCCACCAACAAACAGACCACATAAGAAAGTTCGGAACACGTAAAAAAAAGCATCACATAAAAGATGAATCTAGCATGGCATTGTATCTTAAAAAGGATCTTCAAATAAAGCTGGATAAGGATTTAGTGGCTGATGCCCTTCTTTGCTTTCAGTGACTCCAGTGCTTTGTTTCGCAACTCAATCTCAAGCCTCTTTGGATCTGACTCCTCCCCTTTTTTATTCTTAGGATAGGTCTCAGCTTCTTCACCCTCTGAAGTATCTGAATGGTCTCGATTCTTATGTTTCAGCTTCCCACCACGACGTTCTTCCCTTTTACGACGCCTCTCCTCTCGCTTGCGCTTCTTCTCCTCCTTTCTTGTTTTCTTTTCTTCCTTCCTTCTCCTTTTAGCCTCCTTCCTATCTTCCAGGTCAGAATCAGAACTGCCCTTATCATCTGAGGATACTTCTTGCCTTGAAGACCTTTTATCCTTTCTTCTCTTTTTATCCTTAGTTCGATATCTGCTATTTTCCTTAGAATCAGAGGAACGGTTTGCATCCAGGTCGCTGTTATCCTCTTTCTCAACCTGCTCACTGTCTTTCACTTTATTAGAAAGAGGCTGACTCTTTCCTTCTGAATTTTCTACTCTAAGCGATTCCTTAGGCGAAACTGGGGACATCTGTGAACCATGGGTTCTATGACTGGAACGCCTCTCTGGCAACTTATCGCTGTTAAGAAGTTGAATAGACCAACGTTTATCAAACCTTGAAATCTGAAGTCAAAAGAAAATCATATGGAAAGGAAAAGAAAGAAAATGCACCTCTTTCTCTCTTGCTCCTTCACATGTTCTACACGCCCAACTTCTAGAACCTTTTCCGGTAATTGTTTCCGCTTATCAGTATCAGGCGACTGCGCTGAAGTTCTCTTTAATAGCTTGGATTTTCGAATCCTGTCCTCTCTATACACAATGCGAAAACAGAAGATGGTCAAGGAGTTAACAGCTACTTATAAGAAGAATTTGCATGAAACGTGAACAGTTTATACCACCTTATTTAAAAGGCATTGACACAAATAAAACGGTAAATGGAGTCATGAAGAGCATACCTATCTCGCTCTTCAGATGGATGTCCAGGAGATCTTCTGTCCTTATGATGTTTTCTTCCACTTGGAGGAGATCTACGGCGAACAGAAGGTGAGCGCGACCTAGAAGAAGATCTGCTCGAAGATGGAGACCGTCTCCTATGTCTGTCATCAGGTGATCGTGAAGCAGATGGAAATCTTCGACTTCGCCGGTTGACAGGTGTTGGTGACCTGCGCCGAACAGGAGAGCGCGCTTTCGGATGAGATGAAGGAGAAGATCTACCTCGACTTCTAACAGGTGACATAGATCCACCCTGCTTGACATGTGAAGGGGATTCTCCTTCACCACGTCCAGCTGGTGACAGGGAGCTTCGCTCTTTGGCAGGTGTCAGTGAACTACGTCTTCTAACAGGTGGAGATGGTAACACTTTTTTCCCACCAGGAGGGGATAGTGAACTAGGTGATGGTGATTCCAGGTGATTGGCTGAATGAGATCCTCCAATCCTCATTGGCGAAGGTGATCCTGCACGCCTAGGAGGTGGTGAAGGCAACCTTTGCCCAGCGGGTAGTGAAGGCAATCTTGCCCCAGTAGGTGCCCTGCGATTAGCCACTGGTGACGGAGACCTCCCTTGTGAGTCAGACCTTTCCCGCTTAGCTAGTGGTGACCGTGACCTGTTACGCCTATAGAGTGGAGATGGAGACCTGCGCCTCCTAGCTGGTGGTGAAGGAGACCTACGCCTTCTAAAGGACAGTGGAGATCGGCGACGCCTAGCAGGCGGAGACGGTGACCTGCGTGACCTAGCAGGAGGCGACGGTGACCTGCGCCGCCTAGCAGGTGGTGATGGTGACCTGCGTCTCCTAGCAAGTGGGGATGGTGACCTGCGCCGCCTAAAGGGTGATGGAGACCGGCGACGCCTTGAAGGGGGTGGTGATTGACGGCGTCCCTCAGGCGTAGGTCGCCTGTGATGTCTAATAGGTGACCGAGACCTGCTTCCATAAGGAGTATGTATCCTACGTCGCCGAGGAGACAGAGACTTATGCAAGGAACGTGATCTGGATCTACGCCTTGAATCCGACACTATCCGCTTTCTGGGTGAGATGGAGGCATCTGATGATCGAGACAAGCTCCTGGATTTCCGTTCACTGTTGTACAAGTAGATCAGCCACTAGCGAAAATCGCACAAGGATTTACAGGAAATAAAAGATACAGAAATAGCAAGTTGGACATCACAGGCTACAATTTCTTTGGATTAAGAAAAACAATTGTGGAAGGCATACCCAGAATAACTTCTGGAGCCTGAATTTGTTTTGTTGATAGACCTAGAACGTGACCCTCTGCAAAGGTCACATATATAAGAAAATGGTATCAGAGAAAACAAAATTATTGAAAAGTTACCTAAGGGGTGAGCGGGATGCTTCTCTGCGACGTGGAGATATCAGATCCCTGCATCAAGGAGGCAATGTCAAAACCCACTCACATTATAATCTTAGCTACAAACAGATTTCTGGAGAACCAGCAAACCACATGCAAAGCACCAGTAGCATAACTAAAAACACTAAAAGGTTAGAAGACCCAAAACAGCCATTGATAGAAATAATTGAAAAAACTTTGCCAGCAAGTATTTAATAGAGATTATCCACGTACAACACATGGATGGACTCGATCCAGAATAATAGCACACATTCCCAGACTCCAAGTATACAACATGATAAAGAACACAAGGGCATACATTTATGACCAGAGATCAGAGGTGCTCTATCTAGTCTAGTTTCAATAAATTACAAGAGAGGTAATGAAAACATAGACATCAAGAGAACTCTACCTTCTCCTTTCTTTTATACCATTCTTCTCGTCAGCCCTTCTCCCATCCTCTGGGTGATCTCTTGAAGGTTTTTTCTCCATCCCATTTGGCACCTTGAGTGCAACGCCGCTGTCCTACAGTAGTTTGAGGTAAAGCACATGAACCCTAATAATTGCAGAAGCTATCTGAATAACATGAAAAGAACAGGCGAATGTTAAAACCAGAAGAGCATCGGTAAAGACTGAAACTCTAGCATGAATAAGTTGGTCTTACTATTTTCTTCAGTGTATCATGCTCGCGGTCTGCTTTTTGAATTGCTTCTTCCTGCCACAAAAGTAAAATAATCATGAGACAGCAGGAGAGAAAAGTCATTCATAATAAATTCTAACTTCAAAATGACTTCCAAGAATACCTGTTTCTTCTTTGTTTCAGCTTCTCTAGCATCTAAAAACTGCTGTGGAACACCACTTGAATTATTCTGTGCGCTTAGAAGAAGTGTCCAGAGTTCTTTCATGAACTTGCCAGTATTTTTCTCCATGAATCCAGTTAGCGATATTTGAATCTCCTTCCCATTCACTACCTACATTAGGAACACCATTCAATTGGATATTAGTTCAACAAAAGTTCGACAGCAACAAAAAAGCTCACTTGATGAAACCATATTACCACCTTTATCTCAAGTAACATCAACCAACAACACTGAAGAGATATAAACCGTCAATTGTACAGCATGACTAATGAATAGGAAAAGAAAAGGCATATATAAGCTACCTTCCCATCAAGCAGACCGTAAATAAAGTTGATCAGCACTTCATCTTCAAAACCAAGAAGCTCAGTGACTCTGGTCGCAATCCAAGGTTTCATAACATCCATCTTCACTTTGGTCACATCCAGCTAACACCAAGCCAAGCATAGGAACAGTCAGTTGCCACAACTAATAAATAGATACACCATTAAAGCCCTCCAAACTAAATTACATAGTAAAAATACACAATAATTGAATCTAAACTAAGTAATTCAATGAAATAACCTACGAATTTATACTCAAACAGATAACCAATTTGATACAGAATTCACAAATTCGTTAAATTGGAAGAGTACACAAAGAACTTGGGATCAAACTGACCAGATTCTCCAACTCTGGAGCAAATTTCTGACTTTTCATCAATTTGGCTTGCTTGTTAGAAAACCGAGTATCCTGCTCGGCGGAAGTACCCTAAAAAAAAAAAATCAAAACAAAGACGAATCAGAGCGTAATCGAAACCCATCTTCTCAAACATACGATGAAGAATCAAAACCATGGGAAAAGAAAGCTTTAAGATCTGGATCTAAAAGATGAATCGCAGTATTCAAGTAAGAAGAATGATTAAAAAAAAAAACTCACCCGGAAGAACCCGCCTGACATATTTTAGGGTTAGTAGAAGCACTCGCCCTTCTCTAGATCGAAGCTTGAGAGAGATTTTGTGATTGTGTAGTATCCGCAGATGTGAAAATGAGGGGCTTCTACAACATTTTGAAGAGTTTTTACGAGCCCTAGCTAGCTCTATGCTGGATGACTCACTTAATTTTATGTTTCCATTTTTACCCCCGGTTTTTTAAGAAAATCACGTTTTTGCCATTTGTGGGAACATTCGTAAACGAAAACACTTTTGCTGCCCTTTAAAATCTGATTGATGGGTTTTAATTTTGACATGTTGGTTTCAATTGACATAACATATGGCCCATAAGCGTTTTATCTAACTAACCTATTTGGTTTTCTATAGGCATATTACAATTTGGCCCAAGGCAGCCCTAGTAATCGTAGGTTTATTTGCTCTAGAGTCTTGAATGATACAAGAGATTATTATTGAAACATGCACTTTTGCTAGCGATTCTTTTCGAAACCGACACTATGAACAGTAGGAGTGTCAGTAGGCACATTGTCAATTATAGCATTCTTTTTTTTGTCTTTGGCGCATGAGTGGGAACGGGAGAATGGTTTGAAGGGTTTTTGCGTGTGATGATCATCACTTGTAATAGGATTATTATATCATAATATCTATGAATATATGATGATAATGTAGTAGATGACAAAAAAACATTTTAGGAACAAGTCATATTTAAGTTAAAAACATTTTGAAAAAAGATTTGAAACTTTTCCTAAACCTAAAACTTGAGGTACTTTTAGAAATTTTCTAAAATTGTGGTATTCTTGAATTTTTTTTAAAGCTGAAGATCCTGACATCTCTTGAAGTGTACTTTGTAAAACTCTCTGTGCTCTAAAACCCAAACTAAAACATAAAAGACAAAACTCAAAAGATCTTAAAACAGTCCCAGCGAGAAAAATAAGGTTCGTAGTTATCTTCCAAATTTTACTTTTTTTTCATTCCTTTATACAATCGCTAAGTCAAACCAACCCTAATATTAATACGCCGTAATTTTTAATTTCCATTAGTTAAATCATAAAAAAGCACAAAAACCCTAAGGTTCTTGCATCGCCGTCGGATTTTTCCGTCAACACTATAAAAACTCACTTTTTCCCTGTTGAGCTAATTTTTTCTATCTCTCAAATCTTAAGTCTTTGTTAGGGTTCTTTATTTTAAAACAAACAGTAACATGAAAAATCAATTCATCGATACAATCTCTGGAATGGATTTGAGTATCGCTTAATAAAGTTTTGATCTTTGGGTTTAGTTCTAAAAAAGATAATTTTGGGGATTGTATATATTGAGGTAGAAAGGTTTGATCTTTATGTTTTTTTTTTCTTGAAGAGTTTAGCGTATGTGAGTATAATCTGATATATTGATTTTGGGGTTTTTGTTGTTTAGGTGATAATGATACCGGAACTAGGGAGAAGACCGATGCATAGAGGTAACGAAGATTCATCTTTTGGGGATGATTATGAGAAAGAGATTGGAGTATTGCTTGGTGAGCAGCAGCGACGGCAAGAAGAAGCTGATGAGCTTGAGCGAGAGCTTAACTTGTATAGAAGTGGCTCTGCTCCACCGACTGTGGATGGTTCTGTTAGTGCTGCCGGAGGGCTTATCAGCGGCGGAGGTGGGGCTCCTTTTTTGGAGTTTGGTGGAGGCAATAAGGGTAATGGGTTTGGTTGTGATGATGAGGAGTTTAGGAAAGATCCGGCTTACTTGTCTTATTACTATGCTAATATGAAGTTGAATCCGAGGTTGCCACCGCCTTTGATGTCTAGGGAGGATTTGAGGGTTGCTCAGAGGCTTAAAGGGAGTAGCAACGTGTTAGGTGGTGTTGGGGATAGGAGAAAAGTGAATGAGAGTCGATCTTTGT
The DNA here is from genome assembly GCA_018361395.1 of Boechera stricta. Classification (NCBI taxonomy): domain Eukaryota; kingdom Viridiplantae; phylum Streptophyta; class Magnoliopsida; order Brassicales; family Brassicaceae; genus Boechera; species Boechera stricta. The sequence continues at coordinate 11,877,691 of CM031541.1, read as the reverse complement.
TCTCTATGCCACCTGGTTTTGATCAGATGAAGCAGCATGAGTTTGAAGCTGAAAAAACTAGTGCTTCTTCTTCTGAGTGGGATGCAAATGGATTGATCGGTTTGCCGGATTTGGGGCTTGGAGGCAAGCAGAAGAGTTTTGCCGATATCTTTCAGGTTGGTGATACCTGTTCTGATCATTACGCTTCATCGACGATGCTTGCCCTTTTTTCCTTGTCATTTTCTCTGATGATTGCCCTTTTTCCCTTGTCATTGAATGTTTATGGATGTATGGTGTTTCATTCAAAATTATCGTTGTATGTGTTGTGTATATTTCTCCTGAATATTCTTGCTTATGTGGATTGCTTTTGTGCAGCCTGATATGGGGCATGGGCATCCCGCCGCACAACAGCCTTCACGTCCTGCTAGTCGTAATGCCTTTGATGAAAATGTGGACTCCACGAATAATCAGTCTCCATCTGCTTCACAAGGCATTGGTGCGCCATCTGCATACAGTTATGCAGCTGTTCTGGGTTCTTCTTTGTCTAGAAATGGAACTCCAGATCCACAGGCTATTGCTAGGGTGCCTAGTCCCTGCCTTACTCCTATTGGGAGTGGAAGAGTGAGTTCAAATGATAAGAGGAACACAAGTAACCAAAGCCCGTTCAACGGTGTTACATCTGGTCTCAACGAGTCTTCTGATCTCGTCAATGCTTTATCTGGCATGAACCTGTCAAGCAGTAGCGGGTTAGATGATCGGGGTCAGGCTGAACAGGACGTTGAAAAGGTCAGGAACTATATGTTTGGATTTCAAGGTGGGCATAACGAAGTCAATCAACACGGGTTCCCAAACAAATCTGATCAAGCCCATAAGGCAACTGGTTCTTTGAGGAATTTACAGTTGAGAGGGTCACAAGGATCTGCCTTTAATGGTGGAGGTGGACTAGCTAATCCTTACCAGCATCTTGATAGCCCAAACTATTGTCTGAACAATTACGCATTAAATCCAGCTGTAGCTTCTATGATGGCTAGCCAACTTGGGAATAGTAACTTTTCTCCAATGTATGATAATTATTCTGCAGCATCTGCTTTGGAATTTTCTGGAATGGACTCCAGACTTCATGGGGGAGGTTTTGAATCACGTAATCTTGGCAGGGTAAATAATAGAATGATGGGAGGAGCTGCTGGTCATCAGTCACATATGGCAGATCCAATGTATCATAAGTACGGGAGGTTCTCTGAGAATGTTGATTCGCTTGATCTTCTTAATGATCCTGCAATGGACAGGAACTTTATGGGTAATTCATACATGAATATGCTTGAACTCCAGAGGGCTTATCTCGGAGCTCAGAAATCACAGTATGGTGTTCCTTACAAATCCGGGAGCCCTAACAGCCATAGCTATTATGGGAGTCCAACATTTGGGTCTAACATGTCATATCCTGGCAGCCCATTGGCTCATCATGCTATGCCAAATTCTCTTATGTCACCTTGTAGCCCAATGAGACGAGGTGAAGTTAATATGCGATATCCCTCTGCAACAAGAAACTATTCGGGAGGGGTAATGGGTTCTTGGCACATGGATGCTAGTTTGGATGTAGGCTTTGGATCTTCATTGCTTGAAGAGTTTAAAAGTAACAAAACAAGAGGGTTTGAACTTTCTGAAATAGCTGGCCATGTTGTGGAGTTCAGGTATTTCCTTGACGGTCTTTTCTTTTTTCTTGTCTATATTTGTCCCAATCTAACGCATATTTGGGGGCTTTTGTGATTGGGCGATCAGTGCGGATCAATATGGGAGCCGGTTTATTCAGCAGAAACTCGAGACAGCAACAACTGATGAGAAAAACATGGTTTATGAGGAGATCATGCCACAAGCTCTTGCGCTGATGACCGACGTTTTTGGAAACTATGTGATTCAGAAGGTAGATTTATTTAGTCTTCCTCTTTGGTTTATTTTGAAGTTAAGACATTGTAAGTTGTAACATGAGAAATTCCTGACTGCCTACAGTTCTTTGAGCATGGACTCCCGCCACAGAGGAGAGAATTGGCAGAGAAACTGTTTGACAATGTTTTGCCTCTTAGCTTACAGATGTATGGTTGTCGTGTTATCCAGAAGGTAAAGCCTAGTTCTCACCTGTTTTACTGTTCTCACCTGTTTTACTGTTTTCTATAAGTCTATCTTCCATTCTCAAGAATAGTTAAGACTTTAGTTATTTTTCTGTGTTTACCTTTTTAGGCAATTGAGGTGGTTGATCTAGACCAGAAAATTAAAATGGTGAAAGAACTTGATGGACATGTGATGCGATGCGTACGCGACCAGAATGGGAACCATGTAGTTCAAAAGTGCATTGAAAGTGTGCCTGAAGAAAACATCGAATTCATAATTTCGACTTTCTTTGGCCATGTTGTTACCCTCTCTACTCACCCATACGGGTGCCGCGTTATCCAGGTTCTTGCTTTTAGTAATAATAAAGATGAAAAATTTCTTGATCTTATGCTTCTATGTATAACTTTTTTAATCTTCTGTTGCAGAGGGTATTGGAGCACTGCCATGACCCGGATACACAGAGTAAGGTTATGGAAGAGATCCTGTCCACTGTTAGTATGCTGGCCCAAGATCAGTATGGAAACTATGTTGTTCAGGTCTGTAGAAAATATGATTTTCTCTGAAACTCTGTTTATATAGTATGCTTAAACCTGATACACGTTATGTGGACAGCATGTACTGGAGCACGGAAAGCCTGATGAGCGCACTGTGATAATCAAAGAATTAGCGGGTAAGATTGTTCAGATGAGCCAGCAGAAGTTTGCGTCGAACGTTGTTGAGAAATGTTTGACTTTTGGAGGTCCTGAGGAACGGGAATTGCTGGTGAATGAGATGCTGGGCACAACTGATGAAAACGAGCCTCTTCAGGTTTGTCAAACACATACTTTCAGATGATTGTCGGGGAAAATAAAGAAACTAATAAGCTCATAAGCTTCTTTTTCTTGTGTTATAGGCGATGATGAAGGATCAGTTTGCAAACTATGTAGTGCAGAAAGTTTTGGAGACATGCGATGACCAACAGCGTGAGCTGATACTTACTCGTATTAAAGTGCATCTTAATGCTTTAAAGAAATACACTTATGGAAAGCATGTCGTTGCACGTATTGAAAAACTCGTTGCTGCTGGAGGTATGTATATGTTCCTCTTCTCTTCTATGGGTCCAAAGTTTCAGCCTTTTCCGCTACAAACCTCCCAAATTGTCTTTACTGCATTGATTTCTATTGCCTTACTTGGTGGTTGAAAAGAGTTCTATAAATATCTGAGAAAGAGACAAAATAAGCATTTCTATGGCTATTCATCGTCTGTAAGTGGTTATTTCTTATATGCAGAGAGGAGAATGGCTTTGCAGTCCCTAACCCAGCCTCAGATGGCGTAAGGCCGCAAGTGTTGTACAGCTTAACTAGGGTGGATGGCTCTGCCATAGCGTTTTGAGAATTAGGTAAGATCTAAACCGGAAATAATCTGTGGGAAAATTGTGAAGGAGAGCTTTGTTTTCTCTACAAAATCTGTAAAATTGTGTAGTTGCTTACGGTTTTTCTATACATAGAACCAAACATCCCACTTTAGGCTGATGAGTGAGAGAAAAAGGCAGAGAATGGTGTAAAGGTGGGTTGAGAAACGGTGAGGATTTTAGGGTTTCCTTCACACAAAAGAGAATGGCTGTTTCATTGCCAAATGTGTAGAAGTGAGAATATGTTCATGCTTTTAGGACAATCCCAGTTTTTAGAGTTTTTTCTCCATCTATGTAATTTGTTTCATCAAACTCTTGTTTCCTATTTCACGAGGAACTCTTTTGTTTCTGTAATTTTGCAATCTTGTCGTTTATATCGATCAAGTTGCTTGGTACACAAGAAACATATCATAGATGCGACAATCACAAAGCAACCTTACAAACAAAATCAATCTTGGTCTCTCTAAGCCGGGTCGGGTATAGGCAAAAAAGTACTGACTGGGTATTTATAAAATTTGGTTCGGTATTTTTCGGGTTCGGGTATCTACGGGTATCTAGAAATACATAGTTTCGGGTATTTTTTTTTAATATACGAAAATTGAGGCTAATTAGGAGTAATTTGGTTCGGGTATCGGTTCGGATATTTTGGGTTTCGGGTATTTCGGATTTAGAGAAAAATGTGCATATCGAGTATTTATAAAAATTTTGGTTCGGTTCGATTTGATTCGGGTATTTTCGGGTCGGTTCTGGATCGGATATCGGGTATTTTGCCCAATCCTACGGTAGTCTCTCTAACAATGGAACAAAATCATTCAAGATCAATGTCAATGTCATAATCTTCGAACTTTTGACCAAAACCTCTTGGTCCAGCTTTGGCTCTCATTGCCTTCTTCTTCCCACCTTTTAGACCTCTTTGCTGCTTCGTCTTTCTCAAACTTCTCTCTCTCCCTCTTCCCAAGAAACACAGTCACTCCAATGTACACAACCTGTAAAAAATTATTCACAGGATCTCAAAACCGGTTTAGAAACTCGAAAACCGGGTTCTAATTTTGATTTGACAAGTTATAGATAAGATTGGTTTTGTGGATAAAACTTACACCAATGGTGAGAACTGTGAGAGCAAGAAATGCAACTAAGAGAAGCACTTGTATAATCAAAGCAACACCATCTTGGCCACCACTTGACACAATTGCTTCAGAAGAAGAATCAGAAGAAATGATCTCTTGAGATATTTCCTCTGGAGTTCAGAGAATCTCTAAAGTTGGGTTTTTTCCTGGTGACGACGAAGAGCCTTAGAAGACAAGATCTTTCTTCTTCAAACAGACCAAGAGAGTGGATGTAAATGGTGGGTTTTAGGCTTTTAGCTGGATTTTGGATTCTTGGTCTGAAATTTGAAAGAGATAGAGATGGTGTTGCTGTCGCAGGCATCGTTTGTCCACTCCGAGATTCTCTATCTCTTCAGCCATCGTTAGTGATGGCAGAACAAATTTTAAACCCGCTTGACATCTCTCTGCTGAACAAGTAGAACAAGCTAAAGTGGCTAGAAGACTCTTGTGGGAAGAGAGGGTCTGTCTCATGGGAGAGACACGAATGAAAAGTATCTTTTCTTACATTCCCTTAAGTGTTGTCGTTTAACAAGAATGTGTGTGTGTATTTAAAGGGACTCCGATATGTTAGGGTTTCCTTATGCAAAACAGTACAACCATTATTAATCTCAATGCTCCTTCCATTTCTATCTCTCTCATTCTCTTTCTCTTTCGATCTTCTTCAATTCTTCTATCGATAGGCTCAGTATCGAGTATCTGTCTTTTCTGACAACACTATAAAACCCATTTTTCTATTTTTCAATCTAAAGTCTTTGTTAGGGTTCTTTATTTTAAAACAAGCAGAACATGAAATATCAAATCATCATACAATCTGAGGAATGGATTTGAGTATCGCTTAACAAAGATTTGATCTTTGGGTTAGTTCTAAACAGAGAATTTTTGGGGATTGTATATATTGAGGTATAAAGGTTTGATCTTTATGATTTTTCTTCAAGAGTTTAGCGTATATGAGTATAATCTGGTTTTCGGGTTTTTGTTGTTTAGGTGATAATGATACCGGAACTGGGGAGAAGACCGATGCATAGAGGTAACGAAGATTCATCTTTTGGGGATGATTATGAGAAAGAGATTGGAGTATTGCTTGGTGAGCAGCAGCGACGGCTAGAAGAAGCTGATGAGCTTGAGCGAGAGCTTAACTTGTATAGAAGTGGCTCTGCTCCACCGACTGTGGATGGTTCTATTAGTTCTGCCGGAGGGCTTTTTAGCGGCGGAGGTGGGGCTCCTTTTTTGGAGTTTGGTGGAGACAATAAGGGTAATGGGTTTGGTTGTGATGATGAGGAGCTTAGGAAAGATCCGGCTTATTTGTCTTATTACTATGCTAATATGAAGTTGAATCCGAGGTTGCCACCGCCTTTGATGTCAAGGGAGGATTTAAGGGTTGCTCAGAGGCTTAAAGGGAGTAGCAACGTGTTAGGTGGTGTTGGGGATAGGAGAAAAGTGAATGAGAGTCGATCTTTGTTCTCTATGCCACCTGGTTTTGATCAGATGAAGCAGCATGAGTTTGAGGCTGAGAAAACTAGTGCTTCTTCTTCGGAGTGGGATGCTAACGGATTGATCGGTTTGCCAGGTTTGGGGCTTGGAGGCAAGCAGAAGAGTTTTGCTGATATTTTTCAGGTTGGTGATACCTCTTCTTATTACTACAACGCTTCTTGTTAGCTTCTTTCGGTTGTCTAAAGTTGATTATGTGTTGATACTTTGTTAATGTTTTCTCTCTCAGATAGTTCTTTCTGTATGTGTATATTTCTCTATACAGCTATTCAGCAGATATTCTTGCTTATGTAAACTTGGTGGATTGCTTTTCTGCAGGCTGATATGGGGCATGGACATCCTGTCGCACAGCAGCCCTCACGTCCTGCAAGTCGTAATGCCTTTGATGAAAATGTTGACTCTAAGAATAATCTGTCTCCATCTGCATCACAAGGCATTGGTGCACCATCTCCATACAGCTATGCAGCTGTTCTGGGCTCTTCTTTGTCTAGAAATGGAACTCCAGATCCACAGGCCATTGCTAGGGTGCCTAGTCCTTGTCTTACTCCCATTGGGAGTGGGAGAGTGAGTTCAAATGATAAGAGGAACACAAGTAACCAAAGCCCGTTCAATGGTGTTACATCTGGTCTCAATGAGTCCTCTGATCTTGTCAATGCTTTATCTGGTATGAACCTGTCAGGCAATGGCGGGTTAGATGAACGGGGTCAGGCTGAGCAAGATGTTGAAAAGGTCAGGAACTATATGTTTGGACTGCAAGGTGGGCATAATGAAGTCAATCAACACGTTTTCCCAAAAAAATCTGATCAAGCTCATAAGGGAACTGGTTCTTGGAAGAATTCACAATTGAGAGGGTCACAGGGATCTGCCTATAACGATGGATGTGGACTGGCTACTCCTTACCAGCATCTTGATAGCCCAAACTTTTGTCTGAACAATTATGCATTAAATCCAGCTGTAGCTTCTATGATGGTTAGCCAACTTGGGAATAGTAACTTTTCTCCGATGTATGAAAATGTTTCTGCAGCATCTGCTTTGGGATTTTCTGGAATGGATTCCAAACTTCATGGGGGAGGTTATGTATCTTCTGGTCAAAACCTCTCTGAATCACGTAATCTTGGCAGGTTCAGTAATCAAATGATGGGAGGAGGTGTTGGTCTTCAGTCACATATGGCAGACCCAATGTATCATCAGTATGCAAGGTTCTCTGAAAATGCTGATGCTCTTGATCTTCTCAATGATCCTTCAATGGACAGGAACTTTATGGGTAATTCATACATGAGTATGCTTGAACTCCAGAGGGCTTATCTTGGAGCTCAGAAATCACAGTATGGTGTCCCTTACAAATCCGGGAGCCCTAACAGCCATAGCGATTATGGGAGTCCAACATTTGGGTCTAATATGTCATATCCTGGCAGCCCATTGGCTCATCATCTTCTGCCAAATTCTGTTGTGTCACCTTGTAGCCCGATGAGACGAGGTGAAGTTAATATGCGATATCCGTCTACAACAAGAAACTATTCGGGAGGGGTAATGGGTTCTTGGCACATGGATGCTAGTTTGGATGAAGGCTTTGGATCTTCAATGCTTGAAGAGTTCAAAAGTAACAAAACAAGAGGATTCGAACTTTCTGAAATAGCTGGCCATGTTGTAGAGTTCAGGTATTTCCTTGAAAGTCTTTTACCTTTTTTCTTGTGTACAATTTGTCCCAAGCTAATGCGTACTTGGGGATTTTCATGACCAGTTCGGATCAATATGGAAGCCGGTTTATTCAGCAGAAACTCGAGACAGCAACAACTGATGAGAAAAACATGGTTTATGAGGAGATCATGCCACAAGCTCTTGCCCTGATGACTGACGTTTTTGGAAACTATGTGATTCAGAAGGTTGGTTTATTTGGTCCTCCTCTTTGATTTATTTTGGAGTTAAGATATTGTAACATAAGTGATTCCTGACTTTTGCTTATCTTCCTACAGTTCTTTGAGCATGGACTCTCGCCACAGAGAAGAGAGTTGGCAGATAAACTCTTTGACAATGTTTTGCCTCTTAGCTTACAGATGTATGGTTGTCGTGTCATCCAGAAGGTAAAGTCTAGTTCTCACATGTTTTGCTGTTCTCTATAAGTCTATCTTCGATTCTCAAGAACAGTTAGAAGTTTCGTTATTTTTCTGTGTTTACCTTTTTAGGCAATTGAGGTGGTTGATCTAGACCAGAAAATTAAAATGGTGAAAGAACTTGATGGACATGTGATGCGATGTGTACGTGATCAGAATGGGAACCATGTGGTTCAAAAGTGCATCGAATGTGTGCCTGAAGAAAACATCGAATTTATTATTTCCACTTTCTTTGGCAATGTTGTGACCCTCTCCACTCACCCCTACGGGTGCCGTGTTATTCAGGTTCTTGCTCTTAGTAATAAAGAAAGATTACACATTTCTTGATCTGATGCTTCTAAGCAAAACTCTTATCGTCTTTTGTTGCAGAGGGTATTGGAGCACTGCCATGACCCTGATACACAGAGTAAGGTTATGGAAGAAATCATGTCCACTGTTAGTATGCTGGCCCAAGATCAGTATGGAAACTATGTTATTCAGGTTTGTAAAAAATATGAGTTATACTGCAACTGGTTATTTTTACAGTTTGCTCAAAAGTAATACACGTTTTGTTGACAGCATGTATTGGAGCACGGAAAGCCTGATGAGCGTACTGTGATAATCAAGGAATTAGCGGGGAAGATTGTTCAGATGAGCCAGCAGAAGTTTGCGTCGAACGTTGTTGAGAAATGTTTGACTTTTGGAGGTCCAGAGGAACGGGAATTGCTGGTGAATGAGATGCTGGGCACAACTGATGAAAATGAGCCTCTTCAGGTTTGTCAAACACATACTTCCAGATGATTGTTGGGGTAAATAAAGAAACTATTTGCTCATAAGCTTCTTCATCTTTTGAATATAGGCGATGATGAAGGATCAGTTTGCCAACTATGTAGTGCAAAAAGTTTTAGAGACATGTGATGACCAACAGCGTGAGCTGATACTTACTCGTATTAAAGTGCATCTCAATGCTTTAAAGAAATACACTTATGGAAAGCATATTGTTGCTCGTGTTGAAAAACTTGTTGCTACTGGAGGTATGTATAATATGTACTTTGGGTCCAAAGTTTTGACCTATGTCTGCTATAAACCTCTCAGATTGTCTTTACTGTTTTTATTTGTATCGCCTTACTTGGTTGAAGAGACTTCGATAAGTATTTGAGAAAGAAAGAGAATATATCGCATTTCATTGTTTCTAAGTGGTTCTTTTCTTATATGCAGAGAGAAGAATGGCTTTGCAGTCCCTAACCCAGCCTCAGATGGCGTAAGGCCGCAAGTGTTGTACAGCTTAACTAGGGTGGATGGCTCTGCCATAGCGTTTTGAGAATTAGGTAAGATCTAAACTGGAAATAATCTGCGGGAAAATTGTGAAGGAGAGCTTTGTTTTCTCTGCAAAATCTGTAAAATTGTGTAGTTGCTTACGGTTTTTCTATACATAGAACCAAACATCCCACTTTAGGCTGATGAGTGAGCGAGAAAAAGGCAGAGAATGGTGTAAAGATGGGTTGAGAAATGGTGAGGATTTTAGGGTTTCCTTCACACAAAAGAGAATGGCTGTTTCATTGCCAAATGTGTAGAAGTGAGAATATGTTCATGCTTTTAGGACAATCCCAGTTTTTAGAGTTTTTTCTCCATCTATGTAATTTGTTTCATCAAACTCTTGTTTCCTATTTCACGAGGAACTCTTTCGTTTCTGTAATTTTGCAGTCTTGTTGTTTATATCGACCAAGTTGCTTGGTACACAAGAAACATATCATAGATGCGATAATCACAGAGCAACCTTACAAACAAAATCAATCTTGGTCTCTCAAATAACAATGGAACAAAATCATTCAAGATCAATGTCAATGTCCTCGTCTTCAATCTTCTGACCAAAACCTCTTGGTCCAGCTTTGGCTCTCATTGCCTTCTTCTTCCCACCTCTCTTAGACCTCTTTGCTGCTTCGTCTTTCTCAAACTTCTCTCTCTCCCTCTTCCCAAGAAACTCAGTCACTCCAATGTACACAACCTGTAAAAGTTTATTCACAACAGGATCTCAAAACCGGTTTAGAAACTCGCAAACCGGGTTCTGATTTTGATTTGACAAGTTATAGATAAGATTGGTTTTGTGGATAAAACTTACACCGATGGTGAGAACTGTGAGAGCAAGAAATGCAACAAAGAGAAGCACTTGTATAAACAAAGCAACACCATCTTGGCCACCACTTGACACAATTGCTTCAGCAGAAGAATCAGAAGAAAAGATCTCTTGAGATATTTCCTCTGGAGTTGCAGAGACTCTCCATAGTTGGGTTTTTTCCTGGTGACGACGAAGAACCCTAGAATACAAGATCTTTCTTCTTGAAACAGACCAAGAGAGTGGAGATATATGGTGGGTTTTAACTGGATTTTGGAATCTTGGTCTAAAATTTGAAAGAGATAGAGATGGTGTTGTTGTCGCAGACATCGTTCGTCCACTCCGAGATTCTCTCTCTTCAGATTCTGGACATCACCCAGTTTTAGTTTCTTACATCCAACGGTTCATGTCTTCTTAAGATTGAGAGAGTAAACATGGATCGAAAAAAGCCCAATATATTACTTACTGGGCCTTATCTTTCTATTAGTCTCGAATTTAATCGTATCCTAAACCTGTTATTACTCTTCCCATCACTACCAAACCCTTTCTAGTATATGAATTATTGGAAGAGGCATCACTAATTACGTCATCATCACTTTCCCAATTAAATAATTAAAACTAAACCTAATTCAATCTTATCTTATGGATTACTTTGAGATATAATTTATCTCGGGAAAATATCAAAAAAATGCCGAACTTTCAAAAATACCCATTTTTAATACCCATTTATTCGGATCGCTGGAAAAAAACCTCGATATACCGTTGACTTCCAATTAAATCCTAGACGGGATTTGACTAATCTGTTTTAGGTCCACTGTTAACTGAGTTAACGGACTAAGCTAACGACCATCTGTGCTTTACACTCTGCGTTTTAAACTAACCTAACAATCCTAAAAAAAATCATCAATTCTACTACCAAATCCCTAAATTGAATTTGGGAAAACAAAAATTCTCAATAAATTCAACAAATCTCCAATTTCTTATTTTTCTCAATAGAATCAACAAATCGATTCTACAAATTCAGTACCAAAGCCAAGAGTTTGAGAAATAATAACCAAAACCCCAAAATCATAAACGAGATTACCGTCAGTTTACTTATATTATCATATGTTGTATCGTCGTGGTTATGGTGTTCTTGCTGGTAATAGTCTTCATTGGGTTTTACCTCGAAGGCATGGTTTGATTGCGTTTAATCTCATTGCAGCTTCTATAGCATTTGTAGATTCATGAGAGCTATCAGTGCCCTTACGAAAACAACTCTTACATTAGCAAACAACTTTATTAACACACATCGACTCTTGATTTCTGAAATTTCGGAAGAGTCAACTTCGATTTGAATTGAACATAAGAACAAAGAATTACAGAGTTCACTACTATAATTCAACTCAATTTCTTCAGCCACCTAAACTAACAATCATCAAAACCTCTCATCTCTAGACACGCCTTTAATCGGAATCCGGAACAGTTCACGGCGGCGGGATCGAGAACCCAAGGCTTTCCGAGCTGAGAAGCGAGTTCGACGTAATGGATCATCGCCGGATATGAGGATGATAATGATGATCGAAGATTGATGAGAAAGGGTGAGAATTTGTTGAAATCGGGAAATGGGTTTGTTGCCAGAGCTTGAGCCATCCATTATCAGTTTGAGTTAACCGGATCTGAACCGGAATTTAACAAATCTGTAAACGAAGTGTGGTTATGATCTCTCTCCTTCGTCTCTTTTGATGTTCTCTCTATAGCTCTCTCTCTAGCTTTATCTCTTAGTTCCGATTTTGATAAAGACAAACCGAATTGGCAGCAACTGTTAATGCCTGATTCTGATTCTGATTCTCATCATCGGTCGGAAATTTTTTGTTGTTGAGTGAAGGAAGCTCGGAGCAGCAGCTCCAATCATTTCAACATCTCCGAGCTTCGAAAACATCTCACCAACAACAATCTCAGCTATTCCCAATTTCGATTTAGAGATTTGGTAGTCGAATTGGTTTTTTTTTAGATTTGTTACCTTATTTTAAAACGCAGCGTGTAAAAGAGAGACGGTAAGAGTGATTTTATGGACGACGTTTGGTTGGTCCATTAACTGAGTTAACGGTGGATCTAAAACAGATTAGTCAAAGCCTGTCGAAGATTTAATCGGAAATAAGCGGTATGTCGAAGCTTTTTTTGGTAATCCGAATAGATGGGGATTAAAAACGGATATTTTTGAAAGTTCGGCATTTTTTTGATATTTTTCCCAATTTATCTCCCTACCACACTAGTCGTAACATCATTTGATAAAGAGATTGCAAAATATATGAAACACGAATCGAAGTTCAATAAACTTTAATCCGTTGCTCAAATACAACTCAATCCGAAAGAAGTGAATAGATTAAGAACACAATGAGAAAAAAGATTTCCTTAAGCTTCTGTTAAAAAAGAGAAACAAACAGAGAGACGAGCTTATAAAGAAGAAGATGAATCAAATGATCATATTTTCAATAATGAACAACTAAGAAAAACTAAGCACTTATACTTGTGCGTTTACACCAATGACTCTAACAACCTCTAATTTGAATTCGGCCAATAGCTACTCGACAGGTCCACATCACCAATGAGAGCTTGACACGTCACGCAGCTTCACTTAAACAAACACATCGAACACAAGCAACTCTCGCAACTACTTTGCCACGCGTCACTGATTCATAAGCTCACACTGCTCTATTTCTTTATACTTAGAGTTCTTCAATCTTCAATGATGTTTTCCTGCATCAAATCCTCCCTCTCAAAAGAACCTTGTCCACAAGGTTGAAAAGCTGGAAAGCATTTCTGAAGATCAAATAAGTACTCCCAAGTAGCCTCTTCAACCTCTTTATTCATCCATTTCACCAAGACCATAGTTGCAGCTCTTCCCTGCCTATTAACCATTTTCCTCTCCAAAACTTTCTCTGGTTCCTTCACGAACACATCTTCTAACAGGCGTGGTAACAAGGTAGAACATGTAATCTTCCCCGTAGCTGCTTTAAGCTGAGAAACATGAAACACATGATGAATTAATGAACTTGCTGGCAACTATAATTTGTAAGCAACCGTACCACATTTTTCCACAATCTTGTAAGGACCATAGTATTTTGGAGCTAGCTTTTGATTTGATCTGTGAACCACAGATTGTTGTCCATAAGGCTGCAACTTCACCAAAACATAATCACCAATGTCAAAGCTTCTTTTTTATCTATGCTATTTGCATACTGCTTCATCCTATGTTGAGTCCTCAACAAGTGGAATTTGAGAACTAATAACATATTTTCCTTTTTCTGCAATGACTTAGCTACGACTGCAACTTTAGATTTCCCTGGGAAATAAGGCAAGTGTAAAGGAGGTTGTTGTCTATAAACTATCTCAAAAGGAAAAAAATATGTGCAGCAGTATGAAAAGTTGTATTGTACCAATATTTTGTTAGAGGCAACCATTTACTCCAGAGATGAGGTTTGTCACTGCACATGTGTCTCAATAAGTCTCTAGACAACGATTGACAACTTCTGTTTGGCCATCACTCTGCGGATGATAAGCAGTAGTCATTTGTAAAGTCACACCATTGAGTTTAAAGAGTTCTTGCCAGAAGTCATTGAGAAACACCGCATCTCTATCATTGACAATTGACCTTGGAAACCCATGAAGCTTGAATACAGTATCTAAGAACACTTGAGCCACATAAGTAGCAGTATAAGGATGAGATAATGTCATGAAATGAGCTGTTTTGCTCAAACGATCCACTACCACAAAAATCACAGTCTTGCCAAAAGATGGAGGCAGTGCATCCACAAAGTCCATAGAAATATCAGTCCAGATGGCTTCAGGGACCTCTAGAGGTTGCAACTAACCCGGATAAGCAGCAGAGTCATACTTACACCTCTGACAAACCATACATTGTCTGATATAGTTCTGAATGTCTTTAGACATCCCTTTCCAATAGAATAAACTTTTGATCCTCTGCTGAGTAGTATCTCTTCATGAATGTCCCCCACAACTAGAATCATGAAGCCATTTCAAAATTTCAACCCTCACTTCTTCATTCTTTGGAATTACCAGCTTACTCTTCCTTCTGAGAATGTCCTGCATCCAAGAGTAATTTTTAATAAAAACAGAATCTTTTTTTAGTTTCTCTATTATAGCCATAACTTCTGCATCTGTTTCATAAGCTTTTTGAATGTTCAATATCAAATCACACTCCAACATAGACATTGCCATATGTAACACTTTTGCACCATCTACTCTAGACAAGGCATCTACAACCACATTGTCTTTACCCTGTCTGTATTGTATCTCATAGTCAAATTCTAACAATCTAGGCAACATTTTTTGTTGCACTGGTGTATTTAACCTCTGCTCAAGCAAATATTTCAGGCTTTTTTGATCAGTTTTAATGACCAAGTGGTGATTCAAGTGGTAGTGTCGCCACTTCTGGACAGCAAATAACACGGCTAATAACTCTTTCTCATATATAGACAGTAGCATTTGTTTTTCTTTCAAATTTCTACTGATATATGCGATAAGATGGCCTTCTTGCAAAAGAACTGCGCCTATACCATCACCACTTGCATCAGTCTCTATCTCAAAAGACTTGTCAAACTGAGGTAAGGCTAAGACTGGTGCTTCACACAATGTGTTTTTAAGCACATTGAAAGCCTTCTCTGCTTCCTCACACCACACAAATGCATCAGCTATTAAAGGTTTTGCAATTCCACCAAAACCCTTCACAAACCTTCCGTAGTATCCTGCAAGACCCAAGAATCCTCTTAGTTGTTTCAGGGTTTTTGGAACTGGCCAGTCTTTCACTGTTTTAACCTTACTAGAATATGTTGAAATTCCTTCTGCTTGAATATAATGCCCCAAATACTCAACTTTATCAGCCCCAAATGCACACTTAGACTTCTTAGCAAACAATTGATGTTTTCTCATCACTTCAAAAACTGTCTCCAGATGCTGCAGGTGTAACTGAGCTGAGGAGCTATATATCAAAATGTCGTCAAAGAATACTAACACAAATTTGCTCAGATATTCCCTAAACACATCATTCATAAGTCCCTAAAATGTAGCAGGTGCATTAGTGAGACCAAAAGGCATCACTTTGTACTCATAGTGACCACTGTGGGTTCTAAAAGCTGTTTTCTGCATATCTCCTGGATTCAATCTCACCTGATGATAACCTGCTCTTAAATCCGCTTTAGAATATATATAACAGAACCACTCAATTCGTCCATAAGATCCTCAATGAGTGGAATAGGGAACATATTCTTCACTGTTATACCATTCAGACCTCTGTAGTCAACACACAATCTTCAACTATCATATTTTTTCTTCACAAGAACCACTGGAGAAGCATAGGGGCTTGAACTAGGCTGAATAGGACCATCATTAAGCAATTCTCCTATCATTTTATCAATTACATCTTTTTGATGTACAACATATCTGTATGATTTTTGATTGATAGGATTAGAACCTTCCAGCAGAGGAATACTATGATCATGACCAGCCTTAAAGGGAGGTAATGACACAGGTTCCTCAAATATATCTGCATATTTGTCTATCAAACTCTGTAATTTCCCATCAGTCCTATCCACAGCCTCAAGAGAATAGAATTCTATACCTTCTGTCTCTTCATTTTGTTGAGCACAAATCATTGATAATTAAACATCCTCATCTCTCAATTTATTCAATTTCTGAGCCTAAACTTCTCTCACAGAACCATGTTTAATACCATGCAGCAACACATTCTTGTTATTCCACTTGACTGCATTTCTAGTTTCTTAAAGTCAAAAGTGATTGGACCTAGTATTTGAAGTCATTGCACTCCTAAGACCATATCACAAGACCCAGAGGAATCACCATAAGGTCAGTTTTGAACTCTTGATCTCTGAATAACCACGTGAACTGATTGACCTTAGCAGACACTCCAATCATGCCTCCACCAGCTACTATAACTCTTGTTTTACCCGGATCTTTAAAAGCACATCAGATAACACCATATTTTACATATTTTTATGCATTATAATAAGTTAGTTTGATGCCTTATAACTACCATTTAGTGTAGTTTTAGTGTGTTTGCATGTGTTTTTACGATTCTAGGTACTTAGAGGTAAAACTTGATATTTAGAGTGCTTCTGTAGCCTGCTAGAACCTATGGGAGAGTTGGCATCACCACTTGGATCATACACGTTCGAAGAAAGATTTCATAAAACCGAAGGAGACCAATATCGATGCTAGAATCGACCAGTCAGGGTCGATATGGAGTCTAAGGAATTTTTCGAGAAAACTCTCGGAGGATGCATCGACCAGTCGGAGAATGGAGCCCAAAATCGATCGTAAAATCGACCCATCGGGTTGATTCTGACGTCCATAAAACCTGAGATTTTTGTTATGTGGCAATCCAAGAGTGGGTTGATCTCCTATTTTTGGTTTTGAGACTTTTAAGGATGAGATAAACTCGAGATTTTGAGACCTAAGAACCCTAGATCTATAAATACTCATGTAAACATCTTAGAAAAGGGGGAGAACTTTTACACACTTTGTAACCCTAAGTTCCATATCAAATAAAGCTTTTCTTTCTAAGGTTTACTTCTTTATGTTTATGCTTTTATTTTGATTATTGTTTTTCAGTAGTTTAGTTCTATTTTTATTTATTGTTTTCAATCTGAAACCTTAAAACCCTATCTCTTCTATAACCATCAAGTGAGATAAGGGAGTAGATCTTTTAGACCACGAGAGTGGTGGTCGATGATGGAATCTACTTTTAGGGTTTGTTAAATGTTTGATTGTTCTTAATCAGTCTAGTCACCTTAGTATACATCTTAATGATGAACATTCTCTTAAGGGAGATGTTTAAGTGTACAACTGAATCCAGTAGGTGTAGTTATATGTTTAGAAGTTCTTAGCACCACGAGAGTGGTTTAAACCTTCAGATCTGTATACTAGGGAATAGTAGCTAGTCTCAAGTTTGTTGTTTGATAGAGTAGCTCTATGCTTAGTCTAACGAAGGCCTAGTTAGGTTAAGATCTCAGGAAGAATTCGCCACAAGAGTAGGAAGGACTCTAAAAATAGATCTATCATTTACTCTATGTCTTAGGTATGATTTCACCAATACTGACCATATTGGATCACATGGAGGTGTGACAACCCTTGTGATGTGTCTATCACTCATGAGAGTATTCGATGATGGGATTGTATGAAATGCATATTCCTTCGCCACGAGAGTGGGTTTGAATATAAAGTCTAGCATACCACGAGAGTGGACTAGCAAGACATAGAAAATTCCTAGAACAACGAACATAAACTTATTAGGTAAAACATAAACTCTAAATCTAGATTTCTTGACAAATCGATTATCACCCATATTCTGTAAATATTAATTTAGGTTCACTTAATTCATGTTTTTTATTTTTATGCTTAGTCTAGTTTATTTATTGCTTTATTAGTTTAGATTTACTTCTTTCTATTTATTGCTTTATTCGTTTTATACTTTATTTATTTTATGCATGTTAGATTAGGAAACCCCTCCTGTTTTATTATCATGTCTAGATTATATCTGCATCTGTATCCGCTATGTATTATTCCATTTTCCTGTGGATCGACCCCGTATTACTACAATTGCATTTAACCGTGAACTTACGGTTATATGGGTTAAACTCTCGAGACTTACATTTCGGGTGAAACTTGTGAAGAGGCATAAAAACCTGCTATCAACATCCCAACTTCTCTGCTACTCTTTTGTCAATAAAGTTGTGTGTAGAACCTGAATCAATTAGTATATACAGAGCTTTCTTGTTAACTGACTCTTTGACCTTCAGTGTATTGTAATCCATAGATCCAGACATTGCACTCAGTGAAATTTGTGCACAGTCAACTGCCTCATCTCCTTCTGGCAAGGATTCATTACAAGTTTCATCTGTCTCATCATCATCTACTATTAAGTAAAGCTGAGTATTCTTATGCTTCTCATCCATATGTGCCTGAGACCACTTCTCATCATAATAATAACATAAACCTTTAGCTCTACAATCTCTCTTCACATCACCAGGTATAAACCTTCTTCCCTAAAAATTAGAGTTCTGGTTCTTTATTTCCAAAATCTTGCTTTCTATAGTCTTCTTCCTTCTTAGAAAGTAGGGGTAATAGTCCCTTCTGAGTATAACCCTGACCACTAGAATTAGCAGACTTAGAATTATACCAATTCATACTCTTTTTAAGTTGTGATTGTTCATATAATCTTCCATACCACAAACATCTTTTGATAGACTCAGGTTTAAACATCCTTACATGCATTTGAGTATCCATCCTTAAACCTGCAATATATGAGCTCACCAAATAGTCCTGTGATAAATTCAGTATAATCCGGATTCTCTCAAATTTAGCATGATAATCCACTATTCCATCTGTTTCTTGTAAGCATTTCAACTCAGCCATTGGATCTTCTAATAGATCACCAAACCTTTCCATAACCTCAACCTTATACAGATCCCAATCTCTACTGATCATTCTACCCTCTTCACTTAGCATAAATGATTGATGCCAAGTAGCAGCTTCTCCATCTAATGAATCGAGAGTAACCTGATCTTATGAAATTCCGGAGTTCCATCCATTTCAAAAAATTGATCTACCTTCCACAGCCAATCTTTCAAATTACTACCATAAAATCTCGGGAAATCAAGTTTTGTCATGCGAGTTACCGCATTATATTCCTGATTATGACCATGATTACCTTGATAACCTCCTCTGTACGGTTCATATGTGTTGTAATTCTGATTTCCAAGATTGTTTGAAGTTCACGCAATACAATGATTAGCTCCCCCGAGCTTACTTATCTCCTGCATCAACCGATCCTCAAATTTCTTCATTTCTTGTACCACGTAATCCAAAGTTGAGTGAATTCCACTTATATCCTTGTCAATTCTTGCTACATCGTCCACAGGAATCACCGGATTCACATTGCTCTGCTCTGATTGAATCTCCGCAGATTCTATCGCCAGATCTTTACACTTGGCGCGAGTTTCTACCACCATTATTGCCTTATTTTCGAGGATGAGTAGCTATGATACCATTGATAAAGAGATTGCTTAGGAAACATGAATCGAAGTTCAATAAACTTGAATCCGTAGCTCAAAATGCAACTCAGTCCGAAAAAAGTGAATAGATTAAGAACACAATGAGAAGAAAGATTTTCTTAAGCTTCCATTAAAGAAGAGAAACACACAGAGAGACGAGATTACAAAGAAAAAGATGAATCAAATGATCATATTTTCAATAATGAACAACAAAGAAAAAGTAAGCACTTATACTTGTGCGTTTACACCAACGACTCTAACAACCTCTGATTTGAATTCGGCTAATAGCTACTCGACACGTCCAAATCACTAATGAGAGTTTGACACGACACACAACTTCACTTAAACGAACACAACCAACTCTCACAACTACTTTGTCACGCGTTGTTAGAATATTATTAATATTCATGAAGGTGACATGTATCACATTTGTATGGGTAATGTTTTGTGTAGTGAGATGATGACTCATTGTCATTACAAAAACAATATGGAATGACTCATATAACACAAAGCAATAAACAATTATATGTGTATACATATATATGTATGTAATAGATATTGATACGTGGGTTTTGATATATATATGTGTTGAGACAATACAATGAACACATATTAAGATAACACACATAAAGATCATTACAGTCAAGAATTGAGATTCCTTCTCCATCAAAAGGAATCATATGGGATTAAAGGTCTAAGAGAGGAAAACATCAAGTTTTTATTTCCACATCAATTTCATACTAACATGGATCAAGGTTAGTATTTCTCTTTATTTGATTAATAGAATGTTTTAAGGTTGAATTAAATCAAATCTAGATGATCTTGGGGGTTAAGATTTCATAAATAGAAATCATTAAGGTTATTTAATTTATCATTTGGTATCAGAGCAATCTAGATTTGTTTTAGTTCACCATAATTAAACATACCGAATATGGTTTCGCCCATAACTCTCTGTAGATATATCGAAATGAAATGATTTTGGTGCCTGTGTGTAGATAATGAAATTTATCTTTCTATCAGTATATAGAACGTATTTTTTGGATACGTATACAGAGAGATATGGAGGTCGAAAGTTTTGGCTGAATAAATGCAATCATATTGAGTAAAATGTCAAAATGTAATTTTGCTCATAACTTTCTGTAGAAGTTTTAGATTTTCATGATTTTGATGTTCGTGCAAAGATATTGAAATTATCTTTCCATTGATATACTGCATGAACATTTTGGTTAATCATATAATAAGTTATAGGGATTGAAAGAATTAATGTCATCATGGATAAATTCCTTTTATATATCCTGAAAATAATGATACCATGAGAAATAAATAATAGTTATTGGAAATTTATTAATGCACGATTCAATAATGATGATTGTAATGATTTAGCCGAATGATATTGTTTAATCGGTTTCTATTAAATAAAATTGGTGCTTAAAGCTAGTAGTTTTTATAGTGGTGTTCGTAAAGTTAGTGATGTTTATATTAATGTTTATAAACGTTAATGGCTTCATGAACGTTGATAATGATGGTTTTATTTTAATAACTTATGTAAGTGGAGTAATTTATCACTACTTAATGAAGTGACTCATGGTTCTCATTATGGGTAAGAAAAAAAAAAAACACAATAAAGAAATCACCACTAAAGGTGTTTATTAAAGTTAATTGTGTTTTCATTATTAGTTGTGTATAAAAAGAAAAACACAATTATATAAACCGGTGACGTAAAGGAAAGTCTTTGTATAATTAAATTACTTATGCATAAACGTGACTGACCTTATGTATGACAATGCATATAGTATATATATACTTACGTCTATAAAGTAAAATGCTTCCGCTGCATTTTAATAAAAGAGATGTGTTATGAAATATTAACACAATAAAAGATTAATTATATTAAAGTTTAATGTTTATATTGTATATAACTTGTTAGTCACCAAAGTGGCCTTGTTATATACATATAGACATTGAAAAATAAAATCGGTAATTGTGTTATGAAGTATTAACGCAATATAAATATAATTTTACGCATTGAAGATTTTAATATTTGATTACATGTAACATGTTAGTCACCAAAGTGGCCTTGTTACATATTAATTAAATATTAAAATAATAAAATTTATTAATTGATCATGATTAAATTGATGCTAAAAAGTATACTTGATCAATTATTTATTATTTATATTCTTGGAGATCACCCAAAGGTAGATCATTGAATATAATTAATAAAATGTAAAGAATTAATCAATTCTACTATAATCAATATATATGCTTGCCCAAAGGTAGCATATATATTTGATTTATGTATGATTTGATTAATTGTAAAAGTAAAATTTAGGCATCAATAAAAGATATATGAGTTTAAATATTGCCCAAAGGTTGTTTGAACTCATATTTAAAATTTAAAATATATAAAATACGAATCTGAATTAAAGTCTCAAAGCACTAACGAGTACGTATGTATAAATGTTGCAGCTTCATCAAATGTAGTTGCATCCGCTAATTCTGTCACGAAGTTCAATGGGTTGAATTATGGTGAATGGTCCGAACAGATCCGGTTTGCACTGGGTGTAATGGGATTAGACCGTGCCATAATATCAAATGAAAAGCCCCCAGCCATAACAGTTGATAGCTCTGAAAGTGACAAGACTCGTTATGAGAATTGGGAGCGATCTAACCGGCTAAGTTTGAACTTAATGAGAATGTCGATGGCGGAAAGTATTAAGCCATCAATGCCTAAGACAGAAAATGCAATGGAATTTTTGGAAAAGATCAAAGAGTGTTCCCACTCGGATTTAGCTGATAAGTCAATTGTAGGAAGCCTAATGAATGAGCTAACTACGAAAAAGTATGATTGGACTCAGCCAATCCATGATCATATAACCCACATGTCAAACTTGGCGGCAAAGTTATTGACCTTGGGAATGGAAGTGCATGAACAGTTCTTGGTCCAGTTCATCATGAACTCCTTGCCTAATGAGTTTAGCGCCAGGTGAACTATAACACCATCAAAGACAAATGGAACTATAAGGAATTAAAGGCTATGCTCAAGAGGAAGGGAGATTAAAGATGATGAAGGAGCAAGTTGCCAATCTCGTAGTCTTAACTGCACGCAGCAAAAGGAACACCAAATGCAAAGGTCAAAGGAAAGGGAAAATCTTTCATCAAAGGACCTGAAAGACAAATCAAGAAGGAAATAAAGTGTTTCTTTTGCAAGAAAACGGGACACTTTAAGAAAGATTGTCTGAAAAGAAAGGCGTGGTTCGAAAAGAAAGGTAAACATTACAGTTTTGTTTGCTCTGAATTGAACCTAATAGAAGTGCCTAATAATACTTGGTGGTTAGATTCTGGTGCTACTACTCATGTGTCTAATATTAAACAGGGATTCAGTTCGATCCAGCCCATAAGAGGAGCTGAACAGTACTTGTTCATGGGAAACAGAATGAAGGCATTAATTGAAGGCATTGGGACTTATAGATTGATCTTGGACACTGGCTGTCATGTAGATCTTGAAAGTTGTCTCTATGTACCTGAATGTGCTAGAAATCTTGTTTCCATAAGTAGATTGGACAACTTCGGTTTTAATTTTAAGATTGGACATGGTGTTTTTTCTTTGTACCGGAATAATTACTTTTATGGTAGTGGTACTTTGTTTGATTCACTTTATAGATTCAATCTTGATGCAAAGTTTTCTGAATCCTTATTTAATATTGAAAGTCAAGGCATTAAAAGTAGTGCATCAAATGAAAATTCTGTGGCATCAAAGATTAGGTCACATTTCCAAAGAAAGGTTAATGAGGTTGATAAAGAATGAAATTCTTCCTCAATTGGATTTTAGTGATTTAAACGTGTGTATAGACTGCATTAAAGGAAAGCAGACTAAACACATTGTAAAGAAATCAGCCACAAGAAGCACTCAGCTTCTTGAGATAATTCACACCGATATATGTGGCCCTTTTGACGCTCCTTCTTGGAGTGGTGAAAAATACTTTATCACCTTTATTGATGATTACTCACGTTATGGATATATCTATTTACTGCATGAAAAGTCTCAATCTGTAAATGTCCTAGAGATATTCATAGACGAGGTGGAAAGGCAGTTAGATAGAAAAGTAAAGATAGTGAGATCAGATAGAGGTGGTGAGTTTTATGGAAAATTCACTGAAAGTGGACAATGTCCAGGTCCATTTGCAAAGTTACTTGAAGGTAAAGGCATTTGTGCACAATACACAATGCCGGTACTCAGAATGGCGTTGCTGAAAGGCGTAATCGTACATTAATGGATATGGTTAGAAGCATGTTAAGCAATTGTTCATTACCCATTTCCTTGTGGATATATGCATTAAGAACTGCAACATATGTGTTAAACCGGGTTCCTAGTAAGGCAGTTCCTAAGACACCTTTTGAACTGTGGACGGGAAGGAAACCTAGTCTAAAGCATCTTCGTCAGGGTTGTCAGCAGAAGTTAAGTTATATAATCCACATGAAAAGAAACTTGATTCAAGGACTGTCAGTGGATTTTTCATTGGCTATCCTGAAAAATCAAAAGGGTATACATTTTATTGTCCAAACCATAGTATGAGAATAGTTGAGACGGGAAACGCTAGGTTCATTGAAAATATAGAAACTAGTGGGAGTGGTAAACCAAGAAAAGTGGATATTCAAGAAGTCCAAATTAAGGTTCTTCCACCTGTTATTGCACCTAATGTAGTTGTACCTAATGTACAACATGATATTGTGCAAGCCCCACTAAATGAAAATAATGTTAATGAACCTGTCACAATTCAAGAAGAGAATAGTGAACCACAAGTAAATTTAAGGCGATCTATAAGGGAAAGAAGATCTGCCATTCCAAGTGATTATGTGGTCTATGCTATTGAAAGTGAATGTGATTTAAGCCTTGACGAAGATCCGATCTCATTCCAAAAAGCCATGAAAAGTGATAGTTCTGAAAATTGGTTGATTGCCGCTAAAGAAGAAATGAAATCTATGGGTGATAATAAAGTTTGGGACTTAGTAGAGTTGCCTAATGGTTTTAGAACAGTTGGTTCTAAATGGATCTTTAAGACAAAACGCAACTCGAAAGGTAACATTGAAAGGTACAAGGCTCGCCTTGTTGTTGTTCACCCAAAAGGATGGCATCGACTATAAAGAGACTTTCTCTCCAGTTTCAAAGAAAGATTCTCTAAGGATTGTTTTGGCTTTGGTAGCTCATTATAATCTAGAGCTTCACCAAATGGATGTAAAGACCGCCTTTCTAAATGGAGAACTTGAGGAAGAAGTATATATGGACCAACCTGAAGGGTTTGTGGCCACAGGAAATGAAAATCTGGTGTGTAAGCTGAGAAAATCAATATATGGACTAAAACAAGCTTCTAGACAGTGGTATTTTAAGTTTAATGATATTATCACGTCATACGGTTTTGTAGAAATCATCGTTGATCGGTGTATCTACTATAAAGTCAGTGGGAGTAAGTTTATAGTTTTGGTCTTATATGTTGATGATATTTTGCTTGCTRCAAATGACATGGGAATAATATATGATATAAAGAAATATCTCTCTAAAAACTTTGAAATGAAAGATATGGATGAGGCATCTTAAGTGATCGGAATAGAAATCTTTCGAGATAGATCACAAGGATTGTTAAGTTTGTCTCAGAAAGGATATATCAATAAAATCTTAGAGAGATATAGAATGGAACAATGCTCTGTAGGGATAGCTCCAATTCAGAAGGGAGATAAATTCAGCGAAATGCAATGTCCTAAAAATGAATTGGAGCGTAAGGAAATGAAAAAGGTTCCATATGCATCAGTGGTTGGGAGTTTGAACTATGTTCGATTACGTACCACGATATCGTTGCTGTTGGTATGCTGGGTCGGTATCAAAGTAATCCCGGAATGGACCACTGGAAAGCTGCAAAGAAAGTTCTCAGGTACTTGCAAGGCACCAAAGACCACATGCTTACATATAGAAGAACTGATCATCTCGAGATCATTGGATATTCAGATTCAGATTATGCTGGATGCGTTGATAGCAGAAAATCGACGTTTGGCTATCTGTTCCTATTAGCTGAGGGAGCAATATCATGGAAAAGTGGAAAGCAGTCTGTCATTGCCACTTCCACTATGGAGGCCGAATTCGTGGCATGCTTTGAGGCTACGGTTCATGCATTGTGGTTGCGGAATTTTATCTCGGGGCTTAGGATTGTCGACTCCATAGAGAGGCCGCTGAGAATTTATTGTGATAATTCCGCAGCTGTATTCTTCTCAAAAAATGACAAGTATTCGAAGGGTGCAAAGCACATGGAGTTAAAGTACTTGTCTGTCAAAGAAGAAGTACGGAAACAAAGAGTGTCATTTGAGCACATTAGGACGGACATGATGATAGCGGATCCGTTAACTAAGGGATTGCCACCCAAGGCGTTCATTGGCCATGTTGAACGTATGGGTATAATAGATAAAGCCTTGTTATTTTGATCAAAKTATGCTCATTATGTATATGACACTCTGAATTYAATTAAAGTCGAGTTTCTGTTTTATATCAAATATGTTATTATTAAAGTATACAGTTAAAATATAACATATGATTATATTGAGAATTAAGGTTCATCTCAATGTAAAGAATTTTGAGAGTTAAAGTTCATCTCAAATGTAAAGAAAAATGTAAAAATTGGAATTGGTTTGTGATACATGGAAGGGAGCATGTCGCAAAATGAGGTGTAACCGCCATGATTCGATCAATTCTAATTTTATCTAAAGGTTAAAGAGAATTTGATATAAAAGCGCGCATTAAATCATTAAATATCAAATTCATATTAAAGAACGATTCTAAGATAAAAGACGATTCCGTGATGGATCGGTTTCGATTAAATAATTAGAATAATTGATAACTCCTCTCTTACCTCATTATATTCATAAATACACAATTAAGTTTATGTGTATATATAATAAATATTTATATGAGTTTGATTTTTTTTTTTGACATATGTCAAGTGGGAGAATGTTAGAATATTATTAATATTCATGAAGGTGACATGTATCACATTTGTATGRGTAATGTTTTGTGTAGTGAGATGATGACTCATTGTCATTACAAAAACAATATGGAATGACTCATATAACACAAAGCAATAAACAATTATATGTGTATACATATATATATATATGTAATGGATATTGATACGTGGGTTTTGATATATATATGTGTTGAGACAATACAATGAACACATATTAAGATAACACACATAAAGATCATTACAGTCAAGAATTGAGATTCCTTCTCCATCAAAAGGAATCATATGGGATTAAAGGTCAGAGAGAAAACATCAAGTTTTTATTTCCACATCAATTTCATACTAACATGGATCAAGGTTAGTATTTCTCTTTATTTGATTAATAGAATGTTTTAAGGTTGAATTAAATCAAATCTAGATGATCTTGGGGGTTAAGATTTCATAAATAGAAATCATTAAGGTTATTTAATTTATCACGCGTCACTTATTCATAAGCTCACACTGCTCTGTTTCTTCATACTTAGAGTTCTTCAATCTCCAATGATGCTTTCCTGCATCAGATACAATAGCTTTCCTTAATTCCTTTGAAGATTCTCATAATCTTGTATCATTTATTCATTATATATAGCCAATTTTCATTATTATTTCTCATTAAACAAGAACAGATACATCACAACAATGGCTAGAGCACAACAGAGCAGCAGATGGAGTCTTCAAGGCATGACCGCTCTTGTCACTGGCGGAACCAAAGGCATTGGTTTGTATTCCACCATCATTTTCATTTTTCCAAGTCATATTTCTTGCGTTACGAGCAACCAAAACCCTTGCTTACAGATTTATTATGAAACAGTGAAACGGAAACCTGAGTCAATCCCATTATAGTTGGGCTCAACCCCCTTGACTAAGGCCCACTATTTTGATAAACGTAATGAAAGTCATGAAAAGATATCTCAGAGTAATAATGTTCCTACATTAATGTTCAAGGTACATTGAGTACAAAAAGACATTATTAGTGTGCAACTTTTCTAAAGATTTTCCATTAACAAAAAAAAGTCATCATCAAAATTTGGAATTTTGTGTAATATCCATTGAACAAAGGATGTCATCATTATAATGTGGGATTCTGTGTAAAATTTTCCATTGAACAAAAAAAAAGAATCATTATCATAATGTGGAATTTTAGTTCAAAACAATCACGTAAAGTTCTCATGGTCCATCCTCACAACTAGTCTTGGTTATATATATATGACTTTCATTGATGAAACTGATATTCAGAATTGGATAAGACAGAAGAAAACATGGGAGATAAATCTAGATGGAGACTTGGAGGTATGACCGCTCTCGTCACCGGTGGCTCCAAAGGCCTCGGGTCAGTCTCAGTTCCTCATACTTTACATACTATTCTAACAATCCAATTGTACTGAATCTGAGTTCTCATTTCAATATCATAGATTTATATATATGGTCTTTGCTTGTACTTTAATGCTTCAACCCTGGAAAAAGAAAAGCTTGATGGTGTATAAAACTCATATCCCATGTGTGTTATGAGTAGGGAAGCTGTGGTGGAGGAACTAGCCATGCTAGGAGCAAGAGTTCACACATGTGCCAGAGACGAAACTCAGCTTCAAGAAAGCTTACGTGAATGGCAAGCAAAAGGATTTCAGATCACCACTTCTGTCTGCGACGTTTCGTCTCGTGACCAGCGAGAGAAGCTCATGGAAACCGTTTCCTCTCTCTTCCAAGGAAAACTCAACATCCTTGTAAGTTTTTGTAGAAGAGCGGGATCAACAAGGTTTTGAGCAAGATCAAGTGATTTTGTTGTGTATTTATTGTGTTTGGTTTGGGTCTATATATACATATATAGGTAAACAATGCGGGAACGTGTATAACAAAGCCGACCACAGAGTATACAGCACAAGATTACTCGTTTCTGATGGCTACAAATCTCGAGTCAGCTTTTCATCTCTCACAGCTGGCACATCCTTTGTTAAAAGCCTCCGTTTCAGGGAGCATCGTGCTCATGTCCTCCGCTGCAGGGGTTATGCATATCAATGTTGGTTCCATCTATGGAGCAACTAAAGGTTTATATATACCTTAATATATACTCAAACTATTAATGATCCTTTACAGTCTGCCTGACTAACATACATGTGAGTATATACATATATCTACGCGTTGCAGGAGCAATGAATCAGCTAGCAAAAAACTTAGCATGCGAGTGGGCAAGTGATAACATAAGGGTTAACTCTGTCTGTCCATGGTTCATAGCAACTCCTTTAGCTAACAATGTAAGGCGATAAAATCAGAAATACATACAAAGATCTTGTTAGTACTACGAAGATAAGAAAAATATTAAAATTATTCCTTGTGAATTTGACCTATGTAAAAATATCTCAATCAGTATATCAACGATGAAGAGTTTAAAAAAGCAGTGGAGAGTAAGACACCAATGGGACGTGTTGGAAAAGCAAATGAAGTCTCGTCGCTTGTGGCATTTCTCTGTTTTCCGGCAGCTTCGTATATAACAGGTCAGACAATCTGCGTCGACGGAGGTGCCACGGTCAATGGCTTTTCTTTCAAGCCTCAGCGTTAAACCGTTGATTTTTTATTTTCGTTTGACGTTTCTTACCTATTTCCGACAATATTTTTGACGAATTTCCGACCAATTTCCTACAATTTTATGGTCCATCGGAAATTGGTCGGAAAGTGGTCGATTTCGTCGGAAATGGTGGTCGGAGTATGCTATGTTTTATGTTTTGTTGTAGTGATTATGACGTTCAAAGATGTTATTATGTTGCAGAATATGTGATGGTTTTGTCTAATGAGAGCACGTGTTTATAAATTTAAGAATGGTGTCAGAGCTATAAACTCACCATCATTATCCATATAAAAGAAAGTGATTCTCGTTTGCAAACGATTTTCACAAAGCTCGTTGAATCGAATATATGTGCTACGAAAAAAACATTCTTGAAAGGGGTAAGCTTATAAAGTGGTATACATAAATAATACTTGTAACCATTAAACAGATGAGTTGGTGATGTAATTTAGAGTGGGCGAGATAAACGATATATAATTGGAACCAAAAAGCCATGGCTGCTTTTACTGATCACACAATGTTATAGA
Source organism: Boechera stricta (assembly GCA_018361395.1). NCBI lineage: Eukaryota > Viridiplantae > Streptophyta > Magnoliopsida > Brassicales > Brassicaceae > Boechera > Boechera stricta. The sequence continues at coordinate 11,848,218 of CM031541.1, read as the reverse complement.
ATTTGTTTAATTTGATGAAGGCAAGGAAAAATGAGAAATGATCATTTTCATAATATCAAGAGAGATATGAGCTCAATCCCGAGTGCCACTCAAATAGACTGGTCTTGACGGTTGTGCAAGCTCAAATTTTGTTGAGAGATTTTTCACCTAACCATTCATACAGTTGTTCCAATTTTGAGAAGTGCCCTCGTGCTAATCTAAGAAGACCAAGGATCAAATATCACATAAGGATCAAACATCACATATATTTTTTTATTCACACGGAAATGTCTCACGGAGATAAGATTTTTCTCCATTTGTGGCTCAAGGTAAACATTTCGTAAAGAGAGTGAACAAGATAAGATGGTAAGAGAAGAGAAAGTGAACCCGTTTGAGTGATTTCTAAACTAGAACCATCTCCAAGTGTGACATCATCTGCTCCGTGGTAAGGAGAGTAGAGAGCAAAGTTTCTTAAATCTGAAGTACCTTGGTGAGAAGCTCCACTATCAAACAACCATGATGGTGGTTCAGGTTTTAGGGACAGTTGTAAGGAACTCTTGGTTGCCAGCTCGATGATGCTTAGTGACTGGGCTATGTAAAGTTGGAGGAGATAATACTAAACATTAGATATTGTTAGGCAGTGTACCACATGCTATAGAATGGCGCTTTGTTGCATTTTATTGGTGGTGTTGGCAATATCAAAAAAGGTCCTTGTATGGTTTGCCATATGCTGATGCAAGTGTTGTTCATGCTTCTAGTTGCTCAAGAAACTAATGGCTGAAGTATGGAGCCAAATAAAGCCATGAATATCAGCTTAACTTGTCGATGCCACATCACAAACTTGGGATTTGGTTTTCTGTAGAAATCATAACCTTAAAAAATCTAGACACTTGAAGACTCCATGTGATGTAATTGGGGGGAGGGTTAGCTTTACGACATTGTTCATGTTAATCATATATTAAGGTTTTGTGGATTCATGGGATTTTCAAGTGCAGCGGATTCTCCATACTTAGAATGCATCAACCTAATTCCAGTTGTGAGTCTCTAAACCGGTATCAAGATCCTGACAATAGTGTGTGACACATACAGATTGCCTACATTGGAGTGAGAAAGAAGATGGTTCAGGGTTTAGCTGGAAAAGAGGTTTTAGTTCCATCATTTTGTTCTGCTATTAGAGAGAAGAGATCGATCTTTGTTTACAGCTCTGCGAATGATACATATATCATATGTTTCTTGCATAACAAGTAACTGGAACAATATCAACGACAAAGCTGAAAATTCTAGAAACGGATAGAGTTATCGTGAAATAGAGAAATAAACTGGGATTATCCTAAAAAGCATTCTACACATTGGCATGAGAGCCAATCTTTTTATACATGTGAAAGGAAAACTCTAAAATCCTCACCATTTTCTTTACACCATTCTCTGCCTTTTTTCACTCATTCATCAGCCTAAGGGGGATGTTTGGTTCTATGTATAGTAAAAACGGTAAGAAACTACACAATGTACAGATTTGGCGGAGAACAAAACAAAGCTCTCTTTCATAATTTCTCCGCAGATTTTTGGTTTAGATCTTACCTAATTCTCAGAACGTTATGGCAGAGCCATCCACCCTAGTTAAGCTGTACAACAATTGCGGCCTCACGCCACCTGAGGCCGGGTTAATGACTGCAAAGCCATTCTCCTCTCTGCATTTAAGAAAAAACCACTTAGAGACATTGTAATGCTATAGAAATGCTTATATTGTCTCTCTAGCTCAAATACTTGTAGGATTCAAAAGCAGTAAACCCAATGTGGGGGTTCTATGAGGCGGCTCTATGTAAAGGTTGAAACTTTGGATTCATACAAGGGAAAGAACATGTACATACCTCCAGCAGCAACGAGCTTTTCAACACGGGCAACGATATGCTTTCCGTACGTGTATTTCTTTAAAGCATTAAGATGCACTTTAATACGAGTAAGAATCAGTTCACGCTGTTGGTCATCACATGTCTCCAGGACTTTTTGCACTACATAGTTTGCAAACTGATCCTTCATCATCGCCTATATACACAAGAAGAAACTTATGAGCTTATTAGTTTCTTTGTTCTCCCCGACCATCATCTGAAAGTATGTGTTAGACAAACCTGAAGAGGCTCGTTTTCATCAGTTGTGCCCAGCATCTCATTCACCAGCAATTCCCGTTCCTCAGGACCTCCAAAAGTCAAACATTTCTCAACAACGTTGGACGCAAACTTCTGCTGGCTCATCTGAACAATCTTTCCAGCTAACTCTTTGATTATCACAGTGCGCTCATCAGGCTTTCCGTGCTCCAGTACATGCTGTCCACAAACCGTGTATCAGTTTTGAGCAACGTATATAAAATCACCAGATGCAGTAAAACTCATATCTTTTACAAACCTGAACAACATAGTTTCCATACTGATCTTGGGCCAGCATACTAACAGTGGACAGGATTTCTTCCATAACCTTCCTCTGTGTATCAGGGTCATGGCAGTGTTCCAATACTCTCTGCAACAGAAGATGAAAAGGAGTTTTACATAAAGCATAAGGTCAAGAAAGGTATCATCTTTCTTAATCACAAAGAGCAAGAACCTGAATAACACGGCACCCGTATGGGTGAGTGGAGAGAGTCACAACATGACCAAAGAAAGTCGAAATAATAAATTCGATGTTGTCTTCAGGTACACATTCGATGCACTTTTGAACCACATGGTTCCCATTCTGATCGCGTACACATCGCATCACATGTCCATCAAGTTCTTTCACCATTTTAATTTTCTGGTCTAGATCAACCACCTCAATTGCCTAAAAAGGTAAACACAGAAAAATAACGAAACTTCTAACTGTTCTTGAGAATCGAAGATAGACTTATAGAGAACAGTAAAACAGGTGAGAACTAGACTTTACCTTCTGGATGACACGACAACCATACATCTGTAAGCTAAGAGGCAAAACATTGTCAATGAGTTTCTCTGCCAATTCTCTCCTCTGTGGCGGGAGTCCATGCTCAAAGAACTGTAGGAAGATATACAGTCAGGAATCTCTCATGTTACATTGTCACAACTCTAAAAGGAAACTAAGAGGAAGAGTAAATAAATCTACCTTCTGGATCACATAGTTTCCAAAAACGTCAGTCATAAGGGCAAGAGCTTGTGGCATGATCTCCTCATAAACCATGTTTTTCTCATCAGCTGTTGCTGTCTCGAGTTTCTGCTGAATAAACCGGCTCCCATATTGATCCGAACTGGTCGGTCATGCCATTATAATCCCCACGCACGCGTTAGCTTGGGACAAATTGTACACAAGAAAAAAGGTAAAAGACTTTCAAGGAAATACCTGAACTCTACAACATGGCCAGCTATTTCCGAAAGTTCAAATCCTCTTGTTTTGTTACTTTTGAACTCTTCAAGCATTGAAGATCCAAAGCCTTCATCCAAACTAGCATCCATGTGCCAAGAACCCATTACCCCTCCCGAATAGTTTCTTGTTGCAGAGGGATATCGCATATTAACTTCACCTCGTCTCATAGGGCTATAAGGTGACATAAGAGAATTTGGCATACCATGATGAGCCAATGGGCTGCCAGGATATGAAATATTAGACCCAAATGTTGGACTCCCATAATAGCTATGGCTGTTAGGGCTCCCTGATTTGTAAGGAAGACCGTACTGTGATTTCTGAGCTCCGAGATAAGCCCTCTGAAGTTCAAGCATATTCATGTATGAATTACCCATAAAGCTCCTGTCCACTGAAGGGTCATTAAGAAGATCAAACGAATCAGCATTTTCAGAGAACCTAGCGAACTGAGGATACATCGGGTCTGCAAGATGTGACTGAAGACCAGCACCTCCTCCCATCATTCGATTACCGACCCTGCCAATATTTCGTGATTCAGAGAGGTTTTGACCAGAAGAAACAAAACCTCCCTCATGAAGTCTGGAGTCCATTCCAGAAAATCCCAAAGCAGATGCCGCAGAAGCATTTTCATACATTGGAGAATAGTTATTAGTTCCAAGTTGGCTAGCCATCATAGAAGCTACAGCTGGATTTAATGCATAATTGTTGAGACAATAGTTTGGGCTATCAAGATGCTGGTAAGGATTAGCTATTCCAACTCCACCACTATAGGCAGATCCTTGTGACCCTCTCAATTGAGAATTCCTCCAAGAAGCAGTTCCCTTATGGGCTTGATCAGATTTGTTTGGGAACCCGTGTTGATTGACTTCATTATGCCCATCTTGCAGTCCAAACATATAGTTCCTGACCTTTTCAACATCTTGCTCAGCTTGACTCCGTTCATCTAACCCACCAGTGCCTGACAGGTTCAAGCCAGATAAAGCAGCGGCGAGATCTGAAGACTCGTTGAGACCAGATGTAACACCATTAAACGGGCTTTGATTACTTGTGTTCCTCTTATCATTTGAACTCACTCTTCCACTGCCAATGGGAGTGAGGCAAGGACTAGGCACCCTAGCAATTGCCTGTGGATCTGGACTTCCATTTCTAGACAAAGACGAACCCAGAACAGCTGCATAGCTGTATGGAGACAGATTATTTGTGGAGTCAACATTTTCATCAAAAGCATTACGACTTGCAGGTCGAGAGGGCTGCTGTCCGACAGGATGCCCATGCTCCACATCCGCCTGCACAAAAGCAATCCACCAAGTTTATATAAGAAAGAATATTCAGGTGAACCATACACAAAACATACAGAGAGAAATATAAAGTCAAATGTGGCATGAGATCTCCTCAAGTAAAGTTGCTTTCATGGATTCTAGTCTAACCATTAACACAGAATCTAACCATCGAAGAGAAGTTTCACCAACCTGAAAGATATCAGCAAAACTCTTCTGCTTGCCTCCAAGTCCCAAACCAATCAATCCATTAGCATCCCACTCAGAAGAAGAAGCACTAGTTTTCTCAGCCTCAAACTCATGCTGCTTCATCTGATCAAAACCAGGGGGCATAGAAAACAAAGATCGACTCTCATTTACTTTTCTCCTATCCCCAACACCACCTAGCACGTTGCTACTCCCTTTAAGCCTCTGAGCAACCCTCAAATCCTCCCTAGACATCAAAGGCGGTGGCAACCTCGGATTCAACTTCATATTAGCATAGTAATAAGACAAGTAAGCCGGATCATTCCTAAACTCCTCATCATCACAACCAAACCCATTACCCTTATTGCCTCCACCAAACTCCAAAAAAGGAGCCCCACCTCCACCGCTAAAAAGCCCTCCAGCAGCACTAACAGAACCATCCACAGTTGGTGGAGCAGAGCCACTTCTATACAAGTTAAGCTCTCGCTCAAGCTCATCAGCTTCTTCTTGCCGTCGCTGCTGCTCACCAAGCAATACTCCAATCTCTTTCTCATAATCATCCCCAAAAGATGAATCTTCGTTACCTCTATGCCTCGGTCTTCTCCCCAGTTCCGGTATCATTATCACCTAAACAACAAAAACCCCAAAATCAATTACGCTAAAAATCCTAAAGATCACACCTTTATACCCCAAAATTCTCTATTGAAACTAACCCAAAGAGAAAAACTTTAAGCACTAGTCAAATCCATGTGTTAAATTGAAAGAAAAAAAAACCCTAACACAATGATCAGATGAGAAATAAAAAAAAAATTGAAGCTTTAAGGAGAAATTGGGTTTTATAGAGAGTTAGCGGAAAAAATTCGACGGCGATTTAAGAACCCTTAGGGTTTTTGTGAAATTAAAAAAAAAAAAAAAAAAAATTTACTGTGAATCATTATTAGGGTTGTTGATCTGACCTAGCGATTGCATAAGGAATGAAAAAAAATAAAATAAAATAAAATAAAAGCATTAATTAAAATTTAAAACAGACCAAACTTATTGTCTTTTGTGTTCCTGAGAGCTGAGGAATCTCAAACTCACACGTTTGGAGCTGTTTCGAGATCTTTTTGTTGTGTGTGTGTTTCAGTTTTGGGTTTAAGGACACAGCTTTAACAAAGTACAACACTTCAAGATGATACGATTTTACATATAATTATAAAGATCTTTTACTTAGTTCTTCACAAATTTAGAATTAGAAATTTACATATTTAGCATGACAAGATATATACATAAATGTTAACATTCTTTATAAAAAGAATATATACTCAAATTTGTAATCTCTACGATCTCCTATTTAAATACTTTTTAAATTGTAATCTATTTTTTTCATCATTTAAATTGGATTAAAAAAACTATGACAAAAAGACATTTTTTTCTTCTTTATGTTCGGAATTTATACTAAAAATATGAATTATAAAAAATATGGCTTACAGCTGTTATTTTTTTTCTGACTAGATATTTAATAGTATCATACTATTTCTGTTTTTCTGTTTTTTGATATGATTCACTAAAAACAGAAATAAATAAAAGGTGTGCAACTCTGAAACACAAATCCACACTGGATTTGCGTGTTCTCTCTGTAATAGTAGTTCGTTATAAATGCTGTATTAGAAATAAAACCAAATCTCAAAAGGTAAACATTGTGAGTTTTCAGAAAATAGAAATAATAATCTAGTCTTTTTTTTTTTAATACTTTGTTACCTACTACTACCTTTCATCTTTTATGTATTTATTTCCTAAATTTGGAGATTAAAATTTTGGTCACTACTCACTAGTCAAACCTTCTTCCTTTAAATGTATTATTTAATGGCATTATTTATAACTAAGCGTAAGAGGAGTAGTAACTAGTAACTATTTAAGTTAAAATGTCTATAACGGTTAGAATGAGATTAATGCGATTAAATTAAGAAAGGTATCTTCGGTCTTCAATCGTGCTCGGTCATGATTGCTCTCCGAAGTCCACGAGTCGGCGTGCGAATCGGTGTTGGTCTTAGACGGGTAAAATTAAAGATTGTTGGAACATTTTAACTCAATTTCATATATGGGCTTTGATTTAAAATGTTTCATATTTTCATCCTACGTTTGTGATTTTGAATAGATTTAAAGCCCAATGAACTAAGCCTTATAATTCATTTGCATCCATATGATATTCATGGTTTTCGAAGACACCAATATTTAGGTTATATGATTATTCTCTTGTCTATCAAATAATAATAATAATAATAATATATATTTTTTTAAATCAAGCGTTATGATAATGGGTAGCCTCACATAATCTGAACACTCGAACAGAAATTTTGCTTTTGGTGATAATATACCTATTACTATTTTGTAGATTGGTTTGCATTAATGTCTTTCCCGATAACTATGTTTTGATACTAAAGTTGTTAAAAGAACATTTAATAGTTATAATTTCTATCACCTCAAGAAAAAGTATTTCGAAATGAATGAAATTCATTGCGCCATATATTGTATTAGGTCAATTCCCACGTTTTTTTTTTTTGAATAAAATGTTAAACTATATTCAATAAAAAAAAGGTTCTTTGTTGCACGTGAGTGCTTACAATTCCGAAGAAAAAGCTGATAATTTTTTCAGATGAAGATATGCAAGGACATGTAATAGAGGAAAGAAAAACCAACACCGTCAAGAATCTTTTAAAATCCCTGAGATGAGAACCATAATTGTAGAGTTGTGTCGTACTTTCCACTTCCATCGCGGAGGGAAGGAATGAAAGCTCTTACTTGCTTGTCAATTATTCTTATCAAAATCTCCGGAGGGGTAGGATTTTCCCCATGCCGGCGTGAGTTCCGCTCTCTCCAAAGGTGGTAAATTAGGACCTGATGCAGATACCTTAGCAGGAAAAGGTTCATCTTTGGTAGTGTGGAGACATTTACCAATATTTGAATTTGATCCCACTCGGTTGTGTAATTTCTTTGCAAGAACCAGGTGGCCATTTTGCTCCAAATAGTCGAGCTGAACCTGCATTTGAAAAACAAATGATTCCTATCTTCATCCTCCTCTTTGCAATTCCCACGTTTACAAAGAACTTGGCATCAAAAACCAATAATATGAAACATTATAAGAATTATCATTTTTAAATATAACCGGGAAATATCGAACCAAAATTCAAACAAATCTCCAGAACATGTGGATAGCATAGTAAAGTAGTTCATTCAATCAAAAATAAAAAGTAATGATCATTTTTTTACGTAAGTAATGATCATTTTTTCACAATCAATTTTTTCGTAAAAATCAATTTCCAAAACAAGTAATGATAAATTTTCTCTTTTAAAAAAACTCAACAGATGATTTACAAAAGCATAGTAAAGTAATTCATTCATTCAAAAACAAAAAGGTATGTAGAAATAACTAGATAATGTTACTGGATACAAATAGAAATTCCGAAGGATTTAAATAGTAAAGGAGAAGGGTTGAAGTTGGTAAACCTACAAGGCTACAACTAACGACCAACATTATTATGTTCTTTCTTACTTTCTTACTTTTGGTAAACCCATGATTTCAATTCTCATCATTTACCAATATCACTTAGCCTCAAATAATATTTTCTTTCGTTTATTAGATACTTCGTGCTAATTTATTAGATACTTTGTGCTAAACGTGTATTTTAAATATGTATGGGTTAGTAAATTAGTACACATTCATGAGACGTGACAAAAAGCCCGAAAATGATTTTTATGGACATTATGTCGAAATATATTGGAGAAATGAAACTCGCTAAGAATTTGATATCTCATTATTTTATGTGCTTATCTATTATTTTTTTCATCACTAAAACTAAAACTTATTCCATATCATTTTGTCACAAACTATGTACAAGTAGTTCATTTGAAGTACTCAATTTTGAGCATCGATATCGTCTAACTATTTACTCGAGGACTGAGTCATAAATTCTTGCCATCTATTAATTAGATATTTTAGCGAATCATATACTTTTTTTCCTGCTATGTGCAAGACACCAATCTTAACTTACATTTCAAACATGCCTAATTAAGTTCGTTGATATCATATAGTCAAATGAGATAAAAGGAGATGAGACATCGGATGCACCATCTTAATTCTAAAGTTACCAAATATCTAGAAAAAGGAGATGAGACAGATAAACAGTAGATTTTCCAAGTGAAAGCTGACTCAAACGATCGTTGTCTTATGTTGCTTGAAAGGAATGGATGAATTGGGTGAAGTGTCAAAAAGAGAGAGTCTTCCAAGAGACTGTGAAGATCCTTAAGCTTAGATTCACTCAATACTCTCTTTTTGTTGGAACATATGTTTTCAGACAACCAACGTACACGTCGCATCATCCTCTATATAATCTCCGTGTTTACTATAATAAATTACTGTACTCGCTAATTACTTTTTTAAATATCGGGTGATGACATAGAGTAACAACATTACGGTTATATCGATCATTAATCATAAAATATGAATAGTTTAGTCAATTTATTAATTTTCTTAATAAATATGCATTCTACATGTCTACTTAATTAAACACCACTTGTTTAGAAACAAAAATAATTGTTGACAAAAAAAAAAACAAAATTTTTTTTTTTAGTTTTTGTCTCGATTATGTGTTCGTAACTAATATTTTATGTAAATTAATTATTTTGTTGGTACAAAAGATTGTATGTAGAGCTATAATCATCATAGTTAAAGCACACAATTAGTTAACTTCGAATGCACTCGGATCGTCCAAGAATTGGACCAACTATAACATCAACCTAAATGATCTTATTCATCACTTATCCATATATACTATAATCTATTTTTCTTCTTTAAAATTTTGTTACCAACCTTTAACCCTACCATTTGCCTCTCTCCCTTATATGATCCCTTATATATGCTCAACAATGTCCCTCTATTTTCAAATACACCACTTGAGAACTTGACCAGAAAACGATTAAAAATATATATATATATATCATATTTCAAACAGAAAACTACTGAATATAAAAAAATATACTTTTCCTTCAATATTCAAACAAATATTATACATGGCTACGTGGGTTTTGCATTATCTTCTTGTGGCATTTCTGATTGCCATTAGTTACAACATCGATGCAGCATCTGCAGGAATCACGCGGCACTACCAGTTCGATGTAATTATAAATTAGTCTCAATATGAGACTAGATATGTACTTATTAAATATTTTCTCTATTTTTTCTGTTTGATTCAATTTTTTAATCGTTTATTCTAATTTTTTCTTCCGACAGATTCAACTGAAAAACATCACAAGATTGTGCAAGACAAAAACAATTGTGGCGGTCAACGGAAAATTTCCAGGACCTAAGGTTACTGCAAGAGAAGGAGATAATCTACAGATCAAAGTTGTTAATCATGTCTCCAATAACATTTCTATCCACTGGTAAATTGCTAATTTCTTATAATCTTATAGTGATAATAAATTTCGAACTCTTATTTAATTTCATTGAGCCTCATGATTGAATAGATTATGTATATATGTAGGCATGGGATCCGGCAGATAAGGAGCGGATGGGCGGATGGACCATCGTATGTCACACAATGTCCAATTCGGACCGGACAAAGTTATGTTTACAACTTCACGGTGACCGGACAAAGAGGAACCTTGTGGTGGCATGCACACATTCAATGGATGAGAACCACCGTGTACGGACCCTTGATCATTCTCCCTAAACTCCATCAGCCTTACCCGTTTCCCAAACCCTACAAACAAGTCCCTATAATCTTTGGTAATTATCTTTCGTACCGTATCTTTGATCAATGTTCTAAACGAATCTGCCGAATGTGTTTAAGTGGTCAAACGTACTCTGATGTTCTGATTTTGATCAAATCGATTAAAAATCGGTCAATAAAACAAATCAGCAATTAAAATGTCTTTTTAATCCATCTATTCGCGTGTTTAATAAATTTTTAATCTTTTGAAAATAAATTCTATAACAGATTAAAAGGACTGAACACTTGATTTTTTAAAATTTGTGTATAGGTGAATGGTTTAATGCTGATCCTCAAGCAGTGCTACAACAAGCTCTCCAGACAGGTGCAGGTCCTAATGCCTCTGATGCTCATACTTTTAATGGACTTCCAGGCCCATTATACAATTGCTCTACAAAAGGTAATGACCATTTTTTTTTATGTCAAGTTCCAAACCAAGACGCCAATTTAAGTTTTGTAACACTTAAAGTATTTTTTTTTAGACACATACAAACTGATGGTGAAACCTGGAAAGACGTATCTACTACGACTGATCAATGCTGCACTTAATGACGAACTCTTCTTCACTATAGCCAATCATACATTGACGGTTGTCGAAGCTGATGCTAGCTACGTTAAACCATTCCAAACCAACATCGTGCTTCTTGGTCCGGGCCAAACCACCAACGTACTACTCAAAACGAAACCTGTTCATCCAAATGCAACCTTCTACATGTTGGCAAGACCGTACTTCACGGGCCAAGGAACAATTGATAATACAACCGTTGCGGGGATTCTCCAATACCAGCATCATTCCAAATCTTCTAAGAATCTTTCTATTATTAAACCATCTCTCCCTCCCATCAATAGTACAAGCTACGCCGCAAATTTCACAAAAATGTTTAGAAGTTTGGCAAGTTCTACATTTCCGGCAAACGTGCCAAAAATCGTGGACAAAAAATATTTCTTTACCGTCGGTTTAGGAACCAACCCTTGTCCTAAAAAACAAACATGCCAAGGACCAACTAATACAACGAAATTCGCAGCATCTATCAACAATGTGTCTTTCATCTTACCAAACAAGACTTCTCTACTACAATCATACTTCCTTGGCAAGTCCAAGAGTGTTTTCATGACCGATTTCCCAAGTGCCCCTATTTTTCCATTTAACTACACGGGTACGCCACCAAACAACACGATGGTCTCAAGAGGGACCAAAGTTGTGGTCTTGAAGTACAACACAACTGTTGAACTGGTTGTACAGGGCACTAGCATCTTGGGTATTGAGGCCCACCCTTTTCATCTTCATGGCTTCAACTTTTATGTGGTGGGTCAAGGCTTCGGCAATTTTAATTCGGCCAGTGACCCAAAACAGTATAATCTAGTTGATCCGGTCGAACGAAACACCATCAATGTTCCTTCCGGTGGTTGGGTCGCTATCCGCTTCCTCGCCGATAATCCTGGTAAAGGTTTATGAATATATATTTTTTTTGTCAATAACATGTATTATGTAATTTTGAATTTAGTTGGTAACAATACTAATTTTGATAATTACTGGTATTCTCAAATTATGTGTTTATTTTTATAATTGTTTGATGGTGACAGGTGTGTGGCTGATGCATTGCCACATCGAGATTCATTTGAGTTGGGGTCTGACCATGGCTTGGGTGGTTTTGGACGGTGACCTTCCAAATCAGAAGCTCCTTCCTCCACCCTCAGATTTCCCTAAATGTTGACTCTGACCGATCCAATGCCTCTGCCAATGCCACGTCACCTTTTCCCCTCGCTTTAATGATATTCCATTAAAAGCAATATGTGTTTCTCTTTTTTCATTTTTTTCCTCTTTAGTATTTTTGTGTGTTTCAATTGTCATCACCTGAGAGTTCTGAGTATTTTATTTTGTTTCTCCCTTTTTCTTGTAAGAAGAGTGACCTGAAGAGCTATGGTCGCGGTAATAATTTCTATGTACGATATTTTGACGCAAAATAAATAGTTGTAAAGTTTTGTAATAAACGAAAAAGGCATTAGCACAAATCTGCAATGGTCGTGATTTTTATTTTATTTTATTAAACATAACGTTTTTGTCTATGATAATGACAAAACACGGAGTAGTTGAAAACTTTTCATTGGATTCTCAATACTATAATATTCCAAACTTTTTCCCCTAATAAAGTGAAAGGATAGATTTCATTTAATGTCAATAATGCCGACTAATTTCTAAGTACGTAACTGTTTATACATAATATAGTAATTTGATTCTAAGTTTTTGTATAAACAAAATGTGGAGATATGTTGATATTAACGAATTTTCATTTGCCAAGAGGGAATCTTTCTTCCATCAAAGAGACAAAAACTCAGAAAGCAAACAGAAAAAATACTGCCACCAGATATTGCCATAAAATGCAAAAAGGAATAAAATAATAATTAATAAAGCTAAGAAAAAACAAAATTCGAGTAGAGTTCCAGACATTATTGGTGTTTGCAAGATCTACAGCATCATATCCCATTATTTTGATATATTCTCATCATCGTCATATTGACACTAACTGGACTCCATTATCGTCTCGTAATCAATAATAATAAGTTAAAAGAAAAGCTTCAGATCTTTGACTAGATGATATGAATCATGAATCCATTTTAAAATGATGAAGATATCAAATAGTAGGAATATTATTTATAAAAACACTAGATTGGAGATTGAGTTTATTAAATTGTTTCAATTCTTTTTCCAGAGACCTTGAAAACTATTCAGTGTAAATCCTAACAAAAACACTGTACTTCATGATACACTAATCCTCCAGATATTATATTTCAATATTTTAAATCTAAACAAAAACATCAATAATTCCTATCTTAATGTAAATACTTGCATCAGTGATACATATACACACATGTCTATGATTGTGTGTATATATGTAGCATATGCAAATCATATAATTGAAAAAAATGAGCATACAAACCCTAATTTTTAAACAAAATCTCTTCTTATAATGTACTTGTATGGAAACCCTTAATAATCAAACTGATCTAATTACAAGGAAACAAAAAAAAAATAGAAAAAGAAGAAGATCTAATTAAGAATCTCCATGTTTGTGCCAACAAACAAGCATAGCCACACACCTTCTCATGATGTAAAACCTTGCCTTCTGTTCTTTAGCCAAGCTGCTATATTTCTGAGTGATAGAAGAAGATGATGAAGAAGAAGACCTTCTCTCTTTTCTTGAGAAGCTTCTGGAGATTGAAGAGGAAGAAGAAGAGGAAGAGGAGGAAGAAGGAACAGAGCATTTAGTAGAGGAACTCCTTACGAATATTGGAGACTTTGTGGAGGAAGCGCTTGTTGAGAAGCTTCTAGAAAATTTTGACTTACAGGAAGAAGAAGAAGAAGCTGTTGTCTCTTTCTTCGACAGCTTCCACTTCTCCTCCATCAATAATGTGTGCTTCTGCAGAGAGATTTGAAATCGGATTCGGATTCAGATGAATGGGTCTTAAGTGTATTTCTTTTGTATTTGATTGTAAGTTTGTAGTGATTGAGATAGTGATTCAGAAAGAGAGAGAAGCAGAGGGAGTGAGAGTGTCTCTTTGCTTATTATATATATGGTGCTTCTTTAGTAATACTTGTAATAAATCAATTGAGATAACATATGGCAAAAAAAAAAAAAATCAATGGAAAAATAAAAATTTGTTATTATAATTTAATATTTAATTAGCTCGTCATGAGGTATGAACTTTTTTCCATCGAGTTAGGAACTATTTAGTGTCCCACTTGTATTTAATTATCTAAATTTCTTATGTCTACTATAAACTTAATGTTATAATAGTACTACTATAACGCGGGATTAGATATTTATAATAGTTTTTAGAAAATTAAGAAATTAAATAAATATTTTAAATATTTTAATAGTATATTACTGTATAAATAATTAAAATATAAAATTAAGATTTTTACATATTTATGCTACTAATTAATTATTTAGTTAAAACAATATTTTTTAAAAAATTTCATAATTTAGGTAAGATTATAATATTCAAAATAAAGAGAGTTTATATATAATTGATCTAATGGTATGTGATTAGTCTAGTAATTAATGTTTTGTAAAATATATTCTCTGAGAATCACTCTGGCGATGACACGTCAGCATAACAGTGTTGTAATATTCATATTCCACGTAAACATAAGATTATTTTGTTAAAATGAATCTCAGTTAAAAGAGATTTTGGTTCACCTATGACAAAGATGAGTAGAATTAGTTTGACTAGCTTGTAAATTAATGTACCGGTCTACTATATATATTGAAACGTTGTACAAATTAAGTGGTTCCAAAAAGTAAAATTAGTGATTTCCAAAAAGTTGTTTATCCTAGAAAATTTAATCTCAAAAGGTGGTGTACTTAACATCTTTTTATACTATTTACGGTAACATTTATGATAATTCGTCACCTTTTTTTGTCAGCATCTTCTCTAGTTTAAATAGGAAAGATATGTGTTTATAGAAAAATTTATGATTATCTATGAAAATATTATGAATACCTTAGCATTTCCTTTTTAAATATGGCAAATGGCAATGAGTTTTTGGGGGTATACAGAATCCACAAGGTTTGGGGATGTGGGCTTTTTACTTAGCGTTGACGATATAGTTAATGCTTTGATTAATGGAACTGTATTAGTTAGATAACGAAGTATACATTTAAAGTGAATTCTTCCATATCTAACGTGGCAAATTATGATTGGTTGGATCTTCTAGAACTCAAGGTCTTATTCTTACTACCACAAGATCTACACATTGTCGAAATCCTCTTCTTGAGATCTGCCATTAATGTTGGAGGAACCAATGTCGTACGTTTATATATATTACATATATTAGTAAGACATACATATCTATATATAGTATATATAGGCACAATCATAATCTTCATTTAAAGTCGTCACATGAGAGAGATCCCAACATGGAGCACGAGAAAATTTATCGGTATTGCTTTCATATCAGTGTGTATATATGTACGCATATGTTTCAAACTAAATTTATATGATTGAAATAATATATATTAATAGGGATCCCTATATATTATTGCCATAGTAGTGGGACAGGAATCACAAGCAATAATGTGGAGGAATATAATAATTTTTAAAAATTAATGGTCTAGTAGTAGAGTTAAAATTCCGCGAAATGAATAAGAATCATACAAACGAGTCAAATTTCGAAGACCCAATAGAGAGAATATTCCGGATAGAGTGTACCTAATACTCCCTCCAGTTTTTTGGAAAATTAGCATCGGATATCCGATCACCGACTTTTCAAAACTGAATCTAAGAGCCAACACAGACTATTTCCGAAGGTGAGCAGACCTCTTAGGAGGTCCATTACGAATTAAACATTTGGACCAAACCTTAAAAGTCTTAAGTAGTCTTAATTAAAATAATTTTGTTCCCGATAGAAATCGATTTCAGACGCACTAAGGTCAGCCCTTCTCCGAGGTCTGAAGTTCAGTTACTACTAGGCCATTTTACTTGGGTTACTCCCTTCATTTTGTTTCTTTAAAATTTATGTTTTGAGATTTTCACACATTAAAAGAAATAATTAGCAAACCCAATTATAAATTATTTTTAAATTAAATTTATTAATCTAATATAAGATATGTATAAATAAGAAAATAAAACAGAAAACTGAAAACATTCATTTTTGTGAAAAAAAAAACTAAAAACATGCATCCTCATAAAACAAAGAGAATACATTTGTATGAAATGTAGTCTTTGGAATTAAATTACTAACATATATATAAAATACTGGATTGTTGAAGACGGGCTGCGTACCCTCCAATTAACCCACCACGAATCAAGATTAGTCCGATAGAAAAAGAAGATCGGTCTACGAACCGAAGTCTAAGAAATCCGATAGAGTCGAATCTGGAAATATAAGTTAAGATCCTAAATAAACGGAAATGAGAGGGATACTCGCTCAAAGAAAAAGGAAATCGTCCGTATCACAAGCCGACTATCTTTTTATATAAATAGAGAGCTTTTGATTGAAAGAATGGATCCACAATCTCAACAAGAAAGCTAGGCTATTTTCACCTTTTAACTAGATCGTTACTTCGATGAGCTAGATCTCTTTCTGTAATCATCAAGCTTTTGTTCTATACTAATGAAGAAAAACTTCTATCTCCCTATATTTCTAAAATCTATTGGGTGAGTTCGACTCCACATGGGTGTTAATATGAAAGATATAAAAATATGGATGGAGAGATAAGTGTTGTGTATGATAATGATAAGTAAAATAACGTAAACACTTGAGATAAACAAACTTATGTTGGATAATCATGCAACTTAAAAATTTTAGTTTTGTATTTTTTAAAACTATTATTTCTTAGTTATATTTTTAATACATGCATCACATTTTACTTTTGTAAACAACAGAAACGTATAAACTTGAAAATTTGTGTAAATAGCAAAACCAAAAGAAGTAGAATCACATTTCTATGAAAAAAAATCGTATACCCATTCATCACTAGTATAGAACCAATTTTGTCTACAATAATTGTAAGGTCATTATTTTCAAATATTGGAAACTAATTTTAATATTCAAGAAGAAAAGAAGGTATTATTGTGTGGGGGTTGGAGAGGAGGGGCAAAGGGGGATGGAAATATAGGCGTTGCTTATGATAATGATTTTAAAAGATAGGAAGACTAGACAGGTTTGGTCTAAAATTATTCTACATGTTTTTTCACTTATGATTTCATACCAGCCTGGATTTACGCAAAAAAGAACCCACATTTCGTTGTCCCCATTTCTTGTTTTGTATTTTCTATCTTCCACATATTTTAAATCTGCTTTCTTAAAACCCTAAACACCCTAAAAAATCAATTGTAATTTGATTTATATGTCACTCAACTCATTCATTTTGACTAATATTCAAACTCGTGTTAACGAACAAATCGTTTGTTAAAACAAACACCCCACATACATATACATCGTTTTGTGAAATCTGACATCTTACATATATACAGTAACACAATATATATTATACAATATATATATATATGTGTTAGTACGGACATAATTCATCCCAATTCATATAAATCATAATAATTAACAACAATCATGTATTCACGTTTGATCAATTATCTTGTAATGTCACTACAACATAATGGTACGCTTGGAAGTTAGAAGCACGACTCATTTCAAACTTCATAATATTACAACATTAGAGTAATTGTATAATATTGTTAAAACTTAAAACTATCATCGGTAACGAAATGATAGACTACATATAAGTTAACTTTATTAAAAAAAAAGCATACTAAGCAAGATAGAAAGGCATATATCATTCTTAAAACTTAATAGATTGTGATTTTGATTGTTTCAAACTATTTGTTTTTGTATTGCGTTAATAAGAACAAATTCAATAAAAATACCACATTTAAAACACAACAAAAAGATGCACTATCTACTAAGGTATTTTGGAAACATGTACTTTTCATTATTTGTATGGAAATAGAATATTATTAAAAGAAATGTAAAACTCTAATAATAATTTCTAAACCCAAACGGGAAATATTTGTTTGTTGCATTACTTGAATTTTATAAAGTCCTCACAATAACATTATAAAAACTGCCATTCTCATAATCATAATTATCTTAGGGGTTGTTATTGGTTTGTGTATTTAGATGGACATTTAAAGATTTAAATGTTATGAAGATTTTATTGTTATTCAATTAAAATTTTCTAAAATTTTATTAAAGTTTGGTGTTATTAGTTTATGTATTTGTAAAAAGTAATCTAAAATCTTTATAAATCTAGAGGTATTGGATTCATGATTTTATAAAATCAATAAAAAGTTTCGTGTTATTCAAATAACGAAAGAACTCATTTTATCATCAACTAAAATATTATTTTTATCGATTCTATACATTTCTTCATAAAACCTAATCATCAAAAGATCAACCTAATAAGGTATTCTCAAAGTATTCTCTTAGGATTAATTCTGAATATCAAAATTGAAGCAAAAAGAACTATATACGACCACCTTTACAACTCATAAACGGCAGATACAAGACCACCTTTACAACTCAAACACATAGATGATTTATAGAGCAGAGCTCATTGAATAATAAATAAGAAAGAGATTATTACAACGCATCCCGTAATATGTACAAAATCAGACAAGTGTCAAAACATTCACATCCTCATTCCTTAGCCATATGAATGATTCATAAATCAAAGTAAACTTCAAAATACAAGCATAAAAAACAGTAAAACTTTTAAAAACTGAAAACATTCAAGACCATCAAAATAATCAACAGACACATTGTTCTGAATTCAACCAAATTGTTTTGTAAGTTCTTTGTCCATGAAGACATTTTTATTCCAAGCGAGTGAATCAAGATAATTGTTTTGCATGATATGTATAATTTCTTGGCAATTTTGAACGCCATAAAAGTTTGAGATACTTTTAAGATCATAATTTAATAATTTATCAAAATTGAGAACTTTAGATATACTCTTTTCAAATCTTTGATACGTAAATGAGATCTTTCGAATCTTTTAAAGAAGTATTTTTATAATTTTTAAAATCATCAAAAATTTATCTAAACTAGAGATTCAATAACACTCCCTTAGTTAAAATTTTATGAAGTATAAGGGATTTGATTTTAAAATGATTAGTCCGGTTTAAACGTAACAAGCAATGGATCTTAACAAAATAATGGTTTACAAACGCAGAAAGAGCATCTCACTGATTCACAACGGTGACCTCGCCAC
Organism: Boechera stricta; assembly: GCA_018361395.1. Classification (NCBI taxonomy): domain Eukaryota; kingdom Viridiplantae; phylum Streptophyta; class Magnoliopsida; order Brassicales; family Brassicaceae; genus Boechera; species Boechera stricta. The sequence goes on along the minus strand of CM031541.1, from coordinate 11,828,931 downwards.
GTGATCCGTAAATCCAAATATAGAAATAATGTTTTGGAAGCTTATACATGCATTAAGTAAGTTTGTTGTCAAAACAAAAAAGCAACAATATCAATGCACAAATATGTACGTTAATAACGCACATTGGTCACTTATGTCTCCGTTATCTTGGACTGTAGCTTAATGATTTATTTGACTGGTCAAACGTTTCAAGTTTCTCAAGTAATTAACTTTAATATATTTTGTCAGGAACTTTACCTTTGATTTGACCATTATTATTACAGATCATGACCATGATCATACGAATATTAACATTAATGAATACCTTTTTCCAAGTTAATAATTATTATTTTTTTAACAATTTTTTAGTAATTTAAAGTTCAGAAAACCAAATCGAAAAACCGTTGTTACCATACAAATATAATGTAATAGTTAATAATTACATTGAACTAATAGTTACTATTTAAAAAAAAAATAATTATAGATACTCTAAGGCCACAAGATAACTAGGAAATATAAGATATATGCTATTTGTTTCATTAAATTATTTAAGATTTGAAATCTAACGTAACACCAAAAATAATCAATTTAATTCAGCTTTTTTCATAAATTTAATTCAGTCTTTGAATGTAAAGTTTGTTTTTATTTGTTTTGTAATCTTTGAACGTTGGATTTTTTTCCTTAGTTAGGCAAAGCTCAATATCCATGGATCTTAGGAGATGTTATTGGATCTCTATTTTAGATAGAGTTTTGATGATTTAAAAAAAATATATAAATAATTAATTTAAAAATTTGAAAAAAATTTCAAATATTTTTGCATATTCTCAAAAATTATTTATTTTTATATTTTTGAAAATTAACTTAAAGATAACCATAAACTTTTATAGAATATCTCAAATTTTTATAGAATATCTCCAAGATGTATTTTAAGTTGATGGGCACTTTTTGATTTTGAGAAGGTAGAAGATGATCATCATGAATCTTTGAAGAAGAAGAGATTGATGAAGAAGCTGAAGAAATGGGTTGAAGAAAATGAGAAGGAAAAATTAAAAGCAGAGGAAATATGTTTTTGAAGGTCCTTTTTGACGATTGATCTTGAGGAAGAACAGAGGTTTCATTCGAATGATCATGTTCTAGCGTGAAATAGCCTTTCTTTACAAGAGAAGCATCTATCAATGTTAAGAATTTATCTACACTTACCATAGTCATTGAAATCATTTATGCAAATGTATTTCACATAAGAAAATAATACCAAACTAGCATATCAATCCAAGAACTGAAAACCAAAAACCAAAAGAATCCCACAAGAGTTTGTGTAGCAACCAAGGTAACTAGTTTTATGTTTTCTATTTAATCAAAATGCCAAATGCCAACGAAGAGTGTTTGCACGCACTCATATTAGTACATAAACTATTCAATACTTTTAGAATACCTTATCTACGTACAATACTTTTATGATTAGATTTTGTGAAGCAAAATGTGTAGAATCAATAAACCAATAACACAATATTTTAATTCAATGACAAAATAAGTTACTTTCAGTTTATTTGAATAACACAAGACTTTTATTGACTTTATAAAACCATGGATCAATACCTGTAACATCCCCGATCAGGACTCCGATCGGCGGGAAGTGGCCAAAACCGAAAAGTGTTAAGGAGTCCGAACAATTTCAAGGATAGAACGTTGGGTAGGCTGATCGCCAATAATCCAATGAATTGTCCGAGAAAAATACTAAGGAAAAGTGAGAAAAAGCTCAAGGGAAGCTCGGCCAGCTCAAAGGGAAGCTAATCTAGCTCAAGATAAGCTCGGCCAGCTCGAAGGAAGCTCGTCCAGTTGGGTCAGCTCGGCAGCTCACTCAAACAGTTAGCCAAACGGTTGCCGAACAGTTACCCGAACGGTTCCAAGCGGTTGCCCTTCTTTGTCTCTATAAAAAGGAGCCTTTGGCCGAGGGAAAAACACATGAAAAACACTTAGAAAAATACAGAGAAAACACTTGGTCGAGAATAAGAGAAAAAGGAAGATTTCTCGAGTGTCTGGTATGATCGCGAAAGACTATTAAAGGAAGATTACTGAGAAGGGAAAAGACTTGTCAATAGACCGGCAAACGACAAGTTTGATAGAAAGAAGGGCAGTAATCAGTTCGATTCTGCCTGAGGACTGGGCAATGGGATTGTTGTCTTGTCCAGGGTAAAAACGGGGGTAGTTGATTGGTATTCTTGCATATACATCGATTCTGCATATCTTCTTACACACGCAGATCGGCCATCCGGTATAACTGGCTGGAACTCATAAAATACTAAGTAAAACATGTATTTACTTGTGTTGATTAGGTTTCAAGAAAAAATGGGAACGAAGGGAAGCTCAAGGCTTAGGCGCGGGATTGGCCGGGAGCAATGGGTGGTGATCAACCAGATAGTTAGGATCGTTTTACTAAGGAACTTATTATATAGCCTAATGTGCTTCTTTGTAAATGAGTCCTTATGTTTTTAAATAAAGTCATCGAGTTGCATATTTACTCAAAATCATCTATACTTAAAACACAAAATAAGCAATGAATCTCAGAATTATGTTTAAAACGACTTGTTTAAAGAGTTGACCTTAAAAACGAACTTAAGGATTGAAACACTTAGTGATTTGATCATGAACAACCTCCACGGACGTAGACAGTCCAGGATGAGATGTTTCTCTTAATTGAATAACAACAGAATTTTCGTAACATTTAAATCTTTAAAAGTTCATGTAAATACACAAACTAATAACACATCTTTAGATTGTTAGTTAATCTAACTAACTTGGAGACCAAGGATCTAATCGAGTCCTGGATTAGATCAAAGGGTGTTCAGACTTTAGTATTATCGAGATTAGGATAGCTAAAGATATGTAAAGTTATAATTTGATAAGATTTGGTGTTAGCAAACCTTATCATCTATAGAGTCTTGTTTGAGACTTCTCCCTATAAGTATCAATGAGCTATGTGAGTTTTGATACATTGAGAATCATAAGGTTTAGTTTTTGTAAAGTTTTCTAAACTAATAAAGAAGAGAGTTCTTTATAATCGATTCTTAAACCTAGATTTGGTACTAAAGTCCGTATGTTCAACGCAACCAACTACACTGTATGGGCCATGAGGATGAAGGTGGGGCTTAGGGTCCATAAAGTGTGGAAGGTGATCGAATCAAGTAATCAAGACTCGGAGAAAAACGACATTGCAACGGCACTACTCTTTCAATCCATATCCGAAAGCCTTATTTTGCAACTTGGGGAGCAAGACACGACAAAGGGGATTTGGGAAGCAATCAAGACACGTCACATGGGAGCTGATCATGTTAGAGAGGCACGTTTGCAGACTTTAAACTCGGAGTTTGATCGCTTGGTGATGAAAGACTCGGACATAATCGATAACTTTGCGGGCAATCTTTTCGAAATCTCATCAAGGAGTGCTGCCCTAGGTGAAGTTATCGAAGAATCTAAACTTGTGAAGAAGTTTTTGAAGAGTTTACCGCGATACAAGTTCATTCACATCATCGCATCTTTTGAACAAGTGTTAGATCTGAATACAACGGGAAACGAAGACATCGTGGGAAGATTGAAGGCGTATGAGGAACGTAATGGAGAAGAAACACAAAGAGAGAGTCAAGAGAAACTTATGTGGGTTAACTCGGAATCATAAAACATGAGAGGTGGACGTGGTCGAGGAAGGTTTAATGGTCAAAATCAACCTTTGGATCAAAACCAAAGCCAGTCCAAAGACAAACAAAAGAAAGACAAACAAAAGAAAGACTACTCGAAGGTGATTTGTTATCGGTGTGATAAGTTGGGTCACTTTGCAAAAGCTTGTCCCAAAACGACTCAGAGACAACAAGAAGGAAACGTAGCAGAGACGGAGATAGCTGACGGTGCCTTATATATGCATGAGGTAGTGTGTTTAAACGAAGAAAAAGTGTTACCCAAGAAATATGAGGCCGAAGGCATATATAACAACATATGGTACTTGGACAATGGAGCAGGCAACCATATGACCGGGAATAAGTCTTTCTTTGTCGAGATGGATGAAACTATTATCGAAAGAGTAAAGTTCGGTAATGGTTCGTGTGTGGAGATAGCCGGAAAGGGATCTATCTTGTTCGTGTGTAAGATGGGAGAGCAAAGATCCTTGAATGGCATCTACTACACACCTAAACTGAAACACAATATTTTGAGTCTTGGGCAACCTACAGAGCTACAGAGAATGGATGTGAGGTGAGTATGAAGAAGGATTATTTGAAAATGTTTGATCCTTGTGGAAGACTTCTCATTCAAGTCACAAGAACCCCAAACCGACTTTACAAAGCCAATATGAAAATCGAAAAGACAATGTGTTTACAAGCAAATATTGATGAGACGTCATGGAGGTGGCATCAGCGACTCAGACACGTCAACTTCAGGGCATTGAAGAGTATGGCTGATAAAAAAATGGTGTTTAAGTTACCATCGACGAAGATCGAAACCGAAACTTGTGAATCATGTTTGGCGGGGAAGCAAACTCGCAACTTTTTCTGTCAAATACCAACTTCTGTGCTTCGCAAGTACTTGAGCTAATCCGACTTATGTGGACCTATATCACCACCAACACCTGCGAGAAATAGGTACATTTTCGTGTTGATTGATGATCATTCACGTTATATGCGGACTATTTTAATGAAGGAGAAGGGTGATGCAAACGAGAGGTTCAAACGATTTAAGGCAATGATCGAGCAACAAACCGGAAAATCCATAAAAACATTTAGAACTGATCGAGGTGGAGAGTTCAGATCAACTGAATTCAACATGTTTTGTGAAGAAAATGGAATTCTACGTCACCTAACGACACCATACACGCCCTAACAAAATGGTGTCGTGGAGAGACATAATAGAACATTGATGGAGATGATGAGAAGCATGATGAAGACCTTGAATCTACCAAATTATTTGTGGGGAGAGGCAGTACGACACTCAACCTATTTGATTAATCGTGTTTCCCAAAAACTTTGGTTCATCAAACCCCCTGTGAATGCTTTTCGGGCAAGAAACCTAATGATGAGCACTTGAGAATTTTTGGTTGTTTAGCCCACGTCAAAGTGGAGGCAGCACACTTGAGAAAGCTAGATGAAATATCAAGAGATTTAGTGCATCTCGGGATTGAACCCGACTCAAAGCTTATCGATTGTTTGATCTGAAAGAGAAGAAAGTTGTTGTTAGACGAGATGTCGTGTTTGTTGAGAATGAAGGTTAGAATTGGAGTGATCGAGATCATCAAGAAGATGGAGAACCAGGATGTTCAGTTTGGTAAGAGGAGACGTTACATATGTCGGAAACGATTTTGAAAATGATGGAGAAGAATCTGAAGAACCCAACAATGTAGCGTCAATTGAAGCAAACACAGAGGCTCATCATGAAACAATTTCACAAACAAACACCGATCAAGAAGAAAGCTCTCAACAAACTTTGAGAAGATCAAGTTGAAAAATATCATTGCCTGAGTACCTTGAAGACTACGTATTACTCGCGGACTTAGAGTGTCAAAGATTGTTGCTAACTATCAATGGGGAACCAAAAAATACGAGGATGCCGAGAGTTCAAAAGAGTGGTCGGAGGCGATGAAGACTGAGATTAATTCTATAGAAGAAAAAAAATCAAACATTAGAATCAAACGTGGACACTAGTGGAAAAACCAAAAAGAGTTAAACCTATTGGAATGAAATGGGTTTATAAGATCAAAAGGAATGTCGACGGATCAATAAATAAGCATAAGGCAAGGCTAGTGGCGAAGGGATATGTGCAATAACTTGGTATAGATTTCGATGAAGCTTTCGCACCGGTAGCTCGCATCGAAACTACGATTGCTTATTGCATTGGCTGCTGCCAAAGATTGGGAAATCCATCATCTCGACATGAAGACGACATTTTTACACGGAGAGTTGAAAGAATTTGTTCATGTATTCCAACTCGATGGCTTTGTTAAAAGAGGAGAAGAAGACAAAGTCTACAAACTCTCAAAGGCTCTATACGGATGGAGACAAGCACCTAGAGCATGGAATAATAAGCTCGATCAAATTCTAAAAGGCTTGAATTTTCGAAGATGCCCCAAGGAACAATCCGTGTACACGAAGCAAGAAAAAGGATTTCATCTCATCGTGGCTGTGTATGTGGATGATCTTTTCATAACTGGATCTTCTTTGATGATTATAAGCGAATTCATGAAGGATATGTCATCTAAGTTTGAGATGACGGACCTAGGGAAGCTCACTTATTATCTTGGCATAAAAGTAACACAAGGAGTTGATGGCATTTGCATTAAACAAGAGGGGTATGCACTAAAGATCTTGATGGATACAAGTATGGAGACTTGTAGTCGTGTTCATGTTCCGATGGATTCTGGTTTGAAGTTGTTGAAGGCAGAAGAAAAAACGGAAGTCGATGCTACTAGATACCGAAGAACTATAGGTTGCTTGAGGCATCTACTCCACACAAAGCTAGATTTAGCATATGCGGTTGGTGCTCTTAGCCGATATATGCATAACCCGAAGGAATCACATAGACATGCCATTAAACATGTGTTACGATATGTCAAAGGAACGACAAGTTTGGGGCTGAGATTCAAGCGAGATGGAGATGAGAGAATCGTCGGCTATAGTGACAGCAGTCACAACATTGACACCGACGATGGGAAGAGCACGGGTGGACATGTGTTCTATTTAGGTTCATCGCTGATAACTTGGTGTTCACAGAAACTTCTTATTGTGGCATTGTCATCTTGTGAGGCTAAATTCATGGCTGCTATGGCTACGACATGTCAAGCCATTTGGCTCTAAGAGCTACTCGGAGATGTAATCGAAGACAAGAGCAAGAAAGTTGTCATTCGGATCGATAACAAGTCGACTATTGCTCTTACAAAGAATCTGGTGTTTCACGGAAGAAGTAAACACATTCTTTCACGATACCATTTCATTCGTGAATGTGTTGAAAACGAGCAAGTGGAGGTCGAACATGTTCCCGGAATCGAGCACCGAGCTGACATACTAACCAAGACATTAGCATGCGTGAAGTTTAAGGAAATGCGAGACAAGATCGGTGTTGAAGACTTCCATAATCTAAGTTTGAAGATTATGGGGGATAATATTGGTTAATCTAACTAATTTGGAGACCAATGATCTAATCGAGTCAAGGATTAGATCAAAGGGTAGTTTAGACTTTAGTACTATCGAGATTAGGATAGTTAAAGATATGTAAAGTTATGATTCGATAAGATTTGGTGTTAGCAAATCTTATCATCTGGTCTTGTTTGAGACTTCTCCCTAAGAGTATCAACGAGCTATGGGCTTGATTGGTAAGGCTTTTTGTAGGGTTTCATGCTCATTAAAAGCCAATCAAGAAATTTTTTAAAAGCATAAAGTAGAGCATAGAGGACTCCTTAATGCTCTCCACCTTAATGCTCTTTAATTGAGCTTTTCCAAGGCTTAGAGGCTTTAAACATATTAAAAGACATATATGTCCTTAATTATTGAAAACCTAATATATTATTAATAACTAAATTTAAAATATGATATGCATGTATACATTAATAATTACAAATTAACATAGAAACACAAACTTAATTTGAAGTTAGAATTAAACAACAAAATTTATTCAAAACATAAAAATCATATTGTTTAGCTTATCTAAACCAAAACGAAATTGGAAGAAAATAAAAAGAAAAAGAAAAAAAAATTGAACGCCAAGTTATTTCAAATTCTACACTCTTCAAGATTTTTTCCAATTCAAGATTCTAAAATCTTGGGATTTTATGGTTTTTCTATTTTGTAAAATATTGTTGTCTTCTAAAAAATCAAAAATGAAGATCATGTCTATTTTAGTAATTTTGTATCTTTATGTTCACTGCTTTACCAATCAAGTTTGTAATTAAAGCTTACCGCTTTTATAGCATAATGCTTTTAGAGCATAATGCAACATACTGCTAATGCTTTATTAAAAATCTTCCTAATCAAGCTCTATGTGAGCTTTGATACATCGAGTATCATAAGGTTTAGTTTTTGTGAAGTTTTCTAAACTAATAAAAAAGAAAATTCTTTATAATCGATTCTTAAACCTAGATAGATTCTGTCTTGGATCCACATAATGATCACCATGTTTTATATTTTAATCAAAGCATTAAACTAAGTTTATGTTAAATATTAAAACTGAGACATAAAAATGTGCATCTAGTTGTTTTTGTTTACTGGAGTCTCATGAAAGCGTATAGAATAATATGAACTAATGGACCGTTGTAAGTTTCATAATTCGTTTGAGATGTTTTTAGTTTTTCCATTTTACTAGTATCATTGGTTTGATTAAACATGTCGCAAAAGTAAATAGAATCAAATGAGTAAATAAGACTGTATTACATGGAAAAAAGGTCATGTGAGATTGTCCTTAAATTACTAAAAAAGAAAGGGGGCACTGAAAATAATTTACTTCAGAACCTTTTTATGATAATATTTACTGGCTGAGACTTGAGAGTTGAGAGATAAGAGATTCTTTGACCAATGAAAAATTCTTCTGATGGGTCAAACGTTGTGCACAGTTAAGTCAAAAAAAGCTCACATGTTATGTTCAGATCCGTTGCACGACACCTTCTGATCCATCGTATACCTATATAAAGTGTATACAATTGATAGATCACTGGTATTACTGTGTTTACTAAATATCTTTTAATGTCGAAACTTTTGAGAACAAGAGAAACAAGTTTCAAAATGTTAAGAAAAAAAAGTTTCAAAACGTTTGTTAACTAAATTTAACAAAAATAACTTTTCTTTGGTATATGCCCAAGTTGAAAGTCTCTAATTAACTAAACTAACCGTACTTGAATTTGTAATTAAACATATTTTACATGACATGAGAGAACTTTAATTTTAAAGTTTTTGCAAATTTTTAAAGTTCATATAGTGTTGAAATGGACTTGACGTAGTGGAAATGGTTTAGCCAATGGATCTTTTTCCTTTTATTATTACGTGTCAATTAGTAAACAATGTAACACGAGTATCGAAAAGAGAGAGATTGTGTGCATAAGAAGATGCGTTCAGATGTTGGAGTTAGATGAAAGCATAGTACTATCTTTGGTATAAAGATAATCCAAAATTAACTTTTTTTTTTTTTTTTGGTGTGTACGAGAGGGTAATTTTATTATTTTATAAGAAACAAAAATAAATAAAAAAATGGTAAAATGGGATTAGAAGAAGTGGTGAGGTCACATGGAAACATGTGTAAGCTGAGTAGGACATGGTCAGGTCGGCTGGTGGGTCTTAACTCTTAACGCAAAGCCCCACCATTTTCACTTCATTTATGTATAATGAATTCCAAAATTACATAAATAATACACGTAATGTTTTGTATTAGAACATGACTTGGAATTTACGAAAAGAATCGAGTTCAAAGAAACATGTAAGAGTATATTTGTGGGATTTTCTTTCACAAAATTATTTGTGAAACTACAATAACGATTAGATAATGGCCAGATGTAGTATATGAGTTTTTTTAATTAAATCCAATATATTATGTACAATTTGAGTCATAACTTTTGTTATTTCTGTTTATTTAAATGATCTCACTTAGAAAACTAACAATCATCATTAAAAAAAATGACAAAAATATATATAAAACGCCTGCATTAACAGCAAAATATATGAAGTAGTATATTTTTTTCTGCACCTAATAAATTTATAGATTTTGGTTTTGCATTTTGTAAGTCGTTGCTTGAAAAAAAATTGTGTAACAAAAAAAATTGTTTTCCAAAATCAAAGCAATAATATAGTTTTAAAAAAAATTGTGATTTTTAACGAAAACACTTAATGGTTAAAATAAAAATAAAAAATACATTCAAGTTTATATAACCTTTTTATTTAATTTATTATTTTATAGATAGATAAATATCTTATTAATCCATGTTAAACTTTTGAAAATGTTATGGAATTACAAATACGAGCATTGAGATTTTAACCCAAATTCATGTTTCAAAAATTCAGAGATTTACATCTTAATCTACTATTAAAAGTTAAAACTAAGTTATATCATTTGGTATTTGATTTCTTTAAGAAAATTGTTTTTTTTCTAAAATACTCTAAATATTAGATTTTTAAAAAAATACATTTAACCTTATAGAATTTGAAACATTTAATTTTTAAAAGTGAAAGTACCAAAATATCTTTATTCATTATTTCATGAATAATTATCTATAATAATTTGAGGTTTATAGATAATAATAAGAGTGAGTGCCTTTGGATAATCAAACCTCAACCCAACCAAAGCTGGTACTGGAAGCAACTTCTGAAGCTGCGGGGGCTAGCCAAAAAGTACATCACTTGCAAGATCGGTAATGGATAGGTATGTAATTTCTGGTTTGATAACTGGTGCACCGTTGGTCCCTTGTTTGATTTAACAGGTACCGATGGCCCGCGACTTACTGGAATTGACATCAACGCAACGGTTTCCGACATCGTTCACCAATGAACTTGGCGTTTTTCCACCCATCGGAACAACGTCATCACTTTCCTCAGACAAGCCCTGCCACCACCTTCCTCTATTCTCCTAAGCGCAGAAAAAGACTCCTACAACTTACCACGTAGCTTAATAATCTTTATAAACATACTTCTAATTTTTTTTTTAGAAATTTTCATAAACTTTACAAGTTTTGGGAAAGTTTTATAAGTCTTAAAAGCTTTTACGTGTTTATTTTGTAAAAAAAGCTTGTCCACCTTCCTTATATGGTAATTCATTTTTTGCATAATACTAAATTGTGAAATCTAAATCTTAGTACCAACGTCATTAACCATCATAACCCTCGTTTTAAAGTTCGTCAAACTGCATAATCAACGTTGTGACGATTTTGACAAATAAAATATATATACAACATCTTAGGTATAAAAATAATTTGAAAAAAAAAATATGATGAAAATAAAGAGCAAATTTATTGAAAAGAAACGTGATATAATTAAAAAAATGGAAAATAGTAATTTAGAGATGTCAAAATGGGAAAGATTGGCTGTATAACTGATAGATACGATAGTTTTTTTTGTAGCATCCAAACAATATCGGATCTTTTTTCTTTCTTTCAAAAAGGTATTAATTTTAATAATTCCGTTGATTATAAGTTTATAACACAACATAATTATTCAAGAGACTCCAGGATATCTTTTTGGGTTATAATCACATGTGAAATGACTTATGAAACAATATGGACTGAAAATTAAAATCATACAACCAAGTGAACCAACCTCTGGCCTATATCTTTTCGGGTCAAAATCACATGTGGACTGACATATGAAACAATATGGGCTGAAAATTAAACTCATATACGAATTATACTTATGGATTCGATCTATGAATATATAGTTCGAGTGTCCTGTTTATTCTTATATTATATTATATGAGCCCATCAATTTATGAAAGTCGTCGTGTGTGTGCATGCCTGCAGTTTTACAAACATATTTATGTCTAGATCATAATTAAAAATTCGAAATTATAATTACAGTTTTTTAATTTGAATTAGAAATTAAGATTTGGTGGTCCCAGATTATGAGTTTTAAAAAGTTAGAAGTATATAAAAAATTATAATGGTATTAGATCTTTCAAAATTAGATTAGAATTGAAATGAAATTTTAGAATTAATTATTGAACTTCATTTTGATTTTAGATTATACTATGAAACACGAATTTTAGAATACATAACTTTGACAAAAAAAAAAAGAATACATAACTAGAATTGAAAGCGGAATACGCAATTTTGATTTAACTATAGGTTTTTGGTTTTTGTTTTTGCTTCTGGAGTAATCTAACTATAATTAAGGAAATCTTTAGATTTACAAGTTTTTATTGTTTCTTGATGTCACATGGAGATCTCCGCTCATTTGAGGTGTTTGCCATGGGACTTCGTACACATCCACTAGTGACGGCTCGAGGCCTACTATTGTAATGTGTAACATCTGAATTCTTCCCACGTAGTCCCTAGTCGACATTTATACACGACACTAGTAAAATACATAAGCAAGTCAAGATGTCACATAGACACTTATAGAAATTAGTCAACATATTTCAAAACAAATCTGCTAGCTTCAGCCTATCTCTTCTAAGATCATCCTAAAAATTCACACTTTTGAAACCCCGATTGTCCATAGTGAAAACCGGTAGTTCACCCGGACTAGCCATATATCATTCAAAAACACAAGTTTGATATTAAAATAAATATTTTATGATATACAAATTCAATTTTTAATAGCAATATGAGATTCCACATGAAACAAGTTTCAAATATTTAAATATATAACAAGAGGATTAGTTCTCCTTACAAATGTTGCAGCTTGCACTTCATATTCGTTTGACTCCCAATCTATTGTGGGATAAATTTATGTGAAATGGGAATTAAGGAAGAGGGATGAGTAATCTAACATTGCTTAGTGAATATGGATCACATGAACCATATGTTTAACGTTATATATATATATATTAATATCATTAGCATTCAACAACACAATCAGTGATAACACAAAATCAATATTAGCACATCATTAACATATATTATAAACGAGATTCCATAATCTAATTTCTAAATAGTTAAGCAAAATAATATTTTTGAGAGTATCTCTTATAATTTCGCTATAATTTAAGAGTTTTTAATTTTTATCTTTCTTTGGAAAAGGGAGAGGGAGGGGGAGTTACGTTTTCCAAGAAATGCCGTATATTTGAGCTCTACCTCTGATCCCTTATCTCTCTATCTCTTATCCCTTGTGTCTCTATCTCCACTGTCCTTATCAAGTTTCAAAACTAATATTTTTGTCTTTTTATTTTTCAAAAACCAAAATACTAAAACTCCAATAACAGCACAAAATATAAAACTTGAAAAGGCTCATCAAAAATGATATTACATAATTTATGAATCCTTCCTAAAGATAAATTTTGTGGTATTTTTGGAGTTTTTAATAAGTTTGTATATTTGTAAGAAAAAAGCTAAAGATTTGTATTTTTTTAAATATCCTTGATTATTTTACAATAATTTAAGAGTTGTTTTTTTTTGTGAAGCATGAGGTGATAACGGATTTTATCAGCCTTCTAATTCCCACTATAACCATCGAGTGGTCCATACACCGAGTTTTCTAACGGTTCTAAAACATGACATTATATCAACTAGCCAAATGAAAGCGGTTAAACCATATTGTGCAACTTCTCCATAAGTGGGAATCATTACTCCATTACCACTTGGTTAGTAACTCAAGAATGTTTTTTTTTTTGGTTGCTTTCCAAGATCTTTCCTCTTTGAAACCTGATTTTCCATTCCAAAAAATTACGTCACTTTCCTTCTTCTTGTGTGTATATACATGTAGAAAAGGGGAAGTTAAAGAATGACATAAAGTTCCTCAATCTTTGGAGAACGATGATGATTCCTACAAAAATAACTAATACATTTGTTTTGGATTTTCCCACATTATACGTCTTTATGTCCTATTCTTGGAGACGTAAGAAAATGTGGTCCTCAAATAACAAATACATTGTGTGTTTGATGAGATATAACATACCCAAAAACGCGTTAAACAAACTAAATTTGGTTTAACACAATATCCTTGCACTAATATGGTGAAAAATCACCTTTTATAAAAAATAAATTGAAAAATTACACTTGCACTTGAAAGAAAAAAACACTTTGTGAATCTTCAAGACAGAGTTTTCCCGTCGATTAACCTCCATATCGGAAATGGTAAGAAAAGTATTATAGGTCAACCTTTGAAAGTCTTCTAACCCATCCAAAAGTAAGTCGGCCGTATTTTTTGAAACCTACTTTGAATAGATTATTAAGTTGAATCCGAAACAAAAATTTAGTGAAATTTCCGAGTTCAAGTAAAGGGAATTAAATCTTGGAAAAACCGATCAAGTTATGTTGTTTTATTGTTAGCTAATCCCACCAACTGAAGTACAAATTTTAACTATTCGAATCATTACATCAAAACTTAATCCAATGGAAATGCTAAAAAAAAAAAAAACCCGATTACGATCAACGCTTTTATTCTAGAACCATGTACCTCACTTGAAGTCGTTATTTTCCTATTCGATTTTCTATGTATAATAGAAATTTTTGTAGCTTTGCTCTGCAACGAAATTTCTTTGGTAATGTCTCATCTGACTCTTCAAACCATTTTTTATTCTTCTTCAGTCAACACTAATATATCGTTTCTTATTTTTTTGACTCTTTCCTTGAGATTTGAGAACCAATTCTGGTATAGCATTTCAAAGTCTTTCAAGACCTTTTCAAACCGATTTTTTCCCTCTGTATATATATAACAGAAAAAGGGAAGTTAGAGAATCACATAAATGGTCTGTCTCTTCTATCTTTGGATAATGATGAACCCTACAAAAACTAATAACACCTTTCGGAATTACTTTGTCATGTTCGTTTGGGGTTTTGTGTTGATGGAGGTTGGTTTAGGACAAAACCAAACACGTGAAATCAAAGTAGGAGTAGTTCTTGATCTCCAAACTAAATTTTCCAAGATTTGCCTCACTGCCATTAACATGTCGCTGTCCGATTTCTATAAGGATAATTCTAATTACAGCACAAGACTTGTGTTTCATGTCAGAGATTCCATGGAAGATGTTGTTCAAGCTTCAGCCGCAGGTTCGACTCTTCTCTCTCTTTTCTTCTCGGTTATAAGGATTTATTAATAGTTGTTATTGAATGGAAACATAAAGGGTTATCATGATTTAATTATCTGGGTGTTGTATTCATTACGTCTGACCAATCTTCTACATGATCTTAACTTCTATGCACGGCTATTCTCAGCTTTTTTGGGGTTCATTCAAGCAACTACAAAAATATTGAACATATAAACTTTTACTATTGCAAAGTATATTTAAATATGAAGTTCAATCCTATAATTACAGCATCACGTCTTTCTAGTATTCAAAATTTCGATGTAATCCAAAATTGATTTTTTGTTTTTTTTTCAACTAAGGAGCGTGCTATCCAAAAGCAATTAGCCGATTTAAATTTGTTAATTATTAAAGAAAATTTGTTGGTAGAAAGAAAAAAACTAGGAGAGTAAGAACATTTCCATTGAGGATATCTCAATAAGTTTCTCAACAATAAACAAAAAAAAATAGAAAAATAAGAGAAAGAATTAGATGGGTTTCTCATTTGATAAACTTTGAGATATTCATGAGAAACCCTTAAGATACCTATCTTTCTACAAATAGTCCTATTCTTTTTAAAAATTTAAAATTAATTATATACTTAAATTATATTACAAATGTTAATATTATATTGTTAAAAAGCTCTTTTAAGAAACTCAATGGATGAAAATGCTCAAAGTTCTCAGGAGAGATGAATGGGCAGATAAGAAAATCGTAAGGAGACAATATTTTTGAATTATCAAGAAAGGAAAAAGAAGACAATATTTTTGAGTTAGACGTATGGAAGAAAAGCATTTTATTTGAACAAATATAAAACTGGAATGCATGGTTTCATTATGTTCTTAGTGGTCTTCTTTCCGAATGGAGACCCATAATTCAGATAACAAGGGTAAAAGAAAAGTTAATTAAGATTTATATGGTAAATTGGTTGTAAATGAGCATATATATACAAAACCAATTCTATTTTTTTTTTAACTTAAAACAATAACTTAAGAAAATAAATCATAAATTTGATTGAAACATCTTAATAGATAAAATTATTCGTGGCTACATTACAAAAAATTAATGTTACATGGATAAATCCCAAATCTGTCATCAGAAAAGCGATTAAAAGCAGGAAACAAAAAGCGTACACAAATTTATATTGGTTTACTCTCGACATGAAAATTATGTTTACTTTCTCCTACAGCGTATTAATTTTTAAATTTGTTTTCGCTCTCATACATTAATCTGTATAGATTAATCTCACTAATTATTCGATTGTTATTTCTTAAAGAGGTGTTACATTTTACATTTTTTCTTTTCGTTGTGTTTGCTTGTGGTGCAAGCAGCCTTGGACCTAATCAAGAACGAGCAAGTGAGCGCCATCATTGGACCAAGAAACTCCATGCAAGCAGAGTTTATGATCAGACTGGCCGACAAAACTCAAGTACCGACCATCACATTCTCTGCAACAAGCCCTCTTTTGACATCCATCAAAAGTCCTTACTTCGTCCGAGCCACTATCGATGACTCATCCCAGGTCACAGCCATTGCTGCCATTGTCAAATCCTTCGGTTGGAGAAGCGTCGTTGCCATTTATGTGGACAACGAGTTAGGTAAAGGAATCATGCCTTACTTGTCTGACGCTTTACAAAACGTGGAAGTCATCAGAAGTGTGATTCCTCCGGAGGCTAACGATGATCAGATTCAAAAAGAACTTCGTAAGCTCATGACGATGCAAACGAGAGTATTCGTTGTCCACATGGAATCAAGTCTCGCTTTACGGATTTTTCAGAAAGCCAGAGAGATCGGGATGATGGAGGAAGGGTATGTATGGTTAATTACCAACGGAATGACGCATATGATGAGACATATCGACCGCGGTCGTAGCTTAAATACGCTAGAGGGCGTTTTAGGTGTGAGGAGCCATGTCCCTAAATCGAAAGAGCTGGAAGATTTCCGTTTGAGATGGAAAAGAAGGTTCGACAAGGAGAATCCATCGATGAGGGATGATGCAGAGCTGAACGTTTTCGCACTATGGGCGTATGATTCTATCACTGCATTGGCTAAGGGTATGGAGAAAGCCAACACAAAGAGCTTGTGGGATGATAATCCACTAACTTCAGCAAATAGAAGGACAGATTTGGGGACCCTAGGGGTTTCTCGCTACGGTCCAATTCTTCTAGAGGCCCTCTCAGATATAAGATTCATGGGCTTAGCAGGAGAGTTTAATCTCATTGACGCGCAGCTCGAGTCATCAACGTTTGAGATCATTAATTATGTTGGAAATGAAGAGAAGATTATAGGATTTTGGACACCGAGCAATGCAATTTTAAACAAAACAACGTTGGGGCAGGTGATATGGCCAGGGAAATCCAAAGTTGTTCCTAAAGGTTGGGAGATTCTAGGGAATAAGCTTAGAGTGGGTGTTCCAGTGAAGAGAGGCTTCTTAAACTTTGTGGACATAAAGTATAATACGATCGGAAACTCAGTGACCCCGACCGGTTACTCTATAGACGTCTTCCAAGCTGCTCTTAGAAAGTTGCCTTACCCAGTCATTCCTCAATACTTCCCTTTCAATCCTCCAGATCAAAGCTACGACACTATAGTCCACCAAGTCTATAATGGGGTCAGTTCGCTCTTTCTTCCCTATTCCCACTTTAAAGTATAAATTAATAACAATTAATAAAGTGATCTATGTGTCGCTTGTATAACAAGTTAGGTCTTTTTATATACATGTATATGTGATTTCTAACATGTGATTAATAAATGAGTCAGACGTACGACGCAGTTGTGGGAGATATAACCATCATAGCAAACAGGTCATTGTATGTTGATTTCACATTACCTTACTCGGAGTCTGGAGTGTTTATGTTAGTGCCGATGAGAGACAGTAATAACAAGAACACATGGGTGTTCCTCCAACCTTGGAGCTTTGACTTATGGGTCACTACTGCTTGCTTTTTCGTCTACATTGGGTTTATTGTGTGGATTTTAGAACACAGAGTCAACACGGACTTCCGTGGACCGCCTCACCACCAGATCGGCACCAGTTTCTGGTTCTCCTTCTCCACTATGAACTTTGCCCATCGTACGTTACTTAGTTAATACTTACACCAATAAAGATTCCAGTAAGTGATATATAAATGTTAAAGTCGTTGTGTGTGCGTGTATATAGGCGAGAAGGTGGTGAGCAATTTAGCGAGGTTTGTTGTGATTGTGTGGTGCTTTGTGGTGCTTGTGCTTACTCAGAGCTACACAGCGAATCTCACCTCTTTCCTTACAGCACAACGATTCCATCCAGACGTCACAACTATGAAAGATCTCATAAAAAATGGGGAGAGCGTAGGGTACCAACTAGGCTCGTTTGTGCGTGAACTTTTGAAAAGTCAAGGATTTAATGAATCTCAGCTCAAGTCTTATAATAATTCCGAGCACTGCCACGAGCTTTTATCCAGTGGGACATCGAAAGGTGGTATTGCGGCAGCTTTCGACGAAGTGGCCTACCTTAAAGTTATCCTTTTTCAGTCTTGCAACAAATACGCCTTGGTTGAACCTTCCTTTAAGACTGCTGGTTTTGGCTTTGTAAGTTACTTCTTTTTCCAAACAAGTATGTACGTAACTCGATTATTAACTAACGTATTTCCCTGGTTCGACTTTTGTTTGCATGATCTTTGTGTAGGTATTCCCAAAGAATTCGCCTTTAACGGGTGATGTCTCAAGGGCGATTTTGAATGTGACTCAAGGCGATGAAATGAAACCAATCGAGAACAAATGGTTCGGGAATCAGAGTAATTGTCCTGATCCAGACACAACTTTGTCGTCCCACGGTCTCACACTTAGTAGCTTCTGGGGTCTGTTTCTAATAGCAGGCCTTGCTTCATTCCTGGCACTTCTCGTCTTCGTAGCCAACTTCTTGTACGAGCACAGGCACACATTGTTTGGTGACTCCGAAATTTCCTTTTCTAAAAAGCTAACTTTTTTGCTTAGAAACTTTGATGAAAAAGACAGAAAATCGCACATGTTCAAAGAGAGTGCCGTTCATAATTGGAGTTCACCTATAACTCAATGCACTCCAAGACCTTCGACAGTTCAGATGACTCCATGGCCAAGAAGTCCGGCGCAAAATATGCAGTTTGAGTCAAGATGTGTGTCTTTCGTCCAGAGCGAAGAGTTTTTTACCCCCCAATTGGAACAAGATGAAGATGAGGGAACTGATACTGAATGTGGAGCTCAATGATAAATAAATGTCGAAAAGTCGTTGAAGCAAGAGCTTCAAAAATATGTTGAACTGAACCATAGTTACATTGGATGACCCGTGTCGTGTGCGGGAATAATATTTTCATTACCGTGATTTTATTTATGTAAAGAATATTAGAATATTTCATGAAATAAAATCTATATAAATAGGTAGGTTAAAACACAATCTGAACTTGAATTAGTAGTATGGCAAAAAGTCATAAATTTCATCGATATAGTATGTACACCACGATTAGATAGATCCGAAAATAAATCCAAATTTCGAGTGACAAACCCAACTCGACATAGAGACTTAATTGGAAAACGCAATTGCAATATAAATCTTATTGCGGTTTACAAATCGCATCGCAATTTTACGGTTGATTAAATGGAATCACCAATTAAATGTCGAATTATATAGAATTTAATTAATACTTTGGGTTATGTAGTTATTATAAGCCAAAAAGTCTTGTGACGGATCTTGCTAGCTAGAAGACGAATCAATATCTTCCGTTGAACACTAAAGAAGATTGAGGTTGTAGATTTTTCAAAGTAAACGGTAGAGAATGACAAAAACGGGCTCGTGCTTGCAAGAATATCGTCCATACATTCTTTCCCTTGTCTCTATCAATTCTTAACTACGTTTAAAAACAAAAACAAAAAATTGCCCCAAAAAAAGATTAGTTTTTTTCCAACCCATTTTTTTTTTCCTCTGCGTGTGTGTATATATATATGCAATAGAAAAAAAGGGAGGTTAAAGAATGACATAAAGTTCCTCAATCTTTGGATAAAGATGATGAACTCTACAAAAAGTTCTAATAATACCTTTATGGGTTACTTTGTCCTGTTCATTTGTGGTTTTGTGTTGATGGAGGTTGGTTTAGGACAAAACCAAAAAACTGAAATCAAATTAGGAGTAGTGCTTGATCTCCAAACTTCATTTTCCAAGATCTGCCTCACTTCTATTAACATGTCGTTGTCCGATTTCTATGAAAAACATGCTGATTACACAACACGACTTACGATTCACGTAAGAGATTCCATGGAAGATGTTGTTCAGGCTTCAGCTGCAGGTTCGTGTATTTTCTGTCTCTTGCTTCTCCACTGCATGTACCACATTATTTGGACATAAGTTCTACTTAGGAACTAAGGGTTAGGGCCATACATGATTTAATTATATTGGTGGTATTTTCTTTGAATCTACCCAATCTATTACATGACTTCAAACTGTAGGCTATTTCTATAATAGCCATATATGCACGGCTATTCGCAACCTTTTGGATTCACGCTCAAGCAACTACAAGTATATTCAACCAATACAACTTTTCAATGGCAATATTTTAGCTACGAATTTATGATTGTAATCATTTTGTAACTATATAATCATCGTAATTCGAATATAGAAACACAATTTCAGCAAATTTCTAAAACAATTTCAGTAATTATTTTTCTTTTTCCTTTTCACAAATTTGCTACAGATTTGTGAAAGCATTATTGTTTAGTAGCAATTTTTTTAAAACAGTTTCATCAGTTCAAAATTTTGGTTCGTTCTATATTTATGAAAGACGGATAAGGTTTATGTTACCGGCGGTTAAGTCTGGACAATGGTGGTGTTGTTATATGTCACGTGGCGAGCGAGTTTAATAGTGGGTGGCTAAATGCGGGTCACACAGTAAATGGATTAATCAATTATTGACTTCTTAAATATACATATAACACCTAATTGTTATTAGATAAAAACTGAATTATAAATCTCCGTAGCATATGGTGTTAAATTAGTGTGTTTTTTTAGTTTGATTGACAGAGTCTTCTTTTTCTTCCTTAGCTTCAAAGCGTCGCTGATCACTAGATAGTTTCGTCAGAATAAACATCTAATATTTTAACTGTGCGTAAACAATTAACTGTCAATCTTAAAGAAGAGTTACTTTGTGTTTGCTTGTGGTGCAACCAGCCTTGGACCTAATCAAGAACGAGAAAGTGAGCGCCATCATTGGTCCAAGAAGCTCCATGCAAGCCAAGTTTATGATCAGGCTAGCCAACATATCTCAAGTACCGACCATAACATTTTCGGCAACATGCCCTTCGCTGACTTCCATCAATAGCCCTTACTTCGTCCGAGGCACAGTCGACGACTCATCCCAGGTCAGAGCCATTGCGGCCATTGTCAAATCATTCGGCTGGAGAAGCGTCGTTGCCATATATGTGGACAACGAATTCGGAAAAGGAATAATGCCTTACTTGTCTGACGCTTTACAAGAGGTGCAAGCTTTTGTAGTCAATAGATGTTTGATCCCTCAGGAGGCTAATGATGATCAGATTCTCAAGGAGCTTTATAAGCTAATGACGATGCAAACGAGGGTATTCGTTGTCCACATGCCACCAACTCTTAGTTTTCGGTTCTTTCAGAAAGCCAGAGAGATCGGGATGATGGAGGAAGGATATGTATGGTTATTGACAGATGGAGTTATGAATTTGATGAAATCTAACGAACGCGGTAGCAGCTTGGAGAATATGCAAGGGGTTTTGGGTGTGAGGAGCCATATCCCCAAATCGAAAGACCTCGAAGATTTCAGATTGAGATGGAAGAAAAAGTTTGAGAAGAAGAACTCATTGAAGGAGGATGATGTAGAGCTGAACATATTTGCGTTAAGAGCATATGATTCGATCACTGCATTAGCCATGTCCGTAGAGAAAACCAGCATAACGAGCTTGTGGTATGATAATCCGATCTCTTCAGCAAATAACAAAACAGATCTAGGGACCTTAGGGGTCTCTCGCTACGGTCCAAGTCTTCTAAAGGCTCTTTCGAATGTAAGATTCAAGGGTTTAGCCGGAGAGTTTGAACTCATTAACCGGCAGCTCGAATTATCAGCGTTTGAGGTCATCAATATTATTGGAAATGAAGAGAGAATTATCGGATTCTGGAAACTAAGCAATGGACTTGTGAATGCAAAGTCAAAAAACACCACGTCGTTTTTAGGGGAGAGGTTCGGGCCGGTGATATGGCCCGGAAAGTCGAGAGCTGTTCCGAAAGGTTGGGAGATTCCAACGAATGGGAAGATGCTTAGAGTGGGCGTTCCAGTGAAGAAAGGCTTCTTAAATTTTGTGGATGCAAAGACAGATCCGATCAATAACGCAATGACTCCGACGGGTTACTGCATTGACGTCTTCGAAGCTGTTCTTAAAAAGTTGCCTTACTCAGTCATTCCTAAATATTTTGCTTTCTTGTCTCCAGATGGGAACTACGACGAAATGGTACACCAAGTCTATAAAGGGGTTAGTTCTCTTTTTCTTCCCCTACTTAAGTAACAATTTAAAGGTTCTTTTATTTTTAACTGTAATTAACAATTAGTAGAGTATTTTATGTTGATTATATAGTGGATTATATTTTTTTTCCTGTGATTTCTAACATGTTATTAATAAATGATTCAGACGTACGACGCAGTTGTGGGAGATGTAACCATCATAGCAAACAGGTCACTGTTTGTTGATTTCACGCTACCATACACAGAGTCTGGAGTGTCTATGATGGTGCCGCTCAAGGACAACAAGAACAAGAACACATGGGTGTTCCTCAAACCTTGGAGCTTAGACCTATGGGTCACCACCGCTTGCTTTTTCGTATTCATTGGGTTTATTGTGTGGATTTTAGAACACAGAGTCAACACCGACTTTCGTGGACCGCCTCAACACCAGATAGGGACCAGTTTCTGGTTCGCTTTCTCCACTATGAACTTTGCCCACCGTAAGTTACACCAATCAAGAACTAAGTTAGAATAGCGTAGAGGTATTGTTCGAGTCCTAGATGATTCATCTTGTAGGATAACGCTAGGAAACGAGTCCCATGCATCATCTATGTTCATCATTAAATTTCACCCTTGCTTACTGTAGAAACTTTTAAGTGGCAAGAAATTATCCGGCTTTATATCTACCTCGGGGAATAGTATTGGTTTCTTCTTAGGATCGGGTTACAAAAAAAAAAAGAACACAAATTGGCAGGGATGAAAGTAGTCTACGTTGCTTATATATTTGATTAATTATAACCCAATTTATCATCAATACGATTCCAAATTAAGAAGCAATATTATAATATGTAGTACTACTTGTTCGTGTGTATAGGTGAGAAGGTGGTGAGCAATTTAGCGAGGTTTGTGGTGTTGGTGTGGTGCTTCGTGGTGCTTGTACTGATTCAGAGCTATACAGCTAATCTCACTTCTTTCCTCACAGTACAACAGTTCCAACCAGAAGTCACAAATTGGAAAGATCTCATAAAAAATAACAAATATATAGGGTACCAACGCGGTACTTTCGTGCGTGAGCTTTTGAAAAGTCAAGGATTTCATGAATATCAGCTCATACCTTTTGGTTCTGCCGAAGAATGCAACGAGCTTTTTTCCAAAGGGACAATCACAGCATCTTTCGACGAAGTGGCCTACCTTAAACTTATCCTTTCTGAGAACTGCTCCAGATATGCCATGGTTGAACCATCCTTTAAGACGGCTGGTTTTGGCTTTGTAAGTTCTCTTACCTTACACTTTACTTTTACAAAATAGCAAAAGATATAGGTATTTTGAGTATTTAGGTATTTTCATTGCTTTGATTTTCTGCTTCTATGATATCATTGTGTAGGTATTCCCCAAGAATTCACCTTTGACGGATGATGTCTCAAGGGCGATCTTGAATGTGACTCAAGGTGAAGAAATGCAACATATCGAGAATAAATGGTTCAAGCTACAAAGTAATTGTCCTGATCTAAACACTACTCTTTCGTCCAACCATCTCAGCCTTAGTAGCTTCTCGGGTCTGTTTCTAATAGCAGGCATCGCTTCATTCTTGGCACTTCTCATCTTCGTGGCCAATTTCTTGTACGAACACAAGCACACGCTCTTTGATGACTCCGAAAATTCCTTCCGTAGAAAGCTAAAATTTTTGTTTAGAATCTTTGATGAGAAAGACACAAAGTCTCATATGTTCAAGGAGAATGCCGTTCATAATGTGAGTTCACCTATTACTCAAGGAAGTTCAAACCCTTCGACCCATCAGACCACTCCATTGGCACGAAGTCCGTCACAAAATAGGGAGTTTGAGCCAAGAAGAGTGCCTTCCATCCCGAACGGAGAACTATTCACTCTGGAATCGCAACAAGTTGAAGATGAGGAATCTACTATTCATGTGAAGGTGAATGATAGAAAGAAATTGCAAAAGTGCATCAATTTAGCCACTCTGGTTCCTGCTCTTTTTTTTTGGGGGTAGAAACAGTTGTATTGCTTTTGTTGACGCTATATGTTGATTTTAATCTAATCAAGGTTAACATCATGTATTTCTATGTTTGTTTTGAATTTGGATATCTTCTTCCTTTTAAAGTTAAATATAAAAATTAGGGAGATATGAAAATAACACAAAATTTTGTAATATGCAAAATGACAAAAAACAAAATTTTTTTGAGATGAATGTCTTTTCCATTGTTTTGAAAAAAAAATATTGACAAAACTAACATTTGTTTTGGATTTGCCCACGTTATACGTCTTATGTCCTATTCTTAGACGTAAGAAAATGTGGTCCTCAAATAACCAATACAAAATACCCAAAAACGCGTTAAACAAACTAAATTTGATTTAACACAATTTGGTTTAACGCGTAACCTTTTATAAACATAAACTGAATAATTACACTTGCACTTGAAAGAAAAAAAAAACACTTTGTGAATCTTCAAGACAGAGTTTTCCCGTTGATTAACTTCCATATCAGAAATGGTAAAGAAGTATTATAGGTCAACTTTTGAAAGTCTTCTCAATCCATCCAAAAGTAAGTCGGCCATATTTTTTTTTATAAAAATGTATTTTTGAAACCTACTTGGAATAAATTATTAAGATGAATCCGAAGCATAACTTTAGTGAAATTTCCGAGTTCAAGTAAAGGAAATTAAATCTTGGAAAAACTGATCAAATTATATGTTTTTATTGTTAGCTAATCCCACCAACTGAAGTACAAATTTTAACCATTCGAATCATTACATCAAAACTTAATCCAATGGAAATGCTAAAAAGAAAAAAGAGAAAAAAAAACCAATTACGATCAACGCTTTTATTCTAGAACCATGTACCTCACTTGAGGTAGTTATTTTCTTATTCGATTTTTCTTTTTAACACAAACATCAAACTTTTATTACGTCGAGACGGGTTAACAAGTCCAGAAACGTTTTTGTCCACAAACTATTCGATTTTCTATGTATAATATAAATATTTGTAGCTTTGCTTTGCAACGAAAATTTATTTGGTATGTCTCATCTGACTCTTTCAAACCATTTTTTATTCTTTTTTCAGTCAACACTAATCGTTTCTTATTTTATGACTCTTTCCTTGAGATTTGAGGACCAATTTTGGTATGGCATTTCAAAGTCTTTCAAGACCTTTTCAGACCGATGTTTTTCCCTCTGTATATATATAACAGTAAAAGGGAAGTTAGAGAATCACATAAATGGTCTGTATCCTCTATCTTTGGATAAGATGAACCCTACAAAAACTAATAACTCCTTTCTGAGTTACTTTGTCCTGTTCGTTTGGGGTTTTTTGTTGATGGAGGTTGGTTTAGGACAAAATCAAACTCGTGAAATCAAAGTAGGAGTAGTTCTTGATCTCAATACAACATTTTCCAAGATCTGCCTCACTTCTATTAACATGGCGTTGTCCGATTTTTACAAAGACCATCCTAATTACCGTACAAGACTTGCGGTTCACGTCAGAGATTCCATGAAAGATACGGTTCAAGCTTCAGCTGCAGGTTTGTTACTTTTCCGTCTCTTGCTTCTCCGCTACATGTAAGGGATCATTTTTTTTTTTTAATTATTAGTTGCACTCGAATGACATATATTACGTAGGAACTTAGGGTTAGAAGCAGACATGATTTAGCTGGTTAAATCCAAATGTCTTCTTATCGGGTCTAATGTCTTTGGTAATCTCTTCTTTTTCTTTATTTTCTAGAAAGTCTTGTTGACAATTGTATGGTCGTATAAATCCCTATTCCTATTAGTCTCGTTAACATATTTAATTCATGAGTTCTAATATATTAGATGAATAGTCAAAGACTATTGGTAACATGTCATGTGATACCTTCACAATTAAGGATTTATCTCTTATGTGAATTAATATTGTCTCATTAATTATCATAAAGTCTTAAATTAGTACTGTTACATTGAGTGAACTTTTAAACTCTCCTCTTTTCTTTGTCTTTGCTTGTGGTGCAAACAGCCTTGGACCTAATCAAGAACGAGCGAGTGAGCGCCATCATCGGACCAAGAAACTCTATGCAAGCAGAGTTTATGATCAGAATCGCCAACAAAACTCAAGTACCGACCATCACATTCTCTGCAACAAGCCCTCTTTTGACATCCATCAAAAGCCCTTACTTCGTCCGAGCCATTATCGACGACTCATCCCAGGTCAAAGCCATTGCCGCCATTGTCAAATCCTTCGGTTGGAGAAGCGTCGTCGCCATCTATGTGGACAACGAGTTAGGTAAAGGTATCATACCTTACTTGTCTGAAGCTTTACAAGACGTGCAAGTCGATAGAAGTGTGATCTCCCCGGAGGCTAACGATGACCAAATTCTAAAGGAACTTTATAAGCTCATGACGAGGCAGACTAGGGTTTTCGTTGTCCATATGGACTCACGTCTTGCATTACGGATTTTTCAGAAAGCTAGAGAGATCGGGATGATGGAAGAAGGGTATGTATGGTTAATGACCAATGGAATAACGCATAGGATGAGACACATCGACCATGGTCGTAGCTTAAATTCTATAGAGGGCGTATTAGGTGTGAGGAGCCATGTCCCCAAATCGAAAAAGCTCGAAAATTTCCGTTTGAGATGGAAAAGAAGGGTCGAGAAGGAGAATCCATCGATGAGGGATGATCTAGACCGTTTTGGATTGTGGGCTTATGATTCAATCACTGCATTGGCCATGGCCGTGGAGAAAACCAACTTAAAGAGCTTGCGATATAAAAATGGGAGCGCCTCGAAAAATAATATGACAGATTTGGGGAGCGTAGGGGTCTCTAGCTACGGTCCAAGTCTTCTAAAGGCTCTCTGGGGTATAAGATTCAATGGCTTAGCAGGAGAGTTTAATCTCATAGACGGGCAGCTCAAGTCACCAAAGTTTGAGATCATCAATTTTGTCGGAAATGATGAGAGGATAATCGGATTCTGGACACAGAGCAATGGACTTGTGAATGCAAATTCAAATAAAACAACGTCGTTTACAGAGGAGAGGTTCGGGCCAGTGATATGGCCAGGGAAGTCGACAGTTGTTCCTAAAGGATGGGAGATTCCAACAAACGGGAAGAAGATTAAAGTGGGAGTTCCAGTAAAGAGAGGCTTCCTTAATTTTGTGGAGGTAATCACAGATCCGATCACTAACATAACAACCCCAAAGGGTTACACCATAGACATCTTTGAAGCTGCTCTTAAGAAGTTGCCATATTCAGTCATTCCACAATATTACCGTTTCGAGTTACCGGATGATGACTACAATGACTTGGTCTACAAAGTCGATAACGGGGTTAGTTCCTTTTTTTCTTCCCATATTTCTCATAGTGCATCTATTATTTGGTTTTTTTATATATAAGATCGCTAACATATTATTAAATGAAGCAGACTTTGGATGCATTAGCTGGAGATGTAACAATCACAGCGCACAGGTCTTTGTATGCTGACTTCACGTTACCGTTCACAGAGTCAGGAGTGTCTATGATGGTGCGGGTTAGAGACAATGAGAATAAGAACACATGGGTGTTCCTCAAACCTTGGAGCTTAGACTTATGGGTCACCACTGGTTGTTTCTTCGTCCTCATTGGTTTTGTTGTGTGGCTGTTCGAACATAGAGTCAACACGGACTTCCGTGGACCGCCTCACCACCAGATCGGCACTAGTTTTTGGTTCTCCTTCTCCACCATGGTTTTCGCCCACCGTAAGTTCTTACACCAATAATGATAAATGTTAAATTTTCTTGGCTTGCATTGCAAAATCAATTTACCGTAAATGAGACTATTTTACGTTTTTTATATATTAAATATCAACTTATTTTCAATGTGATAATTGTTTTAACAAGAATCAAGATTCTAATGATGAAGTAATTTGTGCGTGTGTATATAGGTGAAAAGGTAGTGAGCAACTTAGCAAGGTTTGTGGTGGTTGTGTGGTGCTTTGTGGTGCTTGTGCTCACTCAGAGCTACACAGCAAATCTCACCGCTTTCTTGACGGTACAACGTTTCCAACCAGCGGTCACAAATGTGAACGATCTCATAAAAAATGGGGACTATGTAGGGTACCAACACGGGGCTTTCGTTAAAGATATTTTAAGAAATGAGGGATTCAATGATGCTCAGCTCAAGCCTTATGATTCTTCCGAAGAATGCGACGCGTTTTTGTCCAACGGTATTGCAGCAGCTTTCGACGAAGTGGCCTACCTGAAGGCTATCCTTTCTGAATATTGCTCCAAATATGTCATGGTTGAACCTACATTTAAGACTGCTGGTTTTGGCTTTGTAAGTTTCTTTTCTTTTTTTTTAATCAAAATTACAGAATAAGGGAAAAAAAACACAGCTAAAGTTTTCATTGCTTGTTTCCTTGATCAATGTGTAGGCATTCCCCAAGAATTCGCCTTTGACAGGAGATGTCTCAAGGGCTATCTTAAATGTGACTCAAGGAGATGAAATGCGACGCATCGAGAACAAATGGTCCATGAAACAGAATGATTGTCCTGATCCAAAGACCGCTCTTTCGTCCAACCGTCTAAGCCTTCGCAGCTTTTGGGGTCTGTTTCTAATAGCAGGCATTGCTTCATTCTTGGCCCTACTCGTCTTTGTGGCCATTTTCTTGTATGAACATAGGCACACTCTATGTTATGATTCCGAATATTCCATGTGGAGAAACCTAATGTTTTTGTTCAGAGCCTTCGATGAGAAAGACATAAAGTCGCATACTTTCAAGAACAGTGCGGTTCATAATGTGTGTTCACCTATGACTGACTACACTCCGAGCTCTTCTACTGTGCAAACTGCACCATGGCCACAAAGCTCATCACAAAACAGGGAGTTTGAGTTAAGAAGAGTGTCTTTCACCCCGAACGAAGAATGCTTCATTACGCAAACGATACATCATGATGATGAAGCATCTGATATTGAATGTGGAGTTGAACAGCAGAGAGAAGTTTAGAAAAGTCCGTAACAACAAGATGTAGATAATCTAGGTTCGCTGCATATTCTTCCATCAAAGTTATACTCTTTTATTTATTACAAAGTTATATATGTTTTTTTTTGTCAACAAGTTATATATGTTTATAGTAAGTATTATATGTAATAGATCTTTGAGTGCTTCCCAATATTTGAAGAAGACACTTGACTTTTGTTTTTTCATAAATCAGATGCACTTCTATACTTAACTAGAGTTGCGGTTGCTAATCTTACCACTGCAGAAGCGTCTACAAATAAAAAATGAAAACATCACGAGTTCTAGAAAAACGAACCACAAGGTCGCTTTTGGAGTTTGAACCCCTCAATAAACAAGAAATCAAAAACATAAATAAAACTAAATAAACTCGTCTAAGCTATTGACTATGGAATCAGCTTTTACTGTTTTCACCATTGGGTTACTCTGTTTATTTCTTCTACTCGACTCAAATGAGCATTAGTACTCTTTTTTCTACTAATAGTTTTGTCCCAATTGAATTTTCCGTTTTTGGATTTTAATGAGGTTTTTGTTCATTCACTACTAACGAGTTGACTTATATCTCTTTTAGCAAACTCTCAGCTTTAAGAAGGGTACAAATGTTTTTATTTTAATTGAATATATATAGTTTAACATTCTTTTTTTTTATGAAATGTGATATTTATATTAAAAGAAGAAATATATAGAATGAGTTTGAACAATAAAAGCCGGAAAGATTAAAAGAAGAGATAGATCAGAGATTGGTGTTATTTGACCAACTCGCAAAAGAATGCACAGTTAAGGTGCTGCCTCGTTAAAACTTCATTTGGAAAGCCCAAGGTGGGAAAAACCAAAAGAGGAAAAAGAGTACAGTTCTTAACTGCAGCTTTGAGTTGATCATGTAAGGCACACAATCGACCAAGTAAAAAAGAAGTAAGTAAGAGAAAGGCCTTGGTCGCCAGTCTCTAAGCTCAAGAGGGATATGATGATCCAAAGTGGCAAAAAAGTGCTYGTTTCCYTTGAGATAGCAGGGAAGCAGAGCGTAAGGGGCAGAGGAACTAGTCCGGCCAGAGGCAAAATCAAGGGGTGAAGCAGCATCACTCCTGGTCAGGTCCCAAGMACACACAGCCGCCGGCGATTTACCAGAAGCAGCGAAGCACTCATCATGAACTTTGGCCTGGATTTYTGTGACAAAACCAGGGAAAAAGACATAAKAACAATATAAATTGTAAKCARCAGCARCATCTACAATATGATCAAAGAGAATAGAGRGAAAAGTAGAAAAGAGAATATCGAATAATCTCGTTATCTCCGTTGTTCCCATCTGTTTATGATGTCCACGATTTTGTTATCACTAGGTAGAGAGAGTGAGTTCAGCAGATTTGAAATAAGATTTTCAATTCGACGACGGAGTGTGGACACGGGACAGAATTCTTGTTGGTGAATTCGCTTATTCCTCTCCATCCAAATATGATAAATGGTGGTCTGAAAAATAATGCGAAGGAGAACGCATCCGATAGCTTCTGGAACGGACCGATCAGATTCTTCAGAGTGACTGACCAGTCCGGGTTGAGCTTTCTTCCCAAGAGTTTTGCTGCAATATCAGACCAAATGGTGAAAGAACTAAATAAAGCACGTACACGGCTAAACTCCCCTTATTTTGTGAAAAAACTTGACCAATCGTGGGATTGACTGATCATCAGCGTAATGTATGTTCAGTCCGTACTAAAAGTTCCCTATTGGTGAGAGAGGCACTGCATGGCTCATAACAACGCTGAAAACTTCCTATGTACATAGTGGTGAGTGACTTTCAGGCATGTTCCTAGATCCAAATAACGAGAATTTCTATTCGCATCCATTCCCAACCATGGTCGCGAAAGAGGGCTCTGGTCGTCCAAAATCCATCCACCATGCATTAGTTGTTGTCAAGGGGATTATGTTCACCATGAGCTCTTGTTTGGTGTCTCGTGTTTTTATCGGTTTTAACGGTTGTTCCTTTATGCCTGCCATTGTTTGGTGTCCGTAATTGTTTCCGGAGAAAGCTAACGGAAAAGCCATCTCCACTTTTTTCTTTTTATTTTTTTTCTGTTTTTTTTTTAATTCGGATTGGGTCAAAAATTAGTTCAAATCAAATCGGGTTAAAATCCGGGTCAAAATCAATATCAAATTAATGTGGTTTATTAGTCGTAATTCTCAGTATCAATTGGAGGTGTACGAAAAAGATTGTGTAGTTTTATAAAAAAGAAAAAAAAAGTTATAATAATTATAATGAAGCCAAACGTTTGTATCAAAAAAATGAGCCATATATACAGAAATATAGCAACAACTCAATATATAATATAAAAAAATAATTGTGAAGCTTCGAGACGACGGAGTTTTGCGTTGATTAACCTCCACAACGGAAATGGTCAAGATCTCAAGTATTAAGAATGGGTCAACATGGTCAAGATCTCAAGTATTAAGAATGGGTCAATCGGGTTGACTCAACCCTTTTAAAATCTTTTCAACCATCTAAAAATAAGGCTGTCAAAATTTTTGATAGAATCTACGTTTAATAGAAGTAATGGAAATCAAAAGACAATACATCTGCAAAGACTCATCTACACTTACAAACCATTTCTTATTCTATTTATAGTCAACACTATTTGCTTATTATATTTATGTCACTTTCTTTGAGAAACCAATTTTGGTATAGCATTTCAAAGTCTTTCATAGATTTTAAGACTCTTTCAAACCGATCTTTTTTCTGTATATATATAACTGGAAAAAGGGAAGTTAAAGAATCACATAAAGTGTCGGTCTCCTCAATCTTTGATGATACTGATGATGAATCCTAGAAAAACTAATAACACCTTTCTGAATTACTTTGTCCTGCTCGTTTGGGTTTGTTTGTCGATGTAGGTTGGTTTAGGAAAAAACCAAACAAGTGAAATCAATGTAGGAGTAGTTCTTGATCTCAATACAACATTTTCCAAGATCTGCCTCACTTCCATTAACATGTCGTTGTCCGATTTTTACGAGGATCATCCTAGTTACCGCACAAGACTTACGCTTCATGTTAGAGATTCCATGGAAGATACGGTTCAGGCTTCAGCTGCAGGTTCGGTACTTCTCTATGTCTTGCTTCTCCCATACATATAAGGAATCTTTTAGATTTATTAATCACTAGTTGCAGTTGAATGAAACATATTACGTAGGATTTTAGGGTTACGGCCAGACATGATTTAGCTGGTTACTATTTTCACTGAATCTGATCAAAATGTCTTCTTATCTGGCCTAATGTCTATGGTAAGGTCAATCTCGTCTAATGTATATATATGGTAAGAGCAATCTCTTGATAGATAAAGCCCATTTTCCTTATTTTCTAGAAAGTCGTGGTGACGAATGTATGGTTGCAGAAATCCCTATTACTATTAGTCTCGTTAATTATGTATTAGATGAATGGTCAATGACCATTGGTAACATGTCATATAATACCTCTACAATTAATATTTTACTTCTTTATGTAAATTAATGTTGTCTCGTTAGTTATCAGAAAGATAGGATCATTTCTGAATCCGTAATCCATGAAATTGTTTCAATCATCGTCAAGTCTGAAAAGTGGTATTAACCTTTCTTCTTTAAATTTGTGTTTGCTTGTGGTGCAAGCAGCCTTGGACCTAATCAAGAACGAGCAAGTGAGCGCCATCATCGGACCAATAAATTCTATGCAAGCAAAGTTTATGATCAGACTGGCCAACAAAACTCAAGTACCGACCATCACATTCTCAGCAACAAGCCCTCTTTGGACATCCATCAAAAGCCCTTACTTTGTCCGAGCCACTCTCGACGACTCATCCCAGGTCAAATCCTTTGCGTCAATTATCAAATTCTTCAGGTGGAGAAGGGTCGTCGCCATTTATGTGGATAACGAGTTTGGTCAAGGATTCATGCCTTTCTTGGCTGACGCTTTACAAAACGTGGAAGTCAACAGAAGTGTGATTCCTCCGGAGGCTAACGATGATCAGATTGAAAAAGAACTTCGTAAGCTCATGACGAGGCAAACGAGAGTATTCGTTGTCCACATGGAATCAAGTCTCTCTTTACGGATTTTTCAGAAAGCCAGAGAGATCGGGATGATGGAGGAATGGTATGTATGGTTAATGACCAATGGAATGACGCATATGATGAGACATATCGACCGCGGTCATAGCTTAAATACGCTAGAGGGCGTTTTAGGTGTGAGGAGCCATGTCCCTAAATCGAAAGAGCTCGAAGATTTCCGTTTGAGATGGAAAAGAAGATTCGAGAAGGAGAATCCATCGATTAGGGATGATCTAAACGTTTTTGCATTATGGGCGTATGATTCAATTACTGCATTGGCCATGGCCGTGGAGAAAACCAGCTTTAACAGCTCACGGTATGATAATGGGAACGCCTCGTCAAAGAACAGGACAGATTTGGGGAACGTAGGGGTCTCTCCCTACGGTCCAAATCTTCGAAAGGCTCTCTCGGAAGTAAGATTCAAGGGTTTAGCAGGATATTTTAATCTCACTGACGGGCAGCTAAACTTATCAACGTTTGAGATCATTAATTTTATAGAAAATGAAGAGAGGATTATCGGGCTTTGGACACGGAGAGATGGACTCATGAATGCAAGTTCAAACAAAACAAAGTTGGGGACGGTGATATGGCAAGGCAAGTCAAAAGTTGTTACGAAAGGATGGGAGATTCCAGGGAAGAAACTTAGAGTGGGCGTTCCAGTGAAGAAAGGCTTCTTCGATTTTGTAAAGGTAAACATAGATCCGATCACTAACAAAAAGACCCCAACGGGTTACGCCATAGAAATATTTGAAGCTGCTCTTAGGGAATTGCCATATTCAGTCATTCCTGAATACGTCAGTTTAGAATCTCCAAATGACTACAACAGTTTGGTCTACCAAGTATATAACAGGGTTAGTTCTTTTTTTTCTTTCCAAAGTTTTACTTACAAACAAAATTCTAAACTTTCACAAAATTACAACAGTTAGTAATGAGTTGGCTAAACCATTTTCCTAATTCTATGTCTTTTTGGATGTAAGATTTTTAACATATTATATTAATAAATGAAGCAGACATGGGATGCAGTTGTTGGAGATTTAACCATCACAGCGAACAGGTCTTTGTATGTTGACTTCACGTTACCGTACACAGAGTCTGGAGTATCTATGATGGTGCCGGTGAGAGACAATGAGAATAAGAACACATGGGTGTTCCTCAAACCTTGGAGCTTAGACTTATGGGTTACCACTGGTTGTTTCTTCGTCCTCATTGGATTTGTTGTGTGGCTGTTCGAACATAGAGTCAACACGGACTTCCGTAGACCGCCTCACCACCAGATCGGCACTAGTTTTTGGTTCTCCTTCTCCACCATGGTTTTCGCCAACCGTAAGTTCTTACACCAATCATGAATCTAAATAATGATATAATATTAAGTTTTTAGGTTTTTATCTCAAAACCAACTTATTTTCATTGTGATATTGTTTAACAAAAAAAAAAAAGATTATAATGATAAAGTGAACTTGTGCGTGTGTATATAGGTGAGAAGGTAGTGAGCAATTTAGCAAGGTTTGTGATGGTTGTGTGGTGCTTTGTGATGCTTGTTCTCACTCAGAGCTACACTGCTAATCTCACCTCTTTCCTCACGGTACAAAGTCTCCAACCGACGGCCATAACTGTGAACGATCTCATCAAAAATGGGGATTATGTAGGGTACCAAGGCGGTACTTTCGTTAAAGATATTTTATTAGATCTGGGATTTCATATAAATCAGCTAAAGCCTTTTGATTCTGCCAAACAAGCCGACGAATTTTTGTCCAAGGGGAAATCAAAAGGTATCGCAGCAGCTTTCGATGAAGTTGTTGGAAGAAAACAAAGTAAGTAAAAACAGAGTAAAAAGAACAGAGAACAAAGAAAGTTTCTTGCTTAATAATACTTTATTTTCTGATGATTGAAAACTCAAAGAGACTACATGATTTATAGAAAATAGAAACGTAACTGCACCCATTAAACCCATGGACTCATTATGTCCTTGATTAAGAAGAAAAACTGAAACCCCCTAATTAAGTAGAAATAAAAAACAGCAAATACGTAACTGAAAAGCATTCAATTCAGTTTGAATCACTTTTCAACACTCTCCCTTGATTCAAACTTGCACACTCCAAGCTTACTTCTGAAGTAGTCAAACTTGTTCCTTGATAATGCCTTTGTTAGCACATCTGCACTCTGCTCGTTTGTGCTGCAATACTCCAAAGTAACTGAACCTTCACTAACCAAGTCTCTGATGAAATGAACCTTGATGGAAATATGTTTAGTTCTTCCATGATATGCTGGATTCTTGTTCATTGCTATAGTTGCCTTATTGTCGCAGAAAATTGTTGTTGCTTTCTTGCTTGCTTAGAATTGCCTTAGCCAAACCGCTTGACACGCAGTAGCTGCTGTATACTCAGCTTCCGACGAAGATAAAGCTGTCACGTTTTGCTTTTTGAACTCCAGCAAACTGCTCCCGAACCCAGATTAAAAACATGTCCCGAAGTGCTTTTCTCTGTCTTGAACACAGCCTGCCCAATCTGTCAGTGAACCCTACCAGTTTAAACTTCAAACTGAGCAGTACCATAAACCATACTCTGCAGTTCTTGCAATATACCTCAACAACCTCTTTCTGCTCCAAAATGTTGCTTAGTTGGACCGTGCATGAACCTGAAATTGCACTTAAAGAAACAAATGTCTGGTCTTATGTGAGTTAGAGATAAGACCTCCAACTAAACTCCTGAATTTTGTTGCATCCGCTTCTCCGCTCCATCACCCGCAGCAGCTGTTGACGCATAGGAGTTTCCACAGCATTGCAACCTGCCATGTCGAACCTTTTAAGCAAGTCACACGCATACTTTGTTGAGAGACAAAACCCCATCTTCCACTTGCTTAACCTCGAGACCAAGGAAAAAATACAACAGCCCAAGATCCGTCATTTCAAACTTCTCCATCATACTAGCTTTGAACTCAGAAACAAGTGAAGCACTCGAACCCATGTAAATCATATCATCTACATATAAACACACAACAAGGATATCACCTGCACTCTTTTATGTAGAGAGTAGGCTCACTTTGCTTCTTTCAAAACCAGTTTCTGCAAAATAAGAATCAATCTTGTTGTACCAAGCTCTAGGAGTTTAAGCCCATATAGAGCCTTATACAACCTGTAGACGAAACCTTCTCTGTCTTCAACTATAAAACCTTCAGGCTGATCAACATACACCTCTTCACGTAGCTCACCATTCAAGAAAGCTGACTTAACATCAAACTGATATAGCCAATGCATATAAGCTCCTAAGGCAAGAAAGAAAGTGTCAAACCTTGCTACCGGAGAGAAAGTTTTTTCATAATCCACTCCATATTCTTGTGCATATCCCTTAACCACAAGCCTTGCCTTATATTTTTGAATGTTGTCATCAGCTTGATACTTAGTTTTAAACACCCATTTCACACCGATGGAGTGCTTCTCTTCAGGAAGCTCGACTAGCTGCCATGTTTGATTCTTCTCTATAGAAGCAATCTCTTCTTCCATTGCTTTTCGCCACTCTTCTTTTGTTGCTGCTTCATTAACTGTCACTGGATCAGCACTGAAAAACGCGTGTTGTTCCTCATAAATTTCCCGCAATGATCTGAATTTTTGAGGCGGACTTGTGCTTGAGCTTCCTTCTCCATCACTTGACCCATTGCCATTATTAGGACCAGGTGAACTAGGAGCTGAGCTCGCCGGTGTATTGGTTGCAGAATTCGCTGGACTCGGATTCTCTTCTTGCTCATCGTTAACAAAGATTTCAACAAGCTCACCATTGTCACCTTCACGCCAAGTCCAAACTGCTTCTTCATCAAAGGTAACGTTCCTGCTTTCAACAATCTTCCYACTCACAGGATTGTACAATCTATATCCTTTAGATTGAGAACAATATCCAAGGAAGATGCATTTCTCAGATTTTTCATCAAGCTTCTTCCTATTATGAGCATCTATAAGAGAATAGCAAACACTGCCAAAAACTCTTAAATGACTCACCCCAGGTTTCCTGCCACACCAAGCTTCATATGGCGTTCTGTTTAAGACCGCTTTCGTAGGAGAGATGTTCAGGAGATACACCGCTGTCCTCACACTTTCTGCCCAAAACTGATTAGGTAGATTCCTCTCCTTTAACATGCTTCTGGCCATCTCCACTACGGTTGTGTTTTTCCTCTCCGCTACACCATTTTGTTCCGGTGTGTAAGCTGTAGTAAGCTCATGATGTATCCCTTCTTTCTCACAGAATTGATTGAACTTAGTAGAGGTAAACTCTCCACCTCTATCAGTTCGTAGCACCTTAACTTGCTGCTCACTTTGTTTCTCCACAAGTGCCTTGAAATTCTTAAACATATCGAATGCTTCTCCTTTTGATTTAAGAAAATAAACCCAGCTCATCCTGCTGTAGTCATCTGTAAGCATCAGAAAATACTTGCTACCTCCAAGGGACGCGGTCTGCATCGGACCACACAAATCAGCGTGAACAATCTCAAGATATTGAGTTGCTCCTTCTTCCCACTGGAAACGACCTGCAGATTGTTTCCCATATGCAACCTTCACACAACTTCAAAGCACCAATCTTTGGTAAACCAATGACCATATCCTTTTGATTGAGCACCCTTAAATTCTCATGTAGTGCCCATACCGTAAAGCTTCAAATATCAAACTTTAGCAACCAAAGCTTTTGTTTCAACAGAAGACATTTCCAATGGGTAAAGATTGTTTGATGTCTTCTTTACCATAGCCAACGTGACACCAGATTTTTTCTCCTTGATGACACACTCATTCCCATCAAAGAGAACAGAACAATTGTTCTCCACCATTTGACCAACACTCAACAGATTATGTGCTAGATCGGGAATGTAATACACGCCATAGATGAGTTTGAGATTACCATGACCATTATGAACAGCCACGACTCCTCTCCCTTCTACTTGAACTTCTTTGTCATTTCCAAGCTTCACCTTAAGCTTGTGCGACTCATCTAACTCTTTGAACGATGATTTGGTGCCTGTCATGTGATTAGAACAACCACTGTCCAAATACCACACAGATTTGGACGCTTCCTCACTTTCAAATGCCATGAAAAGTCGAGGTTGCTCATTTTCTTGCTCAACAAAGCATGCGTGCTTTTCTTCTTTCTGTTTTTTCCAACAGTTGGCCTGCATATGACCATACTTCTTGCAATAATGACACTGAATATCGCTCTTGTTTGTACCTCTTGTTGACGATTTGAGCTTGAGTTATCATAATAACCTCTTCCTTTGCCTCTTCCATAATTTCCATGACCTCCAAATCTACCTCGTCCTCTACCGCAGCTTCAAAAACGCTGTTTTTTCGCCGAGGACTCCCTTCATCTGGAAAGCTCTTCAGTTTTTTCAGTCTTCTTACCAAGACGATCTTCATGACCTAACAGCGAACTCATCATGGTGTCAAACGAATATGAACTCATATCGTTTGCCTCCATGATTGCAGGTACCACATATTCAAACTTTGGAGTCAAGCTTCTGAGAACTTTACTCACAACAGTTTCATTTGTCAAGACTTCACCGTAGGACTTCATTTGATTGACAACAGCGGAGACCCTCGCCAAGTACTCCTGCATCGTTTCTTTCTCCTTCATCAGTAGCATTTCAAATTGATAACGAAGAGTCTGTAGCTTGACAGTGATCGCCTTCTTATCTCCCATGTATTCCAACCTCAAAATCTCCCATGCTTCGTGAGATGTACTTACGGCAGAGATCCGAGCAAGAATATCGTCATCCAAGGCTGTCGAATAAAAACAGCGCCTTTGCATCCCTTGCTATTATCATATCTGATCCGTTCCGAGGATTTGCCTCTTCAAATCCATTCTCCACCAAATCCCAACTCTCTTGAGATCTGAACATCGTCTTCATCTTGAGACTCCAAAGGTGATACTTTTCACCCTTAAACATTGGAACCGTAACTTGCTGATTTGCTCCATTGCCTGCCATGTGTTTGAATTTTGATGAAAGGACTGAAACCTAGGGCTCTGATACCACAATGTTGGAAGAAAACAAAGTAAGTAAAAACAGAGTAAAAAGAACAGAGAACAAAGAAAGTTTCTTGCTTAATAATACTTTATTTTCTGATGATTGAAAACTCAAAGAGACTACATGATTTATAGAAAATAGAAACGTAACTGCACCCATTAAACCCATGGACTCATTATGTCCTTGATTAAGAAGAAAAACTGAAACCCCCTAATTAAGTAGAAATAAAAAACAGCAAATACGTAACTGAAAAACATTCAATTCAGTTTGAATCACTTTTCAACACTCTCCCTTGATTCAAACTTGCACACTCCAAGCTTACTTCTGAAGTAGTCAAACTTGTTCCTTGATAATGCCTTTGTTAGCACATCTGCACTCTGCTCGTTTGTGCTGCAGTACTCCAAAGTAACTGAACCTTCACTAACCAAGTCTCTGATGAAATGAACCTTGATGGAAATATGTTTAGTTCTTCCATGATATGCTGGATTCTTGGTCATTGCTATAGTTGCCTTATTGTCGCAGAAAATTGTTGTTGCCTTCTCTTGCTCTTGCTTAATGTCTGCTAGAATTCGTCTTAGCCAAACCGCTTGACACGCCGCTGTAGTAGCTGCTGTATACTCAGCTTCCGACGAAGATAAAGCTGTCACGTTTTGCTTTTTTGAACTCCAGCAAACTGCTCCCGAACCCAGATTAAAAACATGTCCCGAAGTGCTTTTCCTGTCTTGAACACAGCCTGCCCAATCGCTGTCCGTGAACCCTACCAGTTTAAACTTCGAAACTGAGCGTCATTAACATCATTCTATCCGTCTCAGGCTTCGCTCCACAACCTCAGACACGATGCTTACTTCTCTTCTAAACCACCGTCTTCTCGATTCCTTTGTCGTCAAGAACGCTTTACGCTCATCTCCTTCCGTCGCTTCTGCTTGGTCTATCTTCAAAACTCTTAGGCAAAAAAACCCTCACTTTTCATTTGAAACTGAGACACTTCACGCCTTCGCCACTGTTCTTGCAAAGTTTCAGCGATCTTCAGAGCTTAACTCTCTTATTGGAGTTGTCAATGCTGGGAAATTCGGCCATGTTCATTTCAGCTTTATGAATCTCATGAACTTGTACGCGACTGCTGGTGATTTCGACTCGGTTCTGAAGACGTGGGACGAGTATAGATGCTCAGGAGATGAGAAGAAAGGCTGCACAGAGTCTTATAACATTGTGATGCAAGTTTACATGAGTTTAGGTAAAGATTCTGAGGCTGTGCAGACTTTTGTCCAAGGGGAAATCAAAAGGTATCGCAGCAGCTTTCGACAAAGTGGCCTACCTTAATGCTATTCTTTCTCAATCTTGCTCCAAATATGCCATGGTTGAACCTACATTTAAGACTGCTGGTTTTGGCTTTGTAAGTAACATTTACAATTTACTTTACAACGTAGGAAAAACAAAGTACACATTTATTTGGGTGTTTTCATTGCTCGGGTGTTTTGTTTCCATTATCAATGTGTAGGCCTTCCCCAAGAATTCGCCTTTGACAATAGATATCTCAAGGGCTATCTTAACTGTGACTCAAAGAGATAAAATGCAAGAAATCCAGAACAAATGGTTCCCGAAGAAGAATGATTGTCCTGATCCAAAGTCCGCTCTTTCGTCCAACCGTCTCAGCCTCAGTAGCTTCTGGGGTCTGTTCTAATAGCAGGCACTGCTTCATTCTTGGCATTACTCGTCTTCGTTGCCCTATTCTTGAACGAACATAGGCAGACACTATGTGATGATTCCGAAGATTCCTTGTGGAGAAAGCTAAAGTTTTTGTTCAGAATCTTCGATGAGAAAGACATAAAGTCTCATACTTTCAAGAACACTGCTGTTCATAATGTGAGTTCGCCTATGACTCACTACACCCCGAGCCCTTCAACTGTGCAATTCACAAAATGGCCACAAAGCCTATCACAAAACAGGGAGTTTGAGCTAAGAAGAGTGTCTTTTACCCCGAGCGAAGAATGTTTCACTAAGCAACCGATACATCATGACGATGGAGAATCTGATATTGAATGTGGAGTTGAACAACAGAGAGATGTTATAGAAAACTCGATTAACAAGTTATAGATCATCTATTTATAAAAAAAAATATTTATAGATTCTTCGATGAAAGTTAACATTCTTTTATATACCGAAAAGATTGTAAAGATTTATGGTAAGTATTATACAGATTCCATTTTTCAGTGCTTGCCCTACTAAATATTTGAAAGAAGACGCTTGTGTTTTAACATCAAACGCACTTCTATTACTCTATTAGAGTTTGTGCAGCAAGTAACACCAGTATACAGAGAAGTCTACAAATAAAAGTAAGAACATTTATATTTTTATAATAATAAACCTAAGACTTAAGCCCAAACCCAATAAAAAAACAGAAAAGGAAAAAAAAAAAAAAAGGACTGACTACAACAAATAAAGAATAATTTCATCATTATGCGATCGCCGACCAAAAATGATTATGATAATAATAGTAAGAACATTTATATTTTTATGACAATATACCTAGGACTTACAAAAAAAAAACGAAGACAAGTTTGAAGTTTCTTCGGGACGAGGAAAAGTTGAAGTGTGAATAGCTGAGGAGTTTCAGCGAAGCGGTTACTGCATTCTGCAGTGATCTCTGGTTCGTCTCTGTGTACGTGGATTTCTCAGGATGTCACGGGCTACGTTATCTTTTCAAACCTTCAAATGTTATTGATTTATATTTTAAAGATTTTTATCTAACTTATCCACTACGCAGCCTTTTGACTACAATACAATGAACGACCATGTAAATCAATTTTAAATCTTGTTTCAAATTAAATACCGTTTTATAACTTAAACTATATCATAGATTGAGTTTTTTAAAATCTAAGTTTTATTTTAAAGTTTTGGTTATAGTATTACAATAATTTTAATATTTAAATAATAATTTTGAATTATTTTTATTTGTCATTCAATAAACTTAATGTTATTTCTATAATTGTACTCTCCAAATATTAGTTAGAGGATATTAACTTTAACAATTTGATTTCATTTAAAAAAACTTATTAGTATTAAATATATATCATTTTTATACTAACATCATGATGTGTTATTATTAAATAATAATAAACTATGAGTATAAACAATTTATTTTCTTAAATGTTTGATTTTATTTAAAAATATTCATTTTAATCTTTAAAAAAAGAATAGTTTTTTTACATGAATGTTTTGAATTTTAAATTAATATCTTTTATGTTTGTAAAACAAAAGTTTGTCTAATTTTTAATAAGATTTAATCACATAATTGTGTTTGGTTATATGGATAGTAGAGAAAGATTTATTAGATTATTTTAGCTATAAAATATAGAATAAAATATTAACACATTTTTACCCTTAATGATTATTTCTTATTTGCTTTTAAAATCAATAATATTGTATGTAATTATTTACAATTTAAATGTTTGTTTATAATGTGTAATTTTCAATTAATAGTATTAGATAT
This sequence comes from Boechera stricta, assembly GCA_018361395.1. Classification (NCBI taxonomy): domain Eukaryota; kingdom Viridiplantae; phylum Streptophyta; class Magnoliopsida; order Brassicales; family Brassicaceae; genus Boechera; species Boechera stricta. Next base: position 11,786,285 of record CM031541.1, on the reverse strand, counting down.
GTATTATATGATTTTTAAATTAATGTTAAGTAGTAATATTGTAGTGGAAATTTGACAAATTTGTTTATAATTTTATTTTTTATTTATTTTAGAATCTATAAATTAGTTATTGTTAATTTATATATTTACTATTTTTTAAATTAAATTTTCGTTTAACTAATTGATTTCTTTAAGTTGAATAAAATTGAAAATAGGTTTTGTTAAGATTTTGTTTTCAAATATGTATTTTTAATAGTAAAAATTAATTAAGTGTAATTTGAATAAAATTAAAAAAATAGTTTTTGTGAAGATTTTATTTTTAAATATATATTTTAATAGTAAAAATAGATTAATGTTTAGACATATTTACCCTTAAAGATTTTTTTGTTAGTTCTTAAGACTAATGGCATTATATGTAATTTTAAAAAATTTAAATGTCATTTTCAAATTTCAATTAGAAATAAGGTTTTAGGTGACCAGAGTAAAACTGATTAAAACCTTACATTTAATAAATTAGATATCCGCCTAAACTAATAATTTGTTATAAAAGAATAACGCATCTCATAATTCTAATACTTGTTTTGATCCATTTTACTTGATGGACAAAGAAACTTATATTATGATGTTTTCAATTGTTGACTAGTGCAAAGATTCTTTGTATTATCTTCTACTGTCATTGTGTATACAAAAATACATAAAAATAATTGACTATCACATCGTACAGAGAAATGATTCATCCTCATAAAACAAAATGGCAAAAATCAAACGTAGTAGTTGTTTAACTAATGGAAGTATTAATAATTTCTACAAGAAAAAAAAAAAAGAAGAAAAAGGAGTTTAACTTTGCTAGATTTTTTTCTTGCTGACAAGAGAACACAACCATACAACATTTTCAGTGGATCCCATTTATCTCAAAGAAAAAATTGATGAACTAAGGTCTTTGTTTTTTGTGGTCACTAAAGTGTAGTGTGGGTTTAGCCAAAGGGCAAGTAAAATAAAAACGCTAATACAGTCCAAATACACAAAATACCAATGAACTTGCACATTATTTTTTCCTTTCTTGTTCCGTACATGTTTTCTTATCAAAAAAAAAAAAAAATCATCCTGAAACGTTGAAAACAATTAATTGTAGAACAACACCCAAGGATAACAAACAATAACCACAAAAAGATTTTAGCGCCCTATAAATATCTATATCTAAAAATAAAAATAGAGAAAAAGTAAAATTCAGTTGTTGATAAGAAAACAAGTAAAATCAGTTCTGAATTATAATGTTATATATCTTCTTGGATATTCTATCTGTAGACTATATGCAGTTTCCAAGTTTGTGTTTATTGGACCAAAGAACCGTCCGCAAAAATTTGAACTGCTACAAAAGTAAATGCAAAAAAAATTAGATTTACGGTAATTTTTTTTTAAAAATTCCATATATAGCTATATTCCTTGGCGGCAAAATTGGGATTATATGTATAAATTGGGATTTTTATGTATAATTTTATAAAAATAAAAAAACAAAGGCCAGGAATGAAGTATCTTTCCACCTCAACTATAGCTATATAAACCCCTCAATACTCTTCAAGCAAAAGTCACTAACGAGAACGAACACAAACACACACACACACAACTCCTAACTATAACTTCAGAATAATGCAAATGGCATCGTCATCATCATCTTTAATTTTCATCTCCTCTGTTTATGCTGATGAATCGGCACTAATCACAATAACGAGTGTAGTAGTAGTAGTAGTAGTGTTAGTGCTTCAATGGCGGTTGCACCGGAAAGAGAAAAGACGACGGCTACCGCCTGGCTCCATGGGTTTTCCTTACATAGGAGAGACACTCCGCCTCTACACAGAGAATCCCAATTCCTTCTTCGCCACTCGCCAAAACAAGTACTCTTTTCTTCTCCTACGTAGTTACATACATAAATAGGTATGAAGTTTTGATATATTAACCTTAGGTGTATCGTTCATTGTATTCTTTAACCAATAAATTTGATGGTTGAAGGATTCACATTACCAATCCAACTAATGTCAAGTCTTTTCACTATAATTTTAATCGTAATAATCACTTTAAATGTTTTAAATGATAAAAATATGCTTTTGCATAAATTCCAAAAAATAATCTAAGTGTGAAATATCCGATCCGCAGGTACGGGGAGATATTCAAGACGCACATATTGGGATGTCCGTGTGTGATGATAAGCAGTCCAGAGGCGGCTCGAATGGTGTTAGTCAGCAAAGCTCACTTGTTCAAGCCAACTTATCCGCCTAGCAAAGAGCGCATGATTGGACCAGAGGCTCTGTTTTTCCACCAAGGTCCGTACCATTCTACCCTCAAGCGGCTCGTTCAGTCCTCCTTCATGCCTTCTGCTCTCAGACCAACTGTCTCTCACATCGAGCTCCTTGTCCTCCAATCCCTCTCCTCTTGGACATCCCAAAAGTCCATCAACACCCTCGAATACATGAAACGAGTATGTCTCTTTGGTCTATTTTGGGTTATATGCATGGACGGTCCTAGAAGCATTCCAAAAGAAATATTGACAAAAGATTCCAAATTTTGCGGGCCTCACTTTCTTAAAGGAAAAAAATAGTTTAGGAATGAAAACAAACTTGAAACTTGTTTGATGACTTATTTGTGTTTTTTACACTACAATTATTTAAAATATATATTCCTTCCATTTCTTATAATAGATGGATGTTTTGGAAAAATAAGTGCTGTAAAGATAATTTTTTGAATTTTATTATTAAATATGTGTACATAATCTAAAATATACAATTAGAAGTAGTTTAGTTATTTATTTTGAATAGTAGAACCATGGTGTTTGAGGATCCGCTATGATTTTTTTTTTTATTGTATCGAAACTTTATGAAAGTATTGATTTGAGAGGAAATTGGATCTGTGGGTGTAGTACGCATTCGATGTGGCGATCATGTCAGCGTTTGGGGACAAAGAGGAGCCCACTGAAATTGAAGCAATTAAGCTTCTTTATCAACGTCTAGAAAAGGGTTACAACTCCATGCCTCTCGACCTACCTGGCACACTTTTTCATAAATCCATGAAGGTATATTTTATTTCATAAACTATGTATATGAGTGGTATATATGAAGCTCATGATAGTGTAGATAGAGATGATACTTTAAATTCTCTTAGGGAATGTGTACGTTGAACGTGACAATTCTATGTAGAATTGTAAAATACCACAAGAATTGGAAAACAAAATTGTACAGTTTAGGTCTTTGGGGACCACATGTGTGCGATATTATTCGAAAAAGGTTATAGATTCTTTTCACAAAAACATAAAGACAAAGTCATCTTCAAGGCATAGATGTTTGATGTGATGAAAATACTTCCATTCATATTATTCTATTTTATTGAATGTTTAAAAAAGTAATAATTGACGGGGTATACTAGGGTTAATCTCATAAACACTATGTTTTCTTTTTGGTAATTGGAAAATTTAGGCAAGAAGGGAATTAAGTGAAGAATTAAGGAGAGTGATAAAGAAGAGAAGGGAGAGTGGGAGAGAAGGAGGAGGACTATTGGGAGTTCTTCTCGGAGCAAAGGAACAGAAACGTAACGGGTTAAGTGATTCACAAATCGCCGACAACATCATCGGGGTTATCTTCGCCGCCACCGACACCACCGCTTCTGTCTTAACTTGGCTTCTCAAGTACTTACACGACCACCCCAATCTCCTTCAAGAAGTCACCGTAAGCAACTTTCGTTTTTTTTTTTCTTTTTTTTTTTTTCAAGTTTATCTTATGCATGTTCGTATTGCGCGGTATCATCTAGAATTAGTGTGTTAAGTCTCATATATGGAAAGATGTTATCGCAACAAAAGGTTTGAGAAAATAGTTATATCTCTTGGCTCCATCACAATATATTTATTTATTTTACTAGATACATTTAAATTTAAGAAAATATATAAACTAAATTATATCCTTTTATTTGTAAAAATATGATGGTAAAATTGATTTTCTAACCAAGAATCCATTTAATTCTTATGTTGATTTTTAATTTAATAGAGGGAGCAAGCCGGCATTCGACAAAAAATTAGAGAAGAAAACCGAATAATCTCATGGGAAGATACAAGAAAAATGCCACTGACTTCAAGGGTATATAACATTTTAATATATGGATATATAATTTGTAGTGATGATGTCATAATATTCGATCGTACAATCAGTTGATGGGTATTACGTATTTTGGTAGGTGATACAAGAGACACTCAGAGCAGCAAGTATATTATCCTTTACTTTTAGAGAAGCAGTGCAAGACGTCGAATTTAAAGGCTACTTGATCCCAAAGGGTTGGAAGGTTCTTCCTCTTTTCCGGCGAATTCATCACTCTCCCGAATTCTTCCCTGATCCCGAAAAATTCGATCCTTCTAGATTTGAGGTATATATATATATATATATATATATATATAATCAAATAAGATTATCGACTACGTAGATATATGCATGGGTAGATAAGGTGACTGAGACATGGAACGATGACTTTGGACTTTATTTTCTTAGACTAGTCCTCAGGAATATGGATGCGTTTTACCTACTATAAATTATTGTTGGTGAAAAACAGAAAGATGCATGAGGGTAAGACATTGAACGAACTCAATGTCAAATCTGCGATTTAGTCAACTGTGTGGGGACTTAGATGGACTTACATTGCATGTAGATGACATCTTGTAATGTCGACAGGTGGCACCAAAATCTTACACGTACATGCCATTTGGAAATGGAGTGCACTCATGTCCAGGAAGTGAGCTGGCTAAACTTGAGATGCTTATCCTCCTTCACCACCTCACTACTTCCTTCAGGTATTGTAATTTTTTTTTTATTTCTTATGTAATATTTTCGAGTTTTTAATGAAAAATTCTAATTTTTTGTGACTCAATCTTACTATATGCCCAAAATCCTTCACCAAGTTAGGTTTTATGAAGTTTTGAATTTTCAGTCTCTATTTTTTTGAGTTTAAAATCTATCAAACGTAAATCATTGGTTGCAAACGTAAAATTAATACAACTCTCCTCTGAACTATAATATAACATTTTTTGAATATTCTGATCTATATTAGACATTACTCCAAAACTATTGTAAGACGTCATCACTTTATGATGTCAAATATGCATTAAAATTGTTTTTTGTTTTTTTTTTGTTTTTTTTACCCAGAAAAAATTGTTTTGTTTTTATATTTTAATGTCGTGTTTGAAGATGTTTGCTTGAACTTGTGTTAATAAAGGGTCACTGGACCCATGAGGAGGAAAAAAACTTGTGATGATAAAGAGTTGGAAAGAGATCGCCAGCTGTATAAGAGATCTAATATAAGAATCAATCTTGGATTTTCTTTTTATTCTTGAGAACTAAGTAGATATTTGTTTTTTTGTGTGTGTGTGTGTGTGTGTCTGTGATATAGCATAAGTAAAAGATGTGAATCTCGTTTAATCTGAGATTGTTTGTATAACTTAGTCTTACTAATATTCATCAAATTATTGATGATTGAATAATAATTAATGATGTTTGGATTTTAATTTGCAGATGGGAAGTTGAAGGAGGCGAGGAAGGAATACAGTATGGTCCTTTCCCTGTGCCCATGAAGGGTTTACCAATCAGAGTAACTCCAATTTGAGCCTAAGGCATATTTGGATTTTTTTAATATATATATTATTAATCCAATAAATCATGATTTAGTTGCTCAACAAGTAGAGGTTTAACTTTAAATTTGGCCTCCAATTTTGGCCTGTTTTCTTTTGTAAATATATTATTCTCCAAATTTTATGTAGTTGCAATTAAATGAATTTTATTTTAATTGGTTGGACCAGTTTAAATATCTTTGAATTCTATTATATATCTCCAACTAGCTCATTGCTATCATGTTGTGACAGTTGCGTTGAAATATTTGTGGTTATGTTTGGATCCGAGGCAAACACAAATTTTATAGGAAACTACACACACACACAAACATATATATAATAATAATCTTTTGTCAACTAGTTAAATTATTTTGAAAAACGGAATGCTGATCCAAATATTCAGATTTTAAAACTAATATGTTTGAATCTAAATTTGGTTTCAGTGCATTCGAGGACTTTGATATCTTAACTTGTTTTGAATCTATCCTAGATTATAAGTCTCTCAGATCCTAAATATTTGATCTATTAATTTCAGGAACTTGTAGTATGGTTTTTTTTCTTTCTTCTGTATCGGATCTTTGTTTAAGATTCCATTCTGACATAAAAAAGATGAGGTAGACGTAATTGTTTGTACGGAAGCAAACGTATTCTATTTATATAGTTGTAAAGTTTAATTGGCAGTATTATTAAGTATTACTGAGCTTTTTTCACAGAACTATTAATGAGTTATACAAAGTCAGTAATAACTAACTGTATTTATAAACTAAGTAATTCGATTAGAAAACAATTATCATTATCATGTCACAAACACGCAAGTACATAAATCCTTGAGCCATGCAAGGGAGACAACACATAAATTTTTTTAAGTCTTGTGATAAAATGGGTACGTGCATGCGACGACTCCACCTAACACATCTTGTAACAAAGCCTTACGTGGAACTCTCGACTTCCATAAACGAATAAGATTGAAATGAATCTAATTCATTGTCCCCGATTTGTCTCTGTCTACGTCAGAGAGAATCAGAGATTCGTTTCAGAGTAAAATGATTTTGCATTGGTCCACTTGAGAGTCTCTAAACCATCCCAGGGTTTGGTGGACAAAGATTTAACATGCTCCAACCCTTTCTTATCCAATTTGTCCCCTCTGGCCTACTTTAATTGGTGTCTCTTTAATTAAGTCCTACTTTAAAGTTTTCACATGATTTGTTCTTGGAAGTGTCTCTCTCAATCATTTTGTTTTTTTAAAGAGAGGATTTATTATGAGACGACTAAAACGTGTACAAAGAAAAGAGGGGAGAGTGGGGATTAACACTTAACACACTCGATATTCCTTTGGATTAGATACGTGAAGTAACCGAAACTTATATATAAGTTTTAACATATATTTTCAATCCTGTCGACGTAAATGAGACGAGTCTTTCAAACATACATTATATCTTCTTCTTACGTAGTAGATATGTCAATAAATAAACATAGTCCATCGCCGAAAAATACATTACGATGATGTACGATGCCATGATTTCCATATTGAGTTTTTGCTTGATCCCAAGTTCCTATACATTGTTTATGAGGGACAAGTTATGTATATATTTCTAATTCTATCATATATATCGTCAATGGTTATTTAGCTTATTTTGTTTGTTTGTCAAAATTTATGATTTAAATTAAGAGCCATAATTCTTCTTTACCAAAAAAAAAAAATGATGCAGCGCATCTATATGATTTTATCGGTTTTTAGTATATTTCTTTTTTATTTTGGCTTCCTTAGTTTAGATACTAGATAATCTCTAGTTTTCCTTTTTAGAATAGAAAATATTCCTCCAAAGTTGGTTGTGACTTGGATTGGAACTCTATTTATTGCTCGTTACTTGTAGAGAGTTTTGAAATCAATAATATGAGTTTTTCCACTTTGATTGCATCAAACAGTGGTCCTAGAGATTGTTCAATTTCTTAGTGAAGGTCCCAAGAGATCCATCAAATCTCTTGGTCGAACTACAACTCTATATCTTCCGTTGCGCCAGGTTGGTATCAGAGCCGCGTTTCTTTGATTTCTCAATCGAAGACCGATTCGGGATTGTTTTCTTGCTTGAGAAGATTCGATTAAATTCATCTTTTCAAGAAAGCAGGTCTCTAGTGATTCCTTTGAATCCCTAGATCGAGCTGAACACTGTTCATTTCTGTTCGTTGAGAAAGAAGAAAACCATGAGATCTACAGAGAGATCTATGGTGATCTGATCTACGACCTATATGCAGATGATGTCTCGGTGATCGATTTCATTGAAAATTCGAGGGCGAATCTTTCTTGGCCGGCGGGACCTGATGCAGCGCATCTATATGATTTTATCGGTTTTTAGTATATTTCCTTTTTATTTTGGCTTCCTTAGTTTAGATACTAGATAATCTCTAGTTTTCCTTTTTAGAATAGGAAATATTCCTCCAAGGTTGGTTGTGACTTGGATTGGAACTCTATTTATTGGCTTTTTCCGTTACTTTGTAGAGGGAGAGCTTTTGAAATCAATAATATGAGATTTTCTCTTAATTCCTTGCTTTGATTCGATTAGTTTCATCAAACAAGAAGTCAGTCCTAAGAGATTGTTCAATTCTCTTAGTTGAACGAGTAGGTCCCAAGAGATCCATCAAATCTCTTGGTCGAGCTACAACTCTATATCTTACGCTGCGCCAAAAAAGAACCATAATTCTTTCATTAACAACAATGCAGAGCATTTCGTTGATGATGGCTAGTACCTTTTTTAGTTAATCGTTCATATACTCAAAATAAAATAAACTGATATACTCTACGGCTCTAGCTACCATGTGATGGTTAGTACTTAATGAAACATATAAAACAATTAAACATTGTTCTAAAATTTTTGTATAAGAACAAACCATTATACAACCATGAAAACTACAAAGGTCATCTTTCAAATTAGGAAGAGAGTCAATTTCCCACTAAACATAATAATCTCAGATTTTATGTTGCTTTAGCCGGAAATTTGAAGTTTTGTAAATGTTAATGCAAAATGTTTATTGTTGACTAACCATAGATATTTTTCAGAGTAAGTCAACACAAAGTTTAAAATTAGTTTTATAATGCTTTTTTCATATATTTATCTCTAATTTTGGAATTAAAAGGACATTTTTCCAATAATGCAACAACTATTTCTAAGATGCATACATACTTGTTCAACAAACTCACATTCTACCTCATATTAAATTTTATTAGTAATAATGGTTTACAAATGCTTTAAATCTCTTTAACAGTTTATAACTATATCATTTTGATAATTTTTTATAATTATTTTACTATTTCTATCACTGATTCCTCGCTAGCTTCACCATTCATCTTTATGAGAATGGTTTTTCTAAAAAATCTATTATTTTTTAATCAAACTAAATTAGTAAAAAAATTATGCATCAAATGATAGATTTAATCGGTTTATCTATATTAAAAAAACAAAAGTGATGGAAGTGCTGTTAAAGAAAATGCGCTCGGAGGTGACCGCTTCAAATCTTGTTTCGGAAAGAGTCAATTTAAGTTCCAATAAAGAAGTTAAAAGATCTTGGCCTACAATTATCTGATTAATCATCGTAACTAAAATTATGAAAGAGAGTTGAACAAAATTTTATCTCCAAAACTTTTTATTATCTTAAATTTAAGATTTTTATTGCAAAATCTGTTTAATTGAATTAACACTAAATTGTTATGAAAATATCAAATTTTGGCACATCTAATCATTTAAAATTAAAATAAATTTATATGATTAACGCAAAAGTGAAGAAAGAAAATTTGAACAAAAAATCATAGAAAAAAAAAATTCTTCCATGGGGTATTTATCACATACTAAAATTTATTAAAATTTTATAATTAACACACTCCATATTATTAGGAATTGTAACTTGCAAGTGATTTGGAGGAAAAGTTTTGTTCAAGTTTATATCTCTCCACTTTTATTTTCAATTTATGACCTGTTTTTTTATTATATGAAAAATAGCCCATATGTTCTCCAAGGCCCAATATGTGTAAAATTAGGCCATACCCAAGAATCAGATTTAAATTATGCTCTAAGCCTCTAATCTCCCATGAACCAAACACCAAACTTATCTTTGGAAATCGGTTAGAGATTCAAAAACCAAAGAACCGGTAAGTAGATTCTGTAGACAAAACCGGTTCAAGAGATAATCCACAGAAACAACAAAGTACAGAGTCGCGTTTTATGTCCTGTCACAAATCTTTCTCTTCTCTCGATAAACTTCAGATAAAAAAAAATTAAAAACCCAAACTTTAATATTTTTCTTCAATCAAAAACCCTAATTTCTTCTTATCTTGGTTGATTTTGGTTCTTTCCATTTGATTTTATTCCACGAACCCAAGAAAAAAAGTTTGCATTTTTCTTCTTCTACCTCGTTTCAGATCTTCGATTTCGCCATTTCTTATAACTATTATGCGAACTCAGTTTTGTTCTTCGTGATTCCTAATTGACAATGATCTTCTTCTCCAAGCTTGGTCGCTCCATTTCTCGTTCAAGGGTCTGTTTCATCATATTGATTTCTTCGCAGATTCATTCTCAATCAGTGTTTTTTTGTTCTCTCCTGATTTTTGTATTTTTTGGGTGAAATTAGGGATTTTTGTACGGTGGTGGTGTTAGATCGGCGGTGTTAAACGAGGCAAGGTTACTTGCTCCGTCAGGTCTTGAGGCGGCGTCTGTTAATCAAGTGGAAGGTGGATTAGGGTTTTTGAGACGACACTTTGCTTCTTTAGCTTCTCGGAAGGGTTTAGTCAACAATGATTTGATTGGTGTTTTTGCTAATCCAAGACTTCGTAGATTCTTCTCTGACGAAGCTCCTAAGAAGAAGAGTATGTTTGCAAAAACTCTTTTAACTTTTTCGAATAAGTTTGAGATATTGATTCTAAAGTTTTGTTTTTGTTGTCTTACATTTTGGATTTGGTGCAGATTATGAGAACTATTTTCCTAAAGATACAAAGCAAGAACCCAAGAGTGATCAGAAATCAGAGCATAAAGGTGAAAACAGAGTTTCTGTAGTTTTCTCTTTCTACTTAATGATTTAGGGATTTCTGTTTCTTTTTCTTTTTCCACTTTTCGTTGATTGTTTTTTGCTTTTACGTTAAATTAGAAATGAAGTCGTATTTGTGAGAGGTCTTTGGAGGTTTAGAAATAGCTATGAGTTTTGTAGAGATTATTCTCTTTGGTGTTTTGTGTTGTTACGTTCTTTCAACTAATAAGAAGAGTTTTGGGTTTTCCTTGGTTTCTGATCCTTAACTCTATCCTTATGCGAAATGCGAATTCAACTTATGAACAGTGTTTGTGGAGGAAAAGTGAATAGGCTTCTTAGTTTTGTTGTGGGGTGGTTGTATTTTTTTTCAAGTGTTTACTGGATGTTAAAAAGCTTTACTCAAATAAGCTGGTTGTTCAACAAGAGTGTTAGTGATTTTATATGTTGCATTGGAAATGACCTGAGACGTGTTTTGTTTCTCCGTTGAGACATAGCCTTCTCTACTGATGGTTTGGGAAATTAGGGATCTATTGATTGTTTTGAAAACTATATGGAAGTTCGAATCATCTTTATACCATTGTTTTTGCTTTTACCACAGTCTGGATTCTCACCAATGAAAGTAACCTTGCTTTTTAGAAGTTATGGTCAATATTTTGTGTAGCTAAATAGAATTAAAAAACTAGCTTTTGAAGATACTTGTCTTGTTTTGAGACCTGTTGATGCTACTGAAGGATTCTAATAATTGAATATGTTTTGTTGCAATACAGAGGGTTCAGAGAAGAATGAAAATGAGAACGTGGGAGATATGTTCATGAATCGATTCCAAAATTTGCTAGTTCCTCTACTAGCTCTTGCTGTGTTCTTTTCTTCTTTCTCGTTTGGCTCTGGGGACCAACAACAGGCAAGCATATTTAAACTAGGCATTGTGATATTCTTGGATATGGAACTGCAGATTTGTCCCTGCTCGTATGTTTTCCACTAATATCCCATGCTACCTTTTTTGTTTCAGATTAGTTTCCAGGAGTTCAAAAACAAGCTTCTCGAGCCTGGTCTAGTTGACCACATAGATGTTTCAAACAAATCAGTAGCAAAAGTCTATGTGAGGAGTTCACCGAAAGACCAACAAACAACTGATGTTCTCCAAGGCAATGGTAATGGTATTCCTGCTAAAAGAACTGGTGGTCAGTACAAGTACTACTTCAATATCGGTAGTGTCGACTCTTTTGAGGAGAAACTCGAAGAAGCTCAAGAAGCGTTAGGTGTTGATCCTCATGAATATGTTCCTGTTACATACGTCTCTGAAATGGTCTGGTATCAAGAGATCATGAGGTTTGCACCGACTTTATTGCTCTTGGGTACTCTTATTTATGGGGCGAGACGGATGCAAGGCGGATTGGGTGTGGGAGGAACCGGTGGAAAGAATGGTCGTGGAATTTTCAATATAGGGAAGGCTACAATAACGAGAGCGGATAAAAATTCCAAGAATAAGGTTAGAAATTCACCTTTCTTAAGATCCTATTGGAACATACAAACCGAGTTTTTCTTATTCTTGCTATTTTCTTCGACAGATATATTTTAAGGATGTTGCTGGATGTGACGAGGCTAAACAAGAAATTATGGAGTTTGTACATTTCCTTAAGAATCCAAAGAAGTATGAAGATTTGGGTGCTAAAATCCCGAAAGGTGCGCTTTTAGTAGGTCCACCTGGAACCGGAAAGACCCTTTTAGCAAAAGCTACTGCAGGGGAATCGGGTGTACCGTTTCTGTCTATATCCGGTTCAGATTTCATGGAGATGTTTGTTGGTGTTGGGCCTTCGAGGGTGAGACATTTGTTCCAAGAGGCTAGAGCATCTGCACCGAGTATTATATTTATTGATGAGATTGATGCGATTGGTCGGGCAAGAGGACGTGGGGGTTTAGGCGGTAACGATGAGCGTGAAAGCACTCTGAATCAGTTGCTAGTTGAAATGGACGGTTTTGGTACAACCGCTGGAGTTGTGGTTCTTGCTGGGACCAACAGACCGGATATTTTGGATAAAGCTTTGTTACGGCCTGGCCGGTTTGATCGCCAGATAACCATTGATAAACCCGACATTAAAGGTCGTGATCAGATTTTCCAGATTTACTTAAAGAAGATCAAACTCGATCATGAGCCATCGTATTACTCTCAAAGGCTTGCGGCTCTAACTCCTGGGTTTGCTGGAGCTGACATTGCGAATGTCTGTAACGAAGCGGCTCTTATTGCTGCTAGACACGAAGGAGCAACGGTTACGATGGCACACTTTGAATCTGCGATTGATCGTGTTATTGGTGGTCTTGAGAAGAAAAACCGGGTAAAATGCTTTCTCCTTGATAGTACTTTTGCTATTTGCTCAGCTTTTTCCAAAAAGCTTGGAAATGGAATTCTGAATGTTTTTATTATGAACAGGTAATAAGCAAATTGGAGCGTCGTACAGTTGCATATCATGAATCTGGGCATGCGGTTACTGGGTGGTTCCTGGAACACGCAGAGCCATTGCTGAAGGTGACTATTGTGCCACGTGGCACAGCGGCGCTCGGGTTTGCACAATATGTTCCAAACGAAAACCTTCTCATGACCAAAGAGCAACTCTTCGACATGACTTGTATGACCCTCGGTGGCCGTGCAGCTGAGCAGGTAAAATCCCTAATTGCTACCTCGGGAAATTTGAGACACGGTTTTAGTCCCATGTCTCGAAGTATAACTGTAAATAGAATGGGACAATATTTTTATTACCGAATTTCTGTTTATCCAATCTCAACCGAAAATATAGGAGTGTGGGTTTGGTTGAAGATATTTTAAGTTCTGTTCCTTTTCAATCGCAGGTATTGATAGGAAAAATCTCGACGGGTGCGCAGAACGATCTAGAGAAGGTGACAAAGATGACGTACGCGCAAGTAGCTGTGTACGGTTTCAGTGACAAGGTTGGACTGCTCTCATTTCCGCCAAGGGACGATGGCTACGACTTCTCTAAACCGTACAGCAACAAAACCGGTGCGATCATAGACCAGGAAGTTAGGGAATGGGTGAGCAAAGCTTATGAGCGGACTATAGAGCTGGTCGAGGAACACAAAGAGAAAGTGGCTCAGATCGCGGAGCTTTTACTAGAAAAAGAAGTGCTGCATCAGGATGATCTTTTAAAAATTTTAGGTGAACGTCCGTTTAAGTCGGCAGAGGTGACTAATTATGACCGGTTTAAGTCTGGGTTTGAGGAGAGTGAGAAGGACTCAGCTGCCACGCCGACGGTGGAGCCTGTGGTGGATGAAGGAGCTCCTCCGCCGCTTGAACCGCAGGTTGTTCCGACGTAAGAGAAAACGTCACTGTTACAATTGTAAATTTAATTAAGAATGCAATAACACTATCCAAAAAAAAAAAAGAGTACTCATGTTCTTCAATGGTTTTAGTGATGAGGGACTTTGTTAGCAATGAATATTTTTTTTTTATTTTCTAAATTATTGCTTCGAATAAGATATATATTTGTTAAAATTTCACTATGCTTATAGTTTGCGTTTTGTAATAAATGACTGATGATATTGTTACATCTTCCAATACATTTTAATACACATCACTACGAAAAACTTGTAAAATTTGATGACATCATTTTCCTAAAACATCCCAAGCTTTCTACTCGGTCGATGAATGAAAAAGCTGTGTATATTAATTGGAAAACACTATATAATCCCTGGTCAAAGTTGCTGAATTTTGTTCATTTTCTTCTGTCTCAAAACATATTAGATAGGAACATATCAATAACCTAAAGGATGGTCCGACACATCTCAGTTAAAAAACCAAGCTTTCAGACACATCTGTGTTATCCTGAGGGTCATTGTAGTTTAGGTTCCAATCCAAGCTGTTCCCAGAAATTGGTGAGACAATGTGTGAATGCTTAAACAGATAAAATCTCGTCAGCAGAACCGTGGAGACATGATCAAACCCTGTTTTAACCCTTGAGTGAGTATTTCTTTCCTGTGAATACTTGAAACTTAGCTTCATCGGATTTTGTTGAACTCTCTTGCTCGATGTTCTTTGGATCAACCTATATACATTTAGAAGCCATACAAACACGATTAGTTATCTTCAATGGATGACTAATTAGACAACATGAATGGAAAATCCAGAGAAGAAAGACATACTTTCACAGTTTCTTTTGCAGCTGGTTTGCTGTTAGAACCAAAGACAAGTTTCCCTGATCGTTGCCGTGGTGTGGTAACTGACAGCTTCTCATCGTCTTTCCCATTCTCAGTTGGCTTTTCTTGTTGTTTTGTATCTTCTGATTCAGTTTGTGGTTGTGCTTTTCCATCTAAACGTTTTCCTGATCCAGTGAACGGCGTGAATTTGGGAACTTTGCTTGTTGGTTCCTCTTCCTCAACTGCAAGGAACAGAGGAAAAACATATAAGTACAACGTGAGGCTATTATTTCGCGAAAGAACTCAATAGAGAATTTCGAATGAACGCAAAGAAAACCTTCACGAGGTCGCTTATTTGAGGGAGTCGACTTTTCTGGCTTCTCAGGTTCTTTGTAATCAAGAGGAGGAGCAAAATCGACCTCACAATCCGTTTCGATAATACTCACAGCTGAAGAAGGCTTTGCTTCGATCACATTGATAAAATATTGCTTGTTGTTATAAGGAACCATAATAGTATCACCGTTGGTTAAGCAAGAGTAGCTCCTAAGCGTAGTCTCCAAGCTGCAAAAAAGGAATGTAAGAAAGACAAAACGCATAGCTTAAAAAACCCAAAAGATATTCAGTTTCAAAACTACAAACATGGCTTTTGGGTTGGAAATATCCAAGAAATCTTGAGTATGAGGCTGTAGCTTGATGTAAGTCCCTTTTACCAAGCTGATATTCCTAACTTGCAAAATATCTCCCTCTTGAAGAGACATGTTTTGCATCATCTATAAGTAATGCCAACAAAACAAAGACGATCAGATTAAGAAACTAGTGAAAGAAGAAACAAAGACAATGAAGATGAAAAAAAGTATATACCCAATACGGCAAGTAAACTAGGCCTTCGTCTGCGGTGAATTCTAGTACACCGCAATGTGAAGTCTTCTCAACAGACACATTACTCAGTTGAAACAGCATTGGGTATTCAATATGCAAAGAAGCTGAAAAGATGGATTCAGAGACCAGTTACTATATTGATGAGGCAGAAAAATTAAAGTAAAGAAACTACTGAAATGATAGTAGAAGGCTCACCAAGACGATCAAGAGCGGAAGGAGGCATGATAACTGCAGAGATCACAATGTCAGAAAAAAAAATATCGAAACCCGGTCTTAAAGAAACTATATAGAGTCTAAGGGAAGAGAGTAGTAATATACTTTTGTCACCCTTCTCAAGATGTGCCTGCATTTAAAGATCTCTGAAATTAGAATCGTTTCTCTTTCACTTTCTTTATAATTTTTATAGAAACAAAAATATCAGACCTTGTCAATGAATGTGACTGGGTAACAACGGTAACACTGCTCGAAGCTAGAAGCATCTCCTCCATTCATATCTCCACTGCCACACTGAAAGTCAATAAAAAGAAAAAACACTTTAAAAATCTGATCTCCATTAAGTAGCTGCAAGAATATTCATCATAGATGCAAGCTTTTGGAAATCCCTGTTTACAACACAACCCATTGAGGCAAATCATCGAAAACCTTTTGGGCACAAATAAACACAGCAAAAAAAAAAAAAACACTTCTTTTTAAACTTCAAAATCCTATACGATGGTTCAATCCGAATTTAAATTGACAAAAAAAAATCAAAGGAGATCATCGAAAAACTTAGAACTAAATCCGAAAATTTTTGGACCATAGTTGATGAATCCAGATTGATTAAGTTACTTAACAAGAACAAGAAAGATGATCGGAACAATCGTGAACACTTTTTTTTCGGTTTAAACCCAACAGACGAAGAACGATAAAGTTAACTAGAACTTGATCAACCGTACCGATTCGATTATAGGGTTTTGAAGCTTGAAGATGGTATAGAGCTTTGCTTCTTTAGTCAATGGCAGCAGATCGGAACTGCAAAAATTGGAAAAGTTTGTTTTGATTGAGAGAGAAGAAGAGAGATACTTTTATAGGTTTTAACGGGCCGAAGAAACTGGGATCGTATTAAGTAAAACGAACCATTATACACGTGGCGTACACTAATTAGTTAGTTTAGTTCGACCCAGGTTATCGTACGTGGAATTTAATACTATAGGTTATTTACCCAACAAGAAGCCTCCTTGGATCAGGATATTTTTTATAGGAGTCGATCCAAATATATATATATATATATATAAGCTGTTTTTATTATCATTTTAAAGGAAAGTATATTGAGAAATTAGGGTTGCAAAAAGCCAAAAACCAATAAGAATTGAATTTCAATTTTCAGTCTTCATTCCCCATTATAAAAAAAAAGAATGATTAAACAAAAATGTTCGTCTCCATAATTGTATAAGATCGATGAGGGATAAAATTAAAATTCGTTTTTATTCATTAAATAATTTTGAAATAGCTTTCATGATAATATTTATATTTCTATATATAAATACTTTTCCTTTTTTTATTATATATTTATATTTATAAATTTTATATCAAAAGCTTCACTTTAATGTTATTACTTTATTTTAAATTAGTATCGATACTTAAATAAATAAAAAATGCTTTCTAATAAAATTTATATTATTTTTAATAAAATATTCATATTTATACTATAATTGTATTTTAAATTTATATTAAATATTAACTTTTAAATGAAATTTATGAACTACATTCACTAAATGTATTTTCTTATAATTAATCTTTATGTTAAATATATTAAAAAAATATTTATTCAACTTTTTGATTACCACTTAGTATAATCATTCTTCATCTTGGTCACCAATTGAAACAAACTAGGATATATCTCGTGCTATAACACGGCTAAATTGCAATTATAGAAAAATATCCGAAAATTATAAAATTAGAATATTAGAAAATTGTAATTCTTCCAAAACTTTACGAAAATTATAATATCAGTTTTTATAATATCGAATCTTTGTAATATCCGCGTGAATATTTTGTAATCAGAAATATAAAACCAATCTTTCATACTCGACGATATTAGAAACTTTTAACTATTTTTCAAAAAAATTAAAAATAAATTAATTAATTAAAACGAAAATTATAGTTTAGAAAGAAGTAAAAATATATATATATTTTTTTTTATCTATTTTTCAAAAAATTTAAAATAAATTAATTAATTAAAACGAAAATTATAATCTAGAAAAAATTTAAAAAAAAACAACAATCTACATAAAGTTTTCCTAAATTTTTTTTTGAAAAATCAGAATCTATATAAAATCTCTTATTTTTGGAAAATTAAATCAACATTTAATTTAATTTAATTAATGTGTTTAATTAAAAATCAACAAAATCTTCATAAAATCTATTTTTAACTACTTTTCAAAAAACTTTAAAAAAATTAATTAATTAATTAAAACAAAATTTATTTATTAAATAATTTAATTAAATGATTACATAATAACTAATGACTAAAATACCCTTTACAAGAGATTAAAATTTGTTCTTTGAAGTAATGACAATGTAATGTAAATATTAACACGTTTTAATGTTTATTTATAAATGTACCTAGGGATACTAACTTTGGTGGTTAAAATCCAAGTTCACTTATATAATGTTAAACTGTGTGTACAAATAGGAGAGAATTTGAGCTAAATATTCTCATCGACCTATCAGACATATTCCTAAGATTACATAATTTTTGTAACAAAACTAAACACTAAATCACTACACAGGAACCCAACAAGAAGAAGCATAGAGAGTTCGACCTTTCCAGCCTTGTAACAACCATTTACTATTTTCATCGACCACAAAGTCTTTATGGTAACGCCATTTCTTCAGCTTTTCCCTAAACAACTCTACGAGCTCAGCCTTAACCGGTTTTTGCCTAAACCCGGCCCTAACCATCCTCACTTGCCACTGTCTGTAAGTCTCCGGCCTCTCGACCCGATCTGCTTCCTCGCAAGCTATCACGTTCATCGCCTCTCTCCCGTAAAACTCCCTCTCGAACCTAATCCTCTCTTCGTTATCCCGAGGCAGCGTTGAATCAAACATGTCAAATAGAGCAGAGTAATGGTAAACCGCTTCTTTGAAACGTGAGATGAAGAACGGTGCGTTGAATGAACCGTTCACGATTGAGTGGATGAAAACGTCGGGCTTCATGTTCCTTATCAGCTTCAAGAGAGCGTCTCTCGGGCAATTCTCTTCGCTTCCTGTTTCATCTTGAAGGTTCTTGAGCCTGAGTCCGGCATTAACCGCTAAGACTTCGTTTGGTCGTATATCGAGGTCTTCTATTCGGATTGTTTCCCAGTTCTGAGACGCAATGGCTTTGTACTCGAAAGGGACGTTGAACCGTTTACAATACTCAGCCAATCTCCGTCCTGTCTCCTCTATTCTTTCTGCAGGGCGAAACCCACGCTGAGGCAGCTCAATTCCAGTAATCCGCAGTTTCCGTGGTACATCTTTTCGACCTGATATGTATTGAATAAACATCGGCCATTGAAACCCGTAGAGAATCCCAAAATCAACTATATGAAGAACCGGAGCATCTTTAGATGCATCTAAAATCATCCTGAAGGAGAAGAAATACATTAAGGTAACAAACGGCGACGAAGAAAGATAAACTCGGTACGCTTTAAGTGTATCCGTAGCGGTTTCCTTCAATGTGGTTATAGCATTGTAATAAGTCTGGATCATAGGACCCGTGCTTCCCTGTAAACGAGCCTCAAGCGCATTAGCGAAATGATGAGCAAGTCTCTGCCCCGCGTCACCAAGAGGCGAAGATTGTTGCCTTATCTGCATCAGCAAATCAAGAGCCGTGGTTTTATCGCCTGTCGAAATGGCTTGTGCACATAGAGTGAGAAGTGTACGAAAATCAACCACCTGACTCTTCTTCTTCTTCTCCTTCTTCCCCTTCCCTCCTTGTTTATTACTCTGAATCGATTGAATCTTGCCGTCTAACAATGTTGGCGGATCGCATTCGCTGTCAAGAAGCAAAACCTTATCAAACATCTCTGTTATCTTCCCATCTTCTACATTCGTTGCAAATTGCTTACTATTCCTAACTTCCTCAAAATCAATAATTTCCCTTTCATGATTCCTCTTTACTCTTAACGGTTCCGATCCCATCTCTGCTTTCACCAAATCGCGCCTTTCGGGTCTCTCGGTTTCTAGATTGATAAGCCATTGGTCACTATTGGGAAGGAATTTACTAGCTTCTTCAACCCCTTTCTTAAACTGTGAAGCTGAATCTGCAACACTAAACCTACTTCTAACCACAATTTCATCCACAGCTGGACCAATTCGCGGATCGACGGAATAAGGGGATTCGATTATGCTTCCACTTGCATCCCCAGCATTGCTGCAACTTGTAGTAATGATCGAATCAGGACTAAAGGACTGATTTTGAGAATCTGTAATCACTTGCTGCAACATTTCTTCTGTGTTTCGTAAAGCCAATGAATCGTAGAACATAGACTGTTTATAATCACCATTACTTTCTTCCATAAGGATCTCGCTCACGTATTTCAACAGCGTATACTGATCTTCTACTGGATTAGCTAGAAAACTAGGGTTTGCATCGAAGTCACCAGAAGAATTGGGTAAAATAATCTCACCATAATAGTCGTAGCCGTTAACAGATTCAGAGAAATTGGGATCCATCATCAAAACCCTAATCGACACAATAAAACCCACATAGAAAGCTACACAAGAAGAAGAACACAAAAACAGAGAGAGTCAAAGGTTTGATCAAAAGAGAATTAAAAATTCAAAACTTTATATTACAGAAGCAACAGAAATTGAAATTCACATGTGAGAGAGAACACGGGAAACACGGGAAATTGATGTCATTGCTTACCTCAGTTGAATGAATCTGATGATGTACGAGGTTAAAGTAATGATCTTTAAGATTATTACAGATGTGTTTACGGCTTTATGACAGCTTCGCTTCAGGACAGTGTCAGATGAAAGCTTTTACGGGGAAGAAGTGGTCTAGAGAGAGACTAAGTCTTGCAAGACTCGTCCCCAGGAGTCAAACTTAACTTTGTGGGCGGCTATGTTGACTCTGTTTCATGTTCTGTAAAGAACGGTTTTGGCCCAATTCTTTGTTCCATTTTTTTTTTTTTTGGGTGAAATTCTTTGTTCTATTTGATAAAAGTTAGATAAAATTTGTAAAAAACAAATGCTCAATTTTCAAAAATATCTGGATTAAAGAACGATCTTTCACGAACTTAATTTAAATCTTTAATATCTCTGACATCTCTATAAATTCTCAATTGTCATTTTTAGTCATGCCGGTAACAGACTTAACTAAGCTCTTAGGCGCCGTTAACAGAAACATAACAGCCATTAGTTGCCCTAAACTGAAAAACCCCTATGAAATTCCTAATTCTCATACACAACACAACAGTTTCTATTATCATGAATGAATTACAATAAGAAGATGATTGAGCTTATATAACAATCGCTCGATCTCAATACTCTGTTTCTTCTTCGTTACAGCCACTTGGCGTGCAACTCTTAGAGACAATACAACAAAAACTTGGCGTGCAACTCTCTGTTTAACAGCATATGTTTCGTATTTGTCTAATGTTACGATATTTTCAATCCTTGTTACATGTAATTCCTCTCGTTGACAATCAAACAACACATCCAAAGGAGAACTAGAGTAAAAATTCTCATAACACCTAAGTCTTGGTTCCAATTGCAAAATTGATACCTTGAATTTCTGTGAATATGCATTTTGATGCAACGCTTCTTGTGTACTTTTGTTGATATATGACAATGACAATGAAATCGATTTCGGTGCCGGAAAAAGCTTTGAGGATTTGCATAGTAGAGTTTTACTTTTGTTGCTCCGATTGATTTTATTAGGGGAACTACATCTTTTGGTGATGGGAGGTAACCGATAAAGAATCACAAATGTGAACCGGATGATGAGCCGTCATGACTGCTCAAATCCAAATTAAATTTCTTCTTGTGCTCGAAGTTCTGAAAGCATGTCAATGGCCTCATCTGAGAAAAAAAAAAGACAACATGTAGAAGAAAAAACATATCCGAGAGAGTGATTGTTTGTTCCCGGGTCGTTCTGATAAAGGAAAATTGCTGCAAGCAATTTTCTGATAACGCAATTTGTAATCGCAAAACGAAATACAAATCACAATCCGAAACAACTAAGCCAAGCTAACAAAAGCTAGAGCTCAAAATCCAAGAGCGATGAATCAAAGATTCAACATCTCTAGAACAAATGAACAAAAAACTTTTTACAATCAATTTCGACTAAATGAACTTATAATCGAATTCAGATTATAAGCTAAAGAAGCTAAACTCCAAATTGAATCTCAGCCGTCCATCTCAAACAGTCTAATCTCCACCGTCGATTAAGCCATTCAATTCTATCCGTTGATCTTTATTGGCTTCATCACAGCTCGCCACGTGTCGCCTCTGTTTTTGTTGTATCAAATCTCCCCTCTTCTCGGAACCTTGTCCTCAAGGTTTAAAATCAGGATAAGTATCCTGAAACAACTGAAACACTGTGTAATCTTCTAAAGCTTCACATACACCCAATCACCTACTTTAAAACTTCTCTCAGTTCGATATTGGTTTTTGAACTTAAACCTCCAATTCTTAGAGAATAAATTCATTATAGTCCGCTCATACACAACTTGTTGTCCATCACTCTTTGTTATCCCAAGCAGTATACGTAGCAAACTTCTCACGCTATTAGCTCTGGCCACAGTGAACATCTCATCATGTTCTTCCATATCAGACATTAGCTTAAGAAAGCTTGAGTATCCATGTTCTCTCATCATTGTCTGCAATTTACTGGTCACAAAATTGAAATTTCCAGAACGTGCATCTAATAAGTAGCCATTGAGAAAGTGTTTCACGATATCCCAAATCTATAACAATTCTCTCTGCAATATCATCATCTCCAAAAGCATTAACCCGAAAATGTTCCATCGCACTCTTAGGTTTGTATTCTCCACTAAGAGAAACTCTATTTTTGAACTTAAACTTCCAACACCTAAGGAAGAAGCTCAACTTTTTCCTATAACTCTCAGGTCCTAGAGTCATTTCAACAAACAATTGATGTGCGGTTCTTAGTTTAGCATCATCTGTTCTGTTTTTGGCCAATGCTTTTATACTTTCGACCCTTGAGACTTTTAATTACTCACGTTGATGATCAAACGAATCATCACAACCAACAACAGATGGGAAATCCTCACAAACAACCAGTGATGCATTGTAAGATTCCAAGTTAAAACCGGTACCTGAAATTGTTGAATTGATTCTTCTCCATCTACTTCTCTTATTTTCTCTTCTTCAATCAATTCTTCTTCATTTGCTTCTCTAACTTCTTCCTCTTGAATCACTTTATTTTCTTCAGTGTCTTGCTTGATTTGGTTTGAAGCTTTCTTGAGATATGATTGTGCCTTCTCATACAACTTTTCTGTTGGGGAAAAGACGCACAGCGGAGTAGCGGAATAATGTTTTCCCACACTTATGTGAACTTATGAGAAAAATATTTTGACAATAACAAAAGATTTTCAAAGCAATAATGTAAATGAGACACAATAATTTTTACGTGGAAACCTCTTCGATATGAAGAGTAAAACCACGGGACCGTAGTCCACTCAAAAATCCACTATATCAAATGTTTTTGAGGTACAACCACGTCCTCACTGTTCCCACAGAACAGATCCAGAGAGTAAGGCTTCAAAGAAGCAATCTCCAACACAAGAGAAAACAACAAGAGAATAATACAAGAACCTAGAAATATGCAATCTCAAAATGACCTCAGTTCACTAAGATTCCGGCCACCAAACAAGATCTCCACCGTACAAACCCTAGATAAACAAGTCAAGAGCACCTCTGCAAAATTTCAGCTCAATCCGAGAAGAACTCACCGTTGGATTTCTCAAACACTCAGACAGATAGTGCAGAAAAATCTAGAACTTTCCAGACACGAACAGCCACGCTAAAACCCATATCTCTCCCAAACTAACGGTTGAATCTGAAGACCACTGAGTCATGAAGCTACCCTCCAAAAATCAGCAAGATCGGAGTTCGTTTGAGTGTCCAAACGTCATCAACAACAGAACACGGCGTTACGTTTTCTTCTCTCAGATCCGAAAATCACATCTTCTCTCTTTTTTCTTCTTTCTCTTGTCCCTTTTTCACAACTAGGTTAAGAAGCATATATATATATATATATATGATTCTCATTAACCCTAAGCCCAATAAAAATCTCATGGATAATTATATGGCCCAAGTTTGGTTCAATTAACCAAACCCAAATTGGTTTCCCCACTAGGAGGAAAACCAACATTCCCCAATAACAAGCAATCCCGAACTGATTTAGGCTAAAACATCTTGATATGTGTTTGAGTATCTAGCTTGAATCCATCTAAAAATCCAGCCTAGCGCTTATCGATTCAAACATGTGATGATACTCCATGATTCCATTAATCTCCCTCAATTCCTTCAGCTCCGCCAACGGATCATCACTAGAATATTTCAACAAATTCTTGTTTGTATAATCGATTCCTCCATCAGCCTGATTCGAAGAAACAAAACCTGGATTCGCTATTCCTTGCTTCCATTCTTCCAATTGCTGGACGAACGCGGTCTGTTGTAAAGCGAAAGCCTTGTGGTTTTTATCCATCGTTACTCTTAATTGCTGAATCTAACTTAATACAGTCTCATCTCCACTCCGATTTGGCTCAACCACCATTTTCGCCGAGAATCGTCTGGATTTTGCTTTGATACCTTTGATAAAGAAAAATTGCAGCAAAGAATCGCAAAGCAATTTTCTGATAACGCAATTTGTAATCGCAAAACGAAATACAAATCACAATCCGAAACAACTAAGCCAAGCTAACGAAAGCTAGAGCTCAGAATCCAAGAGTGATGAATCAAAGATTCAACATCTCAAAAACAAACGAACCAACATACAAACAAAGAACAAGAAACTTTTTACAATCAATTTCGACTAAATGAACTTATAATCGAATTCAGATTATAAGCTAAAGAAGCCAAACTCCAAATTGAATCTCAGTCGTCCATCTCAAACGGCATAATCTCCACCGTCGATTAAGCCATTCAATTATATTCGTTGATCTTTATTGGCTTCATCACAGCTCGCCACGTGTCGCCTCTGTTTTTGTTGTATCACGTTCTGTATTTCACAGGTTTCGACAATGATCCTTCAGCCGGTTCACCTACGTAAACAGTTACGACTTCTCCTTCCTCTAAATGATAAGGTTTAGTGGACTTTTCGCGACATCGCGGTCGGTTCGAGAGACAATCAAACAAAACCCAGTTTTATGAGTTTTATGACACGTGGGACATGATTGTTCGCACAAAAAACTATGTTTATGTTAACGGCGTCGAAGATCTGTTAAATCAGTAAACGACATGACTAAAAAATAAAAGTCAACGTCAATTGAGGATTTAAAGAGATGTGAGAGATACGTTAAAAGATTTAAATTGAGTTCGTAGGCCGTGGGTTAATCCGAATATTTTTGAAAGTTGAGCATTTGTTTGAACAATTTTTCCATATATATCTTGGGTGCCTTAGGAATAAAATGGTGGTATTATTTATACATTCCTCTCAAATTTAATCATTTGAAGTGAAACACAACGGAACAAATTTCATAAATTTTGCTGGGAAAAATTAAAATGTTAACAAACTTTTAAATAATTATCCCTAAGTTACTATCATTTCCAATTCCATTCATCATTATTCTACTTAACCATCTAATGCTTATCCTTTATATCCTTAGTATTCATACTTACCTAAGTGACCATTATCCAACATTTTCAATATACATTAAAATGTTACAAGTACAATAGTTTTTTACATCATGGCATCATGCGTGGAGAACTATCCTCTCTTATGTCTAATAAGTAAACCCTAATTAACCGGACACTGTTACAGAAAGCACAGACACCCCCTCAAGAAGACAAGAACCCTAAACCTGTACCAATATACAAATCTAGATGTCACGAGTGAACAAAGATACTATTAGCACAAAACCCTATAGAGAATCAGTAACTTGGGATGCATGACAAACAAAGTAACAAACCGTCTACAAAGGAACCCAAACAGATGAACCATACACAATCCTGCCTTTCCAGCCCTGAAGCAACCAGTTACAATCTTGATCAACATCAAACTCTTTAGTTTTGTATCCGCTTTCCACCAGCAACTTCAGTTTCTGAACCAGTTCCTTCTCCAGCGGAATCTGTCTAAACCCGGCTCTCATCGCCCTCGCCTGCCACTGCTTATAACTCTCTGGCCTCTCCACTCTCTCTGTCCCCTCGCACGCCACCACGTTCATGATCTCCCTCCCATAGAACTCTTTCTCAAACATTACCCTCATTGGATCTTCTCGTGTCAGGTTCGTGTCACACATGTCAAACAGAGATGAGTAATGAAACAGAACTTCTCTAAACCTCGTGACAAAGAAAGGCGCGTTGTAGGATCCGCTGAGGATCGAGGGGATGAACACGTCTGGTTTTATCTTTCTTATCAGCTTCAGAACCGCATCTCTCGGGCTGTTCACTGCCACCGTCTCATCTAGGAGGTTCCTAAACCGAAACAACGAGTTTACAGCTACAAACTCGCCATCTTTTAGCTTCAAGTCCTCCAACTTGATTGTTTCCCATTTCTGCGCAATCGCATTGTACTCAAACGGAACATTGAACTTCTGACAATACTTAGCCAAGCGATGACCCGTCTCAATAACTCCCTCGGCTGGTCTAAAGCCACGTTGAGGCAGCTCTATACCGGTTATCCGAAGCTTACAGGATGAAGCACGTCTCCAAGCAAGGCGATGAATCAGAGAAGGCCACTGGAAACCATAAGATATCCCAAAATCAATGATGTGGAGGGTTTTGGCATTGGCAGTCGAAGCCAACCGCATAATACTGTGGTTAGCGAATATGATTGCGATTTTCTTGAACGGGCAGACCGATATGTATGTCTGGTAAGCTTTCAACATGTCGGAAGCAGATGTTTTCTTAGAAGACAAGGCGGTATAAACCTGCGTACCTATCCCAGCCAACCGTGCTTCAAGACTGTTAGCGAAATAATGAGCCAATCTCTCTGTCCCATCGCCGTAAGATGAAGAATGTTGCCTAATCCGACTTAACAGATCGTCAGCAGTTCTACGATCATTAATCGAGACAGCTTGAGCACAAGAAACCAACATGGTCCTTAAATCAGGTGTATCTTTCGTATAACTGTTACCACTAGCCGCCGGTTTCTCGCCTTTATGACTCTTACTAACAGATGAAGCTTTCGCGGGTTCCTTTGGGAAATTCTCGTGAAGAATGCATACGGGTTGTTCCTTAGCCTCGCCAAATATCAGAACCTTGTCAAACATCTCAGTCAGCTCAGCTTCATCAACATAAACAGCTGATTGCTTCTTACTTCTTTCTTCAGCCAAATGTTCATCTTCGCGCCAATGGCTTTTCTTCCCTGTCAATCTGTAAGGAACAGAAGTATCCTTCTCCTTGGATCCCAAAGCCGGGATGTAATTTTCAACATCTATAACCAACTGAGAACTCTTAGGAAGGAACTTACTAGCTTCCTCTATCCCTTTCTTGAATTGTGACGCCAATTCGCTACCGTTAAACATATTAGAAACAAAATCATTACTAAAACTTGACCCGAAAACCGCATTACCGCCACCGACAACAGACTGTGGACTTCGACTGGATTTCGTAGAAATGGACTGGAAAACGAAGTTATTCGGAATCGGTGTCTGCAACCAAGAAGAAGGCCTATTATTCTCCAAACAATCAAAACTCCATTGTGAATCAGAGGAAGTGGTTGTGGTGCTTGAAGCATAAGAAGAACCACCAGGACTACTAACCAATTGAGCAGGTCTTGTAGTAGTAATCAGAGACTGATAATCATCATCCGGGTACTTTTCGCCTAGAGCTTCATAGAGAGATTTCTCAGCTGCTTGAAGAGACAAGGCATCATGAAACATACAAGGCTTATCTTCCATGTCTTCTTCCATAAGCACTTGGCTTATGTATTTCAAAACCGGATCAGAGAAATCAGCATCCGCAGAAGCAAGATTCTGTTGAGAATATGGCTCTGGAGGAGGAGGAACAGATCCAATATCTAACAAAGGTTGATCATGTAGATAGAATCCATTTCCTAAACCGGGAAAATCAAACCAGTCCAAAGATCCAGGGAACCCAGCCGAGTAAGAACCCATTTGATGAAATCAAGAGCCCTAATAAACCCTAAAAAGTGTTCAACAAGAAAACACAAATCCTTATTATCTTCCTAGTCTCCGACACAAAACCTGTGTTGAAAGGTTGAATCTTTTTGTTTTCTTCTTTCTAATCAAGATTAGTAACCACAAAAAAAAAAAAAAAAAACAGAGAATCTAATCACAAAAAGGTGAGGATTGTTCTCTGGTAAGAAACAATTTGGAAGCATACCTGTTTGGGGATTAAGATGCGACGATTCAGGTGCTATGGAAGAAGAAACCTTTGTGTTGGAGGAAATGATCTGTGTAAGTGGTGGAGACTAAGTATTTTTTATATGTATAAAACTATAAAGAAGAATAAGTAGATGAAAGATACAATTTTTTTCAATTGTTTAAAATCACCACTTTGTCCTCTTTATATGAATCAGAAATCCACTCGGTTAGGAAATTTCCTAGGCCATTCAAGTGTTTGTTAGTGGATCATGTCGGACGTTTTTTAATCTTATAATCACTAGTGTGTAAAATTACTAAACAAATTTTGCAATTTGATACCAACAACCGGTTTTGGTAAGTTTAGTATCAAATTTTGAGTCCGTAAACGTAAAATCAAATGAAAAAGTTCCGGCCGTTACAAAACCACGATTATGCAATTTTTGATTCATTATAAATGTTGTGAATTTTTCGAAGTAATAACCGATGAATAAACAACAATATAATCCACCAACTGACCTAGCATAACATATGGGTGGAGATGTGATAAAGTTGGCAATAAAGTTAAACCTACGTATAAGAGTTTTTTGTTTTGTTTTTAGATATATGATATACATTAGAGTTTAATGCTCTAAAAAGATTTATAGGATCGGATCGGTGACTTTAAGTGGAGATCTTCAAGGGTAAGAGATAATACGTATAGAAACACATATACATGATTTTCTTAATTTTCTTTATATTTATTTCATATCAGCTTTCATTATTTTTTAAAGTCCTTTTTACTAATAAATATTAACTAAATACAAATAGAAATCTAAAACTATTACATTACAGAACAATATTTGTTTTTACTATTATGTTCGTTTAATTGAATTTGCTTATATATTTATTATTAAAAAAAATATATATATATATATATATTTTTTGTTTATAAAAGCTACCATATAATTATTTAATTTAGTTTGTGCATATACACAGAGAAGATTACCATTAAAATTATTTTATTTGTTCTAGTATTGTAGTCATCCATTGCTTGAACGGTGCATGTACATGTTATTGACAAAAATATGTACATGCATATCTAGGGAATACAAATATGCATTGATAAAAAAAAAAAAGGGGGTACGTAAGATGGTATTAGAGTTTTCATATCCGCACTAACAATATACGACACTAAAAATATGATAATATATTTTTAAGTAATCAATTTCAACTTTAAAATTAACTATATAAATTGCTTCTTCATACCTTAGTGGAAAATGAACAGTTGCCGAATGATAATTGTATTATATAATTTGCTTTTAATAAATTATATGTATCATTTGATATTAATATTTTACTAATTTATTTTAAATTATTATAGAAATGGTTTGATATACAATATTTTGTTATTTAACTTATTGCAAGACAAATTTAGATTAAATTATCTAAATGTATAATCAAAATGTTGTTAAAGACCAAAAACTTTGTTCAACTTTCTCTTCACCTATGTTTTCATTTAGAGATAATGGTCAATACATATGCAATTAAACAAGAAGTGGAACCAAACAATGATCAGAAAGAAGTATCCACAAGTGCATGATCATGTTAAATGAACACATCTTTCCACAAGTGCATGATCATGTTAAATGAACAAATCTTTCTCTTCCCCAAGACATTCCTAACTTTCTACAGAGTAAAAAAAAATTAGACGTTTAGTGGTATTAGCGGCATAATTGGGAACATAACTGCTGAATCCGCGAGGGGTTATCGTTAGAGAACTTGTACATCTCTGTTCTCCCATTCGCGATACATGTCAAGTTCATCTGCTGCCCAATTTGGCTCGACTGCACCAAATCACCAATTCCACAATTACTCTCAGCTTTATAAACTCGAATACAACAAAAAGATCCGAAATATGAAATGAAATGTATATATTTGTTTTATCTTCTTCACTTCCACAAGACATGTCTAGTTTCTATCAATTCGAAAATCCAGTTTTGATGGTCACACACAAAGATTAGTGTCTTCCTTTAGGTATTAACACTAAACTATAAGTACAGAACAAGAACTGTGGGATCAAACTAGATATGTTAGATGAAGAGCATAAGTAGTTTTTACCTCACAGTAGACATTTTGAGATTTACAGCTCCATAGCGATGTAGGAATACAGCTGAGATAATGGCACCATGAACAATGCTTGTTCAAATCCGTCCCTCGAAGAAGCACTACGAGTCCAACGGTATATCTGACACCATATTTCATAAATTTGCATTAAAGAACTGACTGGAATTTGTATTTCATACTGTAGTCAGATTCATGGTAAAAAAAAAGAGAAGCATACCCAGCTATCAAAAGTATTAAAGAGGTGATCCAGAGAACATATTGGTATGGCTTGTGTTTGGATTTAGCAGACGGTGCAACATAACCCCGAGGATTGTTCCTCTGGTTGAAGTATCCATACTGAGGACGGATCAAGAAAACAAAGCCTAGAAGAAACCCGGACGTGAATCCTCCAAGATGGGCAAAGTTGTCTACATGTGGAAGAATACCTACTGCTAAATTAATGGCTATGATGAAGATGAGAGTCAAAAGAGCTGCAAACTGCAAATGGAGAAAACCGATGAAGCTTTTAGACATATCAAACATGAATCATGGATGAAGTTTTTATCTCCTTTTTTCTCTTCTATTTGGCTACCTTATTTGCGTAAATGGTCCAGTTAGTAAGGAGCTCTGAAAGCATAGCACCAAGCAAGCCGAATAATGCTCCAGAGGCACCGACAGATATACCAGCCCGGTTAAAGAGAGAAGATAACAAACTTCCACCAAATCCAGAAATCATATAGAGCAATCCAATGCGCACTGTCGAAGAAAAAGAAAATCAAAGGAGGATGAGAATTTTCATAACGGTAAATGCAAAAATCAATAAAAGAAGTCTTCAGCATCAACCATACACATTTTGACACATAGATCAACTCATAACCCAGTAATCTCACAGAAGTTCTCGAATTCCTTTACAAGAGAGAAAGAGCCAAAACCCAAAATTGAGAGTAAAAGATTCATCCTTAATAAAGATAAAGGCTGAGAAAACATAAGTTGCATACCAAATCCAAATTCTTGCTCGAGCCGAATGCCAATGAAGATAAGGCTCAACATGTTGGCAAGAACATGAAAAACCCCAGCATGTAGCCATATACAAGTGAACAAGCGCCACACCTGGTGTTTATGAACCACCATTGATACATCTAACGCCCCCATCTTCTCCAATCTGGTATCAAACACCAAATTGTAACACTTCAACTCAAAACCAAAATATTACACTAGTAAGTAAACATTTGTCCACAAGACAAGTCTAAGCAAACATATACATGAAAAATTGATACCTCAAGTCTGCCATAGACTTGATAGCTCGTGGAACTATTTACCATATGCTAACTGTCAAAACGCAATGCCACAACTTTACCTCACATTTATGTATGGAATTTGCCAATCTATTCACCAAAATTCATACTTAGCCCTACAGTCTTAAGATCTAGAAGTTGACAACATCCATCACCATTTTAATAAATCCAATCATCACAAACAACAAAAATGCACATTTCAAACTCAGAAAACACGAATCTCAATCAAAATGTGGAATATTCTCCAATCAAAGTTGAGATCTTTAAGGTTACCCACGTCAAAGAAGAAGGACCCAGAAGAGGATTCTCTTTCATAGGCTGAAAAGCAAATCTCCCAAGAAACCTAGCTGAGCAATTAGCCGAGTTCTGAGGACAATTGTTAATAAACATCGAAATGGCGAAAAGGACAATGTTAGCCACCACGATAGCTGGAACAAGCCATGGAAACCAAAGCTTAAACGGCCTAAACTCCGCGAATGAAGCTCTCTGTTGCCTCCGTCTCCTCGTCTCCGTCGCCGGAGGCGTTTCCACAGACACATTATTCATCGCCGCCGGTGGATTCACCACCTTAATCTCCAGACCTTCCCGCCGATCGCGAGCCATTTACGAAAGCCAAATCTAAGAAGAAAGAATCAAACTTTATGACATTGTTGTTCTAAAGAAGACGAAGATGAATCAATCGTCTTTCCTCTTTTGAGGCATTTCCTTGTGAACAAGCTAATTAAACTGAATTTAAGACAAATATGTATATTTAGGAAACATCTAATTAATTTTATAATATATAGTTTTAATATTTTTAATCTTGATTTAAATCACATGAGTTAAAAGATTCGAATATTAATTGCGCAACAGTAGCTTTGTTGGTTAATCACATGATCAAACAATATATTATATAGTTGTATTTGTTATATAGTAGAGTTGAAAATAGAAAATATTCCTTTCTGTTTCTTGTAAATTCAGAAAATATGTTCCTTACCTTCGAATCCAAATGCTAAATTTTGACTTAGCTTCTAAAACAGTCAAACACGTTAAAATAATCGTAATAATTAGTATTAAACATATAATTATTATAGACAATATCTTGAAACGGTGGAGATAATCTTATCATATAATTATATTTTACTCGAGGTTGGGTATTAATAATGGATCCAAAAGAGTACTACTAAAAGACAAGTAAATTTGAACCCTCTTAATTGTCTAGAGTCTCTCATGTCTCTACTGGATTTGGCTTTCAATTCTCAAGCATTGCGTTCTCTAACTTTTATTTGATATCAAAAGTTCGATGAGAAATATTATGAAAGACCATAGCACTTACGGTTTTGACATTTTATTAATTTTTAATTATACATTTTGAAGAACAATTCAAAGTAATGCAGATTTCACATATGAGGCTTATCAGTTGGACAAGAATAACTGCAAACACATGCTCCCAGACCACCGTCGCGGTCACATCTGCTAATTGCATCTTGCCCAAACTTAGACTTGCATGTCCCACTGCAGTCTGTAATGACACCGCACGAGCCAAGAACTGCCATGCATCCCATATTTTGTTCAACATAACCGGTCTATGTTTAGATAACAAGATATAATTATATCGAACTACAACAATATTTCTGATATATGGTATTGAATAGAGCCGAAGCTAAAAGGTATTGTAGATCATATGTTAAAACTTTTCAGAAATTGGTATGAGCAAACCATTAATGTAAATGTATACCTATGGCTAACATCACAATGAACTACAACATTTGGGGCATACGGCAATGAATGTGAATGTATTTGTTTTGTAAAAAATGTGAAAATATTTTTTGGAAAAAACCTTGAGATAAAGAAATCATAACAAAGAACTAACTATAACCCTGGGAGCATATGTCAATGAAGAAAGCCCGAAATTAAAATTATGTAAAAAGTTTAAAATATTTCATTAGTGGACCTTAAAATACTTGCACACCTAGCTAGGAAAACAAAACAATATATTACATCATTTGGGGCGTATCCCATTATTATAGTTAGAAAAAAATATGTTTATATATGATAAAGTTTGAATATTTTTAATGAATAAATCTAGAGATTAAATGTATACCTAAAGCGAACATAACAAGGAAGATGATGGGAAGAACAAGTGAAGAAGATGCCTTGGCCATAGCTGATTTTTTCTTTGTTCTATAAAATCAATTACTAGTAGAGTAGTTTTAGTTGATAAATCTGAAAAATTGGAAGACTACTGAAAGGTTATTTATAGAATTGTGAGGTTCAAGGAATCTAGAAAAAAAAGGATCTGGCATCGATTATTTTACATCAGTTACCGACGCAAAAGTAGGAAAAGAGAAAAAAAAAAAAAGTTTGTAGAGTCTTGATCACATCTAATATTAGAGTCTGCGTCAATATAGATTTTTATTTGCATGAGATTTGCCTTCGAGTGGATGGACCAATTAGCCAAATATTTACACCAAAATTAAGTACTAAACACGAATCTTTTGAAAAGCGACTTTTTGTTTTTTTGGCAGCAAATGAAAAGTTCTAATTTTGTGGCAGCACTTTAATTTAGGTGCATGAACACATATTAAGGACACATGTACGAGAGAATCTTGATTATTTACATCACTCCAATTGTAATTAATTAACGCTTTTTTTGAAAAAGACACATCTTTTCATTAATCACTTACAAAACCTACACCTTTGAACGCTTCAACACCCTCCCAATCTCACCATCTCTCTGTAATAAGACTTTCTCAGCGTTCATTGGTTTTCTAAAATCTACGACAGATCCATCCATATTTCCCTAAATCTGTCATTCAGACCCAACAATTCAACACAATCATTCACGATTTCTTGTACTGCAAGCAATAAATTCTGGCGTTGGAGGTGAGATTTGGTTAATTAATG
This sequence comes from Boechera stricta, assembly GCA_018361395.1. Classification (NCBI taxonomy): domain Eukaryota; kingdom Viridiplantae; phylum Streptophyta; class Magnoliopsida; order Brassicales; family Brassicaceae; genus Boechera; species Boechera stricta. The sequence continues at coordinate 11,751,885 of CM031541.1, read as the reverse complement.
CATGAGAAAACCACAAAGGAGAGGAGGAACGATGGCAATGGAGAAGTCTAGCTCAAAGTACAGAACCCAGTTCTGGTACGTGGCAATGGCCTCTTTCCTCCTCTGGCTTGTCTTGCTTTACCTTTTCAGTTCTTCCGCAAAAACCGTTCATAACCACGAGAGATTGTTCCGAAAAGAAAATGTCATCGATCTCCCCGTCGACAACGTCCCACAAAACCACCAATCCGATAAAGCTCCTGTCGTTGTCTCTGAGGACATTTCCGTCGATAACAGCTCTCTTCCTGTTTCCGTCGATTCATTTCCGGTAGATCAGATGTCAGAAGACAAGAAGGTTGTGACTGATCTCGTTGAAGAACTCGAGAAAGAAAGGGTTGAGAATGAGAAGAAGAGAGGTGATTCGGTTATAAGTGGACGGTCATCGAGGGCAAGGAGGGGACATCGAGAGTCAGGAAAGGCGAGATCTTCGGGTAGATTGGAGGCAGATAAGAAAAGGGTTCGTCATAATGATGATGATGAGACCAATGTGGAGAATAGTGATGAGAATCATCAATCATTCGGCAAAGAACCAAACTTTTTCGAGTCTAAGAATGACGTGGGACCAAAGAAAGAGCAAGTTGATGATAATGATGACGATTTCGAGAACAAAAGGCGCGAGGAATTGGAGAATGATGGATCAAATAATGATCTCCAAGGTGATAAAACCTCTGAAATAGTATCCCAACCAAAAACTCAGAGAAACTACGCGTCCAGTAATAATACTTCGAAGGCCAAAACCAGAGTAAACTCCAAGAGAAACCAACCTAGGAGAGACCAGAAAATTATGATACGGCCAATAGAAACGCGACGTAACGATCCATGTAAAGGAAAATACGTGTATATGCACGAGGTGCCAGCTTTGTTTAACGAAGAGCTTCTCAAGAATTGCTGGACATTGAGCAGGTGGACCGATATGTGCGAATTAACGTCGAATTTCGGTTTAGGCCCTCGTCTACCAAACATGGAGGGAGTTTCTGGTTGGTATGCCACAAACCAATTCACATTGGAAGTGATATTCCACAACAGGATGAACCAGTACAAGTGCTTAACCAAAGACTCGTCTCTGGCTTCCGCGGTGTATGTTCCTTACTATCCGGGTTTAGACTTGATGCGGTTTTTGTGGGGACCGTTCCCTTCCATGAGAGATGCTGCGGCGCTTGATCTGATGAAGTGGCTGAGGGAGAGTCCGGAGTGGAAGAGGATGGACGGCCGAGATCATTTCATGGTGGCTGGTCGCACCACTTGGGACTTTATGCGTACACCTGAAAATGAATCCGACTGGGGCAATAGGTACACCACCATCTATTTTATGATTAAATTAATGTCAAATGAATAGTATAATAGCGGAATAGTATAGTTATGAAGCATGGGAACACAAGAGCTGAATGTTAGGAAATAAACCCGGTATTTCCCGCGAACCAGACTAATCGGAAGTAAAAAATAAATGCGGAATAAATCGACACCGAAAATTGATAACGGAGTTCGGCTAAAATGCCTACGTCTCCGGAGTCGCTGCAAGACTCGTTTTATTCGGAGAGAATTACAATGTGTTTATAACATCCGATCCCAAATATAAACCCCGAGAGAAAAAAATATTTCTCTCTAAATATTATTTCTCTGCCTTCTCTCTCACCTCTCTCTCTCTCGTTGGGATCTTACATTTTTGGGATGATCTTCAAGAGTGAGCAAACACCTCCTTTTATAGGGAGATGATGGGGTTGGTGAGTGCACAAAAAAATCAACATTGGGTTTGGTGGGTCTTCAATTTCTCCATAGTTTGGCACCGATCATTGAAAAAACAAAAGCTCATTTTTCTTCTTGTTCACCTACCTTTGACTAACAATCTCCCACTTGAAGACTGATTTCAATCTGTCTTCACACCTTGATCTATGCAGCGGCTCTTCTCCTCCTTTCGTTAATGGAGGCCAACTAGAGTTGAACACAACTTCAGTTTGTCAATGGTCACCGTCTTCGTTAGCATATCTGCCGGATTTTGAGCTCCACTGATCTTCTCAAGTTTCAAAATCCCATCTTCTAGAAGTGACCGGATAAAATGATATCGCAGTTGTATATGCTTCGTTCTAGAATGAAAAGACGGATTCTTCGCCAGATGGATAGCACTCTGGTTGTCGCAATACAAGACATTGTCTTCCTGTTTCTTGCCTAATTCTTCTAAGAAACTTTGTAGCCACACCATTTCCTTGCTGACTTCCTTAATTGCGACACATTCGGCTTCCGTTGTGGAGAGAGCAACTATCTTCTGCAGCTGATAAAACCCAACTCACTGCAGTACCTCCCAGAGTGTAAACATACTCTGTAATGCTCTTTCTTATATCAACATCTCCGGCTAAGTCAGCATCCACATAGCCTGTTAATATTGTATCTCCACCTTTAAAACACAGTGTCTTCTTTGTGGTACCCCTCAAATATCTGAGGATCCATTTGACTGTTTTCCAGTGATCCTTGCTTGGATCATTCATGTACCTACGATATGCTCCCACTGCTTGGGCAATATCTACTCTGGTACAAACCATGACATATTCCCATTACTTGGATTTTCTACCAGAGCCTTCTGTCAGGCCTTTCTGCTAGGCCCATCCGCTTGGCTATTCTGCCTGGCCCATCTATCTGAGTTTCTGCTAGACTCATCCACCTGGCTCATCTGCCAGGACTTTTTTTTACCAGGCCCTTCTGTCAGGCCTTTCTACCTGGCCCATCTGTCTGGTACATGCGCCAGGAATTTCCGCCAGGCTCATCCATGTATTCTCTTGCAGTCAATATACAACACATACTTCTCTTGTACCGCTGTTAACAATAACAGGTCACGCCGCCTAGCTCTCCTAGCTAGGAAGACTTTTGATACAAGATCATAGTATATCCTGTTGCTCATGAAGTTATCAAACTTCTTGTACCACTGCCTGGGAGCTTGTTTTAACCCATACAAGCTCTTCTTCAATTTGCATACCAGGTCTTTTTTTTTTTTTATTCCTCTATGAAGCATTTTGGTTGCCTCATAAATATTTCTTCCTCCAAATCACCATGAAGGAATGTTGTCTTTACATCTAACTGCTCAAGATGTAAATTCTCCGCCGCCACAATTTTTAACAACAGTCTTAATTCCTTTGGCTTTCACCCTGATTGCTTCTTCTTCTTAGTTATCCTACAAGACTCTGTGGGATATCCACCTTGAACCAAACTTGCAATCTCCTTGTTACTTGCCCCTTGGAAACTTGACTCCTAGTTCTAGACTTTACACTTTCACCTTCAGATAATCGTTGAGTTTTATGCAGCTAACCTGGAATCAAACATGCTTCAAGTCTAAAACAGTCCCTGATTCAATCTCTGTTTTTGACAAATCAGCCTTGAAACTCGGATGTCCCGCTGTTATTCTTAACAGGACCCGCCATCTAGCTATCACCATCGCTAGACAGACTTTCGACACATCCCTTGTCCAAACACCATGTCTCACAGAACCTTGCTGACGAACTCCTCTCTTGATTTATCTGAAAAGAATCCCAAGTCACTCATGCTTCATTTCATTGAAACAGTCTTKGACTCATCATAATTTGTCTTGAACTCTTCGGTGTCGCGGCTRTCTGATCCTGCACTTGATCTGTCTTTGTACATCATATTTTCGTTGAATATGACATCTCTGTTTTTGGTGATTTTCCGGTTTTCATAATCCCAAAACCGGTAGCCGAACTCATCACCACCATATCCAACAAAGGCACAATTGTTGGACTTAACATCAAGTTTACTTCTTTCTGCAGGATCTATATGCACGTATGAGATACATTTAAACACGTTAAGTGTGATAACTTTACCTATTTTTTGCTCCAAACTTCCTTGGGTATTGCACCATCCAAGGGAACTGAGGGCCCACGATTGATCAAGTAATCCGTAGACTGCCCATAACATCTTAGGTAAACCGGCATGTATCCTCATACTCTGCACGCCCATTCATGCGCTTTACGCCACTCGTTGCGACGTCATGGGAACTATTTTCTCCATCTTGATCCCGTTACTTGCGCAAATTCTCTGAATCTTTTGTCTGTATACTCTCCTCCATTGCGGGACCTTAACCGCTTCACTTGCAAAGCCAACATGAGACTGTTGTGTATGCCGCTGTTTAAACAAACAGAACACGCCGCCTGACACCCAATTTTAGGAAGACTTTCGACATACACACTCAAGCTTCAGTCAATTGTGAACTGAGACATTTCTCACACACAGAATATGATACATATTCGAGAGTGTCTCCATAAGACTCGTCGTGGTCTTTTTCTTTGCAATGTTGAAAGCAAATTTCGGGACAACGTCAACCGAATAACTCTGAAGRCATGCCGGTCGAGGAGTGTCTATTCGTCATCTTTCATGTCCTCGGGTTTCTTTCCTGAGAGAGGTTTTTCTGATAYAGACAATTTTCAATCTGCATCTTCTAAAGCCGATGTCCRCACCATCGAACTTCTCAATTTTCACCTTTCCGTCTTCTGCAGCCATCACTTCGTCTGGTCTTCTACGGATCGTTTATAACTATTTCACGAACTTCCGCGTATTATAACGCCTTTATCGACAAACCGAAACTGCCAATAAAAATTTCACTATTCATGTGAATAGTACTTTCCGGTATGAATAGTATTTTTTGATATGAATAGTAACCACCGTGAACAGTACCCACTGTGAGCAATACCACCATGGACTAACCGCCGTGAATAGTACCCGTCGTGAATAGTAACCACCGTCGGAATAGTGATCCGAGCTCTGATACCAGTTGTTAGGAAATAAACCCGGTATTTCCCGCGAACCAGACTAATCGGAAGTAAAAAATAAATGCGGAATAAATCGACACCGAAAATTGATAACGGAGTTCGGCYAAAATGCCTACGTCTCCGAGTCGCGCAAGACTCGCTTTTATTCGGAGAGAATTACAATGTGTTTATAACATCCGATCCCAAATATAAACCCCGAGAGAAAAAAATATTTCTCTCTAAATATTATTTCTCTGCCTTCTCTCTCACCTCTCTCTCTCTCGTTGGGATCTTACATTTTTGGGATGATCTTCAAGAGTGAGCAAACACCTCCTTTTATAGGGAGATGATGGGGTTGGTGAGTGCACAAAAAAATCAACATTGGGTTTGGTGGGTCTTCAATTTCTCCATAGTTTGGCACCGATCATTGAAAAAACAAAAGCTCATTTTTCTTCTTGTTCACCTACCTTTGACTAACACTGAATAAGTTAATCATGAATCACAAAAAAAAACAAAAACTCGTTTTAAAAGATCGATAAAGTTTCTCTTTTACTAGTTATACTATATTGCATTTCAATAACGCGAAAACATGAAAATTTGATGAATTATGTGTATGTTAAAACAGTTGCATATGATCATATTTTGAAAACGTCAAAATATAAAAAAGTGGTACACTGTGGGATGACAAATTCATATTATAAATTGAAACACTATATAGAATGGAATCACAAAATGGTTAAGTGGCTTAACTTAAAAGTTACAGAATGAAATTTTTTAAAATTGTTTTGACATTAATTCTGCAGGATTACATAATAGAGGGCACTCATGAATGTTTTAGTTTTTTTTTACTGGACAAGTTTTCTCATTGGTGTCTCTCTATCTACCTAGCCAGGTTAATGATCTTACCGGAAGTAAGAAATATGACGATGTTACTAATCGAATCAAGCCCATGGAACTACCACGGATTCGCGGTTCCTTACCCGACCTATTTCCACCCTTCAACCTACGCAGAGATCATCCAATGGCAGATGCGAATGAGAAGAATTAATCGTCGTTACCTATTCTCCTTTGTCGGTGCCCCACGTCCAAACCTCGGTGACAGCATAAGAACCGAGATCATGGACCAATGCAAAGCTTCCAAAAGAAAATGCAAGCTTCTAGAATGCGTTTCGGGTTCTCAAAAATGCTACAAACCTGACCAAATCATGAAATTCTTCTTGAGCTCAACGTTCTGTCTCCAACCACCCGGTGACTCATACACACGCCGCTCCACTTTCGACTCGATCTTAGCAGGTTGCATACCAGTTTTCTTCCATCCGGGATCAGCTTACGTGCAATACATTTGGCATTTACCGAAAGATATCGCGAAATATTCTGTTTTTATACCGGAGAAAAATGTGAAAGAAGGTAAAGTGAGTATAGAGAATGTTTTGAGTACCATCCCGCGGGCGAGGGTTTTCGCGATGAGAGAACAAGTGATAAGACTGATACCGAGGTTAATGTATTTTAACCCGTCGAGTAAAAGTGAAGATACGGGAAGGTTTGAAGATGCATTTGATGTCGCGGTGGAAGGAGTGTTGCAAAGAGTAGAGGGATTAAGGAAGAGGATTGAGGAAGTGAACGAGGAGATTTTCGATTTTCCGGAGCAGTATTCTTGGAAATATAATTTGTTTGGGAATGTTGAGAGGCATGAGTGGGATTCTTATTTCGATAGGCCATGATTGATTGTGTTTGATATCTTTTTAAATTTATTGGGAGAGAAGTGAATGTAGACATGTAGTTGTGATTGTGATGGTAGAAAGAAGTCACGAGGCTTTATTTTTCTTAAATTGGTTTCGTTTGAAATTTAAAGGTTATGTTGCTAGATTAACCAAATTTTCGACAAAATTGTATACAACTAACTCGGTGGCAAAAGCAAAAGTATATGGTTTATTTTTTAGTGTGATTTTAAAAGTTCGCTATATCATATAAAATAATATGAAATTTTTGTTAAACACATGCCATATGTTAGAAAGTAATTGTTGGTTATCTAATCAACAAAGCGTCTGTAGTCCAACGGTTAGGATAATTGCCTTCCAAGCAATAGACCCGGGTTCGACTCCCGGCAGACGCATTCTTTTGTGTAACTTTAACTTTATTTGTCCTGATTAAATATCATATGTTTCAAATTCATATTATCGAGAATCAGCTAGAAGCTGTTCACTATCAGTGAGTATTTCTATTCAAAATTTTGGAGAAACTCAGAAAAAGAAGAGCCATATTTTTAGAAACACATATCCTTGCAGAATACTATCAGTCTGGTTACACAAAATGAAGAACATAAAAATTAACAGAAACAAATGGAAACCACCAAAATTTTGAAAATCTACCAATGCTAGTTCCCATCTTCAGAAAACAAAAGCATCTCAAGGGCACAGCGTAAATCGGAGAAACCATGAAAGGTACATTCTGCTAAACTTCTTCGGAGCAGCTCAAGCTCAAGCACAAGACAGTGTGTCTCTATCAGAAGCTAGACAAGCTATACACCAGAATCCACGCAAGCTGAAACGTAATTCATCACAGCCAAATCAACTTTTAAGATTGAAGAAAATCGTAGGATTATCTTAAACTAGAGAGTTGTAGAGAGAGAGAGAGAGAGAGAGAGAAGAAATTTACATACCAGGAATAAACTTAGAGAAGCAAATAGACCGTCCTGGAGCAAAGCTGCGTGACCACCAAAGTCTTCTTCATCGATCTTTAGAATCAATGCATAGTAACCGTATACTATGCCAGAGGAGATTACCAGAAATCTGCCAAATTTCACGGTCAACAATGTTACTTGGTAAGACAAATTATCTCGATACGAAGGGCCTGCAATGTAGTGTGATTGTAATAGAAAACTCAAATTCTTTAAATTTAACCGAAAACACTAGTAGATAAACTTAGCTCAAAGTCAAGACTCTAAACTAATCAATGCAATGAAAAAAAGGCTTGTAACCCATCACTTAGATGTTATGACAAACAAATTTCACCTAGATGTTACGGAATAAGCTTTCATTAAATGTGGAGTCTTTTCTTGCAAACAGGTACACAATTTTGACGCTTAACCCGAGCAACTTATATAAAAAGTACATAGATCACATATGGTAAGTAGTGTAGTGTAGCTTATATTGTCTGAAAAGTCATGACTTGTAAGAGTTTTATGATCAGCAATATCGAACAAAGCCAGGGAAACCAAACAATATAGTGGCCAAATTAATTCGATTTCATGCATCAAGCACGATGGATATCTACAAACTCTAGCTCGATTTTGGGCTCGATGTTCCAATTCTTTCTGGTCATAATTACGTTGTAAGAAGATAGATGAAGAACTTACAGAAGTAGCCATATGCCTCCAACCAAAGGTATCGCACCCCACACCAATCCGCAGAGTAATCCAACCACTTGCCTTATCCAATGCAATACATCTCCCAATTGATCCTATCCCAACAACAACCACAAACTTAAAAACCGCTTGAAACAATTTTAGAAGCATAAACCAACAAAAATCGTTGCTTCATTATCCAGGAAATACTCTCTAAATAGACGCAGTCAATCAGAATTTAAACCAATACAGAAACATATTCATTACTTTTACAAACCGGTGTTTTCCATAACAAGTTCTTATAGTCGTAGTGATACAAGATGAGGCTAAAAAAGCAGTGTAAGGAACACAAATGAAGAAAGAAATCAACTTTACAGCTCAATTTCTACAACTAATTATACATAGGAGGAAAAAAATCAACTTTAGAGCTCAATTGCCACAATTAACTATGCACACAGGAGAGAGAAACCAAATTCAGAGCTTAATTGCTACAATTAACTTTGCACACAGGATAGAAAATTTTAACTTTAGAGCTCAATTGCTACAACTTATTGTGCACACAGGAGACAAGAAAATCAACTTTGGAGTTCTCAATTGCTACTACTAATTGTGCACACAGGATAAAGAAACTAACTTTAGAGCTCTCAATTGCTACAAATTGATTATGTACCAACGAACTCAAAGTTAACAGATTCTGCGATCGGTTCTATAGACCTAGTAATCACAAAAAGATAAGTTATGTATCTGATGGAGAGTATAATACCTTGTCCCAGGAAGCTTCAGAATCAAACAATTTGGCGAATTTGAAAGAACCCAAGTGACCGTTTTGGTGATAAATCTGTTCATGCTGCTCTTGATGATTTGACTTTGAAGCTTTCCCTTCTTTCATATTTTCCGATCCGATTCAAAACCCAGTTCACAAGATCGGATTTTATTGTCAAAACCCTCCTCTGATTCGAGTAATCAGAATCGGACCAAAATCTAGGGTTCTTACTTCTTACCGTGATTTCTAAGTTTTTTTTTTCTTTTCTTTTTGCTTACGAGTTCTGAATTCTGATTCAGATCTACCACCTATACCACCACCGGGAAAAAACAATACTTTATTTTATATTTTTTAAATATATCTAGTTTCTGTGCCACACACGTGACTAAGCTTAAGTATTAAGCTCGGTTCCGATTCGAATTTATTTGGTTTAGTTTTTTCGATTATAGAGTTTCGAATTTATATAGACCGAAAAAAATTGTTTCGGTTCCGGTTTGAATCCGATTTTTTGGTACTGGAATTTCAGATCCATCCGGATTTTTTTGGATTTTTTTAACTATTTTCGGGGTATTTGTTTCAAATATTTTTGGATATTTTAGATATTTTTTCTGATATTTTGGGTATTTTCGATTATCCGATCTAAAAATAACTACTATTTTTGGATATATAATTATATTTTGGGTATTTTTGAGTACCTAAAATATTTTGGTTCGGTACCGGTTCCGGTTCTTTCCGTGAGTTTAGAATCCACTCGGATATCCGATTCGGTATTTTTGGTTCGATTAATTTGCCCAATAACAATAATTGAGCTGAAAAAAAAAACTAAATACTACCAAAAAAAAAACCTTTTTCCTTTTGGAGTTTTGTCTTATCTGTTACATATTTGGAATAGACACAAAAAAGAAAGTGAATCATAAATCATGGTCTAAGGAACAAGAAATCTTCAGTAATTAACATAAATCAATTAAAATAACATTATAAAAGAAAAACATTTAGGCAATAGATAGAGCTCCTGCTCTGTTACGTGTATCAGGGGTTACTTCGGTTCCGAAATTTATAGTCAAGTCTGAGTTCAGTGAGTCATCAACATCTTGATGAATCTGTCCTGTTCTTAAAGTTTCAGAGACCAAGCACTCTTTAAGTATAATAACAACTTTGAACATGTTTGGTCTTTCAGAGGAAGAGTGACTCACGCATGACATTGCTAGTTCAAGAATCCTCCAGATTGTGTTAGAGTCGTAATCTCCAGCAATGTTTGGGTCGACGATATTTTCAATATCTCCTCTGCTTATAAGAATCTTTACCCATTCTGCTATATGAGCTTTTTCTCGGGTTAGCTCAATCACAGATCGGTTTGTGATGATTTCTAGTAGTACTATGCCGAAACTGTAGACATCACTCTTCTCGTTTAACCAATTTGTTAGGTAATATCTGCACCATAATTAAACAGTTCATGCAAAATTAATGAAGGTAAAAACAAGTTGAAGTTACATTATTTTTCTATGAATTAGAGAACTTACTCAGGATCAAGATATCCGGGAGTTCCTGCAACAACTGTTGCCACTTGAGTTTCAGCTCCGACAGAAAATGATCTTGAAAGTCCAAAATCCGCAAGTTTGGCCTCGAAACTATCGTCTAATAGTATATTCGTACTTTTGACATCTCTATGAACCATTGGCGGCTCACACCCAACATGCAAATACTCTAAACCTATGGACAGAAAATCATTTCCATGTTGAGTGATTATTGCAAAGTTGGTAGGCCAAAAAGGGATTGGAAAATATATGAAGTTTAAGTACTTCATTAGCATGTTATAAAAAGGTGACTGAAAATGTTAAGAGTTAGCAAGAATTAACCTTGTGCTGCCTCGATCGCAATTTTTAGTCTACTAGCCCATTTCAAAGTAGGTCCAGAGGATTCTCCTGTAAATGAAAATGCTAAATCCTTACACGTTAAAGATATAAGAAATATTGATTCAGAGACGAACAATAAGGTCTTGTATTAATGTTCAGTTACCTGATAAATGTTGTTTAAGGTCTCCATTAGCCATGTACTCATAGATTAGTGCTAAATGTCCTCCTTCATCACAATATCCAACAAGGCTTACCAAGTTTTTGTGATGAACTCTTAGAAGAAGCTCCACCTTTTGGATCCATTTCATAAATTAAAAAACTCTCAGTAAGACATAAAACAAGTTTTTTTTTCGATCAAACAAGTGAAAAATGTTAACGTACTTCTGCCTTAAATTCCTTATAGCCTTGAACTGATGACTCGGAGAGAACTTTAACGGCTACTGGTTCGGTATCACTCAATGATCCATGGTAGACAACTCCAAACCCTCCTTCTCCAAGAACTCTTTTGAAGTTATCCGTAAGCTCAACCACTTCCGAATAAGTGAACTTTTTCTTTTTGGCAAAGATTGATGACTTTCTTTGTAACTCGCGTGTAGCAACTGTTGAGGGAAGAATCAAAAGCAATGCCATTATTATATACCATGAAACTTAATAGAGTATTAAGTTTTGTGTGCTTCTTGATTGATGAATCTATTTATCTATATACCTTTTGATAAGGGCTTTTTCTTTCTCAAAACAAAAATGAGAGCCAACAAGGCCATAAGAGCGGCCACTGAAGCAACCGATGCAAACACCGGCACTAGAACTTTCTTGTTGTTGCATGAGTCGGAGAGACATAGATTTGGGTTTCCTTGAACACTATAGAACAAGAATGCTACTGAATACGCAAAATCATCAGGAACAAAAACGGTTAGGGAGAAACTTACACTAATTTTAGCCCTTTCGTTTCTCTATCGCGAAGGGCTTGAGGAATTGAACCGGTTAAGCTGTTCCAACCCAAGTTTCTGTCAAAACAGAGAAGAACATAACTATATACACATCATTCATATATCTGGTGAAAACATATGATCATTTATTGTTTACCAAGAAATAAACTCACATGATCAACAATGATTCCATGTTGGCTAAAAAGCCAGGCACTCCTCCACTTAGATTGTTGTTCGATAAGTCCCTACCAGTCAATTAAGATAAAAGATTAGAAGCAATCTAACAGCTTCTAACAACATTAATGCAGTTTTAAGGATATTATTATCTCACAGTTCTTGTAGTTGGGTTAGATTTTGTATGCTAGGTCCTATGACCCCCTTTAGTCCACTTGATGATAAGTCTCTGTTTATAAGAACATAACACGTAATTTTAGAGATTTAAACATTTTAAAAATTATTAAATCTGTGATTAAATGGTCTTACAAAGAAATGATTCTTGGTGGTATAGAAGCATTTGTGTAGCTACAGTTTATACCCTCCCATTTGAACAGTAGAGGAACGCATGGATCTCCTTGCCAGTCGATTTTACTCAATTCATAAGTAGCTTGAACATTCTGGACCGCAGCGACTGACACAAAAAAAAAAACGATATTAATATATATAGAAACATATAGAAAATTCAATATTAGTGATGATTGACTAACCATCCTCTTGATTAGTTTCTGCATCTAGGAACTCAATAATCTGGTAAGCTTCCATAGCATTGACCATTGGTGGGAGAGTTGAGCTCTTAGTCATAACTAGATCCACTGTACATTCCAAAAACCTACATTTCATAGGCGATGTGTTGTTTAGAGTCTCTAGCTGTAAGTTCGGAGGCCGGTAAGCTGCGTTTGTAATGTTACCGTCTTTCCCTTTCCAGATAATGTCGAATTCTCTTGTGTCGTTGTCTCTAAGTGTTTGAATCTCAGCAAAATGAAGGTATACGAAAGCTTGATCCTCGGGGTTATCGACATACCAGTCAAAAGATAACTTCTCAGTCACGTTTTTGTTAATGACTGCCTTTGAAATTACTTCTTGTGGTAGATCATAAGGAGAAGAAGAGTTTATGTTGAGACTTGTGTTTACGAAATTTAACCCAAAAGAAAGACTTACTGGCTTCCATTCACGATCATATATATCTGAAGGATACCTGAACGTTAAACAAGAATTATTAAAAGTCAATTGCCTTTACAAACTTATGTTGCTTGTAAAGTAAGAAAAGTTAGATTACCGAATTGATGGACCGAAGAAATCGCTAGCATAATAGCGTTTTAAGAGCTTCAAGGAACCATTTGTAGTGATGTAAGTGTCATCTCTCAAAGGTCTTAGTTCCAAAGCTGAAATGAATGGTGTAGTCTTCCCTGTTTTAACAAGACAAATCTGCAAAGAGCTCGACTTTGTGATGTGTATGATTTCTTCCGTTCGAGAAACTATAGAGCTTTTTAAATCGACAGTTGTCCATATGTTAGGACCCAGATACAGATCGAATATTGGGCCATTGTTAAGCCCGTCGTAATTTCCATAGAGAAAGATAGCTTTGATAAGATATTTTGTGCCTGAAGTGACTTTTAGATTATAGCAGTTTCGTATTCCGTCTGGAAAATATCTAAGAACTGTGAATGGCTGAAAGGCTTCTTCCCAAACCTTTTGGACTCTACCACTTTGACCGCCTTGGGTGAAGTTGACATCGGATGTGTATGTTAATGTGGTTAATGGTTCGGTATAAGGAGATACCGCGGGGTGTAAACCGCAATCTAAGTTGATGAATTCTGGTAAGAGGCGACATAGAGATCATGTCGAATATATAGAAGAACAAAAAAAGAGAATGTACATTTCAAGACTTTTAAAGAGGAAAGTGTACCTCTTGGATCAGGCTGAGCTTGAATTAGATGTGTGGTAGTGGCAAAAGCCACAATGATCAGAGCTAGAAATAGTTCTTGAAGACTCTCCATTTTTTGAGGTGTTTATGACAAGAAAACAGATATCGCCTGTCTGATATATTCCTTGTTCATTCTTAAGTCAAGATTAAGGTTGATCGTTGACTTTTGACTTATGATTATGAAAAGATTGTTGACAGAACTTAAACAACCGGGATAATTGGTCATCATGACTACGACGTGCTTACAACTTATATTCCTCTATGGGTTATTTAATTAGTGGCAACCTTATGATTTGTAGAGGTGGCCGAAATGAAAAAAAAAAACACCAGGAAGTCAAAAACTAGGTACCTCGTTGAACATCTTGATAACCAAAAAGTATTTGTTACCTCAATATTTGTAAGTGTCACCTTAAATTGAATGCCGCTAAATGGAACATTGTTATGCGCTGTATTGCAAAAGGAGAGGCCAAGTGGCCAACTTGTGAAACTACAGTATGATGTTAAAAGATGACCGAATAACTTGATTTTGGGGGAGATTTATTCCTTAAGGTGTTGTTGAGAGCTTCGAACTTGAATGTTTATGGCGAAGATTTATTCCTTAAGACTTATATTTGTGGTTGTTTACGGTTTCCTGGAATAATCTTAGAATAACAAGAAACCCATGGCTAACCTATGTACCCCTTTGTTTACTCATTTTTATACTGAAATTCATTCGACTAACTTAGTATTGCATAACTCTTTGGCCAATAGACGTTAGGATGTGAACCCCAAATCTCACTTATAGAAAACGATTAAAATGTGGTCGGATTTATAGTGGTCGGATTTGTATATTCCTTAAGAAAAACAAAAATATAGACTTATAGTGGTCGGATTTGAAACAACGAACATGAACCTCGTTAAATCGTGTGTTGTCTTGTTAATGATTGTGTATTTTTTCCGTTTTGGCACTCTAATTAAATAAATAGTAGAGTTCATGTGCACAAGGTCGTGATAACAACACATCACACTATATCATATCATTTTTCAAAGATCTGTGAGTTTCTTCATTGACGAAGAGAAGAAAGTGACAGTGTGAAAACCGACCTATTATCTCCACATCTATGGTCCAAATGTTGGTAATCAGGTAAAGACCATATTCACTTTCTTGCTTGTGACTCGTATTTGGTCTCCCACGTATTTAAATGTGTTGTTGTGATCTCATTATATCATAAGATCCGGTTGTAGATAAATAATGAACGAGAGATTCATATGATCTCCTTTGTTGTCATAGGGTCAAGACCAGGCAAGCCACGAACCAGTAGCATTGATAACTACAACAGCTTTGGCGTCTCTTCCGTTTCTGAAAACCGACAAGAACCTTCTAATGGAACTGATCCGTTCTTGAAAGAGAACTAACTAATGAGCAAACAGGTAGAGGTAAAAATGGTAAAAAAAAAAAAAAAGGAGATCTAAAGATAACAAAAAGAAAGCAATCATTAAGACATAAAGCACTTGAAATCTTGAAAAAGTATATTGTCTTGTTTATGATTCTGTCATGTCTGCGAAAGGGCATTTGACTGCGGTTCATCTAGATTTTCATATGCTATGCAATCATTCCTTGGCTCAGTAGATTCTCGACTCTTGACTTTTGCTTCTGAGTAGCTAATGTGTCACATATATGGGACTGGCCTCACCAAGTAGCTTAACTTACGAAAGGACATATAATATGATGATACATGGTTTTCAATGAATTCTACTGGACAGATTTTAGTAAATGATAGCCATAAACCGAATGTTAATCAAAACTTTGTTGTTACGTTTGGTGATGTAAGAGGCAGTTCATCGGATTCAAGAGCCAAAATCATCAGATGAGTTTTGTACATCCAGCCAAATCATATTATTGAACAACTTCTCTGGAATGGAAACATGTCGCTGTTTTATACATCGATAATGGGTTTTCATTTTAAAACACTGGTTAGGCCATTGATCGGACAACTTCGTAAAACAGAATTTCTGGCCGAACCTTTCTTTCTCCACAGAATCTAACCACACTCTTCCAGTTACCAACATCCTATGGCATCGCTACACATATGTCAATCATATCTGGCCTATCTAAATTCACTATTCAACTCAAGGAAAACAAAGGGCAACTGTTTCGTCTTACCTCTCCTGCTAAAGCATCACGTCTGAGATTGACCCATCGGTTCTTTTTATAGGCTATGCAAATGTGTTCTTCTTCTTCACCACAACCAACCTGCATCACATCCCATATTCTGAGACTGCAACAGAGAGGTACAGAAGAACAATAGTAAAAACATGTGTGACACTGTTTTAGATGTTTTACCATTGACACAAGTTGGTAGCTAGTTGTTGGTTCTACGCCCTGGTATAGTCTGCTGATATCTATCTCCCAGTGCAAAGCCTTTGTTGTTTCAGATATTTCTTTTTCAGTTTCACTCTTCTCCCATTCTAACACTAATGGTGCAGACCCACAAACCACCAACATTGCTTTATCATAAGCATAGTATATAAAATGAATACATAGGAACACAATCATGGTGGTCAAAACTTACTGATTGTGAAGATAGGTGGGCATTTACTTATAATGTGATGAACAAAGTTTGTTATTCCACAGCCTCCGGTTTTAATGTCACATAACATCTTATATTCCATGCAGATCACCTTAAGGATATCCACAAACTCTATATTCCCAAGAGCACACTGCATATATATAAGCACAGAACAGCCTTATTAGGGCAAGTATTGGTTTCTGTAGGAAACATAAAGAGGGAAATAAATGAAACATACCTTCAAGTCTCTGATAGAATCTGCAGCCATAACAATGCCATAAGAACTTTGCTCTGGATAATTTGGTTTCTTTCTGCATTTTCTACAACTCATTCTTTCATTTTCCTCCAACGTAAAAAGGCGAGTTACCAAGCTTTCTCTTTCTGGATTTTTCCAGCAATTCCAAAACTCAAGGATGGCTACAAGAACCTCAGCAGCACCACTCGACTGAAAAGAGTAGAAAATAGGAAAACTTTAATACAGTATAAAAATTAAGCGTACTGACAAAATTATAGTAATACCATGCTTAGTATATTATCTTCTCCACACGAACCATGGAAAGAACTTCTAGGGAAGCAAGTAAGTCGCTCAAGAGGCAACTGTAGACTCCCTCATTTTTTATCACCTCTGACACAAAAGCAGTAAAGAAATTTAGTAGCGCAGAAGGAACTTGTTCTTCCAGGTGGTCTTGAAATGGTTGCATATTGTGCAACAAATCTTCTTTGAGAATCTTAATGTTCAAGAGGGCCTGCAATACCACATGTTTTTGTGAACTTCTCAAAGAGAGTAAGGAAGACAACGAGATAAATCAGCCAAAGAGAGTTTAGGTATTGAATCTTGCTTTTGTTGGTAACTGCTTTACCTTCAGCGTCGTGTCAAGAGCTGAATTGTATCTGGCTGCAACTACTCCAAGTGCTGACTCCAACTGTTCCGACTGTGAATCCTCTCCGGGCATGTTTTGCATAACTTGAAGAAATAAGAATTATGCATACAACTCAAAATTTTCATCAATTGAGAAGCTCTTTTACAACCAGGGTCAACTTTAGTACCTTCCTCTTGATTGACAGTGTTGGATGAAATTTCCAATCGACCAATTTCATTTGCAAGAGTATCATCTGGTTCCATAGAATCTTCTTTCACCGTTTTTAGAGACGGAGACGTACTTTCCGGTTCAAGGTTGATAGAAGGTTTCCTAGACATGTAAAAACACTTTTTGCTCAGAGAAATCCGAAAACAATTTATCAGCATGCGAAAAAGACTCTTGGGGTACTTACTGTTCAACAGTCTTATAAAGGGGACTAGACATGCTCGTCGAAGTTCTCTGTAGCACGAAGAAGACCATTCATTCTTACAACCAATTAATCGAAAATTCAAAAAAGCAAATTGAGAATTTACAGCTTCAAAGACCTTTTTCCTATTATTTTTCTTCTTCTTCTTTGACTGTGACTTCTTCTCCTCCTCGAGTAAAAGATCAACTTCTGCTGCATCTGTTGCATCTGACTTGGCTTTGGATTCCATATTCAAAATTTCATTCTAGATGAGAAGATACAAAATAACATATAAGAAACAATCTAAAGGCCAAATAAAACGAAAAATGAAAATCTCTCTGTATATAACCGAAGTTTCAAACCAACCAGCAAGAAAGGTTTCAGCAGAGGAAGGATATAAGTGCGGTAGTCAAAAACAGAAAGCCTCGTAAGGTTGTTCAGCAGACTAATCCTTGAGTTATCAACCAGCAAAATCTCTGAATCGAGTAGCAGAACCTGTAAGTCATGTAGATACTTTAAGATAGGCAATTTTATGTCATTATGTTGTTAATGAATATTAAAATCATGAATGAACCTTGAAGGTGACCACTGATTTCAGAAATTCTATGGACTTCAATACTATATCATCGCTGAGACTTTTACGCTCGCGTATAAGATTCATGCAATCTTCAAAATCGATTATATCAAGTGTCAGATCCAATGCTCCTGCGAGAACATCTCGTACTGCACACACGAATAATTTTGTTGTGAGTGAATTTCCGGGGACACTCTCTTCGCATCTATCGCATAGAAGAGATGCATATCTGTTCCACTGATCTTTCGGAAGATTGCTGCACCTTTCATATTCGCTCATACACAAGACCTCGATGACAGTAAGAGCTGCATGATAATCTAAGACCTGCATTTTCTTTGCATATTTGGTTCCCAAAGTTCTACATGTGAACTGAACAGCTCTCAGAACAGCCACCCAGATATCAAGATTATGTTCCCTGATAGGTCTGGGAAAGGTCTTAACTACTGAATTGCAGTCACTTACCCAGGTTATGATATCATCTCCTTGAGCATGTGCCTTGGCGTAGTGAACATTGGGATCAAAAACATTGATTGTCTCTTCATCATCGAATGGAGCATTATTAGTTTTCAGCAGTCTTCTATCCAGAAGAAGAAAGGAAAATTGAGGGTCAAAGTCGATCTTTTCTTTAACTCGAGTAGAACCCAAGATACTGTCCACTGCTCTGCAAACCAGATCTGTACCATCATCCCTTTCACACTTGATGCATTTTAGAAAGCTAATGATTTCATTGAGTTCATGACATTCCAGAAAACATATACTCTGTGGTGTTTCCACTAGGTGAGAATCAAGAAGACTTTGTTCGGAAATTTCAAGTTTTCCAAGATATCTAACCGGATAACGCATCACACGGTCTCGAATGCTACAAGGGAGAATTTTAAGCTCACAAAACGACACAAGTAGCAATTTTATTTCCTTGAGTAACTTACTGCGCTTGTCATCCGCAGCTAAAGGCCATTCTTTGGACCATCCATTCTTATATTTAAACTCTTTCACATGTGCGAGCCGATTTTTGACCATTTCAACCGCAGCTACTGTATCCACTGGTTCCCAACCTCCGATCGATATCTTACGAGCCCAGTCTTTCCCTATTCTCTTGACCATATACTTTTCTGAAGAAGGTTTAAAATTTGCATCATGTTCTTGTTCAAGATGTTTCTTACATTCTTCAGCACTAGAGAACTTCTTCGAACATTTAGTTCGGCACATCCAGAATGTCCATTTTCTGTCTTCCCTGGAAGAAGCGAGAACTTGCTCCAAAGCATCTCGTCCCTTTTTGTCATATACTCCCTCGACAAAACTTATAAGCTTTGAAATGCTTACTTTCATGAAGTCCCTTTTGATCTTAACATCCAAACCTAACCAAAACGACCTCAATCCTTTAAATTCGTTTTTAAGCGGCTCTGGACTTTTCTTTGACTCCCAAACTTCTGGCTCACAGTATTTTTGTAGTACATCCATCAGTCCTTCAGTCTTGGAAACAGCGATATTGAACTCTGCATCTTCGATTAAACTCTCCAGGTCTTTCTTCATATCTTTCTTTAGGTCTTGCAAAGTCACTTGAGCATAAGAATCCGAGTCGTCTGGGTAAGTAACAGATAAACCCTGTTTTGCCACTTTCACACATTTCTTGTAATACAATACTGACCCAAGCTCTTGAGCCAAATAGTAGAGTCCATGTGCACAAGGTCGTGATAACAACACATCTTCCGAAAAACATCCTACAGAACCGAACATGTATGCGAAATCCACATACGGGTTCTTTGTTCTTTCCGCTAGATCAATGAACATATTACCTTGTTCGATATGAAGAAACCACGAGTTCTTGTCTTCCTTATGGACTAAAATCATATCTTCAATTATCTCCAAGGCCTTGATGTGATCTCCATTAGCGAAGAGATATTTTGCATCTTTGTAGAGTTTTACTCTCTTAGCATCTTTTAGAAAAGTAGTAGGCTCCATAGTAACGATTTCTCAAGATTCTTGAGTTTTCTTGGTCTCTCTCTGCTTCAGAGAGAGATTTTGTTTACGAGAAAGAAACAGAGTCGAGGCGGGAACATCAACGAATATAACAGCACGGTACAACGTATCACGTGAGAGCCACGTGACAAGGCTTGTAAAATACAAACAGAGACCCAAATTTTGAGCATTGGGGAATTCTATCGAACACCTTGTGTGCATCACCCGTTTGGGATTTTTCACTAATAAACCAACAAAAGAAAACCCAAAAGTTGTGCGAATCTTCGGATTTGGATTAAGACCTAAATTTAGAGCTGTAGTCATGTTTGGGATGAACAAAATTTGGACCTGTAAGATCTCTCTCTTTTTGAAGGCGGTGGAGAAGAAACCGAGACAACTTTTCTTTTCTTTTTTTTTTGCCAACTGATATTATAATAAGGGCCAAAGGCCCAGAAAAATTTACAAAAAAGGCCGAAGCCCAACCCACAAACCCGAACCGACAGCAAGATCCGCATCACCACGAGCTTCCTTCTCAAACTTACACGTGGGGCCACGTGTAGTGTAGCTATAATCCTTCACGGATACCCACGGGGCGGAGCGGCTTACCTGGAAACGATGAACGGCAAAGCATTCCGACGAGGGCAGGACGATAAGAACATCCGCCAAAGGAGCAAAAGCGATGTGCATGGCGGCCTTCTAATTTTCTAATTTCTATTACTTCCACTTCTTAGACTTTCAAAACATATATCATAAATAAAGTTAATTAAATTACTTTGTTTTTTTCTTGATTCGTTGTTTTTTATTAAATAAAATTATTTTGCTATATTTTAATATTTGATATATCATCAATTACTTTGTTTTCTTTCTTGATTCATTGTTTTTTATAAAATAAAATACTTTTTGTTATATTTTTTAATATTTCATATTTATGTATTTCTTTTTCTTTTTTTTTCCCTCCAAAACAAACATATTTATGTATTTTTAGAGGCTAGAGCTATCAAACGTTCACTAAATATAAATTTATGTATTTAGTTGAGAATTGAGTTATAAAAATATTAATATTGTCTTATTAGTTTTGATTAAAAAGATTCTATTTTCAAATAGTTTTAATTTCTTTCTTAAAAATATTTTATCAAATTGATTATCGTATTATATGTCAGCTCTGAGTAAAATGGTGAGATATTCAATTATTATTGCATTCTCGCATTTATCAGAAGAACCAATCTTTCGCATTTGCTTTACCAACTAGAGTTTGCATTCCACTTTGCTTTATCTACAATGTTTAGTGATTTCTTGAATTAATCTCAAAAAACTATTTCTCACAGCTCTTTATCAAAAAAAAAAAAAAAAAACTATATCTCACAACTAAAACACTTAAATCACATCGAATTTTAAAAAAAATTCCGATAGTCACCTCATATTGTTCATTGCTTATTTTAGCCTTTGGACATGCGTTTCTTCTCCTAATTCTTTTGTAACTTGCGTCACCAACTAGACTTTGTAAACAAACGAGAGATGTGTGAACATGGACATACATATGAGAAGAAATTTTTTCTGAAGCAAAGTGCGAAGGAATGTGAGTTTATGTGAGGCAGTCCAATGTTGGCTATGACAAGTCCAACATCCTTCTCATGTTTCCTAATCATCGAGCTTATGTCCATCTACGCTCATCACTAGTAAATAGGAAACGCTATCTATTGATAGATTCTGATATCAAACTTTTAATTTAGTCAGTGTGACTCTGATACGTATTTTTATTGTTTTGACATAAGTGTTTTCTTAATTTTCTATTCATATACAGACTTGAGAATTTTGTGAAGATGCTTTTACTACTCGAGACACCAGCTGGTTTCGCCATCTTTAAAGTCTTAGAAATAAGATGTTTATAAAATTTCAAAAAATGGTTTCAAGCATATAACCATTTTCTAATTAGACTTTTCATTCATCAAAAGAATCGAATAAAAGAATATAATAATGAACACGCGTATTAGTTAAATTAGATAATCGGTCAATACAAACATAATAATTAATTATATTATAGTTTGGAGGTTTCTTTTGGTGAGGTTTATATATTATCCATCTATACATTTTGTGAGATTATGTTTCTACTTTATTTGTCATTTGAAATCATTTAAACATTTAAAATTATATTGTTACACCACCACTTAGAAACTTATGGAATTTAACCAAATCTAAACACTATACTCCGAAGAAAAAAAATGTTTCAAAAAGTTAGAACTTTTTAAGTTTTCTATGCATTGTTTATTAGTTAATGATGATGAATTATAAACTTCAAAAAAAAAAAATTGAATACTATTGGCTTAGAGTTATCGAAAATTTAAAAACAAAAAACAAAAACGTTTTTTAAATATTTTTAAGAAATAAAAAAAGGAAAAGATAAAAGAAAAATATTCTTAAAATAATACAAACTCGCACAATACATGAAGAAATAAAAACATTTTTTTAGTATCCAATACCATTTTCATCTCTTTTAGAATTGTGGTTCCGTTTCACCACCAAACAAGCCTCCTAAGATCGATGATCCACCACTATCACTCGCTCCACCACTATCACCACCACCCCCAATGAGCATGTTCATAGCAAAGCCTTGGCACAAACCTTGCACCATTGTATTCATCATTTGGTTGTCAAGTCCATTAGGTCCATTGGGCCCTCCATTCGGACCATTAGGTCCTCCATTTGCCCTATATTGTCTTCCATTGGACCTATACTGAACCGGTCGACCCATAGCTCTAGGCTGAATCCTATTTGCACCTTGGTTCACGTTTCCATATCTGTTCATATTTGTAGTACCACCTCGTCCATACATGCCCATATTCCTCCCCCTACCATTTTGACCATATTGGTTCTGGTTATTCATTCTTGGTCCACCACCCGGCCCGACCACGGGTAGATACTGGTTATTGGGATCTTCATTTAAACCACTATATTGTGAATCATCCATAGTCTCATAAGATTCACCCTCATCATACATAGACCCACTTCCTCCAGTGATGTCGCTATAGCTTTCGAAATCGTTTTCACCATATGTCTCATCATAAGCTTGATCACAGCCATCATCGAAGAAGTCACCACCATAAGTCTCATCATAAGCTTGATCACAGCCATCATCGACGAAGTCACCTCCAACTTCAAAGCCACCATCACCATCACCATCACCATCACCATCACCATCACCATCACCATCACCATCACCATCACCATCACCATCACCATAACCATCACCATAGTCAACACCATAACTCTCATCTTCACCAACATACACATCGGTGCCATCGACTTCGTTGTAGTTATCATTGTTGCCACCATTTTCAATTGCATTGGAGGGTCCAACACTAGGCCCATTAAATCCCTGAGGTGCAATAAATGCAGATGGGTTACGAGGTCTATTAACTCTTACACTCACAGCCCCACCACGAGCTCTTATCGCATTGTTACGAACATTTTGCACCCTTCTAGTTTGAGGTCCTCTAGGGCTTTGTATTGGACTTTTGGAACCTTGAAGCCCATCACGTGGCCCATTAAGAACCATATTCTTAGACCGAGCGGCCGGACCATTCAGGTTCGTGTTTTTCTTCCTCCCACCACCCGAGCCTTGGTTCATACGAACTGGTCCTGGTCCTTGTGTGTTATCAAGGGATACTGGATAGAGATTAGCATCAGACAAATCATTACATTGGCTACGAGCATCACTGCTTCCTCCAAAATCACTCTCACTACAAGCAACACCTAAATCATCGCCACAAGCCACAACTTCAAGCCCGTTACCATCAACGTCTTCTCCCTCGTCATTAGCCTCTTCATCATACACATCACCTTCATATTCAACCTCGACATTAACATCAACCTCAACGTTAAACTCTTCGTTCCCTGCACTACCATCGTAGCCACTCCCATCCGTTGACCCTTGACCAAAACTCTCTCCTACTTGACCAATAAGTTCATTCGGTCCAATAGGTCCAACCTGAGCAATATAAGCCAAGTTGTTGTTCTGTCTTCTTGATCCATTGGCAGCAACGTTTTGAGCTATAGGCCTATTGGGATTAATAGGCCTATTGGGCCTTGTCATGGGCATGGGTCTGGGCCGGTTACTGCCTTGATTAGGCACAGGAAGCGAGTTTTGATGCTGAGGGTGACCGGCATGATGAGAATGAGGATTAGGTGAAGAAGTACTATGTTGAAGGAAGTGATGATTAGGAGCAGCGATGCAACCGACATGAGCGTCAAATTCGCAGGGGATGCATCGATAGAGCCACTGGTTCTTCCCAATCTTAAGGCAGATATCACAGGAGAAACCTTTATTGGCTCCATAGGGAGAGTGAAATGCGAGTTTAAGGTTGTGTTGCGGATGAGACTTGTGGATGATTGAGAGCGGCTTGTAAGCACAAAGCGCGTGGACGTCGAAGTCGCAGAGAGAGCAATGGTAGCTAAAACCCGTCCCGTGGACGCCACAGCCGTCACAATTGAAGTACCCACCATCGTAGAGAGGAGCCACGAGAAGATTAAGCGTATGAGAAGGGTGAGAGGGATGTGCTATTACCTGCTTCATCTTGCTGCACGACTCATGGAGAGAGAAGTTGCATGGCCTACATGAGTAAATCCGGCCGTTGCCTCCGGCGAATTTGCAAGCGGAGCACGGTGGTGAAGACGACGCCGGAGTTAATTGAAGGCGGTGTGGGTGGCTGAAGTGGTTTATAAAGCTATTGTTTTGAGACGTTGGCTTCCCCATTTTCTTTTTGTGTTTTTGGGTTTTGTCTTAAAAATGAGATTGTTACTTGTGAGAAAGACAACGTAGAGTTAATAGAGATAATAGGGTTGACTTTGGTGTTAATAAAAGAGGGCTAAGTCAGTCAACGGAATGCGTTGCACGTCTCTTTCATGTGTGATGAATAATACACATTGACTTTAACAAGTTACACTTTCTAATTATATGTTGTTTGGTTCCTCTTATCTTTCTTTATTTTGTCTTGCATAGACATATAGCCATATAGGTGTATTTGTATAAAACAAGATTCTTTATTTTGTCTTGTATAGACATATGTAATTGTATAAAACAAGAGGGTATATTTTGATATTATATTTTATTGACCAAGAAAGAGTAGGATCGTAATGCCTGATTTTAAAACATGGACGTTGTCTTCCTAATTACATTGAATGTATCTTGTCACACAATATCAAGTTGTTTGCGTTAACTCATAAGAATCTGATGATAAATAGCGTTTACATATTCGTTAAACTTTGACATGTTCCAATAGTTGATAAGACAACGATAACTTTAATTTTCTTTTTCTATTTTTTCTTTTTTTCTTTTTTTGGGCAGCAATTTTCATTCTCTGTTATTAAAATCATATGTCTAACTAGAAAGTTATGTCTGTAATTAATTTCCGAAAAATACTCCAACTAAATAACATCTACTAAAAAATACACAAGACTTTTACGCCTCCTCCTCAACACAAACTATTAATTTCTTATTTAATATTCAAAATGACGAATTTCGTAGGGTTTAGACCTACAGTTATAGCTATAACTATATCCATCAATTTCTTTCGGAAACCTAACCTTCCGTATAACCAAGTACGTTGCCAATACTGACTAGAGCATCACAGAGTTTTTCGGAGGACAACTCCCGTAGATTGTCTTGACTTGCAGGTCGTCGCTTTACCAAAAACGATCTAGAGCTCAATTATTCACCGGACGTGGAAGCTGCTGAAGCAGCGCTGCTTGAAGCCTGGTGCGGTGCCTACTAGTGGAACACAAGTAACAAAGACTCGGATCTGATTAATTCTTAGAGTTATCGTAACAAATGCAAAGACAAAATACACAAATAACCCAAATGAAATATGAACATGAATGAGGCTAAAAAGGCCATAAGAGCTTCTTCAAAGATAAAGTATACACTAGTTTTTTCTCCCATTGACCATCCATTATCATATTAGTCTCATAGGAAACATATTTGACAAAATTTTATCTAAAAGCAGGGTAATCCATAGAATGTCGTTTTTTATTCAAAGAAAAAAATATATATATATCCAAGACATGCCGTCTTATAGTAAGTTTTCTTAGGACATTACTAAAAATAATGAGTTAAGAACTACTAAACATCATGAATAAAAGTTATAGATTCTAAAATGGATTCGTAGTGTTCACTAATGCATATTAAGATTACTGAACTAATGAGTTTGAATATTATGACTTTAGTTTCAAAAGCCAGAAAAGTTGTAGACTAGGACATTTAACTTTGTGGTTTATAGAATTGTCTTTGTCTCATCAAACATGCATAAACATGTTACAGAGAATTCTTATTAGTGTAAAAATGATTCTCTACACATAAAAGTGTAATTACATGAGTTGATACTGTATACAGTATAAATTACATACTACCACATCATATACGTCGGTATTCGTCTCCACAGTCACCAATCACTTGGAGAAGATCTTTACCTTTCTTGGTAACCTCTTGTATGCTATTAACATCTTCTTCATCCAATACCAATGAGAATACAGCATTTGCGTCTTGTATGTGTTCCGCTAACCCGAGTCTCACCCCAATCATTGATCCAGCAACTCCTTGCTGAGATTAGATCCCCATTTTTCAGACAAATCAACAAACCAGATTGGCCTTAAGACTCAAAAGTAATCCATGTGATGCGAGGAAGAACAAATACCTGATCTAGTACATATCTCACAGCCACTGTCGGAATAGAGACACCATGTTTTGTGGCTACACTCTTCATTGTTCGAAGTAAACCTTGGAATAGATTCCACCCTCCCCATGCATCAACCATCTGTAATGTAACCCACAAAAAAAACATAAAACAGTAGAAACCATGATGATACTGTAATAATGAACCCTAAACTAATACAATGAGAATTGCCATTGACAGGGTCAATCTGTGGAGGATTTGAACTCTTACCCTTTTGTACTTTTGGAGAGAAGGAGTATTCAAACGAGGGCCAGCAAAAGGGATTGTTAGATTGGTATCAAGAAACTTCTCTGACAGGAGACCACCCATTACTGTCCCATATCTGCACCCGAAGACCAACGATGTGTGGTTAAGTCAGTCAGTTGTAAAGAGAAAGAAGTCAAACAAGTATTTCATAGAGTATAGTTACGTTATAAGTTTGATGCCTGTAAGCTCGCAAAGCTGAGCCATTCTCTGTTGTGGACGCATGTCTACAATGGAGTGTTGCACCTGGAAATAATTTGAACAGAGATTTACAAAATAAGAGACTGAATAAAGCATATAATGTTCGGACATCGGGCTGGCATTCACCTGATTGCTAACGACAGGGATTCCATTCTCTAAGATTTTCTGAAGTCTCTCTGTATCAAAATTTGTCAGAGCAACAGTCTTGATCTTCCCTGCAAGCATTTCAATGCTACATTTTAAGAAGCCCAATAAATAAACAAAAAGACAATCAAAACAAAGGAGAAAGATATAGCCCCCTCTCGCTTACCTTCTTCTTTTAGGTCAGTGAGATGTTTCAGTGCATCAAGATAGCCGTCATTCGCATAATCCCACCTATTCCAAACTACAGATTAGATGATAATAGGTAACAATGGTCACTACAAAAGCTATTGAAACTGCTTAACATTAGAGGTTTATTTAAGCGAGAAGATAGGGCAAGTCAACGACTAGCAAATAAGCGACGAGAGTAACACACACCAGTGAAACTGAAGCATATCAAGAGCACCCACATCCATTCTCTTCCGCGATATGTCGATGTTCTGACGAACATAGCTACTTGTCATCTTCACTGGAGGAGGAACCCATTTCGTCAAACTGCATCATTAAAATTGCCTAATCATTAACCCATTCTACTACCATATCTTATACAAATTCCAATCGATTGGATTGGAACTAAGTTTTGAACTCGATATGTCCCTCTACATTTCTGCAAGAGACTGAGCTTGCTTACCCTTTAATCTTTTCCAAGTACTCTGGAGGACGTTCTCGACGAACTCTATTGATAAAAATGCCGTAAAGATCTTCAGCAGGACCATCTGAACATCAAAGAAACAAACTAAGCACAACTCTATGCTACTAATCTCCACACAAAACCTTTCAATTCAATTCTTCTGTGACCAAAACTTAGCATCACAAAATGAAGGTCATCAAGATCAAAACTAAGCACAATTCTATCACTAATCTCCACACAAAACCTTTCAATTTCAAGTCTATTCTGAAGATTCAATTTCACTTGGTAGCTACTTACAGTGATCAGCCATATCAAAGGTAGAGAGACCAGAATCGGCATGTCGAAGCATTGCATCAACGGCGTCGTTTCGGTCAATCTTACCCCATCCTCCGCTCGTTTGCCACATTCCGTTAAGAACTCTGCATATCTCCAATGAATCGTTACCGTTCTTCAGCTTCACCCACCGTTCACCCTCCGTCGTTTCCACCGAGCATTTGACGGAGCTGGAGCAGATTCTACGGCAAGAAACATTTCGGTAAAGCCAATTCGATGATACTGTAGTCGCTAGGTTCGTGGCGATAACGGAATGTACGGACACAGGCATTGCTCTCTCTCACTTCTCAGTTCTCCCTCTCTCTTCTCTGTCTCTGCAGAAGGATAACAATTAACAACTCTGTGGCTTGTGGGCCTCTATTGCCTTTCAGGCCCAAATTTGTTTTGACGCTCAATGTGAAAGTAAAAAGATTGTAAAAAAGAAAATTAACTAATAAACTACCTTCTTCTTTTAGTAATTGGGAAGAGGATAGGATTTGAAAGTAATAATGTGTTATTTAGGAGTTAAGTGGCACAATGGTGACCACTTCTGAAAATTCAGTTGCATGTTCGAGGTTCGAATCTTGTTTTCTACGGTGGTAAGAGATTATTAAAGTCACTAGACTAGTTGACAAAAAAAGATATACCATTTAGACTTTTTTTTTTTTTGGCTTGGAAGAAGAGGAACAACCGGCTTCACCATGACAACCATGTACTTCATCGAGAGAGAACCATCAAGAATCGAACCCCCACATTCCGATATGAGAATCCAAAGGCGGCGAGCAAATACATGCAGCTGATGCATCACTGACTCATCGATTCACCTTCCTCATATGAGTGGAATCACTACCAAGATTGGACTACTATCTCTTTCATTGGGTTCGATTAATTTCTCTTTTGGGCTTCGTTAACTAGATTGGATTTCCGTAAGAAATTAATTAACCTTCTTTCTACATTTTAAATAATGCAATCAAAATATCAAAAAGGAGAATTTTTTTTTCTTTAAAAAGTAGTGCATCCTCTTCTTGTCTAGTTTGCGACCTGGTTTTTCTTCGTTTTTTCTAAGCTCTATTCCTTTCTAATATGCTCATTTCAATCCCTCGCAGCTACCGGATTGAGATTACTCTAGGGCTGTTTTTGTAAGCTTCCTTTTTTTTGGTAATATATTTTGAAAAAAAAACCACAAAAAAAAACTTAAACATAGGGGTAAAACAGTATATTCATAAAAGATTGATGTTTAGGAGTTTTCACACAAATTAAAAAACATTGATTCTAGTTATAAATATATTATTTTCTCTCACCAAAAATTATTATTTAATTATGAACCAATAATAATTCATAAATTTAAATATTTTCATTCATTATTCTTTGAAACTTACAAATTATTAACATTAATTAATAATTTAATATGTATAAAAAATCAATTTTTGTAGAACAAGAAAAAAATTTAGAAAATCATTTTTTAGGAAGAGAGGGAGTAGTATATTCATTTTAAACTGAAGAAATCACAAATATTAAAACTTGAAGAGATTGATATTCATTTCTATTTTCTTGTGTATGTTTATAGTTATATATATATATATATATATATATTTATCATAATTATATAAAATTTAAAACATTTTTAGTTATTATTAGTTAAATAGCTGCTACTATAAATTATGAAATAATTTTAATACTGAAAAATTGTAGTTATCTTTATTAAATTTTATTTTATATTCCCATAAAAAAAATTATTTCAGAAAAGATCAACTACTGTTATAACTTTACAATATATATGAATTCCAAAAAAAAAGGACAAAACGAGGCGACTTGTAGATATCAGTTTAAAGTTTGCAAGTGGAAATGGGAACCAAATTTTTTTTTTGGGTCAACTCCAAACCTTTTTTGTTTGTTTGTTTGCTTTAAAAGTTCTGTTTCTGACTCTCCGAACTAACGACAGACAACGTCAATTTGAAACTGCCAGCTCAGTGCATAAGAGACACTTGTCGACATGCAAATTGCATAAACCAATGTCCCAGTTGCCGTTTGAACACATTACCACTTGCTAACTTCACACGGTCCTTAAAACTCACGTGTTTGCACGTTTTTTTTCTTTTTCGAAACGTATCACAAGCACGAAATATCTAGTCAAAAATATTATACTTCCTCCGTTCCAATCATCGACATGAATATATTTCCTAGCGGCAATAACGGTTCAATGGCTGTGTCTTTCAGTTGAAATAGGGGAAGGTAGATTACCGGTGCAGGGCGAGGTGGTGGGGCACCTACCGGCCCAACTTGGCTTGGTGGAGGCACCGCTCCTAAGCCTGGTTAGATGAGTAATGTTTGAGCTCTCTGATTGGCCAGCCATCCAAGAAGGGCCTCTATCTGCAGCCATTGGACCTCCTAACTGGTTATTGCTGTAGTCTCCACGAAATTGACCTCCTCCCTGAAACAATAAATAAGGTTACAAGCAGTGAGACCCATAAGCAAAACTAAAACCTGCACAGTTTTCCAGTTTGATTATTAATTTTTTTTTTTTTGGTAAAAAAAATTGATTATTAAACCTGCACAGTTTTCCAGTTTGATTATTAATTATCTTAAGTAGAACCACCATTTAACGCAATCAGAACTAGAAATGAAAGATGTTGGAAAGAATTCTCATTAAAGGGTGAATCTACTCATTGAAGGTGTAGCGCTCAGAAGAAAGCACAGATATAAAGCAACATAATTTCATAGCCAATCTGCAAAACCAATCGAACATATCATCTAAAGCCTAAAAGTATAAGCCAATAAGAGAGTAGATACCTGATATGGTGACTGACTAGGCAGATGTGGCTGCCCCTGCGGGAATTGAGGTCCACGAGAAGCAGGAGGTCTGTTGATTTAATACAACAAATTATGAAATATTTTTAATACTGACAAATTGTAGTTATCTTTACTAAATTTTATTTTATATTCCTATAAAAAAAAATATTTCAGAAAAGATCAATTACTGTTTTAACTTTACTATAGATATGAATTCCAAATCTGTTGATTTGACAAAACGAAGTGACCTGTAGATATCAGTTTAAAGTTAGCAAGTGGAAATGGGAACCAAACTTTTTTTTTTTGTTTTGTTTTTGTCGCAGCTTTAAAAAGTTCTGTTTCCGACTCTCGGAACTAACGACTGACAACGTTAACTTGAAACTGCCAGCTCAGTGCATGAGAGACGCTTGTCGACATGCAAATTGAAATAAACCAATGTGCCAGTTGCTGTTTGAACACATTACCACTTGCTCACTTCACACGGTCCTTAAACTCATGTGTTTAATTGTACGAAGCACGTGTTTTTTTTTTCTTTTTCGAAACGTATCATAAACACCAAATATCTTGTCAAAAATATTATACTTCCTCTGTTCCATTTTATTAAATGTTTTAGAAATTTTTATTTGTTTTATTTTATTTAACTCAAAATTTTATGTATAATTTATATTAATTTAATAGTTTATAACTATTTGAATTATGCAATATTTTTTTTATTGGTTAAAATTTTATAAATAAAAAACCATTTATTAGTTTTTAATTTTTGTGCTTTTAGCCATTAGTTTGGTGTAGTTTGGCATTTTCTTTGAATAGTAAGTAGATTAAGAGATTGGCATGAATAGAGGTTGGTTGGTGTCCGTAACCGTTTGGAAATGAGTTTGCAAAATGCACGAATAAGTTTGCACACGCGTGTTAACAAACACAAGCAAGCAAAAATTAACAACTCCAACTGTCTATTATTGGATAAGCCAACAAATTTATTAAACGTTACAATTTTAAACATTTAAAATCGCTTTTTTAGTAACATGCAATATATAATTTTTAATTTGAAATTTAACATAGAAATGACACTAGTACAAACTATTAGATTATAAATTTTGTTTTATTTTTAAAATATCACTTCAAAATAAAAATATTCTCTCCCGTAAGAAGAAAGAAAAGAAAAAAGAACCAAGATTTCTCATATAATTTTTTTTAAACTTATAATCTTGTTAATTTCACATTTTAAAATTTCCTTGCAGATCCCTCAAAAATATATTCTTAATTATGTTTTATGTTACATTTTTTCTTAAAACTTTTTTTATATAATGCATTTAAATTTTTATAGAATATTTATTTTAATTGCAAACATATGAATGTAAGAATTTAAAATTAACAGTAAAAAATTGTTTAAAATAGTTAAATTCTTAGATTTATTATAAAATATATAGTTATAGTAAATACAAACATAACGTAAACACTAACATAATCAAAATTTTCATAAATTATTTTTATTATGTGAAAAGAAACGCTATTTAATATATATCACATGGTCTACAAATTTATTAACAGTACGAAATTGAGCACCTAGTTGAGAATCACCTGTTTGACATAGTTCTTCTTGGTGCCTAGTTGAGAAGTAGTGGGAATTTTGGTCATTTTCGATATTGGTTTATCATTCGATATGATTCGTCGGTTTCTTATTCAAAGACTCTAGATCTCAAATAATGCTTCCTCTTATTAGCACCAAATTATTTAGGAAATTTCTTTAGTTGAGAAAAAAATCTTTTACAAAAAAATAACAAACATATGGAATTGGGTAAAACAACAGTGAGGTATTTTTTGAGGATTCTTAGAGCATCCTCAAATTATATTAAATCAAAAAGAATTAATAATGAAAACGTAAATCTCTTAGAATCGATTATCTCCATGGTTCTAGATAGGGTTGGACAAAATAACTGATACCCAAACCGAAACAGACCCAAAAATACCCGAACTGAACTAAACCAAAATTTTGAAAAATATCCGATCAGTAAATTTTTTTTTAAACCCGAAATCCGAAATATCAGAACCGAACCTAAAAGAATTCAAAAACACCCAACGGTTCTAAATCTCAAGTACCAAAATACCCAAAACTCAAATATCCCGACTAAAACTAAACTGAACTCGATACTCGAACCAAATTACTCATAATTAGCTTTTATTTTCATATATTAGAAAAAATTAACTGAAATATTCGAACCGAATCCAAACCAAAACTTATCCAAATTTTTTTCCAGATATTTCCTAGATTCTCGAATCCGACCCGAACCCAAAAAATACCAAACCGAACCTGAATCGAATTTTATAAATATATGATCGGTATCTTTTGTCTATACCGAATTACCCGATATCCGAATTACCCGACCCGAATACCTGACTGTCCATCCCTAGTAGGAATGGACGGATCCGAATATCCGGATCCGGATCCATCGGATCTGACATTTTATTATCCGGATCCGGATATCCGCCAAATATATGATATCCGCGGATATCCGGATCCTTAAAAAATAAAATAAAATATTTAAAATAATAATAAAAAAAATTTAAAAATATATTTTTTTCTAAAAATTTAAATTATATATATATATTTCTATAAAAAAAATTGATATTATAATGATATTTAAATTTTATTGTATTTAATTTATAGATAAATTTTTGATATATTTAAAATTTTATTAATATAATAAAAATATAAATAAATAAATGGATTCGGAACCGGTTCCGGATATCAGGATGTCCGGATCCATATCGTTTTGATATTTTACTATCCGGATCCCGAATATTTTGTCCACCCCTGAGCCCTAGTACTTCTGAATAAGAAACCCTCTTTCTCATATACATGTTTCTTTATAAGTGGCTATATTTTGTTGTGATAAATCAAATTTTCTTAGTTTAAAATATTAATTAAATCTATATATTAAACTCCATTATGCATAAGTTTAAATTATATATTAGTATTAATTAATATTACTTAAGGTTAATATAAAATATTAAATTAATATTGTTTTAGTTAATAAATAGTATAATATTTTTAAAAGACTGAGATTTTGAAATTAGAAATTATATTTTGATATATTTTTGGTCAACATTTTGATAATTTTATAACTTCATGTGTACTTATTACTTTTTTTTTTCCTTATATTTAGACTTCATATTTTCATTATTGTCATCCATAACATTTCTAGTATATTTGTTTTTCTTTCATAGCTTAGATTATGGATATATTTAAGATGTAATTTGATATGTTTAAAAATGTTAATGAAAATTTAACATAAAATTTGATTGGGGTTATGTAACTGGCTCTCACCTATGGATCGAATGCGACATTGGATGCATACTCAACCATGCATTCTTCGCAAAGAGTCCAAAGAGAAGCGATAAGTTTTTCTTCACATATTCTTTACCTTCATACTTTGGTCAATGGTAAGTGATCCTCTTCCCAGATCTCTCCTAACACCATATTGGCAAGAAAAAATTCAACATCTCACCACTTCTACATTTGTCCGTCATCAGTTCATCTTGCTCTGCCTTGCATTCATTCTCACAATTCATATTGTTTGGAAGGAGAACAATGAACGTCATCATACCCACACTCATCGCTCTGTATGTCACATTTGACTTATCATTGAGAGAACAGTTCGCAACCGTCTCCACTCTGTTACCATGACGTTCTCCATCTTTGTGCCCTTATGCAAAGATGGTTTTAAGGCACCTAAGCTGTTCGATACCATGACGTTTTTGTCTCCAATCCGTTGTTTTTCCTAGTTTTCTATTTGTTATTTCATGTTTTCGTTTACATGATAGGCTCAATTTTGTAAATATTATTCTCTGTTAAAATAAATTTAGTATATAAAAAAAATCTTTCGGAGATATAAAATTTATCCATTTTATACTTCGTCCGATTCAAATTAAATGTCGTTTAAGGTTGTTTAACATAAATTAAACAAGTTTATTCATTATTCAAATTAGATATCTTTTAAGGTTGTTTCATATAAGATCTATTGTCCCATCAAATTATTTGCTCGTTTAATTTTAGTTATTTGTTTTCAGTTTCTATTTGAATTATTCATCCATACATATACAACTTTTTAGTATCGTACACAATCTCTTAATATTCTTCCCCATGCATAATTAACCACTTTTGAATGAATTAAATATATATTATAAAGTGTTGACTAGAAGAAAAAAATATGGAGGGAACCAAAAATGTCACGTTGATAATCACAAGCAAAATAGAAAATTAGTGGAGGCAAATAAGAAAAATTCAAAACTTTTAAAATTCATTTATAACATGAAATTTCAACAGTAGATCATCTATGGCTAATTTTGATTCTAAATGGGATAATAACTTTTAAACAATTATTATTAATCTTGAAAATTGACTAAATGGTAAATAGTTTTTGCATGTCCCATTAAAATCTTAAGGATACATTTCAAAAACGAATGTGTTAATTGTATTAAATGACCACGAATATTTATTAGATTAGGTAAATGATTTTGGACTTTCCCCCCAAAAAAACACAACAATGAACTATTTTCCAAAATAATATGCCTTTTTGTAAAGTAGCACCATATTTTACTCTAGATAACCATGTTATTGAAAAACATAGCATGTTATTTAAAAACATTATAGTACAGCACCTCAATTCAGTGTTTTTTGCAAAAAAAAAGATTATAGTCATTTACTTAATCATCTCTCAGGATATTATAGCCATGTACATATATTACCAACAAAATAATACATCTATAATCATGATTGACAAAGTCTTATGTCATATGTACGAAAAAACATATAAAGAATCTTTTTGTCGACATAAATAAGGTACTTCATTCATATCGACGACAGATACAAGGTTGAAATTGTTGGCTGAAAAATAAGGAATCTTAAACATCAAAATATCGTAAAAACTGTTTACTTATAGATTTTTTTTTTTTTTTACATTTAGAATTGTTTTTGAAATTTCTTGTTATTTTATGCGCTGGTCCTAGAAATGTTTTGGACAAAAAAAAGCGCACATTTACAAATAAATGTTAGAGAACAGAACACATGTCTATCCAGAATAAATGATTAAAAAAAAAAAAAGAATCTTCTATTTAATTGACTCAACGTTTTCTCGTAAAACACACAAACTCATCTCTTTCCTCTTTCCTCTCACCTTCGTCTCTGTCTCTTCGACAATGTTAATAATCATCTCTTTCATCATCGTTTCAATCTTCTTCTTCATAACATTCTCACTCTTACACATAATCTTCCTTCAAAAACTACGTTACTGCAACTGCGAGATCTGTCATGCATATCTCACTTCAAGCTGGAGAAAAGACTTCATCAATCTCAGCGATTGGTACACTCATCTTCTCCGGCGATCTCCGACGTCTACGATCAAAGTCCACGTTCTTAACAGCGTGATCACGGCGAATCCAACAAACGTTGAACATATCCTCAAAACCCATTTCCACAATTACCCAAAAGGCAAACAATTCTCCGTTATCCTCGGTGATCTTTTAGGCCGTGGAATTTTCAATTCCGATGGTGACACGTGGCGGTTCCAGAGGAAACTCGCGAGTTTGGAACTTGGAAGTGTTTCTGTAAGAATTTTCGCTCATGAGATTGTTAAAACTGAGATCGAGACACGTCTTCTCCCGGTTTTGACCTCGTTTTCGGACAATCTTGGTTCGGTTCTGGATCTACAAGATGTGTTTAGAAGATTCTCGTTTGATACGATTAGTAAATTGTCATTTGGGTTTGACCCAGATTGTCTCCGGTTACCTTTACCGATATCGAAATTCGCCGTCGCTTTCGATACGGCATCCACGTTATCGGCGAAACGAGCTTTAGCTCCGTTTCCTCTGTTATGGAAAATCAAAAGGCTTTTAAGAATTGGTTCTGAGAAAAAGCTTAAAGAATCGATTGATGTGATCAACCGGTTAGCTGCTGATTTAATCAAGCAACGGAGGTTAACCGGTTTGAAGGGTAACAACGATTTGATATCGCGATTCATGGCGCTTGTGGCGGCGGACGACGATGAGTATCTCCGGGACATCGTTGTGAGTTTTCTATTGGCTGGTCGGGATACGGTGGCTGCCGGTTTAACCGGATTTTTCTGGTTATTGATACGTCATCCGAAAGTGGAGAACCGGATCCGAGAAGAGTTAGACCGGGTCATGGGGACCGGTTTTAACTCAGTCACTGCCAGTTGTGATGAAATGAGAGAGATGGATTATTTGCATGCGACGCTGTACGAGAGCATGAGGTTGTATCCGCCGGTTCAATTCGACTCCAAATTCGCTTTGAACGATGACGTTCTGCCTGATGGTACATTTGTGAAAAGAGGGACTAGGGTCACGTACCATGTTTATGCAATGGGTCGGATGGGCCGGATCTGGGGCCCGGATTACGAAGAGTTTAAACCGGAGAGGTGGTTGGATAACGAAGGTAAATTCCGACCCGAGAACCCGGTTAAATACCCGGTTTTTCAGGCCGGAGCTAGGGTTTGTGTGGGGAAAGAAATGGCCATCATGGAGATGAAATCCATAGCGGTGGCGATCATTAGGAGGTTCGAAACACGGGTCGCTGGTCCCGAGTCCACCGAGATGCTCCGGTTTGTACCTGGTCTAACCGCGACGGTTAACGGTGGATTGCCGGTTTTGATCCAAGAAAGGACTTAGGTTCATAAAGTCAAGATATATAATAATAATTTATAAAAACCCCGATAGAGTCTGTTTTCTAACTGACCAATTATTGTTAACATGTAAACACAAATTGTGGACAACATCTATGTGTATCATTATCTCTTATTTAATTTAGCAAAAAGCCAAGTGGATCTTAATTTCTTGGAATCTCAAATTGAATAATGCTTGAATTTAATATGATTACGTAAGTTGCCAAAAGAATGCGTTCAGATTAACGTAAATTTGAATAGTTTATTTTAGACGATGGTTTATGATAATAGTATTACTTGATTCACACGAATGTGTGTACAGTATATGTAAAAGAATGTAGTGATTACTATAGCGGATTCAAGAATCTGGTTTTTAATGGATCATTAGGTCGATAACCATTCATTGTTAAATAGAATTTGTACTGTAACCATTTTGAAAAAGTTCATGTATATATGTTTTTTGTACATTAACAATATATTGTGTGATCTTCTTTTTTCTTTTTGTCGGCATATTGTGTAATGTTTCTGACAAAATATCTCTGGTGAGTCCTGTCCTGCCTATTATTCTACAATATCTAGACACTGTAAATGCATGATTATTTGATTTGATATTTTCGGTAACTAAACACTATCCGCGACCCACTTATTGATAAACAGTAAATGTCTATCCAAAAATATTTTTTTCTTTTATATTAAGAGCAATTCTTTTACCTCGATTCGAATTTTTCTCTCTTAGTCTCTCCTTTTTTTAGAAAGATACCGTCTATCTTCTTTTTCACTGGAAAATGAGCTAGAAAATAGCACCGTACGACGCATCCTTTGTTAAGTTTGACATCCTGAAAACCCTTCTTTTTTTTTTTGGTTTCCAACCAAAATACATGGTTTCTTTTCACCAAATTAAACGCTAAAGAATTTCCCATATATCCAACTAGTGTTTTTTCGCCTTCCACATATATATTTTCTATTTGTAGAAGTTTTTTTTTCCAATGGCTGGATTCACACAAAAAAATTTCTCACAACAATATTATTTAAAAGATAAAATATGGTAAAATATTAATTTAAAACATATTTTAGTATTAATGATATGTTTATGATTTTATATAAAGTAACGTGAATTGCCAACAACGATATCGTAATATTTAGAAGAAAATCTACAATATGCTTTATATAAATAAAAATATGAACTTCATAAAATCATAATTAAAGTACAATAAACAATAAAATCATGACTAATTTGAGTGTTTGTTTATAATATTTAAAATCATCCACACAAAAATTAATGCATCTAATTAAATCATTCAAACAAAATTAAGACTAGGTCAAAAACAAAATTAATACGATCAATATAAATTTGTATTACATAACGTAAACAAAATTTGTATTACTTAGCTTATGAACATTTTATTGGAACCAGTTTACAGAGTTTGATATTTTAAAATATTTGTTTTTGTTAAAGACATATGATATACATGTTTAAATCCAAATATTGACATAATAACAATATTCATACAAATAAATTAACTATTACTAAGTCTTAGTCATCTATATACTTTAAATATATATATATATGTGTATATATATATATATATATGAAGTCGGTTTGGTGCCCATAGTATGATAGATAGTTTTAAGATGAGGTGGTATCAAGTAAAATATTTTATAACGTGGAATATATAATTATATTATATTGTGTACTAAACGAGGAAGCGTAAAACCGACAAACTCCAAACGATTAGACATTCAACATAAACTAAATTCAAACAATTGACCTAAGATGCCAAGCGATTTACTTGTGCAAGCTAGACGCTTATACAACTTTTTATCTTCTATTTTCTTAGTTTTTTCAGTCTCTCTACTCTCTTTGCTTTTTTTTTTTTCTTTTTTCTTAATAATATGCCTACATCTTGACGTTATTAAACGTGGTAGAAGTCCCTACTCCCTATGTAGCCTCCACTGATAAGATACACACATATTTCACAGATATACTCGAAGAGCTGCATCAAATTTTAACGCTTTTCTAAGAAAGCTACTGTTGCAGTTGAAAAAGCTATTTATTTAGATAATTAGATGAAGATGTGAGTTATAAAAAGAAAAAAAAAAAAAAAAACCTTTGCGGCGCGTGGGTTTTATTTATTAATAAAATTACTATGATTGGGAAATTGAAAATAGACACGTTGAAAATGTGGAGTGCGTGGTGGATGTAGAGGTGGAATCAATTTCGGTAAGTGGTCCTTACTGTTAAGCTTTCTGTAAATTAAGCAATGACAAAGACATCTAACTTTTTTTTTTTAAAACAACTATAATAGATCAGAGTTTGAAATTACAGTAAGATTGAGAGGCATAAAGAGCACTCTCAGCTTCCAACAGTGCATTACAACCAATCAAAAAATGACTTCATTCATCCATTCTCACCAATAGAACCAAAAAATATTGTAGAGAAAACATCTACAAAAACCACCATTCAACTTGAAACTGATTTTAGTAAAAACTTTTTATCTGAGCCTTTTCACGATCGAAGAGGACCTTTAACCAATGAAACCCAAAACAACATAAGAATTTAATCTATGATTTTTGGTAAAACTCTTCGCAATGAGAAAAGCACTTGTGTTTTCATTCTCTTCAACACACAACCTTTTTATCTCTAATCTCCTTTAAAGCCTCACTTAGTTGAATAGCCTGGAACTTAAAAGCTGGCCAGACTTTTGGTCTCAGAATAAAATGCACCACCGTACCATTTTGAATCTCAAAGAGTACTCTGTTCAACCTGTGACTGCTAACACTTTCAATTGCCCAAATCAAAGCTAACACAAAAGCATCATCTCGAGAATTTACCTTAGTAAAAGCTCTTCTGCTGTGAAGTAAAAAATCTCCATGATCATCTCTAATGATCCACAAAGACCCCAAAATCTCATCGCTTTTGGACCAAGAAACTCCTATATTGCATTTAAGCCAATTTTGCTTTGGCTTACTCCACAGTTTTTTCTTTCTCACCCAAGAATATTCAGGATTATCTTCACCATCATAACCTTGATTTCTTGTCAGGCTCTCCTCATAACTCTGAGCTTTGAACCATTCTTCCACCTCTTCATTAATTTTTCCAATGGAATCCATATGATAAAACTCTTTTCTTTCAAATAGAAATAGATTTCTATTTTTCCATATCCTCCATAAATCCAAAGAAAGCTTCATGAATTGAGAGAGTAAGTAAAGGTCATGAATTGTTTTTCCTATTGAGAATGAGATATTGAATATTAGCAAATATCTCATTTCCTTGAAACCCCAATTCAGGAGCAGGGTAATCTGAAAGAGCCCAAATCAACCTTGCTGACAAGAAAAAAACATGTGATTGATAATTTCAATCTCACAACCACACTTTTGGCATCTGTTATCTATTCCTAACCCTCTTTTCATCAAGCCTTCCCCCACTGCCAACACCCCATTAAGTATTTTCCAAATGAAAATCTTAATTTTTTGATCAGTATGAATCTTCCAGACTTCAGCCTTAAGTCCATTTAAAGAAGGCGACAATCTAGCTAACTTCCAAACTGAAGATTCAGACTCAGAGGTAGCAAGCCAGTAACCTGATTTAATAGAGTATTCACCACTTTTGTTTAGCCTCCAAATTATGAAATCATCCAACTTACTCACTGGCTTAACCTTTAAAATCTTTTTCTAATCTTCTTGTAGAAACAAATCCACTATTTTAGCTCTTATCCAGCTTCCATTTGTTTTATCTAAAAGGTCTGAAGCCTTTACACTAACATCAAAAAACTTGTTTTTTCCTATAAGAAGCTCTCCAAGGTTCATCTTCCAACCATTTATCCATCCACACATTTGTTGAGCAACCATTACCAATTTTCTTCACCAAACCCTTTAGCAGGAGCTTTCTTCCATGCAAAATACTTTTCCAGGCATAAGAAGGTCTACTCCCTAGACTCACTTGTAAGAAACTTTTGTCTTTGAAGTATCTGCTTTTCATAAATCTTGAAAACAAGGAATCAGATTCAGAAGAAAGTCTCCATGCTTGCTTTGCCAAAAGAGCTTGATTGAAGGCTTCCATATCCTTAAAACCCATCCCTCCTTGGTTTTTGGTAGACACATTGTATCCCAGCTTTTCCAATGAATCTTTCTGGAAAGATTGGTTGAACCCCACCAAAAATCTGCCATTGCACTAGTCAGCATCTTAGCAGTGGTCTTAGGAATTTTGAAACATGACATTGTGAACACAGGTAGAGCCAAAGCAACAGATTTCAACAACACTTCTTTACCTCCTTGTGAAAGAAACCTATTAGTCCATCCATCCAATCTCCCTTGCAATTTTTCTTTCAAAAAACTGAGCAGTTTAACCTTAGATCCACTCAAGCATTTTGGTAAACCCAAATAAGAAGAAGCTCCACCTTCTGGAAAATACCCATATTTCTTTGTATTTCTCTTTTGATTGAATCCTTTATTCTGGAACCAAAGGTGATTGAAGATTTAGCTTTATTCAAGAATTAACCCGTAGCATCTTCAAATTTCTTGAGAATCCTTTGCAAAATAGTACTTTGCTCAACATTAGCCTTGCAAAGAAAAAGACTATCGTCAGCAAACAACAAATTGTTGATCACTGGACCATCAACACTGAAACCAATCGCTTCAATCTCTCTTGCAATCTGAGCTTTGTTTAGAAGGTGAGTCAAACCTTCAGTGCATAACACAAAAAGAAAGGGTGATAAAGGATCACCCGGTCTCAAACCTATCTCAGGGTAGACAAGACCAAAAGCTTGACCATTAATTAAGATTGAATAAGATACAGTAGAGACACATACCATTATCCAATTAATCAATTTTTGGTTAAAACCAAGAGCTACTAACAAAGCTCTTATGTAGCTCGACTCCACTCAATCATAGGCTTTTGACATGTCTCCCTTTATTGCCATTGA
This sequence comes from Boechera stricta, assembly GCA_018361395.1. Classification (NCBI taxonomy): domain Eukaryota; kingdom Viridiplantae; phylum Streptophyta; class Magnoliopsida; order Brassicales; family Brassicaceae; genus Boechera; species Boechera stricta. The sequence continues at coordinate 11,709,308 of CM031541.1, read as the reverse complement.
AGAAGCTGAAATTTCTGGATGTACTTTGAGGTTGTGGACTATCTCATGAGCCATTAAGATATTATCAATGATTAGCCTATCTTTAACAAAAGCAGACTGAGATTCTGACACCAAACTAGGCAATAAAGGTTGAACTCTCTTTACTAAAATCCTTGAGATTGTCTTATAAAGAACTGAACAGAGACTTATTGGACGCAAATCACTCATTTCCATAGGATTCAAATTTTTTGGGATGAGACACAGATGCATGCGTATAATTCCATTGCCTAGGCATGATTCCTTATTCAAAAAACTTTTTTACCTCAAGAATCAGTTGAAAGCCTACAATGTTCCAATAATGCTGAAAGAAAAGAGGTGACATTCCATCAGGACCCGGAGCACTTGAGGCTTTAATTGAGAGTACAACCTCTTTAATTTCTTTACTAGAAACTTCAGATGTTAGCATAACATTCATCTCCTCTGTCACTCTAGGTCTTATATCATCAAACCAATCACTGAAAGATACATGATTTGATGATTTGAACAAGTCTTGGAAATACTCAGAAGCCACATTGCCTTTTGCAGCTTCAGATATTTGGTAAACTCCTCTTTTATCTCTTAGACAATCTATCCTTTTTCTAGCACGATTATTCTTTACCGACGCATGGAAATACATGGTATTTCTATCCCCACAGCTCAACCATTTCTGCCTACTTGTCTGTCTCCGATAATACTCTTCTTCTCTGTAAGCTTCTGCAAGATCCACTTTCAATTGAAGAAGTCTTTGTTGATTAGGTCTCAGACTCCAACAAAGCACTGAATCTTTTTATTTTTTCCAAAGAGTTCATATTGTTCACTCTCTTCCACTTACTTAAAGCTTTTCTGACCTTCTTTAATTCTATCTGCCACTGAGAAGCCACAAAGACATCTAACTAAATAACAATCTTATAATTTCCACATTTTTCATTATGTATTTATTCTCTAATCTACTTATAAGTTATGCCGATCACGATACCTGTGATATGAGTCATATGACCGAGTAACAATATAAACATCAGATCTTTTTGGCCGGTGTTATGTATTGATGCTGATCACATGATTTCACCAATCACACCGAGAGGTCACAATCATGTCGACAACTTTGTTCCTTCTGATGTGTAAGAATGTGAAAAAATAGATTTGACATGGCAACTGTAAAACGGCGAACCGAAAAAAAAAAATACACTCCTTCAGTTTTGTATTTATTATCTTTAATTCAAAAATTCCATAAAATTATAAAGTATATAATAACAAAATAATAAACAATACAACATAAGTAAATATATTAAAATTCATATTGGAAGAATAAAAATAGAAATATTGAAAATTCTCTTAAAGTTTTGCTTATATTTTACTTACTTTTTGTATTAAAAAAAAAATAGCAAACTTAATGAGACTGCTTATCCAGAGGTAGAAAATGAAGATGATCCGTTTCTACATGGTATAACTATGTGATGAATTGACCAACTTCATTACGATTTTCTCATCCATCGAAAATCATTGAAACAGAACAATAATTTAATAACACAAACGTAAAACTCGGAATTGTCCTAAGAGAATAAAGAGATCATAGGTCGTGTTGTGAGTTATAAAGTGATATGAATTAAAACTTGGTGTGCGTTTTGTTATTATTTGTTTTCCTATAAATAAACGAGTGAGAGCGTATATTTCTTTTTTCTTTTTTCTTTTTCAGAATTTGGCTTAGGAGAACTTGCAAACTGCCTCAACGCCTCGATTTTTATTTATTTATCGTAAATTCTTTTTGTTTATTAAAGGAAGCGATTGATTCATCGTTGTGTCCCTTGAAGAAATTTATGAAGTCAAAATTAAACAAAATAGTTAAATAGTGTAGAAGTTAAGTAATAATCTTCTTAAAATTATTTTCCACACAACAAAAAAAAAGGTTCAATTCGACTAAAGAGGAAATTTTGCAATTCGACTTTATGAGAAGGGAGTCCGATATCCACCACTTTTCAAACGCTTGTTACTGCTAAACGTATACAATGCTAATGAAAGCACTGAACAGAGATGTAAGAGCAAATAATGCAGAAGATATGAATGGGTTCTTAGATTTCAAACACCGAAATCGCCATGAACACCATTAGAGAGAGAGAGAGAAAGAACTAACAAGAACTCATTACTTTTTCGATAACAAACACAATTGGTCCAGTGGAGCTTTATATTCAGCTCATAACAAACCCTCTGCTTCATTCCACGTCTTTCCTTCTAGCAATCTTCTGCCAACCCTCTGTTTCAACCCAAGTTTCTTCCTCACTTCACTTCTCTTCTCATTTCCTGTATCAACGCTCCCATGCACAAATAGAGAATTGGTCGTCAGTTCACTATTTAAAATTTGCAAAACAGACAGTTCAGAACTGTAGCATTAAATCGGCTGTAGCAAAATGGGTTTGCCTAACCAAGGTATTTACGATTCCATGCCTTTAAAGTCTTCTTTTGCGTCTGAGTAAAGCAGCAAATTTCCACTGAACTCTCGAACTGCTAATTCAAAAAAATGTCTATTTCACTACTTAACCCTAGATAATTTCACCAAAAATATAACAAAAGAGTCATGAGTCTCATTTTTCATAAGGAAGATATAAATTGATATATCAATTTCTGGGAAGCAAAGAAAATACAAATTCAAATTCAAACCAAAATACATAACATGTCAATTAATATTCAGAATATGACCAATTACCTGATCATATATTGTCTTTAGTATGCATACTAAGCCCAATTCCCATGGATATGAGCTCCTGAGTGAGTAGTTTGAAGGCAAAAGGAATATGTACATGTGAAACAATTGATAAGAGACAAGTGAGTAAACACAAAGATACAAGTTAAAAGTTACAACATATGGAAATATTTTACCTCATACGCAGTTATGTGCTTGCAACTCTTGCATGTGAATATTGTCCCTTTCATAGATCCGATAGCACCACATTTCTCGCACACATTTACTCCTTAAGAGTCACTTTGGTAAAATAATTGTTCTTTCAAGTTGAGGGCACCACCATGGGAGATTAGTGAATCTCGTTCCATCTTCCCAAAGCGTTGACCACCATGCTCAGATTCCCCTTCTTTGGTGTTCTAGTGAACATCTCTCTGCTATCTCATCTACATGACTGCAACTTCTCATCAACCAGCAGCCTTTGGTAGTAAACATGTCCAATGAATATCAAAGATGTGATGGGTCTTCCGGTATGCCCGTCATACAACTTCTCTAGCAATAATTATTTCAAGAGTCAACTAGTTTACGATCATTTCAAGGATTTTGCGGCCTTAGTTAGTGACAAATCATATCTCAGAACCAACATAATCGACGCAATAAGCTTTGTGCTTAGAATTTGCACCAGTAAATTTCATGATTCTCAGTTTGAAGATATAATCTTCTTGGATGATGGTGGGGAGGGAGTGTATACACACCTCGTCTATCTTAAAAATTTTGTTTTAACTACTAGAAATTTTGTCGTTATAATTATAATCTGTTCTTTTTCTCTTGGAAGACAAATTTGGTCTTAACTTTTTAAAAAGAAAACATACACAATGGTGTAAGTTTATAAACCTTTTTGAAATTTAGACGAGTAAAATTCGATTTGGAAGCACCCAAAAAACATAGATACCTTGAACACCCAAAGAATATGCTTCTAACCCAAACCCCATTCTCTTAAAACGTTGTTGTTGCTAAGTTGTGGAGTTTATTCCTCTACACATTTTTTGTATGAAGGGATTTCAAGAAGGGTTTGTTTTTAATGCAATACAAACCGAAGAAGGATACCATTTCTCGTCTATCGTTTCTAATGCAATACAAACCCATTATATTTTATTGTTTCTCAGGATACCATAATCTGTTCTTTACCATTTCTCTTTTATTGTTTCTCAGTTCTTTTTTTCCCTTCATATTTTAAAACCGTAAGACAAAAATTCCATTATAAAGTAGTGATTCTAAACAAATAATAGTAAGAAAATGCTATTTATATTGTAACATTTTCCTTTTTTCTCCTTTGCCCCTTTTTTCATGCTCGTTTGCATAAGTTCTTTTGTTGCTTGATTTCTTTTTGTACATAAAGCAAACAAATCTATGCTAACAATGAGTTTATTTGATTGTCTTTCATCTCCAGTGTCTTGTGATATGTTTGACTTGTGATATGGGAGACAATATTTTTTCGATTCAAAACATAGTAATTTAATATATTTATATTAAATTTATCAAATTATACAAGTAAACATGATAAAAAAAAACGTTTAATTATAAACCCTAATTTTCCAAATAGATTTGGGCCTCATAGGCCCAGAAGCCATAGTTCTTATGTTCTGTTTTCTTCTTCATCCGCAGATAGAGAGTGACACAAGGCTATGCCGATGACCGTACATTCCGTCATCGCCACGAACCTAGCGACTACAGTATCATCGAATTGGTTTAACCAGAATGTTTCTCGCCGTCGGATTAGCTTCAGTTCCGTGAATTGCTCGGTGGAGACGACGGAAGCTGATCGGTGGGTGAAGCTGAAGAACGGTAACGATTCACTGGAGATATGCAGAGTTCTTAACGGAATGTGGCAGACTAGTGGAGGATGGGGTAAGATTGATCGAAACGATGCCGTTGAGGCAATGCTTCGACACGCTGATGCTGGTCTCTCCACCTTCGACATGGCCGACATTTGTAAGTAGCTCTGAGTAAGTAGTTTACTAAAATTAGCTTAGAAATTAACAAAATTGGAAAAAAAAAGATTACTGAGTTTGATGACCTCTAATGTGTAGTGCTATGTTTTACTCACAGAAGACTTAAACTGAAAGGTTTAGTGTGGAGATTAGTGATAGAATTGTGCTTAGTTTGTTTCTCTTATGTTCAGATGGTCCTTCTGAAGATCTTTATGGCATTTTTATCAATAGAGCTCGTCGAGAACGTCCACCGGAGTACTTGGAAAAGATTAAAGGGTAAGTTAAAATATTTGTAATGTAGAGTTTGAAACTCAATTCCAAGCCAGTTGATCAAACTTTGTATAAGATCTGGCTAAGTGATTAGGCTATTTTCATGATGCAGTTTGACAAAATGGGTCCCTCCTCCAGTGAAAATGACTCGTAGCTATGTTCGTGAGAACATCGAAAAATCTCGGAAGAGAATGGATGTGGCTTCTCTTGACATGCTTCAGTTTCACTGGTGTTTCTCTCTTTACTTAATTTCTAGTAATTGATGTGTTCTGTTTAAATAAAACTGAAATGTTTAGCAGTTTCTATATCCCCTGTAGTGTTACACTCCATTATTTGCTAATCTGTAATTTGGAATAGGTGGGATTATGAGAATGATGGTTATCTTGATGCACTGAAACACCTCACTGACATAAAAGAAGAAGGTAAGCTCCTTTCATGTAATTTTCGTTTTATTAATCTACTGGCTTGCTTAAACTGCAAATTGAGTTTCTTGCAGGTAAAATCAAGACAATTGCTTTGACAAATTTTGATACAGAGAGACTTCGGATAATCTTAGAGCATGGAATCCCTGTTGTCAGCAATCAGGTGAATGTCAGCTGGATCTCCGCACATTTCATGCCTTTTATCCAGACTCCTTTTTTTGTAAATCTCTGTGCAAATAATTCTTTCCAGGTGCAACATTCCATTGTAGACATGCGTCCTCAACAGAGAATGGCTCAGCTTTGCGAGCTTAAAGGCGTCAAACTTATAACGTAATTATACTCTATTAAATTCTTGTTTGATGTCTTCCTCTTTACACCTAACCATACATTGTTGGGCTTTGGGTACAGATATGGGACAGTAATGGGTGGTCTCCTGTCAGAGAAGTTTCTTGGTACCAATCTAACCATCCCTTTTGCTGGCCCTAGTTTGAATACTCCTTCTCTCCAAAAGTACAAAAGGGTAAGAGTTCAAGTCATCCACAAATTAACCCTGTCAGTGGCAGTTCTCATTGTATTAGGTTATGGTTCATCATTATTGTATGTATCATCATGGTTTTTACTGTTTTAAGATTTTTGTGGGTTACATTACAGATGGTTGATGCATGGGGAGGGTGGAATTTATTCCAAGGTTTACTTCGAACGATGAAGAGTATAGCTACAAAACATGGAGTCTCTATTCCGACAGTTGCTGTGAGATATGTACTAGATCAGGTATTTGTTCTTCCTCACGTCACATGGATTACTCTGACTCCTAAGGCCAATCTATTTTGTTATTTTGTTTGAAAATCTCATCTCATCTCAGCCTGGGGTTGCTGGATCAATGATTGGGGTGAGACTTGGGTTAGCTGAACACATACAAGACGCAAACGCTATATTCTCATTGGTCTTGGATGATGAAGATGTTGATAGCATACAAGAGGTTATCAAGAAAGGTAAAGATCTTCTCCAAGTGATTGGTGATTGTGGAGACGAATACCGACGTATATGATGTGGTAGTATATACTTTATAATGTATACAAAATCAACTCATGTAATTACACTTTTATGTGTAATGTTTACATTAATAAGACTGGCTGTGGCTTTATTTTTTGTCATGTTGGTTTGAATCTGGATAGTGACACAAAGACAATACTAGTATAAATTTTTTTGGGTTACTATGCAAGTAGGGTACGATCCAAATCAGGTTAATCCAGGATCCGCGTTTTTTTCAACTTGCGTTTTGACGATATTTCTCTTTTACAATTTTTTTAATTACTCTTACATTTCGAAAATACCAATGATATTTCATGTCATTCCTTACAATTTAAATGTTTTATTTTTATTTTTCTGTGCTTTCCAATTAATAGTATATATATCAAACATATTTGTTTTAAATTAATCACTTTTTTAAACTAATCACTCACATAACAATTTTGAATACAAAATTTTTTCTATGCATAGACTTTTCCGTGATTAACTTGCAAAATATGTGGTTGTTTCGAATTGAGTCACACACGACGACCAAAGATGTGGATATCTAATTGTTACTTATGTTTGACCCTCGAGAATTGATGGCGAAGTGCTATGACACAGCCACTCGTTGGTTTTCTTCCTAGTGGAAAAACCAATTTGGGTTTAGTTAATTGAACCAAATTTGAGCCATATAATTATTCAAGAAATTCTTTTATATATATATATATATATATATATATATATATGCTTCTTAACCTAATTGTGAAAAAGGGACAAGCGGAAAAAGAGAAAAGAGAAGAAGTGTGATTTTCGGATCAGAAGAAGAAAGAAAACAGGCTATCGAGGTTACATTTGTTTGAACGTTAACGACTCCGTCTTCTGATTTTGGTTTTGGAGGGTAGCTTCGTGACTGAGTGGTCTTCAGATTCAACAGTGGGATTAAAGTTTCAACGGTTAGTTTGGGAGAGATCTGAGTTTTAGCTGTTCGTGTCTGAAAGTCGATTTTTCTAAGATCTCGCAGTGTTTGAGAAATTCAACTTGACTTCTTCTGATTAAGCTGAAATTTTGCAGAGGTGTTCTTGACTTGTTTATCTAGGATTTGACGGTAGAGATCTTGTTTGGTGGAATCTTAGTGAACCGGGACGTTTTAGACTGCATATTTCTAGCTCTGTATTCTCTTGTTGTTTCTCTGGTTGAGATTGCTTTGAAGCCTTATTCTCTGGATCTGTTCTGTGGGAACAGTGAGGACGTGTTTGTAACTCAAAAACATTTGATATAGTGAATTTTTGAGTGGATTACGGTCCCGTGGTTTTACTCTTTACATCGAAGAGGTTTCCACTTAAAATTGTTGTGTCTCATTTACATTATTGCTTTGAGAATCTTCTTCTATTGTCAAAAGAAATTTCTCATAAGTTCACACAAGTGTGAGAAAACATTATTCCGCTGCGCCGCTTTGCGTCCTTTCCCCAACACCACTAACACAATATATCCATGCTAAGTTGCTAAGATACGTTAAGAATACTAAGAATACATTAATTATTTGCCCACAATTGCGCAGGGATAACATGTGGCTAATTTCTCATAATATATGGTTTTCTAAAGTTGGCTACCTATCTTGTCACATAATTTTAGTGGTTAGTTATTCATGACAAAATTATCTTAGTCACGAATTGGCTACCGAATTTACGTAGTTGTGGTTTATAATTTTTTAAAGGAAAAATTAATATAAATAATTAACTTTATATTAATATATATATATCAAAACTAATTATATACTATCTGTAACTTGACGACACACGCGATCTATATCTTTTTTTTTTGTTATATGTATGTATTCCTTCAAACTTTGCTCATATCTCATCCATCTTTTTTTATTACGAATGAAGAAGCAAAGAGTTTGTTAGAAAGATATTTTTTATTGATTGAAATAAATCTGTACAATTTGTGTTTATATACAAATACAAGTAATGGTTAACTTAAACCGAAATCAATCTAATCTAACAAAACCATCAATCCGGTTTAGCTCCAATTCTCCAATAGTCCCCCTCAAGATGAGCAACCAAAGATATTATGAATGCTCATCTTGGATTTTAGTTACTCAAACTGTTGAGGGAACAAAGGTTTTGTGAAAATATCAGCCACTTAATCATTATTTCTAACATGTAAGAGTTTAAGAATACCCTTATCCAGTAGTTCTCGAACTGTATGACAATCCACATCAATGTGTTTAGTCCTCTCATGAAAGACTGGATTTATGGCGATATGAACAGCAGTTGTACTATCTGAGTATAGAACTGGAACCATCTCAGTAGATATCTGCAAATCAGTCAACAATGCTCTTAACCAAGCAAGCTCACAGGAAGCTAGAGCTAATGCTTTATATTCAGCCTCTGCAGAAGATCTTGAGACAGTATGTTGCTTCTTAGACCTCCAAGAAATCAAAGAAGAGCTTAGAAACATGGTAAATCCAGTGGTTGATCTCCTACTGTCATGGCAAGAAGTCCAATCTGCATCAGCAAATCCTTTTAATACCAATTTATCAGATGTAGAATAAAACAAGCCTGGCCCAACTGTTCATTTAATGTATTAAAGAACACGATAGACAACCTGTAAACGAGATGTCCTAGGTACAACAGAGTATTGACATAACTTGTTCATAGAAAATGTGATATCTGGACGAGTTATTGTCAAAAACATAAGCTTACTTACAAGTCTCCTATACATCTCAACATCTTCAATCAATTCACCATCTGCTTTAGACATCTTAAGATTGGGAACCATAGGAACAGAAGAGGGTTTACAAGCAAGCATACCAGTGGAAGTAAGCAATTCCAAAGCATACTTTCTCTGACATAAAGAAATCTCTGCTTCAGTACTAGTAACCGCTAATCCCAGAAAATGTTTAAGAGGACCATGATTTCTCAACTTAAAACATCTCTGAAGATTTGATGTTAAAACAGATGCAACCTCAGCACTAGTACTTGCTATGATTATATCATAAACATAGACAAGTACTGAAAAAAATTCATCTCCACAACTTCGTATAAACAAAGTGTGATCACCATGACCTTTAACAAATCCCAAATTGAACAGAGACTTTGAGAATATCTTGAACCACTGTTTTGAAGCTTGTTTAAGGCCATAAATCAATTTCTTGAGTTTACATATAGCATTAGGTGGCATTATGTCCTCCTTTCTTGAAGCATATCCCTCATGTAATTTCATAGAAATCTCCTCCTCTAATTCCCCATTCAAAAAGGCATTAAAAATATCCAGTTGAATCAAAAACCATTTCTTTGAAGCTGACACTTTCAACAACAACTTTAATGTAGCAATCTTTGCTACAAGAGAAAAAGTTTCTGTGTAATCTAAGCCTTCTGTTTGTGTATAACCTTTAGCTACTAATCGAGCTTTATACCATTCAAGAGTACCATCAGCATGAAACTTCACTGTAAAAAACCCAATTGCAGCCTACAGCTTTTTTACTCTTTAATAAAGAAGCAATCTCCCATATATTAGTATTTCCCATAGCTCCAATCTCAGCATCAATAGCTTCACACCATTCCTTAGACTTCTGAGCATCAGTATAAGAGTATGGAATAAATTTTTTTATGATATTGTTGATATAAGAGAGATATGATGGAGAAATTTGTGAATAGGTCAAAGAAGAAGAGATATGATATTCTGCATTTGTTACATTATAACAGTGATCATCATGCAATTGAGCAGAAACTTTCTTTACTCTTTTTGAAGAAATTTGGGATGACGTTCTATTTTCACCCCCAAACTATCATATGACAACAGATACACCCCAACTTTGACTCTCTTTCTAAACCCACACACTTTTGAAGTTAAATACAAATACACACCCAGATCCAGAATTCGAATTTATTTACACCCAGCGGTTGATTTGGTTGGTATACTCTTCAAATCGATAAAAAACAAACCCAAACCGGAATCCGTAACCCATCTCGACCCGTTTAACCCGATCGAGTGGATTTTATTAAAACCCGATAGCTCCATAATAACTCCATTCATCATCTTCTTCGTTGATAGAACCCTAATTTTCGAGTTAGAAATCTTAGTTGGGGAAAATTCAATTTGTTGAAGATAAAGTGAAATTGGTTGAGGGGTTTGTCTTATCTATTGTTTTCGAGTTAGAAGCTAGTTAATAATCGATGTTTCTGTTGATTTTAATGCTTTTTCATTGTCTTTTGTCTGTATAGGAGAAGATGAGCAATGTGATGGGACAAGCTTCAAGTTCATCGAATTCATGCCGCCGCCGAATTGTTCACGGGATTCCTTGGCACTGCTGGTGTGGAGTTTCAACCATCTCATGCATCTCGAAATCACAAGCCAATCCAAATCGCCGATACTATAGATGCTTGGTTTCTGTAACACAAAAATTAGCTGATGATAACCACGTTTTCAAATTGTTCGATGATGCAATAGAAGACGAGGTGGAGTCAATGGTTGAGCTCATTGAGAAACTTCATAAGGACTTGGATGAAATTATAGCAGAATGTTTAGAGACTCAGAAGGTTGTGTTTGACAAAATGGAAGAGAATGCAAGGAATATGAAGATTGCCTGTAGTATTGTTGTCTTAGGTTCCATTGTTGTGTTTGCTAAGCTGTTGTTTTAGGAAGAGTATGGAAGGTTTATGTTGCTTTATGTTGTTGTGTTTCTCTGTTGTTACAACAAAAGCACTATGTTTCTGTTTCGGATGTTAATGCACTTATCAAACAAAAAAAAACATTCATTTTCCATTCAATTGTAGCTACCGAATCTTGTCTGAATATTGCTAATACATCCGATTAGTGGGTCTTACAACAAAATCACCCGATTAGTGGATCTTACAACAAAAAAAGATATCCATTTACCATCCGATTCCAATACCAAAAAAACCAAAAAAAGAGATCCATGTCTAAATCTTGCTAATACATCCGATTAGTGGGTCTTAAAAAAACCACCCACATACACACCAATATCCTAAAACTATAAAAATCTTCAATTTTCTGGCTGAGTAAGAACTCCCTGAGAAGGTTCACCTTGACTAGATTAAGCTTGACTGGATTGAGCTTGAATGGATTTAGCTTGACTGGATTGAGCTTGAATGGATTTAGCTTGACTGGATTGAGCTTCCTATAAGAAACACAAGGAATATAAGACATCACAACAACAAACACCACAATATCAAACAACACAATGCATACCCGTCTGTGAAACCGTGAATTATGGTTGGCTTCTCCACAAATCCCACACTGCATAATCCTTTGTTTTGTTGCCTTTCTGGTTGGTGATTCATTCACCCCTTTCTTCCTTTTCACCTTCTTTGACTTATTCTTTCGTCCACGCTGTAGTGGCTGGTGTACTTCTGGACCTATACCAGTAGGCCAAAATTTGGCTCCCTGAATGATACCATCGATGTAAGTCCTCCTCCATTTGTCAATCCGAAACCAGTGAGCAACATATTCCTCTGGCTCAAGATTCCTATCGATTAAAACCCCATAGGCATGCTCGCAAGGGATACCAGTGATTTCCCATTTTCTGCAACTACAGCTCTTTCTTTCTAAGCAAAGCCGATATGCGGTCCCCCCTAGCACAAACATAAACATGTAGTTAGTACTCCTAAGTACTCTGCAACTTGCAGCTTCCTCATGTTTACTATCCAAAACCTGCTTTGCATATGGAGTCAACAATGGTTCATGATCATGAGCAATGACACATCTCTTGAATATGCGAACCATAGCCAAACGCGCAACAAGATCAAGCATAGAAACTAGTGGTTTCCCTCTGGCTTTCACAATAGTGGCATTGAATGATTCCATTGAGTTATTTTCTACATCTTCACAACAAAGACCAAGCTTGTAGAATGCCCTACACCAAGTCTTTGGCTTGGACTTCAAAACATCCACATAAACACCCAGATCATACTGCATAATACTTCTGAGATTTCTCGTGTAATCACCTTCATTGTAACTCCATGCTAGCGTCCAAATTAGTGGTTTCAGCTTAGGTAGCTTCCCATGTCTTGACTTTAAATTGGCATAAATGTGTCTCACACACATTCTATGCTCAATGTTTGGTAGCTCTAACTCCACAGCTCTTATGAGTCCCTAAAAAGTAACAACAATCATCAAATATCACATGTAAACAAATTTACATACTAAACAAGACTGAGACCAACAAATTTACCTTCTGACGATCTAAGACCAATAAATATCCTTCACCATCACCTAACTCCAAGTCAGCCTTCACTTTCTTCACAAACTAAGTCCAATTTGGTATGTTTTCAACTTGAACCACAACCCATGCTATAGGGTAGATAGCGTTGTCTCCATCTCTACCTAAAGCCACTAAGAACTGCCCTTTCATTTTGCCTCGAAGGAAACATCCATCAACCCCTATAAGTGGTCTACAATTTCTAAGAACATCAAAACACACGTAGAACCTGTTAAACACATCTAAACCTTCTTTATTCATCAATGTCTTTATGTCCACAGTGGAATTATGATTTGATTGTAATATTTCAGCTCCATAATCCCTAAGTCTTGCAAACTGTTCCTCATACTCCTTTTCAATCCATCGTAAGACCTTGTTTCTACCTGCTTGACATTTAGACCGAGAAACAGTTATCTTCCATTTCTCCTTAATCAATCTTTAATCTTCATGGGCACAAAGTACTCGGGTTCTTGCCTAATCTTATCAACAAATAGACGAGCTATGACAAGAGCCTTTAACATCTCACATTCACCATTAGGGACACACGAATGCTCAAACTTATACCCCTGAATCGACCACATAGTACTACCCTTTCTCATTGAGCAATATACCCGCCAAGAACAATTACCACCTACACATTCAGAAGCACATTTTTTTGTATCCCACCTATATTGTTTGATGTTTTTACCTTCTTTCAGGGTGTGATTAAGCACACATTCCTTGAATGCGGTTGCGGTGAAGAATTGTTGACCTTTGAATAGATTTTCCGAGCCTCGTCGAATGTTATCTTTTGGGTTGGATTGATGGTGGCCATCTCTTTTTTCTTCTTCAGACTTATCGTCGGATTCGGAAAACACATCATGTCGAACTCTCTGTTCATCGGCGAAATCATTCACCGTTTGGTTGATTTCGAAATCATATTTTTCTCTAAGCTCCTCTTCTTCTGCTTGTTCATCTTCGAGAGGAGTCGGTCAGGCCGTGGGAACAAGCGCCATCTCGATCTCCCACAGGATTAAAGAGAATTTCAGTGAGAATCAGAAGATTTTTCTGGGTTCGGCGATTAGGGTTTATTGGGGTTGAATTGGGGAAAATTAGATGGGAAAGGGTTTGATTTTGGGTTTTTGTGGTGTTATCGGTTTAGGTAGGGTTTTGACTATAATCAGGTCATAATCGAGTATTAAAACGGTTTAGATTGGTTAATTAAATCAATCCGAGGAGCGTGGTTAATGTTAAACCCGAATCGTGTGTAAATATGTTGAGCTAGGTATGTTTTAGTTTTTGACATTGGATCTGGGTGGGTTTTAGTATTTAACATTGGATCTGAGTGTGTATTTGTATTTAACTTCATAAGTGTGGGTTTAGAAAGATGGTCAAAGTTGGGGTGTATCCGTTGTTATATGATAGTTTGGGGGTGGGAATAGAGCGTCATCCTAAGAAATTTCTGATGGTAAAGATGTTTGTGTGATGGAAGGAATATAAGAGTGTGGTGAAACAGAACCTGATAACTTAGAAGCTATTGGTGTAAAGTTGTAAAGAAATTGCTCTTTAACCTCTCCTTTAGCCAATGGGAAGGCATCATCATGAAAAACAACATTCCTTGAGATCACAACATTATTGCTTTCCATATCCAACAATTTATAACCTTTGTAACTAGCTGGATAACCAAGAAATATACAAGCTCTTCCTTTTGGTTGAAATTTATGTCTCTGCTTTGGTGATGTTGAACCATAACAAAGACAACCAAAAGTTTTCAAAGCTGCATAATCTGGTGCTTTCCAGTGAGAACCTCGTAAGGAGTCTTATTTTGGAATAGCTATGCAGGAGTTCTATTGATGAGGAAGACATCAGTCAACACACAATCTCCCCAGTATAACAAAGAAACTTGGGATTGAAACATGAGAGCTCTGGCTACATTCAGTATGTGTTGATGTTTTCGTTCCACAACTGATTTCTGTTCCGGAGTCTCAAGACAAGAATGATAAGATACAATCTTTTTTTCTTGATACAACTTTGCAAATTTCAACTCATGTGCATTATCTAACCTCACGGCTTTAACTTTAGCATTATACTGATTTCAATCTTCTGTATAAATGCAAGAAACACTGTGAGAACTTCATTTTTACTTTTTAGCAAATATATTCATGTTGCACGAGAGTGATCATCAATAATTGTTAGAAAATACTTGAATCCTTCAATTGTCTCCACAAAAAAAAAGGTTCCCAAACATCTCAAACACAATATTACACATATTATTTGGTGAAACAAATGACAATTTATTCTTTTACTCATTTATTCTTGTGTTTGGTTGTTCCCAGAGCTCCTGAAATCACATCCAGTCTTGAAAAAGAAGGATATCCCAACCTCCTATGCCAGACACCAACATCCACTATTGCATTTACTTGAATCTGTTCTGTATCAAGCACATAAAGGTTTCCAACTCTTCTACCTTTTCCAATCATCAACTCCTTAGTATGATCCTGGATTTCACAAGATTTAGTATCAAAAATCACTCTACTGCCAATACCATCATTCAAAGAACTCACACTGATGAGGTTCAATCTAAATTTCGGGATAAACAAAATATTTCTCAGAAGAATATGTTTGTTCAACTGAATATATCCCATATTCCACTGATTCTTACTGAATTTCCTGTTGGCATATTCACAGCACTCACAATAGATGTATCCAGTGATAAAAACATTGATCTATCATAGGACACATGATGTGTTGCACCAGAATAAATCACCCATGTCTGAGAAGACAATGTGTGCTGTGACACAGTCAATATCCCAACAAAACAGCATATAGAAGGAGAGAAATTAATACCCGTGTGATCAAATGTGGACTGAGAGGTACTAGCTTCTTGAGTGTAATTGATAGGTTGAGTTTGGAGTTGAGAGCTGAAAAGAGCAATGAACTGTTGAAGCTGATTCTTTGACAGTTTACTGATCAATTCTTCACAGTCACTTGTCTTTGGTTCTGTTATTGGTGATACAACAACTTGAGCTACAACAGGTTTTGATTTCTGAAACTTGTCAAGAACCTTGCCTTTTGGAGTAAGACCAGGTGGAAACCATGTTTTCTGTAGCATTTATCAACAATGTGCCAACTTTGTTACACTAAGAATAAATTGATCTGCCTTTGTTTGGTCCAGAACTGACATAGCAGATAGCAATGAACTGTTGAGTTTGGAGTTGAGAACTGAAAAGAGCAATGAACTGTTGAAGCTGATCCTTTGACAGTTTACTGATCATTTCTTCACAGTCACTTGTCTTTGAATATGTTATTGGTGATACAACAACTTGAGCTACAACAAGTTTTGATTTCTGAAACTTGTCAGGAACCTTGCCTTTTGGAGTAAAACCAGGTGGAAAACCATGTTTTCTGTAGCATCTATCAATAATGTGCCAACTTTGTTACAATAAGAATAAATTGGTCTGCCTTTGTTTGGTCCTGAACTGACATAGCAGATAGCACCTTGATCTTATGAAATAATACCACCATCATACTTTGAAACTTGAAAAGCAGCAGGAGCAACATTACTTGAAAATCCCCTTTGACTATCATCTTGGTCTAAAATGTTGTAAACCTCAGATAGAAAAAGAAGAACTTTCATCATTATAATTTGCCTCCTGATGATATCATTAGATTCATTTAAACCAGCAAGGAACTTGACTATCTTAGCTCTCTCAGCCTTTAGCTGCAACTGATTAGCCTTTCAACAGACACAAGGTTCCTTAGGTTCTTCAGAGCTTTTTAAATTATCCCAAAGAGTCTTCAAAGTAGTATAATAATCTGATAAAGACATAGATCTTTTACGTAGATCTTATATTTCTTTAGTCAGAATAAATGTTCTTGGCAAATTGCTCATATGAAAACGGCTATTAAGATCACGCCAAATGTCTGCAGCATCATTCAATCTTAAAATACTACGATAAATTTGAGACGATACCGAGTTCAACAACCAAGACTTAACCATAATGTTGCATCTAGACTAAACTCTAAAATTAAGATATGATTCAAGCGGACTAGACAATGTACCATCTATAAATCCTATCTTATTCTTTGCATCAAGAGATATACGCATCACAACACTCCAATCATCATAGTTACTTCCATCTAATCGAATAGAGATGATTTGCAAACCTGGATGATCAACGCTGTGCATATAAAAAGGAGACTGATCGGGAGCTTCCGGAGGGACAACATGAGCTTTCTGAGCCTAAGAAACCGATTTCTTAACCACCGGTGATGCTACAGCAGCTGAACTTGTCAAAACAGAAGCTCGAGCAGATCGGTGAAGAATCTTCTTCATCGTGACTCCCATTGTTTGGAATTATCGATCAAGGAAGTAAACTAAGCTCGATAAAAGATAAATCGAAACTCAATCGAAGAACAATGGTGATAACAAGCTCTGATACCATATTACAAATGAAGAAGCAGAGAAGAAGCAGAGAGTTTGTTAAAAGATATTTTCTATTGATTGAAATGAATATGTACAATTTGTGTTTATATACAAATACAACTAATGGTTAACTTAAATCGAAATCAATCTAATCTAACAAAACCATCAATCCGGCTTAACTCCAATTCTCCAATATTTTTTCGGTACAAATCCAAATCCGGATCGTTCTGGGACAATACAGTATTTGCCCAACCATAAATTCCCTTGCTTGACTATATTCTAATCCGTATGGTATTTTTAACTAAAAACTATCTAATCGCTTTTAGAGAAAGACGAACAGGAGACTTCATTACAAAGGACCATCTCATCATCATCTTATTGGATACCTTGCATCATTGACCGAGTAGTGCAAGATCACATTATATGTCACTATGTCTTTGCATCAATTAAACATCTTTTAATTTTATTTTTCGAAATTTCTTTTACTTTTTTCTTTTATTTAATGTAAGAAAAGAATTTGTTGAGCAATAAATTTCACATTTTACAAAAAAAATAAATAACAATATACAATAAATACCGAAAACGTAAAATAAAACTAAAGAAAAAATAATTTTGGTCATTCTCTTCTCGGCATCAAAAATACCAGTCAATCAAAATCTAGAGCCCATATAAAATTGGGCTTGAAAAACAACTGGGCCAGGATGAATTTAATCCCGGTTATATGATTTTTATACCGGAGACTCTAAAAGATAAAAACTCTAAGTGTATATAAATCATATACTTTCCATTTTCCGTACATCTTCTCCATCGCCGTATGCAAAACCCTAAACTCATTCCGCCTCCAGCGAGATCCATCAACACCTCCGCAGTAAGCGCTCGCCACTTATACGTTTCCATTTATCTTTCTGCTCCTACATAGTCGTATTCTTCTTGATTTTTAATCTGTTGAGGTTTTCTTACAGAAAATGAAGGTTGTCGCCGCGTTTTTGCTCGCCGTTTTGAGTGGAAAAGCTTCCCCAACCAGTGCCGATATCAAGGATATTCTCGGATCATGTTCATTTCTTTAGCAATTACTTCGAATTGAGCATTCGATTTTTACATTGTAAGAGTCAATGGAGAATTCGAATGTATGCATGATTACTCTAATTAGTGAGAATTGGTTTTAACTTGAAATGATTCCTTTTTTCCTATACAAATCTAATGTTATTTTGGGAATTGTTTATTGGCACTAAATGTTTGCTGGAAATGTGAAGTTGTGTAAGAGAAAACTTGCAAGTAATAGAACAGTGTGATCTAATAAAAGGCATTTATGGCGTTAGTATTGGATTGTGTTGTGAGGTTTATTGAGTTCATGTATGTTTGTTCAAGGAATATCGAAGCATTTAGTTAGGGATGATAGTAATTGAGGTGGAGGAATTGATTAAATGTGGTTTTTTCATGTTTGATTTACAGTTGGTGCTGAAACAGAAGATTCTCAGATTGAGCTTTTGTTGAAGGAAGTGAAAGGGAAAGACTTGACTGAGCTAATTGCTGCTGGAAGGGAGAAGTTGGCTTTTGTGCCGTCAGGTGGTGGTGGTGTTGCGGTTGCTTCTGCTCCATCTGCTGGTGGTGGAGGAGGTGGTGCTCTTGAGTCCAAGAAAGAAGAAAAGAAGGAAGAGAAGGAAGAATCCGATGATGTAAGTTTACTTTCTTTCTTGCATAAGTCGTAAACTTAAGGTAGCTTGGATTGAGATGATGCTTACTTTTGTATATTTTGTGTTCATTTGCAAGACATGGGTTTCAGTCTGTTCGAGTAAGCTGGTAGCAAAATGAATTCCGGTTTTGTTGTGCCTTTTTGAAATCTATATGTTGTTATTTAGTTTGTATTCCATTATTATCTTTCTAAACGTTGCTGAAATTCTCAAGAGATTTTTGACTCAAACATAGTCCACTTGTGATTGGCATTTTACATTTCAAACTATTGTCTCGGTTACATCATCGATGGTTTCAACAATCTTTACATATTAACCAACCTCAATATTATGTGTTTATACATACCCTTACCAAAACGGAAGAAATTGATATTAGGATTTCATATCAACTTTCTTTGAATAATAGCATCAAAATTAAGATCAAATTTATTGTAGATGATTTTATCAACTTTCTTTGAATAATAGCATCAAAATTAAGATCAAATTTACTGATTTTGTACGATTTTGAGTTTAGACTGACGTGGTTCAGTATAAACTGATACTTTTTCTCTGAACGGTTCAGATTGTGGTAATATTGGAAATGTGAGTTTATCCAAACAATATTTAGGTCTAAGATATGTTCTGATTAGAATACAGATTAATAATTTCAGTTGGGTTTGGATCTGATTGTTTTATACCTTGTTCTGATAAAAAGAGAGCGGAAAAGTCTGCAGAGTACATCAAGATTCCGAAACTAAATGTCAACAAACCGTAAGATTAGGTAACCAAAACCAAAAGATCAACAACATGATGTTAGATTCCAAAGTTTCCCACAAGAGAGGAATCAGTAATGCCACTCCCTGTTTTATTCACTCACTAGTCCATCAATTACCTCTTTACTCGTGGACCTCTGGCTGCTTCTTTCCACCTGATTTCATGTACCAACCAATCGCACCGAAAATAGTAACCACACCCGCCACCACCGCATAGTTTCTGTACTTGTCTTCTGACACCTTTGGGCCCGAGTCAGCTGATGCTGATGCTGTTGCACCACTAGCCTTTGCTTCGCTTGCTGACCCTGCTGCTTGTTCTCCCGGACCCTATTAGTTCATAAGAAGTGAGTAATGGTCACACAAGACTATAAATTTTCTCTTGATAGAAGAAATCTTCATCTAAACGAGCTATTCGTAGTTTCAACTACTTGAGTTAAAAGGAATCATTACCTGTCGAGCTATTTTCTCAAGCTTCTCGTGCTCCATTTTCTGCAATGTAGAAAACACATAACCAATCTAAATAGAAAGACAGAAGATGACTGCTCAAAAAGAAGAATTTGTTTTGAAAAGAGAAAGTATTATCTAATATGTTTCTAGTTCAGGCTGGATGCTACAAGGTTTAGATAACAAATAGAGTTAACTTCGACAAATTAGACAAAATTTAAGTTTCTTGTAAGTAAAACAAAATATTATTTAGTAGTTCACAACAGAGACACATAGAAATCAAGCAAGAGCTTGATAATAAGTTTTCATCATCATATAAGGAAAGTAAATATACTTTTAGCTTTGTGGACTCCTAGTCTACAATTATTATTCACATCGATAAGGAAAGCTTCTGATCTTTACCTTAATGAACACATTTTCAGCAGCTCTCTCCTCTTCGCTAAGAATTTTGCCACTAGAGAACCTACGAGACACAATTCTCAAAGCATTTCTGGTTGCCATGGTAATGAAGAAGTATCCTGTACATAAAACATTAAAATCATTTTATTTAAGCCAGACAGTGACTAAATTGAGATGAAAGAGACAAACTCAATTACTTTGAAACCCTGAAATTATTCCAAAAACTCCAAACAAACAATATATAAAGAGGAAACACTTGGTGGGTACTTGTCTCTCACAAGACTTTTCGTCATCATCATCATTCAAACCATGGAGATTCAAGCAACTATATGCAATCACTTAAAAGTAACCTCTACTACTGTATCACGTATCAGCAACTACTTTAAACGATACATATTCAACAGCACAATAGTGAAACAAGATTACTTTCAAGTTTCAAATCAAAACACAGACACTGATGGATCCTTGTGGCGGCTGTAAATGAAAAGTGTTTGTTACCATAAACAGTGTAACAAACACAGTTTCTCACATACCAAACCGATCCAACCTAAGGTTAGAAAACGTATAGATGAAGCACAACGAGCTCAAATTCAATCCATTTGGTTATTTTAAAAGCGAAAGAAACAGGAAGAGTAAACTAAAATAGATCATCCAGCGAACGGCACCGAAGACCCAAACAGGTCGCCAGTACACAGCAAAGCACTGATTATCGCAAATTCAAGCATAAAATCAAAACCTAATCCTGATCCGAAAACAGAGAAACGAAAACCCTAGCTCCGACCTCGAAATGTTGGTATTGCGACAGAGATACCGAGGAAGGTTATTAGATCGACAGAGAAAAAAAAGGTTAGAAAAATGTCTAAGCGAATCTAAGAAGGTAAGAATCGTAATCGGAAAAGATGATTGGAAGAAATGAGAACCTTGTTCGATGATAGATCGTTAAAGTTTCGTCTGGCTGCTTGATGAAAACCGCTTACAGAAGAAATGAATCGGTGAAGAAGAAATGAAGAAGGCGAGAGATATGTAAGGAGTGGAATGGGCTGAAACATAATTATTGGGCCCAAAAGCATGGTGTAGCCCATTATATGCGCGTCGAACATTTGTGCCTACAAGAGTATTGAAGTATCTAAGTTTGTATTTTTTCCTAACACGGAACTAACTTCATTAAATCAAATCCGAATAAACGATACAATTTTTGTCCTTGTTCACAATGGCTTGAAGTCAAATAGGAAGAACAACTTGCATCAAAGCAAAGTACGGATGCGTATTAAAAATGACATCCGCAATCGTATCAGCACACAAGTTACAAGTACGATAAGAGAAGGAAAACAAAAAATCAGCTTTTTCTTTACTTACTCCAAGAATATCCGAAGTGAAACTCATTAAATCCAGCCAAAGATGTGGATGCTTGACTGCTTGAATAAGATTATAGCGTCGATTCAAAATGACTTTCAACACTGCACATCGCTGAATTAGATTAGAGATGTATGTATTTGTAATGAACATTAAACTATTTTTAATGGCCGCTTACGAAAATAAAGTGATTTTTTTTCTTACTTAAAATATATTAAACTATTGATATCAATGATGAAATCTGAAAATTACATTAAAAACCTTTTTTTTTTAAATCGTTTTTTGACTATCATCGATTGAATAAGTTGCCATCGTTCAGTTTATTTTTATTTTTGGTGAAAATTACAAATATTGGTGGAGAACATGCTATTTGAAAGCTTGATTTTAGGTATGAGAATGGATATGAGAAAATCTTTGTTTATACGTTGAAGATGAGAATGAGTTTAAGTTGTGGAAACACAAATTGGCTCAAACAAAGGAGTTACCATTCTAATTTCTAAGACGTAAGGGAATCTCGATCGATGTGTAACACAATAAACTTGATTGAGTTTTCTGTTCAAAAATTGAGTTTTGACTAATTTATATAATATTGTTTATAAAATGGCAATTTTTCAAAATAGATCGATGAAACAGTTTGTGGAGAATTTGAAAATAGATATGTGAGTTGTAACAGATTTCACATGGAGATGTAAACTTTTGATTGGTTGAACATTTAAACTCGGATTTAAGGCCGGCTCAAAATTATCAAGGATCTTAAAGGCCAAAAAGACTTTTGGACCCTATAATTTTTTTTTTTTTTGGTTTTTTAACTATAAAAATATATTTTAAAACAATTTCTATGATTTTCTGATAAAAATTTTGTAATTTAAAAAAAAAAACAAAAAAAAAATTCTTTGGGCCCTTTCCAACTTTATTTTTACTTTGTTATTTATTTTTTATTATAAATTTTTAAAATATTTTTAAAATATTTTTAAAATATTTTTAAAATGAGCCCTTATTATTGGACACACTGGATAGAGCCTTGGAACGTCGCATCGCCCGTCCTCCCATCTCAGCCGGCACTATAACAACACCCTTCTAAGTTCTAACCGGTTGAGCTAACAACACTTGGCTATTTTTTTAATAATAAACTAAAGTTTTAATTAAAAAGATAGATCCAATTATACCTTTTATAATTTGTTCAATGAACGTGCTACTTTAAAGAACTAGTATGAAATGATATGATAATGATAATGATAGTCTTTAAACTGATATATTCCTATATGTAAACTTGTTCTGTCAATATACAAAATTGTGTCAACTGTTATTCGTATATACAAACATGTTCTCTTAATTTTCAACATACCAAATTGTGTGTCATATACACAATAATCAACAATATTGCGTTTCCCGTAAGTTTCAGCCACAGTACAACCCCATATTTCACTGTCTCTCCACATTACAAGAAGCCTTCAATTACAAGCACTCTAACATCTTTATTTGGCTTTTGTCTTTTGTAAAGAAAAAGAAATATATATCTATCTGTTATTTTCAGGTTTGATCTTTATGAAAACTCAATTAATTGCATATTGTAATACCCTTTTTGTTTTCTGTTTTGCCTTCAACTTCACACCTAACATATATTTTTTTTTTCTAAATTTAATCCATACATTTGCCTACTTTATCTATACGTATCTTTTGTCTTATTTATGGGTTGAGAACCAAACAATGAGAATAACATTTTAGCTACCTATTTGAAATATACCAACTCAAGACAATTGGTATA
Source organism: Boechera stricta (assembly GCA_018361395.1). NCBI lineage: Eukaryota > Viridiplantae > Streptophyta > Magnoliopsida > Brassicales > Brassicaceae > Boechera > Boechera stricta. The sequence continues at coordinate 11,685,893 of CM031541.1, read as the reverse complement.
TTAGTAATTGAATATAAACATGTTAATCTACTAGACCTTTTAGGCCCACTTGGTATTCTTTTTTCTACTATATAGTTTTCCTTTCTATGAATCAACTTAATGTAATTCATACAAAATTAGTTTATTATTCAAAATTTTACCTACTAAGTCTCTAAATAAGTCTAAAACATATGTTTAACCAGTGATGTGTGTTGACTAAGAGGGCATTTTGGTCATTTAGCCGTAACAAGTCTTGATAGGCTCTTAAGGCCAGTCTTGGGTTATATAACAAGTCATCTTCGTCCATTGAGGAAGAGAAAAAGGATCTGAGGAACAATGGCAACGACAAGACAGATCTTGGAACAACCACAATCGCCATTTATTCAACGCATCAAGAGCTCAGGGAACATAAGCATCAATGGAAGCCCCATGATTGATGACAAAGAAGAGGAGCTTTCGCAGTCTGCTTTTGCTTTGTTTAAGGCAAAGGAAGATGAGATTGAGAGGAGGAAGATGGAGGTTAAAGATAGAGTCCAGACAAAGCTTGGACTCGCCGAGGAAGCTACTAGAAGATTAGCCGAGATTCGGGAAGTAAGTTTGATTTGTAACATTTTCAAGAACTTGGACAAAGATTTCAATTTTAGAGAGTTCTGGTTTGTACATTTTCAGGAGCTTGAAGCTCTTACCGATCCAATGAGAAAAGACATATCCGCGATAAGGAAAAAAGTCGATGCTATTAACCGAGAACTCAAGCCTTTAGGACAGAGTTGTCTGAGAAAGGTAAACTAATGTGTGTTTAGGATACTCATGAAACTTATCTTTCTTGCAGATTCTTGAGACCATTGGTTGTTGTTGTTGTTGTCACAGGAGAGAGAATTCAAAGAAGCGCTTGAAGCTTACAATGAAAAGAACAAAGAGAAAGCTATATTTGTTAGCAAGCTAGTTGAGGTGAAACATTCTGTTCCATTTGTCATTTCTTTTGAAAATGATTGTTGTTTTCTGAATCTTTTCGGTATGAAATGTGTTTTCAGCTGGTTACTGAAAGCGAGAAACTGCGGATGACAAAGCTGGAGGAACTCAGCAAAAACATTGAAGTTTCTCTACGCTAACACAAGATGATGACAATCAAGGCTGCAAAAGCAAACAGCTTTTCTTCTTTCTTCTGCGCTTTTTAATTGTTTGATTCGATATTTGCTTGTCTGTGTGATCAGATCTGTTTTCCTGATTCAGTAACCTTAGCAGAAATGTGTTTCGGTATGATCTCACATTCTTATGTTTTCATTTATGTGAAAAATGTTCCACAAATATGATGTTTTCTTCCTGACCCTCCAACTTTTGTACCCGGTCTGTAAAAGCAAACTTTACCTCTTTCATAATTTCTTACAAAAGCATTCTTGATTCAGTGTATATGAAATACACAGAGAAGCATATGGAAACATGTTAACTAGCTCCAAGAACTCGGTAATAGATAAAACAAAAGTTAAACTTAATAGCCAGGACGTAAGAGTTTTTTTTTTTCTCTCTTTTGGCGATCGATCTTCCTCATCTTCTTCTGATCTCTTTTGCTGTTTCTCCACCCTAACCTTCTGTTTCCCTTCAACTCTTTCCTTCCACTTCTCGGCATTCTTTTCGCGCCTTTTCTTTTCCTTGCGGATTCTCTGCTTCAATCGCTTGATACCAGCAGCTCCGGTAATAGCAGCTTGCCATTAATACTTCTTTGCAACAATTTCCCCTTTCTCTGCATCTTTCTTCAAAGCCTCTAACTCCATTGCCATTTCAAGCTCTTTCACCTTAGAAACTCTTTTATTTTCTTTCTGTTTTTCCCGTATTCCTAATCATCGTCCCCAATCTTGACATAACCATATATAAGATCCTTCACAGCTTCTTCAACAACATTCAACTCCTCATACCCTAAGTCTCTCTTTCTCTTACCTTTCTGAAGACAGCGTTGTCTCATCTTCTCATATGTATCATCTTCTTGCAAACCAAGAAACATAGGCTTGATAATATCCGTTGAATCATTACCCGAATTTTCCTTTTCCTTGTCCAGCTTCTGTTTCTGCAAATCAAGAGTGGTCAAAGCAGATTTTTTTCAGAGTCTAACCTATCTTTATTTTTTATTTTTATTTTTGTCAACCGGACTAACCTATCTCTCTTTGCCTTCTTTAAGTTTTCAATTGTTTCTCTCTTGGAATTTACTTTTTATGCCTTACTAAGACCTTGAAACCACTTATTTTCTGTATCATCATCGGACAAATAGAATCTCGCAGGGATAAGGTTTATTAACTTGTCTGAGAAGTCAGCATGATGATGAATCATATCGACAATGCGGTCCTATTCAAGATCAAGTATCTCCTTTTTATTTGTCATCTACAAAGATAACCAGAAACCAATCACGATCAGAACAATGCCTTTTGCTCGTAGTCAAGTGCAGAAGCCAAGAAGACACAAGAGTTGCAGGAAAACCCTAACCTAAAGCTTAGAGCGCCAAAAACATAGGAAAGAGACTTCTAACGAATCACGCGTATTGGGCCCTTAAGTAAATGGGCCTTCTTAGTTATAATAACAGACTTAACAGTACATGTCAGTCCATTTATCGGTCAGAAAACCAAACCAAACTGAATTGAAACCGGTTCAATTATAAACCGGATCTATTTTTCTGTATAACATTGACAAGTCGGAGCGGCGTAGAATGAGAGAGAGGGACGAAGGCGATGATGTTAAACCCTAGCATTGGCGGAATCGAGGAAGAGAAGATGAAGAAGGCGAAGGTGGTTGTGATAATGGGTCCAACAGGGTCTGGGAAATCTAAGCTGGCCGTTGATTTGGCGTCTCACTTTCCGGTGGAGATTATTAACGCCGACGCAATGCAGATTTACTCTGGACTCGACGTTCTCACCAATAAGGTCACCATCGACGAGCAGAAAGGTTTCGAAGTTCTGATTTTGATTATGATAGATAGATGACTCTGGTGTCAGTATAATTCGAGTAGATTAAGCTTGTTTTGATGTTAATTTGGGGATTTTTAGGAGTGCCTCATCATTTACTTGGGACGGTGAGCCCAGATATGGAGTTCACAGCTAAGGATTTTCAAGACTTCACTGTTCCTGTGAGTACAAAGTTTTACCTCTTTTTGTTTTGAAGTTTCATTTGTTTACTTGTGTTGGAATCTGATAATCATATAGGAGAGATTAAAGAATTTTTGGATCCTATCACAGTTTCTTCAAGTGCTAGTTTGATTTATAATAGGGTTTTATTTTCTAACATCGATGAAACAAGTGGCTCTCTAGTTCATATCATCATCACATTGACAATTAGCAACGTATGTTCAGTTTGGTTTCTTTTTTTTTTCCGGAGACATGTGAATGTGATGTTGTTGTTGTTGTATGTAAGAATAAAAAATTATGTGTGATCAATGATTTTTGCTCGGGTATTTCAATTAATCAAATTATGTTGATCTCTATCTGTATATCAGTGTCAGAATGCTATTACAATATCGACAAATCACCTTATAAGTAATGGTTTGGTTAGTAATATTATGATATAGTTGTGATTGATTTGTTTCAGCTTATTGAAGAGATCGTTTCTCGCAATCACATTCCAGTTCTTGTTGGAGGAACAAATTATTATATACAGGTAATCTTGTCGGTGCACAAGTCATGTTGGTTTTGTGGCTAGACCACCTTATAATTTACCTTTCTTAACGCAGGATCTTATTCATGTAGGCTGTTGTGAGTAAATTTCTTCTTGATGATACAGCAGAAGATACCGAGGAGTGTTGTTCAGATGTTGCTTCAGGTATCTAGAATCTCTATCAACATTGACAATTTCTTGAGAAATTTATAACTGGATAATGAGAAATTATGTGCTGACAGTGGTTGACAAAGGCTTGGATGTCGAGTCTGTCTCTGGGAGACATGATTTGAGCCATGGCTATGACCTTCTACAAGAGCTTGATCCTGTGGCAGCAAACAGAATTCACCCCAATAATCACAGAAAAGTGAGATTTCTGATTGGCTATTTTCTTCTATGTATATAGATAATGCTCCTGAAAATATGTGACTGTGCTGGTCTTACACAGTTTCATGCGATTTCTGGTTTACTTACACTGGTCCGATTAATTGTAGATTAATCAATACCTGAGCTTGCATGCTAGTAAAGGAGTTCTTCCAAGCAAGCTATATCAGGGAAAGACTGCAGAGGTAGGTTCCTTCTTTACCCGAGTTATATTTGATTTTATAATCATGCATATAGATGTGCGTGTCTCTCTTACATAAACATTATCCCCTAAATTCAATGAGTATTGATGACCCTTAACTGCTTTGAGAAGTTAATTAACTAATGTATTCCGGCTGGGCAGAACTGGGGCTGCATCGATGCCTCTCATTTTGATTACTGTTTGGTATGTATGGATGCTGAAACTCCACTACTGGACAGATATGTTGAACAGAGAGTCGATTCCATGGTAGACGCTGGACTACTCGATGAAGTATATGACATCTATAAACCAGGAGCCGACTATACTAGAGGCTTAAGGCAATCGATAGGTGTCAGAGAGTTTGAAGATTTCCTGAAAATGCATCTCTCGGAGAGATGTGCTGGACAGTTAACGAGCTCAAGCAAGGATGATAGGGCTATGAAGGAGAATCTGAGGAAAATTCTGAATTTTCCGAAAGATGATAAGTTGAGGATTATGCTAGAGGAAGCAATTGATAGGGTGAAGTTAAATACCAGAAGGCTCGTTCGTCGTCAAGTAAGTCCTCCTTGATGCACAAATTTGCTCTTTAACTTGTCTTAAATTGATCCATCAACTCTGAAACATTTCATTTTATGTCGTGTTTCAGAAAAGGAGAGTGAGTAGGCTAGAAATGTTCTTTGGCTGGAATATTCATTACATTGATGCAACAGAGTACATATTAAGTATGCATTATGTGTTTCATCAATTTTTCAAGTAAATACCATAGCTACTCGGAGAACAAACTTTAAGAATCTCTCGTTGGTGTGTTTTCTTGTTACTAAAGGCAAATCTGAAGAGTCATGGGATGCTCAAGTGATTAAACCTGCCTCAGAGATCCTCCGGTGTTTCCTGATGACAGGAACTGATACGGGTCCTGATTCAACCTCAGGAAAGCCAGTTGAAAGAGATTTATGGAGTCAATATGTTTGTGAGGTACAATAAGTTCTGTATCAGTTTCTCTTAACTCGAGTGGAATATCACTAAATACTGAAACATGTTGGAAGCAGGCTTGTGGAAACAAGGTACTAAGAGGGAGACACGAATGGGAGCAACACAGGCAAGGCCGTACACATCGTAAGAGAACCACTCGACTCAAAAAGGCCCAAACTTTTAAAAGTAGAGAGAAGCAAGAAGAAGAACCAATTCATGAGTGACTTAGATGTGAAAAAGTGTGTCGATTTGAATTCGAATAGGTCATGAAAAGGTTAAAAATTGGACCCATCCCATCAACGCATTACGGTTTTTTGCATTTCCAAAACCTAATGTCTAATCTAATCACATCAGTGTCTACAAAAAGTGAATGCCAATTGTAATGACAATTTGACAACAGTTTCTTAAGGGCCATATTTGATAGAACAGTTTTTATTGAAATTTAGTTATGTCTCGAAATCGACAAAATCATGACTTGTAAAATTTGGTACAATTGAGAAATATTTAGTTGTTGCGAAAAGGGGAAAAAGAGAGGAACAGTTGTCCAAAGAGATAGGGAGGAATAGGGCTGTAAAAGGAAAAAGAAGAGATCACGAGATAAATTAATAGAAGTAAGAAGAGACCCATCATCTCACTCCAACAAATCAACAATGGTCCTTAAGATCCTCATATGTCTTTTAATAGACACGTGTCATATGGTTACTTTTAATGTAACCATTAGCGCAACACGTTCAGCCTAATTAAGTCATTATTGTAATTTTATTTGATGATATTTTGTAACTTTTTCTTTCCAAAATATATGGTCCGTACCGTAACTCCGTTCAATTTAACGCAAAACAAAATACTCAAGTATTAGTAGTTCCACTTTAAAACTTTCATCTAATATTTTACTGAAAAACTTTTCAATTTATATACATTCTTCTAAAAAAATAATTTTTTTGAGTCGTTTCAGTTAGTTCTGTTTTAAAACCTTCATCTAATTCTTTTATTGCAAAACTTTTCAATTTAAGGAATGAATCTACTAATATTTGGAGTTTTCAATTAAAATCTCAATATTTAGTTATAACCTTCATTTGAACAACTATGTTAAAATCCAGATAGACCCATAATTAGATCAGGTTTAACCGCAAACTGTATTAGTGACCAGATTGGAGTTTTAAAAAATTCAAGAGTTTTTGTAATATTCCGATTTCAGGAATATGGTGGTGCATGCCGAGAAGCTTAAATGAATTGATTTGCCTATGTCATCAAAGCGTGCACTTATCTTTTTGGTTAAACATCTTGTCAAAACTTCAAAATTAAACGTATTTTAATTGGAGCAATTTTTAAATGAATGTCCTACAACTACAAGGACAATTAAAACTTATATAGTTTGCCATTTGATATGGTTTTGAAACCATTGCTATGAATTGAGCTTTGCTATAATTTCAAATCTTATAATTTGTCTGTAATATAGGTGAGACTACACTACTAATGTATTCTTGAAACTTACGTTTCAAATGATTGTTGACTATAAAATAAATCATTATTGTAGAATTTATTTATCCTATAAAGTCATATGAAAAATTCTTAAAAAAAGACTCTCAGTCATAATTAAAATTTTGACAAAACGTACGGGAGCTCACTCATGTGCAACAAAACTACGTTAACACATTAGTAATACTCTAGAAATTGACCGCTACAAAATGACTCAACCAAAACTAAATTTTGTTCCAATTGACCATAAAATGATTCTAATGTAAAACCCAACATCATGATTCTATAGACTTTCAGTATGATCAATATATCTAGAGATATTTCATAGCCAAATATCATACTGAGGTTTTAAAAAATATTTTTCTCTCAAAATTGAGACTTGTCTGAAAATTGCAATGTCTAGTCTATTGGTGACTATCATTATAAGATATTATAAGATTAAACAACTTCTTGTTTTCTTGTGGTTGAAAATTTATGATGTGGGTCTAGACTAGAGCTTTTTCCAATGATTGTAATTTTAGCTATGGATTGATTACTGTTAGCGTTAAAAAAAAAAATTTCAAATTTTCAATGAATTTCAAATATTATTTTACATTACTGTTTGAAATTATTTGGTTATAACAAAAATCCATGAAAACGATTGGATATCTAGCAAGAAATATATTTCGGAGGTAGTGTGGCATAGATTCTAAGGGATCATCATGGCAATATCAGACATTTTGAAGCTAAGAAGTACCCTCTCCTATGCTCCTCTTTAGAAACAGAGGTCTCTGTCTTTTCTTGGGCAGTTTCTTGTGTGACACAGTTGGGATACACAATTGTGACTTTTGAGTCGGACAACCAGATGTAGTAAGCGTAGTGAGATAACCTGCATTGTGGCCAAGGCTACAGAACTTCATTGGTGACATTCTAGGAAGATGCAGCAATAAGGACTTTTCCTTTGTTTTCTCCAGCCGAAAGGCTAATGTTTGTGCGGACGGTTTGGCCAAGAATGTTAGTGGTTCACCCACATATTATGTTTATCTTAACGTTGTAACACCACGTTGGTTGGATCATGACAAACGATGTTTGTTAAGTACCAATTAGTGGAAGTTTGTTTTTTGAGAAAAAAACAAAAACAAAAATCCATGATAGCGATTGGATATCTAGTAAGAAATATATTTCATAAGACATATTTATATCTATAAGTTTGTGTAATTGGAATAAAGAAAAAGAAAGGCACTTTTAAAATACATTCAATAGATTTTTCAAATCTTGAATTAACCATTGTAAAATGTAGTTTTTTTTGAGAAATCAAAATAAAAAGTACCCCATCTGCTGCTAATTTATCTCAGTTTTAAACTTTTCATACATATTAAAAAAAAAAATTAATTATAAATACACATTTTTTGTGATGAATAATTTTCTGTAACTCTAAACCAGTAGTATTCAATTTTTTTTTTTGAAGTTTACAATCTATCATCATTAAATAATAAGAAATGTATAAAAAACTTAAAAACCTATTTTTTAAAACAATTTTTTTTTAAAATAATTAGAAACAAAGAGAGTATTAGTTTGGGTAAACTCGATATTTGGGTTGTGATTTTCCACGATAATTGTTTCTAGAAAAATTGTGTTGGCCGACATGTCTGAAAAGTAAATGATGTCAAAGATTTTCAAAAGAGAACGGAGGGATATGTAGAGTAAAGGTCACTTCTGAACAATCAAATGCATAGTTACATTAATGTTATTTTGGCATTGTACTTATTAATATATATATATATATATAATAATTGTTTTATAGTCACACTGATGTTAGTTAATAGTTACATTAATGTTATTTTGGCATTGTACCTATTAATTTATATATATATATATATATAATAATTGTTTTATAGTCACATTGATGTTACTTTGGCATCGAGGAAATATATTAAAAAATGTTAAAAATAAAGGATAAATATAATAGACATGGTTGTGTGCCTATATATATATGGGGTACACTAACATTTACAAAGGACACATGCAGGGCCATGTGAAGAGCCTAAGCAAATTTAATGCTACTGTTGCTCTGAGATACCGTTAGTTATTCTTGCTTTAACTTTTTCTATTTTCTATTTTTATTTACATTGACTGCCCCTTTTTATTTCTATATTAAAATCGTTAATATTAACAATTATAATTTTCGTGGAATGTGTTACTCTACTAGATCGATTTGAAAAAACAATTTGAAAAATGATATTGTGAATGATAATATCATTTTTTTTAAGGATAAAAATTTGAGTCAAGAAATTGATATGACTCGTTGGCATCTAATCTTGGAGTATATGGAGAAGTAAATATTTGCAGAGCAAAGAGTACTTGTTGGATGAGTACTCGTAGGGGAGGGGACTGATAGATTTTGATTCGAAAATTAAATTGTAAGACAATAAGGGACCACTAATGAGAGGCATTGATAAAAAGAAAAAAAAAATGTTTAACTAGGAATAAATTCTTAAGGAAATTATTAAATAGAATAGAAACCATGTTCTTTATATTATTTTCGTCTTCTTTACTCGTGTATTCTCTTTATTTTACAACAGTTTGTCAAGGCTTAGATTTTCTAAAACGTGCCTAAGATTATATAAAACTCGTAAAACTTGATTGTGTTTTCCAATTTGATTTCAAACGAGAGTCGTGAGAAATCAATCAATTGTATGAGGTTATTTAGCGTTTGAGCTTAAACTCTAATCTTGTTGTTTGAGAGATGTGAGAAACACAATCAAGTGTGTGAGCCTATATAAGCTCTAATCTCATTGTGTGAGAGGTGTGTGAACCTAAGCTCTAATTTCATTGTGTGAGGCTAGTTCAACAACTAGTATTAGAGGGTAGGAAGCCTTTTTCAACTGTTGGTACGGTGGGGTCTCAAAAACCCCGGGACTGACAAATGAGGTTACTACCTCCGACTTGCTAAGGAGCGGGAGAGATTCTTCCAAGCCGCTGACTGGAAGAATTGGATCTTCTGTTTTTTTTTTAGGTCTTCTCCTTTCATGAAAGACGTTGTATATGTTTTGTATTATCTCCATAATCTCTGAGTTTCTCTAGGTGTGGGGTGTTACTCCTCCCTCAACGAACTATTTTCTGTCTTGTGTTGGATATATTGCCAAAACTTAATTGGTTTGGAGTTCTCATTTTCCCCGCATTATCCATCTCGGAGCAATATGTCCTGGCTTCTTCCTCCCTTTGGGAAAGATTAGGTTTGATTTCTTACTCTTTCGAAGAGAGATTTTCTTCAACGTTTTACCTCCCTAGGAGTTGAATACGTTTTCAGGGAATGAGTGCTTCGGCATTTCAGGAACTCACTATCAAAGTATATTCTCAAAACTCCACGAAATCTTGTTATTCTCGTGAGTCGATGTATATCAAAGTGGCTGGCGATATGTTATCGGTTAGTTTTTCTGCCAGCTAGAGTGGCTTATCTTCGTGGTGGAACTCACTATCTTTAGGTCTTTAGACCCCTATATCTATTTTCTAGTACTAGCTTTTTCTTTTTCTTTTTGTATATTTGTTCGGATGTTATGGTTAGGAACACATCAATTCGTGTATTTCTTTACTCTCATGTAAGCTTAATGGTTTCTGTTTGGTTCTCAGAGACAGAGAGTCACTTCCCTATAACTTAATGAAATGAGGTTTTAATAATATATATATACTAGGATATATCCCGCACGGACAAATTATAATTATAGGAAAAATATCCAAAAATTATAAAATCAGGATATTAGAAAATTATATTTTTTTCAAAACTTTATGAAAATTATAATATCAATTTTTATAATATCAAATGTTAATTAGCACCTAACAACAGAATCAAATCGGTTTAAATTTTTTCTTAAAATCTTCCAAAAAAATCGCAATGTATATCAAACCTCTTATTTTTGAAAAATTAAATCAACATTTAATTTAATTAGTGTGTTTAATTAAATCAACAAAATCTTCACAAAATCTATTTTTAACTTTTTTCAAAAAAAATTAAAATAAATAAATTATTTAAAACAAAAATTATAAATAATTAATTTAATATTTAATTAAATGATCACATAATAATTAATTGACTAAAATATATTTAATGAGAGATTTTAATTTGTTTTTAGATATAATGGCAATGTGATGTAATTATTAATATTTTGTAAGGTTTATTTATAGTATACTCCCCAAATAATATATATGAGATATATATATATTATAAACTTATATATTTTAATAATCGAAATCCATCAGAAAAATAAAAGGGTAATATGCAACCTGAATTATTCATAGAACGCGAATGGGCACGCTACACTGCATAGTGAACAGATCACATTTTGTATCCTACATGTTTTTTTTTTGTTTTTCAATTTCTTTATCGTATTGCGTGAAAACGTGCTATTGATATCTCTCTCTTAAGCTCTATTTATTATTTCTAGCTGAATAGTTAAATTTCTATTATATGTCAAAAATGGTAAATTTGTCAGGCACTTAAATTCTAAATTGGTTTTAAATGATTCGAAACAATAATATAATTATATGGTAATGTTATGTTGACCGAATCTTGTATTTTGTATACTATTGCTTTATAATATATTAAATACAGTGATATGGTTAGTCATATGCTATTTACAGAGTAGAACAAAATTCTAAAACTAAAACATACAGTGTCATTTACAATGTAGTCACCAAATACTCTCCAAATCAACCAAACTAGAAAAAATCGTTGCTTGATTGGGATATCACCACCTAAATCTCTCCAAACCGAAACAACTTAGCTAAAATTAAGCCATTACTTGACTTTTCTTTTTACAACAATTGAACATAAAATGCAGTTCCGGCCCTGACTTAGGACATCCAAATTTAGGGGGTATATTTTAGGTAAAACATTATAGACATTTTATGTAGAAAAACAAAATCACATGGCCTTTTTTTATTTTATAAATTTAATGTTTGTTAGGGTTTTCTTTACCCATGTTTTCAGGTTTTAAGTTAACAAAATATTTATTAAATGTGTTGTTAATAATTTTTATTAGTAAAATTCTGGTTTTGAAAAAAAAAATGCAAAGAGATCAGCTATATTTCAAGCATAAAAAATGTTATTATTTTTCTTTTTTCTTTTTTACAAACTGTTTATAGATTTGATAATTGTATTGTGAATTTTAATATGACTTTTTTATATATATTAATGATTGTGATTTTGCATAAAAATGGAAAAGGCATGTTATCGATTTGATAATTGTTCTGTAAATTCTCTAATTTATAATGTTGTCACCTAAAACTAGAAGAAATTGTTCCTTGAATGGGATGTTAACAACCTAAAACGTTCCTAACCAAAATAATCTAACTAGAGTTGGAACTTGAAAACATAATCCACAAAAAAAAAAAAAAAAGTTGTTGTAAACTTTCATATAAAAAGAGCATATTACTTCATTCATATATTTTTGTTAGATTAAGAGGAAAATAAAATTAGCATGAGTAGATTCTAGACCTTTTAACTTTTGTACTTTAAAGAGGCTCCATGCATATCTTTATAGGCGTGCACATATGCCCCAATATATTCTCATCTTATTTCACACTCTTCAATTCTTCTTCCTTTACCATAATCATCAATTACTGCAACATTTATAAAAATAAATGTATGATTGTAGATGAGCCTACATAGTAATAAAGATCATAATGCTTCCAAAAAAGAGAGTCATTGAGACAAATATATTCCCAACAAATGAAGATTAGGCAATGTTCTTGAATTTATAAGAAGACCAAATAAAAAAACAACAACTCCTATGAAGAAATTCACATTTTCGAATCTCTCAACATTAAATCACAACTCCAAAAAAAAAAGAATGTAAGAAACAAAAATCTATACCCCTCCCAAGAAGAAAATGTAAGTGAAAAAAATAACCCAAGCCCATAAAAATTTCTCAAATATTAAAAATAGAATCCAATCACCAATTTCTTGTAAATCTCAAAACGAAGAAAACAAAAAAAAATTGGGTTTTCTTAGTTTTTTTAAGACTTAAAGGCGTAAATGAGGAGAGAGAAGTCAAGCTTGTCTTGTTCATCTTTCTTAACCATCTTCTCTTCTAACCAAAGCCTGCTACTGTCTAAACCATTCCTTGTCCTAAACATGAACACAGCTCTTCCACAAGCTCCTGGGTTACTAAAGAACCAATCATGAACATCCCACATCAGATCCACAAGCAACCCATCAACAAATATTGTCTGATTCCCTCTAAAATTCCATTGAAGCCTCTTTACTTTAATCACCGTCTTCTTATCGATACAAACAGAGAGAACAGGGTAATGATGATGAGTGCTCTGTTTTAGACCCTCTGTTTCTTTATTACATCTGATGACGATTTCGTGTGAATCTCCTGTTTCAACGAATCTAGCCTTAGTGGAGTAAAAAGTGTTGTTGCCTGAGAAGTGTTCTTGTCGAGAAACAAGAGAGAAATCGAAACCGATATCGCCGGAGAAGCCCTTTTTACGGAGAGTTTCTTCAGAGGAATCACCAAGAAGAAGACCCAATTGAGCATCAACTAGGACGATAACGTAGAAGCCATTGATGGGCTCAGGACTAGAAAGATTCGAATCGTATTTAGCGGAAGAAAGATCCCAAAAAACCTCGATTTTACCGAGATCGGAGTCGACGGATTTGTTACCTTTCTTCTTACGGAAGAAACGAGAAGAAGTATTGAGTTTGAGAGCTGTTGATGGGTTTTGATCTGCGGAGGAAACAGAGATGCTTAGACCATTGTTGTTGTGTGGATTACACCATGTGACTTTGATGATGAGATGTTTCGATAAAGTGATCCTGTAGATGCTTGTAATGGAGGTTTGTATTGATGGTATGAGAGATGGTGAGATACAAACGTTGTTGGTACTGTACTTTGAACATGATGATGATGATGATGATAATGATAATGATAATGGATGTGTCACGTTTATTGAGTTCTCGCTGAAACATGACACCAAATCTCTCATTTTTCTCGGAAAATTGAATGTGAATGGGTAACAAAAAAAAATGAAAATTTCTTGGGAAAGAAATGAAATTTCCCAAGTTGGGTTTTGTTTTGTTTGCTTCTTGAGACAACAAAGTGTGTTTCTTTTTACTTGAGAATTAAAAAAAAATCTGGGTTTTCGAAGGTTGAGAAGAAGAAGAAGAAGAAGAATGAGAGAGTAACAAATCTGGGTTTTCGAAGGTTGCTTTCTTTTTATTTCTCCTCTTATTCTTTTTTTTCTTTTTTTTTCTTTTTTTTTTTGAGAGAGAGAGAGAAGAAATTGATTAGGGTCTCTGTTGTGTTCTAAGAAGAGTGGAGATGAAAGGGGGCCAATTTAAGTAGTTTTGAGCTTTCTTTGTCTAGGGGACACAATTTTTTATTATGATATTTTTTATTGTTGTTGTATGCTAACTAATTTTAAAAGTGTTATAGTACAACTTATGACTTCTAAGACTTTAATTTTCTTTTAAATTAATAAAATTTCAAAAGGGAATTGAAATTGTGTTAGTCAGATATTACTTTTAAATTAACTTTAATTATTTTATATAAATTTGTAAAGTTTTTATAGTTATATAAGATAATTCAGATTTATGATTTATAAATCAAAACGATAAAATTTGACATTTTCTAATTTAGGAAAAATATTATATGGATTTGAGAAAGTTTGAATTTACAGTTTGAGGAATTTTTCTTAATTTATATTTTTGGAGTGGGCAAAAAAAAAGAAAAAATCAAACCGAACCGAAATAAGTAATTTGGTTTGGTTATCGTTTAACTTAAAAATCCATTTTGCTGTCATTTTTATTAAGTTTCAGTTTAGGTTTGGTTTGGTTAAAAACCGAATTTTTTTTTATTTTTAATAAAATTATTATATATAATTCTATTTGTTCATTTTATATTGTGTTTAATTATGTCCTTAACGTTTTTCTTAACCGAGCTTATAATTATTGATCTCTTAGTAATTTAAAACCAAAAATTTAAGAAACAAAATCTGTTGAATTACAAAACCCTAAACTTCTCAAAAGTTCATGGTCGTCTGCGTGCTTCTAATTTTATAGATTTATATTTAAATTTAGGATTTGGATTTCCGAAACAAGATTTGGATTATTTTTTGATTCATGTTTTACTTATTGGCTTAATATATTATTTCTATTCTATGTTTAAATTAAAGTAGTCTAGTGAGACGATCTTTGTTTCATATATTTGATTACTTTGGTATGTTTTTGAAATGCAATTCTTATTGTGTTATCAATTGTTTGGATTGCTAAAATGTTATGAGGTTAATGAACATATTTATCTCTTTAAAATTCTTTATACACTACAAGAAAACACGTTCCTAACCGACGGCCTACCCGACGGCAAAAAATTCGTCGGTTAAAACCGACGGAATATAACCGATGACGAAACCCCTAGGGACTCCGTCGGCTAAAGCAAGATGTCGGTAAAGCCGTCGGAAACTCCGACCGAAATCATCCGTCGGTACCGTCATCGGTAAACCCCGACGGACTACCGACTCCTTTCCGATAGTCCGTCGGAAAATTGTCGGTTATTAAAAAACTAAAATTTAAAAATTTCAGATTCCAATATGATACTCCTTAATTACCAACATGAACGAGTTCGAAATAAATAAAGTATATCATCATTTTGTATTTCGAGTCCCATGAATCTCGCAATAATGAAGTTTCAAGATTGAAATCTAAGATTGTTAAAATTTTGAATGTCAAATTCGGAATTCCCATGGTTAACCGTCATGTAGTTTTACAAGTTCAGATTTCAAATCTGAAACACCATATTTACCAGCATCAACGTGCCTCAAATAATTAAAATACATTCGTATTTCGTATTTCTGAGTCACGTGAGGCTGGCAAAACATGGAGTTTCAAGATTTGAAGCCCAAAACAGTAGAACCTTTTAAACAAACTGTTATTAAAAAGTTTCTGTATAAATACAAAACAAAATTTTATTAAAAAGTTTCTGTTACTGTTTCTGTAAAAGTTTATATCAAAATTATGGTGATATGAGTTACCGAAGGGCCCTATTTATAGGGGATAAAAATATACCCGACAGATTACCGACGGCCAAGCCCTAGCCGTAGGGTTTCCGTCGGTACTTCCAGAAGCCGACATATAACCGACGGTGAAACCGGCAGACGGGTAACCGACGGATTTGCCCTAGGCATAGGTTTTCAGTCGGTAAAAACTTTACCCGACAACTTGCCGACAGCTACAGGTACGACGTCGGTCATCCTTCGGAGATGTCAACTTCGGATTTCTAACGTACCGATGGCTAACCGACGTCATACTTCTAGCCGTCGGTTAGCCGTCTGGTAGTTGACTAGAATACGAAAGATTTTTTACCGCGTACTCAATTACCGAAAATTGCAAAATTTGACCGCCGAAAACCTAATCTCACCTACCCGACGGCTGTCCGACGGTTTGATCAAATCTGTCTGTAGACCGTCGGCAAGTAACTGGAAATACGAAGGATTTGCCCGCTAAGATCATCGGGACTCGACGCCATTTAATGACTGCCCGACGGAAAACCGATAGATAATTTTTGTATCCATCGGTAATCCATCGGGTAGGTTTCCACTATTTAATCGCTTCTTCTCCTTCTCATTTCACCACAAGGTAAAAAAAAAAATTCAAAGAACAAGAAAAAACAAAATTTTTATCCTCTGCAAACAGTAAGTTTTCTAATCCAAATTTTTTGGGAGTCTTAGTTTGGAAATTCAATTTTTAGAATCTTAGTTTAGAAATGCATGTTTCAAAATCATAAGTTTATTATTTATAGTTTCGGAATGAAAATTTTGGAATCTTAGTTTAGACGTGTAAATTTTGGAATATTAGCTTTATTATTTATAGTTTAGGATTGCAAATTATGTATATGATCTTTAAATATTATTGTTTATAATAGAAAATTTGTTTATTTATTTTTGTGTACATAGCTATGGACAAACATAGGTTAACATATAAGAGACGCAAAGTGTTTGCGATTTGAGATTTTCCACCGGGTTGCGGAACTGCTTCTACTTCGAAGTATTTATTTTAAATACTTATATTTAATTAATTTTTTTAAAAAAATAATATGTAATAAATATTTTTTTTTCGAATTGCAGATGGCTTCTGAAAGTATTGCTTCGAGCGATGCTCCTGATTCCGGCGCTCTTATCAACGCTCCGACACATACTCCGACACAGACTCCGGCTCCACCTACGGTCCGTGTTCCGGATCCAGTCTGTGTCCCTTCTCCTGTCTGTGACCCGACTACGGCTAAAGAAGTCATAAATATTTTGACGAGCTTATGACCGAACTTGGTAAGATTGAGGATCGTGTGGTGCAACGGATGAATGAATTTCGGGAGAAGCAGGAGCAGCTTCACAAGCAGTGTATGGATCTTGTGAAGAGGATCCGAAACCCATAAACTATTGTTTTTTTTACTTTTTAGTTTTTTAGTATATTTTAAATTTTATGAAAAATGACTTTATCTTGTTTTTATTTTAATATTTATGTTTTTTGTATTTTTAAAAATATTTATAAAAAATATTAAGGTTAATTTTAATTTTGTAATTTCTATTTATTTATTCGTTTGCAACACAAAATAATTGATAATACATCTCCAATCACAATTTTTTTTTTTAAAAATAATTTATAAAACCTCTCCAACCAAAATTAAATTATCACGTCGGTGATCCGTCGGTTTTATTTACCGACGGATACCGCATCGGTTTTCCATTGTATCTTTATCCGTTGGTATAAAGTCAGTCTATACCGTCGAATAACCGACGGATTTTAATTTCCGACGCTCTGGAACCGACACCCCGTTTCTATCGGTTATCTGACGGTAGCACTCCGTACCGAAGGAAAACCGATAGATTAGGTCGTCGGTTAGAGCGATGTTTTCTTGTAGTGTTATCAGGATACTTATATATATATATATATATGTATTTTGTAAAAACATGGTGTAACCTAAAAAACTTGAAACCAAACCGAAACTGAACCGAACCGAGCTACATATAGTTTTTATATGGTTTCATTTTTTATAAACTGATAAACCGTAAAACAAAAAAAAACCGAACCGTAAACCAAACCGAATTACATACGGTTTTTATATGGTTTCAATTTTTATAAAACTGATAAACCGTAAAACTAAAAAAATTGAACCGAGATAAAACCGAAAAACAATACCCCACCCATAATTTATATAATGGTCAAAGCAACTCTGAATTATTAAAATCATGGTTATAATTTATTGAGGATTTATTATTGTATTGTGCCTTAGTTTAAGAAACCGTCATAATAAAAGGAAGGTTAGTAACTACGAATACGTTTTTATTTCATCCCTTCCAGTTCCAGAAAAGCAAAAAGTTTAAGGACACTAATTACTACCGGTAGATTTCACCTTAAGACTTACTGGTTTATTGGAATTATATATATATTTATGGATGGAAAAAATATCCTCGATCCGTTTCAAAAAATCAGATATTTTAGGAGTGTGTGTATCTGGATTACGTATTTGAATTTGTCAAGAGTATAAAAATATTATGATAAATTTACTATTTTTCATAACAGACTAGAGAATCTTTTAAAAAACATTACAAAAATAATTTATGGAATAAATAGTATAACACTTGTTATGTTTTCACGTTTTAAAAACATGATTCTACCTTTTTAGCATTCGAAACATTCGTCTAAGTTTTCACGTTTTTAAAAAGTGATTTTGCTATATACCACTAACATGTTAATAATATAAATAGAAAAAAAAAACCTGATTATAATATTAGGCGCTAGACGCTCAGACGACAGCCTCAATCGCCTAAAATCGCATAGATCCCTTTTCAATAATATATTTTTCCAGTTACTAACTACATAGATTTAAATTTATAAGTTTTACTTCTATATATATGGTTTTAAATGTTCATATGTTGTTTGATATGAATTAAATAAATGTTTTTGTCTAATTTTGTTTACGATTTATTAATTTTATTTTCTAATAAATATCTTTGTATAATTTTTATCTATAATATCATATTTATAATATTTTCTGTTGTAAGCTCCTAAACCTCCTAAACTTGTCTAGGCTCTGATTAGGCGTTCTAAACTCTAGGTCACCGCCTGCTTAGCGTCTAACGGTTTCTTGAACATTGACTAAAACTAACTTTTAAGCATTTCTAACTATTTATCTAACATACCAATCATATCCTTTTATATTGTTGTCGCTGATATTATTTTTTAAATCCGCTTAGATTAATATTTGGGATATCTTGAATCTAATCTAATTCACTCCAAAAATTCAGATATCAAATGTATTGTATTTGGAAGTAGGTCTGAATTGGTCTAATCGTATGTCAATCTTATCCTCAATTTCGGGATAGAGAACTCTATCACCATCGTATTGTTATCTTGGTAAGAAGCTCTTCTTTGAATATTTCTTCCAAACTTCCTCCTGGGTACGAGAGAGATCACTTCCGCCAAACTCTACTCGGTTAGAGAATTTGTTCAAGCGCTCTGCCTTTATGGCATCAACAGCTATTAATTGGATTCACGTGCATGTCATTGCTACGGAACCCCCTCTTACGTCGGATTCCATGTGGACTTTCGAGTTTCCGGTGCAAACCGCGATTATCTATCATATTAAATTTCGTACTTCGAAAATTATTGTAATTTTGAACTTTTGGGTTGAGGACACCTCTAAGGATATTGGTATTATGATGTAATCGGGATTATGAATGAAAGAAATTTACTATTGACCTACGAAAATGTTTTGTAAAACCTCTTTAGCGCTAAAATCTAAATGGGTTCAGAAAAGTGAAGTGGTATAACATGCACATGAGGTAATTTGTTACTACTCTTAAATTTAGTGTATTTTGAGTAATTCAACAATGCACATTCTCTCTCTCTAGAATTTGAAAGAAAAACTCTTGGAATCTATATAATTAATGTTTAGATTGATATTTATAATTAAGTATTTTTACAAGGTTATAATACCATATTGTTACACCGATATCTAAATACGACAGTATAAACTTCCAGAATGATTATATACATTCAGTTGAAATCAATGTTCGATCCCAAACGATATGATGATACTAATCACTGACAACCAATTTGTGAATTTAGTTATTGTATCCTAAACATTTTGATGGAAACATGAGGGTTCTTTAATAATTAACAATGATGACCATTTCTAACAATTACTATTTTAGTAAATTAATCAAAACCTTTTATATGTGTTCGTTATTACTGTTGGGAGAAGAAATAATTATTTTTATTATTATAAAATAAAGTAAAAGTTTATAAAGATAGCCTAACTAACATATGGAGATCCGAGAACAGGTATCTTGCTTTTGGAGCTTTCTGATTATTTAAATCAAAATGTTTTCAACTTATGTTCGATCTGAAATTTTATAATATACTAAGATTCTAATTTGTGCAATAAAGTATTTCTTTTAGTTTTGAATTTGGCCACATAGAATGCTAGGAAAAATGGGTTTTCTTGTAAGAGAGTTAATATGATTTAAATATGAATTAATTAAATGATTTAGTTTTCGATATAGCTAAATATGATTCAATATTAATTATTTTTAATGGATTATGTATCAGATTGTTGTTTGATAGTATTTTAGGAGGGTCTGTTCGGATCACATTAGTAAATATAAAACCAATAACAGTAAATAATAATAAAATTTTAACCAATAACTGTAAATGATAATAAAATTTTGAATTGTTATTTTTCAAGTGCCACATAAAATGTGTCACCAAATTTTCTTAATTTCTTTTTTTTCATCTCAATTCAGTTAAACCTAAGATATTAGACTTGGAAACAAATAATAATAAACAAATATTCATGTCTATTTTTTTGCGGTATACAATTCAGAACATATTTTTGGATTTAAACTCAAATTATGACAAACAGCATCGATATTAATACAAACTATTCGGAATCAAGTCTGGCAAATGCATGTACTGTCTATTTTTTTATAAAAAAAACGTTTTCTCATACTATTATTAAATCAATATGTTCTCTGATATTCAAACGGCGTCTCGTGTTCTTAGAGTAGTTCATTGCTGGGAAAGTTCTTAATTAATTACGTAATTATGTGGGCAAGTCAAGTTTGGCTACAAGCCGTTGACCTATTTAAGAGAAGGATGATTTGGCATTTATATATTTGACATTCATAACGAAACTAGTGAATATACATACAAAATGTATTCAATTGGTATAGATACAGTGAAGTGAATTTACATTAAATTGAGAGGTCAATGCTATTGGGTTCATAAAACTTCAGAAACAAATTAAAAAGTCATGTGGCTGCATGTGGTATGAAGGTCGTACGTCGATATCAATTCTATCCCATGAGTCTATTCTTTTTTTCTTTTGTAGCATACTAGCATTGGAGTGGTTTAAGACTTTTTACAAACTTAAGTATTATTAATTTATATATATATATGTGTGTGTGTGTGTGTACGTCCCTCATTTTCAATTTAAAAAGGAGAATATAATATTGGCCTAATTAAGAATTCGGAAAACTATAACAACAAAAAAAGAATTAGAATTCGGGAAACCGAATAGGGGGAAAGAAGCTTTGGGGTACAAGGATGATGAAACTAAGCTTGCCATGTAATGATAACTAGATCATATATAATTTCGTTTAACAATATGCCAAATGTCAGCATCAATTACCAAAATCCAGTAAGATAAATGGGTCTATGATGGGCATATTTTCACAAGTTGAAATAATAAAGTTTGATTTTTCATTCTAGTCTCAGCTAATTTGTTAAAACATTAAAAATTGGAGCATAATAATACATTTGAATTAGTGAAAAAGATGGAAAAAAAATCAGTGACCAAAACATATAGCCTAGTAGTTTATGACTTGTGCTAGTCTCGTCATGACATTACCACGTTGATTCAAAATTTCAAACCCTCGTAATACATATGATAGGTCAACAATTTTTTGCCATTAATGATCTCAATCGATTCCGGTTTGTGATTTTCTTTTAATCAAAGGTGATTTGAATTTCTTAGAAAGTGGACATGAAAGAGTTAATATCTAAGGCTCTAAAAGATGACTCAAATGGATAGGAACATTAAAGTCAATTTGTGAAATGAATTCGGAATATCGACAGCAAACCCTACAGTATACAAGCATTTTTATTGAAAGGTCCCCTATCCACTTGTGAGGGTTTAGTGTTTAGTGTCCCACAAAGGAAACATCAATTAATTCAGGACTACAATAGACAAGCATTCTCATTCTATCACATTTGCAACTCTTGAGTAAGTTACTAATATCATTCTTGTGATAAAATAGTTGTTGTCACAGATTGATTCATATTACAAAAAGTAAGCATATATTATCGGGTAACATTGTAATTTGTAACTGACTTTTTTCAAACACAATATGAGCTCAATGTTCCTCATGTATTTAATATGATATCTAGAATGTAACTATGATATAAAAATTCATAACATCTAGAAAATACCTTCTACATGAACCTTCATATATATTTTATTTTGAAGAGTGGATTTTTTAATTTTGTATAATACTAAATACATGAGTTCGCTAGAAAAAAAAAATTATAGTTTTAGTGAAAATAAGTATTAAAATGAAAAAATAATTTGAGAAAGAAAAAAAAACTCGAAAATATCAAAAGGAGGAGATTGAAATATGAACACTCGTGCAAAGAGTTGTTATCAAAATGTGTATGGTAGACTAGCTTGAAAGAGAAGTGTTCGAACTGCATTATCGATGGTCCGAATCATTTTTTCTGCCCTACAATTGTGCTGTGAGGTCATGAGGGCATGAAAAACAGAAGAAAAATATTTCTTGACGGGCGAAGAAATCATAGAACTTAGAGTTGTGCTGCTAGCCATCGTTATTGCATTGGCGTGATTTTCATAATTGTTTTGAACTTTTAACAAAAAATAATAATAATAATTGCCTGGAACCGATTTTGGACATACTTTGCAAAGTGAAGGAACTAAGAGATGACATCACTTTTCTATCTTAGAGAATAAATCCAAATAAAGTGAGAGAATTCCACTAAAACTTTGTATAGGTGAAACAAAACATGTGAGTGTATAATTTCAATGGAAGCAATGCCCAGAGAAGTGGAAGCATAAAAAGGGTTAATTTTATAGGTTTACTGATTTGACAAACATTACAAAACAAGAGCAAAGCGGAGTAAGATTTTACCAAGTCATCAAGCCGCTTATGAGATTATCTTGTCAGAAAGGAATTATTTTAAGTGGAATAGAATTATTTTAATTGTTCGGAACTCTTGTAATCGTTTTAGTCGTGAATAATAAGTTGAAATTTTTACTCAAGTTTTAGACATTGAATTTTTTTTATTAAGGGTCTTACTGGTTTAAATCCAGCAAGTGCGGTAGCAGTTGCGAGAGTTTGCGAATGCGGGCGATTGCGGTTTCAAAGGCTATAAGCGTTTTGAACGATTGGTTTAGCGGTTGAAAATGATGCGTTTGTGGGAGCTTTATGATTGGTTGAACAGCGGGTACGACAGCGGTAAAACCAAAAATTACTAAAATAAATGTAATATATAATTATAAAAAGGTATAAAAATACCAAAAACTATATTATAATAAAATATAAAAAAAGTTGAACATGATTAATGATAGCTTGCATATTTACATGTTTTCATACATTAATTTAGTGTAGTTTTATGCATTCTAATGTTCATTTAGGATAGTTTTAGTGTATTTGCATGTTTTTGTGTATTTACAGGTACTTGCAGCAAAACCTATGTACGTTTGAAGTGTTTTGAGAGCCTACTATAGCCTAAGGGAAAGATGGAATCGTCACTAGGATCAAGTGCGTTCGCGGAAGGATTTCGTAAAGACCGACGAGCTGAGCATCGACCAGGCGGGGTCGATGTGCTTCCAGAACCAAGTCCCGGACATATACCTTGGTAGTATATACCATACGCGGTCGATGCTGACGTTCCTGAGAAGAAAATAAAACTTCCATTTCTACATGATTCAAGAAAAGGCAACTCGGCATTCTCGGTTTTGAGACTTTAAGAGGACGATTTGGCTTGCTCCAGAAGCCTTAGTAGTATATAAACACATATAATCTCATTAGAAAGAAGTTCCCACTTTTTTGTGCCTCATTTCTCATATCAAATAAAAAGTTCTTCTAAGTTTACTTCTTTCTCTCGTTTATGTTTCAGTTTATGTTTATGATTTAATCTTATTATGTTCTTAGTTTAGTTAAGTTTATTTGTTTATTGTTTATATTTCTAATCCCTATCTCTTTTGTAACCTCGCAGAGAGATAAGAGAGTAGATCCTTTAGACCACGAGGGTGGTGGTCGATGATGGGATCTACTCTATAGGATTTTATTATGTTTGTTTGTTCTTAATCAATCTAACTACTCTATTATGCAATCTTAATGCTAAATCATCTCTTCTGGGAGATGCTTAAGTGTATAACCAAATCCAGTAGGTGTGGTTATACGATTAGAAGCTCTTAGCACCACGAGAGTGGGTTAAAACTTCAGATATGCATATTAGAGAGTATTAGCTATGGTCGAGTTTGTTGTTTGATAGAATAGATCAAAGCTGATCTAGTTGTGGCCAAGCTAGATTAAGATCTCAGAAATACATTGTCACGAGAGTGGGTTGTTATTCTATAAATAGATCTATCATTCACTTTGTATCTTAGACACGTTTTAACGTAGTTAATCGTTGGATGGTGTGACAGCCCCAAACGATGTGTCTTTCACACGTGAAAGTAATCGATGATGGGATTGCGTGTAATGCGTGAAGGTCGCCACAAGAGTGGGTCTGACATAGTGACTAGCATACCACGAGAGTGGACTAGCCTATAATCGATATCCCGAGATTGACAAATACAAACTATTAGGTAGAACATAAATCCTAAATCTAGATTCCCTGTTAATCGACTATCGGCCATTTTTCTGTAAATAATTATTTAAGTTATTTATTTTAGTTTATTTATTTATGTTATTTATATTATTTAATTTACTTTATTTATTTATGTAATTTAATTTATGTTATTTATTTTATGCTATTTATTTTAGTTATTTAATTATGCAATTTAATTATGCTTTAGTTGTTTAGTATTTTTATTTGCTTTATTTATTTTATGTTCTTTACTGTTTTTATTTATTTATTTTTTATGCATATTAGTTTAGGATACAACTCCCTCTTTAATTATCCCGTCTATATTAGATCTGTATTTGCATTCTCTGTGCGTTATTCTATTTTTCTGTGGATCGATCACGTACGTACTACAATTGCATTGATTGTGCACTTGCGGTCTTCTGGGTTAAACTCTCGAGACTATCCTATAGGTAGCACTCGAGTAAAACTTGAGAGGGAGATAAAATTAAACAAATACGATAATATCTCCACGTATCAATTAATAATGAAAAACCATAAATAAAGTACTAAATAATTATTTTAAAAATAAACAAATATATTTTATAGTGAAACACAAATAATTATTCATATTGAAAGATTAAGGTTAACGCATGATTAGTGTTTGAGAATTATTGTGAATATATATAGGGCTTGATAATATATTTTTTTATTTGTTGTTTACGTCATTTTTTTTTATAGCCACCCGCTATCGCCCGTAACCGCAACCGCTTACGAAAAAGAGCTTTTAAAATTTAGTGATTCCGAACGGCTTGGAGTAGTATAAAGTGATTTTGGTGATTGGTTTTAAACACTAATAACCGCCACCATACGCAACCGTAGCGTTTGCGGGAAAACCAATCAAGTTCTAACTTCTAAGTGTTATACCCATTCAAGCTAGTGTTAAATAGACTAACTTCCGTAATTGAATTAAATGATCCGTTAAGGCGGATTAAGAGAATAGTTTAGACTCGGTATATGTAACGAAGGACGAAAACCGCTAGTCGAGATCCGAATAATGAAAGGGCTTAGATGAAGAAGTGGACAAGATCTAGGGGTGGATAATTGTTCAAGTTTGTGTGTGTTGTATCATTGTGTATGTGGTAAAATTGTCGAATCTTTTGATGAGAACGTGTTTATTTGGTTCTATAATACGATTTGATTACTGGTTTTAATGATTATAATAGAGACACAAGATTGGTGACTATTAAGAATCAATATATCCCAATGTTTGATGAACTTCGCTCAGAAAGAGATACACAAATAATTTGTATATTTTCGTTGGTTCAATTGTTGTGCGTATAGATCTATTGACAATCCCTACAAGTTGTAGTTCTACCAGACAACATTGGTCGAACCATGCGGTAGATTGCATGATCAATTGGTTTATTGGTGTTTTGAAAGTTATGATGATATTATTTCATTGAAGCGATCGTGATTATTTTATTTTACTGTGAGAAACTGAAATTTTTATCTTAGATTTTAACGTTTGTGAAGATTGTTAACGTTTGCGAAGTTTCAACATTTCATAACAGAGGTAATACACAAGAAAATCATAATCAGAACTCCATAATTAAGAATATAGTTTTTTCCAAATTTTTTTATTACTCATATGTTATAAGTTGCATAATAGTATTTTTTTTTTATAAATTCTTTACATGTACCGTATCATATTAAAATTAATAATTTTTTCATACTTTGAATTATTTTTACATCAAAAATATATAACTAATCTTCTATACCTCACGGACACTACAAGAAAACATGGTAGTTTCCGGCTTTCTAAGTGGAAATTTTAAATGATTTTCGATGTGATGACGAAAGTTATATCCGTCGGGAAAACTTAATTGGGAAATCGGTCGCTGCGATTCCTCGAACAAAATCCGTGGGAAAAAACCCGACGGATTTTCGACGGATTGTAGCTGTTTGAAATAATTTATACGTTTTAAAATACTAAGTATAAATCCGTGGGAAATTTCCGAAGGATTTCTGACGGATAAATAATTACACATTTTTAAAAAATGCTAAGTATATTTTCGTCGGAAATCCGTCAGAAATTTCCCACGGATTTATATAAATGTGGTTTAGGGTATAGGGTTTTTTTTTAAAAGAAAATGGTTACAAACACTTGTATGATGTATATACCGTAGTTTGAAGTTGTAATATTTTAAAATTAATGTGTTATATAAAACTAGAAATTATCCCGTGCTACAGCACGAATTAATGAATCTAAACAAATCCGATTTTTTAATAATAGAATATCCGATATTTTTTGTGCATATCAATATCCGTTTGTGCAAATAAAATTAAATCATATAAAAATATCTGATTATTAACAAATCCGATTTTTTTGGAATAGTAAAAAAACTTTTTTTGAATATTAACAAATCCAATTTTTTTGGTAATCAACTCCACACCAAAAATGAAATTTGTGTTTTTCCATGTAAATTAAAGAATTTTGTAAGAATTCCTTTTTCTTCCCCTAATAATAAAACGAATCATAAATGTTAATATTGCCATAAACATAAAAATCGAAAATTTGGTCAATTAAAACCAATCATAAATGTTAATATTGCCATAAACTTAGTGTTGCTTAATTAAAGTCAAACATAAATGTTAATATTGTATTAAATTCGGGATATCATATCCCGATTTTTTTTAAAACTTCCATTATTTTTAACAATTCCCTTTTTTAAAACCAAAATTGAATATTAAATATATATATTTATAAATATGAATTAATTTCGTTTCCATAAACATATATAAATCGAAAAAATAAATATTTTTATTCTCTTATTACTAAATTACGCATAATGAGAGATTAAAATTTGTTCTTTGAAGTAATGGCAATATGATGTAAATTTTTACCCTTTATGAGGTTTATTTTATAAAGGTACTTCTCAAATAATATATAGGGGATTTAGAAAATTTGATGGAAGTGTTTATATAAGTTATAATATAAGGTATAGTTGATTTATGTTAAATGTATAGCATTTGATGTTGTATAACATATACACTCATGCAAAGTCTTTAACAATGGTGTATTTCTTATTTTATGAATGAAACATGTACATTAGGGTTTCCTAAATCATATAACCTAAACCTTAAACCCTAAACCCTAAATATACCCAAAAACCGTCGGAAATCCGACGGATAGTATACTTATGACACGTGTGGGTTGCCTGGCCAATAGCAAAAAATTCACTATCCGTCGGAAATTTCCGGCGGATAGTGAAATTTTTAGGGTTTATCGCGACGCGGTAAATTGTGCCACCGAAATAAAAAAATTCAGGTTTCGACGGATCTGTCCGTCGGAAATCGGGATATATCCGCAAACCCGTGATTCTTTCTCATTTTTCTCTTATCTCTCTCTTCCGCCGATCTCTCTTCCTCTGGCGATCTCTTTTTAATGACTAGCAAACAATCAAAGTTTGTTGGTGTAAACATAAACATAAACAATGCCCCGGGCAAATAGAATCAAGACAAGCATCTAACGGTCGTTCATACATCTCCATCACATCCACAAGACAACAACCAATCTCATCCACACACATTATAGAATCTGAAGACATGCGCATCTAAAACTTTCAAGAAAAGTTCTGAAGACAAGCATCTTCTCCACCTTTGTGGCGAAGGATGGTGTTATATTTCCCCAGATAACAACCAAAGATATCGTTTTGTCTACACAAAGGTTCCCTTCCAATGGTTTTGTCTAAACCATTTCCAAGTAACAGCTTAAGCATTCACGAAACGGATAACATAAACAAAAGCAGAGTGTAACTATGAAGCAAATAGTTTCTATAAAGTCATGATAAGCTATAAGAGGATCCTTGATCTGAATCCAAATCAATTAGAACAAATTCGTACACTATTGACACAAACAAACGATCCAGAAGCTCAATTTGAATCAGATAGAGAGAAATGGATTAAAAAAAACGCAAAGGAGAGGAGAAGAATGAGACCTACCGATCCAGTAGGAGAAGGAAGCGGCGAGAACTTTATAGCAGAGAAAACACAGAGAAGTGCGGGAAGGAATCCAAAGAGCATAGAAGCACCAGCTTCAAAGAAGATGGCGTGAGGGAGACAAAGAGCTAAGGTTAAAGTGTGGACGGCTACATAAGTCGGAATCGCCCAAATCCCGAGCCGAGCCGATTTTGCAGCAAAATCCACAAAACCTCCGTATACCCTCTATAAGGACTGGATACGCCGGTTTGAATAAACCGTATAAATTGAACCGGTTTAGGGACAAATTCGAGAGAGGAAATGGTTACCACTTATATATAGCCTTGGTTTGAACACTAATTAAACCTTCCACACCTTTTTTTATTTGATTCGAAACATATACATAATCAATTTGAAGCCAAAAATCATTACGAATTAGTTTGGTACAACTTTGGTTTAGATGGTTTGATGATTTGGGATAAGATATTAGTTCTGAAGCAATAACTGAAATTGAACAGATAAAGAGGTTACGGTTTCAGGTGACCTAACAAGTTTTTCACTTGAAACTTGAATCATGATAGGCACAAATTACAATATTCACAATTATCTTGCTAGAACACTATCATGAACAAAGTACACGTGAATACTTTCTTTTTAAATTAGCTGAGCAATCCCAAGAAACAGATACGACAACAAAAAATTGAGTCAGATTCTTCTTCGGTTATCGACTCGTGTTCTCTTGAGGTGAGCTTGTGTTTGGCTGCTCGGTTGTAACCTCTTTTGGTTACCACTTTTTTTCAATCTGTTTACAATGTGACAATGAGGAAATGTTTTAGTCTAGAGTCAAAAAAATTTAGAGTTAACTTGTAAAATACAAACTTAATAGGTTCTTTACCTTATTGAGTTTCTCCGTGACAGTTTGAACTGTTTGATTCATTGAAGAGGATGCAAAATACTCCTACATATCCAATTAAACCCTTATCAGACAAAGATGAACGATATCTCTAAATTTTATGACACAATTTTCTACGAACAAAATCCGTGGGAAAAAATCTGACGGATTGTATCCGTTTGAAATAATTTATACGTTTTAAAATACTATGTATAAATCCGTCGGAAATCCGTGGGAAATTATTACACATTTTTTTAAAATGTTAAGTATATTTTCGTCGGAAATCCGTCGGAAATTTTCGACGGATTTATATAAATGTGGTTTAGGGTATAGGGTTTAGGGTTTTTTTTAAAGAAAATGGTTACAAACACTTGTATGATGTATATAAACAACCACTAAAACTAAAATTGTGTTCCTCTCTCTTTCTAATGACTAGCAAACAATCAAAGTTTATTGGTGTAAATATAAACATAAACAATGCCCCGGGCAAATAGAATCAAGACAAGCATCTAACGGTCGTTCATACATCTCCATCACATCCACAAGACAACAACCAATCTCATCCACACACATTATAGAATCTGAAGACATGCGCATCTAAAACTTTCAAGAAAAGTTCTGAAGACATGCATCTTCTCCACCTTTGTGGCGAAGGATGGTGTTATTTTTCCTCAGATAACCAACAAAGATATCGTTTTCTCTAAACAAAGGTTCCCTTCCAATGGTTTTGTCTAAACCATCTCCAAGTAACAGCTTAAGCATTCACGAAACTGATAATCTAAACAAAAGCAGAGTGTAGCTATGAAGCAAATAGTTTCTATAAAGTCATGATAAGCTATAAGAGGATCGTTGATCTGAATCCAAATCAATTAGAACAAATTCGTACACTATTGACACAAACAAACGATCCAGAAGCTCAATTTGAATCAGATACAGAGAAATGGATTAAAAAAATGCAAAGGAGAGGAGAAGAATGAGACCTACCGATCCAGTAGGAGTTGGAAGCGGCGAGAACTTTATAGCAGAGAAAACACAGAGAAGTGCGGGAAGGAATCCAAAAAGCATAGAAGCACCAGCTTCAAAGAAGACGGCGTGAGGGAGATAAAGAGCTAAGGTTAAGGTGTGGACGGCTACATAAGTCGGAATCGCCCAAATCCCGAGCCGAGCCGATATGGAGCAAAATCCACAAAATCTCCGTAAACCCTCCATAAGGACTGGATACGCCGGTTTGAATAAACCGTATAAATTAAACCGGTTTAGGGACAAATTCGAGAGAGGAAATGGTTACCACTTATATATAGCCTTGGTTTGAACACTTATTAAACCTTCCACACCTTTTTTTATTTGATTCGAAACATATACATAATCAATTTGAAGCCAAAAATCATTACGAATTAGCTTGGTACAACTTTGGTTTAGATGGTTTGATGATTTGGGACAAGATATTTGTTCTGAACCAATAACTGAAATTGAACAGATAAAGAGGTCACGGTTTCAGGTGACCTAACAAGTTTTTCACTTGAAACTTGGATTATGATAGGCACAAATTACAATATTCACAATTATCTTAGTAGAACACTATCATGAACAAAGTATACGTGAATACTATCTTTTTAAATTAGCTGAGCAATCCCAAGAAACAAATACGACAACAAAAAATTGAGTCAGATTTTTCTTCGGTTATCGACTCGTGTTCTCTTGAGGTGAGCTTGTGGTTGGCTGCTCGGTTGTAACCTCTTTTGGTTACCAATTTTTTCAATCTGTTTACAATGTGACAATGAGGAAATGTTTTAGTCTAGAGTCAAAAGAATATAGAGTTAACTTGTAAAATACAAACTTAATAGGTTCTTTACCTTATTGAGTTTCTCACTAACAGTTTGAATTGTTTGATTCATTGAAGAGGACGCAAAATACTCCTACATATCCAATTAAACCCTTATCAGACCAAGATGACCGATATCTCCAAATTTTATGACACAATTTTCTACGAACAAAATCCGTGGGAAAAAACGCGATGGATTTCTGATGGATTGTAGCTGTTTGAAATAATTTATACGTTTTAAAATACTAAGTATAAATCCATCGGAAATCTATGGGAAATTTTCCACGGATTTCCGACGGATAAATAATTACACATTTTTTAAAAATGCTAAGTATATTTTCGTCGGAAATCCGTCGGAAATTTCCCACGGATTTCTGACGGATTTATATAAATGTGGTTTAGGGTATAAGGTTTTTTTTAAAGAAAATGGTTACAAACACTTGTATGATGTATATACAGTAGTTTGAACTTGTAATATTTTAAAATTAATGTGTTATATAAAATTTAGAAAATTTGATGGAAGTGTTTATATAAGTTATAATATAAGGTATAGTTGATTTATGTTAAATGTATAGCATTTGATGTTGTATAACATATACACTCATGCAAAGTCTTTAACAATGGTGTATTTCTTATTTTTTGAATGAAACATGTACATTAGGGTTTTCTAAATCATATAACCTAAACCTTAAACCCTAAACCCTAAATATACCCTAAAATTGTCGGAAATTTCCGACGGATAGTATACTTATGACACGTGTGGGTTGACTGACCAATAGCAAAAAATTACTATCCGTCGGACATCCGTCGGAATAGTGAAATTCTTAGGGTTTATCGCGACGCGGTAAATTGTGCCGCCGAAATAAAAAAAAATTTCAGGTTCCGACAAATTTCCGACGGATCTATCCGTCGGAAATCAGGATATATCCGCAAACCCGTGATTTCTTTCTCATTTTTCTCTTATCTCTCTCTTCCGTCGATCTCTCTTCCTTCGGCGATCTCTCCGCCTCCGGCGAACCTTTCCTCCTCCTCTCCTCCTCGTCCGGCGTCTCCTCTCCTCCTCCTCCGGCGTCTCCTCTCCTCTTCCTCCTCTCCTCCTCGTCCGGCGTCTCCTCTCCTCCTCCACCGGCGGCAATATGTAAGATTTTAGAGTTTTTTTTATTTTTGATTTTGTGGTTTTGTGATTTTAGAATTTTGATTTTGGAATTAGGGTTTTGGAATTAGGATTTAGGTTTCGGATTTTGAAATTAGGATTTAGGTTTTATTATTTTGATTTAGGATTTAGAATTTGTGATTTAGATTTTGTATTTTGGAATTTGTGATTTTGTGATTTTATTTTAGAGATTAGTATAATTAATTTAAGATTTCAATTTAGAAATTTTGTGATTTAGGTTTTATGATTTAGTAATTTATATGTTTGTTAAAACCTTTTTTAATAAATATTATTAAAACTATATAAAAAACGTTTATGTAAAATTGTTTTGTATAATTATATAAAAAAACGTTTTAATAAATTTTTAGAATTAAAAAAACGTTTTTGTATATTTTTGGGGAATTGTCAAAATTATAATTGATTTTTTCAGAATTTATTACTAATTAAAAACGTTTTTGTAATTTATAATTTTATATTTACTAATTTATAGGTTTGTTAAAATGTTGTTTTATAAATATTATTAAAACTATATAAAAAATGTTTCTATATATTTTTAGAATTGAAAAAAACGTTTTTGTATATTTTTAGAATTGAAAAAAACGTTTTTGTATATTTTTGGGTTTAAGAAAATTATAATTAAATTTTTCAGATTGAATTATAATTAAAAACGTTTTTGTAATTTATAATTTTAGATTTAGTTATTTATAGGTTTGTTAAAACGTTTTTTTAATTGTGAAAAGTTTTTCGTTTTTTAAAATTTTTAAAAAATTAAAGAATTTTTAAAAATTATTAGAAGTTTAAGGGCGATTCGCTGGGTTAGGCGGACTTCCGACCCAGGAATCGTCTTCTTCCGTTCCTCAGTTTTCTTCGGGGTACAAAGACGAGATTGAGCGGCTCACCCAAACGGTGAAAGAACGTGACGCGGAGGTCGAGGAGCTTAAGTCCGCATACACCTCGACCCAGACCCAGCTCGATCAAACCAAGACCCAGCTCTCTTTGTTGGAGGCGACTATGAGGATTGCCTTTCCACATCTCTTTCCTTCCGACGACGACAATTTTCCGTCCGTCTGAACGTTTTTTTTTGTTGAACATTAAAATATTTTGTTTACCGAATATTTTTTTTAATCTTAATGAATTTTATTATTTAAAATAATTAAAATTTTAAATTATTATTTCATTAAATTATTTATTAATATTAAAAATAATTTATAAATAAAATAATTTATAAAAATTCAAATTAAATATCCGTCGGAAATCTGTCAGAACAGAGGCCGTCGGAAATCTGTCGGCCTATAGCCGTCGGAAATCCGTCGGTACTACGGTCGTCGGAAATCCGTCGGTACTATGGCCGTCGGAAATCCGTCGGAATATCTGCCGTGGAAACGGTTGCCGTCGACAATCCGTCGGAAAAGATCCGACCGATTATCCGTCGGACGTTCCGTCGGATAAACCGCCGTCGGTTATCCGTCGGAATATTCCGACCCTTTTCCGACGACAAAGTTCCGTCGGAGTACCTCGACGGATTTCCGATGGAATTAAATTTCCGACGAACTGTAACCGACGAACTGTAACCGACGGACTATATCCGTCGGACATCCGTCGGAAACTGGTGTTTTCCGACGGAATAGGCCGTCGGAAATCGCCTGTATTCTTGTAGTGGGAAATGCTTGCCATAGATGAATCAATTGAATAAATATGAGTTGAAAAGAATTAAGTTGAACATCATTCAACCTATTCTCCTACCAAATATTAGATAAATGAGTTGAATTATCTTTTCACTATTTTCATTCCAAATAGTGAAAATAAGATGAATGTTTTTTCAACCCTTTTTTTTATAAATAGTGTAACCGTTTGCACCCCCCAATCTTGTATCTACTAATAAATTTGTAATATAATAATAATAATAATAATAATAATAATAATAATAATAATAATAATAATAATAATAATAATAGTAATAATAACTCAAAATTAAACTTGTGGGTCGGTCTGTATGATTGCCAACTGCCGCAGATCGGCAGACTTAATTTCTGAGAGTCGTATTTACTCTCTCAAACTAAAGATCCCAATCCATCCTAGGGTAGAATATTGGTTTGGACACAACCCATAAACTTTAATACTTACATATATTGCCCACACTAAATGAACTACATTAAAGATCATTTAAGCTTGATGCTAGTTCTAGAATTTGAGTCAGGAAAATACATATTTCTTTTTCTTATCATAAAAAAGGAAGCTTACTAAGAGAGTGTACGTGAGGGATCAGGGAACCATGAACTTAATCAACGGCGTCGTTTAGGGATAAATGTCAAAGGCAAACTTTGTTTAAATTTGAGGTACAAAATGTGAAGATTTTGATTTCTTAAATGTTGCTTTGTTGTCATTAGTCGCATCTGTACAACTAACTCAGAGATTAGGAGCAGTTAATAATATGCCAAATTTGCCATTTAAATCACAACAAAATGAAAAGCACTAGCTAGTGTTAGTAAGATTTAAGAAAATATTAAATTGATGATTTGCCATTTGTCAGAGATGTGTACATATGAGAAATAAGATTTGTAGGTTTGTTGAAAGTTTGTTAGCTAATCACTTTCTCATGAGACAAAGTTGACATTACGAAAATTAATATAAAAAGTGATTTTGTCAAAATCTTTTTTATATATTTAGGTCGGAAACACGAAGTTTGGTGGGAAGCACTTGACAGACACACCCACATGAAAATTACAATTTTCAGATTTTGGTATTTTTCTACAAATTAACAACTGTTTATTTCTCCATAACTTTATAATGTTTATCTTAATCTCTAAATTGGTAGAATCCAAAAAGAAAAAACAACTTTCTCAATGATGTCTTGCAAATTTTGTTTCTATTACATCGTCGCACGTAAGAAATTCCTAACATCGAAAACAAAAACAAATTTATCCTTAATAGCAAAGGATCCAACAATCCAAAATTATTAAATCCATCCTATATAATATGCTATATTATAGAACTGCAATGGGTAAACCAGTGTAATTGGTACAAGTTTTAGAGTTTCTCTACACATTATACATATTTAAAACTTTTTTTTTTACCAATCAAGCTTTAGATTGGTCAACTAAAAATTCATAACCTCTACGACCATATTTTCTTTGTTTGTTCATATCTCGTTTTCATTTCAAAGCCATTATTTTATTTTGTAGGTTATTTTACCATAGCAACAAATTTGAAGCTACGACTAAAATTCTACAGACTAATTTCTACAGTTAGCATTCCTAATCAATCAGAACCTATGTCTCTAACATTTTAGAGCATCTAAGAACTTAGTTTAAAAGCTCTTAAAGTTTTTAGTTAACCATCAAGACCTCAGTTGTTTGTTTGAGTTTACATTTTTAACGTATATTTTTTTCCCAAATGAATTCATAATTGTAAGCATTTTAACCAAGACCTCAGTTTTTTGTTCATATTAGAAGTGCAAATCAATGCAAACGAAAGAAAAATATGTCTACGTCTAGCCTTTACGTTTGCATTTTACAAATATATGTTTTAGAGAAACTCCAAATTTTTTAATTTCAGAAATGTTAATCTTTTTATTTTAGTAAAATATTCATGTAAACGCAAACACAAACGTAAAAATTTCGTGTGAAACAATCAAGGCATAGATCTAAAACACAAAAAGGCATTCTCTAATATCTTCGCCGACTTGGAAAATAGAAAACAGAGAAGAGAAGCTGTTTCTTGGCTTGGTATGTGAAAAATGGCCACAAAAAGTGAAAACGAACCGAAGTGCTTTATTGAAATCCACATGGTGGCAACAAAGCCAAACAATGACCATTCAATAATCATAACAAAGACTGTTCCTCTCGTTTTGGTAGTAAAATGGGTCCCGAGAGAAACTTCCATATTAATTTTGTGGAAGACTCATACCAAAACTAAAGCCTACAAATCGTCATCATTGTATGTACTATGTAGTTTGTAACTTTCTACAACAACCCATACGAACATACCCGCTTTCATGTCTTATAAACGATTTGTGAGGTAATGATTGGTTTCGAGTCTCTCTCAACAAATCATCAACAAAATCTCTCTTCTCATGCCTACCTGAAGAGAGATGAAGCTAAGAATATATCGAGGTCTTCTCATGGACAGACCAAATAAACGATACACGCAATGACACGATACACACAATCACGAGTCATTTCAGAAAAATAAACGTACAAAACTTTGTTTTGTCCTTAAGGTTTTCCTTCAAGAAGGACCACAAATCACAGTTTATATCCTAAATACGTTCATGCTTTGGAAACTAACAGAGAAAATTAGTACCAAAGTCAGCTATTTTCACAAGTAGGACATGAATTCTACCAGGAGATTGTTCTTGATCCAGAGTCTCTATGCAGATGCTTCATAACAAGCAAGTGCATAGATGCGCAGAGGCTTATCACTTCCCTTATTTGAGTCAAAAACAAGGCCTTGGAACATAATTTAATTGGTATACGTAAAGGTCTCATCCCGTGCAAACGATCTTATTTTCTAATTAAAAAGAGTAGATGAATCCGGGAGAACTTATCTTACATTCTGACAATAAGTCAATAACTATGGTTGAATCATCATTTGATTAAAAAGATACAAACCCAACTAAAATTCAATGAAAGTAGTAACATCTGCCAAAAAAATGTATGAGAGTTCAATCTAAACTGAGAGATTGCAAAGACAGTTATGTAACTTAAGAACCTGAATTTCCTTGAAAACATCAAACTTAGCGCAAAAAAATCCCCGGGATGTTAAGCCATCCATCTACTTCAGGTGCTGGTACTAGATGGGACTGAGATAGTTTGCAAATCTACCTGTCAATGTCATCAAAGATAGAAAGTTGTTAGAATCTCACACTCCTTACTGACTAAGATAAATCTCAAGGAGCAATGTGTGTATAGCATAAATCTTTCCAAAACCAAGTTCAGAAGATGCTAAATACGTTATGTCTCGATGATCTAAACCACATCCTAAAGAAGCTCAAACGCCCAACACAACCACACTTGCATCTTTTTTGACGAAATGTAACTAAAGAGTACAGTTAATTAGCTTACTCTTAATTATGTCAGTCTACGTTATTAAGTCTAATCGAGAAACCAAAGAGTACAGTTAACTAATCCAAAGCAGGTTTTGGTATTATTACCTTCATAGGACGTGACATCAGAGGGGAGTTTCGAAACCAGGCAAGCAGCAGCAACGATGCTGTGAAATGGTTGCTGTGTGCTTAGTTCTCGCCGAAGAAACCTTTCAGATTCGAAATCAAAATCGAAAAATTCCAATCAAGGGCATCATAAAAATCAATAACGCCTAACACAAAACACGCAAATTTACATCGAAAGACGGCGAACTACCTAGGAACAGAACCTTCGATTCGAGAAGAAGTGTTGAAGCGCGGGGAAGTGAAATTAAGGTTTGGGACGGAGCTTCGAGCTTTAGGCGAGATCAAACTTCGTGCAGTAGCGTTTCGGATGATGGATCTCATTGACGTAGACCTAGAGGCGATGCCAATTGCAGCCATTTCCTCTCCGCTACTCCTTTCTTCAATTGCTTCTGCAAAATTAGACCTGTCAAACGGTCTGTCCAAGACCAAACGGGCTTGTCCACACGGACATTTGTTTTTTGGGCTGGAATTAGTCAGTCCGCACGGACAACGGACCAAAGCTGACCGTGTCCAATAAAGACCAAGTCCAGATGGGCTTTCCCACGGACAGTCCACTCAATCTTAATAGACTTGACTTTTGATTGTTTTCCTGTACAGTGATATTTTTACGAAACAAGCACATAAGATTCGTAACTCATGACTCATGACTCAATGACAAAACTATGATTCCTAGATCACAAGAATCAATATCACAGTTCAGAAACAAACACTTTATCCACCACAAGAATTGAACTTTTCAAGAATGTTTCAGTTTCAAGAACAATAACCACACTGTTATAAACAAGAAGATACTAGATATCAATACCAACGTTGGATGCTAAGCTTACTTATTTTTAGAGATCAAAGCAATGTAGTGGTTAATCATGATGGTGTCAACAAGTGAAAAACGACTAATGGTGGCTACATAAACTAATGACTCAATGATCACAAGACTCGATATCACAGTTTAAGAAACAACCACTAAAACTAAAATTGTGTTCCTCTCTCTTTCTAACGACTAGCAAACAATCAAAGTTTATTGGTGTAAACATAAACATAAGCAATGCCCCGGGCAAATAGAATCAAGACAAGCATTTAACGGTCGTTCATACATCTCCATCACATCCACAAGACAACAACCAATCTCATCCACACACATTATAGAATCTGAAGACATGCGCATCTAAAACTTTCAAGAAAAGTTCTGAAGACATGCATCTTCTCCACCTTTGTGGCGAAGGATGGTGTTATTTTTCCTCAGATAACCAACAAAAATATCATTTTGTCTACACAAAGGTTCCCTTCCAATGGTTTTGTCTAAACCATCTCCAAGTAACAGCTTAAGCGTTCACGAAACGGATAACATAAACAAAAGCAGAGTGTAGCTATGAAGCAAATAGTTTCTATAAAGTCATGATAAGCTATAAGAGGATCGTTGATCTGAATCCAAATCAATTAGAACAAATTCGTACACTATTGACACAAACAAATGATCCAGAAGCTCAATTTGAATCAGATAGAGAGAAATGGATTAAAAAAACGCAAAGGAGAGGAGAAGAATGAGACCTACCGATCCAGTAGGAGAAGGAAGCGGCGAGAACTTTATAGCAGAGAAAACACAGAGAAGTGCGGGAAGGAATCCAAAGAGCATAGAAGCACCAGCTTCAAAGAAGACGACGTGAGGGAGACAAAGAGCTAAGGTTAAAGTGTGGACGGCTACGTAAGTCGGAATCGCCCAAATCCCGAGCCGAGCCGATTTTGCAGCAAAATCGGCAAAACCTCCGTAAACCCTCCATAAGGACTGGATACGCCGGTTTGAATAAACCGTATAAATTAAACCGGTTTAGGGACAAATTCGAGAGAGGAAATGGTTACCACTTATATATAGCCTTGGTTTGAACACTAATTAAACTTTCCACACCTTTTTTTATTTGATTCAAAACATATACATAATCAATTTGAAGCCAAAAATCATTACGAATTAGCTTGGTACAACTTTGGGTTAGATGGTTTGATGATTTGGGACAAGATATTAGTTCTGAAGCAATAACTGAAATTGAACATATAAAGAGGTTACAGTTTCAGGTGACCTAACAAGTTTTTCACTTGAAACTTTGATCATGATAAGCACAAATTACAATATTCACAATTATCTTGCTAGAACACTATCATGAACAAAGTACACGTGAATACTTTCTTTTTAAATTAGCTGAGCAATCCCAAGAAACAGATACGACAACAAAAAATTGAGTCAGATTCTTCTTCGGTTATCGACTCGTGTTCTCTTGAGGTGAGCTTGTGTTTGGCTGCTCGGTTGTAACCTCTTTTGGTTACCACTTTTTTCAATCTGTTTACAATGTAACAATGAGGAAATGTTTTAGTCTAGAGTCAAAAAAAATTTAGAGTTAACTTGTAAAATACAAACTTAATAGGTTCTTTACCTTATTGAGTTTCTCCCTGACAGTTTGAACTGTTTGATTCATTGAAGAGGACGCAAAATACTCCTACATATCCAATTAAACCCTTATCAGACCAAGATGACCGATATCTCCAAATTTTATGACAAAATTGTTCAAGTGAGCATAATTCAAACACACAAAACACAGACCTGGTTAGAAGAAACTCGAGTTATAGGAGCATTTCTTCTATGGAATTGGTAATCCATCTCTCTCCTAATGACACAAAGAAGAAGCAATCTCATGCACTACCTCGATGTGTTTATCGATCCAAAGAATAGACCAAGTAAACCATCTTGTTTTACCTTTGTGGGGAGAAATTGTCCGTTTGGGTCAACGCCGGTCCAGCTAATTTTGTAACTTGGGAGGTGCTCTTTTCTTTCTGGGCTGTTCACAAGTTGAGAACCATATTTGGCTTGTGAAGTTATACTGGAAATCGTCTTAACAGTTTATATTATCCCCTTTGACATCAACCCTGTCAGTGCTTTTCTAACCCCAAAAACTTTACTAATTCAATGCTATAAACAAAATGTTAGCTTTTACATGTTAATGATGTGTGTTACCTATGAAATAAGTAGGTTAAGATACAGGGATATAATATAAACCACGTATACGGCAATAAATTCAAGGTTATGATTTTTTTGGTCAAGTATAAATACAATGATAATCTCACATTCCACAGCAATAAATTGACAGCTTTTTTGGTTCATACTCTACTGAGGAGCCACAATTTCTCCAATGATAAATCTTTCTTGTTATTGCAAGAAGATTAACTGACAGTAAAAATTAGTTGAAGTGGAAATAGAACACTTACGGTTCAGTCTTGCAAGCACTTCTTTCCTCCTGGTTTCTAACTTATCCTTTGTGTCATTGAGGCTCTCGAATTCAGGAGCATATGAAATTTGGAGCTGATTACCCAAGAAAGCTGATTCATCCAACTTCCTCTTTGCAAATCTATCAAACAACATATCTTAATCAAACAAATTCTCCCTCTGAAACAAAAGTGGTAAACTATAGCAACAAACAAGTTACGCAGATGTACACATTCCACAGCTTTAGCCTAAGTAACTAAAATCCAGAAATCTATCAAACATTAACAAATCTCAGCGAAAACACATTGTTCATTCTCGAATCACAAGTAATACAACGGTAGATTAAATATCGCACAAAGTCAAATATGCAGTTCAATTCGACAGATTTAGCTGAGAAGAACTTAAATCCGAATATCAACACACTAAGAACTCTCACATAAAGGGAAGAAAAAGATAAATCCTATGGTCACTAAGACCAAACAGTGATGAGTTTCACCATACATAACTTGATGATTGGTTGAGTTTTTAAATCAATAAAAAGCCAAATAGTAATCTCAGTGATGCCAAGTTGAGATCATCAAAGGGAAAGAAGAAACAAAACCTGGCGTTAGTGATGAGACGGAATTTGATCCAATAGACATCCGTAAACTCCTCACAGTCTTCCGCATCCATAGGTTTACATCTACTCCGAATCAAAATTAACCAAATCAAACAACCAAATAAACAAATATCATTGTCAATAAGAACAATGCCAGAAACAAAAAGAGGGCAACAGCACTACTCACTCTTCAACCTCTCCATAAGTTGTAAATAATCTCAGGAGATCGTCACCGCAACCCAAAGCTGGAACATTACGTACTATCAAGTATCTGAAACCAACAAAAGGTTCAAAATTTCAATAAATTGAGCCAGAAAGCAAGAAGAACAAATTGATTGAGTGAAATTCCAGTCAGACCTTGATTCATCGCAAACTGTATAAACCCTAACAGCTGGGGATTCATCTTTGTATCGACCCATCTTCTGCAATTCTGAGACGTACACGATTCAGTCCATAATCAAAGAAACTAATACTAATACAAACAAATTGTGACTAATTGAATAAAACGTTCACTGTTCTTTACAGTAATCAACTAGAAGATCGAAAATGTAGGAACTTTAATTGCTCGATACCTAAGTAATTTCACAAATCGATCTCACCAAGTCTGAAAAATTCGAAACCCCAAACCCTAATTTCAGATATTCAGAATAGAGAAACGAAATCAAACAATTGAACCAGAGGGCCAGAGGTAAAGGAAGCGTCTCAGTTTGTGTAATTTTTAGACCAAACGATGTCGTCTCGACGAAACGAAAAACGACGTCGGTTAACAGACAAAAACCAAACGATTTTTGCACACGAAAGTAAATAATTAAATATTAGTGTTAATCGTGTGTGACCCAAAAAAAAAACAAATATTAGTGTTAATCTATAATAATAACAATCTCGAAAAATGAATTTTACGGTTGCCGTTTTGTAATTATAAAAGTTTTTTTTATAGTTGTGTGAAATTTACAAAGTTTCATTTATTCATTTAAAGTTGTATATATTTATCATGTTTTATTGTGTTTTTTTAATTATAACTCTTTGTTTTAAGGGTTATATCGTACAGACGTACACACAGTTGTGAATATTTAATAATTTATATCTTTAACCTATATATTTTTCTCTTTCCTTAAATAACTACCAAAATTTTGTTATTTGACATAAAATTTTCATTTTATGATGAATACAAATAATTTGAATTATAATAACCAACGTTATTATACATTTTATAAACTATTTATTAACATACATCATTTCAAGTTTAATGAAATTGATTATAATAATGTAGAAATTTTAATCAACTTTAAATATGCATTTTACGGTTATGTCTACTTATAGTAACTTTTCGTAAAATATATATTTTAAAATTTTTGAGAAAACAAATAGTTTTAATTTTAGAAAATTGTGTCTCTTTATTATACCTTTTTGTTGAAACTTTATAGGGTTGAATATATTTTATATTTATAACTGCTTTAAAAAATTAGAAAGTTTTGTCTACTCATTATAACT
This sequence comes from Boechera stricta, assembly GCA_018361395.1. Taxonomy (NCBI): domain Eukaryota; kingdom Viridiplantae; phylum Streptophyta; class Magnoliopsida; order Brassicales; family Brassicaceae; genus Boechera; species Boechera stricta. Next base: position 11,643,072 of record CM031541.1, on the reverse strand, counting down.
CTTCCTTCTATATTTTTCACTTAGGATCGTGTTTGTTCACCATAATGTTATTCTACTAATAATTTAAATCTCAATAAATGTTTTCGAAGGCTACATCATAACTTTTGGTGAAAAATATATATTTATAATCGTTAAAACAAAAATCTTTTTGCAAATGTTGTCTCAATTCATTATGACTTTTCGTTTGATACTTTTCTACTCATTTTCTACTCAAGAATTGAGTCTCTTTGCTACAATTGCTTTTAATTGTTATGTTTTTACTAACAGTTGTGTATGTTAAACATTTATGTCTTTTTAACTCTATTTATTTTTCTCTTTTATTCGATAAATTTAATTTTATTGCTAGCATATATTTTCAAACTATTTTAGAATATACAACATTCTGAGTTTACATTTTTTAAAAAAATTCTTATAATATAAAGATTTTTAAAATATTTTTCCCCGCGATCTTCGGGGGAGGGGGATGGTCGCAGAGAACCAATCTTGTTACGGACTGGCGGACTGCCTTTTCGATGATGCATGTTAATTAAGAGACCGATACCCAACTTATGTGATGTCTCCTCTCGTTTCTCTCCTTTCATAGATGATATATGGTTGTTTGTATAATCATCTAAATTAAATCCATGTTGCCGAAAGAAGAACGTAACATGTGATGTGTGCGTGAGTTTCCTACCGGTCTGACTTCAAAGAAGAGCCGAGGAGCACTCCGCCTAGAGCTGATAACATCATGCAGGTATAAGGACACGTGAAGAAAAAATGATATATATAGTTTCATAGCGTTTCTCACCAAAAAAAAACAACTATGTACATATCCTCATTCTCTCATTTGATTTCTAGTAGAAAGTCTATCTTTAATGGCAAGCCAAGTAATAAAAGAGAATCGAGGAACTCCCTGAGTGAACCAGACAACTCGGCTCTAAGAACAAAAACTGATGTTATTTATAAACATTCCATTAAACATTCAATGTCTCGTATAACAAAGATTAATTAATATAAATAAATAAAAACGCGCAGATTTAGTGTGAAGAAGGGTGGGGAATTGGGCGGACAGAGAACTTCATGTTGTGGTTGCAGCCGTTGTGGTCTCCACTGGTGAAGTAGTAAGTCTGAACCTTGCGGAGAAGCAATTTGTAGCCTCCTGATGATGAACCTCCTCGTGCGACCAGCTTCTTGCCTCTGGCCACATCGCATCTCTTGAAGCTCCTCATGTCTGGGAGCAAGTAGACGTCGTTCTTCTTCTTGTTATGGTGCTTCTTCTTGGATTGGGTTTGATAATTGTTGTTGTACGTGAAAACAAGAACATCGTTGACATAGAAAGGGGCATGCTTTAAAGTCCATTCTGTGTAACCGTATCCGTTTTTCCACACAGTAACCGCAATCTTTCTTCCACGCGATATTGGAGCCGTGTGGTTGTGTGTAGAACCGGTGATGCTTGAGTGGTTTGAGCCCGAGCTGTGATTGTTTTGTGTAGAGCCAGTGATGCTTGAGTGGTTTGTGCCAGAGCTGTGATTGTTATGTCTAGAGCCAGTGTCGCTTGAGGGGTTCGAGCTAGAGCTTTGACCGTTGTGTGTAGAACCAACGATGCTTGAGTGGTTTGAGCCCGAGCCATGATTGTTGTGTGTAGGGCCAGAGCTTTGACTTTTGTGTGTAGAGCCAGTACCGCTAGAATGGTTTGAGCCAGAGCTGCTTCCCCAACCCCAGTCTGTATCTGTTCCGTCCGAGCTCCATCCCCAACCCCAGCTTGAACCACCCGAGTTAGAGTCTGAACCACCAGAACCCGAGCCAGAAGAACCGCCAGAGTTGCCGAAGCTCCATCCCCAACCCCCATTCGAACCGGACTGGCCGGAACCCCAACTCCAGCTCCAGGCTTCAGCACTCCCGGAGAAGACGAACGCAGTAACCAGGAGAACTAAGAGTAGCTTGCGTGCCCTAGATAGAACCATCACTTCTTCTTCTTTGATATAATATATTGATTGCTTTCTCTTCTTTTTCTTCTCTTCTTCTTTTTTTGCTTTTGCGAGCTCCTTAGAGTTTTGAGGTTCTGTATTTATAGACTGCGATGGGCTAGAGAGTCGGTTCCCAAATTACATAGGAAATATGAATTTTCTTTATATGTCATCTCAAATCAATAGTGACAAGGATTTTCTTTTTTTTTATATATATATATATATAAATATACTACGATACCATCTTATTCTCTTCATATTTCATTTTGCGAATTTATATATAAACAAGTGGATAAATAATCTAGCCCTCGTCTTTATCATAAACGATTAAATTTGGTTAATTTTCCAATTTCTATTTTACTTTAGTTTATGTGATGAGATAATATCGAAATAGATTACGATAAGATCTCTACGTTATAGGTTATACATTCTTGTAAAACCTAAACTATTTTCATTTTTAATGAAATATTTACATTTTATCAAAAAAAATTAAGATCTCTACGTTAGCTTCTCCTAGATTGTAGGAACTACTTTGATTATGTTCTCAAGTCTATCTATGTAATATCTTGAGATATTTAATAACAATCAGAAACTTTGATACATCCTTGCCTCTTATCTTTATGTCAACAAAAATAAGAATGAAAGCAATGACAAAAGCGTGGTCTTTTTTTTTTTGAACTTGATATCAGTTTCGCAAACATACAACTGACATTTAGCATGGATCAACGTACAAACCTAAATAATTCGCATGCAGAACCGTATGGATACAATATACCTAAAAAAAACTTAGTCGCAATGTGATTCCATTCATAAGACGGAGTGTTACACCCTTAAAGGTTTACATTAGGCAGAGGAACAAAAACAAGAAGCCAATAAATGTGGAGCAGACACAAAACGACACAATTGTTATCTTTGTTTTGAAAGTTGCTGAGTTGGCAAGGGAAGAAAAAGTTATTACTGCAGTAGGAGGGCTTTCGTACCAGGACGATGAGGTGGCAATACAAGACAAGGAAGTGGGAGCAAGAAGCGGCTCAACCCTTCCTAGCAGCTAGGGCATCACAACAGCTTTAAAAGGGAAAGGAGTCAAGGACACAAAGGGAGAGGGTAGTTTTTTTGGTGGATTAGTGTTGGGCTAGATTAGGCTAGAGCCTTTGTGTTTTGGTGACAAAACACAAAGATATCGTTTTTTATCCTTTGTAAATCGTTCATAAAAAATTTCTATACTCTTCTTTCCTTGAATATCCAGTTTTATTCCTTTTGCAGGTATTGTTACATTGTTCTTACAAACAGTGAGAGATTCAGAGAGAAAGGTGAGGGCTTTGTTATTCTTAACGAAGAAGTAGACCTTGGCTCTTATCAACTGGTGCGCCGTGAGCCTTACCACGATCAGAACCATGACAAATCCAGAAGACATCACTGCGGCTTCCGCCGCATCTCTCACAACATCGATGGTCGCTGATCTGAATATCGATGATATCCTCCGTCGCTTAGATGGTGTCGAACCAAACAACAAAAAACTGAGGATACAACAGAGCCTCACTCTCCCCAGCAACATCACCTCCACTAAGGATACAACAGAGCCAGCTATACCACGATATCGTTGGTCCAAATTCATCTCATCTTCAAGGAGCACTGGACTAGTTCGCGAGATCATGCTATTCTCTTGACAATGGGTACACAAGCCATCTCGATCCGCCCTTATCGCTATCCACATGCCCACAAAGAGATAATTGAGAAACTCGTCGCAGATATGCTAAGCGGTATAATTAACTAAAAGCCTTTCAGCCCCGTTTCTTACGTAAGAAGGACTCATCTTGGAAATTTTGCGTCGATTACAAAGCACTAAACAGAGCTACAATACCGGACAAGTTTCTAATTCCGGTTATAGACCAACTTTTAGATGAGTTACATGGCGCTGCGATTTTTACAAAGCTTGACCTCCGATCAAGTTATCACCAAATCAGAATGCGCGAGGAAGACATTCACAACACTGCTTTCTGTACTCATGAAGGCCACTACAAATTCTTGGTCATGCCCTTCGGCCTCATGAATGCACCCGCCAGTTTTCAAGCATTGATGAATGATATTTTCAAGCCATTTCTACGTAAGTTTGTGTGTTTGCCCGATAAGAAGAAATGTTCATTTGGTCAGAATCAGTGGATTATTTAGGCCACATTATCTCAGTTAATGGAGTAGACACGAACCCCTCCAAAACGGATGCAATCCATCACTGGCCATCTCCGAAGTCGATCAAAGACCTGCATTCTTTCCTTGGCCTCACAGGGTATTATCGTCGCTTTGTTCGCAATTATGGGTTACTCGCCAAACTGCTGACTGCTCTCCTCAAAAAAGATGTATCTTGCTGGTCACAGGAAGCACAAACAGCATTTGAACATTTGAAGCAGGCCCTTTATTCAGCTCCAACACTCCGCCTTCCTGATTATGATTAACAATTCACGGTTGAAACAGATGCCTCAGGAACAGGGATCGACGCGGTCTTGCTCCAATCTAAGCAACCAATTACATTTTTCAGCCATGGATTAACAATAAGAGAAATGATGAAATCAACTTACGAAAGAGAGTTGATGGCCATTGTCATGGCGTTATCAAAGTGGAAACACTACCTTATGGGTCGCAAATTCATCGTTTCAACAGATCAACAGAGCCTTAAACACTTATCGGAACAAAAAGAGGTATCTCTCGACTACCAACGATGGCTCTGCAAACTGCTACAGTTCGATTTTGAAATACAATATAAACCAGGAGCCTCAAATCGTGTTGCGGGTGGACTCTCTCGCATCCCACAGAATTGCATTCTCGATGTTGCGGCGTGTATCCTCACCGTAATTGTGCCGTCACCGTTCCAGTTTTACGACCTCCTCGCCGAAATAGATACAGACACCGATTTGCAAAATTTGGTACAGCAAATTAAAGATGGCGGTTTAGTTAAACCGGGTTTCTCAGAAAAAAAAACTGCCTCTGGTTTAAGAACCGACTAATCATACCTAAGCACTCGGTCCACATACCTCTGCTGCTTAAAGAAGCTCACTCTAGTATGATCGGAGGCCACGACGGTGTGCTTAAAACCATCAAGCGATTGTAGCAATCTTTTCATTGGGACGGCTTGAAATCATCTGTCCAGAGATACGTATCTGAATGTGTTGTCTGCCAAACGAACAAGACTTCAACTTTACTTCCAGGTGGTGTTCTCCAACCTCTGCCGATACCATCAACAATCTGGACCGACATCAACTTAGACTTCATCGAGGGACTTCCTTCATCTCAGGGGGCAAATGTTATCTTGGTTGTGGTCGATCGCCTTAGTAAGTATGCCCACTTTCTGCCTCTAAAGCACCCTTTCTCAACCCTAGATGTTTCTTAGGCGTTCACAAACAAAATCGTCAAATCACACGGTTTCCCGTCTTCAATCGTTTCAGACAGAGATCGAATCTTCTTAAGCCACTTCTGGAAAGATCTTTTCAAATTGGCTGGAACGCAACTGAAGTTTAGCACTGCCTACCATCCCGAGACAAACGGACAAACTGAAGTCCTCAACCGCTGCTTGGAGAGTTACCTTCGCTGCTTTGCCTCTTCACAACCTCGCTCTTGGAACAATTTTTTACCATGGGCTGAGCTATCCTACTACACTTCATATCACTCAGCCATCAAAAGTACTCCGTTTGAAGTTGTGTACGGCCGACCACCACCAACATTGCTACAGTTCAAACCAGGTTTCACATCTAACTTTGAGTTAGAAAAAGCTCTCAAAGAAAGAGATGCAACATTAGCTGAAATCAAATACCATTTGCTCACCGCCCAGTAAAAGATGATGCAATCTGCCAATAAACACCGTCGCGATGTGGAATTTGCAGTCGGTCAATTGATCTATCTGAAGTTACGCCCCTACCATCAAGGTTCTGTAGCACGACGCATTTGTCATAAATTATCGGCAAAGTATTTTGGTCCCTTTGAGATTTTGGAGAGAATTGGAAAGGCGGCTTACAAACTTAAGCTTCCCGCATTCACAACGTCTTTCACACCTCCCTACTCAAAGGAGCAATTGGCAATCATCAACCGCTGCAAGACTTACCTGCTGCTCTATCACAATCGGAGGAACTGATCATCAAACCAGAGAAAATATTAGACACTCGGTACAACTCTGCTGGCAAGTTAGAAGCTTTAGTTCATCGGGCATATCTCCCAACCGATGCCAACGAGTAGATCTTGGTACAAACTCTCCTCCAACAGTTTCCTAATATGGAGCTTAGGGACAAGTTCCCTCTCAAAGGGGGGAGCATTGTTACACCCTTACAAGTTTACATTAGGCAGAGGAACAAAAGCAAGAAGTCAATAAATGTGGAGAAGACATAAAACGACACAAATGTTATCTTTGTTTTGAAAGTTGCTGAGTTGGCAAGGGAAGAGAAAGTTATTACTGCAGTAGGACTGTAGGAGGGCCTTCGTACCAAGACGATGAGGTGGCAATACAAGACAAGGAAGTGGGAGCAAGAAGCGGCTCAACCCTTCCTAGCAGCTAGGGCATCACAGAAGCTTTAAAAGGGAAAGGAAGCAAAGGGAGAGGGTAGTTTTTTTGTGGATTAGTGTTGGGCTAGCTTAGGTTAGAAGATTTGTGTTTTGGTGACAAAACACAAAGATATCGTTTTTCTATCCTTTGTAAATCGTTCATAAAGATTCTCTGTACTCTTCTTTCTTTGAATATCCAGTTTTATTCCTTTTGCAAAATATATTGTTACATTGTTCTTACAAACAGTGAGAGATTCAGAGAGAAAGGTGAGGGCTTTGTTATTCTTAACGTAGAAGAAGACCTTGGCTCTTATCACGGAGCCATTGGTGCATTAAACATTGAGATGTCAGAGATCTACCAAAAGGATAAAGTACAACAATAATATACAGAGTATATCTCTGTATTCAAATATTTATGTAATAATTACAAAGCAACAAGAATCAAGATGGGACCAAGATGACGTAATCAAACTGTCGGCACCACAACAAGACGACACATATCCAAGACTGTCGGCACCATAAGAAGACGACACGTAGCATCATACTAACACAAGACAACATCAGCTTCCCCTATAAATATTCGACTCTACTAAACAAAGAGGACACGAACGTTTTCTACAAAAACTTCTCTCTCTAAAAATCTCTCAGCCATCTCTCTCTAAAACTCTCTAAGTTTTCAATAGTTGTACTCTTATTCAACCCCTATAAGTTTTAAAGTTGAAATTCAAATCAATCTTTATAAGTTTTAATCATCAAATTTAAGAAATTACCTCATATAAACTGCATTTGCTATAAAAGAACATGAACAAACTTTATCTTTACAAAATGAATTTGAAGAAATAAAATTATTATCTTCAATTGCATTAGATAAAATATAATTACATTCATTTTGGATTAGTACAAATAGCTATCAAACAATTATCAAGAACTGGTATTGATTCACTATACTAATGTTATTAAGACAAACTTTACCAAAATTTGAAGCTATTTCTTAGAACAGTCTGATCAAATTTATGCTGGGGCAATTTATTTTAAGCGTGCACCAATTTTCAAGTAGCTTACGATCCAACAATACTTTCGAACACTTTAGTTTTAAAGGTTCATTTACCAGAAATTAAATTTCAAAATGAACGACATGGATATTTATTATTATATCGATTATATTTTAAACAATCAACATCCGAATTTAATCCTAGATGTTTATTACAAGATAATAAGGGAGAAACCACAATTTTATCAGTTCATAGTAAAGATACACCAAGCTACTTATGCACCACAAATTAAAATGGAGCAAAATAACTATTCCGGATCAATGGAAAATAGAAATTACACAACCTCCTAGAAATATTGAACAAAGAAATATCTTGAGAATTATTGAACAAAATAATGGAAAAATATTATTACAAATTAATTCATTCAGAGAACCCTTAGCACCAAACATAAGTTCCTATCATTCAAGAGCCTCCTTTTCAGAATATCGTACTGGTCCGTCTAGTACAGAATCAGATACCGAAAGCGTAAATCAAAAAATTAAACAAGACAATTCAATTAAATTTAAAGCACCTATAGCTGAACCAGAACAAGATATGTATCCAACATCTCCTACACCATCAGATTTCAAATCAATAAATGTTATAAATAAAGAATTCGGAATTAATAAACAATATCTTAAAGAAGACTTTTATTCAATAGAAAAAAAAAATGGTATTTTAAAACATTTTCTAATAATCAAACAACCAATTTTAGAGAAATATGGTATGAATTTATGATAATAAAAGAATTAACTATTCCATTTTTTACATGGTTCGAAACCTATTCAATAGAAAACTATATTTACTATCCTTTTAAATCAATAAACACTAGTTCAACTTCAAGTCAAGTATGGGAACAGACAGATGGAACTAAGGTTAAAGCTATCCATCCACCTTTAAAAGATATAAAAAGAAATACTGCAAATCGGCAAATTATTGCTACTCTTTTTAAAACTGGAGCTAACAGAGAAGATAAAGAACCAGTAATTGTAAGTGATATAAAACCAATATATCAACAAAATAATTTCCAAAGTCAACTACTCTATACAATATCTAAGCAAGTAGATCATATAGATAATAAATTAAATCTCAACGAATCAAAGGAAATAGATCATTATAATAAAAACATTCAACACCCCTTTTCAACTATTTCCACTCCAATCTTTAAACCAATACCTAGACAAGTAAAATTTCTAGATAACGAAATTCTAAAATCAATAGCATCAAAATTAGATAAATTAGATAAAGGAAAAGGAATAAATAATATAGACGAAAATGATAATGGATCTATTCAATCATCTATCCAATCAGATAATGAGATTCGAATCGTATAAAAAATAAAATTATGAAATCGTAAACCTTATTACAAAAACATTCCCTCACATTTGTTATTTGAAGAACACCATAATTATTCAATAATATATATACTGGTGATGGTATATATGAATGAAATATAGATGGACGTTCAGAATACGAAATAATGAATTTAATTCAAGAAATGGGAATGACAGCGATAGTCTATAAAGCTAAAGGTAATACTGATAAGCAAGCATGTGTCTTATTAATTACTGGATTTAATGGAGCATTAAAATATTGGTGGGATAATTCTTTAGATGTAATTACACAAGATTCAATTATAAATCACATTGAAATAGTAAGAGTAGAAACCGAAGATGGTGTTTATGAAGAACATGAAAAACAAAATGCTGTAGAAGTATTAATTCATACTTAACTATGCATTTCATAGGAAACCAGAAGAATTAGAAAGTAAAATTATACTAACAAATTTAAGATGCCCATTAGGCGATTTTAAATGAGTACGAATATATTTATAACCAATATATTCAAAGGCATGATTGTGTCAATCTTTCTGGAAAAGCGATTTATCTCGGATTACCTTTTCTTTGCGAAAAGAATAATCAACAAACTAAAAAGACTATTACAGTGAATGACCAATCCCACGGAATACCATAACATATGGGCAATTATTTGCCTTTGTTAAAAAGAAGGATTATCAATATGCCAGAACATAAAGATAAAAAGCAGTAAAAATTTTAAGTTGATTTAACTATGGGTTCATTACGTGAACAATATGATTATAATAGACTTAATCCACCTTCAAGTAAAAGCGATACAATATAAACAAAGAAACCATAGATACTTAAAATATAACAATATAATCAACAACCAAACAGTAACTATTCTAAAAAAAAATTATTCAAAAAATACAAAAATTATAAACCAAAACAAAATTAGTTCTGGAATTGTAAAAGACCACCATACCTTAAAAAGAATCAAAAATGAAAAAAGAAAATCAATGAGATATTTCAAGATCAACCGACATACAGAAAAAATTAACTAAATTATTATTATCAGATTGAAATTATAGTGATCTGAAGGTAATTATTGATAAATGATATAGAAAATCCAATGATTCCTCGAATCTCGAAATTATCCGATAATTTATGTAATTGTAAAGCAATTAATGTTATAACAGTAAGATTATCCTTGTCTTTGAATGAATATGTAAAAATTTGAAAATAAGTTGTTTGATTCTTTTTTTGAATAACCAGAGATAACGACAAACAATTTTTATTAGATATAATAGATAAAATAGATAATTCAGATGTTAAAAATGATTATTTATTAAAAATAAAAGATATAGTATATCAAGAAAATCAATTACAAAATCCACAACCCTTTAGTCTAAATAAAATAATTGAAAAATATCCATCCCAAAGTTTATTTAAACAAGTAACTCCAGGAGAATTACAAAACGAAATTAAGCAATTAAAAACCGAAATCAAAGAATTACAACTTGCTGTTAATCAACAAAATCTGAATCAATTACAAATCAATGCTCGTTTAAATTTACTAGAAACAACAAAATCTCAAGCTTCAACAAGTAATCAAAATATTGAAGAAGAAAATAACTATATCCAAAATAATAATAATATAAACTATCAAAAATGGTACACTAATATTACTTTACACATAGGACATAATTTTCAAATAAATACAATAGCTTTAATAGATTACGGAGCAGATTATAACTGTATTCGTGAAGGATTAATACCAATAAATATTATGAAAAAACAAGCTGAACAGTTTAAGTGGCAATGGAAGTAACTTAAAAGTACAATATAAATTACCCAGGTGTAAAAATATGTCAAGGATATTGCTTTAAAAATCAATTCATTCTAGTAAAAATCTGACTCGAAGTTATAATAGGTACACTTTCCTTCTCAAATATACCCATTTCAAAATGTGAGTTAGGTATAATAACGAAGTAGTAGGAACAAAATTATCATTTAACTTCTTATCACCAATAAAATCTAAAAAAATTTTGTATCTTCAACAAAACACTCTGAGATAATCAACTGGATAAATGGTAAACAACGGCATATTCAATATCTGAATGAAATAACATAAAAAATTGAAGAACAACTTGAAACACCTAGTATTCAAGATAAAATAAAAACAATAGAGAAAGATTTACTAAATTAAGTATGCTCGAGAATTGCCAAATGCATTTTGGGAAGAAAACAACATCGTGTTCAACTCCGTATATAAAAGAATTTAATGAAAAACATATACCAACTAAAAGCAAGACTATTCAAATGAGCAGAGAATTATTAGAACATTGTAAACAATAAATTAATGATTTATTAAAGAAAAATTTAATTAGACCTTCCAAGTCTCCTTGGAGTTGTTCAGCCTTTAATTAAATAATCAAGCTGAAAAAGAAGAGAGTACCTCGATTAGTAATTAGCTATAAACCACTTAGATATTACAATGGATTAGATATCCAATACCTAATAAAGAGACTTACTAAAAAGACTTTCATGATGCAAAAATTTATTCAAATTCGATATGAAAAGTGGATTCGGCAAATTGAATAGATGAACAAGACAAATATAAAAGCGGCATTCCACAGTCTCATTTGGACATTATGAATGGAGCGTAATGCCATTTGGACTTAAAAATGCACCCTCAGAATTTCAACACATAATGAATGATATATTCAATAATTATTCAAAAATTCACTTTATTACATTGTGATGTATTAGTTTATTAAATCCTTAGATCAACATATTAGCCATTTATATACATTTTAAATATAATAAAGAAACATGGATTAGTATTATCTGCTAAAAATGAGTTTATTTCAAACAAAAATTAGATCTTGGTCATAACATATATCAAAACAATTACACATATGAAGATCTATTGAATTTGCGATAAATTTCGATGAATTACGAGGAAAAATCTCAATTCTGAAGGTTCTTGGATATCTAAACTATGTTTCATTTTCTTCCAAACCTTAGGAAAACCATTCAACCTTTATTTCAGCGTCTACGAAAAAATCCCAAACCTTGGACTAATACCCATACCAATTTAATTGAGCAGATCAAACAAAGGTTAAAACTTTACCTTTTATCTATACCTCATCGAAAGCTAATATGATAGTAGAAACCGATGCCTCTGAACAAGGTTATGGTGGTATACTAAAACAAATTCTCACTACCCGAGTTTATAGTTAGATTCCATTACGGAATCGGTTAAGACCCAGAAAAACTACTCTAGATTAAAAAGGAAGTTCTTTGTTGCTGTATTTCAAAATTTCAACGATTTAATAAACAAAATTTTTTTTATCACGGTTATTGTAAGTCATAAAGAAATTTTACAAAAGGATGTCAAAAATCTAGTATCAAAACAAATTTTAAGCGGATAATATTTTATCGGTTTTCGATTTTGATACTCAATACATTAAAGGAGAAAATAATTCTTTACCCGATTTTACTTCGAGAATATTTACAGGGTAAAACAAGTGATATTCAACAACTATTCAAGATGAGTGAATCAAAAGCAAGCAGTGTGCAGGATTATATCAGAATCAGCCCATCTCCAGGGTAAACCTCTTACTATTCAAAATGCTTTCTCGGCACTCGCCGAATTTCCTCCATTGTCTTACTCAAAAGCAGCCGCTACTGAAAAATGCAAAGGTCCGGCTTCAACTACTCAAACCTCCACTCAATCCTCCACTAAATCTACCTATCATCTTAAACCACAAAAACAACACCTTCTCACTACCCAATTTACCAAAGCTATTACCCTCAAAGAACTCCAACAATTTACTCAAAGAGTCTTCTACGATGATAGCCTCTACCTTACTGACAACCTTACAAAAAACCGTACCTTTTATGAGTATATTCTAGTAGACTCTAAATCCATAGAAATTACCCATTATCCAGATAAAACCAACCCTAACCTCATCTCCTATTCCACCTGCAAAATCCTTAAAATCGCTTCTATACAAGACCTTGGCTTTATCCATCACTATACACAAAAACCCTTATCCACTCCAGGTTACCATATTCCTGGATATACTTACGTTGACTACCAAAATGCTTTTTTTCGTACCTTCTACCTTAGATCCTACGACCACTCCTGGTTTATCTCTTTCGACCTCAAATGTCCTAAGTCAATCACAGGATGGTTCAATGAATGGTGGTATTGGTTCGGACCTTCCGACCCAATTTATCTATCAGAAATACTCAAAACCTCTTTTCCTCACTACCTCAAACACTTACCTCCGCAACCTGTTGGTCCACTATCCAAAATCTCTTTCCACACTGACATGGGCATTCCCTGGATATGTTCATGGCATTTTAACCTCACACTCCATCTCCAAGACATGCCATCTTCTCTTATCCGAGAATTCCGCGTCAAATGGTGGGATAAATATAACCTTGATTGTTGCTCCTTATCCAGCATTTCCAACTTCTTCCAAATCCATCATCAACTCCATCACGCCATCAAAGTCGTCTCCAAATCAACTCTATTAGTCACACCAGATCAATTTCTTCCACCCCTCCAGTTATCCACACTCCCCAAACATCCTCCGACATCGAGCCCTACACACTCCACTGGCTCCTCCACATCAAAACGGTCCTCTAAAAAGGACAAACTCCACAAAATTCTCGATGCTCTTCGTCAACAAATGAAATCCTTCGATGACGAAGACCCTATCCAAGACAATGATCCTTACGGCGGTCCTCTCTACCAAGACCCGCTCGAACAATAAAAAAAAAAAGTGTAATTATATGTCTATATATTTTCGCGTCTTTTGTATATTCTAGTAGACTTTGTATATTATTATTGTACTTTACTGCTTATTTTATTTTGAAAATAATCTACAGAGTATATCTCTGTATTCAAATATTTATGTAATAATTACGAAGCAACAAGAATCATGGTGGGACCAAGATGACGTAATCAAACTGTCGGCACCACAAGAAGATGACACGTATCTAAGACTGTCGGCACCATAAGAAGACGACACGTAACATCATACTAACGCAAGACAACACTCAGCTTCCCCTATAAATATTCGACTCTACTAAACAAAGAGGACACGAGCGTTTTCTACAAAAACTTCTCTCTCTAAAAATTTCTCAGCCCTCTTTCTCTAAAACTCTCTAAGTTTTCAATAGTTGTACTCTTATTCAACCTCTGTAAGTTAAAAGAAAAATGAAGATTTCATCTATTAAAAAATAAGATATCAACAGAGATTTTGATTGAAAATAGTCAAAGACATGAAATTGTTTTTTTTCCTATTTATGCCTGCTGAGAGAATGCCAAAAAAATATCAGTTGAATCTACGTCTACTCCGTGTATCATTCCATAGTTAGTTAATTCATGTAAATGGAAAGATCCGCCCAACAATATCTTATTTGTTTGTTCACTTGTAAGTTTTTTTATTTTATGATACCAAAAAATACATAGAAATATTTTATAGTTTCTTTTGTGGTCAATAAAATAAAATGTTATTTTAAACGCATCATATTTTAACTATCACATGGCTATATGTGTTCTTAACATTTTTATCTTCAATTAAAAAAAACTATATGAGACTCATATAACTTTATAATGGGATTATTACAGAAACTGCCATTTGTTGGCACAACACTTGTGGATTTATCATTTTCATGATGGACTTTTGTGGATTTGCCATTTGTTCCCGCTGAAAAAGATGGTTTTGCCCTTGCATGTTTGGGTTGAAGAAAACTCCTTTTTTAAAAAAAAAAATTCTTCCTCTTGTTATAAAAACGGTGTTTATAAATAGTTATATTACCGAAATATAAAAGAAAGAGATTTTATCAGAGAGATTGTTGTGATATTGTAATGTATTGAATGTGTTGGAATGTTTTTTACATTAAGCAGTCACATGAGTTACTACAAAGACGCATAAGATATGGCTCCACAATAAATATAAATTATTGTTTGGACGGTGCCAAACTTCTGCCTAACTTTTATAACACTCCCCCTTGGAGACCGATGTCACTTACGCTATGCTCGCTTATTTGTTGTCTCGTTAAAAACCCTTATAGGAAAACCCAGTGGGACAAAACCTCATAAGATAAAAAGAGTACAACTCGCAAGCTCCCCTTGAATAACGATTACGTCATCTCATATGTCTCGTTGATGACGCATTCCGATGTTATGAACATGTTTCTTGAACATCGAGGTGGGCAATGACTTTGTGAAGAGATCTGCAGCGTTGTCGCATGATTTGACGTATCTCACTTCAATGTCTTTGTTTTTCTCAAGCTCCTGAGTGTATGCAAAGAACTTTGGAGGGATATGTTTGGTTCTATCACTTTTGATGTATCCTTCTTTCGTTTGAGCGACACACGCAAAGATTATCTTGATAAGATGGGTGCTTTACGTGATTCCGCCGTTGAAATGTGCGCCTTATCGATCTTAGCCATACACATTCTCTACTTGCTTCATGGAGGGCGATGATCTCGGCATGATTCGAAGAAGTAGCCACAAGCGTTTGTTGCGAACGCCATGATATAGTGTCTCTCGATCAGAATACATATCCTGCGTGATCTGTGAGGATCCGATAAGTATCCTGCATCCGCAAAACCAATCATTTGACCATTTGAATTGTTAGGATAGAATAATCCTAAATCAATCATCCCTTGAAGATATCGAAAGACATGTTTAATCCCATTCCAATGTCTTCGAGTAGGGGATGAACTATATCTTGCCAAAAGGTTAATGGCAAATGATATATCCGACCTAAGTAATTGCGATACATAAGGGCTCCAATCGCACTTAGATATGGCACTCTGCCAAGTATCTCTTCATCTTCCTCGATGGTGAATGGATCACAACATTCTGTTCTTACGACCATGAGCGAGAGGAGTAGCCTTATCCACGTTAAATCTTTTAACACTCTTTGGTATATGTGGATTGATGCACAAATATACCTTTGAGATCTCTCAATTTGTGCCAAGACAATACTTTGTCTCCGAGATCTTTCATCTCAAATTCTCCTTTCAAGTACTGATGCTTCCTCGTATTTCAGCCGATCATATTTAGATCATCAACATATACCGCGATTAATATAAACCTGATGTTGTTTTTGATGAAAACACATGGACATATAGATTGTTTACATATCCTTCTTTCATCAAGTGTTCACTCAGCGATTATACCACATACGCCTCTGCAATTCATATAATGATCTTTGTAATTTTATCGCACATAACTTTGGGTTTAACTTAATGCTTCGCATTTTGAACCCATCGTGATTTTCATATAGATATTGGTATCTAATGATCCATACAGTAAGCGTGACAACATCCATGAGACGCATTTCTAAATTCTCTTTAGCTAGATTCATCAGAATCTAAATGTTATCGCATCCATAACGGAGAATATGTTTCCTCGTAATCTTTCGGTCTTGAAAAACTCAGCCACGAGGCGAGCTTTATATCTCATAATCTCGTTTTCTCATTTCGCTTTCTAACGAATACCCATTTATATCCGACTGGTTTCACATCTTCAGTGTGAGTACAATAGTCCGAATACTTTCGCTTATCGAGAATCAAGTTCAACTTGCAAGATCCTTCCATTTTGGCCATCATGTCTTTTCGACATTCGTACAGATTTTGGCTCTAAATCATCGCTTTCATCACATATTTCGCAATAAGGTATATGAAAACGCTATCGATGCTATCAACTTCATGTCGATTCCATATTTTCCCATTGAGGCATAATTGATGGAAATCTCATGATTATCTTCGGATTATCATGATTATCTTCTGATTATGAGCCATGTTGATTCGTCTCATGGTTTGTTTCTTCCAAAATATTTTCTGCTATTTGGGATCATTATGCTTTTCATTTCCTTTCTTTTCTGATTTTATCCAACCAACAGTCTCACGCTCACTCTCACTCACGTGTATCATCCGCTTCCACCTTCATGTGGTATTTCAATTCGAGCAGGAGCATTTGCAGCTGGTGTGTGATTTAGTTATGCTTTATCTCGCAAATGCATCGTAGCGATTTGCAATGTTCTCAGATATGATCCGTCGAACTTCCAGCCCGATCGCTTGGTGAGGATCAAAGTGTAACAATGATGGTACACACCACTTGATATCCTTCTCTACTTGTTTATTCTCTCCCTTAACCGGGAATGTTTTCATCATCAAACAACAACGTGCATTCCATCTGTATGTTCGTGGTGGTGCACAGCACACATATACCGCACAACCAAAAATTTAGATGAGAAATATTCGTTCTCGACCGAACGTTAACTCGTAATGGGAATATTTATGGTATGCACTTGGTCTTATCCGATTAGTGCTTCTCGCATAAGATAGCATGTCCCCATACAGATGTTGGGAGTTTTGATCTCATTATCAATGGTCTTGCAATTAATGCAGCCGCTTAATCAACGATTCACCAACCCATTTTGAGTGTGAACATGCTACGATGTTCAACTTCAATTCCCATTACCATACAAGAATCATTAAATGCTTGGGAGTGAATTCACCAAAGATTGTCTAGCTAACTCTTTTAATGGGATAACTGGGAACGTGCCTCGCTTGATTATTATCTGAGTTAGAAATCTCGCAAATGCTATATTCGAGATGATAATAGACAAACATGTGACCATCTCGTGATGCGCCAATCAGACCATAAAATATTGGAATGGTCCACATGGTGGATGAATCGTCCACATATATCACCTGAATTCGCTCAAGGAATTTTGGTGATTCTTTATCAATCTTGAGTGGCGAATGCCTTATGATTAATTTTCCAAGAGAACATGCAACACATGTTGTTTTATTTCCCATATCAATCTCTCCGGATTTTTGTGGAATGACCATGTGAGTTCTCTATTATTCTTCACATCATCATGGGTGACCTAGCGATCATGCCATAATATGAAATCTTCTGGATTTCTTTTTAACCACAAGATGTGATTCTATTGCATCTATATACGTTGATGCAAACCGAAGGAAGTTTTAGTAATTTTTCCTTAATAACCCTTTTTCCCGATTCATCGAAAATATATACATATACTCTTTCCATTCTCGTCATAGACGAGTATCATATCCTTGAAGATATATGTCTTTAAAACTCAACAAATTCCTTTTGAACTTGGAGCATATAAGGCGTTATCAAGAAAATTTTGCTCCATTTGGCAACGAAAACGGCTTTACTCCTTTCTATCACGCAGGACTCGATATCGTGTTGACAATGATATTTTTGGATTTTAAAGAGAAGTATCTTCGTTTCTCGAATAGTGTGCGTTGTTCCACTATCCGTATGCAAATTTCTCTTACCATTTCTTTCGATATTGTCTCTTCAGATTATGATCCATTTCGAACAAATATTATTAATAAAATCACAAACAATTATAATTATAAAAACACTCAATAAAAAATTCATCTAAATCATGATGTATTTATTTGAAAATATAATATTATTATTGAAAAATAAAAGTACATAATTATTAATGGCATTACTGAAACTGTTCGCAGCTTCACTACAACCGCTTTACATATTCATGGTTGGCTAGTCATCATAAAGTCAAGAATCGGGTACGTTGTTCCTCAAGATTCTCATTTAAATTTACTTCCTTCCTTTCTCTGAGTGACTCTCAGTAATTTACAAAGATGAGGAGGTACGCACACACTCGAGACCAATGTCCTTGATCCGCATCGTAATGATGCCTTCACGCTCGTGGTATTTTCTTGAATTTCTTTCCTTGGGAAGATTGTTCAGTCGGATCCATTTAAAGGACTTCTTTCTGGAGTGTGAATCCACCACGCCCACGCCCACACCACGACCATATCCACGGCCATGGCCACGACCACGACCCCGATTTGTTTGATATCCTGTTTAGATATTTTGTTTCCATTGCATTCACTTCGTGGAATGTTGTTCCAGTCGAGCATTGTGGTTCTTGATAAGAAGTTCATTTTTTCTCGCTATCATAAGAGCCACAATCAACTCGAAAACCTTTATATCCGCGGTTTCTGTGATTGTTCTGCAGATATGTGGTTTTTATGAAAGGTGAGATAAGTTTTCAACATTTCTGCTTCGAGACAGTTTTCCACAATATTCCAATGCGTCGCTATCCTCAACATACAGTAATTAAATGTCTCCACCTTTTCATAATCCTGAAATCTCAGGTTTGCCCATTCATCCAGAGCATGCGGGAGAGTTATCGCCTTTTGATTATCAAACCTTTCTTTAAGAGCTTTCCATAACTCTGCTGGGTCTTTTATCTGTGCATAATCGTGAATTAGATTTTCATCTAAATGTTTCCTCAGGAATATCACAGATTTCGCTCTTCGTGAGGAAGGCTTGTTTTATGGTATCGAAAGTTTTTCCGATCCAAGATATCTCCATATCGGTGGTCCACGATGTAGTTTGCACGCTTATTTTGAGAGTGAAACGAAGCTTCTCAATATTTGCCATTATTTTCTAAAAATGAACAAAACCAAAATATAATTTTATTAGAATGATTATTAAATCGATTACATGTTAATAAATAAAGCGATTACAAAGACAAATATCCCGTAAAAAATTAAAGCAAAACTAAAAACAAATTCCTCGGGGGTAAATTCCCCAACGAACATGCCGTAAATACAAGCAATAATAAAAACTAAACAAAAGACTAGAAATATGCGAATCATTTTACAAATGAAATCTAAGCAAATTTCTTATGAATGAGATGAGACGTGAAGAAATGAGTGAATGAGTGGGTGTATTTATAGATTGAAAAAACACTGTTCCGGACCGTTGGAAAAGCAATATGACCGTTAGGAGTTTTGAAAAATCGATCAGAAAATATTCTAACATGCGATCAAATATTTTACCAGATTCAAATGAGTGATATATGATTTAATTTACTTTTATTACTTTTAAAAGTTATTTTCAACAAATCCTAGATTTGTGAGATCTCCGAAATCTGGGTTTACGATTAACTTTTAGTATTAACGTAATCCGATGTGGCCTAGCCAAGATCGCGTTGGGAGACACTGAGGATGAAACCCAGGTTCCTTAAATCTCAAATAACTTTGATATGAATAAAACTTAAGATTTCATGAAGATTATAAAGCGGGTCAGTCATCAAGAAATATTAATCAGTAATAATGAACATAAAATAAATTATTTGGCTTCTGCCGTCCCAATAATATTGAATAAAATGTAAAGAATAATATAAGGCATGGCCGACAATAACATTAAATTTTTCGCGGCTTAGCCATCCGGTAATATTAAATAAAACGTAGCGCCTTAGACGCCCTTCGAAAATAAATAAGGCGCTAAAGCCACTGTCAAGATTATTTTCAGGCGCCGCCTACGTATATTTTTATTTTATCAACAAAATAACTTACCTCCAGATTAACCTGATATCTTACCGTTGAGATGAAATCGGCGATGAACAGTAATTCCGGCGGTGAATAGTATTTTCCGGTATGAATAGTACCTCCGGCGTGAACAGTACTTCKGTTTGTGAATAGTGTCTTATGGTGGTAACGGTTTTTTTTGGAAGTGAATAGTAAGTTCGTCGTGAATAGTAAATTCCGACGTCGACGGTAACTTCCGTCGTRAATAGTAACTAGCGGTATCAGCGGTAATATAACGATCAGAGTGATCGTGCTGATAACGTGTTATAAAAACRGTGTTTATAAATAGTTATATTACCGAAATATAAAAGAAAGAGATTTGTTTCTAAATTTCTATTTATGTGAAAACATAATGAGCATTACGCACGCATATGACAATGACTCACAATAAATATAAATTATTGTTTGGACGGTGCCAAACTTCTGCCTAACTTTTATAACACCTCTATCTTTTTTGTATTCCCTACGCTTTTTCCTTTTTCTCCCTCTTTCATAAAAGAAAATGTGTTTTTAAAATAATTTTACATTTAGTAGACATAAATATAATTTATGTGTATAAAATTATGTTTTATGTATTTTAAATTATTATCCTAGAAACTTCTAGAGAAATTAATTGTTATATGATGTGCCATAATTATATACATATATATTGTCTACGTAAATATGCTAAATTATGATTCTAAAGATGTAAATTGAAAAAAAAATACCATAATTTTCTTAAATCTTATTTTATCTTATAATAAAATAAATCATGTGTCTTCTGTTTATATCATATTATGTTCATGTATATCCATAAAAATAATATACCGTAATTTATGCATATATACAATAAACGAAATTGGTAACGAGGGGAACCCAACCGAATAGAACACACATTTAATATAACAAAATAAACCTTAAGGGGAAATGAGCGCAAGGGGAACCCAAGAAACCATGTGTGACGCACTTATCATGAGAAAACAAATCTAAGCCCTAAGAGAAAATTGAAGCGAGGAGAACTTAAGCAACCGGGTGTAACGCACAATTCATGAGAAAAAACCGCAACTAATGAAACAAATACAAACGCTAAGGGAACATGAGAGTAAGGGGAATCTAAAAGGATGAAATTAAAAATAAAATCTAATAAACACGCATTCATAATGGAAAATTATACTTCAAAGACAATATAAAAGTACGAACCCAACGAAAACCACATTAAAACGCACTGATAAAAGAAAACTAAACTCTACATATAATATATAGGAGAGAACCCAGCGACCGAGATAAAACACAATTGAATGAATGTACAAAATGAAAAAATAAGAAATATACTGAAAATTATTTATATACATCCCACTAAAATATATCTACGCATAAGTACGAAGAAAGATGTACATAAATTGTTATTTTTATATTTCGTACATTTCAATAAATTAGTATTTGTATATTAGTTTTAGTATATCATATATTATATAACTGATATTTTTGATGTATTATATTCTTTCAAATTATATACTAGTTGATCAAAATCAAACTTGAATAAAAAAAAAAAGACATAAAGAGGAAAAAAGAATTAAGAGGAGAGATATATATACAAAAAAAGAGGGACGTGTGGAGAAATGAGAGTGGAAAGAAACAGTATAAATGCCGGAAAAAAAAATTCACCAAAATTTCGAGATTACAAGTTTAAAAGAAACTAAAAAACACCATTTTGTACATTTCTACAAATCCTTGTGAAGAACATTCACAAGCTTCTCATACGAATCTCTATCCACAAGCTTTTTCTCTCGCAACACCTCCAACAGTCTCGACGCTTCATCGTACTTCCCTTTCCTACAACTCTCATCAACAAGTGTTCTATACGTAATAAAATCAACCAAACGACCATTCTCAATCATCTCCAACAAACAATTCACCGCATCATCTATCTCACCGCTAAGCGCAAGAGCATTAACCAGAGAGTTATAAGATTTCCCATTTGGAACAAAACCTTTTCCTTTCATCTCATTAAGCAATTCTCTAGCATTAATGGTCCTACCCTGTGCACATAACCCATGTATTAGATAATCATAAGTAAACGAGTTCGGCTGGCAATTGTAAACCACATTCATCTGGTGAAATATCCTAAGAGCATCATTGACGTGAAGCGAGAGCACATAACCTTTAACCAAACAGTTCAAAGCGAATACGTCTGGTTCAATCCCGCTATCCACCATTTGTCGAAACAAAGATCTCACCGTCTCCATGTACATGTGACTTGTGTAAGAGTTGTTACCTCGACCCAACAAGGCTTTGAAGAGAATATGATATGTTCTAATCGTTGGTCTGCATTCCAAGTTCCTGCTAGTCGTCATGTGTCTGAATATATTCACCGCACGAATCAACTTCCCCGCTTTCGTGAAATAGAAGATGATCGAATTGTATAGATTCTCGTTACCAATGTGACGAACCGAAAGTACCTGGTTCACAATATCATCCATTTCTTTGTACATTTTCGCAGCTCCGAGCTTCCTAATCGCGATGTGGTAAGAGCAATTCTCATGCTTGAACCTTGGCTGTTGAGATGCCCAGTTAAAGAGATGGAAACACAGAAATGGGTCTTCTTCAAGAGTTATAGCATCGGCTAGTTCTTCAGGGGTGAATCTTGGTGGAAGCATCGAAATCGTTTCTTGAAATTTTGATTCGTTGAGGACTGGTTTTGTACTCGATTTCTTTCTATTGCTGATTCTCCTTCTAAGTGAACGTGTTGGGACTGAAGTTGAGTATTGTATATACATAGAAACAGATGAAGATCGACCTAACACTTTGATTGAAGAGTAAAGCTCCAAATTATAATACATTCGCAGAGTTGCTGAAACCATTTTGATGAATCATCACAGATACAGGGAAACACAAGTACCTTGACTAGTTGAAGCAATGACACCATAAAATCTTCGATGGATGCTCAGTTCTTGCGGAAGAAAACTTCTGGATTTTCGATTCAAAATCGAAACTTTGCATCAGAGTAAGATAAACCCACAAACAGATTCAATTCGAAAAAAAAAGACAGAAGAGACTTCGAAATTTTTATTAAGGACACCATCACAAACGTAGATTCCGGGAAGATGGAGAATTACCTCGAAATAGAACCTTCGATTCGAGACTGACGAAAAGAAGAAGAACCGTCGAAGCGAGACGAAGTGAAATTAGGGTTTAGGAGACAGAGTCTAGCTCTGGGTGAGATCAAAATTCTTGCTTTAACGGTTCTGAAGATGGAGCCTAGAAATGTAGACCTAGTTGCAGCCATTTTTATTCGTCTGCTTCGTTCTGAAAATCCCAAAACCACAAAACTTTCGAAGGGACTGAAGAAGACGGTTCAATAAACTGTAGAAGCTAAACCGGGATTGTTCGGTTTAATTAACCGGAGTCATGAAGGCGAGGACATGTTCGTGAAAATTGACTCAATTTTCATAAACCGAAACCAAATGGGGAGAATTATGGAACTGGTGCAACAACGACGTATCAATGAGATCATGAACATTGGGTCGATCTTGTTGAATTTGTGCAAAAAAGTGATGGTCCAGTTGGAATCGGCTTATTGGGTCATGGTGGGCTCGGAAGGCCCCGCCCCGTAATCCTTCCACTGTCGCGAGCGGGAGATAGACGCTGCTCTGTGAAACCAGCCTCACGCAGTCTCCTCCACTTTAAGAGAGGTCAATCCCAACCCTTCGCTAGAGACCGAACCCTCACTACCCCCGACTTGGAATGGGCGAGCCAATAAGATTGCCCCAACCCGAACCCGGCCCAATGTTCCTTCAGCTTTTTGAATCCACTCGGATCACAAGCCCACGTTACTGAGCTCAACGTTCCAACATAAAAAGCTTAACTTATTTATACAAGAGAGAAAAGTTTATATCTTCCGATGTGGGACTTTGTCACGTAGATGCGTGCCATGATTTTTTTTTTTTGGGAATTTTTTTACTTTGATTCTTTTAAGACTCGTTAATTTTAGAGATGTTGAAGTTACATGAGACCAAGCTCTCAGCTATGGTGAGAAAAATTAGACCGAAGAAAGACACGCTGGAAAAGGTGGTGAAGGTTGTGACGGATATAACCTCACCGGCGCCGCGGTTAGTGAAGATTGTGAAGCAGAATCCGAGGAGTATGAGGAGGAACATAGCGAAGAGGTAAAGCCAAAGGAGGCAAGAGACACGGCAGCAAGCGCCGACGAGGCCTGCGATTGAGACAAACATGAGGAAGATTCCGAGAACGACGATTGGTTTGTCAAGGAAACGTTCGCACTCGTTGCCAAGCCAGATCCCGGCGGAGAGAATTGGGATTGAGAGGAGGAAGGTGAAGAAATTGAGGATTCCGAGGAGATTGTTGCTACACTGAACCATGATTCAAAGAAAAGCTTTTGCTATTTATAATGACAAAGCTTTTCCGTCACATTACCCAACACTTGTCTGACACATATGATTTTGTGAAACACCCTCCCCCAACTGTGAACGATGACTTTCATTTTTACTTTATATATTTTATGTGGTATCGAGGAAATTGTATAATTTTCTCAGGAAATTAGAATCAAGATATGAATGAGTTTTTTTTTTTTTTTCTCAGAAAATTTTCAGAAAATGAGACGTTTACGCTTGTCTCTGTACCATTCAATGAAAAATTGTTTGCACTTGTATGAATCAATGCATATACATATTATATGGGATTTTATTCAAATTTAGAAGCTAAGATTTAATCTTGATCAATCAGATGAAAGGAGGAGAAGAAGAAGAAGAAGACACAAGTTAAAGCTTGAAGAAGACTATTTGACATATAAGAGGTTTAGGGTTCACAGCTTCAGAAGAAAAGCCTCCAGATCTAATAGAGTTTCTCAAGAAAGTTTTGATAGTGTGCTCTTCTAACCCTCAAATTACCCATAGATCACATAAAAATGGCAAAAGCATAGATAAATTAATATCATACATTATGAAATCGAAAGAATTCATCGGAGAATGAATATCACTTTTTAAAATTATATGATACCTGACGTCCAAAAAATTAAAAAAAAAAATTATATGATACCAATCATAAAAGCTAGACCAACTTGGTCTAAACAAAAGTGCATGTTTGGTGGCTTAAGATTGAAACTACTGACAAAAACAGATTTGTATTGCTCCAAAATTGTTTGTGACGCAGCTAGAATAAACAGCTCACATCCTGAAATATGGGGCGCACTTAATAGATAGATCACAAAAAGATGAAATTTACAAAGTTGAATCAAAGTATTTTTATAAAAATGATATCCTCTTTTGGTTTCCAATCATATCACTAAAATATGCACGGTTTGAACAACAGAAGACAAACCCATTAAGAATAAACTTTAGAATCCACCAATATCGCACTCTATCAACAAAGTATCAAAAGAATATTGAATTTTGTTTGCAATTTAATAAAAATTAAACCAAAAATATTCATCATTCTCAAGATAGTTTCTTTTTGAGATATCTAAAAAAAAAAGACATTGAGGATTTTAAAAACCCACTAAACAAATATCGCAAAACTATTCAACAATCTTGAGTCAAGCATTAGGTCTCTGAGTCAATCTAAATCTAATATTGCAATTTGCAAGCGTTAACTCAGTTTTGCATTCTATCAACTAAAGCATCGATCACTAGTATATTCATCATTCTTAAGATAGTTTTGATTTGACACTAAAACAACAAACAAGATTTTACAAATCCACGTTGACCAAAAAAAAAAAAAGATTTTACAAATCCACTAAACAAATATCGTGAAACCATTTAACAATCTTAATCCACTCAGGTTCATTGAAATCCTTTTTAAAGCCTATGAAAACTCAAAAATCTACAAAGAACGAACTAAAGTGTGACATAATAAGAAAATCATTTTGAGATATTTTAAGGTGAACGACCAAGTTCACATTTTTTTTTGCGCTTTCAGATAATTGGAAGACTATGCAAAATGGCTTCAATAGATTTACAACTAATACATTCATATGCTCTTATAATTCAACTGTTATTATAGTAAATAAAAAAAGCATTACATGATCATCTTTTTATCCAATATTCTTTGATCAATCTAGTTTGATTCCGTGTTAGTTGAAAGTTTAATCTCAATAGATTTTCACAATATATAATCACCACAACTGGATTTCGCCATCCACATTTCTGAAGTGTTCAAGATCACTTATATTCGTAACAATTTATTATTGAACAAAAACCGTCATTAGATTTCTCAGCAACAATAATGTTTTAGTTCTTAGATACGAGTATCAATCTTCAACTAAATTTCTCAAGTTCATGCCTAAAAATATTTGTTCCCTAAAGTTTTTTTATCCACATGCATTGTGTCAATTGTATTAAATCATCACTAGGATAATTACCCCTGCATGGCCATATGAAATTATTAAAAAAGTGTCATATGTTAAATTAAAAGTTATTTTCGAAGATCAAAGATGTGTTGGAAAGTCATATTAACAGACATGAAGAATCCAGTTATTGAAAGTATACATAGGCATTAACACATTCAGCTATGGCTCAACCACTTTTAGAATTTTTCCTCATGAAAGTCATATTGACCGCCGTGTTATCTAAATCAGAGACTCTACAATATTTATCTAAACTTATTAATATTTTGATCGCTAACTTGTGTTTGAAAGAAAAAAACAAAGCTTATGAAGATGTTGAGATCTAGAAAACTTAGAAAGAATTTAGATTCTCATTTTAGAGAGAGAATGTTATTTACGAAAAATGAAACTTGCCCTTTCGATGAAGGGGTACACACATATTTATAGGGGAGGTTTAAGTATGCTTACGTAAGGGCTTACCTAATTACACACTTATAGATTTTTTTACACACACTAGATATTTCTACACACTCTGATGTCATGGTTACATAAGATTGACATCATATTCTTAAGTGACTTATAGCTTCATGCTTACATATTTGCTGACGTCATTTATTTTAATTATACATATATTTTCTTATATATCCTTGTTAGACTCATGAACTTTTTGCTGGGTTTTAAGTCGTCTTTCTGGGCCTTTAGTGATCTATTTCAAATTCTAGCATGTGTTCTTCACAGCATCCATAACCATCGTCTGGGCATACATATTCCAGTTCTGGTTCTTCGAGATCATCGACTGGCTCCATGGTGGCATCAATGTTGTAAAGCTTGCCGATTTCATCAAGATTTAAGTCTAAATTAGGACCTTCTGGTTCTTGAGAATCTTGCCAATACATTACTGGTGCTGGTGGCTTGTCGGTGTGACTGTCTTCTTCAATAATCTTCTTTTGGGTATTCTGCTTTTGCTTTTCTGCTTCTTTCTTTTCTTATTTTGACATGAAGAACTGGAGATCTTCATCGAGAGTCATCTGGTAGTCAAGCTCATAAAATGACCAATTCATTTTATAAGGAATGGCAAACTTTTGGCTTGTGTTGTTGAGGCGGAAAGCATGTAGCTGGAAGGACTCAAAAACTTCATTGTCGGCCATGTTGAAATCTGGACGGACTCTTTTGTTAAAATCTTTGTGGTGGATCAATGTTGGCATTGCATAGACCTTTTGTGATCTTGAATTGAGATTGATAGGCCTGTGAAAGAAGTAGATGGTGTGCAGATTATAAGTGTTGAAATTCTTCAGCTTCTTGAAGGGATAATTGAGTGCTTTTACTGAGCTGCAAAGTTTGGTGCTCCAAGCGTTCATTGTAGCGAACCATCCTAAGAAGGTGAAAAGATTGTTGGTTGTGTATCTGGGGCAGTGGATATATTGGTATAACCATGGAATATCAAAGATAATTCCAATAGTATATACAGCACAAAGGTACCAGAGGAAACATATAACTTCTCCTGGGAGGTTGAAATTCTGGATTCTGTAAAGATAAGCGAATGGATAGTCAGGATGAATTCCAAGTGGTGTGATGAAGTAGTTGTCGGCTCTGTGACTGCTCAAGATTGTAGACTGGTATCGAAAAATCCTTTGCTTGAAGTGATTATAGAATGTTCCGTCTTTGATGATGTTTTTTCCATCGTTTGGTATGTTGCTGCTAAAGTCGTAAAGGCTTCTTTTTGTGGAGGAGCTAGGACCTGCGACAGTTGTCATTGTATAGACTGTCTTCAATGGGTTGCGGCTGAGCATATCTGCTAAGATGTTCTTCGTACCCTTTAAATAGGCGGATTCGAAATAATACTTCGAAAACCATTCACTCCAACGTATCAATTGTTGATGTGGAACTATCTTCTGAATGAACTGTAGCATTTTTAAAAAAGATGACATATCCATCTCGATTCTGAATTTGTGTCCAATCAGGTAGAACTCGAATTTTTCAATAGCTCTTTTGACGGCTAAGATCTCTTTGAATGTGGAGTGGTAGTGCATTTTTGATTCTTTGAAATGACCACTTCTGTAACCATAAATTTGTCTTTTCCATCAGTCTCTTCGAACAGTATTGCTCCCCAATACTTATCACTGGCATCGGTCTGAATTATTCGTTTTCCTGTAGAAAGAATCTTTAGGGATGATAGCTTCTGTATTTCTAGCTTTAGCCTTTTAACTGCTTTAGTCTATCGTGTAGTCCACTGTGGGGATTCTTTTGGAGCATCTTTCGTAGAGGCTGTGTCAATTGGGACAGCTTTGGAATAAAGTCACAGACGTAATTGATTATGCCTAAGAATTATTGTACTTGCCTTCTTGTCAGATTTTCATCAGTGAAAGAAAGTAGTTTCGTGGCAAGGTGAGCTTGAGGTACAAATCTTCTTTCATTGATTTTGACACCAAGGAACTCGATCTCTTGTTGTGTTATAATCATTTTTTTGCTGAGAGCATGATTCCATAAATTTTTACTATATCATGAAATTGCTTCAGAGTTTGGATATGCTCATCTTCATTTGTAGAGAACAGGAGGATGTCATCAATATAGATCAACGTTTTGTGGACCAATGGCTTGAATATTTTTAACATTACTCTTTGGAACAAGGACGAAGCTGTTTTTAGACCAAAGGGTAGAACTTTCCATTCAAGATGGCGATTAGGTAGACAAAACGCCGTCTTGTATCTTTCTTCTGGCTGGATCCCAAGTTGCCAAAACCCTGATTTTAAATCAAACTTTGAGAAAATGGTTGCTCCTGATAGGTGCTGTAACAATGCTTTTCTTGGTGGCAGTGGGAACTTGATGTCTTGGAGGAATTGATTTAGAGGCTTATAGTCGATAACTAGCCGTAATTTTCCTCGTGCTTGTTCTGCTCTCTTGTTAACATAGAATGCTTTGCATGCCCATGGTGAATTCGTTGGTGAGACTATGCCTATACGAAGAACGCCAGATTAAGCCATAATGGCTCCTTACATTTTTGAAGGAATTCACTGTGGGAATCTGCACATGAGACGTTTTCAATTTCTCCTTTGATGTTTTTGAACTTTAACACTATTGGATCTTCGATTGTGAAGAGTCTTGGGATGGTGGTAAAAGCTTTGAAGAAACTTTTCTATTTGACTCCTCTAGGCTCGATGGAGATGTCGAACTTTTTCTTTAATGCATAATAGCAATCCCAACCAAGGATGATATCTTTTCTTGGTGTTGTTGATCTAAGTATTTGAGTTGTTATCTGGCATCCTGGAAAGACTTCTATGGTGATTGGTCATGATTTGAGTTTGATCTTTAGAGAACCCGCATTTGCAACTCTGAACTCTTGAGGGTATGGTAACCACATGGATGTTGGAAGGACTTTTGGGTTCATGATCGAGGTATTAGCTTCAGTATCCATGAAAACAATAATATGGACTGGACGCATCTCCTTTTCTGGATCAAAAATTGTTACAGGGAGATGTGGTGTCTAGACCTCTTCTTGCTGTGGAATTTCTGTAAGTTTGTAGCATCCTTCTTATTCTTCAGATGATGATTCATCGTATATAGAATCTGAATATCCGCATATTGCATCTTTTTCATCACTATCGTAAGAGAGTATTGATTTAAGATCATGATGATCTAGATCAAGTTTTAGAGTAATATTGGACATCGAATTGATGAGATATTGCTTATTCTTCTTGGACTTGTTAGGGCAATTTTTTGCGAAGTGACCTTCTTTGTGACAGAGGAAGCATCTTGTATTCTTCTTGAAAGTGTGTTTTCTTCTAAAAAATTGTTTTCGCCTTAATGGGGATTTTCTTAGGAAACACCTTATTTTGGGAGATCTTTTCATGCGTGTATCACATGAGCAAGATTATTTCTTCGAACATTTGATCGATAAATTGGTCTTCGAGCAGACTTTGGAAAGATGTTTTGATTTGTCCATGAATTCTGACTAGAATTCTTTCTGCTTGCAGAGCTTATCAAGTGTCCGGAAGACATACTGCTAGATTTGACCTATGGAAATTTACTCAACCGCTTGGTTTTGAAATCTGATGTAGAGTTTCGTTTGTTGGTTGAGATAATCGTCTATGGAGGAAAGATATACATGCTTCAAACTTGGATTGTTGAGACCATCAAGTGCATAATATCTTTTTGTTTGTCTTTCAAAATGTTTTGCCAAATCTCTTTTCTTCAAAGAACAAAATTTTGCGGCAAAGTATTCTTCTTGGAGTTGTTCTCTGATATGGTTGGGAGTACCGATAAACTCTTTGTGAATTTCTCCTAGCAATATCAGGATAGTAGTTTGGTAAACTTGTAGGTGTATGTACTCTCCGAGGGAATTCTACCATTTTTTTAGTGTTCCAGAAAGGCGAGCAGTGAATTGTTGGATAACTTGATAAGTTAGTGAAGTAAGGGCCTCAGAAGTCAGCCATGCATGGAACTCATCAAGACGTTCATTCCATTGTTCAAAGGGAATGTCATCAAATGTGAATGTGATGACTCTTGATGCGAATTGTCTTGCTTGTCTGATATCTTCATGTTGGTCATAGTGAAATTGCATTTCTTCGTCACTGGCTACTTCGTTGATGTTTGGCTCTTTTTGGCATGCTGCTTTCTCCGTGTTATATGTCAAACTGTTTTAGGAGCAATATATCATCTTCTGTGTTAATTTCTTCTTCTGATGTGTCGGACAGATGATTGATTGTTGGAAGCTGATTGACTTATCTAACTTGAGAATAATAAGCTTGGGGCTTATATTCTTCTTCTTTTGTTGCTGTCTGGACTTGATCTGCTAGTGAATTGAGCAGTCTGTCCATTGAGAACTCAATTATTCCAATATCTACAGCTTTGCCTTTTGTTATGGCTTCTCTTCTTAATTGCTCTTCAAGAGATTCTTAACTGGACTGGGAAGAAGAGGACTGGTCTTTTTGCCGATTGCGCTGGTATCTCCTTTTTTTTGTATTTCCTTGTTTTTTCTCGGTACGGTGCCGGTTTGAATGTTGGAAGAGATGGTACATCGTAACAGGATGTGAATATCTCATCAGATGATAGGAAACCTGGGGAAGGTATTGCTGGTCTTGTTGTGTTTTGTGAAAGGAATCCTGGGGAATATGATTCTTAACTGGATTGGGAAGAGGAGAAGACTGGTTTTTTTGCCGATTGGGCTGGTATCTCCTTTTCTTTATATTTTCTTATTTTTTCTCGATACGGTGCCGGTCTGAATGTTGGAAGAGATGGTACAGCGTAACGGGATGTGAATATCTCATCAGATGATAGGAAACCTGGGGAAGGTATTGCTGGTCTTGTTGTGTTTTGTGAAAGGACTCCTGGGGAATAAGATCCCTGGTATGAAGGCTTCGTATAGACATTGGTGAAGGGAGAAAAGTATGGATCTGTCGTTTTTATGTTCTGTTTCATACTTTCAAGGCATCGTTGAAAATCTTTAAGTTGATTTTTTAGATTTGACATTTTTGCTTCGAAAGCTTGAAGTATTCACCAATATGTTTTGTGCCATTAACAACATCTCTTGGTGTAGTTGGTCTAATCGGCCATGGATCTCTGCGATGGAGCTTTGAAAGGTGTTGAATCTTTTGCTGTAGTTATTCGCCATCTGATCCATTTTGTGATTGATTGAATGTAGAAGTTGGTTTTTAGCTATAGCGTTCTCTTTACGATTGAGAACCTTTTCTTGTAAGTTGGTCGAGTCGCGATCTTGGTATTATTTTTGGGCTATGAGCTACATCGTCTTTCGTGAAGTCGTCAGGTGGAGAAAAATTGCTTGGGCTGATCATCATGACTTCAGGATGTATAAACACTCTAGAATTTCTACATCTCTTTGAGGTGTCTTTTCGCGATATTCTTGGCCCGAGCAAGTAGTTCCCAAGTCTCTTTGGCTTCTTAAAGCTCCAAAACACTCTAGAAACATCGGTTTTGCTCCAAGTACCTATAAATATATAAACAAATGCAAATGCACTAAAATTATCCTAAATGCAAGTTAGAAACATATAAAACTAAACTAAATGTATGCAAGAAAGCATGTAAAATATGATGTTATCATGTAGTTATTACTGCTAGTTTAACTGCAGGGCTTACAATCATGAATGAACTTTGAGTGCTTGAAAGATTAGGGTCTCTTAAAGAAACATTAAACAAAGGAGAGACCTCAGATCAGAGCATACATAGGCTCTGATACCAATAGGTTATAGATAAACAAAAGAGAGCCCTCAGATCAAGACGTGTTGGAAAGTCATATTGACAGACATGAGAAATCCAGTTATTGGGAGCATACATAGGCATTAACACATTCAGCCACAAGTTAGCGATCAAAATATTAATAAGTTTAGATAAATATTGTAGAGTCTCTGATTTAGACAACACGACGGTCAATATAACTTTCGTGAGAAAACATCCTAAGAATAGTTGAACCATGTTTATGTATGCTATTCGTATATGGTATACTATTATAGAAGAGATACCAATACGATTCACACAACATATTCGATAACTAAAATAAATATAAAATAAACATTGCCAAAATTATCCAATAACATAAAATAAAACTCTTCAAAAAGCAAGTAATAGTAACACAATTAGAAAAAGATTATTTTGTCTAATATATTTCTTTTTTAATATATTAGATATTTGGGTTTTATAACGCCACAAAAGACAAGTTATTTTTGTCTTTCAGTATACTCTCTCCTTCCTAACCATATAGTAATCCGCAATGGATTTATGACATCACACGATTATGTCAGACATGATATATATATATATAACACATAACAAAAGCTAAAAAAGCTGAAATGTTAATATCTTAAATCTTGTGTTAGATCAGATTTATTATCAACAAAAAAATAAAGTTAGATTTAGATTTTTCTTTTTCCCTTTCCTCACTCTGTATCTCATTTTCACATTCACTGTTACTTCTCCATAGAACTTCTCACTCTCTATCACAACTGTACTCACTCTGGTGATTTGAAGAAAACCCTAATTCCCAATATTTTTTTTTGTCGTTTTCCTTCTTCACTTCTCAACTCCGGCGAGGAGATTTTTGTAGATCTAAGAAAAAGTTTCATCTTCACTATGCAATACTGAGAAAACCCACTAGGAAATGTCGAGCTCCGACCCGAAACCCGGACCTAAACCGGGTCAATGGCCACCAGCTCCAGAATCAGCCGCAATGCCACCGTCTTCTTGGGCTAAAAAAACCGGATTTCGTCCCAAATTCTCCGGCGAGACTACCGCAACTGATTCCGGTCAGCTCTCATTACCGGTTAGAGCTAGACAACAAGAGACCCAACCGGATCTTGAAGCTGGTCAAGCCAGGCTACGCCCTCCTCCTGTCTCCGCCGTAGCTAATGGTGAGGCAGAGAAAGATAAGAAAGAGAAGGCACCACCACCAACAACAACAACACCGCCACCACAACCACCTCCTGGTTCTGTTGCTGTTCCGGTTAAGGATCAGCCGGTTAAGAGACGGAGAGATTCTGATGGGGTTGTTGGAAGATCAAATGGACCTAATGGGTCAGGCGACCCTGTTAGAAGACCGGGTCGTATTGAAGAGACAGTTGAGGTTTTGCCTCAGAGTATGGATGATGATTTAGTGGCTGGAAATTTGCATATGAAGTATGGACTCAGAGATACACCTGGACTTGGTGAGATTTAAATATTTGTTAATTGTTATTGATTCTCTTGTTGTGACTTATATAATTGGTAATTATTATATATAGATAGATTCCAGTTGGGGATTTATATCTAAAATCAATTGTTTGATGTCAGATAGTGACTCAATTTTTATGGATCTTTTAAAGTTTCTTACTTTAATTGTTATTTTTATATTGGGTTTGGCTAATGATTGTGTTTGTTTGTGTTTCAGTTCCAATTGGGTTCTATGGTTTGCAGCATTACCTTTCAATGTTAGGCTCATTGATTCTGGTTCCACTAGTTATTGTTCCTGCAATGGGAGGTTCGCACGTAAGTTTGATACTTTTGGACCCTCCACTTTGATCAATGTGGATCGCATTTCATTTCATCTTTTTGACCATCTGTTTTTGGATTATAGGAGGACATTGCAAATGTTGTCTCGACTGTACTTTTTGTCTGTGGAATCACCACACTGTTGCATGCTTCATTTGGGTCGAGGCTTCCTTTGATTCAAGGTCCTTCCTTTGTTTTTCTGGCTCCGGCTTTGGCCATCATTAACTCCCCAGAGTTTCAAGGTTTGAATGGAAATAATGTAAGTTAGAATACCAAAAACCTCTTTTGCTATTTATGTCTAACTTAAGATGCCAATCATTGGGTTCCTTTGATGATACGACGGTGTTACCATCCGAAAACTGTTATTCAGATTGCGGCCTCATACATTTTTAATGAAATCATAGAAAGCCCTTTAATTTTGACAGTTTGTTAGGGTATCTACTATCTAGTGTAAAGATCATGCAAATAGACCGCTGGAGCTCTCCTTCGATTTTTATGGTATAATTTACTTAGCCAGTAATAATGAATCTTCATTAGGGAAAAATTCTGCACTAGGCAAGAGTTGATGGAAGAAAAAATTTCCTACTTTGGGAATATGTTATTATGCTTATGCGTTTGTTTATAGCATTGATGTACTCAATGCAAGTGAAATCAGTTTTTTTATGGTTTGTGAATTAGTTCTGGCTTGTCGTCTTTCTTTTAGTGCGATTTAGATTGTCTTGTACAAAGAATGTGACATCAAGTATTGTTTTTTGGTTAATATGGTAGAACTTCAAGCATATCATGAGAGAGCTGCAAGGTGCAATCATAATTGGTTCAGCTTTTCAAGCAGTTCTTGGATACAGTGGCCTAATGTCGCTGATTTTGAGGTACACATCTCTTTGTTTGTCCAAAGCTGACACCTTCCAGATATAAATCAAGCATTAGTTATTATTTCCAATTTGGTGTTTTGTCTAGGCATGGTGGTTGTGGCTTTTGCTGGTGCTGTATTTACTTGTATTCATAATTTTTTGATTTTCTATATAGGTTGGTCAATCCAGTAGTTGTAGCTCCGACGATTGCTGCAGTTGGACTCTCGTTTTACAGCTATGGTTTTCCGCTTGTTGGTAAATGTCTCGAGATTGGTGTAGTGCAGATACTACTTGTGATCATCTTTGCTCTTGTAAGTTTTGTGGTTACTTTTAACCGCCCTCTTGTCAAATGAAGTTTGTTTGGATGCTAGTTTCAAATTTTTCTTTTCTTCTTGAAGTTATGTTAAACGTATCATATCACATCAGGTTCATGTTAACACAATTTGATATTTTACAATTGCTGCAGTACCTCCGGAAAATCTCTGTTTTAAGCCATCGTATTTTCCTTATTTATGCGGTAAGTAAATTCATGTCTGCTTTTTCCTTATCTCTTTCGATAGATAGGAAAAGGAAGTACTCTAGTTATCTTGACCCCAATTGAATCAACTTAAATAATGTGGTAATCATCTGGCATTTCCTGCTCTACATTGTGATTTTGACTGACTTTCTTAGCTTCTTATTGACAGGTTCCATTGAGTCTTGCAATTACTTGGGGAGCTGCATTCCTTTTAACCGAAACAGGAGCTTACACCTACAGAGGTTGTGACCCAAACGTTCCTATCTCAAATGTTGTATCAAGCCACTGCAGAAAATACATGACCAGAATGAAGTACTGTCGGGTTGATACTTCTCATGCGCTGAGTTCTGCCCCTTGGTTTAGGTTTCCTTACCCCTTGCAATGGGGTGTACCGATATTCAGGTGGAAAATGGCTTTTGTTATGTGTGTGGTCTCCATAATAGCTTCAGTAGATTCGGTTAGTGCTTCCTATCAACTTAAATTCAACCATCAAATTTATGTTTTGAAGTCAAAATATTGCATTTTTACTAATCAGTTTATGATACGGTATATGCATATTTAATAATTTTTTATTATACGGGCAGGTTGGTTCGTACCATGCTTCTTCTCTATTAGTAGCATTGAGGCCTCCAACTCGTGGTATAGTGAGTCGGGCAATCGGTCTTGAAGGTTTCACAAGTGTCTTAGCCGGTCTCTGGGGTACGGGTACTGGTTCAACCACTCTAACTGAAAACATTCACACAATCGCTGTGACCAAAATGGGAAGCCGAAGAGTCGTTGAGTTAGGTGCATGTGTTTTGGTTATATTTTCCCTTGTTGGTAAGTAGGTGGCACTGCTTATTTATCTTTAAGTTTCATGTTTTCTATTTTATTATTAATATGACCTCTTTAGCAAATACATGTAACTATACTATACATCAATAAATGGATCCGAAAATTAGCTCAACTGTTCAACAGGTCCCATTTTTTAATCTCTTTGACTAAGAAATTTTTTTTATATCCTCAGGTAAGGTTGGAGGGTTTCTCGCATCAATTCCGCAAGTCATGGTTGCTTCTCTTCTTTGCTTTATGTGGGCAATGTTTACGGCTTTAGGTCTTTCCAACTTACGTTATAGTGAAGCTGGAAGCTCGCGGAATATAATAATTGTTGGGTTAGCGTTGTTCTTTTCTCTCTCTGTCCCAGCTTACTTCCAGCAGTATGGCATATCTCCAAACTCGAATCTCTCTGTTCCAAGTTATTACCAACCTTACATTGTCTCTTCTCATGGGCCCTTCAAAAGCCAATATAAAGGGGTATGTTACGCTTTGCCCTCACTTTCACTTTCACAGGACCTTCATTGTTCATATTTTCTTGTGTATATGTTTGTAGTTGAACTATGTGATGAACACACTCTTATCAATGAACATGGTGATTGCGTTCATCATAGCTGTGATTTTGGACAACACGGTCCCGGGGAGCAAACAAGAACGTGGAGTTTATGTTTGGTCGGATAGTGAGACTGTAACGAGAGAACCAGCTCTTGCTAAAGACTACGAGCTGCCGTTTAGGGTGGGGCGGTTTTTCAGATGGGTCAAATGGGTGGGCATTTGAGAAAACAACACAATGGCAAAAGTGGTAAATATGTCAGATGAGAGATCCCTCTTTTTTTCTTTTTCCATCTTCTCTGTTGTTTTGATTAGTCAGTCTCTCAATTTTATAACACGGTGAAGCTTTTTCTTGGGTCGCAAGTTTGTCTATTGGAGAGTTTTTGGTTGAAACAGAGAATATGGAAGTGATGATGATGTTGTTGTAAGTTATATAGATTATGATCAATGCTTTTGTAACTAGAGTTATTCTTTTTTCTTCATTTTTCTTCTCACTATATTTTACCCTTTTTGGCTAAATCTATGGCGAGTTTAAAATTTTGTTCAAACAAAGCCTGAGAGAGATCGGCTAAGAAGAATTTGGTGGGTGAGTTACGTACATGGATTGGTTTGGACTTTGGAGAGTTGGTTACAACTTACAAATGGTACAAAAATATCCAATTATTTGGAAGAGTTTGGTACCTAAAATACTACAAAACAAAAGTAGATGGATGAGTTCTAACCTTTCCCTTACTATTTTTTATATGAACCATAAACATGTAATATAAACAAATTGCAATTTGAGTTGAACAATGACAAGACAGACACTACACCAAATTCATAAAATACATGTTGGGATTCAAAAAAAAAAAAAAAATTAAAATGTGTTATGAAAAAACTTAAAATCAAGAACTCAAATCAAGAGTTCAAGATCTAGAACTCAAGAATATAAAAAGAAACAAAAGAGAAAATAAGAGTTTAATGAGAGTGTTTGTATTATGATTTTTATATGTATGAGTTGTGTTTCACAATCATATCTCTAGGGAGGATGAGTGTAAATTATTGAATATAAGAGTGTAAATTATTGACTATTACATATTGTAATAATAAATAATTACCTCTTTATAACATTCTAGAAATGTTTGAATATTATAACACTCCCCCTTAATTATTTATTATGTACTGCCTCGTTAAAAACTTTTTCATGGAAAAAACCCAATGGGATAAAAACCATGATAAGGGAAAAGAGTGCGATAATGAGAAAGAGTTATCTTCAAATGCGTCGTTGATGGCGCGTTAATGTTGTGAACATGTTTTTCAAACGTCGAGGTGGGTAATGACTTTGTGAAGAGATCTGCAGCATTATCGCACGATCTGACATATCTCAATTCGATTTCTTTATTCTTCTTGGGTGTATGAGAAGAACTTCGGAGGGATATGTTTGGTTCTATCACTTTTGATATACCCTTCTTTCGTCTGAGCGACACATGCAGCATTATCTTCATAAAGAATTGTTGGCTCCGTGTTAACATGGATTCATTGCTGATTGAATGTGTTGTCGATCGATCTCAACCATACATTCTCTGCTTCTCATGGAGGCGATGATCTCGTGATTTGAAGAAGTAGCCTGGCGTCGTTTTGACGCCATGATATAGCGATTCAGATTGTAAACCATATCACATGCGTGATCGGGCTTTATGTGGATTCGATAAATATCCTGCATGCAAAACCAATCATTTGACCATTTGAATTGTTAGGATAAAATAATCCAAATCGATACCTGAAGATATTGGAAGACATGTTTAATCCCATTCCTGTCTTGAGTAAGAGAACTATATCTTCTAAAGATTAATGGCAATGATATGCGTCTTTACTGATTCGCCGATACATAAGGGCTCAATCGCACTTAGATATGGCACTTCAGGGCAGTATCTCTTCATTTTCCTCGATGGTGAATGGATCATTCGATATTCAATGTTCTTACGATAGGTGTTAGAGGAATAGCCTTATCCATGTTAAATTTTTTAACACTCGTTTGGTATATGTGGATTGATGCACAAATATACCTTTTGATCTCGATTTGGAGACGACAATATTTTGTCGTCAGATCTTTCATCTCAAATTCCTCTTTTAAATAATCGATCTTCTTGCATCTCTTTTGAGTTCGATTATATTCGATCATCAACATATCTGCGATTATCACAAATCCGGATATTGTTTTCTTGATAAAAACACATGGGAAATAGGATCATTCATATCCTTCTTTTATCAAGTGATCACTGAGGAGATTATACCACATTCACCCAGATTGCTTTAACCCATATAATGATCTTTACAACTTTATATCTCATAATTTCATTTTTCTCATTTCGTTTTCGAACAAATACCCATTTGTATCAGTCTCACACATACGGTGAACTATGATCGTACTTTTTACATTAAGCGAATCGCTCGACTTTTATTGCCTCTTTCCATTTTAGCCGTCTGTCTCTTTTGACATTCATATACAGTTTTTTCTGGATCCTCGTTTTCTCATTTATTTCTTTTGACACGAGGTATGAAAACATTATCATATCAACTATCTCATTTCTATTCCATATCCTTCCATTATGGATATAGTTGATAGATATCTCATAATTTTCATCAGGCTCATGATGCTCTACATCATCCTTATTTTCATGATGATCTGTATTATCATTATTCTCATGATTCTCATTTTCCAAAATATTTTCAACCAATTTGGGAGAATTATGCATTCTATTCTTCTTTTAGGATTCTTATCTTTAGAAACAAACATGCTACGGCGGTTCAGATTCCGTGTATCATCTGCATTTAATTCTGTGGAATCTCAATCATTTGCAGCTGGTATATGGGATTTTGTTATCGTTTTGGTATCTGAGAAATCGGGCGATTTGCAATACTGCAAATCATACGTCGAACTTCAGTTCGGCTGAAGGAGGATCAGGTGTAATAATGTTGGTACTCCACTTTGATATCCTTCACTACTTGCTTATTTTCTCCCCTAGAGCAGGGAATACTTTCGTCAAATGATCAATCTTGCGTAAAACATCACTTTTGGTTCAGGTATCTTATAATTGATGGAGAATCACATTCAACATAAATTCCCAACCTCCTCGAGGTCCCATTTTTGTCGTTGTGGGGTGCCATTGGCACATACATTACCAAAAAATTAAAATGGGAAACATTTGGTTCTCGACCAAATACCAGCGTAATGGGGAATACTTTTGATATGCACTCAGCCTTATCGAATCGTGCTTCGCAATATGGCATGCCTCCATACGAATGTTGGGAGATTTGATCTCATGATCAACGGTGCTTGCAATTAATTGCGAGGCGTTTAATTAATGATTCAGCATACCCATTTTGAGTATGAACATGAGCCAGGATGTTGACCCGATTCCCGATACCATCATAATCATTAAATGATCGAAAAGTGAATTCACTAGCATTGTCTAATCTAACTCTTTTAATAGGATAATCAAAATTGTGCCCTCGTTTGATTATCGAGTTAAAATCTCATGAAATGCCATATTTCGAGATGATAATAGACAAACATGTGACCATCTTAGAACATCGTCAACACCATAAATAATGGAATGGTCCACATGGTGGATGAATTGTCACATATATCACCTTGAATACGTTCGAGGAACTTTGTGATTCTTTTTCAATTTTGGTTGTCGATGGCCTTTACCAATTTTTCAGGAAACGCTTCACATGTCTTTTATTTCCGATAAATCTCTTGGATTTTCAGTCATGACCATGTGAAGTCTCAATCTCGCGTCATCGTGGTGCCGGATGAGTCTTTCATGCCATAATATGAAATTATCTTGATTTATCATACGAGATTTGATTATTATCGTATATATGTATCGGAAAGAAGCCTTGCAATTTTTCCAAGATAACCTTTTTTCCATTTTTCCGAGAGTTATATACATAACCTTCTTTTCATCCTCGATCCCAGGTATCATACCCAAGGTAGATATCTTTAAAACTTCAACAAATTCCTTTTTGAATTTGGAGCATACATGGCGTTATCATGGAAAATTTCGTTATTTGCGAAAATCTGGCTTTACGTTCTTATCAGTCAACGGGACCGATATTGTATTACAATAATTTTTTCTCTTTATATTTGAGAAATATATCTCATTCTTGAGAATAGTGTGCGTTGTTCCTTATCGGTATACATATTTCTTTTTCTTTTTCTTTGGATTTTGATCCACTTCGATATCCATTTCTGTCACATCAATATGTTAGCGAATTTCATAAATAAAACATATAATGATTTTATAATGGTTTTGTTTGAAAAATATTTTATTCGGAAAACGATTGAAAATACATAATAATTTTACATGGCATAATACGAGACTTATTCTTTTCTCTTCAAGCATTTTCATGCATATGGAGACTTATTCTTTTTGTCTCATTCAAGCATTTTTAGTAATTGGTTTATGAAATCATTAAATCGGCGGAATCGAGTGCGTTGTTCCCGGAGTGTTCCGTTAGGTTCACTTCTTTCTTTTGCCTTTCGTGGACTCTTGATATAGTTTACATAGATGTGCAGGGGTACGACAATCATTGGCAAAATGCCCTTTCGTTCCACATCTGAAACATATATCCTTACGTTTCTGGGAGTGATGTATTTTGATCTCTTTTCCTTTTTGAGATCGTTCATTTCGTACCCATTTGAACGATCTCCTCCCTTGAGGATTATAATTTCTTCCTCGTCCACGATTATTTCGACGACCACGACCCGATTGTGCTTTGTTCTTTCGAGATTTTGACTTTCCATAGCATTCACTTCGAGGATATGCTCGTTCAAATAGGTCGGAAATTGTGGTTTTTAATGAGAAGTTCATTATTCTTCTCGCCGAAATTAATGCCACGATTAATTCGGAGAACTCTTGTATCCCGACACGTACATTTCGAGGAGGACTGTTCCTTATGAAATGTAAGGTATGTTTTCTCAGTATTTACTCGGAGCGAACCTGCATTTTTTTAATTGAGATATATGATATAGAGTTGTATTGCTTCGACTTTAAAAATCACGAAACCTCGGGTTTTTCCATTCTCAGGCATGAGGTAGTAATCTCT
Source organism: Boechera stricta (assembly GCA_018361395.1). Taxonomy (NCBI): domain Eukaryota; kingdom Viridiplantae; phylum Streptophyta; class Magnoliopsida; order Brassicales; family Brassicaceae; genus Boechera; species Boechera stricta. The sequence goes on along the minus strand of CM031541.1, from coordinate 11,600,729 downwards.
TTTGGTTATCAAACCTTGCGCTTTCGGAGCTGTACTCTTTGGAGTCTTTTATGTCTTGTAATCATGCGTCGCATTCTCATCTAGATTTTTGAATATAATTGACTTGCAGAAGTTTTATTTCCTTCTTTTTATATCATTATCAGATGGAGTTCCATTTCGGTGGTCCATGCTTGTGTAATTATCAGTGACTTTGAGTGAGAATTTAAACTTCTCAATATTTGTCATTTATCTAAAAACAAAACCAAATATAATATTTTTTATTAGAACGATTTTTAAATCGATTACATATTAATAAACAAAGCAATTACAAGGAAAAATATCCATAAAAAATTAAACCAAAACTAAAGACAAATTCTCCGGGGGTAAATTCCCCAACGGAGATGTCATAAATACAAACAATAATTAAAACTAAACAAAGCATTAGAAATATGTGAATCATTTTACAAATGAAATCTAAGCAAATTTCTTATATGAATGAGATGAGATGTGAATAAATGAGTGAATGAGAGAGTGTATTTATCGATTGAAAAATACTATTCCGGACCGTTGGAAAGCATATGACCGTTGGAGATTTTTGAAAAATTAATCAGAAATTATCTAACATGCGATCAATTACCAGATTCAGTTTAAACGGGTCATGATTAATTATGATGGTATGATTAAAATAATTATGCTGATTTTAAGGAGGCTTAGTCATCCAATAATATTAATAGGTAATAACGGAACATAAAATAAATTATGTGGCGGCTTAGCCGTCCGGATATTATGGTGACGAAGTCATCACGGTGAAGCGAAAATAAATTATTTGGCAGCTTGGGCGACCGATAATATTGAATAAAATTCTGGTGGCATAGATTCAGGTAATATTAAATAGGCGTAAGGCGTCTTGAGGCGTCGCAAAATAAATATAGTGCGTTAACGCACTCGTATTCTTTAAGAGGCGCCGGTTAGCTACGGTATATTTTATTTTTATTGAACAAAGCTTATATTAACAGATATCTTCTGTTTGATTCGATGAAATCGGATGAGCATGGTTTCGGTGGTGAAAGTGATTCGATGGTGAATAGTAACTTAGGTGTGAAGTGGCTTGGAAATCGTTCGAGCTTTGATGGGAGCGATCGTCTTGATAACGTGTTATGAAAAAACTTAAAATCGAAGCTGAAATCGAGTTCGAAGATAAAGCTTCGAGAATATGAAAAGAGAAAAATAAAGTTTAATGGGAGTGTTTGTATTATGGTTTTTATATGTATGAGTTGTGTTTTATAAATGAATAACTCCCATATATATATAGAGGGATGAGTGTAAATTATTGAATATAAAAGTGTAAATTATTAACTATTACATATTGTAATAATAAATAATTATCTCTTTATAACATTCTATAAATGTTTGAATATTATGACAAATTATTCATAAAAATTTGCATTGAAAAAGATATGACATCGTTTGGGCTTATCCTCCTCCTAGGCCACCATCACATTTTAAGCATATGGTGGTAGGTGAAGGATTTGTTAGAGGCGAAAGAGCACTCCACGCTCTTCCTCTCTTCTCCTATAACACACACTCTCACTTCGTCTTCTTCCTTCTCTCCCCCACTCCTTTCTTAAACCTTCATCATTCTCACTACCATTTCCATAACCAAAACCTCAAAACAAACATGAGAACTCTCTTACCTTCCCATACTCCGGCAACGGTAACAACACCAACACGGAGACGACGCTTCATACATTGCGTTAAGAGATCTGACTCTTTCGCCATTGGTTCCAGTAGCTCCGATTGGCAAAGCTCCTGCGCTATTCTATCCAGTAAAGTCAATTCACAAGAACAATCTGAATCCCTAATCTCCGCCGTGAACGGTTACAACAACGGCGCCGGAATCTCAGATTTGAATCTAGTACCATTCGATAACAACAATAACAACAACAAATCGATTCAATGGAAGAAGCCTCTTAGTATTACAGATCTATCTCCAGCTCCGATGCATGGATCTAATCTCAGAGTGGCGTATCAAGGTGTTCCCGGAGCTTACTCCGAAGCCGCCGCTGGTAAAGCTTATCCTAACTGTCAAGCGATTCCTTGCGATCAATTCGAAGTTGCGTTTCAAGCGGTTGAACTTTGGATCGCCGATCGTGCGGTTTTACCTGTTGAAAACTCACTCGGCGGTTCGATTCATCGAAATTACGATCTTCTCCTCCGTCACCGTCTTCATATCGTCGGTGAAGTTCAGTTTCCGGTACATCACTGTCTCTTGGCTCTTCCTGGTGTACGGAAAGAGTTTCTCACTCGCGTTATCTCTCATCCTCAAGGACTCGCTCAGTGCGAACACACGTTGACTAAACTCGGTCTCAACGTCGCGCGTGAAGCCGTCGATGATACCGCTGGTGCCGCGGAGTTTATCGCTGCGAACAACGTCCGTGACACCGCCGCTATTGCCAGCGCACGCGCGGCGGAGATCTACGGATTGGAGATTTTGGAAGATGGGATTCAAGATGACGCGAGTAACGTCACGCGCTTTGTGATGTTGGCGCGTGAGCCTATTATACCGAGAACTGATCGGCCGTTTAAGACGAGTATCGTCTTCGCGCACGAGAAAGGCACGTGCGTTTTGTTTAAGGTTCTCTCGGCTTTTGCGTTTAGGAACATTAGCTTGACCAAGATTGAGTCTAGGCCCAACCATAATGTTCCGCTTAGGCTAGTCGACGAGGCCAATGTGGGCACGGCCAAGCATTTCGAGTACATGTTTTATATCGATTTCGAGGCTTCCATGGCCGAGGCGCGTGCTCAGAACGCTCTTGCTGAGGTTCAGGAGTTTACATCGTTCTTACGTGTTTTAGGGAGTTATCCCATGGATATGACCTCTTGGTCACCATCTTCTTCATCGTCATCCTCATCATCATCTACATTTTCATTGTGACTAACCAAAGTGACAATTGAATTGGAAATGTAAATTGGAGAAGAAACTTATAAAACTTATTTTGAAGAATAGAAATTCTTTCTTTCTCCAAGATCAAATCTTTTGTATTTTCTGTTTACATCATACATTGAGTTTCGTTCGATCGTATTATTTTGAAATTAAAACTTGTATTGAGCTGATTTATCGTTCTCTATCTGATCATAAAAAGATATTTACAATTTAGCTTAACTATATATCCACACCTAAATAAGGTATTCTAATTACCTTCCTCCATACGAAAGAAAAAAAATACTTACTAAAAATACCTCAGCATAGAGATTATTGGATGAAATTGACAGATTTTCTTTCCTCGTATGTTTTAGCTCTTCGAATACAATTGAATCCCACGTCAAAATATGGGTTTATTAACTTTTTCGTAGAAGGTTTTCACTTTACCTCTTTGTACAGAATTGCAAGAAGAAAAAAATGGTGTCACACGTCAAAACTCACTCATTGTATAATGACTAATTTAGCAGGTGACTTGAAAGGCTTTCTTTCATTGTACACATCTAATCGTCTACCTCAAAATCAATCTACTGAATCTTGAAGATTTTCTTCAGTTTCGCAACTAGCACCCATTCCTCTATCGACAATTCATCCTGCATGCAGTTGTTTTGGGTTTTAATTTCGAACATTTTTTTTTTTTGTTGGTCAGAATGATGATGATGATTTCAAAGAAAAGGCAGAAGGGAAACAACTTATCCTCCACTTACCCTGTAGCTAGTTTTGAGTATGTCGATAGATCTCCTCGAAATGTGACTCACAAGCTCATCTTCCTCGTCAAAGTACCTTCCAAACGTCTTCTTCTGTTCTTCACGATTTGAAGTAACAATCTGTGTATACCAGAGAAAAGCATCTCGATTACAAGGTGAATGCATCAAGTTGAAACTTCAGCAACCATAACTCTTTTGTCTCTTTCTTTCTGTAAACAATGTTGGATTATTTGTACAGAACCGACGTTACCATGTTTGAAGCTTTTGCTTCATCTTCTAATAAGATTTCTTAATGAAGAAGAAAATAGAAAACAGAGAAAAGAGGTTTGACAAGAGATTATAACAGAGTATGAACTTTGTTTTTATTTACGCATTAGTTTGACAATACACAACACACACTTATATATTTGTGAAACAACACAAACTAAGAGTTGTGACTTTCAAAATAAAACTACCTAATAACTACCCAATTTGACAGTTAGAACTATTACACGCTTAACATCCATAATTATTCTTATAATTAAATAAGACCAAACTCAATTATAAACTAACAAACAAAAATTGTTGAAGGGAATGATCCCATTATTACCTTAATCGACACCTCGTTGCCTTTCTTTGCATAGTCAACAGGCGTGCGGTTGTTCTCAATAGAGGCAATGCGGTCAATATCTATGAACTCTCTGCTGGGGATGCAAATGGGGGTTCCGATCTAAAAAACCAAGACGAATGTTAAAAAAGAGTGAGAATCCTATGACTTGTGTCAACATGTGTGCAAGTTACCTAGAATACATATAGGTGAGTAAGAATAGGATACCTTAAGTATACCATCGAGGACCTTAACTCCAAGCATTATTGGGTCTTTCTTATTGATCTCATGTAAAATCCTAAGCTTACATGGGAAGACTGCTTCATCTGCTGATTCCTTCTTTTTCTCCTCTTTGATTTTCTCAATGTAAGCCTTAAATTGATTGGAAAAACGATAGATGGTATTAGCACAGAAAATTTTAACTCCCATCTCATCTGCAAGTTCATGAGCCTCTTTAGTCACTTTCACATCAAATGCCAAAATTGTAGCATATTCCTTTTTCCTCTCGAGCATCACTCCAGCTTTCATTATATCCTTCTTATGCACAGGCCCTATGCTAATACCATTGACTGGTATCTTTAAATCTGGGGACTTCAAGTATTCAAGCAATGCTTCTAATGACCCTAATGTAGACGCTTGGACATAAACTCCTTCACCACTTTTGTCAATCCTGCTCAAAACTGACTCCATATCTTCCATAGCCAACTCCTTAATTGCATCGATGTCATCATCTGGTCCAACCACATGCAGGGAAGTACCAGCAATTGCGTGTTCAAGGCCCTTTTAAACACAACCCAAAAAATGGGAAACGATATTCAGGATGTGATCCAACATCAGTAAATTTAAAACCAGAGGCTAGCAACTAAGATTATTGTAGTGTCAGTCCAATCACCTGTCAGTAATCTTGATACCATGTGCAGCCTTTATTCCTTTGTGATGCTCATAATCACCCTGAAACATCAGACCAAGAATTCTCATCGTGTATAGAAAAGGAACATAGGAATCGATTTGCATGAACCATATTTCTGGAGGAAAAACAGTAACAAGACACATGAAGTGGATATCTGAAAGTACCTTCACCCTTAACTCCTTCATTGGCTGAGGAGTCAGTAATGCTCTAATTGATGTGACAATAGGTCCCTGAAATAGGAGGAATAAAATAATATCACTTTTCTAAGTTCTATGTATACCCAGCGCCATCACTTGTTTGGGTTTTTTACTTGCCTGTAGCCCACAAACGACGATTTGATCACCTTCATGAAGTTCACCGTTTACCAACACAACATCAATCGTTGTACCATGACCTTCAATAACTTTCACCTCAAGGACAGTACACTGTTCAACAATTTCAAGAAAGGATCAGATTCTCATGCTCAAGTATTGCAGAAACAAGAGTTACCTAAGAGAGAAAGGAGAGAGACCTGCACTTCGTCAACATAAGTAAGTTTCTCAACCATTGTTTTCTGAGCCCATTGAACCAACAACAGCAAAAGATCTGGGATCCCTTCCCCACTGAAATATCAAGAACCAAAGTTACTCAACTATCTTTGGAATGACAACTTGTCTGTTAAGCTGTAAATAAAAAAAGTAAACAGAGATTTATACCTGAGAGCACTAGTAGGAACAATAATGAAAGTTTCTCCTATTTCTTTATTCTTGCCCATTTCTTTATTCTTGTAATAAAGCTCAGTGTTGAGTCCTTGCTCCTTGAATTGGGTGATAATCTGGAATACCAATGAAACAACATAATTTGAAAAATATGTACACCAAATGATAGCTGAATCCATATAGCTTATCCACCTGTAATTTGAAGGTTTTATTTTCCATAAAAGTATTTACAACAGAGAACAAAGATCCCATACTAGCAGAATGACAAGCAATCTCACCTTATTCAAAGCAACAATGAAGTCTTTGTTCCTCATTCTCAATAGATTTAGAGATTCTATGGTTTGTGGCTTTAACCCATCCATTATGTCAATCACCAAAACTGCAAGGTCACACAAACTTGAACCTCTTGACCGCAGATTCGTGAAGGACTCATGGCCAGGTGTATCGATAACCAATAGACCTGGCACCTTAAGTTTTGCATCGGCTTTCAGTTCCCTGGTCCTCTCTCGGATGTTTTTGGCAGGGATATATGTTGCACCAATCTGCTGAGTTATACCTTCAGCCTCACCGTCCTGTACATTTGTTCCTCTAATGCAATCCAGCAGCTTTGTTTCACCAGTATCGACATGGCCCATGACACAGCAAATAATAGAACGGAGATTTTCTCCACCCTCAATAGATTCACTAGGAGCTGAGCCTTTACCCTTCTTAGCACGTTTGTCTGTGTACCATCTTCCACTTCAGGCATAGCTTTTACGGCAGCTGTTGTTGGCTTGCTCATACCTGCTGGTTTAGCTGTTGGTTTTTCAGTTTCCTGGTCTGTAAAAATTCAAAATATTAGATTAAAAACAGACATTGGATGAAGACGAACAAATAACTACATTTCATAGTAACCTGAATCATATGCCTTTGATACAGCATCCTTTAATTCTTTCTTAACCACAGGCTGAGCTTCTTCCTCTTTATCATCAAAATCACCTCTTATGTTAAGATCAACATTATCCCATCTTTTTGCATCCCATTCATCATCTTCCTCAACCCCATTCTCCTGAGCAGGTCCTGTTTTCTCATCTGAGTTTACTGACTTTATTAAATCAACCTTTTCAGTGTCTGCTGAACCGACTTCACCTAAAGTATCTGGTGCAACTGCCTCATCTTCCACCTGGACAGAAGTGTCATTGCCTTTCTGACGAGATGATTTTTTCTTGTTGGCATAAATGGGACGCTTTGATGAAGTAGCCTCACCATCATCTGCAACAAGAAGACCTCCAGCAGCAGCAAGAAGCTTGTTTTTAAAAGCCTCCCTCTTAAGAGCTTCATTCTTTTGCTTTGCTGTTAGAACCTTGCCCTCTTGCTTCTGTTGGTGTTTTGATGTTTACGGTTATGAAGAATAAAAAACTTGGACGAGAGAGAAACAAAGTATAAAAGAAAACCGAAACTTCTTATTGACTTTCTTGTGTTATACTCGTCACACCACAAACACACATTACAAAATCAAGACTCAATCTATACTTATACACGTGAACCATTGTGGTTGAAACAACATGAATGTATAATTAATAAACACAACTGTACGAAAGACATTCGTGACTCTTCATAAATAACTTACTTATACAAATGTGATTTTGTATTATACGAGATATGATTATTCTTCAACAGCTTCTTCCTCAACAGTTTCTCCTTTTCCTTTCTCTTACGCTTAGCCTCCTCAGCTTGCGCCTCAAGCTCTTCCTGCCTGCGGCATTCCTCTTACTCCTTCCTCAATTTTTCTTCTTCTTCCTTCTTTTTTCTCTCTTCGGCTTCTTGCCTCCGTGCAAGAGCCTCTTGCTTCTCTCTAACATGTTTGGAAATTTTCTTCTCTGCTGCTTTACACTTTGCATCCTTCTTCTTCGGCTGTTGTGGCTCAGTTACTGATTCTTCTTGTTTTTTCTCATTAGCCTCCACAGAAGAGGTTGCAGCTGCTGCTTTTTTCTCCTTCTTTTTCTTTTTCTTCGCTGCAGCAGTCTCAACAGTCTCTTCTGCTCCTTCCTTCTCACCAGCATTCTCTTCTCCAAGTTCTGCAAGAAGTTTGTCCAAATCATCCTCTTCTTGTACTGTCCTTCCACCACGAGCACTCGGCTTCTTCCGACCCTTTGATAAAATTCAGGGTCGGTTCCAAATTTTTCCGAATAATCAATCCAGGTCAAGATTCTCTACAATCGAACGGAAACACATTAGGGTTTTTCAGATCGGCATAACACAATCTTTTAGTAAACGAAACCACAGGAGAGACAGTGACTAAGAGGAGAGAATCGAAGAAGCTTTACCTTATCTCGGAGAGGAATTAATGGATAGGTTGAGCGAGTTCGAGAGAGAGAGAGCGGCGCAGAGAGAGAAGAGTAAAAACAAGTTTCTTTGTAAAGCTGGCGTGAACCTTCCTAAATGCTGTTTTGATTACTTGATACCCAAGTTTCGGTAACGATTGTTAAATAATTGTTTTTTTTTTCTTTTCTAAATTTTCTTTTCCCTCAGTTAAATATTGTAATTAGTACATCCAGATGCGGCGAAGAAAAACAAATGTAATCCTTTTTAAAAAATTAAACATTAAAATAAAAGGGGGCATAAAAATCATTGAAATAATTAATGTTTAATCTATAAAAGATTTTTAAAAATCAACTTTAGTCAAATTAACATAAAATCTCTATTATTTTCTTATAAAAATAAAGTTGGTAACAGTAATTTTCTCTTTAATACTTCACCTTTAAAAAACTGAAAATTTTGGAAAAAAAAAATCCTCAAGCTAACAGGCATAGCAACTGGAAAACACAACAATTTTTTGTTCCAAAATCAAATATCTTTTTATCAATAAATTAATGATTTAAAGCTTTTTATTCTGAAATTAAAACAGATTTATAAAGATTAACTTTTTTTTCTTTTAACTCTCTCATATACACATATAAATTAGTCTAAAAAAAATAGTCATTTTTATATTATTTTTTAATTAAATTCTTTGACAAATAGTGCAATCTACTTACTATATTAGATACACATTTAAACATATGTTATGAACTTATGACCTGATTAATAGAAGATATCATACATATAACACACATGTCACATTCTATTTAATGTTAGAAATATTTGAACACATGACAAGATTTATTTAGTTATATTAATGTACATTTATTTATTTATTTATTTATTTATTTATATTTAGTTATATTGTGATGGGGTACATCGAACTTTTCTTTTTTTTAATAATAACATCAATAGATAATCACCCGCGTCTTGTGCAAGATGTTAGTAATCATCTAACAAAATGATATGAGAACTCAACCGGATTTACTGGAATCCTAAATCTTGAATGGCCGAAGACGCAACACACTTTTATTTTACATGTAATATCATATGTTACGGAAGCACTCATTAACAAAAACATATATACATTTCGCATGTAAGAGACTAAGAGAATACGTTGACCCAAAAATAAAAATACCTATTAAGAATAAAACAAAATAAAAATTATCAAATAAAACATTATACATAAAATAATTGGCAGTTGGATTATGTATGTTTACAAACAATTTACCTTGGTATTAAATCAGGATCTTCATTATTTCACTTTTCACAATAATAACTTTGTTTGCCTTTAACAATGACTTTCGAGTCAAAATCATCATCGAGAACAGGTAATACATTTTTGAGCATTTTTTACAACTCAAATAATCTCATCCCATATCTAAATCAATTCTTGTGATTATGCCCACGGTAATACAAGTTTCGTGCTATATTAACTAATATTTATATATTTTAACTAATTTGATGCTAATTTATATAATTAGGACTAAAAATGTAAAAACAAATCTTTTGGTCGATTAAAACTATTTCTAGAGATTCTCTAGCACTAGAGATGAATTGTTTCCCGAGACTAAAAATCTTAACTTTTATTTTTTACAAATTTTTGTATACCTTGACATCATGAAAAGAAGATAATATATTGTCTAAAATGAATTTTACTTGACCAATAATATTTTTAAGTATGATTTGAATAGGATGAAAAATAAAAAATGTTAGACTATTATTTGTATAGATGTGACATATCAACGTTATGGAATAGAATACTTTACGAAAATAGAATATTTCAAAAAAACTATTGCACATTTATGTTAATATATAGGTTTAAAAGGAATATTCTATTTTTTCCTTTCTATATGTTATTTATCATAGTAAATTTTGTATATATTTTGCAATTAATGCTTATTAATTGTTTCCAAAATCGTGGGGAAAAATAAATATTAAAAAATCTTTCATTTTTTTTTCTATATGTTATTTACCATAGTAAAATTTGTATATATTTTTCAGTTTTCGTTTATGAATAGTTTCCAAAATCGTGGGGTTAGATAAATATTACACAACTATTTAACTAATAAATATTTAAATTTCTTTGATTGTTGCAACTTATATGTAAAGCTTCTAATTTATACATGTGTTTATAAACTATTATTATATATATATATATTTAAATGTTTATAATTTATATTTTTAGTATTGTATTTCTAATTAGTATAATTATTTTAAATTAGTATAGTTTAAACGTTTTTATATTTTTAAATAAATATTTAAATCTCCTTTTTAAATAAATCTTATATTAGAATCATTTATATTAGTTGATATTTTATATATTTTAACTAATTTGATGCTAATTTATATAATTAGGACTACAAATGTAAAAACAAACATTTTGGCCGATTAAACCCACTTCTAGAGATTTTCCAGTACCAGAGGTGAATTGTTTGCAGAGATGAACAATCTTAGCTTTTATCTTCCACAAATTCTTATATGACTTGACATCAGAAAAAGAAATAGAATGAATATTATTTGAACAATAGTATTTTTGGGTATGAGTTGAATATGATGAACAAATAAAAAAAGGTTAAACTATTATTTAAATAAATGTGTCATATCAACGTTATGGAATAGAATACTTTACGAAAATTGAATCTTCCAAAAAAAATGTTGCACATTTATGTTAATATATAAATTTAGAAGACATTTTCCATTTTTACCTTTCTATATGTTATTTATCACAGTAAATTTTGTATATATTTTGCAATTTTCGATTATGACATGTGGCTGATATCTGCCAGCGAATCAAAAGATACGTCATACATGTTTTACTTAATCATCTTACATTATGAAGGGAGACCAAATTAACCTTGATGTTTGCTGGGTATGTCTGTTTGCTTTCCTTTGTTCTAACCATGGGTATAGTGATCCGATGATACGTGCATACGCCGCCCAAACCGCCGTGAAAGATTCGAGTTTGAAGCCGATTTGTGTGTAAACCTTGACGATGAGAGAAATGAGTACAGCGGCGGCGACTAAAGCCTTTAAGTCGAAGTCTAAACGTAGTTGCACGAACCTCTTTCCAAGCATAGTCGTTGCCATCCTCACGACGACGATGACCGTAATCACCGGACGCAACTATGATCTCCACCTTTGTTTCTCCATCTTTGGAGATAGACTTTTTTCCATTACTAATACTCTGAAAATTACTAATCCTCTGAAAATTTTCTCCGATACACGAAAGATGGAGAACAGTGGTGGAGATCGGAGTTGCGCCTGGTGATCACGGCCGCTTGTCATGAGGATGGCAATGACCGAGGATTTGCGCCTGGTGATCACGGCCGCTTGTCATGAGGATGGCAATGACCGAGCACTGAAAGAGGTTTGTGCAGCTGCGTCTCGACTTCGACTGAAGGCTTTGGGCGTCGTCGCCGTACTCCTTTGTCTTGTAGTCATGGTGTACACAAAAGTCGGCTTCAGACTCGAATCTTCCGCGGCTATTTGAGCGGCGTATGCAAGTATCATCAGATCTCTCTCTTCCATGGGGGGATTTTGTTTGTTCCAACGGATGCGATGAGAGGATTGGTCACAGTCAGATTGGTCACAGTCGGCTTAGTCTTCTTCTTCTACACACTGATTTCTCTGGTTTGCGTCTCTCTAATTCAGTAAACACGATTTCTGTACCAATACCATCGGCGCTGCGATTCCATCTTCTTCTTGATTCGAATAAACTCCTAGAGACCAATCACCATGTAAAATGTAAAACCCCAAATGGTTTGTGTACAAAGGCATTTTCCTAGACGACATATATTTATGGATACATACAAAAAAAAAACACGTCTCTATCCAGACCGAAACCCAAACTAATCAATCAAATCCGTCACTCAAATTATGTAGAGAGATTTATATTACAGCTGTATTTACATGGAAACCGAAAATGAAAGTTAGAAAACATTGTTGATGACGATGGGTGTTTTATGTACGGTTTTTTCTCAGCTGCAGTGATCATCATTCAAATGCAAGAGACATGAAAGTGTTTTCATCCAAAGGAGAATCAATGTCAATTAAATCGTCTTCCTCGTTGTAATTTGCAGCTTCCTCTGTGTTGCTACAGTTGTCTTTCAAAGTTGAGCTAGAAGAGGCCTGCGCAAGAATTCACAAAGGAGAGTGTCAAGTTGAATTGTTTATTTCTAGAGATTCTCTAGATCAATTGTTTCTAGAGACGAACAATATTAGCTTTTACCTTCCACAAATTCTTATATGGTTTGACATCAAAAAAAGAAATAGAATGAATATTATTTGAACAATAGATTCATATATACATATATAAGTTTTGTTTTTTTTAATTCTCTTAGATACATATATAAATTAGTTTTTTATTATTATTATAAGTTTTAAGGAAATTCTTTGACAAATGTTACAATCTCTTTAACACTATATATACTTAAAACATATGTGGTGACCTAATTAGATATGACATATATCAAGATTTATTTAATATTAAATATACTAAACACATGTCATGATCTGATTAATATCAAAGTTGGATATTTGAACGCATGTTAAGATTTATTTTATTATAAAATACCACTTTTTATATTGCTATGAGTACCAACTTTTACATGATAATAAGATCATAACACACACAACTACACAAGCACATAAAGAATTGTTAGTGAGAAGAACAAGGGAAAATGAATTTTACGGTGGCATTATGGATAGGCAGCGCCCTTGGTGGCTCTTGCGGTATGGTTCCTCCTGAAAAAGCTTAATCTCATAAAGTCGTAATACCGTGATGTGTTAAATGTAATCAACTTATCTTCTTCTTTAATAATTAGTTTTCATGGATAATAACTGACGAGAACTTGTATTTCTTGAATAAGACTGGTTATAACGGACTTCACAGTATTTTTCATGTTTACACATGTTCAAACAATGTCTTAAGCATATGTTTTCGCCTAGTTTCCGGTTCACAGTTGATTCTGTCCGGTATGCAGCCACAAATCAAGAACAGGTACAATGTGAACATTAATTAATTCAAGAATCTTTGTCATCTTTGCCACAATTTTCAGAACAAATACATACAAACCTTGACTCAAAAGAAAACCATTTTAACAAAAAAAACCATGACTCAATTTTTTTTTTTTTAATTTTCGTTAAGACAATTTTAAACAAAGATAAGGTTTATCGAGCGATAATACCTAATTCTATACCTAAATTTTTAAAAACATAAACACATATGTCTTCTATGCATTTGAAACCTTATATATAAAACATCTTTGTTAATATATTATATAACTCATGTGCTTTTCCACTCTTGACACATACCAATAACCGAACTTGATTTTAAATGCGATGCTTTCAACAAGTTTTGAAGATTAGTTTGGATTTCAGTCTTATATTTCTAAATTATATTCACATCTTATAAGAAAAGACAAAATTAGATGGTCGACTATCATTGTTTTCAATACAAATAATGAAATAATAATGCAAATTAAGGAAGAGAGATACTAACCAGATAAATCTATTTCGTTGATGGTCAAACTTTGAACAGTTTTTGTTCTACCAGTGGATTTACTTGCATGGTCTTAGAGTTAATTAGATGTCGTTATTGGTTCATTGATTTATAAATATAGAATTTGGAAATTTTTATTAATTTTGAAATCTGACATATAGATTTTATAATAACATGGTTTATCCACATATTTGAATCTTTCTATTTTCACTTTCAGATCCATATAAAATCTAATGTGGATTTTGAAATCTAACATTAAATCATTAAACGAATAATACATGATTTTAACTAATATTTGGAAATCAATAAATGAATAACACGTGATTTCAACAAGAATTTTAAAATCAATGAACCAATAACACATGATTTTGTTTTGGATTTCTAAATCAGTTAAAATCCATGAACCAATAAACCCTCCTAAGTTATCTAAATGTTTCAGTTTTTTTTTTTGCTAAAAATTATAATATTATAATTGCATGGTTATGATTTTACTTAATGTTGCCTTTCTAACTAGATTAAAATGTTTAAGAGGAGATGCTTGAGAGTATAGCCACGACACAAAAAAAATCAAACATCTGACCATAAGGTACCATCGATTGACCCATAACATTCCTCCCTGTGATGAATGTTGTTTAAATTCATCCGTTATTATTCTGTATTTTGATATTGATCAAAAATCAATAAAACTCGACTCTTTCAATTCGACAAAACAAAGTTTTTAATCCCATTTGCTTCAGTCTATTTCACGTAAAATTCAACTATTATGGTGCTTCTCATCTATCGTTTTATATTCTTTTACCAAGCATCACTCATTAAAATTTATATGTTAACTTCGATAATAATTTTAAAAAAAAAAAAAATTTAAATGGAGCTCAAGCTTGAGTTGCTATCATCCGGGGGAGGCAACATCCCAAACAAACAGCCAAAAAACAGAAATAGAGAACATTTTTCTGCACAAAATAAAATAAAGATGACGTTGTCGCGTAGCACACCATCATAATTCAAATGCAAATTGGGGTTAGAACCGTGGAAGGCTATCTATCAAATTTGTGCAGATAGCCACGTTTCTATTATGTGTCCCGGCTTTGCATTATTTATGGTTCTATTGTATATAAATAAAATAATTTTTTTTTTAAAAAAGTAGATAAGATAATATAATTAGGCCACGTGAAGCATCATCAAATTGAAAAAGCTCGTCTACATACCAGAAAACACACCAATATTAGGTCCACTCCTATTTTTATTTGTTTACAATTAGTTAATTTCGTTAAACCTCACATAAGTTGGTCATATAATCTTTAGTCATGAGGTTTACTTACGGAATGTTATGCCCAACATAAATAATTGATCTATTTTTTGTTATGTGCCGATAAGTCTGAGTTTAGTTGCAAATAGTTAATGTATATCTTCATTCATTGATTTAAATAGTCATTAAACAGAATTGTCCAAACGATGTCACTACTATGCAATTATTGAGGGGACTAATCGCAAAGCAAGTTGGGGAGGATGAGATTGGTCACGTCTCCGGCATCTTTCAGTTATGTCGGCGTTTGGGCCCATTTTCACTTTATGTTCCGGCCACGTGTATATTGTTTCTTATTACACCTATTTTTTATTTTCAATTATTTACACCTTCAACTTGGTTAAGTGGGACTTGTCTTGTATCCTAATTCCTTGGCTTTGTTCGTCTAACCTTCCTAAATTTTATCTCAAACTTTACCCGCTTCTGCTTTTGAAAAAAAAACAGAACTAAAATACATTAAAAAGAAAAACAAGATAATCGTGCAAGCGGTTTCGCGGATCTTAGTCTGTCTGCTGACAACTGACTCGTACACTAGATCGAAAATGGTTCTTATTCCGGCTACAGGAGGTTCCCAACGAGACGGGTTTTTGCGATGGAGTCAGAGGGCAACTCTTAGTCGGTTTTTTTATCGGTTTATTTAAAGTGTACAGATCCAAACCGGATTTATCTGATTTTAGTTATGTAACCGTTCCCAACTTTGTTTATATCGAAATAATATATTAGAAAAAGAAAGTAAAAAAATGAAAAAAAAACACACATAACATAATATATATATATCATAGTTTTCTAGCATGTTTTTATTTCAGTAAACGTAAACAAACGTTGCTTCTAGCATGCTTCGATTTCATTTAAAAAAATGTATTCTAACATGCTTTACTTTCATTAAAAATTGGAGTATATTTGGAAATCATTTCGATTTTATATAAGTTAAAGTAACCATGTGCATGAATATAATCAAATTTCAACATAAGGGAATGAACTTATTGTCTTAATTACCTTGATTTCACAAAAAAAAAAAAAAATTATTACGAACAATGAAATATATTGATCAACAATACTAAATAAATGAGCATTTTAAGAGGTAAACACTAAAGCAACCGAGTGTAAATAACAAATGGTACTCCAATCCAACCAGATCCTAGTCCAAATTGGTTTCTACGACCTATGGATATACATTACTAATTTCATTAATTCAAAGCCACCGGTTGAACCTGGACCAATACCGAACTTACACACATAATTAGATCTCCCGTGCACCTCCTATAGCCGGTTCCCTTCACCTCACACTCCTCACGAAATTTCCAAGAAATTTCACACCGTTTCATTATCTACAAATCCACTATAAATACTTCTCTCTTCAACACTAAACTTTCTCACAGTCCCATACTCTTATCCTTTTACCCTCACCATCCTCCACTATTTACATTTTTGCCACTCTGACTTATGTTAGCTTTTTCCGGTGACCGGCGACAATACGAGAGCCACCGCTCCTCTTCCGGCGGTTAACAAAGATTTGAAAAATCGTTAAAACATGAAGAACGGTAACCGGAAAACAACGCCGGAAACAGACAAGTCTCACCGGAGAAAACTATCGGATAAAGCGATGTCGTTTCACGGTAGAGGAATAACGCCGTTATCGAATCCAGGAGAGCTTCGAAGACCGAAGACGTTACCGGAGTTATTCTCCACCGGTGGTCAAAGCATCACCGGACCGGATACGGCTTCGTTCCCGCCGCGTCTGACGAAACTGTTACTAAACGTGACGGTACAAGGGAGTTTAGGAGCTGTACAGATAATCATCTCGCCGGAATCCACAGTGAGCGATTTGATCGACGCCGCGATTCGTCAGTATGTTAAAGAAGCTCGCCGACCATTTTTACCGGCATCTGAACCGTCGCGATTTGATCTTCATTACTCTCAGTTTAGCCTTGAAAGTATTGGAAGAGACGAGAAACTAATATCACTTGGATCAAGAAACTTTTTCTTGTGTGGCCGGAAAAATAACGCCGGTGGATTCATCGGCGGTGGTTCATCGTCGGAAACTTGTTCGAAGGAAGCTGAGAAAGTGGCTAAAACTAGTTTTCATTGGCTCAAATTTATTGGCTTCTAGAAGTTTTAATCATTTTGGATTATCGCTTTGTTCAACTTATATTTTTTTTAAGGAAGAAATATATTTTATTTGGTAATCCGTATATGATGATCATAAATTAGTGGTGTATAATGTATTTTTAATCAATTATATGCCAAGATGATTCAAGAAAGGTCCTAATTTTTACTACATGAATCGATTATATAATAACGTTTTTTTTGTTTTTGTGTTTTGGACGAAATTAATAATTTATTTATAGTTGACAATTTTAGAAAGTCACTATTATATATACAAGGATGAACATAGCCACGAAGGTGGGTAATAGAAGAAGATTCAAGATTGTTTATTTAATATGATATGTTGTTGTTTGTAAGATATTTCGGTTTCGGACCTCTAATAATAGAAGTTTGCTTTCTGTTTAGGTAATAACGACTTTAGCCAACCTTATTGACTCTTCCCTAAAGTCAGACATTTGTGACCAACGGAGAAACCAGTTCAGTGTCGTGTTGCTCTTCTTCTCTTATTAGCTTTAATGGTTTAATCCTCTTTTTAAACGATAACCAATCCAGTAGGCTGTAGGCAAATGTCTTATTTTTAAGGGTTGATTTGCGAAATGAATATAGCTTGAAAAGTTATTTAATTAAATAACTTTGATAAAATTTATGTAAATAAAGAGAGAATCATTTCTATGCACGATTTGATAAACATCCAAAACCCATCATCAAATAAAGGCCCATTAACTTAGCCATCCAGAAAGGAGAAATAAAAAATTTGTTTTCCGTTTTGGTAAAATTGTCGTAAAACCCTACCGGCTAAAAGGAAGTTTTAAAGGAGTAGTAAGTAAGAGCACCCTTATAAATAAAGCCGCTCCATTGTTCTCTTTTTCAAACCAACTCTAAAACCCTAAATTTCTTCTTCTCAAAGCAGCCACGCACACACCTCCAACATCGTCCTGTTTCACTAGCTATGGAGTTTTGGGGTATGCCTCTCTGAAATTACATGCCTCTATTAGTTCTTAATGCCTCTCATTGACTGTCTTCACCACAATATCGTTTGATAATCCTTTTGTCTTCTTAAATTCGTTCTGTGAAAGAGCCTTAAAAATCTGGTTTTTATACAAGTTTGCCTTTTTTTTGTATTGAATTATCTCTATTATTATTCAATAAGCATTGTCTTGTGTTCAAAATTGTATAATTGGTTGCTAATATTAGTATTCTTGGAGTTTTGGTTTCAAAGCATCTATATTTGTGAGTTTTTGTTTGAGTTTGTACTTCATGTGTAATGAGTAATGTTCAATTGTAGGAATTGAGATTAAGCCAGGGATGCCTCTCATGGTGGAACCAGAAGATGGGTACATTATCCATGTCTCTCAGGTCTGTATCAGTTTTGTAATTCTTGCAAGTTTCTCTCTCTGTGTAAACAAACTAAACATGATTGATATTGATTGTGTGACTTGTTGTACCATCTCTTAGGTTACCATTGGTGACTTGGATAAGGTGAAAAAAGATGAGAATGTTCCCGTTTATGTGCAGAATGGTGAGGATAAGCAAAAGTTTGTTATCGGAACTCTCTCACAGAAGTTTCCTCAAGTTTCTCTTGACCTCTTCTTTGTGCAAGAGTTTGAGATTTCTCACAACTCTAAAAGCAGTGTCTTTCTTCTTGGTTACAAGGATATGGACGTACAATATCCTTTGTTTCATTGTCCTTTTTAGTTATATATTAAACAATTTTACCAATGTTGATTCAAATATATGTTCACAAGCTTGTGTCTGTTTATCCTTGATTTGCTTTGGCTCTGCCTTATTTCTGATGCTTCACGGATGAGGAGATTGATTCTGGTGAGTTTCTTATTCTTAGTTAATATTTTGATTTAATTTGTTATCAAGCTTGAAGCTAATCTTTTGCCTTTTTTTTGTGTAGATTCTGAGTTAGAGGAATATATGGGACAACAATATGGTAGGTTTACTTTACTAAGCTACTGTTTTGGGGTAATTTAAGTTTACTCGAGACTATTATGAATCCTAACCTTGACATTGTTGATAAGGTGCTTTGCCTCCAAATGGGATGAATAATGAGATCAAGCCTGAAGAAGATGAATCTGACTCAGTCGAAGAAGAAGATGAATCTGACTCAGGCGAAGAAGATGATGAATCCGAGTCAGATGAGGTAGATTTTGAGGAGTTCTGAGTAGCAATTAATCAATGTAAAAAGCTAACCTTGATTGCTTTTTTCTATTTGTTTGGTTAGATGGGTTCGGACAAGGATGAGGATGAGGATGAGTCGGATGAAGAAGATGTTGAGGATGAAGCACCTTTAAAGGTTGAGCCTCCGAGTAAGAAGATTCTAAATGGTAAAGCAACGAACAACACAGTTGCATCAAAGAAGGCTAAAGTTGCATTTCAGAACAAGTCATCAGGTAACTAAAAACCAAAGTGAAGAGATATAGATGTAACTATAAATATGAGATGAAATTGGATTTTAATGATTTGGGTTTCAACCATTTTTGTTGTAGGAGGGAAGAAGAAGTGTCCATTCCCATGTGGTTCTTCCTGCAAAAAGTAGAGACTGTGATTCAAAATTTTGATAGTTATCCCTATTGGTGAATGGTTTAGTTACTTGTGAGGGTTTTGGGCTCTTAAAATTTTTGGAATATTCTAATATATGTTATGTTGTCGTTTGGGATGTTAATGGTTTGAATGAAATATGATTTTTGTTATTCTTAATTCTAATTAAATATATGCTTTTATATTATGAGGAATGCACTTAAACAATTTGATCTTCATGCCTTGAAATTTTGAAAAGATAATCGGTGATTCATTTTAGGTACTATACAATATCGGCAGTTTGACTTCTGATCCAGTTTTGATGCAATCAAGTATAGTAAATTAGAAATATTTGAACTATAATATGCTCTATCAACCCTAACTAACACCTAGATTGTAGGAAACAAACTTCAATGTTTCAGCCTCTTAAACCACTAAAGCTTGAAACAACCCACGTCAAGATATATACATGGTCGAAGATTATTCTAAGTACTCTAGACTTGGATCTTTGAACTCATCAGTAACCTTTCTCGTTTTGATATTTTGAAGATGACAAAAAAAAAAGGAAGAAACAAAAAAGACTCATTTCCATGACGTTCAACTTTTGTTTAATCACCTTCGTTTGTAAAGATCACTGAATGACGTTTCAAAAAAATCAAAAGAAAACTAGGCAGAATTCTGCGACCAAACAAATAAAAACAGAGACACAAAATATGCAAAATCCAAAATTATTATTGCGTCTGCCGGGAGTCGAACCCGGGTCTATTGCTTGGAAGGCAATTATCCTAACCATTGGACTACAGACGCTTCTGATACTTTGTTTAATTTTTAAAATTTGTTTTTATTTAATGTCTATATAAAGGTAGTTTTAGACATCGAATAAAAATTAACACTAAACAGTACAAAAATTCATATATTCGTATAAACGCAAACACTTCTGTCTATATATCATTTCACTACAAACGATTAATCTTTTGCTTTCTGACAGCTGCGACATACATGGGCAAACACACCAAAAAGAGAAAACTTATAAGGAAAATATAGAACATATAACTTGGAATGAACCACCGTGATTATACTGTTTTCTTGAAAAAAAAAAAGGTTTTCTCTGGGATGGAAAAAAATAGAATCGAATATAGAGTAAAAAGCCAAAATGATGCGTGTTTAACGAGTTTTGTTGATAATTGGGGTCTTGGAAATTTTAGGAAGCCACTGGTTTGGATGTTGCTTTCTTCACAGCTTCAGCGTAGGTCCTGTGCTGATAGGTCAAGGTCGACTCGAGTAAGTCCCACAGAGATGTCTTCGGGTTCCATCCTATTTTTCAATGTCCAAAATCTATCAGATTACCATTGATCTTTACTTTCTAAGTATATTATCAATCATTTGAGATGTGGGAATTACCAAGTTGGCGGTTAATGATGGTCATGTCTGGAATTCTCTTGTCACTGTCGTCATAACCTTCCCCATAAAACTCTTTGGAGCTAACATCAATCGTCGGGCTCTCTATGGCTCCCTCTCCACTCACTTTAGCGTAGACCTGAAACATGATTCGTGTTGATATTTGAGAACCAGAGAAAGAAAGAAAAATCCAACTCTTTTGGTTGTTTTGAAACCAATCTTCCTCACCTCAGTCATCATTTCAGCTAGCTGTCGTACTGTAACTTCGTTGTTCGGATTGCCAACATTGAAGATATGCCCATTTGCCCTCTCTGGGTTTTCCTGAACCACATACACAATATATCAATGCAGGTTTTTTGAGTTGGAACTTCTTTGGAGTTCAACAGTTTGTAAACGAAAACCACAAAGAATGACACAAGCAATAGAACGTACAATCATCAAAAGGACAGCTTCGATAGCATCCTTGATGTAGATGAAAGTTCTCTGTGATTCTCCACCATCCACAAGCTTGAGAGGCTCACGGCGTAGAAGATTCTGAAAGATAGATAGCAAGGCATTAACCAAAAGTTTGCATATATACAGAATAACATTGGATTATCAACTCGCCTTTGTATACTTACATTACTAAAGCAGGCGAGGACACGTGGGACACCTTCGCTAGGACCATCAATGCCGGGGATGAAATCCATCCTAGGTCCAATCCAGTTAAAAGGTCTTACAATGGTGAACTGAAGTCCATTCTCAGCACCCTCAGCTGTCACAAGAAACAAATGAAGTCGAGTGTAAACCTTTTGGTTCTTACCACATTATATTCACTCACATGTCATCTAAAAAAAATGCTTACCATAAACGAGTCTCTCAATCAGTTGCTTTGCACACGCATATGACCACCTCTGCTTCTCGATTGAACCAAATATGCAAGGGGATATATCTTCTTTAAGAACATAGAAAGAAGGATCCTGTAGAAAGCACAACAAACAACATTAGCAAACAATGAAGCCAACCTTAGGCAATTGAAGTTCAAGAAACCATGTTTTCTACATACTTAAGAGATCCCAGACATTCCTAAAATGAATAATATTAATTATTCTAAGCTTCTACAGGTGTGTGATAGACTAGTTGTCTAAACTCTTAACCGAATTCAAAAAAAAATTACGAAATCCAATGAGCAATTCATAGTTTAACTCATGTGGTTAGGACAAAGAAAGAAAATGTCAGCTTCAACATGTTCCTCAGTACATTCATTGGTGAGATTGATAAAAAAGACAATGTTGAAAGCGAAAGGTACAAAAAGGACTGACCTCACGTAGGGGATGATCCTTAGGAAGAAAGCTTCCTATGGTTTTTCCATATACTTCACAGGTAGAAAAGTGAATGAGACGCTTGTTGTTCTCAGAGCAGTATTTAACCTACAATACCAACACATTCACCAGTCAATTTCAACTATTAATGAGGCACATAACTGTTTCCATCAATTCTTAGAATAACAGCTTAAGCAAGTACGAAATACATACAACTGGGAGCGCATCAATGAAATTGCTGTATATAGTATCAAGAGGACGAGTATTGTAATCAGCTGGAGTACAGATCGCAGCAAGATTTACAGTCTGCAAAGCAAAAACAAAGATCAGAATAACATCAAACATTACCAATCTCAACACTGAGAAAACAAAAATCACAGATCAACATATCTGAATTCCGATAACGGATCAGATCTGAGTTTACAATCATTATCAATCACAGTCACACTATCGTTATCAATTTTCTCAACCGTTAATTATCATACTTAGTCAAAAACAACGAAGAACAGAGATAAAGCCAAAATCGATATGAAGAAACATTAAGCATTTTACCAGATCCGCCATCTTAATAAGTCCTTCAAGCCTCGAATCATGTTTAATATTGATCCGATGAAACTGGATCCGACCACTCCATTCAGTGGTATCAGGCTCAAGCAAGTGTTTGATCTTATCGTTGTAAACATCGAGCGCAAGCACCTTATGCGGTGTCTCCGTCATCAGCTTTTCACAGAGATGTGAACCGATGAAACCTCCGGCTCCGATCATGCATATTGCGATCGGTTTAATCGGTCTTCCGTCCAGATCCACTCTATTAGCTCCGTTCGCCATTATTTTCTCGAGAAGATCAGATCAGAGAAATCAAATTCTCTAAAAAGAGAGAATCCAAATCCTTTGTTAACCGTAAGCTTTCTCTCTCTAGAGAAGATAACACAATGCGCTAATGGTAACGGTGTATATTTAAGAGAGCAGCATCGCATGTGAACGGAGGCAAATTGGTTCGTCGAAATTGAAATTTTCACTCTCGGTACCGGGCGTGGTGTGTACTCGCATTATCTGTACATCCACGTGATCTCGTTTTTATTTGAGAGGATGTGAGCTAAGATCTGTTTATTTTTCTTCGACTAAGGATTTTATATGATTATTAATTATGAGTGTTTAGTCTAATAGTTAATTATGTTTTTATTGCGTTAATAAAAACTTATTTTAACAAGATAAATCGCCATATGGCATATATGTCGGCAGAAAAAAATCTTACCCCAAATCTAAAGTATTTTATGTGACTGTATTAAAAGATAAAAGATAAAAGAAAAATATGGCAAAACTAAATCAAATATATATATATATATATACATATATGGCAGTCCAAAAAGAAACATATATTTTTTTTGTTATAATTTCTTACTAAAATCGAATTATATTTTGTATTAAAAACTGTTATCCGACAATTATGCGTGTTAACAATCGAAACTAATTATAAAAACTGCATAAAATGGTGAAAAAAAGAATATGGCAGTAAAAAGAAAAGATAAATAATAATTTTTTTTGGTTATAATTTTGTGATTGAAATCAAATTTAATATTCAGATCAAAAAGAATGGCTTTGGAATCAATACAAAGAGTCTTCTCTACGTGGACGAAAACTTGACCAAGTAACATTGGAGATTCCATTTTTTATTTACGAATATTAAAGTGGTTTGGAAAGAATTTAGACGTCCATTGCTTAATCAAAATATGTTTTTTAGTAGCATTATTTTAATTCTGAGTTTTTAATACTGTTCCTAAAAGTTTAAGCGGAGTAGTTACAGTAGTCCATCCTTAACTTGCATGTATGTATGAGATTTGATGCAATGCCACGTTTACGTCTTTAACCCATTTTAAATATCATGGTAAACAACTTCTAACTTTCAACAGTTCATTGTTCACTTTTCTTTCTATCTTAAGAAAAAAAAAAGAAAAAATCAAAATCACCAAAAACAAAATTATCGTGGAACCAAAAAACGATTCTAGAGTTTAAAACATGTCATCATGAGTCACAACTTACACGTCCTTTATAAACTCCTCTAATACACCACTAAAGCTACAAGTACTTTAGTGTAACTTTATTTGGAATTTTGCATAACATCCAAGATTACGTTTTCAAATGCGATTTACATACGCATAACTAAAAAGGAAAAATATTGTAGTTGCATGAAAAGGTTTTACAAACAAATAATGTAGGTCTTCGTTTGGGTATTTTTAATGTATTTCGCTATAACATAATGTGGAGATAATAGTATCGTAATGGAAAATTTAACGCAGAGGAGCATTTGAGCACCACTTGGGTTCATGTGATTGCCTAATAGCCACTGATATACCCACATGGTCAACAAAATTGACCGTACTTTTTATATAACAATTAACATGCTAATTTCTCTTTGCTTAATTGTTTTCTCTTTTTTGTCTTTTCTAAAAAAGAAAGAGAAAATAATGATGACAATTATCAGGTACCTTTCCAAGAAGCAACAACCTCGAAACACTCTCATCACACACCCCAACGTCTCCAACCACACCTTCCTTTGAAAATTGGATGTTGCACAAATCCATTTACGAATCATCTACCTTATTTTTTATGTATTTATTTAATATTCATAGCTTTATAGATATATCGTATAGTCGAGTTAAAAAAAAAAAAAGATATATCGTAGAGTATCTTCCTACTCGCTATACAATAAATTTCCATGAGATGTTTCTTATCTCAAAATTGTATCGATATAACGATCCTTTTTCCGAGCTTTTTGACTGATCAAGACATAATGCTTCTTCATTTCATATAACACGGTCCAAACTTGATTCAAACTCATGTCTTTTCCCCAACTTACAACTAAACGATACGAAAGATTACATATACAACTAAACATCTAAAGACGCCTAGAAGTTTCTTATAGAAAAAGAGAAATCTTTTAGATTCAAAGATAAAAGGTGAAAACAAAGAGAAAATGAAATAAATAAGACACTAAAAATTTTGACTGAGTAAACACGAGTACTTCTATCACAGTCCTTCATGTAGCTCTCATTGCTTTGCGTAGAGTTTAACTATCTATCTTGGTATTTGGTTGCAGAGATGGGCTTAGCACTAGAAGTGGTGCAAGTTCAGAGGAAATCCAGCTGAGGATTGATCCGATGCACTCTGACCTTGATGGTAAGATCATTGGTCTCCATGGCCAAGTTAGGCAGTTGAAAATGTAAGAACCTTCAAAATCCCAATTTTTGATTGTGTGATGAATTGTAGGGTTATGGTTCTAAAGGCTTAGGGCTCCTCTTTGAGCGTTAAGTTGATCATATGGATTGGGAAATTTGTCTTTCTTTCCTCTTAGTTATTGTTATGGCTACTCGATGAGTGAAAATTTGTCATTTTTCCTCTTTAGTTATTGTTATCGCAACACAAATGTGTCTCTGTTTTTAGTACAGCTTTTTTCCGGTTTTGAAAGTGGCTGGAACTTTGGTAAATTATTTGTATAGGTGTTTTTTTTATCATGTATATGTTTGTTCAGTGAGTCAGTGATTAATTAGTTGACTCAAATCTCTTATTTGATGTCTTTTATAAACCTTCTTGCTTCTTGTTTTATATCATACTTCTTGAAGAAATCAGTTGACATTTTCTACTATTCCAGAATTCCTTGTAATTTAACTTAACTTATCCCTCATGATTTTGGACTTTTGGTTATTCCATTGATCGCTTTTGTTCATGCAGATTGCTCAAGAAATTGGGTCACAAGCAAAGTTTCAGAGGGACTTCTTAGATGAACTGGTATGTTGTTTGTCGCTTTAGTTCTTTGTTTATCCATCATAGTAAAGGGAAGCACTTTGAGTTTTGTTGTCTTCCTCACCGGAGATTAATTGAATGAACTATGTAGGTGTGAAACCAAAAGATTGAACCATGTACGTGGCTTCTACCTCTGCTGGTCACAAAGAAGATATGGAATTTTAAGTTTTGATACAGACACTACTTATTTTTTATTTGTAGCTCGATTCAAGTTCTTGGCTCGTAGATCTCGCTGTTGCATGCATGGTGTTTGTGTTCAATCCACAGTGGTGTTAGGGCCTCCTGTTTTGTTTTTCTTGCAATTCTAGCTAGTGTTTCTCTACTGTGTTTTAGGCTTCTCGTGTTCACAACATTATGATCTGTTCTTTGGGCATTGGATTCATTCATTGGAAGCAAAGGTTCTTATTGCTTGGACTTCAACTCTCTACTAGCTTTTTGTTGGCCTCTTATTGTTTTGGATTCTTTGTTCTTTTTGAATTAATTCAGTTGCTGGCTATGATTTGCATATATAATTTTATGTATCCATGAAAGGTAATTAATGTTAAGAAAGGTCCACAGCATTTATTTCTCATGCTCTGCTTTTATGTGTATGGCAGTGGAAGGTGCTTTTGATGGAGCTTTAAAACTGTATTCAATTTTGTTTGTACTACTTAGAAGCTGTGCCGTGGGTTAGGGGAGAAGAAGAGGAGAAAGTGATTTCATCGATTCTTAGTTCTTAGATTGTCCTGGAAAGAGTTGCTTTTAATGTCCGAGGAGAAGTGTTGCCTTACATGGTTGGAACCATTGTTCAACGACTACAATTAGTTCGTTCCAACACGGTTGCAGATCGTTCGATGCTAAACTTGTGGAGGAAGGAAATCTTCGGTGAGCTTTTGAGGTTTGGTGGAGACGATCTTTCATTAAACGGTTTACTAATGATCGTGAGGCTAATAGTTGTTCGTTAGATATGGAATGTATTGGTTTGTTGATCTGGATCTCCGGTTTGGTTTGTCGATATTTTTTTGTAGTTTAGTAATATTTATATATTTGATTTGATGATGCTGGATTCGATTAAGATGCCAATTTTAATGAAGCTGGCGGACTCGGTTGGGTCGAGTCTTTTATCATAAGGGCAAAATCGTCATTCCAATGGGAGAGATCTCATTTGACCTAATTTCGAAATAGCTAAATTTGTCACTAATATATAACTCTATCACCACTATGAATATAACTATACCAATCTTTTGTCATTTCAGTCAAGTTAAGTCTGTCACAAAGTTTATGTTATAACTCTTTCACAACTATACCATCAAATAATTAATCTATTGTAACTTAAATAAGTCTATCATCACTGTTGTGTTACCATTAAATCTATCATGATGCAAAAATCTATCATGATGCAAAAATTTATCATCACTACATTTTAGTCTACCAATTAAATCAGTGTGATCTAATTATGTCTGCTGCCATATAAAATTGGTCTGCCATATAAATCTATTTAACTTCATATGTCTACCAGTGACTATATCACCAAAGGATCTAAATCTATCAAACAAAACTGTCGTCCCATTTTAATCTATCACGAAAGTAAATAAATCTGTCAATCAAATCTGTCATCCTAATTTAATCTACTAGCTTATATTATCTCTACCATAACTATAAATAACTATGTCATGAAACTCTATCATGAGTATTTATTAGTCTATCCATAAACTCTAACAGACAAATTAGTTTTATTATCACATCCGTGGTAGACTTAATTTCAGACGAGAACTTTTTTTTCTTTAATCCGCGAATATTTTTCCCTTTGCTCAACTTTTTGTCTGACAGCTTTATTAATGGTAGGTTTGGTAATTATTTTTTTTCCTAACAAAAACAACTAAGGGTCTTATGGTAATAAAACAGTTTTCATCCTTGCTCTCCATTTTGGTTATTTTAGTTGTTTTTGGTGCTTTTTGAGTAAACTTTCTTAAAAATAGTAACGTAAAATAATAGTTATATCCCAAATATGATTAGAAACCACTCAAAACTAGATTTATTAAGGACACCATTATTTTATCAACCTAAAACCATGTTCTATATAATGAAGATTTAAAAATTCTTATAATCAAATTTGAATTTTTTTTCAAAATGGGTCGGACTGGCCTGAAACTGAATTGAAAAAGTGGTATTTCTTCCTTTAACTAAAGGGCACATTCAATTTCTACATTCTCCTATCTAAGATTACCATTACTTTTGGTGTTAGAGCAACTCCAACCATAACACCAAATTTAGTGTTAGTAAAGTGTAGCACTTTTTTTCATCTCCAACCACTACACCAAATCTCACAATAAAAATAATATTTTTAGTATTATATTAGCAAATCTAAGATTTTATTTTTATTTTTAATAGTTTTGATAAATACTAATTATTCTTATAACTGAATAATTATAACTTAAATATAAGATTACAACCAATAAATTAAAAATATTAAAATAAATTTAATTGAACTTCAATATGTATTTTTAATCTTAATCAATTTTGCGTATTAATTTAGGTTTTTGAGCAAATTAATATTTTATATTAATTACAATTAAACATTCATATTATTAAAAATGAAAAGATACAAAATATTGATGGTATATTTGTTTTTAGTTGATAAATAACACTTTAATTATACTACTAAATGAAAACTACAAATAAATAATTTTTAGTTTTTAGTTTTTTTTAACAGTGTTACACCAAATTTGGTGTTATGCCGTCACATTGGAGTTGCTATTAGCCAATGAAAATAAAAGAATGCATTTCTCTTTGATTTCATTTCACCAATTATAATTTTTAATCTAGTTGCCTTCTTGTTTACAAACTACTAGTATATTTCTTTAAACAATCTTATTTCATATCTTTCCACACTTTTTACCCAATGTTAAAATGATTATAATGCATTTCATTGCCTTGATCAGTCTTGATTCTAAACCTATTTTGAATCCATAAGATTTTCTACCAAAATCGCTTTAAGACTTGCAAATATGTATAACTCAATCGGCAACCGTCCATGAAGAACTTTTCTTAAATCGGCCAAAATTGATTTTTTTTTTTAGTACGATATGTTATAAGTGTTTCTACGTTCCACGTTCCAATTTATTTTTGATAAGTATGTAAATATCATTAGGAATGAATGTTTGAGGTTTTACAAAAGTTTAACCTATACTTTATTATCTTGCTAAAAGAAAAAAAAAAAACAAGGCGGCATAAACTTGAGAAAGGTGAGTTTTCTCATTGTAATCAAAGTTGCATCAGTTTTCTGAATTTTCGGAGTTTCTTTCTTGCAGAAACTGAGTCGGTCCACTTCTCTGAAAACTGTCGATGAAGGGATCACATTTCAATATTGGGGTCTAAGAAAAGAAAATTACCCCCACAAATGTTATTGTGCAAAAATTTGACTCGCATTAACTTGTTACTATTAACATTAGTCCCAATTCTTTTTAAATTTATTTTCATTACCATCTTAAACACGTCAATACAGTGAACAATAAGTAGTCGTTAGTCAAACTCCATTTACTTTAAATCCATTTATAACATAAGAATTACAATGGTAACAAATGTAAATAAGGATTATCATGTTTACTTCCTACTAGATATATACTATAGCCTTGTAGATATAATATTGTATAATAGTACTTCCTAACTAGCTAGACAATAAATTTCCATGAGATGTTTCGTATCACTATATACCTTATGCAATATCATAATCATCCATTTCCCGAGCCTTTTGTCTGATCTAGACATCAATGTATCTTCGTTTCATGTGTTATACGGTTCAAACTTGATTCAAACTCGGTCCTTTCCGCAAGTTACACTTTAAAGATACGAAAGACTAAAAGAACATCTACCAATTATGATTTATTTCTCCAAGATTACCATTTCTTTTGGTACCAGCGAAAGAAAATAAAAGAATCCATTTTCACTTTTGTTTCATTCCACCAATTGTGATTTCTAAATTAGTTTCCTTCTGGTTTACTAATTACTACTTATTTCATAAATTTCCACACTTTTCACTCAATAATGTCAAAATTATTCTAATGCATTTAATTTCCGTTATTAGTCTTGATCCTCAACCCATTTTGAATCCATTAGATTTTCTACCAAACCTGCTTTACGACTTACAAATATGTACAACTCAATCGTAACCGTCCATCAAGAACTTTTCTTAATTCGGCCAAAATTGATTGATTATTATTTTTGGAATAAGATGTTATTAAGTGTTCATACGTGTCATGTTCCAATTCCTTTGTGTCTTAAAAAAAAATCATCTCACCAATGGTATTGTGCAAAAATTTGACTCAAATGATTTCTGTTACTATTAACATTAGTCGCAATAATTTTAAAATTTTAATTTCATTACCATTTTAAACGCGTCAATATAGATAGTCGTTAGTCAAACTCCATTTACTAAAAATCCATTTATAACATAAGAATTCGAATGGTAACAAATGTAAACAAGGATTAGCATGTTTACATACGAAATTACTTTTAAGATTACTATTACAAAATTATAAACAATATAACAAGTAAAGATTGTTGTTTACTAAAAGTTAGTTTATTGGCATATCAGTCCCCTTGCAACGTAAATTAGAGAAGTCTAACAATGCAAATAAAATCAATCCACAAAGATAGTTATTATTTATTCAAACTTAATAAAAAAACAAATAAAGGAAATGTTTATTCGTACGACATGGGTTATAAATTAAGGGAAGATAAGAACAAACAAACATTAATCCTGAAACTTCTAGTTTTAACATCAGTAAAAAACAAGAAATATCAGACCTCGTAACCGTAAAAAAACTGACATGGTGTAGTTAAAAGAGGGAATTATGAATGTGTCAGATATCAATATCATCATAATCAGCTGAGATGATATTTTTATCTTTTAATACACTAATACAATCTTCTTTATAGTTTTAATTATTAGTAGCTCAATTTTTTTTTAATAATGTCAAAACACATAACCTGTATCAAAAAATCACGAATTAGAACTTCTCCAACTAAATCAAACTTAGTCATTTTTTTCCCGTAAATCAATATAAAATTGAAAAGAAGCTGAACTAATACATAGACCAGTAGTAAATTCTGTTATTTTGTCTCCACTATGGTTCTGCATAAAGCATATATTATACTCAATTTATGAAAAAGAACAGCGCCTTACTAAAAGTAAAGCAAGAGGAAATTACGCGGAACATGTATACAAAGCTATAAGTACAAAATAGTAAATTGCACAATTCTGTACGGTTTTTAAAAAAAGGAAAGCAAAAGCGGTAGGGTAAAATAGTCAAATGGGTTAATAAGTTAGGGAGGCAAAGCGATAAGGGCAAAATAGTAATCTCGATTGATTTTAACTTCCAGTTTCCTTAAAAAGCGAGACGTCGTCCCACTCTCTCACAACGCACACCGTAACTATTTTCTCTCATTTTCCGATTTTGAAAAGATTTGTTTCTTCTCTGGGAAGGTTTTCGCTTTAGAATGTCGAATCGTGGTGGTCACGGCGGCGTAGGTCGTGGCAGAGGAGGACGTAGGTCTGACCAGAGACAAGATCAGTCTCCTGGTCCGGTTGCTTGGCCGGGATTACAACAAACCTCCGGTGGCCGTGGAGTTTCTGTTTCTGGCGGGAGAGGTCGTGGTAATGTAGGAAGAGGCGATTCTACCGGAGATCCGACGGCGAGTCTAGTTGTTCCTTCTGTTGCGTCTTCGTCTAAGACGATGTCTGTTGCTTCTTCGTCTAAGGAGGAAAGCAAGGTTACGGAGGTTTCTGACTCTGCTGCGGCTTTGGCGAAGCTTCAGATTACTCCGACGGAGACGAAACCGGAGACTACGCTTCCTCCGGCGTCGTCGAAGGCGGTGAAACATCAGTTACGGCCAGGGCGTGGTACTGCGGGGACGAAAATCACTGTCCGTGCGAATCATTTCCTTGTTCAAGTTGCCGATCGTGATCTCTACCATTACGATGTAAGTCTCCTTTGATTTTTTTTTTCTTCTGTTTCTCGCTTTTTTACTCTACGAATCTGCTCTTGTTTGTCGTTTTTTGTGTGGTGATTTCAAATATTTTCGTATCTATTTCACCAAGTTTTAGTGATTTTTGTTTTTGTTTTTTTTTGTTTAGTTTTTGTAAACCTTGTACGCGGAACGATGAATCTGCGTTTAGTTTTTGCGTTTTGGACTTGTTTTTGTAGTTCGTGTTCATCTAGCGTTGTTGTTTCACGAAAATTTCTGGCTGAAAATTTGTTTGTTTGTGCTGCATCATTGGGTTTTTTTTTCATTTGACGAATCTACTGTTGTACCAAGTTCTTAAGAGATTTTTAACACGATGAATCTGATTTTCAGTACCTGTGTTTGTGCTTGTTTTGTCATATAGTGTTGTTGTTTCGTGAGTGGAGATGTTCGGCTAAAACTTTTTTTTGGGTTACAGGTTTCGATCAATCCTGAGGTTATATCAAAGACAGTGAACAGGAACGTGATGAGAGTTCTGGTTGAGACATATAAAAAATCTCACTTGGCAGGGAAGACTCCAGCGTATGATGGAAGGAAAAGCCTCTATACTGCTGGTGCTCTACCTTTTGAATCGAAAGAGTTTATTGTGAATCTTACGGAAAAAAGAGCTGATGGTTCTTCTGGGTAATGCCTTATTAGATTCTTTGAGGATGGATTTTTTTTTTTTAATGGTAGGAAATGCTCGTAGCACTTTTCCCTACAGTTTTTTTGGCATTGCGACTCCTTTTGGCAGGAAGGAGAGGCAGTTTAAAGTTGCTATAAGGCTGGCGTCAAGACCTGATCTTTATCAGTTACAACAGTTCCTGCGTCAGAAGCAAAGAGATGCTCCTTATGATGCTATCCAAGTGCTTGATGTTGTACTCAGGGATAAGCCCTCTGATAAGTAGGAAATCTGGAATTTGCTTAAACTTCCGTATTGTCAAAGTCTATGCATAGACTTAACATTTCCTGTATTGCTTTCTGTTCAGATATGTCTCTATTGGGAGGTCTTTTTTCCACACTAGTTTGGGAAGGGACGCACGTGATGGTAAGGGTGAGCTTGGAGATGGTGTTGAGTACTGGAGAGGTTATTTCCAAAGTCTAAGGCTGACTCAGATGGGCTTGTCTCTTAACATTGGTAAGAACATGCTAAATGTTTTCCTGGATTGGTGCTGTTGATTAAATCTTATTTTTTTTTTTTAATTTGGTTGAGAATTCAATAATTCTACTTGTTTATGGTTTTGACTGGACTGATGCATTATAGCTGTGTTATTTTCTTTTGATGCAGACGTTTCAGCAAGATCATTCTATGAATCGATTGTTGTCACTGAGTTTATTAGCAAGTTTCTGAATATAAGGGACTTAAACAGACCACTTAATGACTCAGATCGACTTAAGGTACATATGTGACTTTTACTCCACCATTTTAATTATTAATATTATTAATGAGGATGTCTTATATGATTCTTATCTTGAAAATCATATGTTGGTATCTAGGTGAAGAAAGTTTTGAGGACACTAAAAGTTACGTTACTACATTGGAACAACGCAAAAAGTGCTAAGATTAGTGGGATTTCCAGCTGTCCCATCAGTCAGCTAAGGTGAAGATGCTTACTTCATTACAAAGTGCAGAATCTTTGAACTTTGTTTTGCTGCTTTTCTTGGAAGTAGCTGATGTTGCCTTTGTTCTAATCATTTCAGGTTCACTTTAGAGGACAAGTCAGAGAAGACTGTTATACAATATTTTGCTGAAAATTATAATTATAGGGTGAGATACCCTTCTCTACCTGCTATTCAAACTGGGAGTGACACAAGACCCATCTACCTACCAATGGAAGTATGATTTCAATTTAAACATCTACTCTTTTACCTCCATCATTTTCTTGGATTCATTTTGTATCATTAAAGATCTGCTTATTGCAGCTCTGTAAAATTGCCGAAGGGCAAAGATACACCAAAAGGCTCAATGAGAAGCAAGTGACTGCGTTGCTGAGAGCTACCTGCCAACGACCTGAAGAGAGAGAGAATTCGATCAAAAACGTAGGTTCCTCTTTACATCACATTACAATAGTTTAATTTTGCACCTCTGTTTTGACTAACATCATGTTTATTGTTTCTATTATTAGTTGGTTGTAAAAAATAATTATAACGAGCTTGATCTTGTGAGCGAGGAGTTTGGGATGTCAGTCACTGCCCAACTAGCCTCGATTGAAGCTCGTGTACTTCCTCCGCCGATGGTGATTTTCTGGACTTCATTTTTGTTATTACTTTGCTTTATTGCTTTGCATTTTCTTTTCAATGTTTCTCATCACGATGTTGTTTCTGTTTACAGTTGAAGTATCATGAAAGTGGTAGAGAGAAAATGGTAAATCCAAGGCTAGGACAGTGGAACATGATTGACAAGGTAATACTGTAATTGACTATCATAATCTTTTTGCTCTCTGTAGGCACTTGAAACTATTTACGAAATATACTTCTATTTTCTCGTTTCGATAAATCTTATACTTCTCTGCTTTGCATTTGGATGTGGAAGAAAAAGTTGGTGATGAAGATTTGTACTTAATGCTTCTGTTGTGGTCTAATGTGTGTTATTAACATTTTGGGTCTCTTACCTCCTTCTGGCTGTGGTATTTTTGTGCTCTAGAAAATGGTTAATGGAGCAAGAGTTGCTTCTTGGACTTGCGTAAATTTCTCTACGCGGATTGACCGAAGTTTACCCCAAGAGTTCTGCAAACAATTGACTGGGATGTGCGTCAGCAAAGGAATGGTCTGACTTATCTCATGCTTTTGGGTACTTGTCAATTTCACACCAAAAAAGTTACTAACTGTTTTATATTCTTTATACCAGCAATTTAATCCACAACCTGTTATTCCGCTCATCTCTTATCCGCCTCAAAGAATTGAGGAAGCTCTTCACGATATCCACAAAAAGGCACCTGGTATCCAACTGTTGATTGTCATATTACCTGATGTGACTGGATCGTACGGTAAGTCTGTGAAAATGATTCGTTATATTTGGTGTAAATTTATTCCTACAATCTGTTCATGAAGTTCTTTTTCTGTGTGCAGGAAAAATCAAAAGGATCTGTGAAACAGAATTGGGGATCGTCTCTCAGTGTTGTCAACCAAGACAAGCTGCTAAACTCAATAAGCAGTACATGGAAAATGTTGCCTTGAAAATTAATGTCAAGGTCTAGTCATATATGCTTCTTATTGTTTAATCCTTCAATTGTTTTTTATGATGGTGTAAAACGGTTATTTGTATTACAGACTGGGGGAAGGAACACTGTTCTTGATGATGCTATCAGAAGAAACATACCTCTTATTACTGATCGCCCAACCATAATCATGGGTGCTGATGTTACTCACCCGCAACCTGGAGAGGACTCGAGTCCTTCTATTGCTGCTGTATGTATATCTAGATAAATTTTACTTGTATCTCATTACACTATTGATTCATCATAAAAGTTAAATATCTTTTTGAAACTACAGGTTGTGGCCTCTATGGACTGGCCTGAGATAACCAAGTACCGAGGATTGGTTTCTGCTCAGGCTCATAGAGAAGAAATCATCCAGGACTTATATAAGCTGGTTCAGGACCCCCAGCGAGGATTAGTCCACTCTGGTTTAATAAGGTAAGAACAAAATATCTACAACTTTTTATGTTCTTTGATTTTTCACAAGATCAAATGAAATGGACACTGTTTGTGATTGCAGGGAACACTTCATAGCATTCAGGAAAGCTACGGGCCAGATACCTCAGAGGATCATCTTCTACCGGTAAGTGGTTTTACTTGAAATGTAATAATCTATTCATGACCAGGTTTGGCTATACTTGAATGTAATCTGTCTATGAGCAGGCTTGTCTTATTGGTTTTTCTTTATGCAGTGATGGAGTAAGTGAAGGGCAGTTTAACCAGGTTCTGCTCCATGAGATGACTGCTATACGCAAGGCTTGTAACTCTCTCCAGGAGAATTATGTTCCTCGTGTCACTTTCGTGATCGTCCAGAAACGACACCACACTCGTTTGTTCCCTGCTCAACACAAGAATCGTGATATGACTGATAAGAGTGGCAATATTCTTCCAGGTTCCCACGATCTGCTCTTCTCTGTCAACTTAATTATTTTGATGATCGAATCTTTAACATATTTGCATTTCTTCTTAGGTACTGTGGTTGACACTAAAATCTGTCATCCGAATGAGTTCGACTTCTATTTGAACAGCCACGCCGGTATTCAGGTATATCTTCCACAATCTATAGACCAAATAATGATCTCTTTGTCTTCATCAGAATTATAAGTTTCTCTTTGGGTGTTTGAATATGGTGCAGGGAACAAGCAGGCCTGCTCATTACCATGTCCTTCTCGACGAGAACAGTTTCTCGGCTGACGCCTTGCAAACGCTTACCAACAACCTTTGCTACACGTAAGGAACAACAAACATTGTACATGTTTTTAAACTCACTGAAACTGACACAACATAAAAAAAACCGCATGCAGGTTTGCGAGGTGCACAAGATCTGTGTCAATTGTGCCACCAGCTTACTACGCACACTTGGCTGCTTTTCGAGCTCGCTATTACATGGAGAGTGAGTTCTCAGATGGAGGCTCGAGCAAGTCGAGGAACACAACCACAAGTGCGGGTCCAGTAGCTTCGCAGCTACCAGCAATAAAAGATAACGTCAAGGACGTTATGTTTTTTTGCTGATACTTTCTATTTGGCCAGTTTTAACAGCCGTTAATAATTTTTTAAAAATTATGTTCGGCTCGGTTTTTATCTCTTTTTGGTTTGTCCTGGAATATTTTGAAGGATTCGGCCAACTTTTTCTCTTAGGACTAAAATTATGCGTATTGGTATAGACGATGATCTTGACTAGTTTGTCGTTTGTGAAAGACAAAGTGTTAATTATGGGTTTTTGCACTCTAGTTGTTGGCCACTGTTTGTTACTCTTCTTTCTTTACATTCCACGGTTGAATTAACGTAATTGTCAATGAAACTGAAAAACCAATTCATGTTTTTAATGCTCCAAATGATATGATGACTGATGAGTAACAAAACAATTTCATGTTATTATGGGTTTACCTACGTAGCAAGGAAGCTTTAGTAATTATGGATTTCAACATATGGTGAAGTGTTATGTAAATGTAATAGGACGAACAAACAGTAAAATTCAACCTGAAAAACAAATTGATCAGATTTGATCCTGACTCAATTTCGTCTGACAACTCTTAAGTCAAACCAACTGTAATAAGATGTTTAATATGTTAAATGGAGAGAGATTAGTTACGATGGAGAGAAAAGAGATGGGAAGCGAGAAGATTCAGATGGAAGTTCAGTGAATTAATTTAGGATTATATATATATATATATATATATATATATTTATACATATTCAAATTTTTGATATTAAATTCAATAGAAGATTATTATCATTTGTTTATTTTTTTTGTCAATTGTATTTTCTATTTTGATTTCATCACTTTATAATTAATCATTTTCATCAACTTAAATTTCTATTAACTGTAAATAATAAATGTATGGAAAAGCCCAAACACGATGGTAGTATGGTAATTAATGATGGTTTATAAAAATTAAAAATAGCAAACAAATGAAAAAATAGAAAATATATATAATATAAATTCAAATTTATGATATTAAATTCAAGAGAAGATTATTATCATTTGTTTATTTTTTTTTTCAGTTGTATTTACTATTTAATTTCATCAGTTCAATTAATCATATTTTATCAACTTAAATTTCTATTAACTGTAAGTAATAAATAAATAAGGATTTTAACTTACACCAACAGACCACAATTCTACATTGGGCTTTAACTTAATTTCTGGCCCAATAACCCGTTTCTTTTATTCTTTGTGTAAAAGTCACGACACAACTCTTCTTCTCCTTTCCTCTTGTTAACTTTTGTTTCTTCTTTGCTCAATTTATAAGTAGTCAACTAGATTATAAACCGCGTTATATAATTTTTTTTTCAGATTTAAGTTTTGATTATAGTATTGTAATTAAATTAATATTTAAATAATAATTTTGGGTTAGTTTATTATTTGTCATTCAACAAATTAAATATTATTTTTATAACTCTACCCTCCAAATATTAGTAAAAAAATATTAACTTCAAATATTTGATTTCATTTAAATAAACGTATTATTATTAAATATATATCATTTTTATACTAACTTTATGATGTGTTATTATTAAATAATAAAAACATATGAATATAAAAAAATCTATTTTTCGTAAATGTTTGATTTTTTAAAAAATATTCAATTTAATCTTTCAAAAAAAGTAATAGATTTTACATGAATATTTTGAATTAAAAATATTATTCAAAATCAAAGAGAGTACCAAAAATAAGATATTTTTATTAAGATATTATGCTGTTTTTAACCTATGGAAATGACAACAATATTCGCGCTATAACCGGATTGTTCTTTTTAGATTTAAGCATTTAAAATTATATAATAATATAATTGGAATAAATCATTTAAAAAACAAAATTAATTGATTCATGAAAAATATTATTGTCATTTCCATTGGTTAAAACAACATAATATCTTAATAAAAGATATTAATATTATTTATTAAAGTTAATGTTCTAGATTATGTAATATAATATAAGTGCTTACAAAAAAATATAATATTTTTGACATATTTCTAGATTATGTAATATAATATAAGTGCTTATAATGAACATAACCAAAACTAACAATTAAGTGCTTATATAACAGTCAGCAAATTACCAAACAGAACAAGAGGATCGAACGATTTTTAATTATCTTCGTTATTTAAAATCAAATTTCCAATATTTCCTTAATAAAAATATATTCCCAAAATCATCGAGTAATGTAAATTTAAAATCAAATTTCCAAAACGGAACAAGAGGATCGGATGATAATCTTTGGTTTATTTTTAATTAAATGTTTGTTACCTAAATCTACACACCACAAAAAACATTAGTAACATGATAATTATGTCTAAATTATCGATTTTTTCCACTAAATTATGGATATGTTAAAGTAACTAATTAAATGTTAGTTACCAAAACAAAACAAGAGGATCGAACGATTTTTTGTTATCTTCGTTATTTAAAATCAAATTTTCAATATTTTTTTTAATAAACGTATATTCCCAATATCATCGAATACTGTCAATTTAAAATCAATTTCCAATATTTTCTTAATAAAAATATATTCCCATAATAAAATTATGATTAATTAGAAATCATAATTCTTATAGCCGAATTTGAATGCTGGACTTATCATTTTTTCTACTAAAA
The DNA here is from genome assembly GCA_018361395.1 of Boechera stricta. Classification (NCBI taxonomy): domain Eukaryota; kingdom Viridiplantae; phylum Streptophyta; class Magnoliopsida; order Brassicales; family Brassicaceae; genus Boechera; species Boechera stricta. The sequence continues at coordinate 11,561,316 of CM031541.1, read as the reverse complement.
AAGATTCATAACTTCTTTTGTAAATAATAAGAATTTTTTCAAAAACCTTATTTATATTTCTATATAAAGTGTTTCTTTCTTCTCATTTCACCTCATCGGCCAAATACATTTCTGTCAAAGATTTAAAACCATTTAAATCATCTTTGTGTATTAGAGTAAAAATACTTCATTCTTGGATGCACTATACCAAAAGAATATGAGTATGCTTGGAAATAATTTTATCAGATGATTGTGTAAGTTTCGCTTGCGTTTTAATATGTTTAATATAATATAATATTTATGATATTATGATAAATAATCATGTTTATTTGTGTCTATATTTTCAGGATAACAAAATTCAAGCATGGATCAAGAAAGAGCATATCTCAAAATTTCAAAGATTTGAAAAAAGGAGACTGGAAGATTATCGAAGGATTTGAGTTACTAAGGTGACTGGACAATATAGATCAACAACTCATCAGTACAGAATAAACTTTCTGTACGCAACTATCATGTCTCCCTCACCATCTATTTCATATAAGATTTGGCTTGATTTGGTTGATTTTAAACAAATCAAGAATGGTTGGTGGGTCATTTTTTTTTCCGATATTGGCTTCATATTTTCATAATGGATAATATTGAGGAGAGCAAACTAATGTTATTTGATAGTTTTGTCCAACAAATATTTGGTCATTCTGCTGCTGAACTCTTAAATGGTTCATATGCTGAGGTATTATCCACCTTGAAACCATTCCTTATAAATGTATTATTATTTTTTTTTCAATAGAAAATGACTAATTAGAGACTAACCATATAAATTGAAGATCCTGAAGCATTGTCTGATGTTATTAAAAACAATGTTGCGAAAATGTATCAATTTGTGATATGTGTGGAGAAAGATAACATTTACAGAGGAAATGATGTGTATAAAGTTGCTAAGGTTTTATCGACTAATAATTTCAATGAAGAATTGTCTAATGAATCTGAACTTCATTTGGATCAATCATCATTATGTTCAGTTCACGTATATTTAAAAATAAGTGTTCTTAATTTTATCAATAATATGACATTCTCTCATTTTGATGTGTTCGATTTTGATCTTTTTGTTCAGTGGAAATTTTTTCTCATAATGAATCATCATTATGTTACCTCTTTCTTGACTCATGTTTATGTTCTCAAATTATAGATTTATGTTTGAATATATAGATTAAGGTTTTGAAATATGTAGTTTTAGGTTTTGAAATTTGATATACTCTGAAATCTGGATTGCAAATGATATATTCCCACTCTTTGCAAGCCATGTGAAACTGAAAAAGAGTTTTAATGGGCAGTCTTGGGAGGATATCGTTAAGAACGGTGAATGGAATGAGGCTTTGGTACTTCATTTTATAAAGAACGCTTTCAAAATGGTGGCATACACCACTAAGAAGCACATATACGAGTCATCGCTCACGCACGGGATTTTGGTGGCTTCGAGTATAAGCTGTCCAAGTTTAGGAATGATTCCAATCTGTAATCGACTTTTTCGCCTTATTTGACTTTCAGAAGATTCAAATTCAGGAAAAATTCTAAGCTCTTCAGTGATAAACCCTGCCAATGTTCAACGATACGATGAAAATCCTTAAAACGAGACAAGCGCAAGACAATAAACCACCATATTTGAAGCGTTCCCGGTCTAAAATTGTACCAAAGTTTCACGAGGGAATTTCAACTTTCAAGATCAATAAGAGGAAGCAACGAGATACGCTTTCTAGTTACAAATCTAAGATACGTGTTTCGTCCCTACAGGTCTTTGGTAGAGGTCTTCTATCATGTTAATGCCGTCCCTACAGGCGTTTCGTCCCTACAGGTCTTTGGTAGAGGTCTTCTATCATGTTAATGCTTTCTAGCTACAAATCTAAGAGAAAAAGAAAAAAAAATTCAATAAATTGAATATACCATTAGTGACGGCATTAACATGATAGAAGACCTCTACCAAAGACCTGTAGGGACGAAACGCGGTGAGCTTGACAACACGGCCAAAGCGATTGGGGTCGGAGACGGAGCTCCGGACGGCATCAGCGGTACCTCTAATCTCACCGAGTCCGTTCGTCTCGAAGAGGCCATAACCATGAGAAGATCGGAAGAGAAGATACAAAGCCATTCTTTTTGGAGGAGGTAAACTGAAACCCTAACGCATGCGACTGTGAGAGAAGAAAAAGAATACAAATGGAAGAAGTTTTTAGAGGTCGGATGATTTTTTTTTGATATAAAAATATGAATATAAAAATCTATTTTTCATAAATGTTTGATTTTTTTTTTTTAAAATGTTCATTTTAATTTTGAAAGTAATAGATTTTACATGAATATTTTGAATTTTAAATTAATATCTTTTATGTTTGTAAAACAAAAGATTTTGTTGATTTATTATTGTAAATTGTGTCTAATTTTTAATAAGGTTTAATTACATAATTAAGTTTGGTTATATGGGTAGTAGAGAAAGATTTATTAGATTATTTTGGCTATAAAGATAAAGAATAAAATACTAACATATTTTTACCTATGATAATTTTTTTTGTTTGTTTTTAGGATCAATAATATTGTGTAATTATGTACAATTTAAATGTTTGTTTATAATGTGTAATTCCCAGTTAATAGTATAATTAGTAGTATTAGAAATGTATTATATGATTTTTAAATTAATTTTAAGTAGTACTATTTTAGTGAAAATTGGACAAATTTGTTTATAATTTAATTTATTATTTATTTTGAAATCTATAAATTAGTTATTATTAATATATATTACTATTTTTTAAATTAAATTTTCGTAAAACTAATTTATTTATTTAAGAAATTTGAATAAAATTGAAATAGATTTTGTGAAGATTTTATTTTCAAATATGTCTTTTTACTAGTAAAAATTAATTAATTGTAAATTTGAATAAAATTGAAAATATAATTTGTGAATATTTTATTTTTAAATATGTATTTTTAATAGTAAAAATAGCTTATGTGTTTAGATATTTTTATCCTTAATATTTTTTTTTGTTTGTTCTGGCACTGTGTGTAATTTTTTAAAATTTAAATGTTACTTTTAAGTGGGTATCCTCCAAATATTAATAAGGGGATTCCTTCTTTGGTCTGGGTAAATTTTATGTTTCACTGTTGGTTTGGCTCATTTAATTTATTTCATCGGTATTACATTCTTACATTTTTTCGCGGGACTTGTCGGTCCGTTTTGTGGCTCATTCGGAAAACAAAGACATTTTCTGATCCCCGAATCGACGATTATCAGCTGTTCTTACCGTTCGAGTCATGACCCAAGAGCTTGCCCGGTTCGGTCTTCGGTCCGGTTTTAAAAACATTACACTATAGGGAAATTTTTGAAGAAGAATGTAAAAAAAAAAAAAACAGGGTGGCGTTAATCATTTTGTTGGGCAAAACAAAACAAAAACCAAAAAGAGAGCGTTTAATCACACACCACTGTCGAACCAAAGCTTAGGGCTCAACAAAAGTCTCCTTCTAGATCTCTTCACGATACTTGTCCGATCCGATTTGTGACTCGCCGGGAAAAAAAAAACACAGAGACATTTTTTCCGATCCTTAAATCGATTACTCTCAGTTTGGATTTGGAAATTGGATGGATCAATCTTTGATCTTACTGCTATAAGATGAGATGAGAGATGCAGCCTAATCTCTTCCCATTTGGCACAGTTTTGGGTAGTCCATTTCTCTTCAATGGCGGAGATCTAAACGAACTTGGTTCTGCTGGATTCGAGAGCTCTAGGGTTTTCTTCTTACTTCCTTTCTTATTATCCCAAGGCAGTGGTGGGATGGATTTCTCTAAGGTTGGTGAAAAATTCCTCAGCTCTGTTAAATCCGCTACATCGCTTGGTCTCTTACCTTCAGCTTCTTTCTCTGATCGTCCTGAGGTAATAATCTAATATCAGCTTGTTTTGTTTCAATTCCTTAACATCAATGGAGTATTTTAGAGAATTGAATTTTAACTTATAAACCCCAATTTTATGTAGATTCCGGCACGTGCTGCAGCTGCTGCTGCGGTTGCTCGTGCTTTGGCAGGACTTCCTTCTGATCAGAGATTGAGTATATCTTCTACTGCAACTGAGCTTAGCTCTATATATGGAAACAGACCTCTTCCTCAACAAGTTGAAGAGCTTGAAGAGGGATTTTATGAAGAGGTGTGTGTGTGTCTGCTTTATTTTGGTGTTTTTGATATTGGGAGATCTCGTTTCATCACTAAGCCCACAGGTGGTATTTTGGTTTTGTTTTCGTGTAGAATTTTGATCCGGTAAGGCATATTTTGGAGAATGTTCCAGATGATCAAAGTGAGTTAGCTTATTTTGAGAAGCAGGTACAAACTCCTCTCAAGGAATTGAATATTGGTCTATCCTGAAAGATTAAGAATGCTGATGAACGTTTTAGTTAAGGAGTTTATAAGGTTTTGTCTACTGTGTAGGCCACCTTGAGGTTGGTACAGCTGGATAGAGTGGCAGAAAATCTGTCTCACCATGTTATGGAGCATCATGAAGTAATGGGTAAGTACATTAAACTGAAAAAGAACTGATGTCGATTGAGAATATTAATATTTGCTTTTGGCCAGTGAAGGGGATGAATTTGGTAAGAGAACTGGAAAAAGATTTGAAGATTGCTAATGTCATCTGCAAGGTATGAGTTTCATATTATTAACCTAAATTTACATAAACAATACAGTGGTTTCATTTTCTATTTTGTCTTTTACTGGTTTGACCTTGCTTGTGGCCGTTTTTGTGTTTTCTTGCCAGAATGGAAGACGAAATTTGACTTCTTCTATGAATGAGGCTTCAAGAGATCTTATTGTACACACTCATTCCAAAAAGAAACAAGCTCTTCTGGTAGGCTTCTCTATTTATTTCAGACATCTAGGCTCTGCTGGTCGTTTCTTTAATCTGTTTTCTTGAAATTTTTTCATTTGTTATATAGTTTCTTTCTGAACTCCCATCAATATGCTCAGAGGTTTGTGTAGAAATTACTCTGTATTATTTACCTATCAGAAAGTGTCCAAGTATCTGGATTGTTTTAATCTCTTAAGATTTGTATATGCAAGTCTAAAGATTTGTATATGCAAGTCCTTTCTTAGATACAATTTACTGTGTAATCTCGGCTGATCAGTTAAGTGTTTATTTTAATATCCAAACATACTGTGAAGATTTTTTTTTTCTAGCATGCATTTTTAGTTCTTCGGGTACCATTTAATTAGAGCGTCACGAATATTTAATTTACTATACTTGCAGGATATGCTTCCTATACTAACCGATCTCCGCCATGCAAGAGTAATGCGGTCAACTCTTGAAGACCTTGTTGAAGAAGGAAACTATTGCAAGGTTGGTACTTTACCTCCGTCTCTGTTGTATACTTCCATGGTTTTCTTTCTTATATGAATTATGGTGATATTATGATATGAAGCTAACAAGAGACGGGAAATATATTCCTTATTATGCAGGCGTTTCAAGTTCTATCGGAGTATTTGCAGTTGCTTGACAGTCTATCTGAATTCTCAGCAGCCCAAGAGATGACCCGTGGTGTTGAGGTAGTTATGGCTTATTCATGACCAACCATTGTCTTTATAATTCTATTGTCAGTTGGTTGAGTTTCTCATACTCTTTTCAAGGTTTGGTTAGGAAGAACTCTTCATAAGCTGGATTCACTATTGTTGGGCGTTTGCCAGGAGTTCAAAGAAGATAGTTATGTAATGGTTAGTAAGCCAACTAATTATCATGTTATATCTCTATAGCTTTCTCCTTAAAGAGATTTAAACTAAAAAGGATCGAATTGTGGGCCTTCAGTTCAGTCAGAGAACAAGAAATTTTGTTCAGTGACAATAGTTAACTTGTTTATGTGCTCATACTTTTAGGTCCTTGACGCTTATGCACTGATCGGTGATGTCTCTGGTCTTGCCGAAAAAATACAAAGCTTCTTTATGCAAGAAGTTATCTCAGAAACCCACTCAGTGCTAAAGACCATTGTTGGGGAGGTATGTGAGTTAATTATTCAATTGTTGCTCCTGTAGGATGTAGTCATGCATGCTTGGATGGATGGTTGGATGTATTGAGTTTGCTGGTGTATGGTGATATCATTTTTTCCCCTTTTTTTCTGTGGTGTATGGCACAATCTTTTTTCCGTGTTGCGTAGATGTAACTTCTGATCCTAGCAGATACACGAAGTAGAATATTTAAAATATGGAAATAGTAATATAGGGTATACAGATAGATATATTGAATGGTTAACAAGTGTGGTTTTTTAATAAATGACATCACTTATTTTTTTAAATGTAAAGATGGTTACAGTTTGTTTTACACGTTCTGGTTTATCTTATAATCATTCTGCATGCAGTTTTTGTCATATGCGATAATGCTTTTTTACTTCATGATACTGAGCACGAAATGAGTTTTTTAAGTCAACATATCAAACCAATCAGATTGTTGATCCATTCTCTGTATATATTTGTTTTTGTAGGATAACAGTGCTGCCACCCAATATAGTAGGTATGCTCTATGCACCTGAGTTATTTTTGGTACCTATTACAGTATCTAGTATTTATCTCTAGCCCCTTTTTGTTTGGATTCTAGTATTCTTGCTGATTTTTTTTTCTTAAATTAATTTCAGACTTACCTACAGCGATCTATGCCTTCAGACACCCGAATCCAAGTTTAGGCAATGTCTTTTGAGAACACTAGCTGTGCTGTTTCAGTTAATATATTCATACCATGAGATAATGAGTTTCGCGCCGGAAAAGAAGGTAGGTTCTATTCCCTGCTTTAGTTTGTATTTTAGATTTTCTGATTACCTTGATAGGGTTCTTGATCAGCCCCTGGTTCTAATTTTAGGTTTCATAGTCTTAAACACCTCCGTGCAGACTTTTCACTTATAATCTGAGCAGGACTATACCTAAACACATTGTATAAACATTTCTCTTTTAAGCTGTAATTAGTGGGAATCTTAGCATATGTTTATATATTTTCTGTGTGTTTGTTTAGTTTGGTGGTGTGTAGAACTCTAAGAATACCTGCTTTATTGATAGGGATTTTATCTCGGAATTTATATATATGTGTGCAAGTCTTGGTTATTACTTGATTTCTTAGTTAACAAAAAATTTAGTGTTTTTTTAATATCTAAGTACTCCATGTCAGGTAACTGATTGTCCAAGAATTTTGATAAGTTCTTTGATTTCAGTACAATACTTTTTTGTTTCAGTCTTCGGCTTGAAAGATAATAGGTCCTAAAATCTTTTCTCTTTGATGGCTTATCTTATACATTGTCGACTTCCTTTAGATTATTTTCTGTATGTTGTCCGCATCAATTCATTTAAAATTATCTCTTATGGTTTATAAGGGCTAAGCTTCTGAACTGGAACAGGTAGAAAGTTTGATCTCACCAAGTTCTGCAAGAACTCAAAAGGTTGATTCAGTGACTAGAAGTTCATGCGACCCACAGGATGGTGGTCTCTCGATAGCCATGAGTTCGGGAAGTATACCTTCTTGTACCATTTCTGCTGAAGAATCTGATGGAAGTGGAACATCCAGTTCCGTGCAGCAGGTGCTGCAGGCGTCTGATAGTGAAATAGATGAGCCTAGGGATTCTGGAGATGCAGTATCATGTGGCGAGTCGCCATGGTACTATCTACGAAAAGAAAGTGCAGCTTTTGTTTCAGAAACTCTTCAGAGAGGACGCAGAAATCTTTGGCAACTTACTACGAGCCGTGTGTCAGTTTTGCTCTCTTCCCCAGGTGCTTCTTCAACAAGTATACATCAATTCCTAAAAAATTATGAAGACCTGAGCGTCTTTATCCTTGCTGGGGAAGCATTCTGTGGATTTGAAGTTGTTGATTTTAGAGAGAAGCTAAAGGGTGTATGCGAAAATTATTTCACTGCATTTCATAGACAAAGCATGCATGTAAGTTCAGTTTTGCATGCCCATTGGACTGACATTGCTAATACCACATACCTAGTTACTTTCATGCATCAACTCTCCGACATGATAACATGAAGGTAAATTTTGTTTGGTTTTTCTCCCTAACAGGCGCTTAAAATGGTTCTGGAGAAGGAGACATGGACAAAATTGTCTCCTGATACTGTGCAAGCTATTAATTTTGCTGGTCTTGTGGGGGATGGGGCTCCTCTAATTATTTCTTCCCGCAGTGCCACCTGTTCTTCCAGATTCCCTCACTCTAATAAGTCAAATAACTCAATTGATCCAAGTGGTAACAGGAGTGGATTTTCATATTGGTTGAAAAGTGGAAACCCTTTCTCAGCAAAGTTAACTCACTATAGAGAAGATCAAGACTACTCCTCGGTCAATGGAGCTATCTCTGGAGATTATGAAGGGAATGATAGTATTCACCATGATGATGCCAAGATAAGAGATAAAAAACGCATTAACGGAGGTAGTCCTGTTTCAGAAGATGAAAACGAAGACCTTCTTGCTGACTTTATTGATGAGGATAGTCAGCTTCCAAGACGAAGTTTTACACGTAGTCAATCAAGGACTTCTTCTTCACATTTCAGTACTAGTGATGATTTGACAGCTCAAACAGGATCGTCCCTTTGTCTTCTAAGGTAATATATGCGGTTTAGCAAATGTTTGAAATTATAATGACAGCCTTCCTATCGCATATTTTCCCCGGGCCACTTTTATGACATGGAATTGCATTTACTGTGTTCGATGTCCTAGATCAATGGATAAGTACGCGAGGCTTATGCAGAAACTAGAAATTGTTAACGTTGAATTCTTTAAGGTACCTGTCCTAACTCTTAGAATTCTGCAGATATCTTTACTATTCTCCCTCGATTTCTAGTCTAAAGCTTCTCTTACTCCTGTTTGAAATTTTGTAGGGAATATGCCAATTGTTTGGGGTCTTTTTCTATTTCGTATTTCAAGTATTTGGTCAAGAAAATACTAATTCAGGTGGAAAAGGAGTTGCTGACTCTTTCAATCGTGAGTTACTGATTTGTTTCCTTTTGATGCACCTCTTTGTTTGTAAAGTTACCCCCAACTAGCGTGAGTTGAGTAGTGTTATGACTCCTAATGCTACAATATGGTAAGCCATTTTGCTCAACATAGATATATTTCAAAATTTTGAAATGCAGATCGTTTGAAAAGCAGCTTATCCCGGATATCACAAGAGTGTGAGCAATGGATAAAACTTCAGTCATCATCACCATCTTCTTCACTTGCCTTTCCCAACACAGTTCATAGTCTTGCGGACGTGACTCCAGCAAGTCCCTTAAATACATCTGGTCACTTATCAGGCGTATCCTTTAGTCTCAAGGTATAACCTGGAGCTAGGTTTCCATCAATCTGAACTTTGTTTTCTGTCCATTAGCAACCCTAAATATAACTATTCCTACTCATTTATTTTTTCGCATGCTTCATATATGAAGTGTGAGAAGAGAAGAGCAGCTGCCTCACTTCTTCATTATATCTCAATGTTGTATAATAAAAGGATTCTTTAATGCATGATTATCGCTTGCAGGAAAGATGTGCTGCAGTGGACACTGTTTCTCTTGTGGCCCGGATATTACATAAATCAAAGGCTCATCTACAATCAATGCTTATGTCAAGAAATGGTTCTCTGGTTGAAGACTTCTTTGGTCAACTGGTGTGCATCTCTTTCAGTTTTGATTCCTTACATTAAGAGAAACTGGTTGGAAATATTGCCTTACTTTGCTGTGCTGTTGACAACATACAATCTTATTATACAAAGACCTCTGTAGCATCCAATAGGGTTTTGGCTCTAACAAATTATAGATTATGCAGGACCTGATCAGAAGAAGTTTCATTGCATGCCTTTGCTAAATTAATTTCTCCTATATTTAATGAAGAACTATTTATATACGATATGTGATAGCAAATATATTTGAAGGAGTTGCATTAAGTGGAATGATTCATCAGGTTGGTTCCGTACCTGATCTGACAGAGCACTTACATAGGACAACTGCAAGGATACTGCTGCATGTTAATGGGTAAATTGCCGATCTACTTTTGAGCTCGTTTTTCGGAAAAAAGTTATTAGATGATGTGCATCTCTCTCCTCCCTTGCGCCTTCCTTTCTTATTCTTACTGACCTCAGGATTTTTTAAAACTGTCACATCGAATGTATATAATGTGAATTCAATTGGTATTCTAAAGTTGAAACTTGGTTTTTATTTTATCGGTTCCCACTGGGGTATGTATGTTCAGTAACCTTCAACTAATTTTACAGATATGTTGACCGGATTGCTAATTCTAAATGGGAAGTCAAGGAGCTTGGAGTGGAGCATAATGGGTTTGTTACTTCATCAATCTGTTACTTTTTTTGCCCCCTTATGATATATTTAATGCACATAGTTCTTTTCTTCTCCAAAACTGTTTTTTGGAATGTTTGTGTTGTACAGAGTTATAATTGGCAAGCCACCCATAACTTTGCTGAATTCAGATTTAGATATTCAGTACACGGCTGATACTCTAAAAACTAGATTTTGCATGCTGGACCATTGATTGCATCGCTGCTATCTTATATGTAATAAACTCGTTGAACTTACAGGTATGTTGATTTGATGCTCGGAGAATTTAAATACTACCAAACAAGGCTTGCTCATGGAGGCATTCCACAGGAGGTAAACGACTTTTTGACTCAACAATTCCAGAAGTTAACTATATTGTCCGAAATACCAATGCTTGCATCTCTGGATTGGGACATCAGTGGTGACTGATTGCCTGAGCCCCGATTAGTAGTTGGTACCTGTTGAGGTTTTACCTTTATATGTTTGTGTGTGTCACAATCAAACTGAACAAATTCTGCTGCATAGATAATCGACTGACAGCATGTAATTCAATTTGATTAAGATATAAGATTGATCATGTTTTCTTCTAAAACTATAGAGAAATCTATATCCACTTTGAACTCTTTTTTCATATATAGGTCCAAAACCTCCTACTGGAATATGGAGTTGAAATATTTGCGGAGATGCTGGTTGAAGGTTTATCTCGAATAAAAAGATGTACTGATGAAGGACGTGCCCTCATGTCATTAGATATTCAGGTACTTTTTCCCATTTTTATCCACTGTAATTCTCTTCTACACAAGAACAGGAATTGTGTACATGAATAACAAACTGTTCGATCAACATTGACAGCATTCCATTATTGATATATAAACTTCATATAAACAATGTAGCTGCAAATATTGTCAGGATAGGACAAACCTTTGCTCTGTATTGATGACATAATGCATAAGCAATCGATATATTGAATCACATGTGTCGGTTATGATTCTTGACTGTAATTATCTATCTTCTTGTAGGTTCTAATAAACGGGCTACAGCACTTTGTGCCAACAAATGTGAAGCCAAAGTTTCAGATAGTTGAAACATTTATTAAGGTATGCAAAACCGCTACTCATACGAAAGTGCAGACTCAAAACATAAACATTTGTCACGGTGTAAACCGAAATCATCACTCGTTTATGAAGGGACACTATCTGCTAAACCAAAATCATCTCTCATTTATGCAGGCATACTATCTGCCAGAGACGGAATATATTCACTGGGCAAGGGCTCATCCGGTAAACAAACAAATCATTTTTTTTTTCTTTTGTCTTGCGTAAACAAAACCGATGTAATCTGCTTCAGAGTCTTTGAAAATATGTAAACATGGGTTGTAAATATTCAGGAATATACAAAAGCACAGGTCGTCGGATTGGTGAATTTAGTGGCTACCATGAAAGGTTGGAAGAGGAAAACGCGGCTGGAAGTTGTCGAGAAGATCGAATCAGCCTCTGCGTAGAACAATCCAGGAGCTTTTGGAATCTTCAGCAACAGCAAGTAATACTTCTTTTCTTCTGGTCTTGTCCTGTCTGTTCTTACTTTTGCATTTGTATCGAGTGGTGTAATTTTGAGGATAGGCGCCTTCTTCGTAGTTTACTGTCATTGCTTATGGGTTTCGTGTAAAAGATCCTCCTGAAGTTGTACATTCTTGAAGATTGTATAACACACAATTTTTCCTCCATTTAATTACTTAATTAATGTCTTAAATAGTTGTATTATTCAGATCCTTGACCAGATTCTTGTACTTTCTCTATTTTCTTTTTGCTTGGGTTCACCAAATTAATGGAACTAGTTCGGTTTTAATTTTGGTTGTTGGTATGGGTTTGAAAACATCCCATCTACAAAGTATTTTATGGTTTTATGTTTTGTAATACATTTATCAAATAAATTTTCCTTAACTCTTTCTCATCTCAAAGATTTTTTTTGTAATACATTTTTAAATGCTCATCATTACATTTAGTTTTTGTGATCCATCATATAATTATATAAAGATCATTATAATGTTTATTTTATTCAAATTTTGTGGTTTAAGTTTTTTTAAAACAAAAATCATTTAATTAAAACAATTTGATGATCCAATCTAGCGTGTGAATTTTATAAAGATGAAATCATTAGAATTAAGCTAGTACTTTAACTTAAACTGAGTGAAATATAAATAGAGATTAAAAGAATAGAAGTTATTTTTGGGATTATTTAAAAAAGCTTTAGATTGTAGTTGATATCATTTTATAGGAAAACATATTCAATTTGTCACATACAAAATAATTTGGATTTTAATTTTTAAATGCTTTATATGTTAGTTTATATGAACAACTTAACCTAAATGTTTGAATATCATAGTTAAATTTCATTGTTATCATTAATAAAAAAATTTCTTTTTGACTTCGAATACTCAAAAATACAAAAAGAAAAATTTTAGTATGAATGTTTGATTATATTTAAATAAGTTACATATATTGTTGTTGTATGATTTGGATAAATAAAAGTGTATAAACATGTTATATACATTTAAGAAATATATTTTTCTATATTTTTATTATGATTAACAGATAAGTTAAAGTTAAATAACATAACTGATTTTAACAATCCGCTCAATGCGCAGGTATTATTACCTTGTAAAAATAAAAAAAGCAATGATGATTAATATATCAAATAGTTATTAGCTTTTTATATATATGAAAAAGTAAAAAACAAAGCATGTGTAGTTTCACTGTTGACTATTTTATTATTTTTATCGTTTGAGTTATAAAATCAATCAGATGTGAAAGGAGTCATATTGTGATATGAAAGTTTGGAAGAAAGAATGGTCAAAGTTGTGGTGGTGACTTCGTTATCTCTCCAACCATTTTTAATGCAACACATGGCTCATCTACTGGTACCTGTTTTTTACCACAAAAAAATAAACAAACATTCAACATATTAGTTTTCCAATTATTTTACCATACATTATTCTCCATTTATAAAAAAAAAAACACACTGTCTGAATTTTCCTTTATTATGTTGCGTGTAAAGGAAAAGGGAGTTCTATTTTCTAACTATTGAATACTGATGTAAAAAAGACAGAAGTATAAATTTGATAAAGGAAAAATCGTAAAGATTCTAACAGTATTAAAAAGGGAAAACGGTAAAAAAAAATCATGTACAAGCTTATATTTGCTACTATAACCACAAACTTCCGTATTCGCCAAAAAACTCGATTTATGACCAAATTGACACCAAAAATCGATTAACTCCGCTTAACGGATGTTAAAGCACGCCATCGTTAACTCCATCTCTTAAACCTGTGAATCCCTAATTTTCTCGATCCTAAATCAATTTCTCTCCATCGATCCACTAGAAGATTGAACGGAGTATAGATCCGCCGGACCAAAATTGGATAGCCTCCCGCCGGGAGACCCCATCACCGAGTAAAAATCGGAATGGTTAACGTTTGAACCTCTGGGAGTCGAACCGAGACTATAGATCTCAGCTCCGGTGAGATTCGAAGGCCAATGAGTCATCATCCTCGATGCGTTTGATTTCCTCACCGTAACGTGAAGCTTGCCGGCAGCGATGAAGCGGAGATTCAATGGCCGAGGAAGGGGATTTTGGTGGACATTAGTGACGGCAGAGAAGAGGTTGAAACAGCCAGTGGAGAAGAATCAGAAGGTGGAGGTGGAGTGGCTGTTAATGGAGGCAGAATCGAAGGCAAAGGAAGAACCTTTGAATCGTGAGGAGGAGGCGACGATCCTTCTTCCCGATTTGTAATCAAGCACTCAAAATAAGATCCGCTCCTCCTCGGCCTCCACCTCCGCCGCCACTTCCTCCTCGGCTATATGTTGTAGCTCTAGTACAAATTTTCTTTCAGTCCGACAAGAGAGTGTGAGCTTCACTCTGTCCCATGGCTGATTTCATATCATCTCTACTTGTTTCTCATCTCCATTGAATCTCAAATCACCATTAAATTCAGCAAATCAAAATTCTTTCTTCCTTAATCCCTAAAAACCTTTCTTTCGATTCTGATTTTACTTGGTCTTTCTCAATTTCTCTTTCACACAATGAATCTCACAACTTCCAATTTCTCTCTAGTCGATTTGGTGTTAGTATGGATCTACTTGAAGAAGTTAATGGGATCTCGCTCTGGAAACGTTAAAATTATTAGGGATTTGTAGGTTTAGGAGATGGAGTTAACGATGGCGTTAACACCGTTTTAACATCCGTTAAACGGAAGTTAAGTCTGACTTTTTGGTGTCTAATTTGGCTCGGTCAACAGAAGTAAGAGTTTTTTTTTTGGCGAATACGGAAATTTGTGGTTAAAACGGTAAATGTACGTTTGTACAACATTTTTTTGATTGTTTTCCCGTGTTAAAAGTATTAAAGAGACAGTCGACAATTTGTTTTGATATAAAGAAAAATGCTGAAAAACAAAGACAGAGAGAAAGCATGAAACAGACACAAAAGAGACTTGTGCTTTCGTTTAATAGATGCATCACGTATCTCTCACGTTATTCAATAAATATAGATGCAAAAACCTAACTGTATACAATATTCTTTTAATACGTATATGTAATATTTTGTGATGTCTGACCAAATTAAGTTTTGCAAGAAATATTTATGACATATGTGAAATAGTTATTTATATAATAAATATGAAAGAGAAGTTACTAAAGGATAAAAAATGAGAGTGCACTTACAAAATGACCAGCACCAAGAATCCAATAAAAATGGAGATTTTTGTATGATTTGGTAAAGCCTCTTGTTGCTCTGTCACTTTCGCAGTATAATGGCGTTCTTTCCATTTTCTTGAATTCTTCTAGCCCCTCCCACCTTACACATCACCATCATCATCAAGTTATGAGAGAATAACAACTTTTTTTTTTTTTTAAATATAATTAATACCAGCAACCTTAGTTCACTTATTTAATATTATTCCCTAGCATTGATTAGTGATTCCCCAATTCAGTAAATTTTATTTGTATGATTTATCGATGTTTTCCATCAATTTGGATTCTATTTTCACAATTTGAATATAAGTAACTAAACTTATAAATTTAAATTGGTCTTACTTGAGTTTGTGAACCCATGCTTCAGTTCCACTTGTTGAGCAGATAACATCAAGCTGCGTAAACCACATGTCATTTCAATAAACAGATTCTTTTTGCAATGCAAATGATTTCTCATCTTTCATATCAATTAAATATATATTGTTTATAGATAATGATGGTCTTACTTGACCATTATAGATGGTCACATCTATCCCCTTGGCAAGAAGCTCATCGACCTGCCAAACGTATATGTTATTATATAAATATCATATCTAACGTTCAAATAATTGAAACTAATTTAAATAGCTTATCAAAAGAAAAAAAAAACAAAAGAGTTATTACGTCTTCGATTACGGGTTTCATAAAAGCAGCATCCATCGCTACAAACACGTCATACGAATTGTTCCCCCATCTGTTAATTTTTGTAAAACAGATATAATAACATATTTAACAACTAAAATTGATTATGTTAAGTCTGATGATATAAACGATTAAAAAGTTACTTACATGAGATCGTTGGGAATGATCTTGAGCTTCTTCTTAATAACGCCATTCATTAATTTATCAAGGTCTCCTTCCTCTTCTACGTCACTCAAACTTCTCAAATCATTTAAATATCTCGAATACTTTTGTATTTTATCTTCTTTTCTGATTTCTAAACTCGTTGTAAGCGAGACAGGGTCCATCCCAGAATCCAACAGAAAATTGTAAAAATCCTATATTAAACCAATATGAAAATTAACAATTTTTCTTTATAATTAAAATCTTATATATATATATATATATAGATATAGGTGTGTATATACGTGAATATAATGTAATAACAATGGATGGAAAAGAAAAGGAGAAATAATTACGACGGAATTGGATTTAGTGCTAATCAAGGATTCGAGATCCATCCACGTTTGCGTGGCTCCAACGTATTCACCATCCTTAATTTGTTTCCTAATCTCCTCGGCTAAGCTGTTGCAACAACAGTAAAATATATGGATTAGAAAGATAATTAATTATGTATTAGTTAGAAATATAATTTTTGTAATAAGAAAGACCTATTTGAGAGATCCAAGCCATTTTCATCAAGCCTGGAGACATGCTTGAGAAGAGGTCCCCATGAAAACTGTAACAATTAGTTAATCAAAATCATATTAATATCATCTAATCACAAATAAATGAGACAATTAAATATTATTTACTCTAACAAGTAACAAGTAACAAGTAACAAGTAACAAAATTGATGAAACTCACCACAAAATCTTCTGGGGATATCCAACAATCTCCCAAAACCACTCCTACTCACACATACAATATACAATGAATTATGTGCATACATTATTACTTTCATTTTATTCAAAGAAAAAAGCAAGGAAAAAAATAAAGAGTATCCCTTTACCTCCGAGATGAAGCTTCAATTTGCCAGATTTAACCGATTCAAAAACCGATAAACCGAGCTTAACCGCGATTTTGCCACCATAAGATTCAGCAACAATGAAGAGAGGGCTTTGGTTTAAAGTCTGGTTTTTGTTGAAGAGTTGTTGCAACAATTTGGTCAAATCCTTTGCTGCTTCTTCATCACTTTTCACATACAAATCCTTTTGATTCTCCTCCACGAAACTGTACCCTGCCCCAACTGGACTATCCTTTATTTTCAATAAAATATAAATATTAAATGATTAGATTCAACATATGTGAGTACGCTTAAAGACTGATCAAATTAGATACTACGCAACACTAATCAATTATAATAAAATTTTGTTTTATTCTATATCAAAGAATTATAATAATAATATTGTTGGTAATGAAAATAAAAATAAATAAAGAATAAATACCACAAACAAGAGATCGGCTTTCTTCAACCAAGTTGAGTTTCTGGGCTTGAGAAATGTGTCTAATGGACCAACCTCCTGAAAATTCCCTATTCCAACCCCTGAAGCTCCCTGTTTCCATCAAAATCAAATAACTGAAATATTAATGATCCATAAACAAAAAATATATTCCAAATTTATAAAAGGCGAATGAGATGAGAACAACATGTTACATCAAAGTAGATACACCCACAAATATATATATATATATATATATAAACTTACAGGTCCACCTTGGAGCCAGAGGATGATAGGCCATGGCTTGGAAGGATCTTCAACTCTATATGGACTTCTATAATGCCACCAAAACATGTGTGCTTCTAGAAAATAGAGTAAAAAATTTAGTCATATCTAATATAAACCAATTAATTTCTTGAAATTGGATAGAAGAGTGAGAGATAAAGAACGTACTGGGTCTAACTTCGACGTATCCCCAAGCTTCGGATCCATCGGAGTTGCTTCTTACAGGTTTGGTTTCTCCATTGGTACATGACACAATGAGACACAGAATCACCAGATGAACAACTGATGTCTTCATTCAGACGACTCTTTGTGGATCAATTTTCTTATCTTGTGAATTGTGATTGAAGGGAGAGGGAGAGAGATAAAGACACTAGGAAGTAATATACTTTAGAATGTCAAGTCAATGCTATTGGTTCAACCTTATTTGGTATATATATACCATATAATGAAAACCACTAGTAAATATAGAATGACAGGAAAATTCTTACTTTAAAAATCATTAACCAAAAAAATAAAAGAAATATTTTATTTCATAAGATGAAATTCATATTTTATTTTGTTGTATAGATATTTTGATTATTTTTTTAGACTAAAGGATTTTGTTTTTTCTTTTTTAAAAACTTCTATTGTAAATAATAAAGTCCCAATAATAAATGTATAAGACAATATAGTTGCAAAAATTTAAATAAATAATTATAGTTATATCAAACTAATTTTGACTAACATTAATTAGTAATGTACTATTACATTATTTTACAGTGTTGTTATAAAAGCATCGAAATTGTTATAAATTTACAATGTGAATGTGTTTATTAGAAAATATGTTTGTTTTTCTAGTATAGTGACCTGATTATTGATCGACGTTGTTTTAGTATAAATTATATTATATTTTATCATATGATAAATTGATACTGTAGTTCAATATATATTTTATATATTAATTATTTATATACCTTCATCATTTTAGTAGCACTTCAATGTAAATAAAAATGAACATATGATCACGCAATATTACAGTTCAGTTTTATTTATAATAGGAAAATTCCATTAAAAACTTTCAAAATGATTCTTTCTTCCAAATTATTTTTTTCTAACATTTTCACTCCTACAGTAAAAATTAGTAGAACTATTTATTCACTTTTTAAAATTTAATGATGTGTTTTTATTTTTTAATTAAAATATATTCCGATTTTCTTTAATAATAAATTTAAAACGAGAAAATGTAGAACACCACTTTGGGAGATCTTTTCAATCAAAATTTACGATAATTTGAAATATATAAAGACTAGAAATAAAATTTAAGTAAATACAAATCTTTAAAAGATACGTTTATGACAACAATCTTTTGACAAAACAAATATGATAACAACTATAATAAAAGGTAAACTTATGTGAATTATATAAAAAAAAAATTGTGCATATCTGGAGACTAAATTTGGTTTATAATTAAAAATAGAATTTTTTTTGTACTTGGTAAAAAATATAATAATATTATACGATTTGGACACAATTTTTATATTTAATATCTTAATTTTTTTTCAAGTTTCCAAATATTTTTGTTTTGGTTTTTTTCGACAGCAAGAGGTTGTGATTGTTTGGATAATTTTGTTTTTGTATTTAAAATGCAATATTTTATCATATATATAACACAAAATTTTGGTCATCCACATCGTGTGCTTGTTTTTTAGCATCGTCAGAGATTGATCGCTAGATAGTAGATAAACGTGTACGACGGAGAGATGGTCGCAGTCATGAGAAACATGGTATGGTTATGTTCAATGAACCTCCAACACTCAATAAAAATGGATTTATTCGATTTGAGCGAAAGAAGAAGAACACCAAATAAACTTTTGCGGTTGTTTACAAATTTTAAGTGAGTGTTGTTTTAGATTATTTGAAATTTTCCTTTGTTTCATATCATTTGAATTTTTGTTTTCCAGTCAACTATGTAAAAATTAAGTTTAATTTACCTTTGTTTCTAGAATATTAAATAGTATTGGTCAAATGAGTTTTTTTAAACCTAGAAAAATATAGATAACCTATAAATATTTTAATTTTTGTGCATTCAATCGAAACATTTCATAAAACAAAAAGGTAGAAATACTATTTTTCTTGTAATGGGTTCCCGAGATAGTTAAATTACATCAACAGATCATAGAGCTCGAAAATGCAGGTCTTTTAAAAAAAAAAACAAGTGGTTTTCAGGTGGATCCGAGCTCCCAAAAGGCAAGTAGTCTCCGACTACATCCGGTGATACCAGAAAAGAGTGAATGCTTTTACAAATATTCTTAGTTATCAAAAAAAAAATCCTCGGTTTGCTCCTTAGAGATGACGCGGGCGCGGATGCGGGATCGATTGCAATGGATTTTACCTGTGACACCAAAAGAGTGGTTTCGAGTTTCGACATTGATTACGAATAGATTCATGGGTAAGTCTGTTACCCTTTTAATAAATACCATAACTGAATTTAATCCGCTGCTCTAATAGAATATTTGATAAAGTGATATGATATTTAGCCATTCGATGCAACCACTAGCACATGTTGGCTTCAGTATTGCGTCACTTTCTCGAGCTAAAGAACAAAAAAAAACAAAGAGAGCTAAATTTATAAAAGGGAGGATCGCTAAAACAATCTCTATTTTTAAATTTTATTATTAAACCGATCTTAATATTTAAATATTATTTAAATGACCTAATTTTGTTTTAAATGACTATTTTATCTTTCATTCGTTTGTTGACAAAAAAACGTGATTATGAAAATACCATTAATAAATTTCTGCCACGTAAGCGCGCTAAAACTTAAGTCTATTAGAGCTATGATGGTAGACTTAATAGCTCAGTCGGTAAATTTTACCAGAGCTATGACGGTAGACTTATATTTTGTATGCAGTGGTAGATTTACATGGAAAAATCTACCAGCTTTGACGGTAATAGACTTATTAAAAGAAACGGTAGATTTTAGTTGAAATGTTACAGTGGACTTAGTTTTCTCATTTATGGTAGATTTATGGGAAAAAGTCTACCGTTGTGACGGTAGACCTTAACAGGAATACATAGTAGATTTACATTGTCATGTTACGATAGATATTATTTTCTACGTAGTGGTAGATTTACGGGGAGAAGTCTACCATTGTGACGGTAGATTTTTCTACCAGTGTTGACTTGTTGACTTTTTTCGGTAGACTTCCTAAATTTTGGTAGAATTAACTCACTTGACGATAGATTTTGTAATCCGTGGTAGACTCTCGGGTGAGTTGGTTATGGTAGACTTTTTTCTCACTCGGTAGATTTATTGAGTTTTGGTAGACTTTGGTTATATAGTGGAAGACTTTAGTTGGTAGACTTTCGGAATTTTGGTAGACTTTATATTTTCGATGGGGTAGATTTTAATGTTAATTGTGGTAGACTTTTTATACTTCCCAAGGTGGTAAACTTGTTAACCTCCCATGATGGTAGACTTTTTAACTTCCCATTGTGGTAGACGTATTTACCTCCCAAGGTGGTAGACTTTTTGTCACCCATGGTGGTAGACTATTTTGTACCTTTAGTATTTTTCACCAGCTTTGAATCCAAGATTTGTTTTTCTTACAACTCATGAATGAAAAATCATTTCAATACCAAGATCTACCTCCTTAGTCACTGAAATTTGGTTGATACACAGAGTGAATAGAAGTCAGTCAGTCTCATTAGGAAGATTTCTATAAGATTTAGGAGCTAGGGGAAGCTTATTCGTGACTATGAGTAAGAGGAAAAAGAAGTGGAATCAACAGGAAAACTTCATTGCGAGAATTTATTGTGTGTTTACTAGACCTTTGTTCTTTTAGTAGTCTTGTACTTTTTCATTTAAAAAGTCATTAATATTCCTTACATAGAATAGAAATGCCGACAACAAAAACCAACAAACATAACATAATAACATACTTATCTACTTAACAAACAAAAAGACAAGGACGACCACAATAATCACAGCAATAGCAAGACTGAACATAAGGTTCATCTCATTATCATTGCCTTCACGTTTTGTGGCAACAATCGCCTTATGCTCATTGTAGTTTTCATTGAGCCCCTGGTACAATTTTTTGAGATGACATATCTCGAGTCGATGATTTGCGACATTGCGCCACATCATTGGGGGATCAACCAACTCGTCATTGTCTTCAAGAGTGAAGTATCTCATCCGATCCGCTAGTTCCAAAATTTCATGCTTCAAGTCACGGAACTCCTCCATCATTGCCTCATCCCACCATTTCCATATATGGTAACCACCATCCTAAACAAAAAAGACAATCAGAAGAACCAATATTTTCCTAAAATTTTAACAAAGAATAACATAAAACTGAATTTTGCTTATATTGGCCATCTCGCAAGTATAAAATCTTCTATCCGGATTTGTTCCGGTGAATGAGGTTGTGATTACTGCTTTTCCACCAGAAAAACAGCGCTGGGGAATTCCATATTCACCTTCAATTCGCGCCTTAGCCCTAGCCCGTTGATCCATAACCTCGTGAATGAGGTTTTCAGTACTGTTATTACTGCTGTCGTCGCTCATCCTCGCTCAAAAAAAGAGACCTGTAAGTCTACTATAACATATAGTTAAGTCTACCATAATATGCAATAAAGTCTACCATCACATACATTTAAGTCTACCATAATATGCAATAAAGTCTACTATCTCATACACTTAAGTCTACCAAATGTACCAAAATATCCAGAAATCTAGCGAGAGAGAGAGGGAGTTTCAGACGAACGAAACGATAAGAGATCTTACGTGAGAGTCGTGAATATCATAGAGGAAAAAAGAATAAGAGATCGGGATGTAAAGAAGATGAAGAAGACGAAGAAGACGAAAAAGACGAAGAAGACGAAGAATACGAAGATGACAAAGAAGACAAAGAATACGAAGAATACGAAGATGACGAAGAACACTAATAAGATGAAGAATACAAAGATGACGAAGAAGACGAAGAAGGGCAACTTACAGTAAACTCGAGAGTCGTATGTTGGAGAAAACGAAGTTTGAGAAGAGTTTAGATTCGTATGCCGCAGATGACAAAGATGAAGAATAATCGATAGTCGAGAAGTTTTAGTAGAAGTTCCGCAAGCTTACATAAAAACCCTAATGCTGGAGAAGACGAAGAGACATTCTAATTATTTAAAGACGCATCCCATTTAGTCTAGCAAAGTATACCGCGTCGTTACGTTACCGTTGCTTTTAAACTCTACCGTAGTTTTGTAAACTCTACAGATATGGTAGATTTTGTCAATAGATACGGTAGACTTATTTGTTATGACAGTACAAAATGATTTTTTTGTCCTAACCGAACTAGGGTATCATAATTCTGTCTTTCGGCGGCCGCTATAGTCTCGTTGATCTCTTTTTTTTTCTCCGATATAGTGACAGAATGGTTACAACTAAGCTCTCTCAAATTTTGTTCATTCTCTTTCCTTTCTTCGAAATTATCTTCATTCTCTTCTTCTTGAAGCAAATTATATTAGTCTGTGGTAGTTAGGGAAGGGAGAAAAATCGGTGGATTTTTAGTGTTGACAACACTAGAGGGTGTAAACTAGTAGAAATTGATCGCGATACTACCTATGTCAGTTTGGTTGGCGTGGTTTATGATGAATTTGGCTTGGATCAACGGAATTATGACCTCAAATTGAGCTATATGTTGTTGAAGAGGAGTTTCCCAAATTTTCCAGAAGATACATCGTCAGTTTTAGTTAGTAATTATCGTCAATTAGAAGATTTTTTGACGCAATCAAAGATAAGCATAATGCGTCTCTGTGTGGAGCTTACAGAGAAAAGAGGAGCAAGTCAACAAATCAAACAAGAGAAGGATACGAAGGCGAAGGGTGAACAAGTCAACCAAAAAAAAGTTGTAGAAGATGATGAATACAAATTTGATTACTGCGATGACACGGATGGGGCAAGCTCTGATGATGACTACGGTATGGGTAAAAACTATATAGATGAGGAGGATGAGAAACATATTCTCCCACCCAAAAAAAGGAAATTAGAAAAGGAAACTCAGTCTTGCCAATTGGATTTATCTTCAGTAGAGCTAGGTGTTGGGCAAGTTTACGCCACAAAAGAGGAGTTGTTGAAGAAATTAAAGATTCTTTCAGTTATACAAAAATTTGACTTCGATGTGGATCATACAACGCCAAATTTGTATACGGTAAGATGTTGGATTAAAGGATGTGCATGGTGGGTTAGGGCTACGACCGTTGGAGATAGTCCTCAATTTCATATTAAGGTTTACATTCCGAAGCACACATGTTATGTCACTAAGCGTTCTGGCCGTTGTCGACAAGCTACTCATGAGATACTTGGACGCCTATACGCAGATTATGTAGGTTATGTTGGACCGAAGGTGGTCCCTAATCTTGTCACTGATGCTCTGACAAGACGATACAGACTAAGGGTTGGGTATTGGAAGGCACATCGTACTTTAAAGTTTGCGCAAGAATTAGTCACGGGAAGTTCAGAATATGAATATGAACAACTACCAAGTTACGTATACATGATTAGACGAGCTAATCCTGTGACAATTAGTAAGCTTGATGTTGACCAAGATGACAGGTTTAAGTTTCTTTTCATTGCATTGGGAGCCAACATAGAAGTATTTATCTATATGAGAAAAGTTGTTGTTTTTGATGGTATGTTTTTGCATGGAAACTTTAAAGGTACTCTGCTTGTCGCAACCACCCAAGATGGAAATTTCAATATATTTCCATTAGTCTTTGCTGTCGTTGATACTGAGAATAATGAGTCTTGGGAGTGGTTTTTTACACAACTACAACGTGTTATCCCTGATAACAAAAGCCTTGCCATTATTTCTGATAGGCATAGGTCAATATCAAAAGCGATATATAAGGTATATCCGCTTTCATCTCGCGGTATATGCACATATCATTTGCATAAGAGCATCTTGCTCAAATTCAAAGGAAAAACATGTTTTCGACTAGTGAAGAAGGCTGCTACTGCATATACAGTTACAGAGTTCAATGTCTTGGTACCGCAGATTCAAATCCTGTCCTTCTTGATTATTTGGTTCGCGCCGATGTAAGTTTGTGGAGCCGTGCTCACTTTCCCGGGAATAGGTACAATTTTACAACCTCCAATATAGCAGAATCGAAAGTCGAGTTAGTACAGTGCTTATAGAAGTAGTTGAAAAACTCCTCCAGGTTAGGAATATAACAGTTGAGTTTATGATATGGTAGACTTAGGGTAATGTAATGGTAGACTGACTTTATCTGATGGTAGATTTTAGGTTATCTGATGGTAGACTTTAGGTTATCTGATGGTAGACTTTAGGTAATTTGATGGTAGATTTTGGGTAATATGATGGTTGACTTTAGGTAATCTGATGGTAGACTTTGGGTAATCTGATGGTAGACTTACTTTATCTGACTTTAGATAATCTGATGGTAGATTTTTACTACTTAAACCAGGTTAGAATCGAGAATGCAAAGCAATTTGGTGTATAAAACATAGATGCGCATTACTTAGAAGTGTCAAACGGAACATCCTTGCACATTGTTAACTTGACAGAGAAAACATGTACTTGCCATAGGTTTAATTTGGATAAAATTTCTTGTGTACATGTCATAGCAGCTGCGGAGACATGTAAGATATCACGTATCTCCCTTTGCCACTCGTACTATCGCAATAACAATTTGGCCTATGCATATAATATGAGTGTAATGCCAAGAGATGTTGCACTACCTATTCCGGATGAAGTGGCTATGAAAGTTTGCAAGCCTCTTCGTGTTGATGAGCGCCAAAGGGCAGGTCGACCAAAGAAGTCAAGAATTAAAGCTGCAATTGAGGTTGTTACGACAAAAAAAACCAGAGAAAAGAATATTTGTGTTCAAAATGCAATCAAGCAGGTCACAATAGTAGAACATGTGTTGCATAATTATTCTCATAATTTTTTTTGTATTTCGAATTAGAGTTTCATCCAAATAAACTATGTTTCATCCTTGGTGTTTGTTAATGTATTTTTCTTGTGTATCCTTGTTGTTTGTTAATGTATCGCTCTGTTTTTGGACTGCAATGAATTCTTCAATACGGGCTGAGACACAAACCAAATTCTTCAATAATTAATTATACCATAACATATCGTCAAAGTCAATCATTACATAAGAAAAAAAAATAAAAATAACCCGACTTTGTACAATTCTACCATCAAATGCCAAAAGTCTACATCTACAAAACAGTTCTACCATCAAATGCCAAAAGTCTACCACAAATACACTGTTCAAGCTAAACGTTGCGAACTTGTTATCATTGCATATTTACTGGCCTCTACAACCCTAGGGTTGGGATCACTGAACAAAAAATATGGGTCGTCTTGTTTCTCGGCCCAGATATCAGCCGCAAATTTCTGGCGTATATCTCCAATTGTAGCGTCAGAGAGGCCTTCAAAACCTCGACCAAGAGCTAGACACTCAATATACTTCAAAGCGTATACCCCACAGTCGCCATTTTGAACGTTCTGAGGTATTTGTTTCCTCCCTGTACATTGTTAAGACAGCCACCGAGTATTTCTTTTTTTGGTTCGCGGGTGCTAGCTGCTTAATAAGAAGTGGAATCATATGGGCGTATGCACGACAGTTCTCGAACACTTTGGCTTCACCGTAAGTAGAGTATATAGAATCATATATGCTTATCTTCCTCTTCGGTATGTCCAACTCTAAAGCAATCCAGTGATGGTTATTGATATTGTGGTAGATGTACATGGTGTCGACATCCTCTATCCATTTTTTCTTGGCCCTGGTGCCACCATTGTATAAATTTATATAACCATCTGGGAATATCCATGACTTCTGACTTGGAAGAAAGTCTCTGACGAATTCTATAGCCCACATAGATAAAAATCATGGGTCGGTGAAAGCAATCCTGGGACGGTAAGGACTAGGGTTTACCATATCTCTTCCTTTAAAAAAAGACATCCCTAGTGCCATATGCTGCAGCACGAAGAAGAAAGTTTAAATGGTCGTTCAATACGATAGGTGAACAACACATTTCATTTAAAATTGTAAAATACATTAACCTCAGTGCTCAGCCAGCCGTACCTCTCCCTCACAAAAGCTTTCAAGTCTCAATGGTGGTTCAAGAATCAAAGTTCAAAGTAAAGTCTGCCGCCCCTCGACCTAATGACTAAAAACTTACTTAAATAGGTCTAAAAACATGAGCTGAGTCTCTTTGTAAATAAGAGAAAGTACTGGGCTTCTTATGGTGAAAATTCTCTTCCTTGGATATCTCTCTATCTCCGCGTCAGTTACGTCGGTATCGATCGATACYGGGATGGTGTCGATCGATACTCAGGCTTCAAAACGGGTACTTTCTTCGGTTTGCTCCAAAAGGCTCCAAATGGTTCCAAAATCTCCAATTTCGTCCCAAACGTGCTAAGACCTGAAAAGACTCCAGAACGATACAAAAACACTAGAAAGACTCGATAAAACAACTTATATCATGGCTAAAAACGGGTAAAAACCATGATATATCAACTCCCCCAGACTTAGCCTTTTGCTTGCCCTCAAGCAAAACAGAAAACTAAGTTAGAGAAAGAGGTTTGAAAAACCTTAGAGACCTGACCTGTTACCGAAATCGCTGTAATGACCCTTTTTCCCAAGCGCCCACTTCGCCTAATCACTGCATCTAACCRCCATGTACTTCTCCGTAGGAACCCCAACTTCCCAAGACTTCACTTATTATCTCACACCAATATTCATCTAAGCTCTCATCGCCAGTTTCATCGCTGCAATCAGTGTTCAAGAACTTTCTAGATTCTTGCCCATACAATATCATAGCTAAAGAACCATTTATTCAGCAACATTTATTGCTTTCTGGTATTCTTTATCTCCCTAGACTTATTTCACAATCATTAGATTTCGAAGCGCAGGTTTATCTGCATACACAAATCAAGGTCTGAAAAAGTATTGATAGTGTTTGCCACCGAACCCTGTTCTTACCCTCTCAATGTATCAAAAGTCTTAGGTGAATAATGGGGTCATAGGAAATTTTCCTCACCCTCACTTGATGTGTGATCATTCCTTATCCAAGTAGAATAATGGGGTCATAGGAAATTTTCCTACCCCTCTACTCGGCGGAAATCATTTCATCTTTTATATAGATTTTACCTGTTTTAACGCAAATATGTATCCAACAATTTTTACGGGAGAGATATACCACAATTTTCAAGCATGATGGGTTCCTTAGCCAGATATGAATGATGAATCAAGCTCTAAGAACACTAACCGCGTAGATGAAGTGCAAAATTTGGCTAAAGCTTGTGAAGAACTTCTGGAGACATAAGTGATTTCTAGCTGGCTGGTTATCCCTTGATTTTCATTAGAATCAAACTAATTCAACAGTGGTCACTCAAAAGCAAAATCAGAACAACAAATTCAAGCAAAAGACAGATCTTCAAGTGGTTTTGACTCAATAAAAACATATAAATAAGAAAACAAAAAGTCAATGTCAGTGACTACCTCCCAGACTTAAGAACACTGTCCTCGTTTATCAAGCCGAGAAGGTGAAAGAAATCAAAGGACAAAACGAAATAGTCAGAACAAGAGGTGTTACCATAGAGCGGTGGTGTCGATCGATACCACAAGTGGTGTCGATCGACTAACAAAACGACCATCCTTCTTCCGACCTGATTCAAGACAAACAAAATACAAAACAAAACTCATATTTATAGACTTACGGTGGGTTGCTCCCACTAAGCGCTTGTTTAATGTCACGAGCTTGACTTTGGCTAAGATATCGTCAGACAAGGTGGAGGACTCACTCGAAATAAGCTCCACAACCAGACATCTCCAGCTTCAAAGTTTTGCTCATCATATCCTCTTCTTTTTCTTTCATCTCCGTAAGAATGAGAACTCTAGCCTTAGAGAAAGGTTTCGAGGTTCCCTTGCACTTCACCTTATATTCGATCGAATCTCCATCACACTTCTGAGGAATCAAAGTGAAATTAGCAGCACCGTTGATCTTCTTGCTCGTCGCCTTCCTCTTTGTTGCTTTGGTCTTCTCCACAACTTTCTTGGGGTGATGGGGGGGTTCATTTGGAACATCTGCGACTTTTGGTTCATCATAAGACTCATCGAGCAGATCGATCATCAGAGTCTCGCCCGAGGCAATGGTGATGCGCGAGACATGTCTGGGTGCTCCTCCAGAAGGAATGACATCGTAGAAGACGTCTCCGTCAATGCAAGAGAAAGAGATTCTCTTATTAGGCGTGTCCATGATCGCGCCAACAGTAGCCATAAATGGTCTTCCCAAAATCAAGGGCACCTTGGATCCTTGGCTCATCTCCACAACCTGAAAATCAGTAGGAATCAGACAATCTCCTATTTTAACAGGTAAATCAACAATTATAGCGTAAGGGAGTGAGCTAGAAGAACTGCATGTGAGGCGTGTTAGGAGATCTCATATCAGCTTTCAATCTCTGCAATCGCCMTCGACATGACGTTGACACTAGACCCTGAGTCAACGAGAGACTGAAGTTTACTCTAGAGATGGAGCATGGAACTGAGAATTTCCCAGTCTTCCTCTTTGTCAACTGTCTCAGTGGGGTGTATCAGCAACGGGAGGTCCCGCAACCATTTTTTGACAAAACTTGCTTCTTACCGCCGCCCACTCCTCTCTTGTCAGCTTGGGAAGAAAGGGGGAAGGTAGCTTTGGTTTGTATACCCGTTCCTCAACCATCTCTGCTTTTCTCGCTATTGATTCGCTCGCGAAGGGTATCGACGATACCAGATGAGTGTCGGTCGATACTGGAGTTTTGTATCGTCTCGCAGTTGGTGCCGATCAGGTGGGTGTCGATCGATATGCGTGGAATGTCAGAATTTTATCTTCATCTTCAGCAACCTTCGAATCTACAAGAAGTCTGAAGTATCGATCGATACAGGCAGGTATCGGTCGATACTAGTATTACCGATACAACACAGTCATCTCAGGCTCAAAATCCTCTCTCAGGTGATTGATTGACATGTCCATGCTGTGGTTGAACTATCTTTCCTGACACTTGTCCGAGCTATTTGATTTTCCAGATCTTCTCGATGGATTTCGAGCGCCGATTCCCATTCAGATAGTGTATAAATTATCCAGCTTTCTATTAAAATCTCCACCATCTTTTCTTGTCCCTGCAGAATTTGTTCCAAGAGGATCTCCGCCTTACTCTGTAGACCTCGGAGAATGCGGTTGGTGCTGAATCAGCGAGTAAAATCACCGCCTTGAAGTGGTTTTTGGGCGAATTGAGTGGCACCAAAACCAGATTGGTTACCTTCAGATTTGTAACCACCTTGCTGATTTGTTGTTGAACCTTCGGTTGTTGAACCAAATCGCTGACCCGAAAAACCTAACACCAATGTAGTTAACATCCTCTGCCTCATCTTCAATGTTCCCTACTTCCTCAGCAAAATGTACAGCCTTCTTCGTCTTTTCCCACTAAGAGGTGTGCATCGGTCCAGCTTTGCTCTGAACCTCGAATCTGAACGTCGAAATCAGCATTCGTGCTATGCTGACGCCAAGTTCTCACCAGCTTCACAGCATCGGTTGGAATCCTAGTGTTGAAGTTCCTGCTGCTTGAGAATCCAGTGTCATCGATACTAATCAATCCCTCTAAAAGATCCCGAGAATGAACTTGACGAAACCGTGATGCGGATACTCTCCGAATCGCACTCCAAGCTTGAGTGTCTTGGGGAGAAAATTAAGAGATCTTGTTCCTGAGCCTCCGATCTCGTCGTCATAGAGATTGTTCAGAATGCGTCTGGTGCCCAAGTGGCGAGATCCGGGAGTTAGCTGCTTCAGCCAAGAAGCTGCCTCTCCACCAAAGAGTATGGAAAGAGCTTACAAAAGAGAATTCATGTATACCTTCATACTGGTGACCAAGTCCTCGAATTCTCGATGTGATCCATAGGCGCCATGAGAGGCCGGTGAACAAGAGTAAAAAGCCTCAAAGTCATTCCTCTGGAAAGTCGGAATACGGATCGCTGCACGATTTGCATAGAATTGATCCGGTCGGTTGTACTCGCCAAGCGTCCGTTCAGCCTCGGCGTGAGGTTGACGTCCACCTTCCTCATCATGCATCAAACCATGTGGAAGATCCATCTCAACTGTAGTCCTCTTCGTTTTCCGAATTGTGCTCAAGCCCGCTGCTCGTGAGAGATTGATCGGTGTGTCCTTCTTTCTCCTGGTAGCACGCTGATGCATACACCTGAAAATCAAAAGACGAGAAAATAAGTAACCAAAATTCAAAAACAGACGTTCAGTGTCGATCGATACCAATGGAGTATCGATCGATACTGACGACGGACTTAGACAAAATCGACAACTAAAATTCTAAAGGTGAATTTTTAGAGTCCCCGGCAACGGCGCCAAATTTGATATGCTCAAATTAATACCCTATAATGATACTAAAGCAGTTGCTGCAGTAAAGTTAGGGTAACACGAGAACTCAAGAAAACTCACACGATAGATAAAAGATGCAGATTGTGCTAAGCAAACAATAATTGATTGGAAAACAAATGATTGAATTAAACTTAGGTCGATTGATATGGAAGGAAACTAGGCTCAGGGAAATTCTCAGGAAATCAATGATAAATAACAATTAATCAGTTAAAGTTCAATTCAATTAAGTGCCGTTCTTGAACTCAAACACGAAAATATAGTTAACCAACCTGCTCGCGAAACTAACTAAGTCTAAAATCTAGAATTCCAAATCTCTTTGCAAATCCTACACATTAAACCAGCAATTAATTCAAGTTTGATATGTTCACAATCGATTAAACCAAATCTCAGATAATCGAATTGCTCAACTAGGTTTTATCAGATTACTCAATTGCATCACGTGTCTAATCGATTAATCAAGTTCTATGTTCTAGGTGATCAGGTTAGAAATAGCTTTGAGAACAACCTGTGGTGAAGAACTACTCAGGTTATGAACCCTAACAAATCAATCATCATAAATCAGAGAAATCCATATGAGAAAACCCGAACCTAAAATGACTACTCAGACATTGATGAAAACAAGACATAACGAATAGATCATGAAATTAAATATAACAAAAGAATAAAAACAAGGATTCGGGATCTTTTCTATGATGAACAAAGTCTTGGATCCGTCTCCCTCACAAAAGCTTTCAAGTCTCAATGGTGGTTCAAGAATCAAAGTTCAAAGTAAAGTTCGCCGCCTAATTACTAAAAATTTACTTAAATAGTCTAAAAACACGATGGGTCTCTTTGTAAATAAGGAAAGATCGGGCTTCTTATGGTGAAAATTCTCTTCCTTGGATATCTCTATCCCAGATTGCGGTATCGATCGATACCGGGATGGTGTCGATCGATACTCAGGCTTCAAAACGAGTACTTTCTTCGGTTTGCTCCAAAAGGCTCCAAATGGTTCCAAAATCTCCAATTTCGTCCCAAACGTGCTAAGACCTGAAAAGACTCCAGAACGATACAAAAACACTAGAAAGACTCGATAAAACAACTTATATCATGGCTAAAAACGGGTAAAAACCATGATATATCAGTGTCATTAGTCGTAAGAATAAGTCAACTTTTGGATCATATTCATCGAGAGGGGCGTAACTGCGTCACAACAAACTTCCAGTAAATCTACCATTACATACGTCTACTCTGCCACTACATAACAAAAAGTTTACCGCAAATCTACCATCACACATCCATAAAGTCTACCATCATATTGCAATTAAGTCTACCATCACACATACATAAAGTCTACCATCACCTTGCAATAAAGTCTACCATCTCATATCGATAAAATCTACCATCTCATATCGATAAAGTCTACCATCTCATATCGATAAAATCTACTATCACATTGCAATAAAGTCTACCATATAATAAACACTTACAATTCTTACTCAATGCAGTCCACGAGTTGCTGCAGCCGAGCAGGTTCAACCAGTTCAAAAAGGTCATACGACTTTGTTAGCATGCGCTTCACTACTGAACATCCGATATAAGGTGAGACCTGATTGGGCGCAAACAATCTTTCTCTTTCCTTTAATACATGTTTATCACCACGCTTCAGTCTCTCAACTGGAGAATACTTAGTCAGTACCACGTTTAAATTTCGATTCAACGAGTCTGAGCTCGTGTTTTTCAAATATGGAACATCTATTGGCTGTTATTTAGCTGGTTTTTTCCTAGGGGGTGTCACCTGGTCACTGATGTCTACATACGCAACATGTGTCACTGCTTTCGGAGGCTGGTTGTGCTCTCCTTTCTCTGTAGATTTCTTCTGAGGCCGGTGCTCTCTATTATCTGCAGATTTCTTCTGCCTCTTTGTTGATTTACTAAATATTTCCAACCACGACTGTATACATGAGTGATTAAATTTGTAAAGAATTGTTAGCAAAGTATACCATTAAACAAAAAAAAGAGATAAAAATTTCCACCATAAAATCTACCATCAAAAATAATATAAAGTCTACGGAAGATTTTAAAAAATCTACCATAAGGAATAAAAATAGTCTACGGTGATGATAAAAAGTCAACCTGAAAAATGAGAAAATCCCTTAAAGTACCCAACAATTCTACCATAGTAGCCTTATACAACACTCATATGATGTTGCTCAAACTCAAATGTGTACAAGTACAATGTGTTGTAACAATGTGATTCATTCTTCACACTCAAATAACTTAAGGAAGTTACTTTTACTAGAATAGAGACTTACGTACCGCATCACTGACAGCCTTCTCAACAAGTTTACTAACTTCAACTTCTTCTCTAGCATTCCCACTAGATGCATGTTTGGAAGATGCATCTTCGGTAGAAGCATTTTTGGTAGATGCTTGTTTGGTACCATCTTCTTCTTGAACTTTGGCAAGAGCCTCCTCTAGTTGGGTAATTCGAAGGCGGTCATAACTCGAATTTTCTTCCATTCTTGCCAATCTTGTATAAATCTTCCTAAGCTCAGCTAGAAGGGATTTTTCAATCCCACTCCTCTCCTCTTGCTGAGCCTGTGGGACTGTGTCAACAGGTTTTTTCAATTCCCTCTTCTCCTGTTCAACCTCATTCTCTTTTATCTTCCTTTTTCTTTGGTTTGAGGAAATAACCTCTACTCCCTATTTGGTTACATCTAATCTTTCTCTAAGATATCACAAAGCATATTATGTAGTTTTTCATCATCCTTTTCCACTTTTTCTGAGAAGTCCGGATAAATTTCCTCCAAACTCTTATGCACGAGTAAGTGCAACACTCGTACCTACACCAAAAACAAATAACATAAACTAAGTCTAGCATAAGATAACATTCAATTCTAACATAATATGCAGTAATGTCTACCAAAAGATCAAGTAAGTCTACCGTAACACTACCATTACATAAAGTAAGTATACCGCAACACTAACAAAACATAAAAATAAAGTCTACCATAATATGCAGTAAAGTCTACGACATCATAATAAAGTCTACCATAATATGCAGTCAAGTCTACCATAACATAAAGTAAAGTCTACCATAATATGCAGTCAAGTCTGCCATAACATAAAGTAAAGTCTAATATACCTTGTTGTTGTTTTTTTCCTTATCCGACTCAATAAGGACCTCAATATTGGAACGTGTGCGTCCGTCTTTCCACCGTATGAGAGGAACTCTAGAACACTTCAACTCATCTTTTCTCCCTATGGATTCCCCAAGTATTGGAACAACCATGTAAGCCCATATTTACATTGCATGCACACATCTATGAATTGACATTGACTTTCCACTCAAATCCAAAGTTTTAATGGAGTGTATAAGTTTCTTATATGACAGCTGACCCCAGGGTACTTTCTCGAAAGCTTCATCATCAATGACACGTTTCGCATATTCTAAATGAAGTATGCTACCGCGATGTAGACCATAAATGCCTACTATGAGCACATACAACAATCCCACATTTCTCTTAGTCGAATAATCCCAATTTCTGCATTTATCTAGAACATCATTAATCTCCTCCCATGAGGGTCCATGAGTAGGTAGAACATCCAGTTTCCCCCACAACTCGGTGTGATCCCCTTGAAAAGAATCATTAGGGTCAATGGGATCACATTTGAGGCCTGTAATCGTCTCGAACTCATACAAGGAGAACCTGACCGGCTGACCTGCAATTAATGACCAAAATTCGAATGGTCTACCAGAATTGAATCAATAAGTCTATCAAGACAAACAGTAAATCTACGATAACATAAAATTAAGTCTATCAAAATTGAATCATTAAGTCTACCAAGACAAACAATAATGTCTACAGTAACATAAAGTTAAATCTATCAACATTGAATCATTAAGTCTACCAAGACAAACAGTAAAGTCTACGATAACATAAACTTAAATCTACCAAAATTGAATCATTAAGTCTACCAAGACAAACAGTAAGTCTATGATAATCGGGAAAGTTAGGTCAATCAAAATTGAATAAGTAAGTCTACCAAGATATACAGAAAAGTCTACCAGAAATAAAGTAAAAGTCTACCAGTACATAAAGTTAAGTCTACCATATCAACTATTACAAACATTTTCATTTTCCTCGGTGTGTTTCTTTTCTCGGTTACTACCAAAATCTACCAACGAAATTCATAACCAGAGATAGACGAAAATATGATAAGAGAGCTTACGGGATTTTTTTACACCCTATTGCCGGAGAAGACGAATAAGACACCGGAGAAGAGGCGGGAGAAAATGAATAAGATGTCGGCGAAGAGGACAAGACGCCGAAAAAGACTAGAAGATGCCGGCGAAGACGGAGAAGATAGCAAAGACGGAGAAGATGGAGAAGACGGAGACGAAGACCGAGAAGTCAGAGAATACGGAGACGGAGACGGAGAAGAGGGCGAAGACGGAGAAGACGGCGACGGAGACGGAGAAGACTGAGATGGAGAAGACAGAGAGAATTTCAGAAGAATCGGTTTTTTGATTTTAAGAACCTAATGCCAGAGAAGACGAAGAAGCCCTATTAATTTCCCTCCAAAATCAGTAACTGTAATTAGTCTACGGTTTCGTTGTTAAAACTCTACCGTTTCTTTATTAAACTCTACCGTTTATTTAATAAAACCCTAGTAAACTAACCGGGAAAATTGAACCGATTTTATTCGTTTTCCCTTCAAACATCACATAACTCTACCGTAACTATATATTATAGTCTACCGTATCAAGATCTTCTAAAGTGTACCGTTATGTTAACTGTAAAGTCTACCGCTATTACATCCCAAAAGTCTACCGTATCCGTATATTATCCTTAACTCTACCATTTCGCTATCTCCTATGTCTACCGTTTATGTATCCCTAAAGTTTACCGTCTCGAAATTATTAACTAAATGCCCGACAACGCATACAAAGGTTCAACTGCATCTTCCTCCTTAAACTTTCCGTTCAATGGTCTTTCGTGGTCATCCTCCACTATCGGTATCGTCGTCGGCGACGTCTTCGTCAACGGTAGCGTCGCCGATATCATTACCTATTGTCATGTCGACGCAGACGAAAGTTCTAATTCATCTCTATCCTCAATCTTTCCTTTAACTGGTCTTTCGCGGTCGTCCTCCAGCGTCGGCGTCCTCGTCGACAGGAGCGTCGGCGTCCTCGTCGACAGGAGCGTCGGCGACGTCGTCGATCTTCGTCATCGGTCGAAGAAAATTTGTTTAAAAAAATAAATAAATAAATAAATCATTCATGGTAATTCTGTATTATACAATCAAGAACTGATTTTTATGTCTTTTTACCAAATCATCAAACACATATCATAACACAAAATTAGTTTAGTAATAAGAAGAAATATGTAGGTTGTTCGATGTAATTTTCTTCTTTATAAAAAGTACATCTGAATATTCAGGCAATTTAATATCCAAACTCATACGTACATGGCCAAACTTAGCTTTCATGTCAGAAGATATATTCACACAAAACTACTCAATTATCATCATATATATATATATATATATTTTAAACTATCATCTTATTTTGCACACAAAAAAAAAAAACCTCATCTTATTTGATGAATTAACATATAAATACCCGTATTCGTTTTTAACAAGAAAAATATTCAAAAGTGTTTTATTTATTTACTTAACAAGCAATAAAAAAAACTTTTAAGTGACCCAAAAATATTATATTAGAAAGAAATATTGAGACCATAGAAGGTTTTACATGGTCTTTTTTGTTTTGTTTTTTTACTAGAGAAATGTTGACATCTCTTGAAAGTAGATTTGCTTCTCTGATTGTCTTGTTCTATCTACTGTAGCATTGTTAGAATTTGTTGTATCTACTTTAGCATTGTTTTGAAATTCCACTAGAGAGTAATAACACACTGAAAAAGTAAGTTGAAAAATTCTCTGTTCTCATCTGATTAGGAAGTGCTCTGTTTTTGCTTATGGTTTCAGAGCATATGTTTTGCTCTGTTCCACGTCTACTCTTTTCCATTTTGAAAAATTAAACTCTTTGTTTCCAATTTCCCTTTTTTTTTTTAACCATATCCACTTGTAAATATACCCATTTTTTAATGAATATTACATTTCATCAAAAAAAAAAAGTTAAAAAATTCTTCATTAATATTTATCCAAAAAAAAAAGTCTTCATTAATATTTTATTTTATAAGAAACCACTTTACTTAATAGTTACATGCATGACTTAACGAATTCATTCAATCCTAGAGCAAATAGTTTATCCGATCAATGCAACAAATTGTTTCAGAATTTAATGGAGGTTGGGGAAGAATAAGAGTATTTATAGGAAAACCATATTTACCATCCTACGCCGATTAGGCCAAATAACAACTGTGAAAAGTAAAAAATATCAACTGTGAAAATCGAAAATTCATCTTTGAGAGGCAAGAATTTAAATTAGCCTAAATCATTTAGCAGATGTCTTGAACAATAAAAAGACCATCTATTACATCGAAAAAGTACTGAATAATGGGGAGAAGCCAAATCGTCTCTTCACAACAAAGAGTTGCGTCATAAAGCGTTCAGTACAATCACACATAATCAAAAGCCTTTGCATTGATTGTCAGTGGCACTAAGAGACATGGATACGTCAAGAAGAAGAAATACAAGAAATATCCGAATACTTATCTATGAATTCGTCTCCTTGGTCTCGAGAGTCTGAAACGAAGCCTGCAACTTCCGTCGTCCCTTGGGCGTCGAAATTCAAGGCTTCGGTCCGGAATCTGAAGAAAATGTCTCTTCCGACCTTACTCGAAGATGGTACTCCAGTAGTGCAAGCTCCGTCTTCCGTCCTGTTGAAGACCGCTGAGATGTGGAAGGGTCACATTGTTTCCCAGTTTCGGACTTTCTAAACGATCTCTTGGTTTCCTGAAATTTTGGAGGTTACCTTTCTTCCAAAAATTTCTACTCATTTGGGATCCTTGAAACAATGTTCCCTAGTGATTTTTTTTTTTTTTCGTTTTAAAAGTAATGAGGAGTATGTTGGGTTTGATATGCTTTTATAAAATACAGAATTTTTGAGTAGAAAAATATTCATTCAGGCCAGCAAGCATCCAATCAAGTAGCTTGTCGGCAAAATTTTAGGCATGTCGGTTTGGCACGAGGTCTTTTCACGGCTGGTCAACTAGATTAAAATCTTCGTCTCGGCCCCTTCCGGGCCTTTGGTAGCGACCTCCGAATCCTCAGGTTTGTCGCAACTTCTTTTTTTACCTATTCAAACATTTGTAACTTCTTGCTCACAAATCCATTTGTAAAGATTTTAGGCGTGTTAGAAAGCTAATTTTGAGATATTTCTTTCTGTCTAAGTGTAGAATTAATTGGATTTT
This sequence comes from Boechera stricta, assembly GCA_018361395.1. Taxonomy (NCBI): domain Eukaryota; kingdom Viridiplantae; phylum Streptophyta; class Magnoliopsida; order Brassicales; family Brassicaceae; genus Boechera; species Boechera stricta. The sequence goes on along the minus strand of CM031541.1, from coordinate 11,523,084 downwards.
TGGAGTGTATCCATTACGTCCCATCTTTGAAGACCTTTGTTTTCGGGTATAAACATGACAACCCAAATTATGCCTTTTCTCTCCTTTGGCTCCAAATATGCCACTTAGCTTTATTTTTAGTATGGTAGGTGCACAAATATGCAAAACTAAGCATCTATGACATCTAATGTCTATAATCAATAGTCTTACCATAAAAGCATACTAAACTGAGGGAAAAAAAAAGGGTATAAAACCGGGTCTATTAGAATACCCAATAACACAGACAATGTCTACCTGGAAAGTATCAACTCAAAAGGAATAAGATACGGGCTCCAAACTCGATCACGACACTGGTCCTGATCGGATGCTTTCCGTCTCAGGAACGGCACGCCCAACCACCAAGGCTAGCACCCTCCCTAAAGACTTGTTAGCGGGCATTCTCCCCATCACACTTACCACTACACGAGTAGGTCCACCGATTAGTGTGTTTATTAATGTTAATACTAGTAGTACATAAAATATAATTTACGTGTTTGTATTTAATAATTTTACTATTATTATCTGAATAAAACTAATGAAGTAAACCTTTTCAATTGCATATAGATTTGTTGTTTTATAATTGCATTGCTAGTTAGACATCTTAAACATTTTTATTATATTTTTTTTGGATGTACACGTTTCAATAGTTTGAGGAATCTATTAATTAAATCGTAAATATATTTTAATAGTTTATTTAAAAAATATATAATTTTTGAATTTAATGAGATAAAACTCTATATATATATTACAATCTGAGTAGTATCATTATATTTATTATTAAAATTAATTATATCATGTTTGGCCAAGATAATTTTTTTGTAATTGTAAAAGTCCAAGTTGGAACAAATTTTGATCTATCTTTACACTTTTAAGTTCTTGTGAAAAGAAATGAAAATTTTATACGCTTGTCATCAGAATCATTACCCAATGCCCAATCCAATGGTTTGGAATTAACCTTAACCAAACATCATATCATCTATCCTTTTCTTCCTCTCCCCAATTAATTTTTATTTTATTTATCATCCTCTCCCCAATAATTAACACTAAATATTTAATATTAAGAGATAAAAAGATATCTACCAATCCTAAATAAGAAGAAAAAACATAAAATCTTCATTTACCAACAATTTAATAAAAAGTATATCTCACTTTCTCTCTTACCCTTAAAATCTGATTTTTTTTCCTGCTCGTCTCTAAAATCAAATCATTTAATACCCTTTCTCTCTCCCTCTCTCTCTACCGATCATCTTCATAAAGGTAATGCCAATGGCAAGAGCATGTTCTTCGTTATTTATTACATTGTTCATAAGATTTTGTCTTGATCATCCCTTTTTGTATATTGTAATTCTTGTTTTCTTAGAAAAACAAAACAGGACATAGATTAAGGGATTAATGGAGGAGCCTAAATGGCTGGAAGGTCTCTTAAGAACAAACTTCTTCAGCATTTGCCCCCAACACCTCGAGACACCGCGAAATGAGTGCAACATGTTCTGCCTCTCCTGTCAAAACGCTGCGTTTTGCTTCTACTGCCGCTCCTCCTTCCACATTGACCATCCCGTCCTTCAGGTCCACCATTTTCTCAACACACATTGCATACTTATATCACTTCTTACTCAATCCAATTCTTTATCGATCATTGGCACGGAGACAGATAAGAAGATCGTCGTACCATGATGTGGTGAGAGTATCGGAGATAGAGAAGGCATTGGACATAAGAGGAGTGCAAACTTATGTCATCAACAGCGCAAGGGTTCTCTTCTTAAACGAGAGACCTCAGCCTAAGAACTCCTCCCATGGCGCCGCCTCCTCCACCCCGAAAACCATGTCCTACTTCTGCGAGACATGTTGCAGAACCCTTCTCGATCCCTTTCGCTTCTGTTCCTTGGGTTGCAAGGTTCGTTTACCTACACACTTTTTCTGAAGGCACAATTCTCTTTTTTGTAGCCGGATAAATCATGGGCCAAAAACCTGTCAATTTCATATCTATAGAAAACGGATGTATAGTTACCATGTAATGCGTCTATATAAGCCAATGTGGAGTCAATCGATAAAACGAACACTTTACAACTGGACCAACAACATTGGTTTATGCATATTTTCATCATTATTACTAGTGCCTTCGAATTTATTTGTCCAAACAGCAAATGAGGAATCGGTTTTAGGATACACCTTATAACGTTAAATCGTATAATGGTTAATTACTTTTATGGTAAATTCATTGAATCACCTATATTCAAATTCGTATAATACATGTTATTTGCCTCATATAATATATCTAAAGAAAATGTATATATGTATATGTTACATTAGCATAAGGGAAATGTATGATGTGATCATCATAAAATGTCAGGTTGAAGGAATGAGGAAGAATAAGGAAGAGGAAGAAGAAAGATTGCGTATAGAAAGACAACAAGAAACGCACAAAGGCACGCATCCTCCAACGCATACCTCTAATTCTAGGCGACGAAAAGGCATCCCTCATAGAGCACCTTTTGCCTCCTAATTTAATCAATCTTTTTCACGAAATAAGAAAATAAAAACTTTTCTTTAACTTATATTATCTTTTTAAAATCCCATTTAATGGTCCGCTCAAATCAGCATAATATATGCGTATTGGGTAGGTGTATTTATATATTCCCAATTTGTACAATGTCCAGCTCACTCCTCACAATCCTCTCACATGGAAACAACAATTTGTATAGAAGAAAATCCTAAATTTCCTTCGTCTTTTTTTTTTGTCAACATTAAATACTTTTCTAGCTGGCTTAAGGCTGGGCATTCGAAGGCCCATTCGGGTTCGGTTCGAATTTTTCGGTTTTTCGGATTTTTGGATTTAGGATTCTAGCCCCCATTCAGGTATTTGATAATTTCGGTTCGAGATCGGGTTCGGGTTCACTCGGGTTTGGTTCGGGTTCACTCGGGTTCGGTTCGGATTTCAGATTCGGGTTCAATCGGGTTCGGTTCGGATATTTTATACCCAAAATAACCGAACCAAAACATACACATCATAATGACGTGTCCAAATTCTAAAGGTTAAACAATTGAAATCAAAATATTATCCAGTCCTCATCTAGAAAAATAAACAACGATGTTCCAAACACTTAAAATAACATCCTAATAAACAAATAAAAATAAAAATAATACAAATTTCGATTCACAATTGAAGAGAAAGGGGATTCATATCTTAGAGCGATTACTAGAAATCTGAGAAGGAGGAGAGTGACAATTTTGAAGATTAATTGATCTAGCTTTACTGCTTTAGAATTAGATTTAGTTTAGGTCAGGAAGTTGTATCGTCGTCCAACTTTACTTTTTTTAGCAGCCGACTACGGAAAGGAAAGAAAGAAAAGGAATCAGGTTAATGGTTAGGCTTATATACTTTCGATTATTTCAGGTGTACTTCGGGTTTTCAGATATATCCGAACCCGAATCCGAACATGAACCCGAACCACCAGAGACATAAGAATCATTCGGGTATTTTTCAAAAATCGGGTTCGGTTCGGATTTGGGTTTTTCGGTTGGGATTCGGGTTCGGATTTCAGATTCGGATATTATGCCCAACCCTAAGCTAGCTATAACCCTTTCCTAATTTTATACCATATCTCATATGAGTAGGATTGTGGGATGGGTTATGTTTAATATACTAATTATTTTTTGTGAAATATAAGTCTCATCTTAAAAGCACATTATACAAAAATCGAGAGTTCAAAAAGACTCTTTGCGGAAGGAAGGAATAATATGAAAATTAGGAAATAGTTAGACGACGAGAATGTCGGTGGAGATATATGGTATACTTTTATTTTCGAGTGGTGGTTTGAGTTACCTGTCTCTATATACCCATCTTGCTACTTAATAGTTTAGTTTACGCTGAAATTTTGTGGGGTTTAGGGCTCAATAATTGTGTATCTAAATGATTTAGGGACATGAATGTGAATATGTTTTGTATAGACACATGAAATGTTTCTCTACTTGTTTTCGACATTAATTCTAAGCTGCTGTATATAATTAAAATAGTTTGTCGTAGGCGTTAGGTATTCGAAAGGTACTGTTACTTAAAAAAAGAAAGGAAACTTTCACTTATTTACATAAATAGTTTAAGTGGTAATATTTTACGTTAAGGATGGTCTTATTTTTGTACGTATTGACCGTGATTTCCTTTCACGTTATACATAATCTGATAATCATGCCATTTTATAAAATAACTAGGTTTTAACTTTATGAATTACGTTTCGAATTAGTTCTTGGACATAACAATCATAAAAATAGATGTAATCCTTTTTCATATAAAACACAAGTCACTTCGGCAATCAGAATTGGACACATGGCATGTTCTTCTTATTTGTGGAACTGTTGACTAGTGGTTCTCCAAATAAAGGAGATTTCATTTTAATTAAATTCACCAATATGTAGAGCACTAAATAAAACAATAAAAGAAAAGAAAACGGAAAGAGACAACTATTTCAACTTTAAAATTTATATACACCCACATAACCACGTTCCTATTTTGCCAATTTAAAAACCACCTTTCAGGCAATTATTTAAAATGGACAAAGATGAAAACGTCATTTACTTACAGAATTTGTAGAAAAAAAAAATGTGGAAGAAAGATTGAAAGATTTGGAGTGGATACAAAATATTGGAGGAAGACAAAAAAAGATTGGAGAATCTACCCATGGTGGAAATATGGAATACAGCCAAGTAAACAACTACTGAAGGAAGAAGATTGCTGGGAGCCTGGAGGGATGAGAAAAAGACTATGGTCAAAAAACTACAAAAGCAGTATTTGGTGAAGTGATCAACTCAGATGATGAAAACTTTTTAGTATTACTTTAAAGGGAAAGCAAGAGCCAACAAAGGAAAGATTACCAATCTGCAAAGCCTACGCATTGTGGAAAATGAGATTCAGGTAATCAAACATGAGTTTCATTCTGCTTATTGCTAATTGTGTCATTAAGTTTTGTGGAATGTAATGTTAACGAATGCTAAAATACAGAGAGTAAATCATTGATTTCCTAAAGAGTAGTAACATTTTTATTTCCTTTGTTTATATCTGTGGTAATTAAACGTACTACTTACAACATATTTTCTTTCATGTAGATCGCCAAAAAATGATGACATTGTCACTCGAATAACATCATCAAGTTCAAGTTCGATCCACACACTTTCTCAATATCTTATACAAAAACTATTGAGTGCATCAACAGAACAACTCAGGTAAGACAGTTTTCTATATATCAAATTATGGTATACAATTTAATAGAATGAGAAAAATATTTTCTCCATAAATTATATAATTTATTCAAATAAATAAATAAAACCATAAAATAAATATAATTTCCTAATAGAATGCTTTCCCTCAAATTTGTGAGCATATTATGGTTTTTTACATTATCCTATCAGTATGTATCTTTTATTAGGTTCATACTGGATTTCGATAAATTAATCACATTTAAATTTTGTGAATCCAATTAATTTTAACAAAATAAAAAATATGGCAATGGGTAACACGGGTAAAAATACTAGTTATAGGATAACGAAGTAAAAACGACAATATTTTATTTACGTTCAAAATTTTAAAACCCTATTAGAAACCAGCAAATGCACTGTTGTCACTTGTAATATTCAGCAGGGTTGAACCATAAAAACTAAAAAAATAAACAATATTAAGAGTATAAGAAGCTTAATAAACCAAGCGAGAACAGTGATTGTTTGTAATTTTCTTCTAAAAAAAACTTAAAAGGAACTAAACAAGTGAATAAACATGCAAAAAATTAACAAATTCAAAGATCAAACCAAGGAAGGAAACAACAACAAAATGAAACTAACGACCGAATTCAAGATTTAACAAGCAAACACTGGGCAATGCAATTGATTCAGGTAAATCCTAACTAACTCATGATAATCATACAATGCTAATCCTTACACACTACAAGAAAATAAAAGAATTTCTGACGGATTTTCGATGAAATTTGGCGGTTTCATAATCCATCAAAATTTCCGATGGATAATTTTGATGAACTTTTTATTTCTTTTTATTGTTATTTTTTAAATTTTCCATTATTTCAAAATTTTGACTGCCAAAACAACAAAATTTGACAGCCAAAAATTTTCAAAAAAATTAAATTTATTTTCTAGAAATTTCCGACGGCTTCAAAATTTTGACCACTAAAGCTTGATTTTTTTTAAAAAAATTATTTTTAGCCTAAACCGTGATTCTCACAAAATTCCGACAAAAATACCTCTCACAAATTTTCTAGTTAATTTGTGTTAACTCCCGTTAAATGTTTATTAATAGTTTTATAGTCTGAGATTAATTAAGTTGTGTTAATACTCTTAATTTAGGCCCAGTTCGTGTTCTAGACGCAGCGACAGAAGCTAGCAACCAAAAAATATATATATACAAACGGTTGAGAGAAATTCGTTCGCCACCAGGGACGGATCTACAATGGTATGGGGTAGGGCATGTTCCCCATGCTAACTTAAAAAATTATCTAACTGATTTATTTTTGCTTTATTCTTTTTTTTTTGGTTGCCACGTCTTATGTCCATTTTTAGTGTCTTTCCTACATATTTTTATTCTTCATTATGATTGGGTGCATTGTCCTTATTCCATTTTATTATTTTCTTAAATAAAACTATGTTTTCATTCAGTTATATTTTTATCTTTCTAATTCTATTTTAACTTTTGACAAATTTTAAATCATCATTTTCAACAGTAAAGATTACATTTGAACTTTAAAATGTTAGTAAAATTAGTAACTTAGTAAACATCTATTATCTCCTTTGTAGTTTTTTTTCATATTTTAGAGTTTAAATTTGTGTGATATATTTAGATATGTGAATTCAAATAATACTTTTTACATATAAATTACATGTTTATTGTGATTTGTAACTGAACATTTTTTAATTAATAAATTTAAATAGATATTTTAAATATATCTAATATATGTGTATATTTAAAAACCAAAATAAATAGTATTTTCAAAAACTTTGGTGTCTTTTTGGATTTCATATTTTAAAATATATTAAAAGTGAAAAATTATATTAATTTAATATTTATTATTATATAAATTTATTATTATTAATTATATAATTTGTGCCCCATATAAATTAATTTTCTGAATCCGCTACTGATCGCCACGTTGCTATTCAATTATCGCTAATATTAATATGTAATTCTCGCTCTAAACCGTTTAGTCTTTTAATAAATCATTGACAAAAAAAAATGCAATTGTCGCTTGTTTTTTAGGTCTTTAAAACTGCCGCTGTAAATTGTAGCGACTCTCATTGATGTCCTGTGATTTTGTTGGTTTTAACCCATTGTTTACCTTCATTTTCTTGCACTTTACATTCATTTTAGACTTGTTTAGGATGCATATGCATTGCATTTGTCTTTTCTAGGTTTTGGAGTATCATGAAAAATGGAGGTTGAAGAGGAGGTTTGGATCATAAAAGAACAAGAAATGATCAAAGGGAGATTGAGAGATGGTCAAAGGAGTTGAAAAATGAATAACTCGGAGAGGAAGCCATCAGTCCCTTTCCATCGACTTAAAACGACAGTTGCTCACACTGCGTGTCTCAGCAGTCTCAGCAAGCTCGCCCCAGCAGTCCAAGGGGGTCGATATGAACTCCCCGAAAACATGAGGCTGCAACGTACGACCATCTTCAATCGGTCCACTACGACCGATGCACAAACAGCGGCTTATAACGAATATAGAACATGTCCCAGAGGTCTAGACACATTGATGCACTCCCTAACGATTAAGCAGAGTTTTCCCAGCGAGTCAATAAGTCTGATGCAGCACCTTCTTGACCCAACTAAATCGGGTTTTACCCGATTTGTCCTGGGTTGACCTGGTTTACCCTACTACTATGTAAATACAATTTTAACATAATTTTTGAAGGATCTTGTGCTAGTTTAGAATATATTTTTCCCCTTTAAGGTTTCTTTCGAATACTTTGTATGAATCTTTGAGTTTTGAGCTTTTAAATTCTATTTTCTTTTAGATTTTTCTAATCCATCTCTAATTTGAGTTGAGAAAAGAAGGTCTCGTTCCTACTTATAATCTAAGCATAATTATGCAAAGATTAATCCAAGTGCATTGTGTTTCTATGATGTGTTGTGAGTAGTCTGTTTTGAGCTCATGAGTTAAGTAGATTAGGGTGATTAGGAGTTGATTTATGATGCTTAGGGCTTAGATTTCCTTAGATCCTTACTCACTAGGTGTTCCTAAAGCTAGATTAGCCTAGGCCAAGCTAGACTACATCATATGTAGTATGTTACTCGGAAGATGTTCGATAAAATGCACGAGAGAATTTAGTGAGTGCTTAGTATTCCTAGTCAATGAAAATTGATGATTAAGATGTTAGGTGGTTAGTAAAGTTTAGTAATAATGCATGTTAGTCTTGTGATTACGAACATGAATTTTTAATCACTTGATTAGTATAGGATTAGTACCATATAAGTGGATTAGTTTACATCAGTTTCCTAAGACTAAAAGATTAGCATTGATTGATTAATTAAGCATCATAGGTTAGCTACTAGTCACCCGAATCAATTGCCTTAACCCGAGAGCTTGTTTGTTTATCACTAGTTAAAACCGTTGAATTTGAATCTCATTTCCCCGCTTTGTTTATATTTGAAACTTGTTAGTCTTTTGATTCTTGCTTACTAATGTTTTGATTAGTATTGTTTGGTCGCTTTTTCTTAGTTTTGATTAGTTAACTTAGATAAAAACCGAATCAAATCTTATTTAGCATAGATTAAGTAGCAATTTGTATTCTTAGTGCGTTAGTCTTTGTTTCTTGTCGATTCGACATTCTAGTAATCAATGACACGTCATACGCTTGTGGTGGAAAGAAAATAGAGTTGTAAAACTTTATCGATATCAATCATCCTTCGTTAAGTCGTCGGAGTGTGCTTCATCAACACTACACAAATAAATCAAAGAGAAGGTGTGCTTTTTTTGGGTCGCTCGTCGGAGTCGCTGCGTCGGTGGAAAAGAACAAGGCAGTAATCTTGTATAAACAAGAAGAGTGAATCACCAAGTGTAGGTTATTTTGTTTTGACGTTTTTCCTTACAACTTGTTTAAGTTGGGGACTGAACCAGCTGTTGTTTGGGGTATCATCCAGTAAGTTTTTATAAACAAAGAAACAAGAATATTGCTATAGAGGTGATAAAGAACCTTTTAAACTATAATATGAATTTTCCATGAAAATGTAGTTAATGTGGGACAAAACATTGTTTTGCTTTTGAAGTAACGTGCAACAAAATAAGGGCATCGAGTCGAGGATCTGGTCAGGAACAACTCGGTGAAATCTTGACAGCTAAGTATGGATGCGCAGAACTTGGATGTGAGACCAAACCTAGCGATTGATTTAGCAGACAATATATTAGAGAAGCAGAGCAATTTAATCTGATTCTCATTAATTATGAAAAGTTGTTACAATGTCTATTATATACATGTGTATCCGTAAGTATTCTAATCTGTACGTAGACGTATTTACAGCTAGATACATTGTACTGAGAGCTTATTATAAACTCTGTTATAAACTCTATTATAAGCTCTTTTACTCTCTGATACTCCCCCTCAAGATGAGATTGGTGAAAAAATGTTTGACAAGTTCATCTTGGATTCGAGATTCTAGAACTGTTGAGGAAATAATGCTTTGGTCAAAATGTCTGCAACTTGAGCATCAGTTCTTACATGAAGTAACTTCAGGATCCCTTCTTCAATTCTGTCTTGAGTAATGTGGCAATCCATCTCCAAATGTTTAGTTCTCTCATGGAAAACGAGGTTATGTGCTAGGTGAATCGCAGCAGTGTTATCACAGAACAAGACTGAAGGCTGTGATTGATCAACATGAAAATCGTGTAATAATCCTCTCAGCCACACAATTTGTCGAGTTGCCATAGCCAAACTTCGATATTCTGCTTCAGCAGAAGATGCAGATACTATTTTTTGTTGCTTAGACTTACAAGAGATTAGAGTGTCTCCAAGAAAAATACAGTATCCACTCACTGATCGTCTTGTGTCTGGACAAGCTCCCTAGTCAACATCAGCAAATCCTTTCAATTGAAGAGTAGATGTAGCAGAAAAGAACAGTCCTTGACTCACAGTCCTTTTGGTATATTGCAAAACTTTCAACAAAGCTAGATAATGAGTATCACGAGGTGAAGAATTATATTTTGCAAGCTTTTGAACTGCAAAGCAAAGATCTGGTCTTGTAATAGTGAGATATATCAATTTCCCAACAATTCTCCTGTACTTTTCAGTATCATCAAATAATTCCCCATCATCTTTGGATAACTTCTGATTAGGTTCCATAGGAATGGATGAAGATTTACATCCTAACATCCCTGTATCATTCAACAGCTCCAACGTATACTTCCTTTGACAGACAGAAATCCCAGCTTGTGTTCTTGCAATTTCCAAACCCAAAAAATATTTCAAGGGTCCTAAATCACGAAGCTTGAAATATGACTTAAGCTGTGACTTAACTAATTCAGCAAGATCATCATCATTACTTGCAACCATAACGTCATCCACATATACCAAAACAGGCACAAATGAATTCTTATCTGATTTGGTAAAGAGTGTGTGATCATGACCTGTCTTGAGAAATCCCATTTCTTGTAAAGTCTCTGCAAATTTGATATACCATTGGCGAGAATCTTGCTTCAAACCATAGATGGATTTCAGTAATCTGCAGACTATATTTTCTGGCAATTTCTCCCCCTTAATTGAAGCATATCCAAGAAGTAATTTCATATAAATTTCTTCTGTCAAATCACCATTCAAAAAAGCATTTGATATGCTGCGATGCGAGACCACCAAGTATTGCATTCTCAAACATTAACATCCGCAGAGAAACTTTGCCACTGGAGCATAAGTATCAATAAAATCCAAACTTTTTTTCTTTGTGTAACCTTTGGCAACCAAATGAGCTCTATATCTTTCAACACTTCCATCGGCTAAATACTTCACCTTGTAAACCCATTTACAACCTACTGCTTCTTTGTCAGGAGGTACTGAATAAATATACCATGTCTTTGTATCTTCCATGTTATTAATCTCATCCATCATTGCTCCATTCCAAGCATTGTACTTTTTAGCTTCTGTATAACAAGTAGGTTTAGGTTCTTTTGTGATAGCATTGATATAGACCTGGTATGGCAAAGACAGATACTTGTCAGTGAGAAACTCAGAGATCAAATAAGGAGTAGTCCCATTTATGGAATAACAATGATAATCTTGAAGATGTCAAGGAGTTTTTAGCTTTCATGTGCCAACTGTTCCCTTAGTAACATTTGTAGAAATCACTGTATCATCAGCTGCTAAAACCTCTGTATCAGCAATTGCAGGAATCCCTGCTGTATGCACTATATTATTCTGATTGTCAGAAATCTCCATTGTTTGTACATCATCAAACAGATTCTCAATGTGCTCTTGAACTCCACTTTCTATGAAAGGAAACAATCCTTCATAGAAGATTACATTCTTGGAAATAAAAACTGTATGAGTTTCTAAATCCAATAATTTGTATCCTTAGTAAGACCAATAAAAGCTGACTTTAGCCACAGGAGAAATTTGTTCCTTTGTTTAACAGAAGTGGAACAATAACATAAGCAACCGAACATCTTGAGTGAATCATAATCTAGAACTTTATGCTTGAGCACTTCATAAGGTGTTTTTGATAGCGTAAGGGTGTCTGATCAAAAACATGCGTAAACAATCACTCAAAAAGGAAGAGATAGAAACATGAGTGCTCTAGCAACATTCAGAATGTGTTGGTGCTTGCGTTCCACTACTGAATTTTGTTGAGGAGTTTCAGGACAAGAATGAAAATAACTCTGATTGAGTAAAATTGAACTCAGGTGCATTATCTGATCTTACTCCTTTGATTTTGACTAGATACTGATTTTTAACCATTGTCACAAACTCAGGAAACACTGTTATTGCCTCTGATTTATTTTTATGAGATAAATCCAGGTTGCCCTTGAATAATCATCAACAATAGTTAAGAAGTATTTATAGCTATCACATTAAGTTTTAGCAAAAGGACCCCAAGTGTCAATGTGAACCAAATCAAACATTGTATTGGAAACATTATTCTGAGATACAAACGACAATTGTTTCTGCTTTGCTAGATGACAAGATTTACAATGTGTTTGATCTTTATATTTATTCTTTTGTAGGGAAATAGAACCATTATTCACTAACATTTACAATCTTTGATGACAAGGATGTCCCATACGCTGATGCCAAACTTCTTGACTCACAGAACAAGTACAAACTGACCTGACAGATTGTTGTTGATCCTGAATAGAACTGACGTCCAGAAGATACAAACTGTTCTGTTGTTTACCTCTCCCTTGTAACATCCTGAATTTCACAAACTCTACTGTCAAACCAAACACCACATGGTATTGTATTTGTCAATGCACTAACACTGAGTAAATGAAACCGGAATTGTGGGATGTACAAGACATTTCTCAACTGAAGCTTGTTATTCAATAGAATATTTCCCAAACCAACAATACTCACTGCTATTCCATTAGGCAAGTCAACATGTGTATCATGTAAAGGATGGAATTGAGTGAATAAGGATCTATCAGGAGAGACATGATGTGTTGCCCCTGTATCTATCACCCAATCATCTCTAATGATAACATCATGGGAATTAGAATAGACATAAGACTGAGTTACTCCATTAGTGCAGCAAAGTATGGAAGGACAGAATTTACCAAAAGTAGAGGTAGAAGCAACTGCAGTAGGATTGGAAGCTTCAATCATGTTCACAGCAGGTTAGAGTTTAGAACTGAAGAAGCTTACAATCTGTTGCAATTAGTCTTTAGAAAATTCATTCCTAATATCATTCGAATTATCTAAACTCTCTGCATTGACCATGTTTGCAGAAGCTGAAGACACATTGGATTTGGCTTTAGGATCCCATTTTGGTTTCCAATTTAGTGGGAATCCATGAACTTTGTAGCACTTATCCACAGTATGTCCCAGCTTGTTGCAGTGAGAACATATAGCCCTTGGTTTTCCTGTGTTTTTTTTATAACCATTCACAGCCATGACCATTTGATATGAATCAGGATTCGCAGGAGATTGAACACTGAAAGCAGAGGGATTCTGGACACACTTAGACTTGATTCTTTGACTCTCATCCTCATCTAGCATATTGTAGATATCAGATAAGCTTGGTCTTGGTCTAGTATTCAGAATAGTTCCTCTTATAGCAACAAATTCATCATTCAGTCCCATCAAGAATTGTACAATCTTGCTAGTTTCATGATCAGCTAATAACATCTTCACTTTTGGACTATCACCATCTTCTGCTACAATAGTAGGTCTAGTGCTAGCCAATTGTTCCCACAAGGTGACTTTTGCCGTATAATATGATGTTAAGTCCATAGAGCCTTGTTTTAATAGAGCAATATCTGTTTCCAATCTATATGTGAGAGAAAGATTGGTCTTGTGAAATCTCTTAGCTAGATATTTCCAAATATCATGTGCATCTTGGAAGTAAAGAATACTAGCATATATCTGTTTTGAAACCACATTAAGAATCCATGCCTTGACCATACTATTACATCTACACCAAATGTGATATAAAGCATCGTTCGTATCTGGCCTAGGCAGTGTTCCATCAACAAACCTAAGCTTATTCTTAGCTTCAAGACTCATAGTCATCGCAATTATCCAAGTATTGTAATTGTCTCCATTCAAGATTTCAGAAACAATCGACATACCAGGATGATCTCCAGAATCAGAGTTCGGGATGTAGTAAGATTCGTTGCGTGCTTGAGGACCAAAAACACGGTGAATCGGAATCGGAGCAATCGGAGACCGCTCATTATCTTCGGGACCAGAAGATGAACGCCGTTGCTCCAAAGAAGTTTCTCCGGGACCAGGAGATGAAATCAAGTTCGTCCGAAGACCTCTTGTTGCTTTCTTGGGCATTTTTGAATAGATTTAAAAAATTGAGCTAAAGAAATGAATCAGATCGATCGGATAAGAAGATTAATCAGAAGAATCCGACGAATCAAAGATGAAATTGAAGAGAAATTGAGCAAATCAAATGAAACAGAGAAGAACGAAAGCTTGAATTCGCTTTGATACCATATTAGAGAAGCAGAGCAATTTAATCTGATTCTCATTAATTATGAAAAGTTGTTACAATGTCTATTATATACATGTGTATCCGTAAGTATTCTAATCTGTACGTAGACGTATTTACAGCTAGATACATTGTACCGAGAGCTTATTATAAACCTGTTATAAGATCTTTTACTCTCTGATACAATCTCGAGAGTATATCAAAAATGATGTCAAACGGGATGGGATCTGTGTTTCCTTCTCTTTCCATTGAAGATCGTGTGTTTTGGTTCCAGATTTACTTACTAACCGTAGGCTCTAATTTAGGGTTTTAAGGGCAATATATCTAAAGTCACTTAAAATAGAAGAATAATAAGTTCGAATATATATAGAGTTGGGATATTTTGAAAGTAATATGTTTAAAAAAAAAATGGGGGTGGTTTAATAAATGTAACTCGTCGATGAATGGTAAACTGGGAGTAGATAGATACCATAGTCTATGAATTACAATCAAAATGAAAATAATAATGCACGATTAACCAAGCTCAATGAAAACTTTAACATCATCTGCAATTCTGTTTAGTTCAACCAGCAAGATAACCACCAAGACTCCACAATTTCAGAAGGTATATGGTCTGATTTCATCACTCAAAAATTCCAAACCTTTAGTGAGCTATCAAATCCAATAGATGCCATGCCGTAGTCCCTAAACCTTTAGTGGCAATTTTGAGTTAGCTCGATAATTTGCATTTAAGCACATTAATATACAAAATTAACATGTTTTAGCTTTTATCTTCAGTTTTAAATTTTTTTTTTCCATTTATTGGGCTAAAGCAGACGGACTACTAATTTAATTAGTTCCATTGTACGAAAAATGATTCGATCCCGATTAAAATGGTGCTGGTCTGATGGACTTATTAATGCCATTAGGCCGTGGTCACTTCTCAGCTTTTTAATATTTTAGATAATATATTTTACGAAATAATTTACCTTTTTTAAAAAAGGAATTGATCTAATTCAATGTTAATGCGACATCCTAACATATGCCACGATTGAATGTGACATCCTAATTCATCTTATTTGTAGCTCTCTCTTATCTTTTTAATTCTTTCTTATGTCTTTATCATATTATGTATTGGGGTATTATTTGTTGGATCTTGGTAAATTAGATTATGATGATTTGATGGTTGGTATTGAAAATAGTAATCATACTGGACCATATGAAACCATACCGGACTAAAAGATATACAAATATTTAATGGTGACCTAATGGATTGGGTCATCCCGACTTGACATACCTCAATCTGACAATCTGTATAGAATCTAGATGGGGTGAAACTAAAGGTGTTTTACTTAAGTTTACTGTCACGTGTTAATTAATATCTCTACAAAATTTGATCATTAACATGCATATACGTCGTTTTCTCAACACATAGTACACATATACACATTACAGTACTTAGTCATATGGTTAAATAATATTTAAATACTAACATGTGTACGTGTACGTTCATGTGGTGAGTCTTTTACATTGTCAAGTAATAAAAGTTAAGAAATGAGAATTTCATTTTGTTTTTTGTTTCTTGAGATACTTCATTAAATGGAAAGCAAGCACCTCCGCAAGCTTCTCCAGCTCTACCAAGCTTGTGGTGGCGACCAAGAGCTCATAACAACAGTCCAAAACGGCACATCATCACCAATGACGCCACCACCACCACCACAGCCACCTTCGGCATTAGACTCCTCCATGGCTCTCACCATCTTTATCCTCTTGATTGCTCTCTTCTTCATGGGTTTCTTCTCCGTCTACCTCCGCCACTTCGCCGACGATTCAACGGCTGAGATTTCTTCCATGCCTAGAAGAAGAGCCTCCACGATGTCGCCACGTCCCTCTTCCACCTCCGTCGTCTCCTCTCGGCCGTTTAGCTCCCGGAGAGGACTTGATTCTCAGGTAAAATCCATTTCTCTTGTTATCTCTCTCGGTTCTTACGTTAATCAGTAAGATTGGGACATCTCAGGCCGTTAGATCTCTGCCAGTGTACCGTTACACGAAAGCTGCAAAGCAGAGGATCGAAGATTGCGTTATCTGTTTGAGCGAGTTCGAACAAGGTGAAACAGTTAAAGTGATACCACATTGCGGTCACATGTTCCACGTGGATTGCATTGACACGTGGCTGAGCTCACATGTAACATGCCCCTTCTGCCGGAGCAGCCAGCTGTTCTCGGATAAGGACTTAGAGATGCAAGAACCGTCGCCTAGCTCGGAAGGGAACAGCCGCAGTTCCACGGCAGAAAGAAATGACACGTGCACCGGTGTGGGACCTTGTCTGAGGAGATGTAGTAGCTGTTCGAGTTTGGGGCAGAGAACTGAATTGGAACGATCGTTGAGTCTCTGACACGCGTTAGTTACCACGCTCGTTGATATTTGTTTTTTTTTTTTAATCTTTTTAGATATTGATTTTATAAGTCTTTTTGTGTTGTTATATGAGGAGAGAGTATTACATAAGAACATTGTAGTTGGCAAAGGGAAAAAAAATATACAAATTGTATAATGACATCGTGTTGTAGAATATTGTAGAGCTACATACTTCACAGAACAAGATTCCTAAGAGAATTTGAGCAAATATATTATAATTACTAAATTACGAACGATGTTGCACATTGCAAACAAAAATGAAAACGTAAAAAAAAGGGTAAATACGATTTAATTATTTTAAATTTTTATCTTCTATTAAAATATGTAGATGAGGATGACGCAGTCAACATAAAAGATGGCTTATAAACACAGTACCAAACAGTGTTTTCAGAGGCTCGTTTCTTTGTGCCATCCAAAGTGTTGCACAAACATGCGCTCTTTAGACGTCTCTTTTTTCGGATATGTTAAAAATGTAGGTAATCACAGGTAAACTGTCGTCAATTTCTATTGAATCTTTTGATATTTCATGTGTATAAAAATAGTTAAGAAGTGTATTCGTCTTCCTTACACCACGGATAAAATTAAGAGCCGAGTGAATCAGAGCAATTTCTATGCTAAAACATCACAGCAGGGCTTGGCGTAGAGCGAAACCCAGAATTGAATAAGCAGAGCTTGGAGCCGAAGAACAAGGAGGGAAAGAGTAAGAGGAGTTTAGAGAATAGAGTAAGCACGAACTACCTCAATCACAGGGGCTTGACACATGGGACATTTTCCTCTAGCTTCCACCAGCTTCTTTGCACACTTCTCGCAAGTGTTCATATGTCCACATCTGTTGTTTTCGAACAAAACAAGAAAAATGAAAGAGAATTATTAGATATCAATTGGGGAACATGTTTACAACAAAGGCTAGTGTTTTCATGATTCATACATACCTATACAATAAAGAATCGATATTGCTCTCACAGCATACGCAGCAGATCCCTTTCCTTACATATTTCCATTTTGACTCGTAGCTCTCAGTGTCCTTAGATGGACCTGTGAATCGATTAAGGTGTTTCCATAAGAAAAATAGTATTTCAAAGAAAACCGTAAAACATATGCATTTTATGTTGTGTACTGTTGTTGTAATTGTAAATCCTCATATGTATAATCATAAAGTGATTTGAGACTAATAGAAAACCTGATTGATCAGCAGAGCGGTGCATCGCAGCAGAGACCTCTTGTCTTATGGACCGTTGTAACTCGAGTTGCATTTCCATGCAAGCCTCCAGCATTCTCTGCAAGTTATCCATCCTTTGCTGAATTCTACCCATGTCAACCCTCAAATCGTTGATCGAATCCCAATCCTGCAGAGATATTGTTGATCAAGTTAACAAATAAGAGCAACAGCACATAATATGTCAACCAATGAGTTCCTTCATCTTTACAACAGACAATTGCTTCTGTACCCTTCACCCTAAGGATCCACTTTGGGACTAGTCTTACCATTCCAATGCCCTGATGCAAATCATGTGTCCGCCAGTTTGAACTGGATCGATCATGGTCCCACCGTGGCTGAATAGGGATCACTGGGGAGGGTAGAGACAAAGGAGGAGATTCAACAGCATCATGTTCTTGACCACCACTCTGAGCATCATCCTGCTGTTCTGTATCTTCACCTACTATTGTATGGTCAGAATAAGTCTCATGTTCTTCCCAGTCGACAGGATTTCGGCTTCGTCTGTCCATGTAAGATTGTATCAACTGGTCAAGATTTTCCCTAAACCCGCTTTGCAGAAGATTTGAGACACGTCTCCTGTAGTGCCAACAGCGAGCCATCAGATACATAAAATGAGGTTGAAAAGTGTAGCCATTATGGCAGAAATTTACTAGATTTATTACCTGCTCGAGAGTTCTCTGAGTTCCATGTTGTTCTCATTATCATCATCCGGAGGAAAGAATGTGGCAGCCCTTCCAATTGAAACTGTGTCCTGATCAGAATGTTCTTCCACCCAGTCTTGTATTGTGCTTTGAAGATCAGCATCATCAGGCTGCATCTCTGTGAGTTCTGTGAGGACGTGGGCTTCTCTGCCCTCGTCCACCAATGATATCTGGGATAACTGATTCGGAATCTCAGGAACATCTGTTTCTGCCTCCTCTTCAGCGTCATCTCTCCATGCACTGGTTTCACCATTGATAAGTTGCCAATCGGATTCTTCGTTTTCCATAATCTCCTCCTCGGTTTGTTCCTCTAGCGGGACAGTTAGATTAATACTTTCAACCAGATTCTCCTGGAAATTTGTTGTCCTGTTTATCAGTCCCATGGTGGCAATTTCTTCAGAAATTTGCAGAGACTGTTCATAAGGTATCTCGATAGTTTCTCGTAATTGACAGCCGTGTCTGATCTCCTCTCCATGAATTGACGAGGATGAACACCCGGTAGCATCCTCCCTTTGATGGCTATTCAGGTCCACTTCGGCATCATTTCTTCTTATAGAACATTCATCAATTTCTGACCGTTGCCAGTCTTCTACACGTGCAGTCCTTTCTTCCAAACTTGTGCTCCGGTTATTACAGCGTCTAGAATTAGTTATCTCATCTGGTGAACTTTGGTTGTCAGCCTCTCTGTCATTTTGATCTGAGCCACCCTCTGCATCATTGATGCTATCTAGACAATTTAGATCGTTTTGTTCACCTCTATTATCATCAGTTTCAGCATTTGATGAGGTCTCCGAGTGACTGCTGCTCCCTTGACCAGAGACAGACCGGTCAAGTCTGGATATAAATTCCTCCCTGGGATGGAATAATAGACAGTAAGCAATTACGTTCTTAATCCCTCTAAAGCAACAGAAGTCTCAATTTCTGGGTCAAGCTGCACTTATCAGATGAAACAGAAAATATACAGATAAAGACTCATACAAAATGGACTGGCAATTAACTTCAGGATGAACAAGGCCAACAACGAATGGAAGCACTCCAAAAATTTACTAGATCTGTTAAACCATAAAGATCATAAAGGTTTAAAAACATAGGTCTGCATAGGATATTGACCCACATATATATAGACCTCAAAAGGGCAAAAAAAAAAAAACGAAATCTTCCAAAAATACACAAAGATATGCACGAATTGATTAACACAGATGAATTAGCTACCTCAGCTCAGATACAGTGTGTCTCTCTCTTAGAAAGCCTAACTCAGTAGCTGCAGATGATGTTGGTTTCTCTTTATCATCGTTGTCACCATTTCGCAAGAATCTCCCCCTTAGCAATGCCTGCAAAAGCAATTAAAGATCATGATTTCAAGCTATGTCAAAAAAAACCAAGAGATAGAGTTGAGACATAGATTCAACTCTCAACACCTTCTAGAGCCTTCAAAACAACCAATGTGCCAGTTAAGCTGACTTGTAATGATAAAAAAATATAAAGAAGTAACTAAGATGCTCAGCATATCTATCAACTCCTATGACTCAAACGTCAAGTTAGAATCTCTTTAAGAGGAAGTATAAAATGACCAAAACGGGAAAGGAAGGTATATATAGGAAGAACGAAAAAGCTATCATAAGCTCCCTCAAGTATGTCTCCATCCTCCATCTGCCTATTAATTTCATTAATAATATTGGACAAACAATGTGACTACTCATCTTTGAGTCATCGTTTGTCTGATGACAAAAGGTTCAAAGTTGTATCTGGAACTAGTGCTAATTTTAGTTCCTATATTTATTCCAAATACACAAACGCAAAATCGAAGTAGGAAAGGTTGGGGCACCTTTAAAAAAAATTGGTAATTGAGTCGACTGTAAGTGTATCTGACATAGTGATTTTGGACAATATGTAGCATATTTAATGTCAGAGAGGCAGTAACAGAAATACAGGAAACAGCAAAGAAGTCTAATGAACAAACCTGAATACGGTTGCGGTGAGCGAAGTTTGATACAGCATGATGCTGCATCAAACCCTGCAGCTCTCTTTGCCTTTCCCTCTCAGCCATTTTTAACATATCCACCCACACTTGCCTACCACATAACTTGCGTATACCTCTTCTAGCATATTCATTCTGGATGCAGTTCGCATTAACAACCCTTCCATCAAGTACTCTTTCAGTCTGGTTAACAACTTCAATAGGTTGTTCGTCCCTGAGATCACCAAGAGCAGGCCTCTGCTGGCTATTCATCTGAACCATCTCCCTTACGATCCTCACCCTTTCCTGTTCAGTTTCACCAAGCCATTCTGCTCTTGAGCTGTTGGTTGTGTGGGAATCAGAGGAAGTATGTTGACCTGTCCCAGAGCTCATCCACTCACGAAAAATTTGTCTAACTCTTTCTCTTTCAACCATCCCCAGATCAGAAAAGTGCTCGCTCTGAAAAGGGCCGAGATCCTCACTCGAGTTATGTGACCCAACATGACTCGGGGTGGGCGACCATCCACCAAGTTCATTCTCACCCAGATTTACACTATCTCTAACAATATCATGTGCACTAATATTACTGTCACAACCATTTCCCCTCGAAGCATTAGAAGGTGAAGAAGCACTCCTCCTCTCACCATCTCTCTCACGAGCATGACCCATCACGTGATCATCCTCAAATTCCCTCCACATCTGTAGGAGTGAGGATGCCCGGACGCTTGGCCATCCTTCATTTTCCCTCTGTCTAGATGCCCGAACCTCAGAGTCCCGTGGGAAAGATGAATCAATCGCCAAAATGTTTTGCAGGCCAGCAATAGCCATTAGATCAATCGTTAACAAACCCTTTAACTGTATCAGCAAAAAAAGCCTAATTATCTACAAAATATACACAAAAGTGGCTTCCCCAGATAGATTAGATCATCTCCAAAAATTGATATGGTGCTCATCAGTTTTTCAATACCTAAGATATTTCATCTGACCACGACCCTTAAAGCCGCGTTGCACTGGAACCATATGCATATCGTCCAAGAACATTTTCCACCAAACTATATATTCTCTCTCTCTCTGCCTCGTTGAGATTATCTCAGGTCCAAGCAAGCACCTGGAAATACCAAAAATTCACCATTAACATGAATCAAATCCAAATTTCAAATAGATGATCTCTATATCAAAGGTCAGTGAGGTCACCGACTCTATGCTCGATTGCGGTTAAAAATGGCGAAAAAAACCCCAGAATTAAGAATCAAATTTTCGATCAAATCGCAAACACAAGGCGATTAACGCCCAAATAATGTAAATTAAGAACCCTAAATCTCACATTCTCATCCATTTACGCGATCAAAGAAAACAGTAAAGACAAACCTCGAATCGGAGATCCAGAAAAACAAAACCGAGGAGAACACAAATCCGATCGAAATCAAAACCCGAAAAAGAGCCAAATTAGAGTTCCACAGAGGAAAAAGGAGTAATCCGTGTTCGTGATAAAGCAAAGATACAAAGAAAATCCTAAAAATCCGCCATGATCAAATCAAAACCTAACACAATGAGAGAGACGGCTATGAAATGGACTTACCAGTGAATCAATCTCGTGGCTTCGATTTAGGAGTGAAGAAACGGTCACCGCCGAGAAAGAGAATTTAACCAGAAGAGAAGATGAGAGAAGAGAGAGATGGGGTTGTGAGTACATGTGGACCTCTCTGCTTCTTTGTGAACAAAATCTTACCGTAACACGAACGTCTGGGGCAAAATTGACTAGCGACTAATACCTGCTTGACACGTAGCACACTTCCCTGCTTCCAAAAGTTGGTTTTTTCTTTTTGGATTCAACTAGTATATAATATTATTAATATCTTTTTTTTTTAAATAAAGAAAAATCAATATAAAATTCAATTTGACTGTGTAACAAAATAGGTAAAATAAGGGGATTATTAAACTTTTTAGAAACTCTCAATGTTTAAGTAGATAGTTGATAATAACTAATTGAAAACATAATTTTATCATCATCCATTTCTTTTACAATTAGGATTTGCATACATATCATTTTTGGAATATTTAGATCCAAATCTAGATTAGAAGATTTCATATGTGTCTTTGAATAAATGAGTTCTAGATTATCATTTATTGGACTTTGGTTATCTTTGAATGTTTTCCATAACCATATTGGCAATAAGATAAACATAATCACACATGGTTTGTATTTTTTTTATATTCATTTATTATTTTTAATATTTAATTTGTTTCAAGTTAAACATTATTTTTTACATTTTTAGACGAATCATAAAATAAATCAGATGAGTTATGCACACACAAAACTAAAACATTTGTGTCAGGCATGCGAGTATGAGACCCATGAACCTACTAGCAATGGATCCCCTACATGTTGGGTTTGAGAGATGTCTGATGGGTGACTATCCAGCACGGTTGGGAGAGCATTGCGCTTAATCAAAATTTTATCTCAATCATCTTAAGCTTTTCAATATTTTGTTATGTCTTTGCAAAATAAAATTTATTTTTGTACTTGTATCAATGTACAAACTAAAAAAACATAATATTACCTTAAAACATTTAATTTAAAATGGTGGGTGTAAGAACTATTTATTATAGGTTATGAAAAATATCATTTCAAAAATGATTGATTGTCAGGTGTTCGAAACAGATTGTACAGAACTATTCCCGATGGTGCACTCTTCTGTAGAGTGGCCCGTTTTCTCTAATATACTAGATAGATTGGTTTACTCCTTGTCCTTTTTTATTTTTGTTTTCCAGTATTTCACGTTCTTGTAATCGTAAGGCAGATTCTCTACCTCGATCCTCTAAATTGTTATTTCCTGAAATTTCATTTGTAAACTCTTTCCCTCAAGATCACGTTACCAATCAAGGAGTGGTCTTTTAATTAATATAGTGTTGATATAAAAAAAAAACTAATTAATACGTCTTAGATTTAAAAAAAAATATATGGTTTGTGTTTACTTTTATCTTCTTCACCCAACTATTTATCATCAACTTGTTTTTATTTATAACTACAATCAATTCTATTAGATGATCGACACTGAGAATGCATGATTAATTGAATAACATTTTCTTTGAGGAATATTGGTATAAATCTTCATCCAAGACAAATAAACTAATCAAGTTGGGAGGAATTTAGCTGACCACTCTTTTTTATTTCCTAATAGACTCAGCTTCCTGGGAGACAAAGTTCATATACGGGCCCATAAATTCTTTCTACAGATTTCTTGAGGACATAAAATTTGAAAAAACAACGTTAATTTGAGGAGGTCCTATATTTTTTCTTGGTCTCAGTTTAGTGAGAGCACAAGATCCATCTGAGCTTGACTCCCTTGAATGTATAACATAGTCAACATCATTTACATGATCGCATAGGTCGATTATGCTACTCTTGGGAAACGAGAGTATGCTCATAAGATAGACTTTTGCATCTTGAAAAATCTAGTACATCAAAGATCCTTCAATTTCTTTAATTTCGAAGGACAAGTTTGACTGTAAGTACCGCATAGCCCGGAGAAGACAATCCCTAGCAGATTCTTTTATCTCTGAAGGTACCAAAGCAACCACCGTACCTACATTTGAGGCAACAAGCATTATTGTTGATACTCTATTCTTGAGATTTTCCAAAAAAAAAAAAAAAAAATGTTATGACCAAATTTATCCAGAAAATGAAAGAGAGAGAATATCGAAAATTCAGAATCTCTGACATGTTACCAAAATATATATTCTACAAAAAAAATATCATCATCCAAGTCATAAAACCAAAAATCTATTAGTGATATGGTGCTTATTTTACAGTTATACACAATTTTCTTCGAAGGATATTGGTACAACTTTGGAAAGAGGAAAAAATACATAATTACTTGAGTAGCATTTAATAAAGGAACTTTGTTTAGAGTAATTTTACATTTCATGAATTCTTGTTCCAACTAATCGGATGTCATGTGGAGTCCTACACCGTGCCGCATTTAATTTGAATGGTAGAGAGGCCTAATAACCTAAAATCATTGTATATTGTTTCCAACAACTCGTTCATAAGTATTGTATTGGATGGTTAGTATTTGCCTACTCAATATACTTATTACTAACCTTACCGTTTTCGGTAATTTTAAAACTCTATTACAATTTTACAAATGTTGTAATTGAATATCTTGAATTTGAAAAAGAAAAAAAAAAACAAGCAACATCTAAGTTGGTGATGGGGAAGTTTAGGGATTTCGTAGGATTATATTTTCTTGTCTTAACTAACATAATAAATGAATATCATAATTGCAGTAAATAGTGGATCTAGTAGTATAACCCTAATTTTTAATCATAATTTCGTGTTTTTGTTCCTTTCATGGTGTTGAAGTTTATGAGAATTCAAAGATTAAAGAGACAGAAATGTTGTTGGCGGGAGCAAACGGTAACATTTTCTTTACTCAAGTTTTAGCTCTAACTTTGGTGAAAATGAAAAGCAAACTGTGGTCAGGTTAGTGTAGCTGTCATTATGCTACAAGACAAGAAGTTTGTTTTGGTCGTATGAAAGCAAGGTGTACGACAATGAGTCACTAAAGTTATGAGGATAAGGACGCTCCTGATTCATTGAATCTAGTTAGAGTTGAGCTAGGGTTTTGCACTGTCTATAAAGACCAAGCTTGTTGCAGAGGAGCGTCCAAGGGTGAGAAAGAACTGTGAGAGAATGGAATCACAGGGTTGAGAGGGGAAACACTTGATAGACATAGGTCTTGGGCAAGGGTTTCTTATTATCTTAGGTTGTTAAAGGGTAGAACATAAGTTTTGTATCCTTGTTTCAAGTTCTCAGATTGGTGTTTGTATAACTCTTGATTATAGTGGATTCCGAGCATGTCTCGGCGAGATGTAGGTGAGCACAATGCTCATTGAACTCGTTAAATCTTGTGTGTACTCCTCATTTAAGTTCTACACTACAATATTTTTTAGCTTAGTCTCATATCTCTGCTTATAGTTCTACAAGTTTACAACTTGCTCTGTTTATTATTCACTTAGTGATATTTGAGTACTGGTTGTGTGCTTACTAAGGTGAATCGTGTCTAGTAAGCAAAGCTTAACAGATTGGTATCAGAGCCTTGCTCTTTGTGTAGGAGATTCATAAAGGTTTGATGGCAGGGGTGATTATACAATGTGGAAAGAGAAACTCATGGCACATCTTGATATACTTGGACTAAGTATAGCTCTGAAAGAACCTAGTGTTACTGGGTTACGTATAGTTGCTACTGCTGAGGCTGAAGACGAGAGCAGAGAACAAAGAGAAAAAGAAGAAGCTTTAGAAGAAAAGAGAAAGATAGTAAGAAGCATTATTGTCTTAAGTGTTTCTCATCAGGTTCTGAGAAAGATCTAGAAGGAGACATCTCCTGCAGCTATCCTCCAAGCTCTAGACAAACTCTACATGTCTAAAGCATTACCAAACCGGATTTATCTGAAGCAGAAGCTATATAGCTTCAAGATGAGTGAAAATCTGAGTATAGAAGCCAACATTGATGAGTTCTTGCATTTTATTGCAGACCTTGAGAATACCAATGTCTCTGTTTCAGATAAAGATCAAGCAATCTTGCTTCTAATGTCTTTACCGAGACAGTTTGATCAACTTAGAGACACGCTCAAGTATGGTAGTAGCAGAACTATGTTGACAAAGGATGAAGTTGTTGCTGCAATCTACTCAAAGGAGCTAGAATTTAATTATAACAGGAAAACAATCAAGAATCAAGCTGAGGGTCTGTATGTCAAAGATAAAAATGACAACAGGGGAAGGTCTGAGACAAAAGAAAAGAACGCAACAAAGGAAACAGAGCCAGATCTAAGTCTAAAACCAGAAAAGGGTGTTGGATATGTGGAGAAGAAGGTCATTTCAAAGCAAATTGTCCCAACAAAGTCCAACAACAAGGCAAAAACAACAACTCTAAAGCTAATAGCTTTGCTGGAAAAAGAAATCTAGCGGAAGCTACAGGGTTGTGTATTTCTGAGGCTCTAGCTTCTATTGGGATAAACCTAGAAGATGAGTGGATAATGGACACTGGGTGCACTTACCATATGTGTCATAAGAGGGATTGATTTGAAGATTTAGATGAAGAAACTGGTGATTTGGTCAAAATGGGAAACAAGACTATGGTTGAGGTCAAAGGAGTGGGAAATATTACACTAAAAAATGGTGAGGAAAAGACAGTCCTACTCTCACAAGTAAGATACATTCCAAGTATGGATAGAAATATTCTGTCCCTGGGAACTTTTGAGAAAGCTGGTTACAAATTTGAGTCTGAAAATGGAGTGTTAAGCATTAAGGTTGGAGATCATACATTGTTAAGTGGTAACAGAAGAGAAACTCTGTATATCTTAAAGTGGTATTCTGAATTTGGTGAAATGTTGACAACAGAAGGCAATAATGATGAAACCTTGATGTGGCATGGAAGACTTGGTCACATGAGTCAGAAGAATATGACCAATCTTCTGAGAAAAGGTCTTTTAGACAAGAAAAAGATCTCTAGTTTCAAAGCTTGTGATGACTGCATTTATGGAAAAACAAAGAGGATTGGTTTTACCTTGGCACATCATAATACAAAGGAGAAGCTTGAATATGTTCATTCAGACTTGTGGGGAGCTCCTTCTGTGCCATTCTCTCTAGGTAAGTGCCAATACTTTATTTCATTCATTGATGATTATACTCGCAAAGTATGAGTCTATTTTCTCAGGCACAAAGATGAAGCTTTTGAGAAATTTGTTGAATGGATTACTTTGGTGGAGAATAAGTCAGAGAAGAAACTAAAGAATCTGAGAACAGATAATGGTCTTGAGTTCTGCAATAAGCAGTTCAATGACTTCTGTGCAGATAAGGGAATTCAAAGGCACAGGACGTGTGCTTACACACCTCAACAGAATGGGGTTGCTGAACGCATGAACAAGACTATCATGGAGAAAGTGAGATGTTTACTCAGTGATTCAGGGTTGCCAAAGAGTTTTTGGGCAGAAGCTACCAACACTGCAATTATTCTCATAAACAAGACTCCTTCATCTACTATTCAGTTTGAGATTCCAGACAAGAGATGGTTTGGAAAGAGTCCAGGTTACAGTTACCTCAGAAGGTATGGATGCATTGTCTTTATTCATACAGATGAAGGCAAATTGGATCCTAGAGCTAAGAAGGGAATTCTAATTGGATATCCTACTGGGGTTAAAGGTTACAAACTATGGCTTTTAGATGAAAGGAAGACTGTCATCAACAGAAATATTATTTTCAAGAGGATAAAGTCTACAAAGACTTGTATCAGAAAGAAGCTTCAAAGAGTAGTAATGAAGATAATTCTCCTAAGTCCTACAAAGATTTGGATTTAGAAGCTGGAGAAGATCTCACCTCGGGTGGAGATCATGAGATTGCAGAATAAGAGATTCCACTTCCTGCATCACCAAATCTTGGTATAGGAGATCATCAGGAACCACCACAGGACTACATTCTTGTCAGAGACAGAGAACGCAGAGAGATCAAAGCACTTCAGAGATTTGATGATTAAGATTATCTTGGTGAGGCTCTATATAGTGCAGAAGATGGTAGAAAACTGGAACCTGGAAATTACAGAGAAGCTCTCAGTGACATAAATTCTGAGAAATGGAAAGCTGCAATGGAAGAAGAGATGAAGTCTCAGCTCAAAAACAACACATGGTCAGTGGTCAACAGACCAAAGAATCAGAGGATTATCGACTGCAGGTGGATATACAAATACAAAGAGGGTATTCCAGGGGTAGAAGAGCCACGGTACAAAGCCAGATTAGTGGCTAAAGGCTATACTCAAAGAGAAGGCATAGACTATCATGAGATTTTTGCTCCTGTAGTGAAACATGTCACTATTAGGATCTTGCTGTCTATTGTTGCTCAAGAAAATTTTGAGTTGGAGCAACTTGATGTCAAGACAGCATTCCTCTATGGAGAACTGAATGAAGAAATCTACATGACACCACCTGAAGGTTATGAGTCTATGTTCAAAACAGATCAAGTGTGCAAGCTACACAAGTCTCTGTATCGACTCAAACAAGCCCCTAGGCAATGGAATGTCAAGTTTGATAACTACATGACAGAAATGAGTTTTGTCAGAAGCAATTATGATCATTGTGCTTACTCAAAGCTGCTGAAGGATGGATCAAGAATGTATCTCCTTCTATATGTTGATGATATGCTTGTTGCTGCAAGACATATGTCAGAAATCACTAAGCTCAAAGAATATCTCAGTCTAAGATTTGAAATGAAAGACCTTGGTGCTGCCAATAGAATTTTGGGCATTGAAATTCAGAGAGACAGAGGAAATAATGAGTTGTGGCTATCTCAAGAAGGTTACATGAAGAAAGTTCTTGACACTTACAATATGACTGAATCAAAGTCATTCACTACACCATTGGGAGCTCATTTAAAGATGCGTGCTGCTACAGACGAAGAATTGGTCAGAGATGAAGAATACATGAAGTTTGTCCCTTATGCTAATGTTGTGGGAAGTTTAATGTATTCTATGGTGGGTACAAGACCTGATCTAGCCTATCATGTAGGCATTGTAAGCAGATATATGAGCAAACCAGTCAAAGAACACTAGTTAGGTGTAAAATGGATCTTGAGGTATATCAAAGGAACACTGGGAATGAAGCTTAACTACAACAAAGCTTCTGAATTCAGAGTAATGGGTTACTGTGATGTTGATTTTGCTGTAGATCCTGACAAGAGAATGTCTAAATCTGGGTTGGTGTTCACTTTAGGGGGTAACACTATCAGTTGGAAGTCAGGTTTATAGAGGGTCGTAGCTTTGTCTACAACAATATCAGAGTATATGGATTTGACAGAAGCTATAAAAGAAGCAGTGTGGTTGAAAGGGTACTGATAGAGTTTGGTTATGATCAGAGAAGTGTGGTGATCAACTGTGACACTTAGAGTGCATTAACATTATCTAAGAACAATGTGCATCATGAAAGAACCAAGCACATTGATGTGAAGCTCCACTACATTCGGGACATCATTGCGTCCAAGGGTGAGAAAGAACTGTGAGAGAGTGAAATCATAGGGTTGAGAGGAGAAACACAGGGAAACACTTGATAGACATAGGTCTTGGGTAAGGGTTTCATATTATCTTAGGCTGTTAAAGGGTAGAACATAAGTTTTGTATCCTTGTTTCAAGTTCTCATATTGGTGTTTGTATAACTCTTGATTATAGTGGATTCCGAGCATGTCTCGGCAAGATGTAGGTGAACACAATGCTCACTGAACTCGTTAAATCTTGTGTGTGCTCCTCATTTAAGTTCTGCACTACAATATTCTTTAGCTTAGTCTCATATCTCTGCTTCTAGTTTTACAAGTTTACAACTTGCTCTGTTTATTATTCACCTAGTGATATTTGAGTATTGGTTGTGTGCTTACTAAGGTGAATCGTGTCTAGTAAGCAAAGCTTAACACATGGTATTAATTTGATATGTTTTGATGATTAAAAAAATACACAATTTAACCGATTCAACTTTTGTTTAATTCGTTTGGGTTGTCGTTTTTTTCCCCTTGCCTAATAGTCTTTACATTTAGTCGGCTTCTAGCTTGTGAGTCCGAATTTGGGTGCAATGAATACTTTTGATTCACTCATTCTGCACTACTAGTTTGTTTTGTCCATTTTGTTTGTTTTGTTCTAACCATCTTTGTTCTGTTTGTTTTCTGTTTTGTACCATCCATTTTCATGAATAATAATTCATACTATGTAATTCACGGATCGAACAATTTACAGTGTGTTCTTTTCTTTAAAAATTGAATTTGTTTCATGAATCAATTATTTTCATGAACCATTAAGAATAAAGTTCTTTCAATGTAAAATAGTGTTTGTCTTCTTGTCACCATTCATAATTTCATTATATATATATATATATATATATATATATATGAAACATAAATCATCATATTTATTATTCTTTTCAAAGCTAAATGTTTTTGCAAAAATCCTCTATTATACAGATGCGTCTTCACAATATCAATTTCCAAATATTGATTGTTCTTGCCGTTCAGGGCGAATATGTTACACGCTTACGCATATGGAGTTGTTAGTGGCTGGTGGATGAATGCATGCGGCAAACCACGATACTCGCCGTCTTCCCTCATCTCGATCTTTTATTATACATCCACTTTCGTAATGCAAACTTGTGCTGAGGCGACGTATATTGCTCACACTTTCGGATCTATTTTTTTCTCTCGAATGTAGAATATGTGTTCGAATTGTTGTAAAACTCACAAACACGTCATTTATAGAGATTTGAAAAAATTTCTAGAATTGCAATGGAAAAGCTACGATGGGCTACGGAAACAACTGCGGATTTCTGACATTGCTACGGATTTGCGAGATATTTGCGACGGAAAGCTAGTTTCTCGCAAATTGTTGGGTACTTGTCATTTAAAACGTCACCTATTTACAAAATCGCTATACCATCGCAAATCCATAGCAATTTTCGAGATATTTTAAAAAGTTTCTCGAAATTGTTAGTACTTGTCATTTAAAACGTCCACTACAAAAATCGCTATACCATCGCAAATCCATAGCAATTTTGCTATGGATTTGCGAGGGAAAGTGGCGTCATCGCTGATTCGTCGCAGATGCATCGCAAATATCTCGCAAAATTACGATATCGGCGGAACGTCGCAATGACATCGCAATTTTGCGACGTCCGTTGTTGTCATCGCAGATTCATCGCAAATTTATCGTAGATCCCTCGCAAATTTGCGAGGGATATTTGACGTCGTAAATTTGCGAGAGATATATTTCCGTCGCAAAGTCCTTGCTAGTTCATCGCTATGCCGTCGCACTTTGCGACAGACTATAGCCATCGCAAATTGCCATCGCAAATCGTCACTTTTCTTGTAGTGTTGGTGTTATAAGTTCTCTCATAATATACTACTAAAAAGCTGAATGTATAAAAGTGATATAGGTAATGTAATCAATTTTAAAAAGCTTCTCCTTATGGACCACAATTTATTAAGAAATTAGTGTAATGTGTTACAATGTTCGTGACTGATTTCATAATCACATCCAACCATCAATTTTTTTACATAATTAATATTATTTTGTTGTTATATTGTCAAAAAATCCATTACAAATTTTGCGATGACTTAAATTTTTCTCAAGCTATGTGCCTATATATCATGGAATTGTTATTATAGAAAACAAATTGGTTGAGAAAAGAAGAGAAAACTGCACGAGAAAAAAGCTCAAACTTGTGACTTCGATGAAACAAATGAATGCATGTAATAATCAATAAAGACAGAGAATTTTAGAGATTGATACCAAAGCTATATATTATCTGACTATCGTCTAAAATAAATGTTTAATTTTCATAAATCCGAACTACTCATACCTTAAAAATTTTTGTTACTTTCTAATGAATGCTTTAAGAGATATAGAAACGTGGATGAAACTAATGACATGCATCTGCAAGTTCAACAAACACCCAATTATATTTTTCTACAAATAACGAAAGAAGAAGCAATGAATGCATCTCGCTCTGAAAAATCGAAAGTTGTATATATTCAAATGAGTTAATATAATTTATCTCATAAAGAAAAGAAAAAAGAACAAAGTGAGAAGATGGGATATGGCGTGACCATATAGAATGAAAGATTCAAAACAATGATTACAATAGAAAAGGGAAGACCACTAAACTATACATATATTAATAGCATATGATTTTATAACGAAATATATAGAAAAGTAAAAAACTAAAGCTTGGTTCCAATTTCCCGGAAAGTTTAAGAAAATATATTAATTAGTTTGAATGAATTTTTTTATCTGCCGCCGGAATTTGTTAGTGGCTTCAATCATAGTCTAATAGTCTAATTAAGGTGATTAATTACATATATTTTCATGAACCACAGTGGTTCAATAGAGACTCAATCATATTATTCTTTACATAAAGGTTCAATGTTGCTTCATAGCCCGACCATTCGCTAAGATGGCCATTGGCCAATGTTAATAGAACCTTAGATATCATTAGGCACATTGGCTAAATCATGGGCCCATGCCTTCCAAATTTTTTTAAAGAGCTTTTTTTTTCATTCAAAATTAAAAGGGATAATTAAGATATCAAATGTCTTTCTCTGGACTCCAAAAGGGATAAATAAGATATCAAAAGCATTTTATTAAAATTTATTAGTAGATAGCATTTATAGGGGTATTGGTATGAATTAATATTGTTTATGTTACTCTATTATGAAATTTCTTAAGAAAAATTAGATTTTTGACTGAGTTCATAACAATTTGTTTTCATTAACTGGAAAAAGGTAAAATAAAACTCATATTAGTATCTTAATTATGGAATAAAACTTGCTAAAACATAACGTTGAGTTTTCAAGTATTAAAAACAAAAAACAATTAATTATCTCAATTTCTGAAATTTGTGTCCATGGTTTTGATGCAAGTACAATGTAGTAATACAGTGAACAAAGAGCTATACTTGACCCCAAATTCAAGAAAATTTAAGTTGAGACCAGTGTTTTAAAAACCGGTCTAGACGGTCGTCTAGTCCCCGTCTAGGCGCTAGGTGCTAGGTGATGTCTAGACGACCGTCTAAAATCGCATAGATTTATATTTATAAGTTTTACCACCATATACATGAAACGAAAAAGTTTAAGTTGAGACCAGTGTTTTAAAACCGGCTAGACTGCCTGCCCCGTCTTAGCAGGATGCTGTGATCGACCGTCTCTCGCCTAAAATCGCAAAGATTTATATTTATAAGTTTTACCACCATATACATGAAACGTTCATATGGTGTTTGATATGAACTAAATAAATGTTTTAATGTAAATTTTTTTTACGATTTAATATTTTATTTTTTAATAGATATTTTTATATAATTTTGCTTTATAATATCATATTTATAATGTTTTATGTTGTAAACGTCTAAACCGCCTAAAATCGTCTAGGTCCCAACTAAACGTTTTAGATGTTGGATCACCGTCCATGTAACGTCTATCGCTTTCTTGAACATTGGTTAAGACCATTGGATTTCATACATTTTTTCTTGGGGTCACATTTTGTAGGTATGTTTTGCAAAGTTTGTTTACTTAGTTTTTTTTCTTTGCTACAAGCCTACAACTTTTGAATAGTCATTTTTCTCATCGTATCGCCGTCCATGTTCATAATTTTTTGTTTTAATGTTGGATGATAGATTGATAATCATGAAGACTTTATATTTTCTATAAAGCCTTTTTTTAAGTCATATTTAAGATGAGTGTTAATCATCGTAGCACCACTCAACCACATATTGGAGGGCCCTAATGGAGGTGAATGAATTACCAATATGTATTTATTCATTAACTTCAAATATACAAGTAATTGAAGTTAATGTTAAAAGTTAAAACTAAAAATCAGTTCCAACTAATTTGGAGGAAGCATAATTCGCTTCTTTAAATACAAATAATTAGGTGAGGGTGAAAGTTTTTTAGACAAATTAAATAAATGGTAATGATGTGACTTAAGTATTTTGTGGGACAATTTTATAATATGTCATTTCAATGTCAGCAAAACGTGATTTTTCTTATAAAATTTTTTTTTTACATATGTTTTTTTTACGTGGACATTTAATCTAATAGCAATAACGCTTAACTAGTTATGTCTAAAGTAGCTAATCTAAAGCGAGCAATATAACCAAATCAATCCAATAGACAATACACATTTTATTAAATTAATTAACCACAAACTCAGTGATCTGAAACTTAATTCATCATGCCAATTCATACTAAGTCTTAATTTCGTAAATTAGGAATTAGTGAATTAAACAGAAATTATACCACAATTAGAATTCTCGTAAGATCGATCCTATCATACGTTTCAAAAATTATCAATAAAAATATGTACATGCGAACTATTGTTTAAATGCATGTAAATGCGAGAGATATCAAAATTTTGATATTTGATAAGGTTAAAAAGATTGATGGGCACAATACAATCGCTAAAGAAACCAGACAAATGAACAAGAAAGCATATGTTTACCTCATCAAAACAAAGAAGGAAGAAAGATGCATGTGTTAGGTTTAAGGCTTTAAGAAGACATTGAGCTGTCTTTGTTTGGTGTGGTCTTTTTGAGTCTTATCACATCAAAGAGCAAACATAAGCGTCAAATGAATAAGAACATCAACTAAGGGTTTATTCATATAACTTTGATTTGTCTTTTATTGGAACATGCACTTTTCTTTTTCTCCATGTGTTTGAACACTCTATCTTTACTTTTGTAGGGCAAAATAATGAATCTTATCAATATCGTCCGTTGATTTGATATCATTTTGTTACTCTACTCCAATTATATAGTCTAAGTCATATCATATCAGTTTGAAGTAGGGATGTTCAATCTGGATTTTAGCTCTTTATGTTTTTTTTCCTTTTTGTTTGTGTTTTCAATTTTTTTTTTTAAATCATAACCTAAATAAAACCAAATCTAGTATAGATAGGATTGGTACAAGACTACAAGTTCGACTTTTCATTTTGTGGTTTTTTTAATTAAAATATCTGCATTATATAGCCAAAAGTTAGGAGTTTATTTGCAAAATGACCTTAACTTTTTTTTATTTGCAAAATGACCATAAGAGTAACATTGCAATTTTTTATACATGTTAAAAAAATCACAATATATATGTAACCCGAGGATACATTATTTTACATGTCATCAATAAATATATATATTCAGAGCAACATTTATATGTAAAATAATGCTTCTATTTATTGATGACGAGTGTAATTTTACACTATGACAATACGTTATTTAATAATATAGCAACAATTATATGCAAAGGTTAAGGAAATTATCATCAATTAGCACCAAAAAAAAAAAAATTTACACTTATTTACAATTTTGCATATAAGTTACAGATTTTGGCTATCTAGCAAATTAACCCCTTTAATTATGGGAAAAAAAAAATTAACCCTTTCAATGAAGAAAAAGTAAAACCATAGTAAACATAATAAGATGAAATTTGATTTTCGAGTCGGGGCCTTTTTATTCAAACTTTCATCCAGATTAAACACCATTAGTTTGAGGATTTGATTCGATAGCAAGTACCTTTTGTTTTTTAAATGTAAAATTTATTAATAAACAAAAAGAATGGTTTTTTTTTGTCATAAATGTTAAATTGTATTAAAAAAATATCTTTTTGTACAAATAAATGCTTGCAAATACTAGAGTAGCTAGAAAGAGGTAATTAAAAAGCTGTTCAAGCATTTTGTAGAACTAAGATTGTTGAGAACCAGATAGTAAGAATTAAATAATGGTTATTTACAAAACAATCGATCTCAAAACTAAAAAACCAGAGCTTAAAGAATCGAAAACGTTAGCAACTACTTGTTTTTTTTCTCTTTCATTTGGGTTTATGGTAAGAGTGGAAACATCATGAGGCACATTGTCCCATGCCTATTCAATGTCCATTTACCAGAATATTTAACATCAAATACATGTTTGGATGAGTAAACAACCACGAAAGGTGTTGTCGTGTTGAGAACTGAGTAAATGAGCAGAATCACAAGATGACATTAGAACCAGACTTACATAACATAGAACTAGTTCCACCAACTCACATATTTTATCCATGACCACAAAGGTTCGAACCATGTTTACAAGAAACATAAACCGATATTCATAGAATTTGTTGCATAATTCCTTACTGTAAACAGGAAGGTAATGATTCACTTAGCGAGCACGTTTTGAGCTTGATTCTCCTGCTGTTGCTGGTAGTTAAGTGGCCTCCTGAAAAGCATTATATGCGGCTCAGGCCTATGAATCGCGTAATGCACCCATCCACGGCTTTGCTGCACTCCTATCGCACGCCATTCGTTCTACAAAATCCAACATTTACCGTCACAAATTCAACACGGCATTCACATACAACATTGGAAAGATTGCACAAAACAATGTCTACGATATCATCATCACTAATAACTATAAACCTTTAACAAAATCTCAAAAACTTAACTACATTTACAAAAGAAACATGCCTATAATCTCCATTTGATCATCTTTTTAAAGAACAACAATATAACACAAAAACCTCCAAAGAGACAATACCATTAACCATAATGTCAAATCTCTGGATAGAGAACAATCTTATTGTAATTGTAACAGATAGAATCTGGATTCAGAGCAAAGATTCAAATCCTAAACCGAAACTATCTAATCACTATTCGATTACCCAAACTTAATTTCGTAAGGTTCAACAAATTATCATAGGCTTCGATGGTCTGATCCAAGGATTATAATCAGAAAATCACAGAACAATGCGAAAAAACTTACTTCGGAAAGAAGACGATTCTTAGGAAGGAGCTTAGATACTTCAGGAGGAAGAACGACGTGCCTGTAGTACCGATCGATCAGGCTTAGAAAGTTTCAGAGAATTGAGATTAAAAATTGGATGAAGAAGAAGCAAAATTGAAGAGCTTACCTGTACTCGAAAGTGTCATCGAAGTATTTCTCTGAGTATTGGATCTGACCCATCTCTCTCTCTCTCTCTCCTTGTAATGTAAAACCCTAATCAGGAAATGGAGAAGGTAAAGAGGAAATGAAGAATCTGCAATCTGATCGTTTAAAATGGGGGAAGATACTGAAAAGGTATAAAGTGATTGGGGCAGAGTTGTCACTATTAGCTTTTTTTGGGTTTCAAATTTTTCAGAAGACGGGTTGGTTAACCGGTAAAGTTGAACCAAATTGGATTGAAAATTGGGTGATTCGGTTTGGTCTTTATTAAATTTAAGGACTTGTTTGGTTGCTTTTGGATCAAGTTGCCTTAAATGAGGTTATATATTAATAAATGTAAGTAATATCAATAAAACATGGCGCAGTTGATAAAATTCAATCACCACGACCCATGTTAGGGTATTGGCTTGTTTGATTTGGTCGAAAACAAAAACCGTTCTGTTAAAATTTAATTAGGATTTAATGGCTCAATTTTTGTTTCGATATTAAGGTGCTATTAAATTAAAATTCTTGTTTTCGGCATCTATAATGTGTGACAAAAATTTTGTTGTAGCACACTAATTAGATTTCAAAAATGGCTTTTGAATTTTTGGGTTCGAAGCCCGGAAGTGAAAAATAATTTTACAACCCCGTATCGGCAATGGATAGCGTGGCGGCTGCAGCCGCTTTGAGGTCAGGGTGTTTCAGCGGGTAAACCAGGCGGCAGAGAAATCGGGCCATGTGTCGGATCATATATGGAAGACGGAACCAGTTTCTTTAATTCCATAATAGATGTATGGTAGGCCTTGAGTCAAGCGACTAAGAACATCAACTAAATGTGTAGTTCATTTAAGTTTAATTTGGGGCTTTCGATCTATAGCCCTACAAACTTTTACAATCAAAACTCACCAGAATAACCCTCAAAGTTTCAAAATCATAACACGACTCACACAAAATTATCATCTCTTCATTTTTTTTTATTTTTTTTTGACATCAATTATCATCTCTTCATAGATTAGAACCACACAAAATTAATGTTCACATCACCTAACCACATAGAGTCAACCTTGCACTTTGACCAAAATCAACCATTCTTAGCCTAAATTACTTATTGAATATAAACTAACATGTCCAATTCGGGTTCCATTTGATTGGTTTAACAAGCACAGAAGCAAGAGAAATAATCGGCTTAACAGTGCATAAGTTCAAACGTGGATCCAAACAAAGTCTAGCAAAGAACCGACTTACATAACATATAAGTTGTTCTATCGACTCACATAATTCTCCACTGAAGAGAATTCATGAACACGATAAAATAAAACTACTAGAGGAATGTATCAGACTGAGTGTTTTTAAAACCTTGTTTACGAGAGACATAAACTGATATTTGGGAGAATTTTGCATAATTCTACTTAGCAATCACATTTTGAGCTTGGTGCTCCTGCTGGTAGTTAAGAGGCCTCCTGAAGAGCATGATGTGTGGCTCAGGGCGATGAATTGCGTAATGAACCCATCCACGGCTTTGCTGCACTCCTATTGCGCGCCATTCGCTCTGCAAAACCAGATGTAACACAAGACAACTGTTAACTCCAAAATCAGGAATTGAGAAATGGCTAATGCACAAAAGAAGAATAAACTATCCTCATCACTGCTGATAATTATACACCTAAAAGTTTATGATCTCAACTAGGAAATCTTGTAAGCAAAAAGATGATCCAAACTCCTAAGAAACAATACACCAGAGCCTAAAACTTGACAAGTCTTGTGTAACGGTAATCATCATAGTTTCATCTGAAAAATCAGAGATTTGGTTAAGTTTTAGGCTCTGGTGTATCGTTTCTTAGGAGTTTGGATCATCCTTTTACATCAACATTTATAAGGAAAAACAAAAAGAAATGCTTCTACTGAAATCACAAACAAGCAGAGAGAAGAATCTACTGTCTTTGTAAAAAAATTGTAATCGCATCAGAGAGCAGACTTCAAATCCTCAGCAGAAACAATCTCTTCGAGTTCCCAAACTTCAATTTTTCTAAACTTACTTATTCTTAAACATGTAAACGAGAAATAGAACATCGATGCTCCAAGTATTAGTAGATCACAATCACAAGTACGAATAGAGGAAACCCTAATTATAACTTACTTCCGAGAGAATTCGATTCTTAGGTAAAAGCTTAGCAACTTCCGGAGGAAGAACGACGTGCCTGTGCAGAACATGAAAGGATAAACAACGCGATTAGACTGACACTAAGTTAAAGAAAACTACATTAAAATGGGAGGTGAATCAAAATGAGAGAATTCACCTGTATTCAAAAGTATCATCGAAATATTTGTCTGAGTACTGGATCTGACCCATCTTCTTAAATAACCCAGAAATCGTCTGTCAAACTTTAAAAAAAAAAAAAGAATCCGTCAGTAACATAAACCCTAAAACCAAAAAAAGAATCTGAAATCGATCGTTTGAAACCCTAAGAGAAGAAACGCAAACCTTGAGAAGAAGCAGTGCGATCGGAAATTGAAAAAATGAATTTTTGGGGAAGGAGAGAAGAGGGAAAACGAAAGGGGGGATTAAAAAGGGGATAGTGGTAGAGATGTAATTATAAGGGATATCAAGTGGCATTTATCTAACGGTTGTTTTGACTCTTTTTGAGTTTGAAATTCTTTAGAGGCGCTCCTTCCCGCTCAGTGTAGCCCTAAAATTTAATTACGGTTCAATGTCATAAACCAAACCCGGTGCAATATCCCAGTTCTACGAATCAATTCTACTTTCCACGACTATAAACTATTTATTTTGTTTACGGTGGAAATTAGAAAATCTCCTATATATTAATTAAGAATCAATTTAGCAAAATAACCTTATGTTTACGTAAAATATTACAACCATGTCATGCTTAAGTGTCAACGTCTCATTACTTTCAAAAAAATATATAAAAAAATTTCGTTTACTAGAAAAATTACATTGTACTACCATTATATATTATTGGACATACTCGATTACTCAATTTTTTAGGAAATTGATTACACCCTTTTTAGGTAACATATATATGGTATAACTATACATTATTTTTACTAATTTTATAAGGAAGGTTTACAATATAAAATATATTTAAATATTTTATTTAATATTTATTATAAATATAAAAAAACGTTTAATATATATATTTAATTAAAAATATAAAAACATTTCTATTATTAATTTTAAAATATAAATTAAAAACATCTAGAACTACATATAAAAAACAATTTTTTAAATATTTATATAAAATATAAAAGGTTTAATTTATATATTGTATTAAAAATTTAAAAACTGTTATATTATAAATTTAAAAATTTAAAAACATCTAAATATATATATGTATATAATAACAGTTTTTTAATATTTATTTAAAAATATAAAAACGTTTACATTCAGTTTATTTAAATATTTAATTAAAAATATATAAAACGTATAAATTTTACTAAGTTAAAAATAATATTTAAATATTTATTAGTTAAATAGTTGTGTAATATTTATTTAACCGCACGATTTTGGAAACAATTCATAAACGAAAATTACAAACGATTTTAGAAACAATTCATAAACGAAAATTCTAAAATATATATAAATTTTACTATGATAAATAATATATAGAAAAGTAAAAATGGAAGATTTCTTTAATATTTATTCTTCCCCACGATTTTGAAAACAATTCATATACGAAAATTGCAAAATATATACAAATTTTAATATGATAATAGAAAGGTAAAAATGGAAGATTTTTTTAAAACATATATATTAACATAAATGTGCAACATTTTTTGGAAATATTATACTTTCGTAAAGTATTATATTCCATAACATTGATATAAC
The DNA here is from genome assembly GCA_018361395.1 of Boechera stricta. Taxonomy (NCBI): domain Eukaryota; kingdom Viridiplantae; phylum Streptophyta; class Magnoliopsida; order Brassicales; family Brassicaceae; genus Boechera; species Boechera stricta. The sequence continues at coordinate 11,482,353 of CM031541.1, read as the reverse complement.
ACATCTATATACCCAAAAATTTATTCTAGACAATATAATATTTTCTTTTTCTGATATTTTTGATGTCAAACCATAAAAATTTATGGAAGATCAAAGTTAAGATTGTTCGTCCTTGGAAACAATTTACATATGGTGTTCGAGAATCTCTAGAAATGGGTTTAATCGACCAAAAAATTTGTTTTTACATTCTTGTCTTAATTATATAAATAAGCATGAAATTAGTTAAATAAAATAAAATATTAATTGATGTAAATGATTCTAATAAATGATTTCAAATTCATGGCTCAAAAATACAAGCTGGTGTAAATCTTGCTAAAGTCATACATATATTATCTACAATTTTATTGTTAACAATCATGCATATACCTATCGAACAACCAAAAATACATACAAAATAACATTTATGTATGTCTACAAAGATTAAAAAATGTGACCACTTTCCTTCTGATAAAGAATGTGATCACTTCTCTTTTGATAAAAAAAATGTGATCATTTGCCTTCTGATTTAAGTGAAATTGTACTATGATAAATAAGAATGTCCATTTACATAAAAGTTACAACAATAAAAAAAATTTAAATATTGATTAGTTAATATAGTTCAACAAAGGAGAACTATTTTAGTAACATTTGCAATTTAGTAATATTTTCTCAATCTAAATAAAGTAAATACAAAATTACATTTTTATTTTTTATTTTATTTTTGTTAGACAATTTTTCATTTTGATAAGAATGTCATATATTCCTTTGACAGCAGAAATTCAATTTTTCATTTTGGGCAATGGATACAAAAAAAATTAGCATCATATAATAATCATTACTAACCCCAAAAGAATGCCCAATGTTTTAGACTCATTTACTTCCCATCCCTCTCTCTCTACTCCTCTAACTCCCCTACCAAAACCAAATTATCTTTAACCCTTTTGTGTCTCACTCTCTCTCTCTCTCTCTCTCTTTCCAATGTAAAGAAAGAGACACATCAGGGGAAAAACCTGTACACGAATACGGCTACTACCCGAAACTAGATTTAAAAAAAAAGAAGAGAATCCAATCGTTTCACCGACTTTCAAAACCAAGAAATAAAGACAACCTTGAGCTTACTCCTCCATATTGTCGTCGGTATTACTCACGGCACTCAGTGCAGGAACGCTCTTTCTCAACATAGATGTTCCATGAAAGATCATCACCGAGTAGTCTTTTCTGTATTCTTTCACCTAATAACACCCATAAACACAGACTGTATCAGAGATGAGATTCAATGAAAGATTATTCACTAGCTTTATAGATATCTACCTCCTCTTCAGTCATCTTGGTGAAACCAAATTTGTCAGTCCATATGGATTTGGCTTCATCTGCTGCTGGTAGCACGATATGTTTCACGTTTAGGAACCCAAGTAGCCTCTCGATGCAAGCAAACAGGCATTGGAAGTAACCCTACAGCAAACAAATAATAAGAACATAAATTCTCTAACTCTCAACAAAGAGCAATCACAAGCATTTCATCTCTCATACAAATCAGATTATAATGGGTGGGATGGCTGGTAAAATATGGCACAAGAATTCCTTCTGCAGTTAATATGCTACACATTGTTTCGCTCTTAAGCTATTCGAAACAAAAAATTGACACAACAACATGTGCGTAGATGTAACACTGTATAATTTAGTAATGTATGGGGTTGACAGTAAGAGCGAGTTGTTTATTGACCATTCTATAGGAGTAGACACCTGTTGTAAAGAAAAAAAAAAACATAAGGTTCCAGATAAAAACTAATTACCTGCCCTTGACAATCTTTGCTGGTAGCAACCAGAGGGAGTTCCGCAAGTTCTGACCCAAAAACCCTAAAGATTCCCACTGAAACAATCACTTCACTGCACAAGCAAAGAAAAAAAGACAACATAAGAAAGCTGAAACACGCATCACCAAATTTGTAAGAAGAAGAATCTTACTCCACAGCCAACATGGTGCAGTACATGCCACTAAAATCTTGGCCCTTTGCTTGCCTTCTGTTCCACACACAAAGTTGTTCATTAATAGGTTTCATGAGCACAAAGAATACTGATTGAAGATACAAAATTGCTTACCCATATACCATGGCTGGTATCAAATCTCCCCTGGTCCCAGATTCACAGATCGGATCAAACCGCTCCTATAGCATACCACGGTTATAAGGGACAAACAGAGTTAAACCTTCATAAAGAATACAAGGACAAACAGCAGAAAGGACAGAAGAGTTTGAAATGTAGTCTTAACTTACATGAAGAATGGAAACTGCCTTTGCAAGCAATATCTTTGTATCATCCGAAGAGGTCAACTTCCCACTAAGGACCCTCCATCTTATGTCAGGAGTGGTGTTGTCATCTGGACGACTTTCTTCATTAGGTTTTTCCTTCTTCCTTATAAAATTCAGAATCTTGTTACTAAGCTTCTCTTCTCCGAGAACTATCAGATTGCCCAATGTACTGTTGATCTTTTCACACCCGAGGGAACAGAACCATTTTTCTTCAGGTAGCTCCTGTTAAGACATAAACAAGATGAGAGAGATAGATACTGAGTTTTCACCCGAGGGAAAGAAAGAGCCAAAGAGGTAGAGCACCTTGAGATCAGCAATGTTATGTTCTTTCAAACAGCCAACATGGAATTCCTTTTCACACTGAGGAGAAAACAAAGAAACCGAAAATGGTGAAAACCAGAAGCAGATTTAGAGGCACGGGTCCCTATTATACAGCAATGAACAACAAGATACCTGATCACAGATAATCACAGTGCGAGAATTAAAACCCAACCTGCAAAAACTATGACCTCTGCAACAGCAAAGAAAAGTAAGTAAAGGTCAAGCTCAAAAGGAAATGGTTTCAATCAGGAGAGAAGAAGCCAATGCATACACATCTTCTGAACCAAAACATATTCAAGTTCCTTTAGTTTAAAAAAAAACTACAAGCCATATGAATTTTAAACATGAAAAAGAAAAGAAATAGAATAAAATATGAGCTAAATAAGACCTTATTTAACTACAACTTACAATTTTTTATAAGGTTGTTATAGGAAATTAGGCAATGCATTAATGAGACACTAAAAAGGAAACCACCAATATACTTGAAATCATAGAAAAACTTGATATTCACCTGCATAACACGCATACACTTGGGAGCTCGCTCCCCAAGGAGCTGACAATTCGAATGCATCTTTTGGTTATCTCAGCAATTGCATCAACTCCCTGAACTCTCCCAGCTGCAATAGCGTTGAGATTGCTATCCACGAACTTCTCTCTCTCAACCATATTCACACAATATTTGCAGGACCACCTCTCACTCGGAAGGCTTGGTAGAGAAGCACATACTAGATAAAACCAAAACAGACAGATAAGCTCTATCACGATGACGCTCCAATAACTTTTTCAAAGTAGCAATAGTAGAATTCCAACAAAAAAAAATGGAAAAATCGCAATACCAAACCTTTATGATACGATCTTGGACAGGTATCACAACACAAGAGGTCACCCCCATCTCTACAGATACTGCAAAGGTCATCATTTTCATGGATGGAAAACCTCTGGTCCATTGATAGTGCTACTGATAGTTCATGAAGAGAAACCCCATTGGTTGTATAAATGTGCTGAAACCTGATCATCAACAGAAGATGAACTAGTTGTTTCAACAGTTTCTCTGTGATTCACACAATCATTAATCTTAAGGATCCACGACATTTACACTAATTATCCAAGTTTTATATGTTTACTTTTGTTGTAACCATGGGGTAAGGTGTTTATGCTCTTTGTCTATATAATACATGGCAGAGCGGAGGAAGAATGGTTCTGGTAATTGGGTTTCCAAAGAGAATGTCAGTAGCTTCATTATACTCATCGATCTCTTGTATTCAGCAAATTATTATATTAAGTTACTATAGTTTAATTATATCAGAATCAGAGATTAAAAAGAAAAAAAAGAAGCAGTAGAACAGGTCCAGACCCACTCCTAGTAGAGCATAAATACGGAAATAGTTGCAAGGAACTTACGGCTTCCGACGACTTGCACAGCCAGCATGGGCCTCAAACGATGAAGGACTGACCTGGTCCCATAAACAAAATAAAGGCTGATTCAGAGCCCTATATAGTTTAATGCCATGAAAGCTAGTTCGACGTTAAAGTGAGCTTACCACTTTGTCGCAACAAGAACAATGTATCCCAAATCCCTTCTTATAGCCGACAAGCATTTTCTGCACAATGAACGAAATGATTGGAGAAGAAAAAGATACAAAAACGGGCTGGGAAAAAGCCAATTTTCATGCAGATCTAACCTTTCCAGCAACGAAATAACCCACTTCAGTTCCATCTGGCAGTACATCATCCTCAAAAACAAGTTTGTGCAGCCGCACATCCCTTTCAAAATAACAAAAGACTGACTGAGAACTAATATAAGTATGACAGACAGCAAGGATAGCGACAATCTAGCACTAGACCATAGATACATCGGATAACTGCTGTCACACTTATACAACACTACTCACTTTCTGGTTAGTCTCCCTTGGCTGTTACTTTTGATTGAGCTGGATTTTGGGTCACTCAGAATATTTCCCGGAACCACACCTGGCTCAGGTGACCTGTAGAACCCCATGATAAATTTAGCTTAGCCAATTACCCCAACGTATAACTAAAGAGTATATGGCACATTTCCAGAATTACATTCTCATTTAATCATTTTCCAGAGTGATAAATGGCAGATTGTGAGCTAATTATAATATAAAAGGCAGCAAAAAGACAAAACGCAACAAAGTACAACTAGAAAGCATAACCATCAAACAGTAGGCACCATCCATATAACAACAATACTCACTTTCTGGTTGGTTGTTCTCGCCTGTTACTTTGGCGAGGACTGGATTTTGATCTACTAAGGATAGTTTTTGGAGCCACACTAGGCCTACACGAACTGTTGAAAATTGGGAACAGATTTAGAATATTAATTAGATAAAGGTCAACATATTTAGTGGCGTATTAGATATATCCAAAAATAAGGTCATGCATGTTAGTACTTACAGAATTCTACATAAGCAACCATATAATCGAGTAATATACAGCTAGTAATGCACATTACATAATTAGAAAATCATTTTCCGGAATAAAATCTGCTGCTTTATCATTTTGCCTTCCACCCAGTCTGAAAACCTAACTGAACAGGATAATTGTATGCTCATCTTACTTTCACATGATTCAACTGCAAAGAAAAGGTTGTTGTGATAATTAAGACAGATGAGCCATACCCCTTAAGAGCATCACTTGCTTTAGAAGGACTGGTATGTGGCTCCTTACCCTCCAAACACGATTGGCACAAAACCAATGATTTTGTATCACAAGGCTCAACCATTGGACCTGCAATCAATCGGATGTAACCAGTCTGAATTCTTTAAAAGAGAAAAAACAAGTGAAAACAGTCTTTATAATGTTGCACAAACCAATGAACCAATCAGTAACCTTGGCAATTCAAACACAGGCTTGATTTCTTTAAAGTTGGTCCAACTACCACACGAAGTTTTTCTTCTAGTGTAGCCACGGGAGTTTCCTTGCATGCATTCATGACATCACGAAGCGTGAATCCAGACTCCAATAAGATATATTCAGGTGGGCGCTTATTTGTGCTAGAAGCATGCACCTCGTACACGGCAGGGCTCACAACCTGTGAAATGAAATTTTAAAAGTTTCGTCAACCTGCTAGCATTCGGCAGGACCAATTACAAGACCTTTAAAACAGTAGATATCACTAACTTGAATTCCTTTGCAGGCACTACAAAAGCACAAAACGCCTGATCCTTTTATTACTCCTTTAAGCCCTCTAGTCCCTGCCTCTCTCATCTACGAGAAGATGGTGACATACACGTTAGCTATATACAATTTATTTTTTTGCATGGATAGAAAAAAATGTCATCATATGTACCTTTGCAGCTCGAAGATAGTACACAGTTAGTCCCTCAAGTATTCCATAATCAAAAATTTCTTTCAGCTTTGCTGGGAAATTCCTTAGAAATTTCTTGGGCCTTCCACGCTTGTTGTGGGTAGTAACTGAAGGACTTTGAAAATCATCCATTTCGACATCATTAGCATGCACATCTACCTCACCCAAATGTGCTGGTTCGGTATTATTTTCCAAATTAGGATTGTCTGAATCACTTTCTTGTTTGACCAATGACCTAGTAAACCTCCTCAAAGGCTTCTTATCAACACGTCGAGAATGACCACTCATCTGGGATGATCCACTTGGAAGCCCAAGGCAGAGCTCCACATTATTCTGCTCATGAAGCTCTTCATCCTTCCCATATTCTACTGAGGTAGAAACATCAACACAATTATCTTCGCTATCTATAGCATCCTTTTCTGGTTTTACATGATCTTCATCAGCATTAACCTCAGATTTGATACCCTCAACCTTCAACATCGACCGGGTCAACCTTTTGCACGGTTTAGCATAGACCAAACCTCTTTCCATCTTAACCTGGCAAGATCTAGAAGCCATTTTTTCTAACACACTAAGACCTGCAGGACATGCCACAACTATTTCTCTGTCAATAACACTGTCTCCCACAATCAAACTTACCTTCTGAGACTCTGTAACTTTCAGGGAACCCTTCCCAGTTTGCTCCAGTGAGTGATCCTCATTCATCACCACATTATCATGCCCATTCTCAATATCCACATTTTCTTCTTGACCCTTATCTTCACTCATAGATTCAACCAAAGCAGAGTCACTACACAACCCCTTTGCATCCTCAACATCAACAACGTCACTCTTACCCTCATCTTCTTCTAAAGCAACATCAACAGTATCAGACATTGCAACCTCTCCATCTTCCTCATCTTTACTAAGACGCGTCTTCTTAATCCCACTCTTCAAACGAGACCCACGACTCGATTTCTTACCCTCCATACTTATCGAGTCAGCATTCAAGTTTCTGCTCCCCCGAGTCCGACCTAGAGACTCACCTCCACAGATCTCAGACTGAGATTTCAATACAAACTGCAACTCCCTTTTACACCCTGTACGAACCACAAATTCGCCAGTGGCTGTACCTTTCGCCATCGATTTTTAAGAAAGATCAAAAGCAAAAAACTTGTAAAATCCCCTCAGTTCCTATCAATGTCGAATCTCCAGAAAACCTAGAAAGCGCATCGATGGATTCATCATAGACATGTACGCTAAGAGAAAAACTGCGATTACAGGTTCAATTTCTAGGGTTTCGCTTATCCTAAACAAACAAGAAGAAGAAGAAAAGAAATTAGGGTTTCGTAAGTTATCACCAGAAGAGAAAGGGAGAGAGAAATTGAAAAAGCTGTTTTTGATTTTCTGGCAAAAGAGAAAATAAGAGAGATGCATCTCTCCCTAGTTTCCTGGCAAACCTAAATTTTTATTTCTTTTTTCGAATTTTAATCTGATTTAGTGGGGATAATATCATAGTTTTTAGTTATTTCCAAGATGCATCTCTATTTTTGTTGATTTATAATTTAGTCCTATAGTAGTATATTGTATAGATTGCACCCTTTTTTCTTGCCATAAGGATTGAATGTCTTGTCAAAACCTTGGGATGTTTTTTTGTGTTTTGTCTTTAACTTTGGATGTGTAAAACCTAATCAAAACTTTGACCGATTAGAATATGCTTTCGCCTCAACGTCAGAATGATTTGAGAAGAAAAAGAAACGCATACAAAAGAAACGACACAGATATTTTACGAGTTCGGGTTCCGATGTGGAACCCTACATCTCGAGCTCACAAATTCTGGAATCCACTAACTTCAGCTCTAAACTCGAGCTCACACAAGTCTGTTACAATCTCTTCGATCTCACTGGCTCCTACAACTTCTCTCTCTATATCTGTACAATGAACACAAACACAAATACAAAGGAATAAGAAGACTATATGCTTTTACGCGAATAACAAACTTTCACATGTGAGACTCCACACACGTGACCAATGAGAGTGAGAGACTTGGCTACTTCTTAGTGGATAACTAAACCTAAACCGGCTAGACCAGCTTCCTTGAGACCTTCTGTTTTATCCATAGTGTCTCCCATACTTGGTAATTCCACACTGACTTTACTTGATCTTTAGACTATAATCTTCAGGATGCATAGCTTTGTAGAAAAGAAAAACAAATAACATAATATTTTTTTAATACTGTGGCAAATTGGTTTTTTCCTTTTCGCCAAAATTTTTAAATATATTTTTGAATAGCTTTTGATGGACGTATTTCTTTGGGTTATGATTTTCACCGTATAGCTTTTGAGATAGATTATGTAGAACTGATCAATTTAATGTGGATATTTTGGTGATTGATCCGTTTTCTCCAATCTCTTTGATGAATTCATTTTTTGACCAAGTAGTGCTTGGTCCAATGGCATCACCCCTTGGCGTTGGAGGGCATAGGCGGTGGCTATGTTCGAATGGCCTTGGGAGGTATCTCTTCCCAAAAGGGATGACTTTAACATAGTTTGAATCCCGCTCCAAAGATATATGGTCTGCAAAGGTTTCAACTTCGGTAATCTAACAAAAAAAAATCACTTTTTGGATAGTTTTAGTAATTTTTCGTTTTCTTTTATCTTATGTAATTTAAAAATTATAGTGTTGATTATCTATTTCATTTTTCTATAATTAAATATATTGAAAGTAGTTTTGTCCGGGTTTCGTATTCGGGTGATCATTTTTATTATAAGCATGAAATAGTTAAAAAATAATGTGGCCAAATATTTTGTGATAATATTTATTCATAAATACAACTTCCATTACATAATCAATTCTCATGAATTGTATAGACGTTATAATAGGAAATGCCTGGTTATCACATTGGATGATTTGGTTTTATCGACATCATTGAAACTTGAAAGTAATTAATAAAGATATATCATAAAGGAGATAACTAAAAGGTTATCAGACTACTTCGTCGCCCTAAGTTAAGTGGTACCAATGTACCATTTCAAGAGTCAAGACAACTTTATTTTGTCTACCTGTCGTTAACTATGGACCAAAACACATAGGTGAAACAAAAACAAACGAGTTTCAACCCACAAACTCATGAAACATCTGACCTCCAGTTCCAAACTGATGATCCTGCGTCTGCGTTTGGATTACATTGTCCACACCATGCCTAAGCTCTAACGTGAGTGACACGTTCCCTAGCCCTCTATTGAACCCCATCATGTTCATGTCACTGTCACACACGTAGTCTAACCTTGACCGTTTTGTCCCGGGTAGGTCCATTAACCTTTGTTTACAGCTCGGACTACTAACAGTATCCGGCCTATTTGATGGCTCCATGTTGTAAGTAGTATCCGTCTTTTTAATGGCTTTGGTCTCAAGCATGTGTATTTCCTCCACCATCGGTTTCCATAATCGCACACGCGCATTTATGAACCAATTTGATACCTAAAAGAAAACAGAACACATAGCCAAGTCAACAATTCATGTCAAATACCAAAACCTAAAATGATGTGAAGTTTACCAAGGATTTTCATCTGTAGATAATGACCCTAAAGTTCTATAGACATGACCTATGGTCATTGTTTAAATGTTTGCAATAAATAGTAAATTCTATTCACACGTTGAACAATTTCAGTTTTTTCATATGCTTTACTTGTACAGGTAAGATAAGATTACTGTTACTGGGAGTAAGAAATTATAAAAGTTTTAGGTTATTGTCCCATCATCATGCCTTTAAACCAATAGGAGAAAATAGGACCGCCCAAGAGCAATAATTCAAGAGACACGCATATTTAAAAGTTCACCAAACAAAGAATTACATAATTGAGCATACCTGGTTACGAGAGAGACTGGTTTGAGAGGCTAGCATCTGCTTATCAGAATCAGTGGGGTACCTAATAATAGTATTATCAATAAAGGATGTGAGAAATCATATCAAAACATCACATCAAATAAAATCAAATCACATCAAAACATTGTGACACTTAACGGATGAAGAAAATGGTCAAAGAGCCATGCTCTGAGAACAGCCACTGAGCGTTCGGGCAATCCCCTTTGAGGCCTCCAAATATGTTGTTGAGATTCGAACCCGACATTGTTACCAATCAAAGATCTTTGTTGCTTTTGGAATCCGTTGTTGTCACCGCCTGATGAGTATTGACTTGAGATTTGCTTCAGCTGTTCAGAGATTGCGGTTCTAAGGGCGTTGAAACTTCTCGAAATCTGTTTGAGAGCCAAAGAGATATACGGAACTGCAGTGTTTAGACCAGCCACTGAATCGAAGGAAGACACAACTGTTTGCAACTGATGATTGTACAATTTGTACCTCTTGCAAACCTTTTCAATGTCACAAATTTAAACATCAAGCTGGTTAGTTTCGTAACGAATGTCTATATATATTATAAGCATAACTGCGTAAGAATAATATTTCACAAACCTCTTCTTGCAGAAAGAGAAGCTTTGCTCTCTTTAGTCTATTCTTGGGCTCTAATAGCTCAGAAAAACTACTAAACCCATCATCTGTGTGATTTGTCGAAGATAACATCCCCGACGAGTCATCATTATCCATGGAAGTAGATTCGCTTCCACTAATATTCTTTAGAGCATAAGAGATACAGAACTCTTCTAACATTTTTTGAGCCGGTTCCAAGAACCTCGAGCTCTTTAGTATAGATGCATATCCCGTGAAAGGCCCGAGCGGGCTCAAATGTCCGTGGATATTCATCGTAGGCGAAACAGCCGCATTGCCACCATCTCTAAATGGAGTTACTTCAGACGAAAGTGAGAGTGAAAAGCCTTTGTTATTAGTATGAGAAGTGGCTGTATAATTCAGCAATTCTTTACAACTCGACCCGTGGTTCCATTGGCTTGCATTAGGTGCAACTGATTGGTTCTCCAAACTTGGGAGAAACACAAGCTCTCCTCGGTAACTTCCAGATGGAGAACCTCGATCATAACTGCTCTTTGAAGTCTCATTACCAGTACCCGAACAAGCCACCGTGACTATATTTTGATTATCCTTTAGAAAAGAAACTTCACTTCTTGACGTCATGCTAGACTGAGCAATAGTGTCTCGGCCAACATAAAGAGGACGGTCTAATATTTGGTTTCGAGAACTGAAATGATTTGAAAACAAATCTCCAACATTGCTTGGCCTAAAACCAGCCTGATCATACCCATAATTTACCGCCAAACAATTCACGGAACTCGGTTGTGACAAATCACTGATTCTCCAATTACTAGAGCCTTGTGGGTCTCTATGTATCGACTGAGGCATGTTCATGAAGGTAGTGGTAGAATCTTGATACAAATCGGTTTGAACCGGTACGGAAATCTGGTTCTGCAAGATACCAATCAAATCAAGGTTGCTGGGAATTTTTATGTTCTGATGCTGATGATGATGATGATCCCAAGTGTTGGGGAAATCATTCATCTGCTCAACTCTAAACTTATCTCTCCGGATTTGTTGTGCTATATGCAACTCTGGTTTTATCATATCCATCTCTTTATACCTTAGATATGTCATAACAACAAACATGCATGATGAGTTCCATAAAGCTATTTAGTTAATTAATAAACATCTATAAATTGGAAGAGGTTTGTTTGATGATCATACGATTCTACAAATGGCAGTTCTATGAATGAATCATCACTAGATGCTCAAAAACAATTTTAAAACGAAATTCTTACCATGATTCATGTTACATGAACTGATGAACATAAAGATCCACGAACCCAGTTTAGATGAACATAAAGATACAATGTGACATGGACCTTATAGCTACATATAACCAACAACAACAAAAGAAAAGAACGACCTTAATTAAATTTGCAAAACTACAAAAAAAAGAGAGGGAAATATATGAAATCAAAGATAGACGAAGTAAAACACTCAGAAAATAATACTTTTTATATAATCACAAAACCCTAGGAAACTTCAAGAACAACAAAAGAAGAAGAACAAGAAAAAAAAAAGTCTAAGAATATAACTAATACTCGGATTTAGATTTGGTTATAAATATCATAATCGTCAAGAGTTCAATTTGGAATTATGAAACCATAATAAAAAACCAAGCACGATCTATATATTACTGGCGAGGAGAAAACAAAATGAATAAGGTAAGTGGAAGTTATAAAGACAAGTCAGATCTCAGAAGATTAAAGGGAACAAATACCGATCGGAAGGTGGCCGGGAAACTCGTCGGAGCTCCGGTGATGAGTTAGAAATGTACGTGAACGGACGGTGGAAGATAGAGAGAATAATGATTGCGTAAAGCTGTAAAATCTGTAATGGTTGTTTCTTAACGTATTAAGGTGGGTTTTATCAGTCTTTTTATTCACGGTACTATTATTCACTCACTTATTATCATCTACTTTGTCGTTTTTTGACAAGAAATATTCTGTTCTTTAAAATAATGATACCGCATGTATAATATCCCAAATCAAACACATTATAAGAACATGCAATAAGATACTGAATCAAATAACAATATAATTATCTTTTCCGATACGTCTTTTATTAAAAAAAATTATTAAAAATATAAATCATAATTCTATATTTTTAGTTAACCAATTTATGGTTGTTTATAATGGTTAAAACATTAATTTAATTTATTTATTTAGAATATAAGAACTTCACATTTTTCATGCACTTACCTTTTTGTTTTTTGTTTTTTGTTTTTATTTTGATAAACCACTTTAACTTTTTTTTTTTGATAAAGGTTTTACACTTTAACTTTTTTAATACGACATATTTTCAAAAACTATAGAGGCATATGCAAACATCAAACCAAGTCATGTTTTTGCATTTCTGTGTTGCAGTTCTAGCTGGTTATACCAACTATTTGCTTAGTAGTCCACTGAACTGTTTCGTTTGACTCATAACAACTCAAGAAATTCATTACAACATAATTTTATTAGAAAAAGAGTGTTATTTATTTACTCTTTTTGTTGTCATGCTTTAAATTTAATCAATCCTTTTTTTTTAATCGGATAATTGTCACTACAAAAAAGAGTGTTTCGCATCGCTTATTTGTATATTTGCATCAGTTATAATTGATGTAAATTAGTTTTCTAACACTTATATAACTACTTCTGGAAGTAGTGATGCAAATATTGTGCATTGGTTGAAATAATTACTTGCATCGATTGTAATTGATATTAATATGTATCGATTGCAAAAAGTAATATTAATCTAGCATCAGTTAATATAAATGATATTAGTATTTGCATCAATTTATCAAAATGATGTTAATTTTTGCAACAATTATAGTAAGTGATGTTAAGTGTTTATATCAGTTGTAAATAATTAATGTTAAAATTAATAAAATAATATTAAATTAATTTTTTAAAAACAAATATTATTAGTAATTAATATGAAAGCAAACCATTAAATTTGTTTGGAAATAATAGTTACTTATTAAACTTTACTCTTTTTGATACAATGAAAACACCAATATCACTATATATATTAAAAATTATAGAGCTTTTTCCAATGAAAATGATGTGGAATGTATCTAAATTGAATAAATAGTTACATCACTTTTTATAACCGAAGTTTAATCTTTAATTAGCATCGGTTTGTTATTAATTTAAATTTTATATCATTTTTCTTAATGTTAACAAAAATTAGTATAGATCAGTTATCTAAATGATGTAAATTCTAATTTTGTATCAATATATCAAAAATAATGCAAATTGATATAAATTTGCATTAATTTTAATGAATCCATATCAAATAAATCAATAAAGATATTAATGGTTGTAATCAATGTTATTATATATTTTATATCAATTAATAATAAATAATTTAAATTATAATCATTTATTTGTTGTCAAATATATATATATATATATATATATATTTGCAATGTGTTAGTTTACTCATGTTTTCTACATAGTATATATTGACAGTCAACAAGACGGTTTCCATTAAAAATATGGACGTCATCATATGGGTAAGCTGCATCATATGGTTACTTATCGAGGAATACAAGTAGACCTCTCTATTTGTAATTTGTGTGTTACGTTACTTACGTACGTAATATGTTTTTTTGATATTAATTAAGTGTGTTTATTTGGTCAATTCACTCAAATCAAATCAAATCCAACGACAAACTGATACTATTCATGTGATTGAGGAATACAAGTAGACCTCTCTATTTGTAATTTTTGTGTTACGTTGCTTTACGTACGTAATATGTTTTTTTGATATTAATTAAGTGTGATTATTTGGTCAATTCACTCAAATCAAATCAAATCCAACGACAAACCGATACTATTCATGTGATTGACCCTTCAGAGTTGAAACTGCAACTTTGTCAGATTATCTCACTTCCCAACTTTGCTTTTAGGAGATACGACTCCCGTAACTGGTAAATTATTCATGGGAAACTAATTTAATGCATGGTATTTGATTGTTGCGTACAAACAAGCTATAATCATATGAAAGGTGAACAACAAAAATATCCTTTTATTTTTTTGATTCAAAAAGATTTTGAAATGAATTGTATTTTTTTTTCGGTCAACTTGAATTTTATTGAAAACAGAAGGGTTAGATATTACAACAGAAACTTGTAAACTATACAAGAAAAACTCTTTTGTTTCATTTATACAACCAAACTAAACCTTGACAGAGTTTCAGAATCAATCTGTGTTTCTTAACAAAAAAAACAACAGACTAAATGTAACATCCGTGTTCCAGATTTTTGAGTTCCGAATTGTATCATAGAAAATACAGTGGTTGTATTTGTATTTGTTTCGATTATGAAAACAATGTTGAGATTAATTAATAACCTTAAGGGTGATGGCTGGCTGAATCAATCGAAAAATTGATTAATTAGAGTCAGTTTACGCTGTTCTTTCGGGAGGAAAATTATCGTTGTGGTTATTGGATATTGTTGAGAGATGAGTAAAATTGCATTTTGGGACGAAGATGTCTCATATATTTCAGAAAAGTTGGTAGAAAATGCTAAACCAAGAAGAGTTGGTTTAATTGAATTTTAGATTGGTATTTTGGTTTTGATTTAACCAAATTAAACCAAATAACCCTAGACATATAAAAGCTCTTATATTCAGCAATCATGGTGGTTGTGGGCGGTTTTTTGGATGATTTTGGTGAGTTGGAGAAGAAAAAGGTGGAAAAAGATTCAAGAACAGAATTTCATAGGCTGTTTCAGAGAGACGTTTGGAGGATCAAACGAATTCTGATCAAACTGGAATTTGGTGCGTAAGTTTATCAATCTCTTATCTAACTATCTACCAAAGGGTTTTGGTTTTCTTCAATTATTTTGGGAGATACAAACGTTTTCCTGAAACCGCTCTGTGCGAAGGAACCTTCGACCAGTTAGGTGACGAAAAACGTTTGGGTATCTTAATCTTATCTGATTGATCTGAAATTTGGTAGATACGTTCCTGACAGTCTTATATTGAGATTAACCGGAGCGATCGTGGTTTTAAGGGTTAGATTAAGAGATAATGCAGAACTCGTAAATCTGTTATGTGTAGGAATTTCTGAAACGTGTAGTTTAAGCAGTCCGAACTTAAGGTTTGGTTGATCGATATCTTGTGAACGTTTTGTGCTGTTTTTTGGCAGGATTTTAATAGACATCTTGGTTGAGGTGTGTTCCAAGAGAGATCGAGTTTTGGGTTTCAGAATCAACGGGAAATAATTCGTTTTTATGTACCGTTTTCAGCAGTTTTCGAGGTGAATGCAGGACCATAGGCTTAGCTGTGTGAATATGATTGATAACGTTTTGTTTCATGTTTGTACACCGATAAGTTGTGTGATGAGCCAAGTGGGGTTCTAGGTAAAGTATATCATGATATGGTTGATTGGTTGAGTCGGTATTCATGTTTCAATTTTGTTATTTTCATATTCATGTGTGTGTATAGCCTGTAGATGGGAAGATAGCCTCAGTAAGTATTTATTAAATACTTATGCATCTCATTCTTGATGTAGGTAAAAAAAGTGTGAGCTAGTGGAATCATGGCTTTGAGGAGTGGATGATCTAGACTTGGTAGTTCATGAATATTAAATTTATTTTTAAATTTAATAATTTTGTTGCTTAATAAATATTAATTTTGGGATTAATATTTATTGGATGTTTAAAACAAAGATCTGGATCGGGGTGTTTCACTAAACCACCTAAAAGACAAGATCAAGACCTTTTGCCACAAATATCTAAACCTTAAGGGTACCTGCAACAACAACAAGAAATCTAAACCATCAACAGATTCAACAAGTATCACCACATACTCGGAAAACTTAAGACCAAGAAGTTAATTAAATCTGTCTCCAAAAATCATGAGTCAATTCCTGCACTCCTTTGCCTCTAAAAAAGAAGCTTCTACTCATAACCCACAAAGATATCAGACCAAGATTATATACATCATTATCTGAATCTTTCCATTACCTTGACTAAAAATTTTTTTCGTTCGAAGAGTATCCTTAGCCAAACAAAAAAACCAGAAGTCACATACGAATTCAATCGCAAGTCTTTAGTAACACTCTTCGCAATGAGAAAAACACTCGTGTTCTCAGTCATCTCTATACAAAAAACCTTCTTCTCTTTAATCAGGTTCAAGGAATCCTTAAGTTGTTGAGCTTGACCAATGAAAGCAGGCCACAATTTTGGTCTCTTAATCAAGCTAACCACCATAGAGTTTTGAATCTCAAAGATTACTCTCTCCAATCGATGACTGTTCACACTCTTGATAACCCATATTAAGGAAATCCTAAACGCTTCATCCCAAATTTTAATCTTAGTAAAAGCTCTTCTACTGTGGAGAAGAACAATTCCTTCTTCATTTCTGATAATCCAAGAACTCCCCAAGATCTCATTCCCTCTTGACCAAGTTATTCCAATGTTGCATTTGAGCCAATTACAACCAGGTCTATTCCACTTCTTTTTATTCACTAAAACTTCCTTTTCATGAATACTTTCACTAATCTCTCCCTGATTTCTTATTTGAATCTCCTCTTTACTTTGTGCCTTGAACCACTCTTCAACATCTTCATTGATTTAAACAATAGAATCCCGAGGATGAAAAGCTTTACCTTCAAAAAGAAAAAGATTTCTATTTTTCTAAATTCTCCACAAGATTCAGGGGAAACTTCTTCTGATATGCAAAGGCCATGATGAGTTATTTATATTCAACATCAAATGCTGAATGTTTGCATAAACCTCATTTCCTTGTAAACCAAACTCTGGAGATGGAAATTCTGATAAGGCCCAGATTATCCTAGCTGCCTGACAAGAGAACAATACATGGTTGATAGTTTCATTCTCACAACCACAAATCTGACAACTTTTATCATTATTTATTCCTCTTTTAGCTAAGCAGTCTCCTACAGCAAGAGCACCATTCAAACTTTTCCAATAAAAATTTTGATTTTCTGGCCAGTTTGAAGTTTCCAAACTTCATTCTTTAGCCCATTTAGAGAAGGATATGATCTAGCCACCTGCCAAACTAAAGATTCTTTTTCAGAATTTGCAAACCAATAAACTGATTTAACAGTGTACTCACCACTCTTGTTAAACCTCCAAATCATGAAATTCTTCATTCTATGGACTGGTTTTATCTTTAAAATCTTTCTTTGGTCTTTTTTAAAAAAGAGATCAGATATTTTCTCTTTTTTCCACTTCCCAGAAGCTTCATCAATCAGATCACAAACCCTTAGATTCACATCAAAAGGATTATTTTTCCTGAGTGGGGCTCTCCATGGTTTATCTTCTAGCTACTTATCAATTCACACATTTGTTGAGCTTTCATTTCCAATTTTAGTGACTGAACCCTTTAGCAGCAGATCTCTTCCATGTAATATGCTTCTCCAAGCATAAGATGGTTTTGTTCCTACTCCAACCTTCAAAAAATCATTTTGTTTGAAGTATCTGCTTTTGATAAATCTTGCGAACAAAGACCCTGGTTCCGTTACTAATCTCCAAGCTTGTTTAGCCAAAAATGCTTAATTAAAGGCTTCTATGTCTTTAAAACCCATTCCCCCATGATCTTTTGGTAAACACATTGACTCCCAGCTCTTCCAATGTATTTTTCTACACTGATTGCTTGAGCCCCACCAAAACTCAGACATAACACTGATAAGCGTTTTGGAAGTAGTCTTTGGGATTTTAAAGCAAGACATAGTGAAAACTGGTAAAGCCAAAGCAACAGATTTCAATAACACTTTTTCTCTCCTTGAGACAAAAATCTGTTTGTTTACCCTGCTAATCTTCCTTTCAATTTTTTCTTCAAAAAACTTAAAAGTTTTACCTTAGAACCACTATGGCATTCAGGTAAAACCAAGTATGAAGAAGCACCTCCCTCAGAAAAAATTCCAAAACTTGTTTGAATTTCTAATTTAAGAGACTCCTTTACTTTTGAACCAAAAGTAATTGAAGATTTGTTTTTGTTGAGAAACTAACCAGTAGCATCTTCATACTTCTTGAGAATACTCTACAGTTTTTTACTTTGCTCCACATTAGCCTTACACATAAAGAGACTATCATCAGCAAAAAGAAGTTGATTAATCACAGGTCCATCTTCACTGAAACATATACCTTTAATCTCTTTTTCTTTCTGAGCCTTGTTGCGAAGATGAGTTAATCCTTCAGTACATAACACAAACAAAAAAAGTGATAACGGATCACCTTGCCTCAAACCTCTCTGAGGATTGATTAATCCAAATGCCTGATCATTGATTAACGCTGAGTAAGAGACAGTAGATATATATATCATTATCCAGTTAACCAATTTCTGATCAAAACCAAAAGCTATCAACAGTGCTCTGATGTAACTCCATTCAACTCTATCATATGCCTTAGACATATCTCCTTTAATAGCCATAGAAGATTCTGAAATTTTTGGATGAATCTTCAAACTATGAATTATTTCATGAGCCATTAAAATGTTGTCTGTAATAAGCTTATCTTCAACAAAAGCAGTTTGAGTTTCTGACACCAGCTGTGGCAATAAAGGTTGAAGCCTCTGCACCAAAATCTTAGAAATAGTCTTATAGAGCACAGAGCAAAGACTAATTGGCCGCAGATCACTCATTTCTACTAGATTGAAATTTTTTGGGATAAGGCACAAATGAGTATAATTCCACTGTCTTGGAATTAAACCTTCCTCAAAAAACTTTTTAACCTCCACAATCAACTGAAAACCCACTATATTTCAGTAATACAGAAAGAATAGAGATGACATACCATCAGGACTTGGAGCACTTGAAGCTTTGATTGAGAAAACTGCTTATTTGATTTTCTCTTTAGTTACTTCACTAACCAAAAGTCTATTCATCTCTTATGTTACTCTTGGTTTGATATCATTGAACCAATCATTAAAAAGGAGCTGGATTAGATGATCTAAAGAGATTTTCAAAATAGTCTGAAGCAACAGAACCTTTAGCTGCTTCTGATCTATGAAAAACTCCTCTCTTATCTCTTAAGCAAACAATCCTCTTTCTTTCTCTATTACTCTTCACAGTAGAATGAAAATATTTTGAGTTTCTATCTCCACATCTCAACCATTTTGCCTACTTCTCTGTTTCTAGTAAAATTCCTCTTCCCTGTAAGCTTATGAAATATCTAATCTCAACTGTTGAAGCCTTTGTTGATTAGGTCTCTGACTAGACATCTCATTGTTTAAAACATAACACAACCTCTTTATTTTTTTCCAAGGAATTCATGTTGTTTGTTCTCTTCCACTTGCTTAATGTTTTTCTGACTTCCTTTATCCTTTCTGCAACTGATAAAGCTAGACTAACATTCCTCCCTTTCCAAGGTCTATCAATGAAGAACTTCACATCAGGTTTATTAAGAAATCTTTGATCAAATCTAAACTTGCCTTTATATTCAATGACTGCAGGAGTTAATCTCAGCAAAACCGGTATGTGGTCAGATCCAACCATCTCCAAGAAAGAGACATTAGCATCCGGGAAGAGATTAAACCATTCTTTATTTCCAAAAGCCCTATCAAGGCAACTCTGAACCCAAAAAGTTCATCTTCTTCCAGCCCAAGACATTCTGTTCCCTTGACTAGCTAATTCATCAAGATGACAAGAATGAAGCAAATCAGAGAAAGGTTTGAAAGAAGCAGCAGGATAGTAAGGACCACCCAGCTTTTCACTATTGTGTAAAATTGCATTAAAATTACCAATCAAACACTATATATCAACACAATTCACTCCAATCCTTGCAGTTCTTTCCCAAACTTCAAATCTTTTACTTCTATCCGAGTCTCCATATACACATGATAAGAACAAATTTAAAGTTCCATATTGAACATGTACATCCAAAAGATTCTTGTCAAACCACTTTACATCCATCTTCACAGAATTCTTCCAAAACAAAGCTAAACCTTCACAAGTACTACTGGATTCACTGTGAAGCTTCTATCATAACCCAAAACACCTTGTAAATCTTCTAAAACATCATTAGACTGCATAGTTTCCAACAAGAACAAGATCTCAGGAGAATATTGTTTACGTATTTCCTTGAGACGATGAATTGTCAAGCCTTGTGCACGACCTAAGCCCTAAAAATTCTAGCTCAGAATGCTCATTGATGGTTGGGCAATCCCTCTTTTGGGATCACCTCATTTACAATGTGTTTAGCGTGTTTTGCAGCACTCTTGTTGACAACCTGCCTCTTCCTCTTTCCTTGAGTCCCATAATCAGAACCATCATCTGTCACTTTCTCATAACTTTACAAATGAGGTTCTCTTGGCGTAAGCACTATTGCTGATTTAGAAGGTTTTTTTTCTTGGTTTCAACATCTTCATACTAGATCCGGAACCACTAGTCTCATATAAACCAGTATTATATCCCGTCGATCCTGTTTGGAAGGGTTGAGAGAGAGCCAAAAAAGAACTTGAATCACTAATCAACAAAGGAACTTTTAAAAGCAAAACCTGCATTTTTACTTTTTCCAACCTCCTTAATTCTCCTAACTCTGCCTTCATTTTCATCAATAGCAGCTTGAAGAAGTTTAGGTTGCTTGTTTTCCAAATCTCCACCTTTATTATTCAGCTCTGAGTTTTCATATTGAAAAACAATCCATTTGTTCTTCAATAGATCCAAGTGAATCACTGGTTCTTTCTCTAATCTCAGAATGGTTTTCTTTGCAATAGGATCTTTTTCCACTTCACTAACAGATTTCTTGACCCTTTCTATTCTGATAAGTTTCTCATCCTCATTAGAAACCAATAAGTATTGTCTCATACCATCCAATACCTCTTTGGCTATTTTAGGTCTCCCTGTTACTAAATCCAAACCAACCTGATCTTCTCTTAGCACTCCAAAGAGAGGATCTTCTTCATTAAGAACCAGCTAAGAAAGGTTCCTTCTTGTCATAACCCCTTTTCTTATCTCTATTGCTTCCTCTTCCTTTTTCTTAATCAGAAATGGGCAAACTTCTTTGTCACGTGTCAACCTTTGACACTCATAACATCTTTTTTGCACTCTTTTATATAAAAACCTCACAACCACAGAGTCTCTTTCTGGTAAGTTGATAACTCTTGACCTTCTCAAAGGTCTTGACACATTGAACAACACTTTAACTCTGACATATTCCAGAATCTGGGCTTCTTCAGGATCAAAAGCTACTTCCACTACCTGACCTATCAACTCTGCCAGGGTCGTGATGGATTTGATAGTTTTGTAATTCATCGGCAAGTTCCAAAGTTGAACCCAAATCGGTACTGTTTGTAGATAATCCTCAGGAGGAAACTCTACCCATTTCTCAACCGCAAGAGCCTATTAAAAGTATGAATTCATTTATCCAAAACCTCAATCAAATCATGCTCTGAACTAAACATAAACTAGAATTTTTCCTTTGTGATAGCTACTCCTTTAACTCTCCCAATCTTTTGTCATTTCCTTAGTAAATGAAAGAGAAGATTCTTCATTACCTGAGAATCTGGGTTTCAGCATCTCCTGAGAAGATTTAAAGAATTTTTTGAGCAAGAGGAGATTTCTGGCATATCCGGCAAATCAAAAGGCTCATCATCCTCTTCCAAACTCATCTCTAGCATCGCTCGATCTATTGCCGACGACATGATCGAAATCGAATTTCCAAAACACAAACAAAAACGAAAAGAACCAACAGTTTCTTATCAAAACCCTAGAGAAATTTAAGAGTTTTCCTTTCACGTTCGAGAAAGCACACCATTGAAGATATTATCAGAAAAAAATTGAATAGTACAAGTCAAGCTGTCGAAGAAATAGTCACACAGATGAGATCCAACGCTCTTCAAAAAACTAGTGAAAGACTCTAGTTCAATAAGAGAGACTTAAGCCCTTTCAACGGAAGCAGATATTTTGAGCAAGTCGTTTTTTTTTAAAATGAATTGTATAGGTTATTTGATATAAAAAGATTTAAAAATAAATAATATTGGCTAACGGAAAAACGGTAATTTAATTCCCTAAGTTTTTGCAATCAACACATTAAATCTCTTACTATCCTATACGTAAATTAATTCCTCATATTACAGTTGACTTCACAAATTTAGACGAAAAAAAATCCACGTTTCAAGATATAACAGAGACGTTAAGTTCTGTGATATAAAACCCAAAAAAATAGAAAATCCCCAAATCCTTTAACCCAAAATACCTAATCCCTAATTTTCTCACCAATTTCTAGCAGCAATCCGACAACTCCGACGAGACTCGCCGGAGAAACCCTAAGAAACCTCCCAAATGGCGCCAAAATCCCTACTCTTAGATCTAATTTCTCTCTCGCCGTCACAAATTCTTCACTATTCGGAGGTAACTTCCCCTGCAATGGCTTTTCTCATCGGGAACCAAAAGAGAAAGCTCGAAGAAAACATCACTGGCGTCAAGCTTCTAACTACCTACTTCCTCCTATTTTTCGTTCTCGATCTCGTCTCACCTTCTATGACACATTTTTCATCCGCCGTGGAAGTCCTCCCCGATTTCGGCTACTTCTCCATGGGACTCATTCTAAAGCTCGCGAATCAAGAACTAAACCTCGACTATTGGCAAGAACTCACCATCTTCGCACCTTCTGATCAAGCTTTCTCCAAATTCATCATCGTCTTCTTCAATCTTTGCTCCAATCGATGAAGCAAACTTCTTTACAAACAAAATATTATCAAGTTCATCAATAACAAATGCGGACTATACAAGAATACAAAACAAATGCCAAGCTCTTTTTTATTACCGAACCAAACAAAATAACATCCTACACTCAAGCAACCACCAACCGAGGAAAGAGAGGTGACATATCTGCTTCCAAAACAAAGTTCCAAGAATCCACGAGATATCGGTTCCCGATGCTACATATCGCACAAATAAGTTGATCGATAGGCAAGTACCTGGAAATTTGACGTTTGTTTTTGTTCTCATTCTGCTCTAGACTGACCAGCTCGAGAAGATAAGCAAGTACCTGGCAATTCCAATCGATGAAACAATTCCAATCAATCTTTACAGAAACTTCAGGAAACGACCCGAAGATCACAATCTTTGCTCCAATCGATGAAGCAAAATTCTAAATCCAACTACTAAATTCTCCAATTACGCTACTATTTTCAAAGGACATGTAATCAATCGACTTGTCTCTTGGAAAAATCTTCAGAAATTGGTTTGGAAAGGATCGATTCTGCAAACTTTTTTCAAAGGGTATGAAATTCAGGTTTATTGGTCTGGTGATATTCTTCTTCTTAATAGAGTTCCACTCATATATCCTGATATGTATGGCAACGATTGGATTGATGTTCTTGGCTTTAATCAGATGATCGAACCGAAAGAAAAACAGGTTAATTTGGAAGTTATCGGAGTTGATGTAGGATAAAGGGATTTTCTATTTTTTTCGGATTTTATATCACATAACTTAACATTTCTGTTATATCTTGAAAAGTGGATTTTTTTTCGCCTAAATTTATGAAGTCAACTATAACATGGGAAATTAATTTGTGCATAGGATAGTCGGAGATTTAATATGTTGATTGCAAAATCTTGGGAAATTAAATGACCCTTTTTCCATTGGCTAACTATATTAATCATGTAGTAATTAGGTATCAGAATTATCTAAACCGACTCGTCATCCACTCAAACCGGACAAAGGACAATAATCTAATCTCCCTTGGAAAATTAGTAAGTGTTGTTTTTAAAAGGTTGTAACATCATCTCCAACCCATTTCTCTATTTTTTCCCTTTAAAATAGAATTACTCTATTTTGGATTTGAGTTTTTCTCCAACCCTACTATCTAACTCTATATTGGAGTTGAAAATGGAGATCTCCAAATTCTAGTGTAAACTAGAAATAGAGAACTCCAAATATAGAGAAAAAAAAATAGAGATCTCTATTTTTGACTTGAAAATAGATATGGGTTAGGAGATAAATATGGAGATGGGTTGTAGGTGGTCTAAGAGCATATCATCGGTTACATGATATTCTTAATAATAAATACAGTTATTCTAATTTAAAAAATAATAATTAAATTTTAATTTTAAAAATAAAAGTAAACCATTTAAAAGATGACATATGGTAGGAGAGTTTCTAATGAGTATCTTTAGACTACAGCATGTTGAATTTTTCATAGTAAATTATTATTTATTTTATTTTTATACCAAAATTCATCATTTTTCATATTCTATACATAGAGACTTGTTTCATTTGATTTGGACACAGGAAAATTCATCATTTTTGTAAAATGAATCTCAACAATAACCCTTTTAACATCTAAAATTCTACTAATCCGAGTTGCGTAATTCAAATATACATCATGAATTGCAAGTAGATCTAGTCAAACATATATGGGCAAAATTCGGAATATTCCGTGATTAAAAAGATTTTTAAGTCTCTATGTATGATTTAAGAACTTGTTTGTTAGTTGAGTCTATTGTACTAATTAAGTTAAATTATGTGTGCTTAAAAAAAATTATGTGTTATAATAAAAGCGGTGGGGATAGGGTATTGAATTTATTAAACAAAATTATTGTAGAGTGTAAAAATTTAATGGATGTTAAATTATTAGGTGAAAGAGAGAGAAAACGTGTGGAGTATTAAAAAGTAGAAAATTTATCCAAAAAAAGTTAAAATTCGATTGTTGAATCCATAATCTATTGTAGAGAGTATGAGCTTTCAAATAAGAATCAATTTTCATTCTCTCTCATCAAATAAGAACTGATGTAGATGCTCTAAGGTTTCGAATAGAGAAAACGGGTCAGCGGTGTATATCAAGCGGATCCAGTACAGATCAAACATATCAAACTAATTAAGTTGAAAATATCAAAATGTTCAAATTATGTTTGAATGAAAAAACTAGAAAGTGGTTTTAAATAGTAATAATAAAAATAGTATCTAACATATATTATAGATAAAAATTTTATAGAATTAAATAATAATAAACCACAATATTTTTTCTTGTTTTATCTAACATGAAATTTTATAATTTAGTATATTAATATATTTTAATATTTGTTATTATAGTAATATTAATTATTGTTTTACATTAAAATTAAAAAAAATTCAAATAAGTATACTATATAATTTCTCAACTGAAGCTGCATAATTTATTTTTATTATATATATACTTATAAATAAGTAATGTTATTATATTTACAAATTTACTAAAATATTTATGGTTACTAAAATATTTTATATATATATATAATATGATCACAACATAAATACAAATACAACACACAGAAAAGGCTAATTACATTTAATTACTTTAGAAAAAAAAAAATATCAATCATTTTAATTTATACAATGATTTGCAAGTTTTAATAATTTTCAATTGAAAAGAAAAAAGAACCAAAAACCCACACATGGAACGCATCAAAATTGCCTTCCACGAAGCTTCATGTGCATACCAAAAATTTGGTCATGAAAATAAACTGTAGATGGTTTACTATACTATTTATTATTATTACAATATACAAAACCCACCATAGTTTTATTATTATTACGTTGAATAGAGACAAACGCTGTAGAGATTTTAGCTGTATGGACTTTGGCAGTAGAGATTTTGATAACGATTGTATTTTTTTGGCTGTATAATCTTTAGCTGTAAGAATTTTAACTGTACAAAATTTAAAATTGATAAAGACGGTGATAATAGAAATTGTGATTTAAATAATATAAATTATATCAAATATAAACTCAAAGACATAACGACGAAATTCACACAAACTACCATGGTATATGCTATAGTTAAATTGAATGTATTAATTAATAAAACGTAAATAATTGGTACAACATATAATTTGTTCCATAAATCAATAATTATCTAGATAATTATTGAAATTAGATTTTAAAGACTTGTTTATTGATCATAAGTGAATTTATATGTGGGTATTGCATGTTTATCATATTTGTCCATCTTGACATAATTATAATGTTTGATTCTTCTCTTTTATGTGGAAAAATGTATCTTAAAAGAACAGGAAAAAAAAATTCAATTGTAAATTAATTGAATTTTTTTTTGTTAATTTATTAATGAACTTTATGGAAAGTTTTCAGGGCAAGAAAAAAAATGTTGGCTTTTAATTTTATTTTTAAAGTCAAGTTTACGAGACTTCAAAGAAAAATGAAAGCAAAGAATAAAAAAAGGGTTGTGTAAGCTTTTAAATTAATTAAATGTAAAAATGCCTGATTGGGAAATTAAAACTGTGAAAACTGTTAATTTTTTTTTTTTAGAGTTTTTGAAAGTTTACGCCATTCAGTCCCAAAGTGGTCCAAACCGCAAATATAAACACACCTTCTTCTAATATGCACAAAACTCACTCTTCTAGGTAAAATTCATTCAAATCTAGGTGTTTTCATCCACTTAACATAGATTTTATAATTTTCACTAGTTATATTGTAATTACCATTTCAGTCCAAATATTACATTCAAACGAGTGAGAGGATGGGTTATTACCAATTGGAATATCCAAACTACCAATTGGATAAATAAAAAATGAAATAATACAACATGTATTCATAAAATAAAAACTAGAAACATCCTAACTATTTGTCCCCAAATCACAAACTCAAAGAAGCATAATAAAGAAGTTTGTGTGTGATCTCCTATTTTGATATAAATTCTCTTTGTTTTCTCACAACTCGCATCATCGAATACCGTATAAGTTTCGGTCGAATTTCTCTCGTATCGCAAGATATATGTCTGCCTTTGTCTTAGTCTTTCTCTTGTTTCTATCTTTACTCTTTAATCTTCCTCTCACCCTTCATCTTTTTTTTTTATATAGATTTCCAAATTATCTGAACCCTCATCCGACTTAAATATAATCCTTACTTGATCCTTACTTGGAAATATATCATATATTAAGTTTTGTGTCCCGAACTTTTTGTAGTGACCCTAATCCCCAAATTACCAGTCTTGATTTTTGTGATAATATTTCAGATAGTGTTTCTAATTTCCTTACCTTTTCATTACCGATCATCATTCGAAAGGGATATACCTATTGCAAACGTTGAAAGAGATGAATTTTAGCTTAATAACGGTTTCTAGCATCATAAAGCCCTTCTTAGACTTTTGGAAAACACAAAATGATCTACACAAGTTTCTTGAGTACTCTTTTTCGTTTTGGGCCATAACAGGCCCTGAGAAAATAATCAAAGTAGGTGAAAAGCCTTTTTCAAATCAACGGTTCTCTCTTTACGAAATGCAAAGAATCTTCTGGATCCTTTCTTCAGCTACTCCATTTATCTAAACCCTAACCCCCCTCACTATTCGTTTACACTAACCACTTCCTTATCCACACCAATCCAGAACGTTCCTCAAAAAGCTCGCTGCTTCTCTCTGAAAATGGCGTCCGCAAATGCTCTCTCTTCCGCCTCCGTCCTCTGTTCTTCCCGTCAGGTTGCAAAGTTTGTTCCTTTTTATCTTCCTTGGCTACTTACTAGAGAAGGAAATGAATTATCTTCCTGTACTTGTTATAATTGGATTTGACCCTTTACTTCGTTCTATTTTAATTGGTTTACTCTTACTTGGTTTCTGGGTTTGTCAAGAAATTTAATGTCTTCCATTGGATATGACCTTTACTATGTTCTGTTTCAATCGCTTTTCTCTATTTGGTTTCTGGGTTGGTGAGAAAATGGTTAATTTGTTGGGGAATAGATGAAAGTGATTGAGATGAATATAAATGAATCTTCTTTATTCATTTTGTGGGTGTAGAGTAAGTTGGGAGGAGGAAGTCAGCAGCAAGGTCAAAGAATAAGCTACAACAGGAGGCCAAACAGACGTTTTAGTGTTAGAGCAAATGTAAAGGAAATAGCTTTTGACCAGAACTCTAGAGCTGCTCTTCAAGCCGGTATTGATAAGCTTGCTGATTGTGTTGGTCTCACTCTTGGTCCTAGAGGTATTATTATTAGTAGCTCCTTTACATTCACAAAATTTTTTGTTTGTGTTATCTATCTTTGACTTATTTTGGTGTTTTCATTTGCTATTCTTAAGGGAGGAATGTTGTGTTGGATGAATTTGGAAGTCCTAAGGTGGTGAATGATGGAGTCACCATTGCAAGGGCTATTGAGTTACCTGATGCCATGGAAAATGCTGGTGCAGCGCTTATTCGTGAGGTTGGTGTGAGAGAGCCTGTAGCTTTATTATTGTTTGTGCTAATGCTATTTGTACGGTGTGGTAATTTGGTGTTGTTATGTGGTAGGTTGCGAGTAAGACTAATGACTCGGCTGGTGATGGGACAACCACTGCGTCCATCCTAGCTCGGGAAATAATTAAACATGGATTATTGAGCGTCACTTCTGGTGCAAATCCCGTTTCGCTAAAAAGGGGAATTGATAAGACTGTGCAAGGTTTGATCGAAGAGCTTCAGAAGAAAGCTAGGCCTGTGAAAGGTCGTGATGACATCAAAGGTACTAACTTTGCAGTGACCTTCCTTGTGATGCAGCAATGTCGTTTGCGTTTACTAATCAATCTGTTCTATTTTTTCAGCTGTGGCTTCTATCTCTGCTGGAAATGATGACCTTATAGGGTCAATGATTGCTGATGCCATTGACAAAGTTGGACCTGATGGTGTTTTGTCCATTGAATCTTCATCCTCTTTTGAGACCACGGTCGAAGTTGAAGAAGGGATGGAGGTATGAATTCTTGTCTCGATTCTCTTCAACTCTAATTTGATTTATCAATGGCTAACTTGATTATTTACCTTGAATTACAGATTGACAGAGGTTACATCTCGCCTCAGTTTGTCACAAACCCTGAGAAACTACTAGCTGAGTTTGAGAATGCTAGGGTTTTGATCACTGATCAGAAGATCACTGCAATCAAAGACATCATCCCTATTTTGGAGAAGACCACTCAGCTTCGAGCTCCGTTGTTGATTATTGCAGAGGATGTTACTGGTGAAGCCTTAGCTACCCTTGTTGTGAACAAGCTCCGTGGTGTCCTCAATGTCGTTGCCATTAAAGCTCCAGGATTTGGAGAAAGAAGAAAAGCTATGCTTCAAGATATCGCAATCTTGACAGGTATATGCAGATTTCACTTGGGTTAAGTTTTATTTTTATTTTCTCTCTGTTGTCCTCTAAACTTTCTATCTTCTTGTATGTTCTTCAGGAGCTGAGTACCTAGCCAGTGACATGAGCTTGTTGGTTGAAAACGCAACCATAGATCAATTGGGTATTGCCCGAAAAGTGAAGATTAGCAAAGATTCGACTACCATCATTGCCGATGCAGCTTCCAAGGATGAATTACAAGCTCGGATTGCCCAGCTGAAGAAAGAACTATTCGAGACTGATTCTGTGTATGACTCAGAGAAGCTCGCTGAGAGAATCGCTAAACTATCTGGAGGTGTTGCTGTCATTAAAGTCGGAGCAGCAACTGAAACTGAGCTTGAGGACCGTAAGCTACGTATTGAGGATGCAAAGAACGCAACATTTGCTGCTATCGAGGAAGGCATAGTTCCAGGTGGTGGTGCTACTTTGGTGCATCTCTCCACTGCTATTCCAGCCATTAAGGAGACGCTTGAGGATGCTGATGAACGTTTGGGAGCTGATATAGTACAAAAGGTAAGAGTCCTAAGTCTGAAGCATATGGTTTTTTGGGTTTGGTTTATGATTAAAACTTATGAGGGTTTACGTTTGAATAGGCATTGGTGTCACCAGCTGCACTTATTGCCCAGAACGCTGGAGTCGAAGGAGAAGTTGTTGTGGAAAAGATTATGTTCAGCGAATGGGAGCTTGGGTACAACGCGATGACTGATACTTATGAGAATCTGTTGGAAGCTGGAGTGATTGATCCCGCAAAAGTGACGAGATGTGCTCTACAGAACGCTGCTTCCGTAGCAGGAATGGTACTGACCACTCAGGCAATTGTTGTCGACAAACCAAAACCCAAGGCTCCCGCTGCTGCTGCTCCTGAGGGCCTCATGGTGTAATCAAAACACAACATCCTATCATCACATGGCATATTTGTCTTTTTGCACATTTGTCATCCCCATCTATCTGCAATGTTTTTCTTTTTTTGGGGGAATATGAGTAGTTTGTCAACAGTAACGAGAAATAATTATCTTTTTGTCCTAAGGATCATTCTGATTGTTGTTACAAGGGAAATTGCAGAAATAAAAACTCGGGACATTCAAAAAAGTCAGAATGATGTCGTTTATGGTCGTTCATGTCTGGACAAGTTTTCTTGTAAACATATGATAATGCAGTCCAAATGTACACAAGAGTTCATTAAGAAAAGGATCATGTCATGACATCCACTTACGATGAGGGAAATCTTGAGGCACGGTAGGCTCTAACGTCGGAGTACCAACAGGAGGAATATTACGAGATATAAAAAACTTCAAATCAACACCCTGTGACTGTGTAGTCATACAAATCAGCAAATGCATCAATCACTATAAAAAAAAAAAAAGAAACTCAGAGAGGCAAAGACTTACATTGTACTATTGTATCTAGGCCTTGAGCATCTGACATTTCTTTTGTGTAGAGTAGATGATAATTTTCTTGGTGTAGTGATCAAGTTTGTTCCAGTTACTGAAGATCAATGAAGCCTTCATTATTGAATGTAGTGCCAAGATCTTGACCGACGAGAGCATCAAACTATAATCCGTTAATTAATGGCTATACATTCAAGTATAGTGGGAATTGGATTTAGACAGAGTTGGTTGATTTTAAGCATATTCTAATCCATCTACCATTTGTCACCTGGTAACTAAGAGTATGGCTACAAAGTTGTTTGTCCACGGAAGAAACAATTTTTTTTTTTTATAGCACATATACATCAGTATGTGTCTGTGATATTTTTGTCCTAACAGAAGTTAAAACATACGATATTTTGCTCCTATCCATCAAAGTCAATTTGGGTATCAGTACATTTTTGACATACTGGAACTTAATGTACACTGAGAGATATGTCTTTCGATTCAAGTCGTTCAAATTAAGATAGAATACTAGAAAATAGAGCAATTGTAACCAAATGTGCATACAAACCGAATTATGTTCCAACATAATTAAATATTAAACTAGGAGGGAACAAAGTTTGTTTTTTCATGCATTACTTAGTCTTCTCATAAAACTTGATCTGGATATTGCACTTGGACGATCTAGGAACCATTAGCAGATCTTTGGTGATTCGATACTTTTCCTTATCGTTTATTGCACAAGTACGAACTTTGACAAGCACAAGACATGACAGGTTCTCTAGGAAATGTTTAATTTGCTCTAGCTCCGCAACTGTTCCTCCATACTCAGTTATCTTCAATACTTCCACAGGACATGAAAATCCATATCCTCCTTCACAGTTATCAAAGAGCAACGGACCCTGAAACAAGAGGGAAGATTAGAGATTTGAGTTTGTCCAATAAACATTCGGAGTTTCGGTTATACCTCGATGATGAGGGTCTGTAGATTTGGAGAATTTTTTGAAGTATTGGAAAATATTCCCAAGTGTAGAAAATTAAATCAGTTGTAATAGATAAACGAATCAGGTAGCTGAACACTGGGATTGTCTCACGGAAATGATAAAACATCTGCAACAAAATAAAATCAACTAGTCAACAGTCATCAACCAATTGCATTCTTCAGGATACAAAAAACCTCAAGAAACGTTTTCATGTTGAAGATTTAGATTCTAGGTTCAAATTGCTTCCCTCATGATAAACTATGAATAGGTTAAATCGTCTTGTTATTCTCATTAACATAGATGTGTATTTATACAAGGATGAAACTAACAATCTAACCTAATCTCTATGAGAGAATAATGGAAATAGCACATATCTAATAGGAGAGAATAATAGAAATAGTACATATCTAATAGGAGAGAATAATAGAAATAGTACATATCWAATAAAATAGAATATATCCATAAGAATATATGGTAATTATCCTAATACCCTCCCTCAAGTTGGAGCATGGAGATTATGAATGCCCAACTTGGAAAAAAATGAATCAAATTCGATCCTTCCTAATGCCTTGGTGAGAATATCCGCAAGTTGATCTTTCGTCGAGACATGTGAAGTACGAACTACCCWTTTGACGATCTCATCTCTGATAAAATGACAGTCACGTTCGATGTGTTTAGTACGTTCATGGAAGACCGGATTAGCACTGATGTGAATTGCTGGTTTACTGTCACATTTGATAGTCATAGGTTGCTCATGATTAAATCCCATTTCTTGAAGAAGAGACTTAAGCCATAAGAGCTCCTTAGTAACGGCAGCCATTGCCCTGTACTCCGCCTCTGTCGAAGAACACGAGACCGTGTCTTGTTTCTTAGTCTTCCAAGAAATCATTGAGGAACCCAGCTGGACAATCCAACCCGTGAGAGAGCGCCGAGTGAGCGGGCAAGCAGCCCAATCTGAGTCACACCAACCTGTCAAGTGGAAATCAGAGTCGGAACGTAGTAAGATTCCCTGACCAAGAGTGCCTTTGAGATACCGAACCACCTTCAAAGCAGCCAACCAATGAGCTTCCTTCGGCTTTTGCATAAATTGGGATAAAATGTGAACTGCATATGTCAAGTCTGGTCGTGTTGAAGCAAGATAAATGAGGCGTCCGATGAGCCGTCGGTAT
Source organism: Boechera stricta (assembly GCA_018361395.1). Classification (NCBI taxonomy): domain Eukaryota; kingdom Viridiplantae; phylum Streptophyta; class Magnoliopsida; order Brassicales; family Brassicaceae; genus Boechera; species Boechera stricta. The sequence continues at coordinate 11,449,402 of CM031541.1, read as the reverse complement.
TGTTCTGGTGAAGTAAAGTCCGGACCATCAGCAAGGCTTAACCTGTGATTTTGATCCATAGGAAAGCCAACGGGTTTGCAACCAAGAAGTCCTGTCTCAGTGACGATGTCCGTAGCATACTTGCGTTGACATAGATAAAACCCATCTGGACTACGAGCAACTTCGATCCCCAAAAAATACTTAAGAGTGCCAAGATCTTTCATGTAGAAACATGTTGACAAATAATCTTTGAACATCTTAATGACGGATGAAGAGTTACCTGAGATGATTAAGTCATCGACATAAACCAGGATACGTAACGAGTTACCATCTTTCGAGTAGACAAACAGAGAATAGTCAGACTTGGTTTGTGAAAAACCATACTTAAAAAGAGCGTCAACGAGCTTCGCAAACCAGCAACGAGGAGCTTGCTTAAGACCATAAAGAGACTTGCGAAGACGACAAACTCGATTTTCATCAGGTGAAGAAAACCCTTGAGGCAACTTCATATACACCTCTTCATGTAGATCCCCATGAAGAAATGCGTTATGAACATCCATTTGATGAACCTCATGATTCTGTTTAGCCGCATAATCTAAAAATACTCGTACCGTTGTCATCTTAGCCACCGGAGAAAATGTGTCTGTATAATCAATACCTTCTTTCTGATGATTTCCCAAAACCACAAGTCTAGCTTTATGACGTTCAATAGTGCCATCCGAGCGATATTTAATCGTGAACACCCATTTACTACCAAGCGCCTTCTTTGTGGGAGGTAAAGATTCAAGATCCCATGTATGATTCCTTTCAAGAGCATTAATCTCTGAACCCATAGCATCTTTCCATACTTGGTCTTGCATAGCCTCACGGAAAGATCTCGGTTCAACATTGGCGGTAAGAGAAGCTAAAAAACTGCAATGTTGAGGTGAGAATTTATCACAAGATACATAATGGGAGAGAGGATAAGACGAACCTGAAGATGGTGGTGGAATTGATGAAGTCGATGAGGGAGAGAGAGAGGACGACATGGAAATTGTACCAACAACATATTCTTTGAGCTTTACAGACGGAAATTTAGGGCGTTGACCACGTCTCAAAGGCGGATCACTATGTACCTCAGTTTCCTCAGAGTGTTCTTGAGAAGGTAATATAACTGATTGTTGCGGTTCTACCTCGATAACAACTGAATCATCCAGAGAAGATTGCGGAACAAGCAATTGCGTGGATGGCTCCAAAACAGTGTCAGGTGCTTCACATGAAGGGTCGCTTGTTAGTGGTATAACCGGAGATGATGTCGATGACGAAGCTTGACTATCAGTTGCAAACGGAAATATATCCTCACAAAATATCACATCACGAGATTGAAAAACCAAGTTACGCTCCAGATCATAAAGCAGCCAACCTTTCTTTCCTGTTGGATATCCCAAAAAAACACAACGACGACTTCTAGGAGCAAACTTATCACCGTGATGATTTAAATTATGAGCATAGGCTAAACAACCAAAGACTCGTAGATGTGTAAGAGGAGGGGCACGACCATACAGTTTTTCAAACGGAGTTTTTCCACCAAGCAAGTGTGAGGGCGTGCGATTCATGAGATAAACAGCAGTCTTGATGCATTCACTCCAATATTTAATAGGAAGATGAGCATGAAACCTCAAAGCCCGCGCAACATTTAAGATGTGTCTGTGTTTACGTTCGACCCGACCATTCTGTTGCGGAGTGTGTACGCAGGAGGTCTCATGTATAATTCCATTCTCTTGAAAAAATCGAGAAAGACATGTAAATTCCGTTCCATTGTCACTTCGTATGGTCTTAACTTTCTTAGAAAATTGTGTATTGACAAATGCCACAAAATCTTGTAGATGACGTGAAACTTGTGTTTTGTCCGACAAGAGATATACCCAAACTGCTCGAGAATGATCATCAACAATGGTTAGAAAATAACGAGATCCACAGAATGCTGTTGTGCGATAAGGACCCCATAAATCACAATGAATAAGATCAAATACTTCATTAGCATTACTGAAACTGTCTGAAAAAGATTGTCGTGTTTGTTTAGCCCGAAGACAAACATCACAATCTTTAAGCAAAATATCATTGTTGCTACTAATACTAGAAACACCCGGAATCAGTCCAACMACTCGAGAAGATGGATGACCCAAACGGTGATGCCATAACAACGGAATAGTAGATATATTTGTTTGTGACGAACTCAGCTCCTTAACACCGCAATATCGGTACAGTCCCTCTCCCTCTCGTTCACCAATTCCAATCAGCATCTTCGAGGTTCGGTCCTGTAAAATCAAGAGACGGTCAGTGACTTGTGCCACAAGAAAGTTATCGGAAAGAAGTTGTCCCAATGAAACAAGATTTGTGTCAAAGCCATCAACAAGAAACACGTTTAGTAAGGCCAAATCAGAAGTGAGATGTATCGTTCCTTGCTTATAAGCAAGAGCATTGGATCCGGTTGGTAATTTGACCGAAACTGGAACAATGGAACGAACATCTGTCATCATATCTGTTTGACCCATCATATGATGAGTTGCTCCTGTGTCAATGATCCACATATTTGCCTTACCACTTAGAGTATCCGTTTTAGTGGCACTTTTGACCATTCGCTGTATTATCTCCCATTGCTCGTCAGTGACATTGCTCAAACCTTGTCGATCTTTATCGGTTAGCGGAATAGGTGATGACTGAGAAGCGGAGTTTGCACTCACGATTATTGTGCTATTAGAATGAACTACCACACGGCCACGACCTCGACCTCGAGGAGAAGAACCATGACTCCGACCAGAAGTGTCATACCATTCGGGAAGACCAAAGACCTTGAAGCATGAACTTGCTTCATGACCCATCCGTCCACACGCCGTGCATTGTCTTGAGGGATCACGATTAAACGAACGTGTAGAAGTAGGAACTGATGGTTTTATTTGAGATGTGAAGCTCACGACCGGAGTTTCTTGAATTACACTAAAGCGGATGGTCTTATTCTGGATGATTGTTTGGTATATGCTATCCAAATCCGGAAGAGGTGAGATAGCGCATATTTGTGAACGAATCACTCCATGAACCGCATCGTCTAGACCGGAGAGAAAATCATGGACACGTAGTGTTTCTCGTTCTTGCTCATGAGCAGCATTAAGATCACAAGAACATTTGCCGCATGTGCAGCGTTTTGTAGTCGTGCATTCTGCGATACCATCCCAAAGTTTCGTTAATCGGCCAAAATAATCATCAACTGTGGACCCGTTCTGCTTACATGTTGCGAGAGAATTGCGAAGCTGTTGGAGACGAGCACCACTCTTGATAGAAAAACGTTTCTTGATGATATCCCATAACTCTTTTGCGATTTCTCGAGTTGAGATAGAGGACCGTATCTTGGGTTCAATGGTTTGTTTGATCCATCCGACCAAGAGATGATTGTTAGCAATCCAGTCCGCTAGTTGTGAATCATCATCGCTAGGTCGTGGTATGGTCCCATCAATGAATCCAAACTTCTTACGCGAACTGAGAGCCATTCGAAGATTGATGGCCCATTCATCATAATTAGATCCGTTCAACAACGGAGAAGAGATCACAGCACCCGGATTATCACTTGAAGAGAGATCGTAGGGTGAGATTGTTCGGTGTTTCGGTTCGGTGGTTTGTGTCATGATAGACATGGCTCACCGGAAAGAGCGAAACAAGGAACAAGATTAAGAAAGAAAACAAGTCTGAAAAAAGAATGACTTGATTAAGGTCAAATAAAGAAGAGAAATAAAACAGAGAAGACGACAGAGTTTATGAATCAAAGGTGGAATGAACCTTGCTCTGATACCATGATAAACTATGAATAGGTTAAATCGTCTTGTTATTCTCATTAACATAGATGTGTATTTATACAAGGATGAAACTAACAATCTAACCTAATCTCTATGAGAGAATAATGGAAATAGCACATATCTAATAGGAGAGAATAATAGAAATAGTACATATCTAATAGGAGAGAATAATAGAAATAGTACATATCTAATAAAATAGAATATATCCATAAGAATATATGGTAATTATCCTAATACCTCATCACCTTGAGTTTCTACGTAATGTCTCTTATTTTGAGTTCTATTGTAACAAAAATACTGGTCTCGTTTTTTTAATTAAATTTGTTGGACTGCTAATACCAAAACGACAACAAAGATCAAGCTTAGCTTCGACAAGGGATTCAAGATTCACAATTAGATACTCTCTTGGAACTACATCAGTGTATTCTAAGTAGGCAAGACTCGGAGTTTCGAAACTCATGCCCAAAAAATTAAACTTAGTACACTTAATAGTAAGTTTCTTAAAGGTCGAAGAGGACACGGTGCGACAGCATTTATCGTTCTGCCAGCTCCCACCACAAATGGTTAATTCCTCAAGCACAGGGCAAGCAGAAAGAAGCTTTTCCAAAACACAATAATGACTATTATAAAAATTAAGAAGCTTTTCCAAAACACAATGATGACTATTATATAAATAAATCGAATCAAGAAAGAGAGTCTTAAGTGAAGGAAGAGAAACATTCTCAGGTGAAGATCTCAGGACCTAAAATCACACCTTCATGAGATGTTATGTCTATATTAAGATCAACGACACCTCGTTTCAGTGCATCAATCATCCAGTGGGTGACATGACCCGAGTCGATACTGTTTCGACATTTTATTGAGATTTTCCATATGGAAAATTTTTCTGACACAGCCAATACTCTATTCATAAAATCATTGAAATTTTGACCACTACCCACTTCAAGGTCATCTATAAGAAGATTCGGTGTGAAGGCAAACAGTTTACGCCAACGCTTTGAGAGAACAGATGTTAAAGCGGCCTCTTTAATCGGAAGGAAAGATAGAATGTGGCATATAATGTCATCTGATAGACCGTTGATCCTAGCCATTTTTTACGACACCCTAAACAAAAATCCTAATAAACCTTTCAGGCTTGATTAATATAAATAGAGTTTTCAGCGACTAGATCACAAGCATCAACCACCAGAGTAAATAATCTCAAGGTTTGAATACGATTTACAAAACACGATCACTTCGATAAAAGAATAAATCTCTTTATTGATCTTACCTCTTAAAGCTCTTAAGCTCTTGCCACAACTCAACAAGGGTATTTATAATCGTAGCACACTTTGCTAAACAAATTTCTATTAGGATTATCATACTATGACTATTCTAAGCCTATCTTATCTTAAGTCAATCTTATCCTAAGATATCTTGGGCTTCAAGTAATATCTTTGGAGATTATCCAACATAATTAAATTTGCAAAAAACGGTGTGAGATAATTAAATGTGAATCAAACTTAAGAGATATAATAAAGTCTATTTAAAAACCTAAACCAGGGAAATAAACATAAAACAGGAAGTTTTGAAGAGAAAATGCAAGTTACTTGTGTCAGACGCTAAGGTAGAGGAAACGATTCACACTTCCTAGAAAAGTGTATATTTGACCATACGAGAGGGCTCAAACGGCTCGGTCGGT